>CM056193.1:158715909-160093590 GCA_029692085.1 Gymnothorax javanicus | reverse complement strand
GGTATTTCTCCAGTTTCTAAAGACCGTCTAAAGATGGCAGATAGCGGCTTAAAGATGATCTCACTAACTTCCCTGAGCACTCTAGGATATAAGCCATCAGGACCCGCCGCCTTATCTGCCTTTTAGTTGATGCAACTTGTCTAATCTGACGTTATCCCTAACCTCAATTTCCGCTAAATAATCTTGAGCATTGGACAAGCCCTCTGGCCGAATAAAGACCCGCTCTAAGGTAAAATTCTCAACAAAGTAACCGTTTAAGGTGTCCGCAATATCCTTATTATCATATAGCAGCGATCCATTTTTATTCTTTATGCACTTAACCTGCTCTTTGACTTTCCTTTTTCTGCTACAGTACTGAAAGAAGCGCTTAGGGTTAGTTTTTGCCCCCTCTGCAATTTGTCTTTCATACAATATACAGCAATGAAGCCATATTTTCCTTTTTTAGCTATTTTTACAAAGCCATCTTAACATTTTGAAGCTAAATAATTCTTGTCGAGCATCACTGTTGTATTCCGCTGTCTTAATCAGGGTTTCAGATGACTGAGGGAAATTTCACTACATATTTATACCCCAGGGAAAATGGAAGCAATGGTTGACCATTTCAGTTTTCCTAACCATCATGGTGAACTTAAAAGGCAGTGTATGAGAGTTCAAAAGATTTTCTAGGGGTGCCAACGACAGTCCGCCACATGTTTTTGGAAAAGAAAAAAAAAACATTTCTTTACATTCAAGGTCAGACTATCCATTTTTGTTCATTTTTATCACAGTGGCGATAATAGAGGAGGGGACTGTGAAGGGGTGCAGAATTTGCCGTCAGTACTGGCCCACAGATGTGAAAGAACCACCGATTTCTTTGTAAGCATTATTACTTTAATACTCTGTTGTGATTGTACAATAAATTCAAATCATTCAGTTTGTTGATTGATTCAAGAGCATGGATTAGTAACAAGGGTTAGTTCAGCTTGATATAGGATCAGGACAGTTCCCACAAAAACAGTGTATGTTTGCTTTTAGGGGGAATGATTTCTGAATAATAAAGGACTTGCCTGCCTCATAATTGTTACACACACACACACACACACACACACAGTTTGTATAGCTATACTTGTGAGAAAATTGTATTGACTTACTCATGGGCGTAGGAACTGGGGGGGACGGGGGGGGATGTGTCCCCTCCAATATTGGAGACAGGCGCATTTGTCCCACCCAAAAATTATACCGTGGAGGAGAAAAATATTTGATTTTGAAATTTTTAACTTGCGTGCTTTTATTTTGAAAGCGCAACACAGCGTCATGTCACTGGCCCGCCCCCTCCCTCACCGGCTCTGAGGGTGTTTGGGAGGCGGGAGACAGCAGCAGTCCACAGCCGGCGGTCTGATGACAGAAACTCTTTTCATTATTTCCACAGTACTTTAAGGGTCAAAGAATGTTAATTAAACATGTTCGCTAGCTTCAACTAGTGAACTTAACCTGGATCTGTCACATGTTGGTTAGTAATCGGGTTGCTAGCCGTAGTAGCTAAATATAAGCCAGGTGGATATGTCAAATTATGAGGTGAATTTCAGTGGAGAAATCCCGCGAAGGTGCCATTATTAATTATTTTATATGCAGGAACCACTGCAGCAAGCTAGAGAAGCAGAGCAAGCTGTTGGGGATACAGGTGAATCAGGGCTTCAGGTGAGGTCATAATTATGACTTGTTCTGTGGAATTATAGGGAAAGGATTAAAGTTAGTCTTATGATGTTCAGCAAATAACCTTTGAAAGTAAAAATGTCCGAATCAACTTTGGCTCAGTAGGGGAAATGAGAGAAACACGTAATAATAAATTTAACATGATCCAGTCCGATTAACGCTCGGTTTGCGGCCTGTCCAATTCACAGTCGGTGGTCCATTTTGAGGTGTTTATCGTGGCTGCAATTGCGTTACCGCGCATTAAGATGCTTAATAGAGAGGATTGCGAGCTGGCTTGCTAACGTAGTTATATATCCACTCACTTGGTATCAATGTCCAGGTTACTAGATCTGAGCAGGTTTCATGAGTGCGCTGAGATGGTTTGCAGCTGTCAGTTAAGGTTGTGGCAAGTTTATGTATGTGGCATCTTTGTATGAAAATTTTGGAGGCACCTTGCGTAGCCTAATTAAAAAAACGGAGAAACACTTATTTGGATAATCTCTGTATACAGAAAAGGCAGTATCTGCGCTCAGATATACAAAAATTTTCCTGCTCGCACGCTGTGCGTGCTCGCATCACTTTCGTGTCCCTACCAATTCTCACATTAAACCTACGCCCTTGGTCCCCCCCAATGTTAAACTCATTCCTACGCCCTTGGACTTACTCTTATCCTCTGCAGACATTCCTGACCTTTGTGACAAAATTTTGCCTCACCCTAACCTAGCCATAATAGTCCTCTCGCTAAGTGTATATACACACTGCTGTGATTTCTTCTATTTATCATACATGCCAACTTTACCACTTTTGGCGGTAGACTACCGCTTTTGGGGCGTTTTTTTCAGAATGAAACGCCCCGAAAGCGGTAGTCTACCGCCAAAAGCGGTAGAGTTGGCATGTATGATTTATGCATATCTTTCACAATTAAATGTTTTAGATAATCAAACTAATTTAAATATCTATTACAAAAAGATAACCGAAGTAAACAGAAAATGCAGTTTTTTAATAATGATTTCATATTTTGGAGGTAAAAAGCCGCTCAACCCTTCCATGCCCAATGTAAAAAAGTAACTGCCCTCTTATTTGCTAATACTACTGATTAAACAAATTTAATTGGTTAATTGGTTTCAATTTCACTAGGTTAACCCTGCAGCGTTGAATCTGAGCACTAATGTAATAGAACCTTTCTGAAAATGTAAAGTTAGCAAAAAGCACCACATGATGCTGCGATTGAAAGAAATTCAAGAACAGATGAGAAACAAGTTGTTGATATCTATCATCAGTCTGGAAAGGGTTTCAAAGCCATATCTAAGGGTCTGGGGCTCAAGAAAATTATGGTGACAACGGTTATCTACAAATGGAGAAAACTTGGAACAGTGGTGAACCTCCCCCAAAGTGGGCAGCCTACCAAAATGTCTCCAAGAGTGCATTGACTGCTCATCCCGGATGTCACAAAAGCACCCAGACCGGCATCTAAAGAACTGCAGGCCTCAATTTCCTCACCAATGGTCAGTGTTCATGATTCGACATTAAGACCTGTCTCACAGTCAGAAAACATCTTAATGACCCCCAAGACTTTAAGGATAAAATTCATTGGATTGAGTCAAATGTGGACTTTTTGGAAGACATTACAGTAATTGATGGAACCATGAATTTTGCTCTCTATCAGAAAATCCTGGAGGAGAATGTCCAGCCATCAGTTTGTGACCTAGAGCTTGAACACAGTTGAGTTATGCAGCTGGAAAATAATCCAAAGCACGCAATTAAGTCTACCTCTGAAAGGCTCAAGAGACAAAATTAAGGTTTTGGAATGGCCTCGTCAAAGTCCTGACTCAGATTGCGATGCTGTGGCATGACCATAACAGGCAGTTCATGCACATAAACCCTCCAATGTGGCTGAAATAAAACAATTCAGCTTATAAGGGAGGGCGACAATTCCTCCACAGCAATGTGAAAGACTATGTTAAGTGTTGTGCCTGTGAAGAGTAAGTTCATTTAATTCATTTCTTCCACCAAAATTTCACTAATAGTGATCAGTAGACTGTCGGATAGTTCTGCCAACCAGCCATAAATAAAAGCTTGTGGTTATGCCATCAACATGGCAAACCTGTTGTGTTTTCTTATGACAATCTTGCTGCTGTGTTGATAGATGCACTCTGGGACCAATTATTACCAGCGCAGAACAAACTGAGGAAACAAAAAAAGGTTTGCCTCATACCATGTGGAGTCTTGCTTTGACTTCCTGTCATTCCATTTATTGTACTTCCACAAAAGAAAACCTGTACCATCACAAGAGAACTAAGAAGTGCTGCTAATGAGATACAATTTCCCCTAGAGTCACTTGTAAATTATGACACCATGTAAGATACGTCCGATTCCCTGCTCTCCAGTGTGGTGGCTGTGCATATTGATCTTCAAATCAGCCACACAAATCGCAGCGCTGAGACCATATACAGTCCCTGGGGGTATAGAACAGCCAAAATGAATCAAAGATCCTTTCAAAATGTAAAGGGAGCTGTTGTTGTTAACTTTCTCACACAATTAATTGGTTTGTCAAAAACAAACATATTTGTATTCCTTTTTTTTTCCAATTTTTAAACAATCATCCAATCGGGGGATGTGGGGATGGGCTGGGTTGAGGAGTCTATCCAAGATTGCACTGGGAGGGAGAAAGGGGGGAATTTACTCTGCAAAGGTCAAAGAGAAAAACTAAAAAAAAAATCTTTCAAAGGTGTCTGAAGTAATGATGTCAGATGAACATAACGAATAAAAGGTATATAAAAACAGCACTAATGATGCACCATATTTTATGCTCAAACATACTGACTGAAATTATAATGCCCTCACAACTGAATTATAGGTTGTTGGTGCACTTACCTTTTTTCTTTGTCTTGAGGCCTTAAAAATATTTTCAATGTGAAAATGTATTCTTTCTAGAATTTTCAAGAATATTCAAAGATTTTTCCCCACTGAATAAAAAAGAGCAAGTCTCAGTCTCCAGATCTGCTCTATCATTGTCCTTGTTTACACATTTCATGCTGCGCACAGCAAATTATGATCTATTTGCTAAAACATGACAGAATAAACGAAAATATAAATTTTGCTCAGGAAAACTGAACTGACATATGTCTCTGCAATATTACAATCCGTTTCACTTTTCTTTCCATTGACAGTTCCCGCTTGCATCAGCTCTGGCCATAAAACACAATTATCTTGACAGGTTAATTATCCATGATTTCTGTTGCACATGATTTATAAACAGATAAATATTTCGACAGCAACTGCATTTATTTATTTTAAACATGTACATTTTAAACCAGCAACAACTCATTTTAACAGCTTCATCTCCGGAAAACAATGATGATTCCAAAATATTTTATGGGAAACACCTACTAGCTCGCTGCAGCGGTATTAAGGTACCAACCCACAAAATTCATACGAAAAGATTATAATTAACCTCTTGTGAGCTTAGGTCCCCCCCTCCACAATGGAGAATGCCATTTTCAAAACAGGTTAATTAAGGTATTTACCATTTTACAGAAACTTGCATCATCTTTTTTTTTTTTTTTTGAATCAGGATGAAACGTTATTCCAATATTTGCCAACTACTTTGTTGTAGCTGATCTCATTTGACAGAGATGTGTGGGTGACACTTTCATATCTGCATGTGCAGTGGCTCTGATGGATGACACCGTGCAAAAAGAATTATTTATGTCCGGTTTCCACTGTACCCTGATCCTATCTGTATATCTATTTATGGGTGTTCTGTTGCCTGACCTGGAGACTGAGTGACAAGTAAAATCAATGTGTTCAGTGGCAGGTTTAATTTACCCAGTGAGTCAGTGACGGGTAAGGTCTGCTTCATACTTCTGACACTGAGACAACCAATCAGAAAAAGGACACCTTGTTCTCAGTTTATGTTCCATAAATCTTTAATAATGTGTACTTCACAGACAGTAATAATAATCTTATTTCCTGTCACAATAAATTAAAACATTAATTCCAAAAAGAGGCAGTAGTGCTCTTGGGCTCATACTGAATCTTACCTTCATGCAATAACTTGCCAAAAAAAAAAAAAAAAAATCAAGATTTTTTGATTTTTAAAAATGAGCGAATACTGTACAATTATCATTGCATTAGAATTATTTAATTTTTGTTCATGCCCAGCAAAGTAGACAATGGTACAGAGTTTTCACGTAACATTATTTTTGTTAAAAATCTGTTGGGCTCCCATTAAGAAGGATGTATTTTGGTTATTTAGACTCTATCTGCTATCGCTGCGATTCACAAAGGACCAGCCAATTTATAATGCAACACCGCAAGACTACTCTGCAACTGCATTATCACCATTGGACTGTGGGACAGTAATTTTAATCCTTTTGCGAACTTCTGCCCACTAGGCATAATTGCATTTTTATACTGTCAAATACTGTGCTTGTTTGAAGAACTGTGCATCCTTTGAAAGTGTGAGGAGCCTTAACTGTGTAAACCATTTTATGATGCAGCGAAAATACTATTTAAAATTGTGCCCTAATGACCCTCAGACTGATTATAAAGTCCATAGGTTTGATTGTATAGCATTGTTCAGCTCTTCAAAAATATGTACATATGGACGTTCATACATTGGTAGCTGCTTTTAATCTGCTTGGACAAACATCCCTGTAACTACCTTGACATAGAGATAGCTGCTGCGCATGTTAGTGAATTTAACTGTAATTAGCCTTTTTTACTCCTGATGCAGTGCTGTAGATAGTACAGCAGCCCTTTAGGAACAAAAGAAGTTCTCCCACTGGCTATTATGTGCTGATCTACCATAACAGTAAGTGTTTTAGCCGATCAGCCCTCGCGCCAATATATCAGGAAAAAAAACTTCTTTTAGTTCACACGGACTTTAGTTTATACGGTCTGGAATTTCAATAATACGGATGTATATGGCAGCAAAGAGATTCATTTTTACGATGATGAATTGTCTCAGTGGTTTCTGGCAAGGGGGAATTTGTCAATGAAGCAAATGAAATTTGGAAGCAACTGAATTGCTACATACAATTCCTCAGCAGTGCAGAGAATTGGAAGAGTATATTGGAGCGAAAACTCAGCAACAGATGGGGAAAAAGGAAAGAAAAAAGGAAGCTGTAAAACTATTGCAAATCCGAAGGCAACCATGACTAGAAACACAGGGAAAGGAGGTTTTGCAGGGTATAGGCAAATTTACCCACAGCCCACTTTGAACCATCTTCTGGTTTTATGTACCTACTTGTGAGACTGTCCAGTAAATAAATTTGAAATGTGATATTTGCATACAGGAAGTGAACTGTGACCTATTTAGTGATTTCAAGATTTTTGTGGGGCAAGGCCTCGTAAAGTCCATATTTAAACCCATAAATGATTGTTCTGAAAAACCAGATGATTTTTAATGGCTACACAACAACATGGCTTGAATACACCATGTTACTGGTCTTGCAATTTAACCACACTTGCACATTATTTAGCCAACTATATGAGGCAACCTTTGTGAAAATATCTTAGGAGTGTTTTCATAGGAACCTGGTTGTTTTTCAAGATGAACTTTACATTTTGCATCAAGACAGATGCATTTTTCAATGGAAAATTGGATGAAACTTCTTCAGTTTTTCACATATGTACTTATGATTGGTATCAAAATGTCCGTCATGTTGTTCTGTAGCCATTAAAAATCATCTAATTTTTCAGAACAATCATTTATGGGTTTAAATATGGACTTTTCGAGGCCTTGCCCCACAAAAATCTTGGAATCACTAAATAGGTCACAGTTCATTTCCTGTATGCAAATTTCACATTTCAAATCTACTTTCTGGACAGTCCCACAAGTAGGTACACATAACCAGAAGATGGTTCAAATTGGGCTGTGGGCAAATTTGTCTATACCCAGCAAAACCTCCTTTGGAGTCTCCAAAATTGTTTATTAAAATGCATATGGAAATGACTGAGAAAAACATCCATAAAATTTTATTTTTTGGTTACAATACCACAATATTTGAACCTGCAGTTTTTTAGGCATCTGGCTGCAGCTTTATTATTTTTCTAGGCACATGAAGCTTGGTCACAGTACCACAGGGCCAGAAGAAAACATACAATCTTTTTCTGCCAGACAAAAATGCAGTGTCATTGCTCAATTTGGGTGATATTCTCATTAACTCTGACAATTTGACAACAATCTGCAGAGTATCTCCTTTCATATGAGACCATGATCATGACTTTGCTCAAAGTGGTTTAAAAACAATAGGCTCGTTAATTTGGGTGGAACATATAGGGGTTAAACCAAGAAACAACTACAATGGCCTCCGGTCAGTTCCTCTCTGAAGGACTTAATAAATGTTTTTAATGAAATCACAGTTCGAGATGGCACTTGATTCTGACTTTAAGAAGTGGTCTTTCAGGCTGAAAATTTCATTTCCTGAATGGTAAATTGACCCTTCTCAAAACAATGAAAAATGAAACAATTTACAACCCCAATTCCAAGAAAGTTGGGATGCCATGTAAGCTGTAAATAAAAACAGAATGTGATTGATATGCAAATCTCATAAACCCATATTTTATTCACAATAGAACATAGACAACATATCAGATGTTGAAAGTGAGACATTTTACCATTTCATGAAAAATATTAGCTCATTTAGAATTTCATGGCAGCAACACATCTCAAAAAAGTTGGGACAGGGCCTTGTTTACCATTGTGTAGCATCCCCTCTTCTTTTAACAACTGTCTGCAAAGGTCAAGGAACTGAGGAGACCAGTTGCTGGAGTTTTGGGAGAGGAATGCTGTCCCCCTCTTGTCTGAAGTAGGATTTTTGCTGCTCAACAGTCCTGGGTCTCCTTTGCCAGATTTTATGT
This sequence comes from Gymnothorax javanicus, assembly GCA_029692085.1. Classification (NCBI taxonomy): domain Eukaryota; kingdom Metazoa; phylum Chordata; class Actinopteri; order Anguilliformes; family Muraenidae; genus Gymnothorax; species Gymnothorax javanicus. The sequence continues at coordinate 160,085,052 of CM056193.1, read as the reverse complement.
TTTATGATGCGCTAAATGTTTTCTATTGGTGAAAAGTCTGGACTTCAGGCAGGCCATTTAAGCACCCAGACTCTTTTACTGTGAAGCCATGCTGTTGTGATGGATGCAGTATGTGGTTCAGCATTGTCTTGCTGAAATATGCAAGACCTTCCCTAAAAGAGACAGTGTCTGGATGGGACGATATGTTGTTGTAAAACCTCTGTATACCTTACAGCATTGATATTGCCTTCCCAGATCTGTAAGCTGCCCACCCTATCGGCACTAATGCAACCCGATACCATCAGAGATCTAGGCTTTTGAACTGTGCGCGGCCACTGTGCATTCCTCTTTAGTCCTCATGACATGGCGTTCGTGGATTCCAAAAGAATTTCGCATTTTTAAGACGGTGGGGTTTTTGGACATTTTTAACATGGCATCCTTGGATGTATCATACAGTCTACAATTTATTTGTGGATGCATTAATGAATGATGTTTCATGGCAAAGGTGTTCTGAAGTAGTCCGAGCCAATGTGGTTACTATATCCATCAAAAAAAGTTGATTTTCAATGCTGTGCCATCTCAAGGACCAAAGATCACGGGAAGTCAGTATTGATTTAAAACCTTATCCTTTACTCCAATATTTATCCAGGTTCCCTGAATCTTTTAATAATAATATGCACTGCAGACGATGAAATTCCTATAATCCTATCAACAGCTCAGTGAGGTATATTGTTTTGAACTGTCAGATAAGTCAATCAGTCAATTTTAACAAAGTGGTGAGTCTTGACCACTCATTGTCAGTAAACAACTGTAAACATGGATCGGACAGATCCACGTATCAAGCATGATTGCATCACCTGTTCAACACCTGTGAACCCATTTTTTCATCATTACAACACTTTCTGAGTGTCATAGTTTCAGTGTCCCAACTTTTTTGGAGTGGATTGCTGGCATGAAATTCAGACTAAGTTTGTATCAAAAAACAATGAATTGATATGGTAAGACCTGAGACATTTTGTCTCATATTTTTTTCATTTACTGTTAACATTCTTCTTTACTTGGCTTCACCATCCCAATGGGGATGTAGCCAAGTGCTGTTTTGAGATGAGCTTAGTATACACCTACATACTTATTTTTACTTTTGTATGTTTTATCTTTCAAAAAATTAATGGGTGAATGATTCAGGACGCAAAAAAACTACACATAATGATGAATTTGTCTAATGAACTCATTATCATGATAGTTATTATCACTATCATCATGCTGTAGTTCTCACAACGCATGAGTGTTATTATTTGATTCCACCCTTGTTCCTGCAGACTGTGCGTGTTTTTGCGGTATGTCTCCTTTAATTGATTTTTTGTCTCGCCTCCTCCCTTACTTCCTGGTGTCATCATTTGTATACCTCACCCCCTTTTTTTGAATCTCCTGTTCATTGTGGTGTTAGTTTGGTTGCTGAATTGTCATGATTCATACCCGACTGAGTCTTTCAGTCAGTTAGAGTCTTCTAGTACTGAGCTAAGAATCTTCCTCTATGTGTTTTTGGTAAATTAATGACAAAGTAAAATCCAAGTACCCTTCAGTCTCATTACTAAAACAAGTATTCAGAGAATTCATAGTCTCACCCAACAGCCCAAACTTTATGTCATGCCGTGAGGTCAGCCCAAGGTGTTTACATGTGAAAGATGATTGAAATCGGTCAAGTGGTTCTGGAGATATCTGCCCGGAAACACATATACACAGACAGACAGACAGACAGACTCACAAGGTGATTAAAATAGTCTCGCAAACCCCTACGGGGGTCGACTAAAAAAGCCCCCAAGCCTCTATTGGTCTCCAGGATTGGGACCGCATTCTTGTTGATCCATTGGTATGGGCTCTGAGTCAGTTTATTAGGAACACCTCTCAAACCATCATCAGTCCCCAGGATTGAGACTGCATACCCCATCAATTCTATCATCAACTGAAGTTAATTACAGAAGTTGCTGCTCGAAATTATGCACTATTTTTCAGGCACTTTCATGGGAAATAAATGTTACGACTGATTTACGCAGGAAAGTCCCCTCTGCAATTTGTCCAAAAAAACCCACATTTATTCCCAACTCAGATATTGTTATACAGTATTATTCCATACTAAGCTTCTCGGCCATTTAACATAAAAAATGGACAAAACAGCATTCTATTTAGAGATCCAGCTGGGTGAAATCTCTTAATGGATCTCAAATTATCGGAGTATGACAGCCAGCCATGATGTATGCAAGTTTGAGGAGACTAAGTGACAAAAATGGATGAATGCTGGTGCAGACTCCTCTATATGCTGGTGGCCCTTCTCTGTGACAACAAATCAGAAAATAGCACGGTCAAGGAAAATTAAGAGTTGCTGAAATCATTAGACACTGTGAATGCTTTCGTTGGTCAAGCAATTTCTCAGTCTTAATTATTGTCACCAAAAAACAGTGACAGTAAAATCTGTCTGACAACATATAAGCACAATGTTTATACTGACTGGACATGGGTGGACGTGGACTTTGAATGGGAATATCTCTCTCTTTCGCTCAGTGACTCTCATCAGATGAGCGTCATGGGTTCTCAGTGTGAGCATATTGTACAGCTTTAGCTTCAATTAAGAAATCATTATCAACTAGGAAATCAGCTTCACTTCATACACAGTAATAAAACATCTTTAAGACCTAGGTCACTTTACAGTCTCAATAAAATGTACAGAAGGGGATTGGAGATGGGCATGTACAGTAGACACATGCTTGTTGGTTAAATTTTCAGGAAGAGAATTGCTGTTGCGCTGTCTAGCAGTATAAGTGGAAAACATAAATCAGCTTTAATAAAGTAGAAACTACCAAGTGAATAAATTATATTTCTAGAGTTCTGTGTCATGACAGCAGACCCAGGCAACTACTGTACCGTACCAGCAGTCTCATACTGGTGTTTGATAGATGCAGAGAGGAGGCCAGGATCTACACCTGGAGGCCAGGGCCAGAGTGATGAAGGGAGGGTCTTTGCTTTAGCTCTAATATCATCTATCATGCCTGTCCTGTCCCTGATGCAGCATAGAAAATGAGCCATCCCTCACCAGCCTCCCCAGGCGGCATAGCAGCTGGAGCACAGAAGCAGCTGGTCCACAACATGCTACCAATCGGGAGATTTACACAAGGCATTGCTTCAGTGACGTTGTTATATCATTATTTTGTTATACCTTATCGACTCAGCAGCCTCATCAGGAGAACAAACTCTATCATCAACCACAGCAATAGAGGAAAATAAACAAATTTAATAGACCATCTCGTCTGTGGTAGGTGCTATCACTCTATGATCGCTCTTAGACATCGATATCGCTAGGACTTGCGGCTGATCTCAAGTTATTCAAGTTGCGTCTTTGTTTTTCTGAGGCAATGAAGAAAACCCCATGGTATTGTGAAGAAGAATCAATGGCTGTTACTTCTGTTTGATATTTTTTACTGCAGTGCCTATGCCATAAATGTCTGATACTTTGGCTGAATGAATGTGATCTAATATACCTGGGTCAAGAGACATTATTGGTCACATATTCCTCTCTGAATTTCATTCACTTCTGTTCCACTGCATGTTAAAAATGAGTAATAAAGGGGGGAAGATCCAAAGCCAGACAGTAGTGAAATTACATTACAATGTTATTTATATATAAATGATTATATAATCAAATCCCAGACCCTCTGAACAGATAGCTGAATGGATATACTTTGAAATTAGCGTCATCATTCCACCTCACTTTTATAATCTATCTTGTTGTTGCTAAGATTCAGCCACCATGCTTGAATATCACACAAGCAAATATTCCAAGCAGGGACGAATAATTTGAGGTTACAGCATGATTGACCTTGTTTCATAAGTACTTAATGAGTATGTGCTGACTGGTGAACTCATTTAGAGAAATAGTCAGCTTTAGCTGCCAGGATCGAGAGCTTCCTGAATGCATGATGCTTGAGCATTGATTATGATCCTTGAGCATAGGAGAGGAGGAATTCCAGACTAATGTGAGCCATAAATTCCATAATTTGCATAATTTCAGTTCAAGTTACCTGATGTCAACTGAGTGAAGTTATACAGTAGAGTGCAGTGATGATTATACACCACTACTTTCATCTAAAAAGGGTCCTAATATATTACTTCTCTTTAATTTTTTGGAAAAAATGTATTGCAAGATATTTTGTTGGCAATAGGCAATAAAAACAAAACAAAAAAAAACATTCCAAGTATATTGAGGTAAAAACATGGGTAATAAACAAGAACACTAAAAGCATCAATTTCCTGTAAACAATTCAAAGGTGTCACAATTTTTTTTTTTTTTTTTTGGACTCGTGCATAACCTGAATGCATGTTTTAAGCCTCATTCCATGATTATTGATGCTAAAAATTTGTTTAAACTGGTTTGAGGCAACATTGTTCTGCAGAAGAACCTCCAATGGTCAGTTGTTCCAGTATGTAAGGTGACATGAACTCTGAGGAGTGTCACAGTGTTTAACTAGATGGCAAGACGGTGGAAGCTCTCTGATATTGTTTCTAGCCGCATTTTGGCCTTACACGATGCTGAAGATGTTAAATGCTGCCATGGCACTATAAGAAACACCATCAACCATTTCAAAGAGACTAGTTCGCTGAAAACTAGTGGCAATAGAGGTGCAAAACAGAAGTTAAGTGCCTCTAATGTTTGTTATCTATGTATGAAAAGTGGAAAAAAAATTGCAATTGACAGCACGACTACTCCGAGATGATATTAATAGCACCAGAAGCGAAGAGATGAAAGTATCAAGTTCTGCTATTTCCAAATGCTTGTGTGAAAATTGTCTGATCGGTTTTGTTGCGGCCAAGAGCTGGCAACATCAAAAAAAGACTTGAGTTTGCCAAAAAATTCAAGGATCGAACACCAATGGACTGGGAACAAGTCCTTTGAACTAATGAATCGAAATTCAAAATTTTCTCATGAAATAGTTGGAGAACGTTTCTAAAATGGCTGTTTAATCCCTTCAGTAAAACATGAAGGGAGTAAAATTATGGTTTGGGGTTCTGTGTGCTCGAAAGGAGCCGGTAATATAAAAAAATCAATGGAATCATGGATCAGAAATAGTATCACAGCATCCTTGTGAGGTGCTCATTGCCATCTGGAGAGAGACTGATTGGTCAGAGAGTTTATGTTCAACAAGATAATGACCCTAAACACCCTTCTAAGTTGTTGAAGAATGATCTCATTCGGAAAGAAATATCTGGTGACATAAAAGTTATGACTTGGCCTGCTCAAAGTCCAGACCTCAATCCGATGGAGCAAATCTGTTGTAACATCGAACAAATCTCTTTAGAATGAACTTCAAACCATATGGAATGGTTTAGTGAGTGAGGAAATAAAAAACGTGAAAACTACGCCTGGAAGATTAAATGCTGTAAAGAAAGCAAAAAGTGGCTATACTGATGTCTCAAAAAGACATTTCTATTTTTGTTTTTACTATATATTGTTATCTGTTTACATATTTTCATCTATATGATCCAATATTACATGAAAAAAATACTTGAATAGTACTTGGTTTCTGAAATATCTTCATTTTGTTTACTGTATCATCATCACTGCACACAACTGTAAATAGGAGGTTTGCTTTTCGAAAGTACAGTCAGCCTATACGGATTGTACTTCAAACTGTACATGCTGAATGGGCTTTTTAAAAACTGAGGATTCAAAACTAAGAGTGAAATGAAATCAACCCAAATGTTTCATGTGAAGGTGTGTGCATGTCTCACTGTTTTTAAATCTAGTAAATAACCCCCCTTAAATAACACATGTAAAAATGAAAGGAAACCTTTCTTAATTGCCTTTTCCAATTAAGTTGATGGGGTTAAGCATTCACTACAGTGTATGTCTGAGTTTGCTTTTTAGCAGAACATCTCCAAACTTTGAACAGGTTTGCACAAAACTCAGTCGTATGCTTTGTATGGGGTTAAGAGAGAACTGTCACTTCTCACACTGATTGACCAAAGAAGTGCATGACAAGGAGAAATGCTTTTCACAAAAAGGCATAAATGTTCTGAGCACATTAAAAAACAAACCAAATAATAGTGTGATGGCTGGCCCGGTGGGGGGGTTGCAAGGTCAAGTTAATTAACTTCCAATACTAATGGCCCAAAAGCGGGTGGGTCAGTGTGTGTGGCTTTGGGAATGCAACCTCAGAACACATTCATGTGAATCTAGAAAACCTTGTGCTCAACAGCAGGGGGGTGCTGGAGAACTCATTTCTAGCCACAGAACAAATGTAGTTCTGACTGGCCATCTGGTGTTGCATTAACTAACTAAATGCATGAGAGTGGCTAGAATTTAAATGTACTTCAAATTACGTGCACAAATTTCAGATCGCGTCATGAAAATGCATGTCCTTCTTGTTGTGAAGGGCATGGAAGCCGTGTGGAACCCTCATATATTGACAATTATTGTTGGCACAGTTATACTTTTTGTAGAGATTTCTTTTCTACTTTTAATTTTTATCGAAAAATGTGTGAAATTTGTAAACAGAACATTTGTGACTAAAATATTCTCATTTGGTAATGTGTTGTACACTAATTTAACAAAAAAGAAAAAAGAAAAAAAACAAAGGCACAGTAGGTGCAGCTGCAGGACCTTCTCGTATAGTACTTTCCAGTTAAGCCCACTTTAATAGTTGTATCTTAACAGCTCAGAGAAGATTGATTTTGAGAACCTCCAAGTTTGGCAGTAAGACTCCCTCTCTCCACTTCAACACTTGAAACACACTGTTTGAAATAGCTGTTGTTTTCCACACTACAAGCCGACGTGTTCTGCAAAGTTCAGTCCTGCTAGCTCTGTGTGTTTGTGTGTCCTGCTCAATATCACAGTCTTTCTCAGTTTCCAGTTGCATGGTGCAACAAGCAAAAAAAAGGGTGTGTATTTTTTACCAACAGCTGGCTGGATTTCATTTTAACAACACTCCGACTAAAATAAATGGACATCAGGTTGTGTGAGCCTGTCATTTTACATCTGACTGTTTTTTGTGCAAGGGCCAGAACAATGCCAGATTTACTTAAAAATTATTGCTTAAAGACAGCTTATGCACAAAACCAAGGTTAAATTAAAGAATAACCCTCATGGAGTCCAGATATTTTGACTTGGATTCATTGTAATTTTTTGTAGAATGCTTCAAATAATGAAAATTCGACCGAACAATAAAAACTGATGGTTGCCATCTTTCCAGTCTTTGAAAAGATTTAGCCAATGAGAGGCCGAGGAACATTTTGGTCGTCACAAAACAGTGATATCAACCAGCCATAGCTTAACCAAAATCTGTATAGGCTTACTTCATTACTTAGGTAACCTATAAGTTACTTTTTCTGTTTCATCTATATTTCTATCTTTTGTCTGTGCTGAGAATTTAAAATTACCCAGAACCCTTTGCATATTTCATCATGAAAATGAGACAATGGACAATGTGAGATCATATTACTAAGTTGGGTAGCCCAGGTGAATGCCTACTTGGCATCTGGTTTTGTACTAAATTCTCATTCATTTTGAGCTTTTGTTAGCTCAAATTGGTGAATGCATGAGCAAGTGCATTAATTTATCTTTCTGTGTTGGTTGTCCAGCAAAAGGAGGTATGTTAATGTTCCTTTTTTTAATATATTAGTTAGTTTCTTTTCTAAAAAGTGTGTGTAAGTGAAACTTATGTTGCCTTTCATATTCATTGTATTGAGCATATATTTACATTAGCATAGGAACTCCATTTCTTTTTTTTTATAGGTCTGTGATCTGGGAAATTCATCATAGATTTGATTATTACACACTCCTACCATTTTTAGTGAACTAATTTGTTTTAGTTTATGTGGTGAACCTAGCTGGCATCATTGGTAAATTATTATGCATGTCCAATAGCTTACTTATATACTTTCTCATCTCATCCTTCATAAAACCATAATTACCTATCTACACCCATTCATACATGTGATAATGTATCCCTACTGAAGTGCTGTATAACAGGGTAAACTGTCTCCTGCATCCTGTATGCTTCTTGCCAGTGCACCATTTGTGGATGGACATTAGCTAGCCAGTAAACTCCCATATTAGACTGAACACATTTTACTGTCAGTAGTGACTTGTTGACTTATCCCCACAGTATCAACAAAGTGTTGTTTTCGTAGTGTTTTAAAAACACTACAATCATGTTTGTTTGGTTATATTGCGGAGCATTCGTTGTATGGTGGATATGATTCTCCACAGATCGCTAAATAGCCAGTTTGTCCAGCTGTTGGGTGCCAGAACACTCCTGGGAAAGCAGACACTTTGGGCCTTAAGCAAGAGCTTTTTTACCTCTTGCCGTTAAGAAGCTTTAGTACATTTGACGTCAATAAATCTTGCTGTTAACGCAAAATGGCATCTTCCTCAAGTTTTTTGATTTGAATATTTATTATTCAGTCCAACTTTGTCTTAAAATTACCAGAAAAATATTTTGAAACACCAAAAAGGCAGTTCTTTTGCTGGTCATTCACTTCAGACGAAGGTTGTCTTTCAGTCTAAGGATGGTCCTGTTTTGAGTGTACAGTCCATTTTCAAATTAATAGGTAAACTAATTTTCAATTGTAGATACATTTTTTGGAAACTGCGTGATGCTCTTGGATCCCTTCTAGCCATAATCTTAGATCCCCAGATGCAGAAGTGAAGTAACAATGGAACAACCAATTTAACTGTGGAAATTCTACCTGGCAAGTGAAAAAGAGCTCCATTGATGGAGGAGGCAAAGAAGGTGAAGAGAGAGTGACAGGAACACAAAACGAAACTAAAGTGTCTAAAGTTGTCTATTGTAAAGTTGTTTTGTAAAATGAGTTCTTAACTCTTAATAACCACTTCCCACTTTGGGACAACACATTTTCACCTCTGTATTGGTGGTTACTGTGACTAAGCTATTTGGTTAATTAAGAATTTCTTGAACTGAGAGCTCCTTTAAGCATTGCCGCTATTTGCATGAATTTCTTGAACTGTAACGGCACGATGTGACACTCTAAAAGATGAGTGTGCCATTTTTTCTGCAACACATTTTTATACAACCCTAACAACAAAAATTTCAGATTATAGCATTATCTAAATGTTTTTCTCAGAATGAAGTTTTTTTTTTTTTAATGCTTCATCTGTAATGGGACAGACATGCTTGGGGTCCTCGATGACAAAATAAATATTTTTCACCAGAATTAAAGCGTTACAGCTTCATTGTACACTGTATCCAAAAATAAAGTGTACCATTTACTTTGAAAAGAAATTTGGGCATTAATGGGTTAAAGGTAAACTGAATAGGATTGGTTGGTTGCAATTTGTAAACACAATATTCAAAGTTAACCCCTCTTCCCCAGCTCAACGACATCAGAAACGCTACTCTGCAGTTTAGTGTTGTGTCCTGCCCTCTCGCATGCTGAACACTGTTATTGGCTGGTGGCTGTACACCCACTGCCCAAAGGCTGACGCCTAGAAACATCATGTTCAATAAAAAGTATGAAAATACAGGCAGATGACAGGTTCCCTGCCGATACAGACACCGCCATGCACTTCTAGTGGGTCATAAGTGATGATTGGGAAGGATTATTTTTGTATGAATCCATGTATTGTTATTTAGCAAAATTCTAACAGTATACCTTTAAACAATTAATTTTTTTTCACATCACATACCTAAAAAATTCCAGTCTGGTTTTCGGCTGCATCACAGCACAGATATTGTCTTTGTAAGAGTTGTGAATGATCCGTAGACTCATTTGGTTCCTAGAAAATTGCTGTCTTTGTTCTTTTTGATCTTATTGCAGCTTTTGATGTGATTTTATTCTTTAATTTTGACTACAAGAATATGTTGGTCCCTCTGGCACTGTTCTCAGCTGGTTTCAATCCTATCTTTCAGAGAGGAAATTATTTGTTGCCAATAATGAACACTCCTCCAAGAGCTACAACCTTACCAATGGTGTTCCACAAGGTTCAATAATAGTCCACATTTTGTTTAACCTGCATTTATTTCCCCATGGTTATGTCACCCGGAAATATGGACTAAAAGACTCTCAGTTATGCTGATGATTCTCAGCTCCACATTTCCACAGATCCAGATGACAGAAGTGCAATTAATGCCCTCTAAAATTGCATCATAGAAGTAGACATTTGGATAGCTCAAAATAAATTTTCTCCTGCTGTACCAGGGTAAAACAGATGTGATCGTCATTGGACTAAAGACTGAGACGGAAACTAGCAACCAAACTGCAGTCATTCGTACTCGTAGTCTAAATCTCCGGGTAAAAAACCAAGGTGTTATCCTGGCCTGTGATCGTAATTTTGAAGCTCATATCAGGAGTCAGACAAAATCAGGCTTTCACCATCTTCAGAATCTTTCTAAAATGTTGCCATTTCTTGCTCAGGCTAATACAAAAAGATTACACTGGTGAGCCAAAACATTAAAACCACTCACAGATGCAGCAAATAATGTTGATTATCTCACAACAACAACACGCGTTAAGTTTGCAAGGTCTTAGACGGTAAGCAAAACAGTCGGCTTTCATATTCAACGTGTTGGATGTGAGAGAAATGGGTACTGAATGACTTTGACATGGGCGAAATGGTTATGGCCTGACAAGAAGGTTAGAGCATATCTGAAGTGGCAAGACTTCTGGGGTGCTCCAAGTCAGCAGATGTGAGTACCTACTGACAGTGGTCCAAGGAGGGACAAACCATGACCGGGTTTTTCAGGGCCCAAGGCTCATTGATGCACAAGGCTACAAAGGCTATCCCATTTGGTCAAACAGACAGAAGGGCGACAGTGGCACAAGTCGCTAATAATTTCAATAATACTTACATAAGAAATGTGTCACAACACGCAGTTTGTATTGCACTTTTTAGCTTGCAAACCAGTCAGAGTGCCCACTCTCATCCTGATCCATCTCTAGACGTGCTCCAATGGGCACCTGAGCTTCGGAACTCGATATTAGAGCAGTTGAAGAAGGTTGCCTGGTCCAGCGAATCCCGTTTTCTTTTACATCATGTGCTTCCGCTGGTTACGCATGCACCAATTAACTGAGAAGATATAGCAACAGGATGCACCATTGGAGGAAGAAAAGCAGGTGTAGGGAGTGTGATAGGAAATATTCCGCTGGCAAATCATGAATTTGAGAATTCAAGCGACGTCAGTTTGATGGAGCTGTTTCAGCATATGGGGGGGACCTTCACTGTATTGTACAGGTGGTTTTAATCTTGTGGCTGATCTGTGTAATTAATTTGCTTATCTCTTGCAGGCTTGATTATTGCAGTGTGCACTGCCACCAAAGAAAACCATTGCTCTGCTCCAGCTAAAACAGAAGCCAGCTGCAGGACTTTTCACTAAAAGCAGATGAGAAGACGAGTGCACCTTACTCATGTTTCAAAGTCATTTTGCTAGTTAATTTTGAGTTTCAAAATTGATTTTTAAGAAACTTCTATTGATCTACACCTTTTTAAATGCATTAGCCCCTGACAATGTCTAACATACTTTTGAGATATGAGCCTGTTAGATCCCTCAGGGCCTAAGTCAGCTGTCTCCTGGCTGTCCCACAGGTCAGGACGTTGAGTCATTGAAATGCTGCTTTCAGCCATTTTTTACCCAGTTTATGGATTGGCCAACAGGATGCTCTGAAATCTGTGAAGAGTGTGAATATATTTAAGAAAATCCCTGAAGGCATTATTTTAGTCAGGCTTTCAGTTCAGCTTTTTTAAATTATGACAACTTAATAATTCACCTTTTAGTGTGTCCATCTTTATTGTATTTCTTGTGTTAACTTTTCAACACATGTTTGATATCTTGTACTACATATGATTTTACATTAAGCACTTACAGTTGCATCTTATGTATGAATTGTACTACAATGCTCTCCATTAATGTTGGTGCCCTTGAATATAATAGCAAAAGTGCTTTTGAATGCCTTTATTGTTTACCCTCTTGATACTGAATTAAAATATTGACAAAAATAAACCCCATAACTGAAATACAATGATGAAAAGCAAAAAATATTATCATGGAACAGGTATCTGCCGCAAAAATACACGTGCCACCATTATTGGATACCCATCATTTATTATAATCTCCTTTTGTTAAGATAATAGCTCTGAGCCTTCTCGTATAGTGTTTGATGAGGTTGGAAAAGACATTACAAGGCATCTTATACCGTTATCTGTGTGTACAGACTGTCTTCTTGTGTTCATCCCACAAGTTTTCTAATGCATTTTGCTCAAGGGACTAGGATGGTCATGGCAAAACCCTGATCCTGTGGTTGGTAAACCATTTTTTGCTTATTTTGATGAGTGCTTTGAATCATCACCCTGTTGGACAAGCTCACTGGCAGAGACAGTCAGATTTTCATTTAATATCTGCAGGTACTTAATGGTATCATTAATACCACAAACCTTAAGTTCCTCAGAACCTTTGAAGGAAAGACAGCCCCACAAAATCAATGATCTACCACCATACTTCATAACAGGGCTCTTTAGGGAACAGCTGTTTTTTTATACCAAACTCAACTTTGTATCTCAATGGTCCCAGTGGAAGGTTCCAGAATTGTTTGACAAACTCAGGGGCCAACAGACAGTTTTTTCTACCAACCATCTCAAATATCTTTTTGTGGTGCAGATGGTATCTCATCACAGTTTTGAAGGCTTTCTGACCTCAAATTAAATCCTAACACTGACCAGGGCAAACAACCTTTGCGGTATGTCATGCTAAGTTTGGTCTTAGCAAGAATAATTTTCTGTATAGCGAATGCTGGTCATGGTAATTTCAGTTGTGGGATGCTCAGGGCTAAGTGTTTCTGATGAGCAAGTAACTTATATAGGCTAGCTGAAAATAGCTAACAGTGTTGTTGGCTGTGTATTTTTGATAAAGTTGCAAAACCAGTATAGGAAGGTTGTATGCAGTCACTTCTTCTGAATGCAAACAAAACCAAAGCAATTTTGTTGTGCATAGTAGTCCCCAGGCCTCCTCATCTCCAGTTCAATCTGTTGACAATGTTCCCATTGAGTTTGTTAATGTATATAAATATCTAAGCATTTGGCTGGACAAAGACCTCAATTTTAAACATCATATAGAATATCTGACAAAAAAAAAACTCAAGTTCACATTAAGTTTCTTATACAAATTAAAAACCTGCTTCTCAATTTCCTCACGTAAACGTCTGGTAACAGCCCTTTTCCTGTCTCAGCTATATAATAGAGACACTATGTATAGATTTGCTTGCCCCACCATCTTGGCCAAACTTGACCCTCTCTATCATGCTGCATTGAGATACATCACAAACTCTGAGTTCAGCACTCATCAATGTACCTTGTATAAACTTGCTGGATGGTCCTCAATTGCTTTGCGCAAGATGCAGCATTAGTATATTTTAACACATAAGGCCATTTTTGGGAAATTACCTTCTTACCTCTAAGTTTGTGCCTATATCGAGGGCTGACTGCAATAAACAGTTATGTCCAATGTTAAACATCTGGACATAACTGTTTATTGCAGTCAGCCCTCGATATATAACCTATAACCTCAGATCTAACAGTTGGCTTCAGTTCAAAGTGCCACCTGTGCGAACAGAAACTGGAAAAAAGAGTCTTTCTTATTTTGGCCCGTGGTCTTGGAATGACCAGCAAACACGGCTTAAGTTAGACTCTTTTATTCCTTATTTGAGTTTTGAAAAAAAAATTTGGAAGTCCTTACCATAAGCTGCTCCTGCTGCTACTAAACCAATAATCTTTAATCTCCTTTTCTCCTCTGTATGATTTTTTTAAATAGTTACTCTATGCATTTTAGTTGCAGTTTAGATTTTAGATCTTTGATTTAATTGTTTGATTTAAAGTTTAGATTGTAGATTTTAGGTTGAAATATTTGACTGAGGTAGTATATATATTCCAGATTTTAGTCCAGGTCTTTGTGATTCGATTTCAGTGGATCACATAAAAGAGCTTTCAGTTGAAGACTACAGTCTTCAAATTGGCTTCAATATCAGGGGCAGACATTTTTACTTGAGGAATCTTCTGATTTTGAATTTGATCTTCGGAAACCTCACCTTTAAATGCTATATAATCTAAACCTCTCACAGTTTACATCTCCTGATTAGCCACAGTCGCTCAGACTAATTGGTAAAAACCGATGACAGTCTAATTTACTTTTGATAGCATTGTTTTGCATTGCACCACTAACATATGAGGCGTCTTCTTCTGCACATAAATGACAACGTAAAATATCAATATGTCTTTATAATTTCAGCGCTTGTGTTACTCATTAAGCACAGATTTGCATAAATTAGTTTGCGAGGCTGCGAGAATCCGTTCTATATTCTGAATGTTGTCACGGCTAAAGGGTGCTGTAAGGCAAGTTGCACAGCTGTGTGAGAATCCTAAAGACGGCGAAAATTAATGCTGCAAAGTCAGCGAAAGTTTTGGATTTACAATGCCATATCAATTATATAAATGTAGGCAATAGGAATTCACATTTTCATTATCATTTCTAATTACAGGTCATGTATTGGTCTTGGTCGATAAATTGTTTGATTGTTAATCAGGCCAGCTTAAATAAAAACAGCTTGCGGGCAGTCAAGCCATAAAAGGTGAGCTTACTGAAAGCCCTCTGGACAACTCCATGGCCCGGATGAAAGGAAAGAGAACAACTGACGTCACGAAAGAGAATAACTGACGTCACAAGTACCACGGCACTGGCGTTTGATGTACATTCATCCACTATATAGGACACTATGTAGTGAATGTTCCACGTTGAAAACAATATAGGGAGAGTGAGAGAGCAAGCAGACAAGTGTGCATTCCGAACGCAGCCTTAGATTCCCCAAGTAAAAATGTCTGCCCCCTGATATTGACGCTGATTTGAAGACTCGCTGGTTTTAAAATGCGTCCCACTGGATCACAACCAAATTAAAATTTATAAAAATATGCGTTTTAGACACTTCAACAATTCTACTTTCTGCTGAAATATACTTTGCCGAGGTGTGGTCTCCTCCTTTAAACAATTAATCATATTTTTGAATGCAAAATGTAATGTCTGTGTGACTCTGTCACAGGTGTATATGCATTTGCCCTTATCAGAGTGAAGGGGAAGACATAGGGTGGAACTTAGGCATTACTACTTGCAGAATTTCTTGGAAAGTAAAATAAAAGATGGCCCTATTTCTCCCAAGTTACATGTGGATGTCTTCAGGTCCCAGTACAATTGATTATAACTTGAAGTGATTTTGAGAATCCAACAAAAATCTATGGAAAAGTGCTAGTGCTCTCAAAATAACATAACATTAGCAGCAATGCCAATTCTAGGAGGTAAAATCAGTTGGCTAAATTTGGTAACTGGTCACCTTAGTTTGCAAGGTAGATAGCAATAACTAACAACTAAAATGCATTTTAGCTGCCACTGCACAAAATTTTCATCTCTTAAATTACTTGGTGCAATTGACAAAATTCTCATCACTAACATAAAGGGTAGGCGCTATATGACTCCCAATAGAAGCTTGTGAGCTACACCACAGAACAATTGTATTACCTCAGCTTAAAAGGTTTTTTTTTTTTTTTGCCTGTGTTTGTCCGTTGTCTCTGTCACTGTTACTCAAAAAGTTACAAATGTTATGACTTGAAAATCACAACAAAGAAAACTAGCAATGACAACTTAAACAAATTTATTCTTCACTGATTAAAAAAAAAAAACTGGACAAATAATCCACTGTGCAATCTTATAATAACACTCTAATGCCACTATATAACTCTGATGCCAAAACAAAAACTCTGCCTCTACTGACCAAAATCACAGCATTTATATAGACTAGCAACATTCTGGAAAGATCTACAGGATTCCTGGGTGATCCGGCCCCCTCCAGGCAAGAAGATGCCTGAAGCTTCTAGAAAGCACTAGTCTATTTCATCACAAAGAAGTGGTATTGCATCAGATCATGTTTTTCTACAGACATACCACCAGAGGGTGCTAAATGATGTACAAAATAAACAAATAGCTGACCAGTCATAATGGGCATTTAAATAGTGTCTAACAAATCTCCATTTACAATGATATACAATGCTGTACACAAAACACTCATACATAACACAAATTAATTTTGATGAAATCTTTTGGAGGGATAAGGTGTGACCAAAGAAACGATTCATTGGATTTTGGCAGCGAGTGGGATGACCGTCTGGATCCAGGAATTTTTTAGAAGATTTTTCACCATTGTGAGATAGTGGCAATTTCACTGTGGGGAGTTAAGCTGCCTTGGTGGAGGTTTATGCTCACTGAGTGCTGTCTGGCTTATTTTGAATTTATTATCTTGAAATATGACAAAGGGTAGAACTAATTTCTTTTTTACAGTTTTTTTTCACCACAGGTCCTTAAAGTATTTTTATCTGTAATTCATTAAAATTTATTCAAATGTGCTTTGAAAAGATGGCATCATTTTCACATCTTTATAGTTAGATAACACATGTTAAGTACACTGCTATAAATTGACTGAATTTAACAGTTAAATTAACGCATTGTCTGCTTGTCATTTTAACTGTAAGCACAGTCCTGCGCAAATTTAACTGTGGTTTACAGTTAACACACACAGAACCTCTGTTAATAGCTGATTGTAAAATTACAGTTAAAATAACTGGCAAAAAAGGTGCCAGTTTATAACCGTGTACAACTTCTAACACAGGAGAGCAGTTGAATAGATGATTTTGAGCCACTGCATAGGCAATATTTTTTGCCACAGATTAGTCATTTTATCATTCTTGTAATCGGTAGATTTGTTGATTATCAAAATAAAAGCAAGAGAGCTACTTTCAGACAATTAACATGTGCCTTGTGTGTTTGTGTGTGTTTGTGTGTGTAATAACCTGAACCAGTTCTATTACAAAATGGTGGTTGACAAATTAGTGAACAAATAAGAAAATGTGTTGCAATTGTGCCATAAATAAACAGTAGGGCAGTCTGTGGAGGGCAGCAGCAGCACAAAGAGACAGAAAAGGGAGATACGTAACTCATGAAGCTCAAGAAAAGGTACAGATTTTTAAAATTTCTTTGCGAGGCTTGTTGTAAGCGGAGCCATTTTGCGCCAATCTTCGTTATGGTTTGATATTCCGAAGATGTTTTTCACTTTAAATGTATTGTTTTTAACATCAAATGCAAACTCAAAACAAATTACAATGCTGAGCAAGTACTACAATGGGAGACAGATTCCAGTTTTTTCTTTTTCAAATTAATCATTTGAATTTTTGCCATTGTTACAATATCACATGTATTATATGTAAATGTAGCCAAAAGGAAATCTCTTTGTCATTATAATTTCTTCATCATTATTGGCTTCATATCAGTCTTGATCATCCACTACAAAACTTGATTGTTAATCTTGCGAATGTGAACGTGAATAGTTGGAGGTGGTTACCGCCAGCCTTTTATACTTCTGATGGCACGCGAATGCACATACTGTAGATACATGAAATGTGTCCATGCCATTTACAGATTTTATTCCTTAAAAATGGCAGCTAAACAGCTTCACCAACCACAGTGATGACTATTATAGACTGTATATTATAGGCTCATATCAGCCTTAATATTTAAAGGAAGGGGTGTCTGATCCCTAAGGTTTCCCAGTGAGAGTAAAGCATGAAACATGATGATTTATTCAGAGTTAATCAAACATGTACGGTATGCCTGTAGCCTTCAGCATGTCTCCTAATGTGTTTAGCATCAAGCTGGTTCAAATTCTCAGGCAATATCCATTTTAAATTAAATGCATGAAGCTGATGTATGCGAGTCCCCATATCTCCAGGCAAAATGGACTTGCCACAAAGTATTTAAATGTCCACCCATTCTTTTTTCATCATATTGCATGGCAGTGCTGAATGAAATTTTAACCAGATGTGAACAGCCTTTTTCACATGTGCAATTATTCAAGCTTCAGAATAAAAACAAAATTTAATTTAAAAAAGGGCCAAATGTGTGCAGGCATTCTTGTTCTGTTTATAATATTTTAAGACTTTTTTTCCAAGTACTTAAAATGCCACCTATAAGGTAAGGGATAGGGTAAAGAGTGATGTGAAATGCAGCAGAGATAAAGAAAAAAGAAAGATAAGCCCAGTGTTTATTTGGTTCATAATTAGGAAGAGAGTAGGAACAATTCTACTATTCTTACTCTTTACTATTCTTCAATGCATTTCATGATTAATTCACTAGACCTTGGTTTAATTTGGTTCTACATAAAAAGACAGTTCCTCATGTATTTAGAAATCAACAAAATTTTCTCTTTTTTGGTTCTACATGCCACCAAAATGGAGTTGAAGTGGAACAACAATCAAGATTTATTTATTTTTTTTTTTATTCTTAACCTTTATGAAAGGAGCTATACAAATAACGTTTGATTGATTGATTGATTGATTGATTGATTAAAGATATGCTTCAGCTTTAATCATAGGATTTTGCCAACCATGCCGAAATCACAACCATTTTTTATACAGTCTCATGCATAGCCCTCCTTCTGCAACTAGCAATTCAAAAGTAATTGGACAAATTAAGGCCTCAAATCCTTTGCATTCAGCGATTGCCAGGAGTGTGAACCCCATAGATGCCAAGCTTGACCCTTGTTGATTCTCTGACAAACCTCCAATGCCACTTCCTTCAGTTCTGGCTTGGTTTTTCTGCATTTTGCCCACAGCAGTTGAAATGCCTGATGTATTTATCAATTATGGTTCCCTCTTTTCGTCATGCTCTTCTCCTCCCATTATTCTACTACAAGATTATCTTTGTCTCTTTTTTTCCAAAGGTTGTCCTTCCAGAACTGCACAGGCTTTTTTTTTTTTTTTTTACATTTGTTTGGCACACTTCCCTATGGTTTCCATCTTTTGGTAAACCCTCTGTATTCACTCTGGTGATGTACTCTCATGATTATTGATAGATACGCCTTCCTCCTCAACAGTGTACTAGATATTGTGATAGGTTTCCTTTTCTTAACCAGGGAAAGAATTCTTGTCATCCACAGAAGTTGATTTCTGTCATCTACCAAGCATAAGCATGCACTGGCGCACTCTTCCTTCTCAAAAATGTTCAAAATGGTTGTTTGGTCACACTTTATAATAAGGGTACAAATCATATGCTTAAGTAATGCTGAACTAATGCATGACTAATGATGATTCAATGCATGAATTGAGCCCCTAAGAACCATACCGGGCCATCCCGCACTTTTGGCGAAATTGAGTTGAGGTAGTCAGCATGTGCAGAAAACTGAGATCTATATTTCCTAAATGAGCCAACACAATCTGCCCACACGGATTGTTCATACAAACAAACGTCTCTCTGCCCCTGTACATATGCACTGCACTGCCTTAGCCATAGTGGACCACCCCACAACTTTTCCATAATTCAATGTAAACATGGCGGCTCGGTATCTCACTGATGAGGAACTGCTTGCTATGATTGATGATGATGGTGAAGTGGAAGATAATTGAGACCTAGAGTTTGTCCCAAATGAATCAGAAGATGATGGTTCCTCTTCAGAAGGAGGTAGGTTTCACTTAAAATGAAACAGTAGGGCATCCAAAACCTGCATAAGAAGTGCATCACGTAATTGTACATATCTTGAGTTTTTAACATAAGCAGTGTTTCTAGTTCCCAGATACTCTAGATGACACAGGAGGCTGGTAACTTTGAGTCCCATTTTCTCAAAAGTTCCACAACATGGGTTGGCCCAGTATGGCTCTTAGGGGCTCAATTAATGATGGACATATCATGAATTCCTGATGCTCGTCATTAACAAATGATGAAATCATTATGACTTCTTGTGATTTGTTTGCACTTAATAGATGATTAGCGAAGGGATGTTAATTCACTTTTGTTTAATACATTAATTATGTTTACAACAAAATTAGCTGGACTGCTCTTACATAAAAGTTTATTTCTGGATGATGCATTAGCTCAGCCTCTTGGCCTTTATTTCAAGTGCAGTTCAAGACAGCAAAACAATTAGTTCATAATTGTATTTGTTTTGTTGAAAAGCAGTAGAGTGCAGTACAGAAGACAAAGATGCATTGAAATGAAAATCCTTTATTTGGTACTTTTTGATAAATTAAAGACAAATGATCAGCCATGTTTGAGTTCAACATACATCCATCCATTCTCTATACTGCTTCTTACTGACTAGGGTAGCAGGGGCAGCTGGAGCGTATCCCAGCTGACTATAAGCAAAAGGCAGCGACCCACGGTAATCCATCGCAGGGCGCACACATCATTCACACACCATTCACTCTCACACTTATACCTATGGGCAATTTAGTGTCTCCAATTAGCCTGATGTGTGCGTCTTTGGAATGGTGGAGGAAACCGCAGAACCCGGTGGAAACCCGCGAACACTGGGAGAACATGCAAACTCCACACGGAAAGGCCCAAGGCCGGATTTGAACCCATGACCTTCTTGCAGTGAGATGGCAGTGCCACCCTGTTTGAGTTCAAAAGAAAGCGCTGTATTTAGACAACTGAGTGTAAAAGACATCTGAAAAAGCCATTACTTTCCACATTATTTACCTGATTTGTGTCCCCTGAAGTATCGTCATGTCATGTCATTTGTTTGTTCAAATTAATAGAACACACATTCTATCATATACTTGCAAGTAGTTTTACCAAGGTCTGCTATATTTAATGGGTGAAAGACCTCCATGAATAGTTTCACTTGACACTTTAGAAGTCCTCCCTCATAATCTATTTCATCTCAGTTCATAGTTTGTATATATGTATGTTCCAGTCAGATTTTGTAGCCAGTCATTTAATGAAATGACTGAAATTTTTATTCATTTCATGAAATGACTAAAAATTTTTAGTAATTTCGTGAAATTACTGAAGTGTAGCGCTAGCCATTTCATGAAATGACTGAAATTCGCAGTCTTGGGGCAATATCAAACAAACTACTGCATTACTAGAATGATTTGCACCACAACACGTGCGCCGAAGAGTTTCAACAACACAAATACAATATCAAAAACTCATGTCCCACTCACTACATTGTTACTGTGTCAAAAATACCATTGGGTCTATTCTCATAGCAATATGCTTTTTTTTATTATTATGAAACTTGAGCTTGAGCATGACCCTGAAATAAACTTTTATGAAAGGGGAATTCAGCAAATTTGATCGCAAAAATAATTACTGCATGAAGAAACAGTTTATTAACATGCCTAAACTGATGATCTACTACGTGTGAACTAATCACAAAAAGTCATAGTGACATCATCATTTGTTCATGATGAGCAACAGGAATTTGTGATAAGTCCTGCATTGATTCATGCATTAAATCATCATGAGCCCTGCATTACTTCAGCATTACTTAAGGATACAAAATTTCCCCTTATTACAAAGTATTTGCGGTTGTTTAAGCCACAACTAATGTTTCTGTCATTTCTCTGATGGGTCTGGTTTGATTTTTAAGATGGTTGGCTCCTGCTACAGCTCTTTGTATTGACACTTTGAATTGAATGATAACACCAAAAGATTCCAAATGTAAATGCCAAACTTAAAATCACCTGAAGACCTTTAATCTGCTTTCTTGTAAATTAAATTACAAGGCAGTCATACAAACCCGGCCATGGACCACCCGCGTAGTCAGTAGTCCAAATACATTTGGCCATTTAAGTATGGGGAATAAAATATATCCTTTGAATGTAAATATCCTCAAATTAGAGCTGAAAGTATGCACTTTGAGTTCATATTCAGAATTTAATTGAATTACCAATGTTCTGTGGGAAGCAGCATAACTTTGTCAATGTCCACATAAATATGAAACTGGCAAATTTTGACTTGATTCTGTGATTGTCACCCAAACTTTGACACTTGCAAGTGTTATACACTTTCAATCAGTAATAAACTAGTTTGACATGGATTACATTAAAAGAAACATTCTAGACAAATATAGCTTTTGATCAAAATTTGGCCAAATTTTGGCTCTGTTGGTTTATATTCCACGCTGCTTTAATTTTTTAGAAAATGTTTCAGTTATATAAGTTGTGCTAAAGGAATGTCTGAAAGCAGCACTCTGCTATTAATGTCAGCATGCCATCATAATTAATGCAATAATTTGATGCAGTTTAATTTGACTGTTTAAGCATAGCAATGTACACCAAATAAATATTGCAGTCTCTCTTCTGACAGCACAGAATAATGTGTCACGGTACAAATACATTTGTTCAATGTAAAAGTCTACATTTTTGAGCGGTGCAAGCACAAAAAATGGGAGATTTGACAGTTAAGCCAAGGTTGCTATTTTCTAGCATTAGTTTGTTTCCAACATTTGCAATGAGTGGGTGGACTGGGGACTGAATAGCCTCTCAGGGCTTCAGAGTAGCCCAAATACATTGCCTGAGTAGTAGTTTAATGGTTTCAACAGTCCACATTACAATGCTGGTATATCCAAAATTCAATCATGCCACTTGCATCACTTGATACGGGGCAATTATGAGATAAATTTGTTGACCAAAATACAGAGACGTCTTCACACCAGAGGCAGAGGCATTTAGTAATTAAATTAAAACTTACAGGACAGTAGATCACCAGAAACATCATAAAAAATAGATCCTACCTGTATCCGGCTAACTCCAAGAACAAAGACATGTTAAGCATGATCCATGGGTGAGCCCACATATTCACAGTAACTTAGTCTGTTCACCCAACAGAGTTTCAGCTAGTTTTTGTCTCTGTTTAACAATAAATTCATCTGACTCTTGAAACGTCTGTTTTAGTAAGAACCCCAACTCAGAAAAAGTTGGGATGACATGCAAATGCACATAAAAGCAGAAAGCAGCAATTTCTTAATATACTTTGAATTTCATTACAGACAACATGAAGACTTGATATTTAATGTTCACTTTGGTCAACTACATTTTATTTGTAAATATATATTCAGTACTGCCCTTCAGGCTTGCAAATGAAGGGATGTTATTTGAAACAGCTCATTTCAGCTGGTGATTGTAATCATTGGTATAAAAGCAGCATCCAGGAAAGGCCTAGATTTCAGGGGCAAAGATGGGCTGAGGATCTACAATTTTTTTTACAAATGCATGAGAAAGTCATTGAAAGTTTTAAAAATGTTGTTTCTCAAAGGAAGATCAGAGGGGGTTTAGATATATTCCCCTATAACAGTGCATAACATAATTAAAAGATTCAAAGGAGTCAGGAGGAATTACCATATGTAAAGGGCAAGGGTACATTTTCAATTTGAATACCCATGATCTCAGATCACTCAGACGGCACTGCAGTGAGATCCGTCATTTACCTTCAAGAGATACAAGCACATGGGCGCAGGATTACTTTGATAAATCTTTGTTAACCCTTTCATGAGCATGGACTTGAGGGCGGGCTGCAAGGCCTAGCTGCATTTTTATATCGTAAAATATTGTGCTACGTTGGAGAACAATATTATGCTTCGTTGTAGAACAATATATCGTTCAAAAGTTTGAGGATTCATGATTCTAACTGCATTAGCCATTTTATGATGCAAATATATCGAGAATAGTAATTAAAATTGTGTCATAACAACCCTCTGCCTGACAGTGCAGTCCCATGGGTTCGATTGTACCGGTATAGCATTGTTCATATTTGTCAAAATACAGTGAAATCAATGTTTTTACATTGGTAGTTCAGAGATTTAAAAAAAAAATTTTCCATCAGCAAAACTAGCAGGCTTTGACAAACGTCACTTAATCGACTTTGACAGAGGTAGTAGCTCTGTGTCTTCATGAATTTTACTATAATTAGCTTTTTAACTCAGGATGCAGTGCTGTCGATTGTACAGTAGCCTTTCATTAACAAAATAAGTGCACCCCTTGGCTATTATGTGCTGGTCTTACAGAGCAGTAAGTGTTTTAGCCTATCAGCCCAACTCCAATAAAACAGAAAATTCAAATTTGTTTAGTTTATGCTTACAGCCACTGGTCTGAAACTTCCAAAAAAAAAAAAAAAAAAAGCTTATGGTTGCCTAGGGATTCATTTTTGTGAGTAAGAATTATTTCAATGGTTTCTGTCAAGGGGGAATTCTGTCAATGAAGCAAAGGAGTTTGAGATGAGTTTATGCATTTATGATCGCACACCAGTGCAGAGAATTTGAAGGGCTAATTGGAGTGCAAATTTAGCCACATATGCAGAAAATGACCCAAAATAAGTTTTGTAAAACTACTGAAAAAGCAAACGTGACTGGTTAGGAA
The DNA here is from genome assembly GCA_029692085.1 of Gymnothorax javanicus. Taxonomy (NCBI): domain Eukaryota; kingdom Metazoa; phylum Chordata; class Actinopteri; order Anguilliformes; family Muraenidae; genus Gymnothorax; species Gymnothorax javanicus. The sequence continues at coordinate 160,060,841 of CM056193.1, read as the reverse complement.
CGCAGGGAAATTTGGACTCTCAAAAATTGTTTGTTGAAACACGCACAAATGTGACCCAAAAAAAAAAAAAAAAAAAAAAAATCTGTAATATAAAAATTTTTAGTTACAGAATCATATTTCAACCAGCAGTTTTTAGGTGTCTGGCTGTATCATTTTTTTCCATGCTGATTAGACTCATGCCACCCTGACACTTGCACGATTTTTGTTCCCGCAATGCCACGCAATGCGTCGTGGCAATGATTAAAGTCTTCGGGACTGAGCATGAGGACAGTGTGAAGGGTGCGGGGGTGCGTGCCATGTCGTAGAGAGAATTTTGAAATGTTTGAAAATTCGGCACGCAATGTTCGTGCCACTTACGTGAACATTACGTGAACTCGGCACGAACACTGCCGACGGTGCGTGTCAATGCGAGCCGTGTTAGGGTGTTGTCGCGAGTTGTTCAGGTTATCATGGCACGCCCAGCTCACGCACGCCACGAACCAGTCGTGCATGGTAGGAACTTCTCACGAAGCGTTCACGCATTTTTGGCCGTGCATTGCGTAGACAGTGTCCAACTTCTGCATGTACAGTGTGCGAACAGGACACAAACAAGGCTCCGCTGCGTACCACCGAAATGGCATGCCTTGCCACGATGCATTGCGTGCCATTGCGGGGAAAAAAAAAATCGTTCAAGTGTCAGGGTTGTGACATAGCGTTCAGGAACCACACGCAAGAGAGGGAAATCCAAAAAAAAGGTATGCCTTTAATGAAGTCCGAGTCAAAGCCAAAAAACACAAGAATTTCCAAGCCACAATACGAAATCCAAAAACAGTGTCGACTAGACAGGCAGGGGTCAGAACCAGGAAGGCAGATGAGCAAAGGTACATAGACGGTAGGCAAAGAGTCGTAGTCGATGAACAAAGCCAAGGGTCATACACAGGGCATCCGAACACAGAAATTGTGGTCATACAAAAATAGGTCGAAATCCAAAAAGACAAAACAATACAAGGAGGGCTATGGCAAGAATCGTAGTCGGACAAACCAGTCGAAGAAAAACAATACTCAATGGCATACAAAGCGCTCTGCACAAAGAAATATTGATCAACGTTCTAACAAGGAGCTGGCTGTGAAAAGACTGCTTAAATAGACGGGAGGAAAGTCACATGCTATGCAGGGAGCAGGTGAGCTGGATCAGACTAATTAAGACGGGAGAATCACATGAGGGAAACCCTAACCACGAAAATTGGCGAACGCCAAGACACGGACGGGAATCACACAGACAGCCTATGACATTTAAACAGCTCCGGTCAAGGAGTTCTAAGTGCACAGATAACGAGTGCAGGAAAGTAATTAAGCACGTGCGAGAGATCTCGCAGAAACGCAGGGGGAGATAGTAAAAGCTGAGCAAGAGGCGGAGACTAGAACTGGGCAATTGCTGAGAGGGAATTAGTATTAATTAGTAGCGGTGCAACTTTACAGATTTAACTAGAGTGCTCATTAGTAAGTTAGTAATCTATATACATGGATTAGTTGTGTTAGTAGACTATGATACAAAATACAAACGTTAGTTTTGTTAGTAATCAGAACAGTAAGGCGAAGGAAGTAAACGAGAATCGAAGGAATACGTTAAACACCAGAATACATTTAAATCACCCGAAGTAAGTGAGCACACAGACCGGGAAGACGGACTGAACTAACTAGATCACAAGACAGGGGAGACAAGTGCAATGGAACTGAGAAATGGAATGAACTAAAAACCAGAGGATAACAATAACCAAAAAGAATAAATCAAAGACAAAATCATGAACACTGAACATGAACATAAACATGACCAAAAACCATAACCATGACAAGGGTGGCATCAGTCACAGCATCACAGGGGCAGAAGAAAACAAAAAATATTTTTCTGTTGGGCAAAAACTTATATTTCCAGTGCTGTGGCTCAAGATGGGTAATGTTCTCAGCAATTCTGAGTATTTGAGAGCAATCTACTGAGTGTTACCTTTAAAACGAGACTATGACTATGCCTGTGGTCAAAGTGGTTCAAGAACAGTGAGTATTTTAGTTTGGGAGGTAATTGGCTCAAAAAAAGGACTGCAACTTAAATTATTAAGTACTATAACATGCAGTTACATCCACAAATGTCAGTTAAAACTTTATTGTGCAAAAACGTGCTCTTATGGGATGAGCCCATTGAGTCTAACTCATTCAGTTCAGTTGGAAGAGCTGATGGGGTCACAGTATGCTGTAAAAAAAAAAAAAAATGATGTTGTGAAACCTTGCGCATGTGTAATAGGAGTATAAGCTGCGAGAAAAAGGCATTTTGACCCTTATTTTTGGTCAAAGTCAACAAACCTTTTAAGTGTTTTTTTAAATCAGATTTCATGGGTGGTTCTATAAATACTGTTATTACGTACCAGTGACTATTGAAAAGGAGGTTATGGCTCTTTCCCCATTCAAATTGATTGGGATCTGATCATATTAGTCCAAAATAACTGCCCGGGGACATTGCCAAGATGGCCGCTGAGTTGCGAGACTTACCTGGATGGACTTTGTGGTCAGACAAATCAATATTGTAAGTCTTTTTTTTTTGAAGAAATGGAAGTTGTATGCTCCAGACCAAAGGAGAAAAGGACCATCCAGACTGTTACCAGCGACAAGTCCAAAAGCTATGCTTTGTCATGATAGCAGGCTGTGTCAGTGCCCTTGACAAGGGTAACTTTTGTGAAGGCTCCATTAATGTGGAGAAGTACACTTGGATTTTGGAGTAACCTAAGCTAACGTTCAAGACGTCTTTCTGGGACACGCATGCGTATTTCAACATGACAATGCAAAACGATATTCTGCATGCATTACAAAGCCATGGAAGAAATAGGTGCTTGACTTGCAGTTCAAACTTGTTCCCAAAGGAGAAAGAGTGGCGATTTTGAAACACAATGCAACAAAGATCCTGTGCTGTTACACACCATAAGACTTAGTTGCTGGATGAATGGGGGAAAATTAGACCCAAAGTACATAAACTTTAGTCCCTAAATGTTTATTAAGGGTTGTGAACAGGAATGTGTGAGGTTAATCTCAGGAACCAGACACGAGAACCAAGTAATCCAAAAAGCTTGTTTTATTTGGAAAGGGGGCGAATCCCCGCAGAGCAGGAAGCAACAGTACAAAGTCCACAATCCAAAAATCAGAATCCCAGGTACGTAATCCAAGTCGTAATCAGGGCAGCAAACACAAAACTCATGGTCGGGCAAAAAAGGTTCGATACACAGATGCAAACAAATCCAAGAGAAAGCCAAAATCGTAATGAGGGACGGTCCAGTCAGAAGTGAATCACAGAGAGTGCAAGGCATAAACAGCCGCAGCACAGGAGAAACGTTCTGACAAAGAGCTGGCTGTGAAATGACTGCTTAAATATACAAACGGGAAGTCACATGTTATGATAGGGAACAGGTGAGCTGGATCAGACTAATTAACAAAGGGCTGAACATGAGGAAGTTCCTAACTACATAAAATTGGCAAAAGCCAAAACGCGGACAGGGATCACGAAGACAGCCTACAGACAGACATACGGCTCCGGTTAGGGAGTTCTATCGTGCACAGAAAAGGAGAGAGAACAGAATTTAACAAGCACGGAGGTTCCGCTGGAACTGCAGCAAAGTAGATTGAGTAAAGACAAGAGGCGGAGACTAGAATAGGGCGAATGCTGAGAGGTCGTTAATCAATTAGTAAAGTGCAGCTATACAATCCCTAGTACTCGTTAGTAAGTTAGTACTATAAACAGTGTTACTTTGGGTTAGTATCTTTAACTAAAATAATAAACTGTTAGTATTGTTAGTAATATAGAAAAGCAAGGTGAAGGAAGTAAACGAGATTGGAAGGAATGATTCAAATCCCAGAAACCATTAAATCACCCGAAAGAGTGGCACGCAATACTGGGGCTGTGAGCAATCACAAGACATGAGACCAGACAGGGGGAGACAAAGTGCAATGCATGGTGAAAAACAAAACATGGACCGGAATAAAACTGCAATGATGAAATATGGAAGACATACACAGACAAAGCAAAAACAAAACATGGCAAGGCAACAAAATCACAATACAAAATACAGAGCATGGTCAGACAAGGCAGAATTCAAAATAAACATGGCAAACAGGGCAGAATCACAACAGAATGACAAAATTAGGAAGACAAAGGGGTAAATACTTTACCGTCCCAACAGTGTCGCAAGAATCAAAATTTAACCAAGTGTTTATTTTGATTAATTAAAAAAGTTCATGTGATTAAATAATGTGCTGTTGTTCTGTTTTTAGTTTTAATTTCAGTTTTACATACAGTCCCAATTTTTCTCTATTTTCGAGTTGTAGATGTTAACCCTTGTGTTCTGTCCGGGTCAAATTGACCCATTTAAAGTTTTTACTAAAAGAAAAATGATACATGGATAATTTTTTTCAACCTGAAATTCTTTGTCTTTGGCTCATTTAATTTGAAGAACATTTAAAAGAAAAAAAATTCATTGAGTGTACATGCTACAATGCCCCCACACATTTATATCCTTCATACAATGTTCGAGTCAGATTGACCCGGATACACACAGAGACACAGACACAGAGAGAGAACACACACACACGCGCACACACACACACACACATACACATGCATACACACGTTGGGTTTTCATGTCTTGTGGGGACATTCCATAGACTTGAATTCATTCCCTAACCCCTTTCCCTAACCTTAACCCTCAACAGCACATACTGAACCCTAATCCTAACCCTAATCTTAACCTAATTCTAACCGTATCCCAACCCTAACCTTAACCCCTAACCCTGAAATAGCTCAATTTCCTCAAGTGGACCCGAAAATGTTCCCATAAAGATGAAGAAATCTGGAATTCCATGTCTTATGGGGACATTTTGTTCCCGCAAGGGTAGGTGAACACAGACCACACTTACACACACACACACACACACACACACACACACTCCTTTTCTCTCTCGCTCTCTCTCTCTCTCTCTCACACTCACACACATACACAGAGACACACACACACACACACACTCCTTTTCTCACTCTTGCTTTCTCTCTCTCACACACTCACACACATACACAGAGACACACACACATACATACAGGGGCTCCAAAAATCTAGCAGGTCTTGAGTCATCAAACCTGATGACCATTGACAATATGTGAAAGCTTATTATGTTAGCAGCTGAGCAGGGAGGCTCTCTCATTGGGGATGAGAGATAGTCAAGTATGACCTCTGGCTTCCACTCATCCCAGCCACTGATCCCTCCATCCCCTTGTACACACAGGTAGAGAGACGTACACACTCACACACCTGCAAATTGTGACAATCCCAACACTGTGAGGCTGTCTGCACCTATTTTCCCACATTCTTTACCTTCTGTAGTGAGGGAACCTATGCTATTTTACAAAATTTAATAATTTCTCACACTGTACCCTTCATGCCTACACATTGGGGGAGGGGAAAAACAGATAGATAATGCATAATAATTTATACAGGGAAGCCAGAGGGAGGAGCCCCTGAAAAAAACCAGGGGACATGGGTGGTGCTGGATATGACGCAAGGCCTCAGTGGACACAAAATCACCTTTGATAATTTCTTTACCTCCTACAACCTGGGACAGGAACTTCTCAAAAGAATGCTGACAATGATTGGAACAATTAGAAAAAACAAGACGGAGCTCCCACCTCAGCTTCTAACAGTAAAGAACAGGCCAGTCCATTCCTCCAACTTTCTGTTTATGGCCAACACTGCCCTGGTATCCAACATACCCAAAAAGGGCAAAAATGTGGTGCTCATGAGCACTCTACATAGGAATGGAAGGATTAGTGACCGGGAGGACCATAAGCCAGAGGTCATACTTGATTATAACGCCACAAAAGGAGGGGTAGACAACTGTTGGCCTGGTACAGCTGTCAAAGAAGAACTTTACGGTGGCAACTCGTGATCTTTTACAATATTCTGAATGTGTCTGCCATCCAGATTACAAACGCATTATAGGCTATCAACCCAGACTGGCACCAAAGGAAGCTCCAAAGAAGACGGCTTTTATTAGAGGAGCTAGGCAAGGCACTGGTGACACCGCACATACAGAGGAGACAATATAAGTTCAAACTTTAAAAAAAAAAAAAAAAAAAATAATAATTGAAACAATGTTTCATGTCATTTTTACATAGATAAGCATTATTTATGCCACCTTCAGTTATGCCAGTCTTTATTATAGTGGATTTTTTTGATAAATAATAGATTCACCATTACAAAAACGCCTGATACGTCCATTGCTAAATGTGATAAATCAGAGATTAATAGCAAATATTCATTATAAATGTTATCTATATTTTTTGGAATTGAGATAAAGACAATACATGTTATGTATTTTTATAAACATTTTTATTTCTGTATTGCTTTTAAAATCCCAAAAAATGTCCCGGGTCAGTACATGAGGTTCGTAAAAGTGAACCTAACACAAGGGTTAACATATTGCTAGTTCATATTCATAGTGACCCACTTTTAGAAACGGAAACTATCTTTGCCATATGTATCCTTCCAGTACTTTTATTCCACTCCTTTAGAAGTAGCTGGCCTCAGATTGACCCAGCACACAAGCCATGCATGGCCATATGCTTTTCAAGTGGTTTTCCTAAGACAATGTCAGTAGTCAGAGTTTAAGGTGCCACACTAACAGCAAACAGCTATTTTTGCAACATGGGATTTCTAAATGAGAAACTTTACCAAGACATTTGAAAATCATAGAAAATGTCAATTTGCAGGAGATTATCTTATAAATAGGGTATTAATATTTCCTGGCAAACAGGTAATTTATGAGTCATAATGTCACGCAGATGGTCATTCCATTTGGAGAAAGGAAAAAGAGGCTCATTATGTATAGTGATGCAAAATGAAACTGTTCTTTGCCCTTTCAAACTGTTTTTTCCAACAGTTATTTGGAAAATGCAATATATAAGTTTCACATTGCAACTTAGTAAGAGGATCAGCTACATGGGAGGCACTTCCTCCCTTGCTACGTGGTTTGTGAGATATTGGATTTTGCACTCACTCCCTTAAGTTTTCCCTTAAGTAGGTTCAAAGTCAGGAAAAAAAAAATTAATTTGAAGGAAAATGACATGCATATTCTCTATCTGTTGGTTACAGTACTACACTGAAGCTACGTCACACTTATATTCAGAAAAATCTTCAAACCAAGGATGCCATGTTTTTATGGTCACAGCATTACATCAAACGGAAAATATCTAGATCTTGTATGTTGTTTTAAACACATTAATGTGTAATTCAGTAGGATATATTTGGGGCAAATTTTAAAACTGGCCTGAAGTTCCACAGGTTTGAAAACAGCACCTGCGTACAAGACTTTATAGGGTAAAAGCAGAGCTTGAAATCTGCTCAAAAAAAAAAAAAAAAACCATTTATGAGAAACATAGGTGGTCTCTTATAATAGTGTAAAGATGAATTGTATAAGAATGTTCTTTAGACATGCATTCACCGGCTGTCCCAGAACACTCTAACAAATGGTACATTTATTTTGCTGGCTTTCCAGCATGATATATAGAATATTGTCTATGGCTCATAAAATCCTTAGTTATGTGATGGTCAATTTCATGTTATCCAACTGTGCCAAGGTAAATTTAAGAGGGTGAGCATTCTGAGCAAACAAGGCAAGAGGACCTATGGGGATAAGTACCGCTCTTTAAGTATTCGACACAAGATTTTCAGTTTTCACATGAGAAAAGAGTGCCGAATTAAACATTCCAATTAAAACAGAACATTTCAGTTAATAAGATTAAGCAACAAATGGGCTGGCACCTAGTAAAAATGGTTCATGCAATTGTCATGTGGAATATTGGAAAATAGTGCTAAGTATGCTTTAGCGGTCTACGCGTGATCAAGCAAGGAGAAAACTGTCAGGTTCGTGCAAAGGTAATTAGAGAGGGGCCCTGTAGATGTTGAGTTGCTAAAATGAATAACGTGTCACTTTCCCTTTTCTCAGACAAAAATAAATATTTTAAAAAAGTCCTTTTAGTCAAACTGTGGCATCCTCAGTAATTTTAGCCCAACAGGATTTTCTGTCTCCTTGAGCTCTTTCATAATTCACAGCAGGTCCTGTATCATAAGGAGATGGACATTTTGAAATTGAGTAAAGTACTGCACTTCTGAAGTACCACAGCTGCACGGTTATATCTCCTGATTATGCTTCGTTTTCCAGAAATAGGATTTATGCGGAGGAGGATTTTTGTATTTATGATCGTGACACATTCAAGGGTTGGTGGCTCAGAATGCCCAAGGAAAGAAACTGAGTCAAGCACTATACTTCATTCCCAATTCCACAAATGCAACACACAATATGATCAAGAAGTGATGACCCAGTAAATGATCTGCTTCCTGCCAACCTTTCTTGAATTATTCCTCTGTACTTCTCAAGAAAAACATTAAAAGGATGTAGTCGTTTTATAGTGTAAGTTAACTGTATTCTATATACAGTAAAATCACAGTTTCTAATTCAAAGGAATAAAATACAAAGATAGTGAGCGCAGACTAGAAATCAGCTCTTTTTTTATCTTTCTATCCTGGGCTCTGACCCAGGGCTTTGCAAGACTCAGAACTCCACTGGGGACTAGGCCACAGAGCATAGTATCTACTATGACTCTGCTGGGCAGATCCAAGAGAATCTAATTGAATCCTTGAGTTTCCAAAGGGCCCAACTCCAAGGAACACTGTTTTTCAGCAAAGGGGAAAAAAAATCTTCATTTTTTGCCCATATTTTATAACCCATATATTTCTACTTTGTTTCCTTTCAAGAGGATGTCATTGGGGTACTTTCAGCTGAAATTACAAGGCAGTTACCTTCTTTGTTCTGCGATATTTTAAGGTCACGCCTCCAGCCGTCAAGCTCACCGGTCTATTAAGGCCAGGACCGCATTCTCAGCTCCATAATCATTACCTGCACCTGTTTTTCATTTCCTCTAGGAGGTAGTGTTGTGCTATTTTAGACCGAGATTCGCACATAGTCTTTGTGAAGTCTCGTAACCACATGCCTGTGTTGTATCTCCTGTCTTGTATAGAGTTACTCCCCGCGTATCGTGTGTGTTAATTCTAACTCTTGAATTTAGTGCTGTTTATTGCTTATATCAGCACTTTATCATTATTATTGAAGGAACCTTGTTTCCTATTGTAAACACCGTGCATCTAAGCCAAGGAGGGTCCTAGATGAAGCGGAAGGTCTCAGCGTGTTTGCCTAAACTGTAAGGGGGAAATGAAGGCTTAAAGGTCTCTATTGTGAAAATGGAGTCTGGCTACAGCGTCAGCGCCAGCCCACTGCCTCAGGTGAAACGTGATGACGTTGACTCAGGTTCTGCTTTCAGTGAGCCTGAAGCATGTCTCGCGGATGCTGCAGCTCGAATATCTTCGTGGTTACAATACATCTGACTCCATATCAAATTTAGGATACAAAATTTAGTCATGACCCTTTGCGGTTACGATTAAATTATGCGTTCGCATAAAATTGGCCTGACTCCAATTAATTAATTTAGAGCTCCGTTGTGCATCGGACTCATAACTGGTCTATACCTTACGTCCGCCGGACCAAAACATCTGTACAGCCCAATCCGATGGAAGAACTCAGAGGCTGGCGGTCCTATTAAGCATAGTAATTTGACATAGAAAATAGCTATGACTAGGGATTACCGGGGCCCAAAGCGAGTAACTCCAAGGTATAACGGTATATAGCCATTCAGGGACCTCGTATCTTTTAAGATTTCCGTTCAGGGACCAAGCCGACTCGGTATAACGGAATCGCCTCGAAGCCAATCAAAATAACACCAATCACAGCATGGAAAATCCACCTTATAACGCAGAAACCAAGTGGGTTGATCAGGCACATGATTACAGTCTATGTTACTCAATTAGGAGACAGGACTCCGAGCTGGAAGGATATAAGTTAGTTAGAGTCAGAAACACACAACAGAATGCAATTACCAATTAATTTTCCGGGCAGGCACAAGCTTAAATCACAAGAACCAATCACATCGTTACAGAAAATGTAAAAATTAGTCAAACTCATACCTGGCACAGCTCATAACTACACATATGCACAAAATGTACAATGTGGGAAGGATGAATACAAGCTTCCATAGCTATATCACATCTGCACACAGCTGCAGGAGCACGTGTGGGAAATCGCTTAAGTTCTTCCATGACTAGATTAAAGCTACGCACGGCCTAAAGATGCGTGTGTGGGAAGTTGAATGCAATCTTCCATAATTACAACGGCTACACACATGCATGTGGAAGTCGTCGCGATCTTCCCCGAATGCTTTCTTCCCTTAACTTTTATGCCCAAACTCTGGAAGCGCTTTCTATAGCGGGTCATAAGTCATTTGGGTAATTCGAACCAGGGAGGCGCCCCCTACCCGGAGGAACTTTGGCCGGAGACATTACCACGAGGAGAAGTAGAAGTATATTTCTTTTCATAGTTATTGAATGAGGGTTTAGCACAATTTTAATTCCTTCGAAATATTCCCCATGTGATTTCGGAAATTTAGTGGAGTAAAAAGATACCAAACACGATACCCTTGCACTACAGTTTGCCATGAAACGTCCATAACAGTCCATACTTACAAAGATCAGATACGATTGTATTAATGTTAACAATCAGCTTATATCATATAACAAAAATACACATTAGATTTGCAACATTAAGGGAGGTAATGTGAATTATTTTGCTAGTGTAGTCTCTGAAAAGTCCAGTTCATGGCACGGCGCCATTGTCTTGCCAAATTTGTCTCAGACGTTTTTGGGTGGTTTGCAAGACATTTGACGCCGACCTTTACCCCAGAGATTGTCCATTAACTCCGAGGCTGGTGGCCACTCCAGCTGTGGTAAATTAAGTTTGGTGCTGGGGCCCTTAAGACAATAAAGGGTCTGATTGCAAGAGTCCAGCGTACGTGATAAAGTGCACATAGTTTTCACTGCCTTTCCAGCGCGGCTTACATTATTTTCTTTTCCTATTTGTAATACATTGTTACTGTAGTTAAAGTCCAGTCTCTGCATTACTAATAGTACAATTTATGAACTTCGTTTCCTATTTTGTTTTGTATTGCTTCTTGTGTGCCTTTCTGCTGCGCAGTAGGCATAATAAATACGACCAAGTCCATCCTTGCACCTCAACTTCCTGTTCTCCGTGCATATCATCACTGTGTGAAGCACAACTCTTACAGATCTGCGGATCTCTCAATCACTGGAGTTGGGCCCTTTGCAAACTCAATGATTCAATTTAACTCCTTGACAGTAAATGACACAATTTAAATCAAATTCCCTTCCCTTATTGACTCGCTTACTTAAGAGCAAAGGATCATTTTCGTAATTCTGGGGAGACTTTCAAGTCATAAATGCGTGGAAAGGACCAACACTAAAATAGAAAAACAACTGTATCTTGCTAAATGTATTTTCACCAGCTGTGAAAGCCTCAAAAACATCTGCAAGACAACCAGAAGACATAGAATGGTAATTCTAATACTTCATAAAAGTCCCTCCAGAATAAACATAAGCCATGGAACCACCACCTCAATTTTTACTTTATTTTACTGCCTTTATTTTTATATCCGTTCAAGAGATTAAGTGCACTTTCTTTGTATGAGAAAAATTCTACGTATTTTGGGATGGAATCAAGATGAACAGTAATGCAGTATATTGTTTTCACTGTTTGTGAAATAAACCTAGATGTGAACCTTAATACATTCCACTTTGATATCAATTATTACAGCATTAGATTAATTATTCAACAATTGTGTCCGAGGTGACACTGAACTTCAAGTCATTCTCAAACTGTGGCCGTTTGGAATCATGTGTAAGAAAACAATGTTTGGAACTGAAACTTTTTAAACATTTTTTTGACCAAGGGAATTAGACGGAATTTGCATTCCTTTCATCCTCTCTAGCATACTTTGATGAGCCATCTGCACAAAGAATCACAGATTGGGCTCTAGCCCCCAGGCTACCCACCTTTTAGAGTTCCCAAAACCCCTATACCCCAGCCAAAACAAAAAATACAGCAAGAAGCAAATCACTTGACCGCTTATTGTATCAAGTGGCATCTTTACCATATTTTTAAGCCTCTATCTAATGAGGGAAGTTCCACTGAGAGCATGATTTTCTTTTTTGAGGCATAACATGTAGAAATGTAAAGTCAAGAACAGTTGCAATGTGCAGTCCAAACTTGGGATCACAGCTTATAAAATTTCATTTCTTTTCCAGATTTTGTTTGCAGCTATCATTGCTAGGTCAACCGCCCTGGTGCTCATTGTATTTTACCCACACAGCCAAGTGGGAGGCTGGGTGAAATATCATGAAAAAGTATTTTTTGCAATGCTCACAAAGCACTCGTGGTTAGTATGCATTTTTCTTTTTTGACAACCACTTCTGAAGGACCCCTAATATAGAACATACTGTTCCCCAGTTCAGTCCGCCTGTACAGTAGTGTAACGATTGTGTCACATACCCTAATGACAGGCACGGAGGACAGGAATTTGAGGACTGGACTCAGGTGCAAGGATGGACTTGGTTGTATACAACATAGTTTATTATGCCGAATGCACAGCAGAAGGCATACACACAAAATACAAAACAAAATAGGAAGCCATGTTCCTTAAAGATAACCAAGATAAAGCATTGGAATTAACAATAAACAGCACTAAGCTAGAGTTAGACTCAATACACGCGATATGTGGGGAAATACATCTTCTGCAAGACTAGCAATGCAACACTGGCATGTGGTTACGAGACTTCACAAAGACCAAGTGTGAAACTTGATCTTATATAGCACTCTGCTACCACCCAGATGAAATGACAAGCAGATGCAAACAATGATTAATGGAGTGAGGAATACAGCCTGAGTCTTAATAGACTGGTGAGCTGGACGGCGGAGACATGGTCTTACAAGTGGTCTCCACTCTATCTAACACCTCAGAGAAGGTTGATTTTGAAGACCCCCCCTGCCGATTTAGTTGTAAGGACCTTTGGTCCTTTTCAATTACCAGTTGCCAAGTGCCATAGCCAAATAGCGGGATTTTGACCCGCCGCGGTCTAGTTTGGTTGGTGTAGGCATAAGCAATGACTTGACTCTCAACCATCAAACAGGGGAATAAAGGCATACATGCGCGCAGCTGGCGCTAGGAATCACGTCGGATGGCCATTCCATTGAACGGTCACTCACAAAATCACTTTCTCGGAACATGGTTATAATATTATGTTTGAGTGAGAGAAGCAAAACTTTTATCGACATTTGTTGTTGCTTTTGTGTGTTGTTGTTGTTGTTGTGGTCTAAAAAGGCCCACAGCAAAGTGATTATATTTATTTAATATTAAAGTTCTTCATCTAAAGCCGTGTTCTAGACTCACATCTTTCCCGCATTGCGTTTCGTTTCAGTCGCCTCAGAACCGAAACGACATGCTTGTGGTTACACATGAGGGGAAGAGAGGGATAATTAACACAGCTTTCTACAAATTTTTTTTTCCAGTTTTGTAGTGGCAGCCACATGGACAGAGGGGGTGACCAGGCAGTGTCTGCGGACTTCGAGTGGGTGTGGGACTATGAATGCAAGCATTTAAACTCTCTACCCAGCAATCTTATGGCTATACGAGGGCACGTTTTCCATTAAAACCAGCAACACTATATCACAAGCAAGAATATGTTGTGATGTTGCACTTCAGGAAGCTAATCGGCCACTGTCAGAGCAACATACAATTTTCAAAATGAGACAATGAGACAATTTGAATGAACACTGGTTCACACCAAAAAAGAACTGGAGAGGCTGCCACCGCTTCCTTCTACGAGCGCAGCTGAAGAAATCAATATGGTCTCAAGTGCACCACACTTCTCAATTTCCCACAGACTATAATGGAGAAATTCCTGCTATTTTCCGCCAAACTAAGGGGTCTTCCGAAAAGATTTCAACATAGTTGTGATCGAAAAACATATAAGAATAAAAATTAATGCGCAATTTTACATGACACTGTTTGAGACGTCGAAAATATAAAAACATGTCTGAATGAGAAGCACAGCACTAACTAGCGTCTTAGCTAGGTAATCGAGTGGCTGTAGACAGCTGTGATGGCAAACTTTATCTGTAATTTAGCTAGCTAAATAAAATTAGTTGGCACAATAAACTCACGTTGCTTACAAAGGGTGATGGCCAGCTATAGCTTTCATTCCCATGTAATGTTAGCCAAGTTGCATATCCACATATAGCATTAGCCATTGCAAATGACTTGGCAGAAACGTTCGTGTAACGTTAGCGGTGTTCATTCCAGATGAATTGTGCAAATAAAAGCATCCTTATCAGGCATCTGCCTATCTAGTGACTATTTAGCGAGCAAGCTGTTGAGTTTTTTTTTGTAAGCTATTCACCAATACTATGCAAGTGACCAATCAGAGTCAGATGCGAGTCATATTGACCTACCAATGGATTAACCGTTGACTAAAACAACTTCTTATAACTTCTCGAAAAAGTGTCAAGCAAAATTGCGCCTCGATTCATTTTTTACTATGTAATCCAGTCCTACGCAGGAAGGATTTACAATCGTATACCTTTTAGATAACAAAATAATAGCAGGAATTTTTTTCCATTATAGTCAATGGGAAATTCAGAGGTGTGGTGCACTGGACACCATATTTCTTCAACTATTCGCTCCAACAGCCTCTCCAGTTCTATATACACTCATTGGTTCACACTCCAACAATACCACAGCGACAATGAGCAGGGAAAGAGCACGGAGAGAGAGGGAGACAGGGAGAGAGCGACAAAGGATGGTCACGGTCAGGAGCAGGGCAGCTCCAATCCCTCTTCACCAGGTCAGACATCATCTTGGCACAGCAACAACAGTAACTGTAATATGTCTGATATTGATATGAAAAGGCACAGAAGATAAATAATGGTCACACTGTTAAATCCCAATTGACATTGGCGCTAAATGTTTGCAGATTTTCTGCTTGAAGAGCAACTTTAGCAATTAGCTGGTAACTTGAATGTTAAAACTCATAACACACTTTTTTGTACCAATTTTGTAGTAATTGTAATTAAATGCTGTTGTGAGAATCTCCACCAAATTTTAGTTAATGTGCACTCAATATTTTACCTCTGTTTGTGACTATTGTGAACAAAAATAGTGAAAACAGTAAATTAATGTATCCTAAATTAAAGGAACAGTGTAGAAATCAAAGTGCAGATCCACCTTACTTGATCACAGCAAAGTCTGTATAAATGTAAGCATTGCCTTGACATTTATCTGGATCTCTGTCTCACTGAAGATCAGACTACTTGGACACTGTGTAATCTCATGTTGTGTTTAGTCATGAAATCGTAGTATTTCAATATTACATTCAATACATAGGATTTACAATTGCATAGGCTGTATGTTTAGTGATAAAATTTGGTCACTGCTGAGTGAAGGATAATTTCAGTGAATTCTTGCACCTCACCTCTACCAGAGCTCACCTTGATATTTCAAGGTTTCAAGTCCTTTTCTTAATTTTTAATTAAATAGTTGTGGTCTGATAGACAACATGGTTTCAGCGCATACAAGCTTGATATGACTGGTGGGATACATATTTATATACACCTTACCATAAATGTGACTGTGTGCATGAATGTTGGACAAATACTTGGCCCCTCTGTGAGAAATATGGCCCCTTGATGGCCCCATAAAAAAATCCTAGATCCGCCGCTGCACAACCCTCCAACAATTGTTGAATATTTTGATCGTGTGCCGTTGTAAAATGTCAACAGTTGATTTGGTCATCAGACGTTTGCAACGGGACGTCAGTACATAGTCTATATAGGCCTATGTTTTACCGATATTCTGACGAAGTGGCGAGTGTGCTCGCACATCAATAATCAGAATATCATGTAGAACATACTGCTGTCCATTAAATGGACAAAATGTCACAGTAACTTATGCCCCATTTCTACTACCTGGTACCGGCTCTACCCGCTTTTTTTTTCATTGTTTAAGTTGCATAAAAGGGAGAAGGGAGAAGTCATTAAACGCTACGTTTTATTTTGTGCATTACATGTAGGCCTATATATTATTATTGAAATTCTGTTGAAATAAATGAATGTTCCGTAGTGTGAAAGAATGCATGGTAATAATGAGCGTTGTTGGTGTTGATGAATATACATCGTAATTCAAATTTCCATGAAAATGCCGCCCACATAAATTATTTTCTCCTCGCTAATTATACACTTTTCGGCGATGATGATTTTTTTCTCTGTTTGCAATGAACAGCAAAAGTTGTAAAACCTTTTCAAACGGTAACTGAAATGTTGGTTACATGGTTGTTGAAGCTCATAACGCACACAAATGCATGATGATTACCATTAGCATAATGTGTGAAAACACCACTTCAAAAAATGACTGCAATGGCATGGCACGTTTGTCTGAGTGGTAAAGAATCAACCGCATCCAAAAAGGGGCATACACATATTTTAAATAATTTTGTTCTGTGCCGCCATGATGACCAGCTACACTGAGGCAGTACTATCCTCGAATGGAAAATGATCCCCCAGAAAAGTACTCGGCACCAAGGCGGGTGGAATAGAATAGAATAGAGCCGGTACCATGTAGTGGAAATGAGGCATTAAGGCCGAATTCGGCAAGGTCTCGGGCAAGAAGAAAACTTTTCAGGCAACCAGGAATTCACTTGCGTTTGCCCGACGGGCTACCATCCATTTTAGAATTTTGCAAGCCCTGTAATCTAAATGGTGATTTCAAGAAAACCTCAAGCTCTCTGACAAAGCTCCTTCTCTTCGGTTATTGAGGTTGTTTAAGTGGCATATGGAAGCTTGGCCAGTAGAGTTGACATCGTCCCCTTCAGAAATGAAATCTAGAGCATTGTTTGAATTATACCCATAGCGAATACCTATCTGGTTTGGAACAAACAAGGAAGCAAAGCAGACTCTGGTATATTGTGACAGTGAAGCTATTGTATATATGATCAACAAGGATATTATGCAGTTTCCGTTTGTCAACAGATTGCTGCCCAAATACTTGCTCTACAAAATAAATGCGAAGACTCATTTAAATCCTAGAAGTTTTGAGCTCTGTACCTTGATGCACAGCTAACTGGTCAGACATGCCCGGCTTTTTCATTAATGGGTAATGGATAGGGATGGGTACGAGATCCGGTATTTTTTGGTACTGGCACGTGATTGGTCGGTACCTAAATTATTGATAAGCCCATGAACATACAGTTCTCTTATTGGTATTTAACTGAAAGGAGCTGTGTCAGAATTACTGCACATGCTCACAATTTTGAGCGAAGTAAATCTGCTCAAATGCAAGTCGAAATCTAGATGTTATTTTTCTTCTTTTATGATTTTTGGCAACCAACTTGCATTCTTTGTATCCCTTGGCTAAAAGCTTAAAATAGCACTCTGAATCTTAAAATAGCACTCTGAATACACAAATTTCCATAGAAAGCTATTTAATATAAAAAGCATAATGCCAGAGTAACTAAATATATATAAATACAATGCAACACGAAGACAAATTGGCAAGGATAGAATCAGATTTTGATTTGCTGTAAAGCAGATTCACTTTCTCGGGATGTACATTCTGAGCATGCGCAGTAATCATGACACAGCTCCTTTAACATTCTGTTTTACTAAACGTTGTTTTCTTTCAATCATTTCATTCTAGTGTAGCTGACATCTGTCTTCTAGTGATGACACGGCCTCTAGGGGGTGTTTTGAGAGCTTTGGGGAGCGCTGGGAGCAAAACAGCAGAGGAGGTGATGTTCGTTCATTGCATAAATACCTCTGAGGTTATCGCGTAACTGTACTCATAACCTTATTGAAATTACTTCAGCCAGGACAGCTGACTTCAAATTGTTTTCTTTTTGTGTGTTTTTTTTTTCTCCGTCCAAGAGGTTTTCTCTCCTCGCAGGTCATTACCCCCAATTGGCTGCTCAAAGTGGCGGGTGGTCCGTTGAGTTTTGGCCTCATGGATTTGGCAAAGCCTCTGAACACACCATCGCCTGGGTTACGGGCAGCAAGTGTATAGGAGCCCAATCACAGAAAACATTATGAATGTACTTTGTAGCTATCTTTATGTAAAATCTAAGAATGTTAGCTAGGCATTGTTTGATCACTGCCGGTTAAATAAGTTGAAATAATTACGCTTGCAAACACATTTAGCTTGCTAACACAGAACTCTCAATGATATATTGGTTAAAACCTGGCCATCAAACCTTAGCCTAGCTTTCTAGCTATAAAGCTACAATTAATCAGGAAACTTTACAGTGACTTGAAATCATGTATCTAGGTAACTTACGGCACTGTAGGAGCTCATTATTAAGCTTCAAAACATGCAGATCCAGTACTTATTACGGAGTTGTTACAGGGTTTTACTTCAAGCATGTGTCACAGCAGGGGCTGGATATGAAAAAAACTGACATAGATTAGTGCTGAATAAGATAGCATTTAGCCATTTGGTGGACTGCTGGGAACAGAGGCAAGGGAGTGTGTTTCATAAGTAAGTAATAGGGTTTAATCCCGGGAAACGGGATTCCCGGGATTTGACCTCCAGACCATTTCCCGTTTCCCGGGAAATAAAAAAACGGGAAACCGGGAAAAAACATTTAAAAATGTTTATAAGATAATGGAATATATTTAGAAAATATGTAGGCCTATTTTACTTTCTTAAAACATATTCAACGGCTGTGTGCGCAGGCGGAACAGTGTGTGTGTATGCGTGCAGAGAAAGAGAATACTTAAATTAATCGAACTGACTATTCGCACTTAAGTGCGTCCAAGCACAAAAATTGATCAAAATTCGCGTTTGACGCACTTATAAGTGTGGCCAAGATGCACATTGCTCCAATGCCCGCACTTATTTTAAGTGTGTCCAAAGGTAAAATTGTTTTCTTAGCCAAACTTAGGCTATTTTAAGCTGTACGTTCTAAAAACTGGAATGGTCATCAACTGGCGCGGCGAGTAAGTGTGGCCAAGAAAAAAATTCAGCATTGGCCACACATATAAGTGCGAATAACATCGGCCTTAATTAATTGATTAACAATCACAAAACGCCCTGAATTCAAACACTTCTGACCGTTAACGCAGTTAGTTAAGTAACTTGTGGCTCTATAATCTGAATTATACTAACACAAAACGACTGTGAGTGGAAATACTTCATAATAGCCTACTTCAAAATATTAAATAATGAGGACGCGCTGCGCTGTCTGAGGGAGGGATAAAATGCGCTAGACTGAGGTTCAACAGTCGGCTCACTGCAACATTTATAATCTCAGACAAAACTCCAGGTGAAAGCTCAAAACTACAAGAATACTGGATTCATACTTTATGCAAAACACTTCAGACAGAGATGCAGCGGGCTTTGGTGAAATTGGGCTCTCATTGAATAAAGTAAAATCTCCTGAATCCATCTGAAACCCCACACCCAGTGCATGGATGCGTTTTATAACTTTCCCTTTTAACTTTGAGTGATCGCAGACTTTATTTAGCCAACAGTCTGACACCGCAGCACACACCGTGCTGGCCACCCGCAGCGTCTGAATGCGAGCAGGTTATGGAATCTATCTGAGCTCAAAACCATGACTATGAAAACACCAAACTACTTGCCTTAACGAATTTCGTTCGTTTAGAATATGAAGAATTGTGAAATATAATTTCCATGAGGCTGTTCAGTCAGAAAGTGACAGATCACAGGCGTTTTCTCCCTCTCATCTGCGGCGAACGTCAAGCTGCATGCGGCTTGTGCAGTTTATGTTGTTATAATAATGATTAATGTTAAAATTACGTTTTTATGCCTCAATAATCATATATACCACCAGATAATACATAAAATCAGTCATGTTTGGGACCCACATGTCTCTTTGTTAAGTATGGTGTTTCCTGTACTATGACCAATGTGATATAACGGTAGCCAAAATTATACCTTAAAAACAAGTTAATTTCCTGGGATTCCCGGGAAAATGTGCTTCTTTTCCCGGGATAGAAAATGTCTCATTTTCGGGAAAAATATTAATCCCTAGTAAGTAAGGTCAATGTTTTGTAAAAATAGTAATGTCAGCTGGCACCCAGACACAGTCCACTCCTGAGCAGATTGTCCGAATCGTCTACCAGATAAATCAAGACCTTTGCATTAGTTTTTATGTTAGCTTTTCAATACTCTTCACGCTTGATGGACATGCAGTATTCCTCGCAACAGAGTGGCAAATTCTGACAAGAGGGGATTTCTCTCAGATCATTTCAATTTAAAGGCGCACTCCTTGTAATTTGACTGTCCCCTCGTATATGAGTCATTCCATGAAAATGGCACAATTTGAGTCCCTCTCACCTCTTTAGGTGTATTTTCTCTATTGGGTCACCAAAATTTATATTTAAACAGCTTTACATATACATTGAAATGTCTCCTTTAATACAGTGTAAAAAACTAGTTAAGCTTTATCTTTTTATGAGAATTAATATAGTTTTTTCAGTTGACACCACCTATTTTGTCATGTCCCCCATGGCCTCGATGAAAGTATACTTTGAAAATACCAAATAAAAATGTAAAAAAAAGTCAATAAGGTTTGATGTCAACCTAAACATCTATTTGTGCTCTTTTGCTGGTGATGTTTTTTTCAAAATTAAATGATAATTGTTCATTAAAATCACATTATTTAGTTCTGTACCTGAGTAACCCCTCAACCCTGTTACACGAATGATTTTCCCCCCATTTTGTACAATGGTATGATCCATAATAGCATGTACATTAGGAATTGACATCACTGAAGTCTTTTGGACAACAGGACAAGAGAAACGGGCAAGTTGCTCCCTTCTTTTCCTTTATTTTGGTCATTTATCTTGAGATATTGTGGTCGTCAAACTCAATGACTCAACACCGTAACATGAAAAAAAGATAGAAAACTATTACTTATGAAAAAGTTTTTTGTTATTTCAAGAATGTATGTTAATTCTGAATCTCATGCATGCCATATGCTCCCTCTCTGGTATTGACATCATAGAGCAGTGGCCATTTCGTGCAAAAATCACAACCCCGTCACAGTCAACCCCATTACATGTTTGATTGTAACGGGGTTGTGAGATTGTGACGGGGTTGTAATTTTAATACTTCGGTTGTTAAGTTATCCAATTATTTAAATGAGTTGTAATTATATTCAATCAACATTCTTATACCACATGCATGCTGAATGTGATCTACACTGAACAAAAATATAAATGCACGAACCAAAAATGCTGAGTTAAATTGACCTATAATGAAATATACCCACAAATAATGTTTATTGGTGTACTGAATGATTTGTTTTGATCAATTCTGGTGACCCACTTCTCATTGACCACTCCCTGTGAGATTACTCACTCATTGAGTTATTCCACCCCTGAGCTGCATAAAACATAACATTGAGTTCGTCAGTCAGCTTGACCAATACACAGGCACTCCTTGCACCAGGGTCAATGAAAGGCCACCCCAAAATGTGCACTTTTGTCACAAGTCACAATGCCACAGATGTCACAAGTCATGAGGGAGCGTCCCATTGGCATACTGAACGCTGGGATATCTGTGACAGCGGTGTCAACACACTTTAATGTGCATCATTCCACCATCAGCTGGTTGAGAAGTCAATTCAGAGAGACTGGCAGCACTGTGAATTGTCCACATGCCCGACGACCACGTGTGACCACGCTCACACAGGATCAGCACATGCGGTTCCTCCGTGATCGGCTCCGATCAGCTACCAAGACAGCTGACGAGACCTTCGGACTGCACATCAGGCGGATATCAGCTCAGATTGTCCGAAACCGTCTGAGGGAGGTAGACCTCCGAATCCGCCGACCACACGGAGGTCTCGACCTGACCGCCGTCCGTTGCTGGTACAGACTTGACTGGGTCAACAGTCACCTTCGCTGGACACTTGCACGGTGGAGGACGGTGTTATTCAGCAATGAATCGCGATTCCAACTGTACCGTGCTGATGGAAGACAACACGCATGGCGACGTGTGTGCGAGCGTTACGCTGACACCAATGTCGTGCGTCGGGTGGCACATGGTGGTGCAAGAGTAATGGTATGGGCAGGCATATGCCATGGACAGCGTACCCGTCTGCATTTCATTGAGGGTAACTTGAACAGGCAGTGGTACCGCAACGAGATCCTGAGGCCCATAGTCGTACCGTTCGTGCGACTCCATCACGTGACATTCCAGCATGATAATGCCCGGCCACACACTGCCCAGATCTGCTCAGAGTTTCTTGATGAGGAGGATGCCCCAGTTCTCAACTGGACAGCATATTCACCCGATATGTCGCCAGTTGAACACCTTTGGGATGTTCTGGATCAGCGGGTCAGACAACGTGTTCCGGTTCCAGAAAACGTGCGCCAGTTCCGAGTCGTGCTGCAGGAGGAATGGGACAACATTCCACAGGCCACTATTGACAACCTCGTGAACTCCATCCACCGGAGGTGTACCGCTGTACGTGATGCCGATGGTGGACACACTCGTTACTAAGGGCTGTGAACTCTGCCCGCTGACCCCTGGTGGGTTCAGGCTGTGATAACTCATGAATTGTGTACAGTAAATTGTTAGTCATGTTTATGTTGCTTGAATATAAAGGCAAGAATAAAATAACAATTGTTTTGTTGAAATATCTCCCGATTGATAAAAAAAAATTGAAAAAAAATTACTTTGTGTGTTTATATTTTTGTTCAGTGTATGTTCCATGTTTAAGCTGGCACCAACAACAGCAGCAGAAAGGCAGAGGAAGTATCAGGCATGCCTTAAAGCTGATCCTGAAAGAAGGGAGAGATACCTGCAGTATAAAAGTATATTTGACCAGATGAGGGTTGGCTCTTATGCCTGAACACACACACACACACACATACACACACTCCACATTATGTTACATTTGAGCAATTCACTTTACAATGTTTGACAGATAATACGTTGTTGTACTTGTTTTTAATTTAGGTTAATCAAAGTCAATTCAACTGCAATTTATATCTGTTGTCCTTCTTATGGTTACATAATGAAATACAATGCTCGTAGAAAATCCTATCCAGTGAATTTGAGAGTAAAAAGACAACTATTAATGTGTTGTATTAAGTTGTATTTGTCCCTTCAACCCTGTTACCATCTTCAACCCCGTTACCCTCATCTCAACCCCGTCACACCTACATGTTCATACATTATTTTAAAAAATGTATAAATAAAAATGTGATGTTTGTTGACTTCTGTCTAAAATGTTGAGAGCTATCATAAGAGCATTGATTTTGATGAAAATTCTTCAGTTAAACTACATTTTTGATGAAAAGTGACAAGAGTGCTTTCACGCATAGGTGCATTTCTGGCTTTAGTACAGCAAAAATGTGAGATTTTATGTCATTTTTGTATTTGCAATTATTGAATTAGTGTGGGGGACATCAGATTAATATACTATTCAAAAAAAGTAGGGGATATTGGATTTACAAGTACCATGAAATGCAGATCATGAGGTCAGGAAGGAAACAAATGACATAAAAACATTAAGGAAACATTTGTCAATTTATTCGAAACCCTGTGTACAGTCAGTAAAGGACAGATTCTCCAGAATAAGGGTCGACACAAACACAGGGTCACACAGCAAATTTACCACCATTGTGAAACAGAGTCAGTAGCGGGTAAAACCCCCTCGGTTGGCTAGACAAGCTCGAATTCGGCGTGGCATACTCCTAACGAGACGTCCCAGGTCATTTTGGGGAACGTTATTCCATTCCTGTTGCAATGCTGCAGCAAGTTCTTGGACATTGGCAGGAGGTTGTTGACGTTGGCGTAGCCGCTGTCCAAGCATGTCCCAGACATGCTCGATGGGGAAAGGTCCGGACTGAGTGCTGGCCATGGTAATGTGGTGATATTCTGCTGCTGGAGGTAATCTGTAACGATCCTGGCCCTATGACATCTGGCATTGTCATCTTGGAAAATGAAACGGCGGCCATAACGACGTGCAAACGGCACAACATGGGGTGCCAAGATGTTGTCCCGGTAGTACTGCCCTGTGACACGTCCAGCAACAACATGCAAGTCTGTTCTGCCGGCAGCAGTGATGCCTCCCCACACCATTACAGATCCACCCCCCATACGGATCATGTCTAATGACGTTAACGTCATGGAAACGTTCGTTACGTTGGCGCCAAACCCTCCTGCGTCTGTCAAGGAAGTCTACAGTGAACCTCGACTCATCTGAGAACATTACGTTGTTCCATCGGCGATTATCCCAGCGTTGATGATGACGACACCATTGGAGTCTGGCCCTAATGTGACGATCCTCAAACAGGGAATGACACGAGGACGTCCGGGCGTGTAAGTGAAATCTGTGCAGACGATTCCTGATGGTCTGGCCACTCACTACCAAGCCAGTATCCCTTTGAAGTTGAGACCTTATCTGATTTGCTGTTACCATACGATTTCTCAAGACAATAGTGCGGATGAATCTGTCCTGAGCCTGAGTTGTTGCCCTTGGTCGACCGGATCGTGGTCTATCCTGAACAGACCCTGTAGCACGATGTCTGGACCATAATCTGCTGATGACAGACTGGGAAACATTAATTGCCCTTGCCACAACGACCTGTCTTGTGCCAACCTGTAGCATGCAAAGGGCACGTAACCTCTCCTCCTGTGTTAGACGGCGCATGGTCTCTGTTTAATTAACGACTTCAACCACTGATAATCTGATGCTTTCTCTTCAAAATCTTCCTTTACAGTGGCTCTAACCTTCCAATTCAGAGTCATGCAAATTTGTGGCACAACCCCCTTGATCATCAATAGCATCCCGTGCAGATCGTGAGAGTGTCATTGATGTGTTTGGGTGATGAATTTCTTTGGAAATGCTTCCTCAGTAAGGAACTATACAACATGGTTTCGTATCCCTTTGTATATGTGAAAATTTTGATCTCAAAATAAAATATCCCCTATATAAAAATATTGCTTTCTTTAGAAATACATTTTATGATCATATTCAATGAGCTTCCATAGTGTACATAACGGGGTTGAAGAATAACAGTGCCCACATCTTGAAATAATGACCAATAATAATTGAGAGCTAATGCCTGAGATGGGAAAATATGTTTTTTCTGATAGTTGAATATGTCCTTAATGCTGTGGGATGTACATACAAATAATACATTTTGGTAGAAAATTTGAAAATGTCGAAGTCCAATTAATTTATCGTAAACCAGAAGGTGCAAATATAAAATTGTCATTTCTTTGTCACCTAGGATTGTATATTTCTGAAATGCATGAATTGATAATACTTAAGAAGAATAAACTGTCTTTTTTTCCTACAGCAGTTGAAGTCATGGAATAGATTCAACTATTCCTTTTGTTCTTGCTCTTCAAAGTTTCCATTGCTGCTGGACTCATCCCTTCTACAATTTTATAATAATGATATAAACTGACAAACAATTAAGTGATTAAAGTGGGAATTTCTTGTATGCTAGAATAGTTCATACGAAACTTTCCTCGTAGGTTTGAATTTGGCTTTTCTGGTGTCATATAGACGAGGAGTGCACCTTCAAATTGGCGTGATCCAGTGTTCTTAGATATGAGGTAGGGCTGTCATAACCCAAGTTGCTTGATGAAACCTTTAGCAATTGTTTTAAGACTCAAGTTTTAGTGACTCTTTTTAAAGCACTCACGTTTGTTGTATAAATGTCCTGCCGCAGTGGCATTCTCTTCTGAGCAGTTCACAAATAAATTTTATTCTGTTCAATCAACGCAATTTACTTGCCCAATTATACACAAATTAACTTATGACATTAGTTAAAAAAAAAAAACCAGAGGCCCTGTTGTTTTTTTATTATTATTAAATTTTTATATCTTTTTTAATTTTTAGAATTCAGAAAGTGTGACACTGCCATAAAATTTCCTCTTAGTTGAAAAATTCCTTACCTCAAAGAGATTTGCCGAAAAACCCTTGAACTGTGGGTAGACACAATCATTTATGAATTCATATCAGCTTATTTGACAATTTTGGAGCGCTGTCCAATTTCTCTCAACGTAAAGAGTGCCTTACCACCTAGCGCTGAAATTAGTTCACATATGGCGGCACAAACATAGCCCAAAATTGTGAATTATGAAAAGAGAAATTGCTGGCCACGACTGAAGTCGGAATGAAAAAAGAAAAAGTTGGCTTCAAATTGGTGAAACCGTTGACACATGGTCACTAAATCTCAACATATTTAGATAAATGAGAATTCAAAAACAAAGCAAACAATATCTCGAATCTGGGATGTGTCCTATTTTTTCTTTTGTAAGAACTTCAAACACCTGTCTCCAGAAATCTAATGATCAACATATTCATTCATCGATGTCTTGGAAAATATTGTCTTCTGTAATGCAGTTACGCTTCCTAAAATATAATGACATAAATAAAATATTATCACTGGGCTTTTATTCTTCCCTGTCAGCTCTCTGCCACCTCTCTCTGTGTCCAGGCCTCCTCACCACCAGCTGAAAGGGTCTTTTGTACACCTGGCAACACTATCAATAAAAAGCGATCAGGGATTCTCTCTTAAAAAGCGAACACGCTGATTTTCTATACAAAAACTGTGAAAGGGCGGACCAAATAACTGAAAATTCTTCCTTTTAAGTGTTTTGTTTATCATACTGGCTGAGGATACCTGACAGATATGTACACTTGACATATCTTTACTTTTATTTGGGCCTTTCCACAATCAAGGTTAAAGTGTAATTCCCGTTCCCAAGTTCAAATTTTTTACTGTATTGTTTTTTCACTGGAGTGGCCAATATTGATAATCATCATGACAGAATGACTAGCATTTAATATTAACAATATCAGAATAGTACGATTTTTCTACAGCCCAAAATCTCAAGAACACTGCCTCAGATCACATTGCTGGCACGACAGATTTTGTTGCGCGACATGACTACTTCAGAACACAGCTGCTGTACGCCCGGTAGGTACAAGTAAACCATTTCATTATTGCGCAAAAACAAAGCCAGTAATGTGCACACTCCATTTTTTTCCCCGGCTGGATGGCCTTAGCTTACTCTATAAATAAAGCTTCTATAAAATGTTCTTAACGGGCGATATCACCTCCATCAAAATTTCGACGTCCGTTGCAGACCCGAAATCAGACAGCTCTTGTCACCCTACCATCGCAAAATGCCGTCAGAGGCCTTCTTATGTACTTGTCTATAAATCCCAACACTGCACTGAATTGTAGAGTCATTAATCGATCCATAACTATCATTGATGCAGACCAATTCTGATTTCTGTCACCGAACTGTTGTCCGTTCCACCTGGTTTATAATTGATTTGCTGCCCGCATTTATTGTGGCATACATCACAATTTGTGATGAGTCAATAGAGGTAAAAGTTCGTCGCTACGGTAAACAAGTTGCCCTTGTCATCTGCGACTTTTAAACTTCAATAAGTATTCCGTCCTGAAATTCCGCATTTCTGATGTCTGTTATTTGAAAACTGTAAGCAGATGTTATTCACTAAAGCACATATCGTCCGTTGATTCTCTCTGTCAGTGACTCATTTCGTTCCATAGAAATTCATAACATCCGTGATATTGATGGGGGTATGTAGTCTGATTTATTAATGAAATATGTTCACTTTGGGTGTCATTACTTGCACACGTTACCAAGGCATGTGCGAGGTCTATCAGCTGGGCGATTACGGCCAGTGGCCACACAAAATACAAAGTTTAATGAAGACACATTAGCACATTCTGACCTTACAGAGTAATCTCCCTGCTGGCTTAACTGTTGTTTGGCTATCCTGCACAATTTTATTTCCTGAGGTACTGGGAGATGTAGTTAACAATATGCCAACCGGTATGTGTTGCGTCACAGCTTGCACAGTAGAATCAAAAAGTATGATAGCGTCCGTTGACGGATGGGATTGGTGACAGACAAGCTCATGTTGTGTCGTTGCATGAAGGTAAACCATCTTCTCATTGATTTCATACCAAACTTGACATCTCATAGAGCCTAAAAACACAGCTAACTTCATTTTTCCACATGATTTAATTGTTGCATGGCCGTGTCACAGGAGTTTAAGCTTGATTGTGGAATGGCCCATTTATGAAGATATGCTGTTTCTTTGTTATACACTGCTCAAAAAAAAAAATAAAAAAGGAACACTAAAATAACACATCCTAGATCTGAATGAAATATTCTTATTAAATACTTTGTTCTTTACATAGTTGAATGTGTGGACAACAAAATCACACAAATTAATGGAAATCAAATTTATTAACCCATGGAGGTCTGGACACGGACACGGACACGGACACGGACACGGACACGGACACACACACACACACACACACACAAATGAGGCTCAGTAGTGTGTGTGGCCTCCACGTGCCTGTATGACCACCCTACAACGCCTGGGCATGCTCCTGATGAGGTGGCGGATAGTCTCCTGAGGGATCTCCTCCCAGACCTGGACTAAAGCATCCGCCAACTCCTGGACAGTCTGTGGTGCAACGTGGCATTGGTGGATGGAGCGAGACATGATGTCCCAGATGTGCTCAATTGGATTCAGGTCTGGGGAACGGGCGGGCCAGTCCATAGCATCAATGCCTTCGTCTTGCAGGAACTGCTGACACACTCCAGCCACATGAGGTCTAGCATTGTCTTGCATTAGGAGGAACCCAGGGCCAACCCCACCAGCATATGGTCTCACAAGGGGTCTGAGGATCTCATCTCGGTACCTAATGGCAGTCAGGCTACCTCTGGCGAGCACATGGAGGGCTGTGCGGCCCCCCGAAGAAATGCCACCCCACACCATTACTGACCCACTGCCAAACCGGTCATGCTGGAGGATGTTGCAGGCAGCAGAACGTTCTCCATGGCGTCTCCAGACTCTGTCACGTCTGTCACATGTGGTCAGTGTGAACCTGCTTTCATCTGTGAAGAGCACAGGGCGCCAGTGGCGAATTTGCAGATCTTGGTGTTCTCTGGCAAATGCCAAAACGTCCTGCACGGTGTTGGGCTGTAAGCACAACCCCCACCTGTGGATGTCGGGCCCTCATACCATCCTCATGGAGTCAGTTTCTGACCGTTTGAGCAGACACATGCACATCTGTGGCCTGCTGGAGGTCATTTTGCAGGGCTCTGGCAGTGCTCCTCCTGTTCCTCCTTGCACAAAGGCGGAGGTAGCGGCCCTGCTGCTGGGTTGTTGCCCTCCTACGGGCTCCTCCACGTCTCCTGATGTACTGGCCTGTCTCCTGGTAGCGCCTCCATGCTCTGGACACTACGCTGACAAACACAGCAAACCTTCTTGCCACAGCTCACATTGATGTGCCATCCTGGATGAGCTGCACTACCTGAGCCACTTGTGTGGGTTGTAGAGTCCGTCTCATGCTACCACTAGAGTGAAAGCACCACCAGCATTCAAAAGTGACCAAAACATCAGCCAGAAAGCATAGGAACTGAGAAGTGGTCTGTGGTCACAACCTGCAGAACCACTCCTTTATTGGGGGTGTCTTGCTAATTGCCTATAATTTCCACCTTTTGTCTATTCCATTTCCACAACAGCATGTGAAATTGATTGTCAATCAGTGTTGCTTCCTAAGTGGACAGTTTGATTTCACAGAAGTGTGACTGACTTGGAGTTACATTGTGTTGTTTAAGTGTTCCCTTTATTTTTTTGAGCAGTGTCCCATGGAAGGAAATTTGATTTGCCATCGCTACATGAGAGGTCATACAGGAGGGAGCCCAAACCACATTGATTTCCCTATTTTGTGGCCAGAGCAGCAACAGTAAAAACATGCCTAATCTTTTACACCTTTTCATGTCATGCTTTTATTTTTTGCACCAAATGATGGAGAGCAGTATTGATAAGAGTATCGATACAAGTGTTGAAAAAATTCTAACAATACCTATACCTAGTCATGGAGGACCAATATTGAAAGCATTTGAATAAATATATACAGTATTAATAGCTTTGCTGTCTGTTCCTATTTTTACATATCTCGTGGTTTGCTGGGCTGGAGTATTCCCCCACCCTGGCAAAATCTCCTAGCTCTCCCTCTGCTTATAACATGCATCGCTGCGTTACATCAGTATTTGCTGCCTGCTCTTTCGTCCTACCACCACCCTAACATCCACCAGCATCCACTTCCATCTACAAGGCAGGGGAAAATATTCATTAATCACCCCCCATCATCTCATGTAAACCTACCTGCTGGGAGTGATGAGGTCGGAGTCCAGACACCAAACTAACTACATATGTTCTGCAGTTGCAACAAACTGTTCAACGTGACTTGACTGACTGACAAAGCTGAACTGAATGTAGTGGTGTGTGGTATACTGGTTCGCACCGAAAACCAGTCTTAATTTTCAGTATATGAATTTTTCATATACTGGCATACCGGTGAATAGCCTAAACAACGTCCGGAATATACGCGGCGGTAGAGTGCTTCCATGGGGACCCATTTCACCACTGCACACAAACACCACAGACCAGCGTGCTAGAGAGCATGTGCACAGACGAAAGTTTAGAGGCAAGAATGGCTGCTGGTGGTGAGAGTTCAGAAAGCAAAGCAACTGCGCACGTTGTTGAAAAGCATGATGACCCAGAGGAGTTACTGTCAGGGACGTAGTTAATTGTACTAATTACGCTAACTTTGTTTATTAGAAAATGTTTGTTTGATTCCTTTTCCAACCTGTACCTGTTAACCTACCTCACAGGAAGTGTGATGATGATCAAGAAGGTTAATTGTTCTAATTATGCTAACTTTGTTCAATAGAACATATGTTTGATTCCTTTCTCAACCTATTTTAATACCTCATAGGATGTGATGATGATGATCAAGGTGGTTAATTGTTCTAATTATGCAAATTTGATTCAATAAAAATGTTCAATTTTGACTGTAATCATTATTCTAATGCTTTAACTTAATTACTGCCACCCTATTGGCAACCATACTTTGAGGGGGTCATGCTTTTATCTGTGTGTGGACATGGAAAAAAAAACATGATGCAGTCCTTATGACACTAAAATGGGCTATTTTTAAAACCAATTTACTGCAATAATTTTTTTCTCATTAGAAGATAATGTGGGCAAGAAAACTCTTGCATGGAAAAAAAAAAAACGGCAAATACAGTGAAACTGATATGAGTTTAAAAATAACCGTGATATGAAAATTATGTCATACCGCCCAGCCCTAACTGAATGGTAAATAATTAAATATCTGGATTGAAATACTCACGGAATCTGCCAATTTTGCATTGACAGTGAGCTTTATTGATGTCAAATATCTTATAGTTTTTTAACAGCAAGTGGTAAAAAAGCTCTTGCTGAAGACCTGAAGTATCTGCTATACCCAACAGCTGAAGATACCCTAAATTGAATGATCTATGAAGAATCATATCCAATTATATAACCAAACAAACATTATTGTTGTGTTAAAAAAAAAAAAACAAAAACAACTCATTGTTAATACTGCTGGGATACGTCAATATGGTGCAGCTGATGGTGAAATGTCCTCAGAATAAAGTCTATTCTGGGAGTTCAGGGGCTAACTGAAATGTCCATCCACCATACAGCGCACCAGCAAGAAGCAGACGGGAGCAAGGGGACAGTTCAGCCTTTCATGTTGTGCTTCAGTCGGAATACAGTCACATGTCTGAATCGATGTATGTAGGTAAGTATGTATGGTTTTTCTGAAGGAAGAAATGAGAAAGGATATGTATGTGACCATCCCCCTTAAAACCAGGCATCTCAGAATTTCATATCAGAGTTATTTATGCCATCTGAAAGTACAGACTTTCTGATGGTGCAAAACGTTTTCTTCTACACCGAATATAACTCAAGTTATAATGAAATGTTTCCTTGAAATTCAGTCGAACATAAACATTATTATTCTGAAATATCGGCCGACAATGTTTAAAACATTTTAATACATAATACTTCCATAGCAACAACCTACAATGTTGTTTACATCCTCTCTTACTCTGTCATTGATTAGCATCAAATTTGGCGGCAATGTATGATATTGCGTTGGATAGGGGCAATCCTGTGCTAAAAATAGGTGCACAACATTACGAGATATTCCCCAGGCTCATGGCTCCTGCATGCAGGACAAACTAGGTAATTTTGTTTTTGAACAAGGAATCTCCAATAAACTTTTCAAAAATGACCAGAAAATATTTTCCTGAGGTTTTAGAGACCTTTAGATTGCAGAATATGACAAGATAGATTTTTTTTTCTGTCCTTTCCAGAAGAGATCTCAACCTGAAATGATGTTCTGGAGGATTTTAGCCTATAATGCCAAATGACCCAGGGCGACTTATGGCTGGTTTTGTGGTGGAGAGTCACACATAAGTTAATACTTGCACAACAATAATGATGCCAGCCAGGCTAACCGCATTAGCTAAAACATGAATTTGTTTGTTAGACATTTTGTGTAATGATGGCAAAGTTTCCCAGATCCCAGAACTATGAAAGGAAAAGCCTGTGCTTATGTAAACGTCAGCTCAATTTGATGAATACGAAAGATGACTCATTTCACTCATCCATATTTTGGAGAAAAGAAACCAAAAATGAGAGAAAAAAATGGAACATGTATCTCCCATTGCTAGACAACCAACAAAGAAAGGGAAGGGAAGCACTAGCTCATGCATTCATCAATTTAAGCTACCAAAACAGCTCCAAACAAGTGGGAATTCAGTATAAAATGAGTTAAGCCAATATGGACTTTGTTTGAGCGATGGTCAATTGACGTCAATGTCACATGGCTGCCAATGTATTTTTTGGCCTCTCATTGGCTAGACCTTTTAGAAGAATGGAAGGATGGGGACCTTTTTTATCGTTCAGCTGCATTCTTTTTATTTGAAGCATTGTACAACTTTAGAAAAAAAATTGCAATAAGTCCAAATCATGAAATCTGGACTCCACATGGGTAACTCTGTTATTTAACAATGGATTTGTGCAAAAGTTGCTTTTCACTTTAAAAATTCAGCATTTTTATGGGGTTAACCTTTATCAGTTAAAGTTATCGGAAGCCAGAGCATAGAAATCTCTGGAATCCCAACCAATGATTACATTGTTACATTAGCTGGTTAGTTAATGCAGTGAAATGAATTATTTTGCGCATACATCGATGAGCCGAAAAATTAAAACAACTTGCAGATGCAGCAAGTAATGCTGATAATTTCATAATAATGGCACATGCCAAGGTCTGCAGACAGATCTTAGATGGTAAGCGAGCAGTCAGTTCTCATATTCAACTTGTTGTAAGTGGGAGAAATGGGAACTCAACGACTTTGACAAGGGCCAAATCATTATGGCCTGACAAGTAGGTCAGAGCATCTCTGAAGAGGCAAGACCTCTGGGGTGCTCCCTGTCAAAAGATGTGAGTACTTACTAACAGTGGTCCAAGGAAGGACAAACCAGGAACCAGTGAACGAGTTTTGGGCACTCAAGGTATCAATGCACGAGGGCTATGAAGGCTATGCCGTCCGGTCCAAACCAACAGTAGGGCAACTGTGGCTCAAGTCGCTAAGAATTTTAAACATATTTATGAAAGAAATGTGTCAAAACACAAAGCGCATTATACCCTGTTGTGTATTGCACTTTTTTAGCTTGCAGACCAGTCAAATTGCCTACTCTAACCTCGGTCCACCACTAATCCTGTGTCTCTACCTAACGCGCAACGAATGTTTCATGCGGAGATATTACATTCAGAGTCAATGCAAAGACGCAAATACAGGTGAAAAGACACTAGTTCACACTAGCTGACGCGAATCACGCGGAAGATGCGGCGTGAGGCGCCAAAACTGATGCGCGCGAATGCAGGAAATTTGCATTTCGTTCAACCTCATAATATTTTTTTGCAAAAAATTTTGCGAGTAGAGCAGTGTTCTGAATAGCATCATTGCTACTAGCGGCAACATTGGCTACATATTTAAACCGCAGATAGCTGCATCGCTTGAGATAATTGGAACGCTAGCTACCTCGCTAGCTAGCCAGGTAGCTAGCGAGCTAGCTGTATCAAATTACCTATCTAACACAGTTTCACCAGAAAATAGTGGTCTAGCTCAACATTGGATATGACAACATCATCAGTTTTGTGAACATTTCTATTCTCAAGCTGGTACAATGTTCATAAACTAAAATGTTTCTGACGTTAATATAGCAACATTAGCGTCGCCATCTTGCTGATGATTTCTGGAGATTGCAGGAAGTACCCCCACTTCATTAAAACAATGTCAACTTGCACTGCTATTGGTCGGTGGTGTGAATTTGCATGTCAATCCTCTTCCAAGTTGTTCTGCCATAGAAGCAAATGTGATCTTGGTGCAAACAGGCCGGGAAATCTTCGAAGCGAAAAAAATTAAAATGGTGCCGCATTCAAACTCTCGCAAATAAAGCAAGGAGAAATTTTGTTTTGCGTTCGGTGGAAATGCAGCATAATAGCGTCCCCCAATGAACACCTTAACTTCAGAACTGGATCTTGGAGTAGCTGAAGAAAGTCACTTTGTCCAGTGAGTCCCATTTTCTTTTACATCATGTGCTTTGGCTGAGTTACTGTGCTCCACTTATCTGAGAAGAGATGGCATTAGGATGCACTGTGGGAAGAGGACAAACTGGTGGAGGAAGTGTGGGAAATTTTCTGTCAGGAAACACTGAGTTTGGAAATTCAAGTGACATCATTTTAATGGAGCTGTTTAAGCAGCACAAGATAAACCTTTACTATATTAGGCGGGTGGTTATAATCTTATGGCTGATCAGTGTATATCTCCCTAAATACAGTCTAAAACGTTTCCTCATCACCTTGACATACCTTTGGTGTCATAATTATAATCACCAGCTGGAATGAAAGACCTGAGCGAAAATTCAACTATCAAAAGAGCTGAGCAGAATTAAGAGCAGCACCTAGTCGGAAGTGAGAGCCCTAAATTGTCAGAACCGAGGAAAGAACAGAGAAGCTGGAGTAAATTTCCAGTATAAAATCAATCTCTTTGCTTTCGTGCTGTTATATGAAAGACTGTTGTTTCATTTTATTCAAGTTCTAGTGGTTCTGTGTTCTTATGGTTCTTTTCCTTGACTTTTCCATGCTCTTGGAAGTGTTATTTAATACAAGACTCTTTATGTAGCCATGATGCCTAGAGGAAATGTTCTCTGAGCTTAGTGAAAGATGCATGCCAGAGTCTGTTTTTTTTTTTCAAGTGGTTGCGATGAACAACACCTTCAAAGTCAAGCCATTATGAGTGAGTCTGATCAGATTTTCCTGCATGGTTATAAAAGATCATTCTTGGTGTAGGATGAAAAGAATTCCACATTGACAGTTCTTTCACTTTGCAGCTTTTTGAAATGGCATGTAAAGAGCTAGACTGTCTACTGTCATTAAAAGACCTGTCGGTCACTGCGTGGGAATCTTGGTAAATATTAGCAAAAGAGGCGAGGGAAAAAATGTGTTTTTTTAATCCCCACAATTTTGTATTCAAAATATTGAAAAAATATAACATTGACTTCAAAGAAAATGATTAAAGGGGGAAAAAAATCATATTTTACCTTTTTTAAGTCCACTGTTATGATCAGGAAAAATGAAATTGTCAACCAAGTTTCCCTTGGGTGTAAATATGAGGTAAGACACTGGCTAATTTAACCATCACCATGGTGAATACAATATTATAAAGCAATGATTAGTTATATGCTGAAAACAGCTAACAAGTTGGAAATACCCATTTTGACTTCCATGGCAATGATTGCTGTAAAAGTTCAAACGCACTGAGAGTAATAATTGACGCCTTTCATTTGATGTTTCCATAGTGCAGTGCAGGCATCAGATTTTAGATGCCAACACCACAGAACCAGCAGTACTTTGTGAAAAGGTTGCTATTTATATGTGGGCAGGCACAAGTTTGCAGGCTGTACAGATAGCCAGATTAATTTGCTACACATTTTTATTTGAGCAGCCCTTACATAGGGCAGGAGAACAACTGTTCGATACTTGGAGCTGCCCTCGTTAGATGGTTGGCAGTATAAGGCTGGTAAAGGCACTGATAACCAGCCATCTGATTTCATTTTTTTATTTCTCTCTTAGGTAGGTGAAAGTTGCATATTATGTTAATTAATTGTTGTTGTTCGGTTTATGTAGCAAGTTTTATGGGCAGGAGATTTCAGTGAAAGTCCATGATAGATCATACGGGGTGGGTCTGTTATGCTAAGTCTAAGGTTTTTCTTTTTTTAGTATCCTGTCATGTGACTACACAATGGTTAGGATATACAGTGCCTGACAAAAGTCTTGTCACTTATCCAAGTTGTAGGAACAACAAATAATAACCTGACTTGTAGTTGATCAATTGGAATAAAAAATGGCTTATATGAATGGCAAAGCCCTCTAGATTATGCGAAATATACCAAAATAGAGTTTTGTGTCATTGATTGAGTTTTATAATTTAATTTGTACAGAAAAGTCCGATTTTGCTTGGACAAAAGTCTTGTCGCATTGAAAAAAATGTGGAAATTATACATACACTTTATTTTGAATACACAAATATGCCACTATAATATCAGAACATAAAGCCATGGTGCCTTGGGAAAAAAAGAATTAATATTATGTATGACTCCCATGAGCTTGGAGGACTGCATCCATACGTCTTGGCAATGACTGAGATAACTTGATGATGAAATCATCTGGAATGGCATAGAAAGCAGTCTTGCAGGACTCCCAGAGTTCATCAAGATTCTATGGTTTCATCTTCCAAGCCTCCTCCTTCATCTTACCCCTGAAATGCTCAATAATGTTCATGTCAGGTGACTGGGTTGGCCAATCCTGGAGTACCTTCACCTTCTTCGATTTCAGGAACTGTGACATGGAGGCAGAAGAATGAGAAGGAGCAGCAGTATAAGTAGGGCAGCAAGAACTTCTTGATATTTCAGGCTGTTGATGCTGCCATCCACTCTGCAGATCTTTCTCACACCCCCATGCTGGATGTAACAACAAACCATGATTTTTCCTCCACCAAACATGATTGTTTTCTGGGAGAATCTTGGGTCCATGAGGGTTCCAACAGGTCTTGTACGGCGACTGGCATGCAGTTCAATGGATGATTCACCAGAAAAATAAACTTTCAGCCACTTTTCCAGTATCAATCCTTTCTGCGAGCTGTGGGCCTTGGCAAATGCAATGCAGGTTTTTTGTTTTCTGTTTAATGCTGACTTCTGTGTACTAATTTGGCTATGAAAAACCACTTTGAGAGAGAAATTTGACAAACTCTTCTTGTAGATACCGGGATTTTTGGTGACATTTCCTCATGTAGCTTCGCTGTAGTTGAAGAAGGGCTAGCCTTGTGCAGTTGAAGCAACAAACGGTCCTTTCAAACAGTTGTCATACCGGGTCTGTCTGACCTGCGCTTGCCATGAACGTCACCAGTTTCTTCAAATCTTTTTCTCATCCCCTCCACTTGACATTTGGATACATTAAAGATGTCTGCCACCTCAGCAGCAGACTCAGTCTTCAGGCTCTTGATGATCAGCACTTTGGTCTGTGGTTGAATCTTTGGTATGTTGTCAGAGGTCTAGTCGCACCTCATATGAAAGTCTGGTGTGCTGGGGTTATTTCTATACACATCTGGGATTGTGTTAATTACAGTATTTGTCATAGGTTAAACTCTAATCTGCGATTTTTGTTGCATCATCTGAAGAGACGAAAAGACTTTTGTCCTAGCAAAAACAGATGTTATGGGCTTAGCCAAGCTGTGAACATCAGAATACTTTTTGACGGTTTCATTTTGCACCAAATTATTAATGTGAAAGCCCTTGACATTAAAATGGACCATTTATTGTAACAATTGATTGGTTAGAAATAAAGTTATATGCTATTTTTAGTTACTATGTCCTTATGCGACAAGACTTTTGTCAGGCACTGTATAGTAGTATTACTGTTGGCAGCAATAGCTTTTTTTGTTTATCAAGTCAGACTTACAGCTGTATAGTACATTAAGCTAAGCTAATGGAGCTAACATCAGCTGGGTATTTGACCTGCTGCACGGATGACCTCAGAGATTGCATGCCATACCTTTGTCTCTCTTGTTGTTAGATTTATTATTTTTTTCTTTTTTACACTTTTTATTTTTTTAAATAAATCTTCAGTCTGCAGTCACATATCACTGGTCATTTTTGAACTTTTTAGAAGTGCAGCTATTATGGTTTTTCATTATTTTAACGGTGTTCTGTGAATCATTATAGTTTTTATGTGCCTGTGAAAGGTCTGCATGGGAAAACACTTGAAGTCACCTCCAGAATAAGCTCTCTCTGCCACAAAACACACAGCTCCAGACCTGCCTGAAACAGCTTCCAGCCATGTTTTTCATCAATTAAAGTGCCCATTCCACACATATCCCGACATTTTGTGTTAATCCCCAATGCCCAGCTATCGTATTCATACCATTATTTGTGGGAAAAGTGCCTTGGATCGCTTATTTGATGACCTTTTGAACATCACTAAAAGGCAGTCTGAGAAGATGCGTGAGTTCCTTCATGAATATCCGGTATTTAAATGAGCTTCACACTGATTGGATAGTTCAGCTTCATTTGTGAATGTTCATTGTGTAAACAGCCCCAACGCCCTACTGGTCCAGAGCCATAGACGGTGGCTACAAACATGTACTGTATGAAGTTAAACGATGAGCCTGCAACGAGGCAGCGATCATTTCATTGGTCAATACGGAACCTGGCATTCTATTGGTTGGTGATTTTTGATAGGAATGTACCGCAGAAAAAATCCAAGCGCGAGCAGCATGTTTCGAGTGCAAGCAGAAATGTTTCAAGCGTGCAGAGGCGGTTTTGAGTGCGAGGAGAAAAAATCCAAGCGTGAGCGAGGACAATTTGAGTGCGAGAGCAGAATTTCGGGGAAAAATTTTGTACAGTCTACGCACGAAATGAAATACCACGCTAATTTCGGGGAAAAATTTTGTACAGTGTATGCACGAAACGAAATACCACGCTAATTTTGGGGAAAAATTTTGTACAGTCTAGGCCAAAACGAAATACCACGCTCTTGAATAAAGATAGGGATTTACCTCCACACTGTAGGCCCCAACATAGAAAAATCTAATTTATTCAAAATGAGTAAAATGGATATATTGCTTTTCGGAAAGAAACTCTTCATTTACACTCTGGAGCGGAAATCCGTTTTTGGTAAGGAATGTGACATTTCTGCCACACGCGGGAAGCGGCTGACCAATCACAAATGAGTGCTAAAGTTGACCAATCACACTACACCGGGGTTTTCTGGAGGGTGGGGCTAGGACCTCAACAGAGCGTTTCACACGCAGGCACTGCCGAAATGTGCAGCATGAGAAAACGCAAGTGTTTTTTTTAACAATGACGCATTTAAACGTGCAACGTAATTATTTTTTTCCTGTTTTATGCATGCAAGTAAAACACCAATTGAACTTGTCATCCTTGGCAACAGATAAACCCTTGCATGAACCCTCATATGAACCCTTTCACTTCCATGCACAACAGACTTTTATTTAGCAAAATTCAAATTAGCCGTGTTCACTGAAGCATGAAAACTGAACCATGACACTGGTGTCAATCAAGGGAGAATTACATGGTCTATCAATACGTATGACCAGACTTTGTGAACATCTTTGCATTTTAGTTTTATGGTGTTTTTCTGAGAGTCTACTTTTTTCTGATACACCCTGTATAAGGAGTATTTCGGATATTACTGTCAGTGAGTCATACCTGCTCCTAGAGCGTGGAATGTGTTTACACAAGATTACTGTGTGCTTTTACTCTAGGTGAATTCGAGCAGGTCAGCTGCATGGATTCGATTAAACTTTGTCTGACAGTCTATGGATGGTAGCAAGAAGGTATTTTGCCCGTTTCTAAGATTCAAGGGAAAGTGCAACAAAATATGCGTACTGAAAAATATGGAGAAAAGTGGTGTTAAAATAGTGGCAAGTATAATTGCTTACTGATGTGTATGCCACCACTTCTTTATGCTATTTGTTCTAATTCACACATTTCATCATGTGTGCAGTATGCAGCCTGGTGTTCCTTGTAGACAGTTTTCAATTTTTTTCTTCATTTGGAATGAAACCCCTTCAACCCCTCGTCCACGTCATAGGGGGTGGTAACAGCACAATGTATCTTTGCAAGTTAAATAGTTTTTCAGTAAGATCAGCAATATTTCATGAGTGTGTGCTGGCTAATGGGACTCTGGTGAAAAATGGACAAATTTCAAAGCTTTTTAATGGGGAAAAAACATTTTTTGGGGTTTGGAGGGCTATATGGAGACTATTGATGTCCATCCCTGCCTATAGTGATGGACTCATGCTAATTCCTTCTTGTACATTATTAAACGTGTGCTTGCGGCAAGCAGAGGCCGAAAACCGGCAAGCAACACATTGTTCTTCTTAAGTCGGTTTATTTATTTATTTATTTTTTCTTTTACCATTTCCAAACACTTGTTTGTCCCGTATCAAGTGCCCAAGTAATCGCGATAGAGACGTGGTTCAAACGCCGAAACGTCCGGCCCGACCGTGTCTCTGGGCCTTGTACAAACGGTTGCAAAGCCCCTTTTTATTCTTTCGCAATCCCTGTTTTTCATCCCTTTTTATCTCCATTAAAAATGCATGGTGGAGTTCTGCCATTATGACCCCAAGGACCGCTAGAGGGCAGCCTCAACACCACAACCAGTATATAGACAAATTTCAGAGTGAAAATTGTCCTTTAGCCCTATCTAGACCGGGCTTTCTGGGGCTTCCTGGGCCCCCGGTAACTTGTAAACGCGACATGGCGTATGACCACCAAATTTGCAGAGGAAGATGTTCACATAAAACTAAATCACTACAATCATTTTGGTATTATTATGACCTATTATGATGTCATTATGATTTCATTTTTGACTTTAATGCCAGAAGCTGTCATAATACTGTAATTTCTTGCAAATTTAGGTTACGCATCACAATTTTTACACAAAATGTGTCTTACAACAGGAAAATGTCTACAAAGATTTCTGCTGCCAAAGGCAATAGCGACAACGTCAAAACGATGTCATAGATATGGCAAAATGGCATGAACTTCTCATAACATGATGGTCAACTGTAACTCCTAAACGACGTGGTGTATGACCACCAATTTTGCAGGGGTTGATGTAAACGTAAAAATAAATCACTACAATCATATTGGTATTATTTTGGGATTTTGGCCCTTTAAATTCAATGAAGTCATCAAATTAGTATAAATTAATTCTACTTAACAAAGCTGACATTAAATTACGTAAGATATTGTAAATATAATGAAATAAGTTTACGTTAAAAAGAAAATCTGGAAACTACATTGATTAAACAGAAATCGGCGATTTTTTGTGAGACCTACCTGTTAGAAAACCGTTGCCATGGAAACGGCGAAGATGGTGGACTTGAC
Organism: Gymnothorax javanicus; assembly: GCA_029692085.1. Taxonomy (NCBI): domain Eukaryota; kingdom Metazoa; phylum Chordata; class Actinopteri; order Anguilliformes; family Muraenidae; genus Gymnothorax; species Gymnothorax javanicus. Next base: position 160,019,400 of record CM056193.1, on the reverse strand, counting down.
TTATTGCTATAAAATTGTTCCCAGACAAGTTTTAGGAAAAGTCATTAAGCTTGGTGGTCCTAGCTCAAGCCGTTCAGAAATTACACGACGTGAAAATTGGCGCGGACATAAAAAGCCCCCCCCCGGTCTAGATAGGGTTAAACAATGTCAGATGATAACTGTGCGTGTGTGTGTGTGTGTGTGTGTGTGTGTGTGCATTTTAGCAAGCGCACTCTCGAAATTCGTCCTGACGAAACGCAGTTCTAGTTCATCCTGACCTTCCTGACTCAAGACAATTGATTCATGGTAAAAAATATAATTTTATGGTTTGACTTGGCATAATTTGCTGAGCCACTTGGAAAGCAGCTTGAAGAGGTTGGGGAGCCACTTGGAAACCCATTTGGGAGGCCACTTGGATAGCTAACTTATGTGGCTCATTGACGGTTGGTAATCTTGAATATTAGATATAGCACAATTCTGGTCAAGCAGTTTATGATCCTGGTAATGTATTTTTTCACCACTCAACCATCTTTCAATTCTAAGTGTTTTTTTTTTTTGGTTGTTTTTTTATTTTACAATTTTCTACTGAATTTTCATGAAGATTTCTTGGGTTTGAGGCCCTTACTCTGTACTTAAATTATGAAAATAAACTGAAAAAAGAACATATTCTACATGCTACGCATATCTTGTTTCATTAAAGCTATTTCCCCCCTTTCTGTGAAGCCTAAATCATGAATTGCAATGCCTTTAATAAATTGCTAGATTTGGTTTCCACGCAAAGGGACTGAAACCACTTGCCTAATATAGTGAAGGTCCCCCTTGTGCTGCCAAAACAGCTCCATCAAATTGACGTTGCTTGAATTCCCAAACTCAGGGTTTCCCAGTGGAATATTTACCATCGTATCATACTCCCTCCACCAGTTTGTCCTCCTCCCACAGTGCATCCTGATGCCACTCTCCCCAGGTTAATGGTGCACGCATACTGTGCCAAACACATGATATTAAAAAAATGGACTCCCTGAACCAGGCAACTGTCTTCAGCTGCTCCAAGGTCAAGTTTTAAGCTCAGGTGCCCATTGGGGATGGTTTTAGAGGTGGACCACAGTTAGAGTGGGAACTTTGACTGGTCTGCAAGCTGCAAAGTGCAGTATACAGCAGGATATGACATGACACTCTGTGCTGTGATGCATTCCTTATGTAAAAGTTGTTGAAATTCACAGCGACTTGTGCCACAGTGGCCCTTCTGTTGGTTTGGACCAGACAGGATAGTCTTCATAGCCCACATGCACTGATAAGCCTTGGGTACCCAAAACACTGTTGCTGGTTCATGGTTTGTCCCTCCTTGGACCACTGTCAGTAGGTACTCACATCTGCTGACAAGGAGCACTCCAGAAGTCTTGCCCCCTCAGAGACGCTTTAAACCGCTTGGCCCTTGTCAAATTCGTTCAGCTCCCATTTCTCCCACACCCAACACTTTGAATTTGAGAACTGACTGTTTGATTACTGTCTATAATCTGTCTGCAGACCTTGACATGTGCCATTGTTATGAGATAATCAACATTATTTGCTGCATCTTTGAGTCGGTTTTAGTGTTTTTTACTCATTGGCGTATATGAATGTATTTTTCACAGTGTTCTGTGAAAAATAACATAAAAGTAGTGTTGTAAAGAAGCCATTAGAGTAAAGCAATGTCAAATTACTTTGGATATTGCAGCTGTCATCCACTATCCCCACCACATCTTCTTTTTATTCTATGATTGCCCAAATGTTTTCATTTTCTAGGGATGTGCTGACTGTCAATGCTGTTAACAGGTATGCGGAACCACAGTTTATCAAACTCTCACACCAGCTAAGCATTCATCCTCCTGGTTTAAGGACTTGCTGTCGTGATTGACCATATTACCTTTACTTGTCAGGTCCGAAAGCATTTTGGTTTAAATGCAGTTGAACAACCTGTTAGTCTGTGATTCTCCAGGGCATAAGTTGAGTAGTTGCTCTTCAGAGGATTGACTGGAGTCCAAAATTCAGCAAGAATTTCAGTCCCACATTTATCTTGCTTCTGCCTATTCCTGTGACAGTTTATGGTGTGCCCACCATCCCTGACATCGGGTTCTTCCCCCACCCTTACTGGCAATCTTTCACAATAAATGACTTTTGCCAACTGCCTCGCAGTGTCTAATTGAAAATGTTTGACGTTTGATTTTAATTTTCTTTCTGTGATGTTGGACAAAATTGTCCTTGGCCTCCTCTCCCAAAAGCATCTTACAGCTAAGATGATCATAGAATCCAACTTGTAAAACTTCTTACGTTTGTGGAGTGTTTAAGAAAAGCACTGTAACTGAAGATGTTCTCAGAAATGATCTTAGATCTACAAGTGATTACTACCACTCGTAAGAACATTGAGTCTACTGATCATTTGCGCTTTGGAGTCAAAGGCCTGCCAGTTGATATAATAGACGTAAACATTTCCATGTTTCCATAATAATTCGTAATATTCCTCCGCATATAGCATACAGTCCTTTTGCCAATCTTTTGCTCAATGCAGCCAAGAACTCAGTCAGCGAAGAAAAAATTGACCACTGATGGGAAACTCGCACTCGACGGATAAATTAGGGAATCTTTTTCACAGAGCTTGCTGCATAGAAATGACACTCATAATTTTGTTTGCCCAAAACAAGAGTCGGTTAACAATCGGAGCCCGCTGGCAGTGCTGGCCTCTCCTTCGCTGATTGGCGGCGTGGATATATTGCAGTAAGAGTAAAAACTGGCTTGGTGCATATTGCACTTTGGAATGCAAGCTATTGATCGTGCATGCTAAACACTGGGATATACTGTATCGCTGTTGCTAAGGACTGAACACGACATGACGACTGGCCTGCAAATAATGATCTTCTTGCAATGGCCATCTATTATGTTTTGCAATGAAAGTCTCAATTTAAATCCAGAATATACAGTATATAAGAAGATTGCATTATCTAACCAATTCAACAAGGAATTAACAGATCTTGTGAATCCACTTGGCTGAAGTTGTGATCATGCCTTCAGTTGATTTTTTCCTCAGTAAATGAAAATAGATCAGTTATATTACTGTTTGTTTGATTTATGGAAGAAAGCCCTGATTAATTATGTCCTGGAAACGTACATGTAAGCTGTCACTCAGGATAGTGCAGAAGTCAAATACAAGATAAGCTACCCTTGTGTGACAAAGGCATTGCTCTTACCATGGCTCCTGTTATGGTTTTCTGAGTACAAAAGGATAGGCCATTTTCTTGAGTGTTCAGACTCTCCATATCAAATTTAATTCTGAACAGCCAAATATCCCCCACAATGCACAGCAAAATGTGTGACACAAGCAGTTTACAGCCTTTGCACTTCATCCGTTTTTCAAGTGGTAAAGGATGAGTCTACGCAGATTTGTAGGAACTGATACAAGTTTCATTTTATATGTCAAACAAATTATGTCTTTTCAGCTTTATAGCTGTAATATCAATGGAAATCAATGAAATGGATACTCAGATGGTTTAGAAAGAATTTATTTATTTATTTTATTTTATTGTGATTATTTCTTGCAGCTAAAAACTTGAAGCTCAGCTGGCCATCTATCTACCTGACAGTAAGGAATACCACTGCTCAAAATGCAAAAAAAAAAAAAAAAAAAAGAAGTGGTGCCAGGCACAACAAACCCCGCCCTTTGCACATGTTGAACTTTGACCTACTTTTCCTAAATTCAATAGGCATCTATTCTGGGTCAGTGGCAATCCCTAAACCCAATTTGGGGTGAATCTGGCCATTAGTTTTGCTGCTAAAGTGTGAACAAACAAACAAAGAAACAAACAAACAAACCGAACCAAAAACAATACCCTCGCCCTCCCCTTTCGGGGTGGGGCGGGGTAAAAATATTTTTGCTGTTCCTCACAGGCTTTCACAACACCACCTGTCATAGCCGTCATGCTAGGTTTGTAAATAATCTTAAGTGTTTAAACTGATCAACTTATGATAACGATGATGATTGATTGATGATTTTTATTTTTCTCAAGAAAATTTTCTCAATGCACCACGATGGTGCCCAGGCCAAATGGACTTTCAAGACACTACAAAATAAAATGAAAAGGCAGTAAACAATGGCAGACATGAAATGCATTTAAAAATTGCCCAATGGAAATAAACAGTGCTACACTCTCCAGCTTACACAAAAAAAGTCCTTCTACGCTGTTGGTATGCTAATCAACTTATTCACCACTGAATCCCCCTCAGGTGCTCTGTGTAGGTTTCCCATTGTATTACATTGGGAGGGAGTGACCGAAGCCACACATTCTGAATAGATGCAGCCTTCTCTATGGTGTACACTGTAGTACTCAGATGGTATAGTACTGTGTATATTGTGAAGCTCAATGCACTAAAAAGTAATTCTTACAAGATTCTTAAAGAAAATTGAAAAATATTTTTCACTGCCTTTTCACAATGTGAATTTGTGCAGTTGAAATTAGTCACTCAGAAAATTTTTTGGGAATGTTTTTACATAAAAGATGCCCTGCAAAGCATCATTTAACAAAATCATATGATGAAAATCTTTTTTTGGATCGTTATCTGACATACTTTTACTGAGTGCACCTTTATACTGCCCCATAAAAGATTTGTACGAAGACTACATTACAGCATGTGCTGGGAGCACAGCAGTAGTTGATATAGTTTTTTTTATGTCGGGTTTTTTTTTTTTAAATTATTGTTATGAATTTATGTTGTGCTTCACAGTGAATTAATTTGCACATGAATCTGCCCAGTCTAAATCATCTATTGTGAGTATTTGTGACATTTTTTTTTTCCCCCATGTCCCGAAAACTATTTATTATTGTTTTCACCACTAGAATTGTACTCATATAACAGATGCTCCAAATATAATATTCATGTGATGTTCCGCAACATGTAAGTGGTGGCAGATTTACTTTATTTTTTTAATATGCTTCACCTGTGAATTTCACGAGCCCTGTGTCAGCATTCATCCTGTACGTTTACGTTTATATGTGCATATGAAGTATTTCAATAGTTAACTCAAAGCACAAAGCATTTGAAAGTGCACAGTATGCAACTCATATGCAAGACAGGGGTTTTGAAACACTGGGCACTCTGATGTGGTGTCTTAGCTGATGTCATGACATTTCTTGACAATTTCAAGAAAATTCTGGCAGCAAAGCAGCAGAGTGCTCTAAGTACCTGCAAGTAATGCCACACTTAGATGAATTTTGGCATTACGCAAGTCACACAGCCTTAAAATTTCAGCTTGCAGTAATCTACTTAGTGATTAGCCCCCTCTGAATATGCATCGAAAGGATTCCTGGACGACTTGCTGCGGTGCCATTTCTTTTCAATTTCTCCTCCTGAGTAAACAACAGAAATGTTTCTTAAGAAGAAAATGTGAGCCGGCAAGATGTCCGGGCTGGGGGATAAAGCTGTTTGCTGACCATCTTACAAAATGTGTCTTCATAGCCGTATTTAAAGGTTACTCAGAACTCAGACTCCTTGTGGCAGTTGTTTCGATAGCCATGCAGTATATTTTATGATATACCAAAGGCTTCAACTTTAGTGAACCAACTTTAGTGACTAGTCTTTCTGTCTGGTCGGGTGAGGCTTTTTTTGCGGTGTAGGGGCTAAATGTATTCTCACCTTTTCTATTTCACTGAGTGTATTACCAGCCACGATAGCGAGACTGGTATTGTTTTCAGTTGGTCTGTGTGTGCATCATCAAGGCAGACTTCAAAAAAACCACTATACAACCGCCTTTTTTTCAGTGTTTTTGCAGGTGTTAATATCTCTGTCTGTCTGTATTTCTGTTTGTGGGCAATTCTTTTGAACACAATAGCATGGGAACCTTTTAAAATGCAGTCAAAAAACATTACAGGTGGGTGGAAAGCTGAGTTGGAAGATGGGTGTGGTCCAAGTACGCACTATCTAAAAACGTTATATGAGGAGTGCTATACTGAAAACAATATAAGCATTGCTGACTTTGCTGGTGCGATTCCAGATGATCTCCAGTTCAGCTTTGTGACCAATTTTATCCTGCTGAGTCTCAATGCAAACCAAAAGTAAACCAAAACAAATTAAAAAAGACAAAAAAGGTCAGGTATTTTGTCTTCACATGGTCGGGGAAGATATCTAACTAGTTGCTGGTCAGACTTAGATTAGAATTCCACTTGTTGGAGCACTGCTAAGTGTGGTGTTGTAAGTTTATCGGCTTGTAGGAGAGCAGAGGGGAGGCACACAGCAACTTATATAATAATGATCAGGATACAAGATCAGGATAGACCTGTTATTTCATAATAAAGGTCAGAGTCAATGGTCTTACCTCAAGTCTGTCTATTACTCAAAATACGTATCCATTTAAAATGGACTATTGCCAAAGGTTAACAAAAAATACTCTTTGAATAGTGTACCAGTACCGCCCAAAGCAAAGTGTCAGAGTACTCACATTTCCTATTTTAATATTTGGAAAGCTGCTGTCGAAAGCTCTCTCCTGAAATAACAAGCACTGCAGCATTATGATCAACTGCCACAATTCCTAAACAATAGGAGAATAAAAATACAATTCTGTGCAGTTGCTATATATGAAACATATCTCTTTTTGGAAAGATCCATAAAAATCCATCTTTGTCTCTCTAGGAATTAGTCATGATTTCTTGTATTTTGTCTCAAGAGAATTTCTGTGCCGAAATGAAAGGATTAGTTCAGGCAGATTATAAAATGAGAAACCTGGCACGTTCCAGAATTATAATCTTTTTCTTAAAACTTCCAGTTTTCTGACTGAATTCCAAAGTTGCTGTAGGAAAAAAAAAAACTCATGTTCCAAGTCTCAGTTAGTCCGTGTACAACCATCAATAAGACTGTCCAGCTAATTTGCAATCCTTGTAAGAGTGTGATGAAATGTTTTGCTTTGTCTCTGTTAAAGTATTCAAAGGGATCTAAGTAGCAGAGAAGGCTAGAATCAATGTGAAGTGCTTTTATGGCTTCATACCAACAGATTTAGATGGCTGCAAGTGTAAATTAAGTCAATCAAGCCAGTGATTTCATATGCTACTCACTAATTTACTCATTATAATATGAATAAAGTAATTGCCATAATATTTGTCCTTAATAATGGATGCAGAACAGTCAGAGTTGGCAATTATTTGGTCATGATAAAAGATGATACTTCTTTCATTCTGACACACAAGTGAAAGACAAGGAATTCGTTCAGCAGATGCATTTTCTTCCTTCATCTGTCATCTCCAATGCCCCCCCCTGGAGGAATGAATGAAAGAAGACACATCTTTCTACAATTCTGAATTACACACATGTGCATTTGTATTCCAATCTCCACGTGAGCAAAGAGCATATCCGATGTCTTCCTTGGAGTGTTTGCAAAACATTTTAATGGCACAGTTCACCTCAAAATCAGAAATTCACATTTTCCCTGTAAGTGCCATTCATCCATCTAGATTGTTTTGGTGTGAGAAGTCTGTTTTGGGAGATATCGGCCATTGAGATGTAAGCTTTCTCAAGAATATAACTGAATTCAGGTGCACCCGTCTTGTGGTGCTCAAAGTGCCAAAAAAAAAAAGAAGGAAAGTTTAAAAGCAGTGTCTCTTTCCAGGAATCATGACCTGGTTCCTCAAGATAATCTGCATACCATGTTGTGAGCAGTACAATATAGGAACTAGTTTCTTTCTAAACTTTCAACTGAGCTATTTTCTCTCTACTGAACTATAAATGCAGTTGTGTAATTGGGTCATGATTTTCAGAAAGAGACATTGCTTTTGAATTTTTTAGAGGTATTTTTGACACTTCGAGCAGCACAAGATAAGTGCAATTTAGTTCTATTATATTCGAGAGAAGGCAGACACCCCTATGGCCAATATTGCCAAACTAGGCATCCCACACCTAAAAAATCTTGATGGAAAAATGGCACTACAGGAAAGAATAAAAAATATTAATTTTTGATGTTGGGGTCCCTTTAAGCCTTTTTCACTGGAGCCAACCCTGAAGAATATTTATGGTAAACAAACCACTAAATACCATTTCTTGGGACAACACATTGTACTGTTTTTTTTAATACCTTTTCTACACTCATCAATGGTCATCAATTCACCAGCCAGTTCCCACAATGCAGTTTACTACTGTTGCTTATCTACTTTTAGTTGCAAGAATTTTATATCCCCGGCATCCCTACTCCATATTATTCCCTGACCGTGCATATTTTTCACACATGTAACACCATGTCAGGGCATTTCCATTAAATTAGTTACCTCAAAAAACTGATTTCCTTATTCAGGACAGTGGTATATTAAACTGTGTATGATTGCATACGTGTGTCAGTGTAGTATTAACTAAATCACTCTTTTTTCACTAGAGTATGATGCTGATTTCTGATAATGCTGCTTCTTTTGAGCACCAAGCAGGTTTGGCCTTCCCTTGCCAAATCCACGGGGAGTAACACAAACCCAATTGAACTCAGAGAATTCCACTTTGCCAAGACATGCTTGCTTTGAAAATACTTTCATGCATCCCTGTGGAGGCTTGAGTCTGAAGATGGGAGTCTGTAAAAGTTTTCACAAACTCTTAAAGTAATTTTGCTGATTAGCATTTCTGCCTGTTGTCTCCCTTACTTTATATTACATACTTCTTATGTTACTCATTGAATGTTTTTTTATGCAGTCAAGCAGTCCCATCCTCTTGATGTTTAAAATACAATCTTACTCTCTTGATGTTCAAATACTTTGTTTTTACCCAATTTTATGTTGTCAGATCGCGAAAATTTGCACTACTTTATGCAGCATATTATACAGTTTCTCATACCAGGGATTTTGATGTCAGCAAACCATGGATAAGGCGTTATTAGAGTCAAGATTCGGTCAGATGAAAGCTCATGTTTCAACTCATGAATATTATCAACTTGATCTCATTTACTTTGCTTGATTAGAAATCAAACAATTGATGAAGGCAAAAACTAAGACTAATCAGTAGAATGAAAAGCCAGTTCATAATTAGATAACACTGGTGTTCATTTCAAAGTTGTGAACCATTTTCCTCATTAATGATGACATAAAATCTTAATATGTCTGAAAGATTTTAAAATTGAAATTCTCAAGAAACAGTCAATGTAAATTTGATTGCTAGACTCTAAATAAAGTCATTTTACACCAATGTGAAGATTTTTAATAAGTTGCATTCAGTGCTTGTATGTAGTGATGAGCGGGTCAGTGTTTTTACAGCGTGTGAGGCCCGCTGATTAAATTGCCCTGAGCCACAGACCAGCAAAGGAGAATGTTTGGCCCATGATCCGCAATTACCAGCAGCTTATTTATTTTAGTAATAGCATATTCCTGAAATAGCCAATTTGGATTGTAAGGTGTGCTCCAAATGCCAACAGCAACATGAAGTCAACAACAGTCTTATTCAGTGCGTGTAACTTGTTAGGCTATCCACAATTCCACATCACAATCTACAAGTACTCTGCTCTCCATGCATACAGACAACATCATTCACATCGTGCCATTTAAGTGTTGTTCAACTTTACATAGCTTGCTTTTTTAATGCATAAGGACCCAGAACCATTTCTCCTTAAAGGAAAATTATGGGGGACATATAACAGACCAAAGGACCACATGGAAAACATTTCAGAAAGCGGTCTATAACACCAGCATCACCTTGGGTTGTTAGTGTTAAGTATTTTACCTTTTTCGTTTGATTTGGTTGTTCAAATGAGTGAACCAAAATCTCTATCTGCATCATTTGGTAATAGCCTGAAACCAAATGGAAGTGGAATGATGTCCTGCTTTGGTATAATTCATTACGAAATCTTAAGTTTGACACCTGCGTGTTCATCATATTTTTGTCTTAAGTAAACAATGCACCTTTTATTAGCTTTGTTTAACTAATTTTTCTTTTTCTGTCATTTCTAACTCTACTGTCTATTGAATACAAACGATGTAGCCTATGATTGTGTGTGTGTGAGAGTGTGTGTGTGTGTGTGTGTGTGTTTGCTTAGGAAAAAAATTAATATACAGTCCTTGTTTGGAAAAAAACAAGCTGGGGAAACTATCATCATGTAAACCTAGTCAAAATGTATCACATTTTAACTAATAAAAATCACCAAAATGATTGAGGCCTAACAAAATTCCTGTATATTGTAAAATGTCGTAAAATCTCGTAAAAATGGCAGATGGAATTCAGAGAAAGTTGTATTATAGATTATAGTCATCCTTAAAATATCTCATTGTAGCCTTTTTACCTCTTGTTCATTACAATGAGATGTTTTCCTTCTCATTCTTTCTTGATTTTTCAGTAATTGCTTGATTGTTATTCAGTCAAAATACAGGGAAACAGGTTATAATCCTGCGCTAAATGGTGAGGTTAGTGCCATCATTGATGACATTGCTGATATAGAAAGGAAGAATACAAGGAACCTGCCTTTGCAAATTCTGGAACAATTACAGCCAGCAGAAAGTACAGATGGTAAACTCACCGTGTTCGGAAATTTGCTGGATGGGGATGTCCATCATACAACGACAAAAAATCATATTCCTCTTCAATTGCAAAAGACTGAAAGACAATCTGAATTCTGTTCCTTTCCTCTGCGATGATGACCCACGTGCAGTTGGCACCATTTGGATATCCATATGGAAAACCTGGGCTCTCTATGGTACCATTTCTTCCTTTTAAAGTTCCACCACAATTATTAATAAAACCTGCAAGAGATAAGAGAGATCAACTTTAGATTATTTAGATCATGAGAGATTGAAGCTCTTATGCATTAGACTTTCAAAATATACACCAATGGTAAGCACATCTGGTTTCTTAAATAATATATCGTGGTCGCAGATGTCGTCTGAACTAAACTGTCACCTCTTAACAGAAGCCATTATGGATGCCCCCATTAGATAAGCCGACAAGTGACCTCATTCTTTGACATCTTCTGCGCCAGCCAAAAAAGAATGCCTAGTCCTCACGTCTTTGTTCATATCCAGATTGTAGCTTTTGAGCAATCAGCTTCTTGTGCAGAACTTATGGGCCATAGTGTACTCAGCAGATGGCATCAGATACTCCTTGCTTTTTGGACCTGACTATTGTTCAATATGAAAATGAATGGGCAATTACGGAAGGAAGAGCTTTCAGTGATCAAAGAACAAATTATAACAACATAACCAAAAGTGTCTTTTTTCAACATTCCAGTGGTTGGACAGAAGTTATAAATGATTACTTTTTCTTTGGAATATCCTGCAATTTGTACCAGCCAATGTCTCCATCCTGAGTGACACAAATTCTTCATTTTCTGGGACATACTAGTATCCCATCAATTCTGGTCTTTTGAGAGAATACCGTCAAATACTTTTGTATGACAACTTACGTAAGACCTATTCAGCTGCAAAGTACTTTTTCAAGGATTCAATCAACATTTGTCCTTAGCTATAACTGACATATAAATGTGATAAGGTTTCAAAGAAAGTAGTGGGCTCAGTCAATGTCAGGCGCACTCAATCAACCTCTTCATTCTTTCTTCACAGGAAACACAACGCTACCACTGCCTGATTAATTGATTTAAGCAAGAGGCCCTACAATCTCAAACAAATTTAAGATGTATTGTGTGAGAATTCTTGTAATCCTTAAACCTGCATCCGCTATTTTGAGACAAATTCTCGATGACCTTGTAAGGTCTTACGATAAGCCAAGGAAATAAAGAAGACTGATGATTGAAAGCAAAGAAGATGGAACAAAGTAGAGAGAGAGAGAGAGAGAGAGAGAGAGAGAGAGAGAATACCATTCAAAGGCAGCCATAGTGAGCCGAAATTAGACTTCTGTGTCTCAGATCACCACCAAATCTGTAAACTGTCTCCAGAACTGTCTCTGCGTACTCACAGTTCAATACAAGACGCTACTCCAAAAAAGCACAACTTCACAATCAGGAGCAATCATCCTTTTCCGTAGAACGGAATGCTGAAATCTTTCCAAACTCAGGATTTTTCAATGCTCTTTCTATGAAACGCAAACCATTGATAGCATGCATGTTATATTCTGTTGAATGAAGTTCGTACTTTTACAATATTTTATGATACTTATCCTGACAGTAATTAATACACCAGAGTGCTTATTAAAATAATCATCAACATAAGTCTTGTTATCCATAAATGAGCCAGATTTTCTTTCTTAGCAATTGAAAAAAAAAGATTTTCCTGGGAAAGGCACTGTCTCCGATTTATTTACAAGGCTTTGATATGCCCCTTTATCCTACTTCTCTTTTAGTGGTCAGATATACATCTCATCATACATGGTTAGAGCATTGTATAACACTAGAAACTGCACAAGACAACGCTGAATTTGGGAAACTTGCCTTTAGGTTTTATAGCCCATGATATGTGGAACCAATGTGGCATCATCCCAATCCACTTAAAGGGCTGCAACCTTATGCCCTGGTCGCTTGGGAGCCTCCTGCTGCAAGCCTGATTGTGAATTGATTGACAATAACCACAACCAACCAGCGTTAATGGGCTTAAAATTTTCATACATGTTTATCTTTTGCATTATCCAAGGTTTTGTTCTGAGAAACTGAACAGTCAAGACGTGACCAGAGCTGGATTTACCATTGGGCAGGATAGGCCTGGTCCCAGGGCCCCCACACCAACAACAAAAAAAGTAAAAAGACAAAATTAGAAAAAAAATTTAAAAAAAGAAAAGAAATGTTAAAACTGATAATTTTAAAAGAGGTGATTTATTATTTTACCTTTTGATAAAAATATGAAGTGACCATAATTTACCAGTTTATTTTAGTATAAGGGTGGCTGTTGGTCCCCACCAAACAGCGAGATGGGTCCAGGTTCGTTTCTTGCTGGGTAAGTGTTATTCTTATATACTTATAAGGGTTTACACTAGTTTGATAATATTTATTTATAAATATATGAGCATTGCAATTTGTAAGGGAGTCAATGAGTCTCATCAGGTGGGATGAACACACTGGCATTGTAAATGGCAGATGAAGCTTATGGATGGAGGGGATGTTATGACCCACATTCAGCTACTGAAAATCAAGATTTCTGTAGATGGTTCACAAGCAAAAATCACACTTTTTTCAATGTTGGCATCCGCGGTTATGTTTTACCTAAATCGTACAGGTCTACGTCCTTTTTTGACAATGCTCCATTTTCTTTTTATTGTTCGATTTCAGGCACCAATTTAATGTGTTGTGGCAAAACAGGGCGTGGCCATGCTCCTTGACCACGTCAGCACGCCCACAACAGCTGATTCTCCTCCCCCTCTCTCGCAGTGACGAGCGGAACTTCAGTGCCTTGGACCAGTACTCCCTAGACTCACAGGACCCTGGACAGTACCCAGCAGCTGCGAGTCATAAGGCCAGGTAAAAGAGTGCACGAGAAGCAGCAGCTGTGTCTCGTTGGAATCAGAGCCTACTAGAGCTCGAGAGAGAGACGAACAGTTGCGAGGCAGCCGGCGAGGAGTGCGCACGTAAAACAGATGGCTAACCCTGTATGTGTTTTTTCTCCTTTAAGATTCCAATGGTGGGGAGGCTGGGTATTTGGGCAGAGACCCGCTGAGCCTCATCGAGACGGCGACACCTTAAGCAAGCCCTAAAAAGCAGTTTTCAGGCCGAGCTGTTAAGTACTGCCGCCCACCTCCCGGATTAAAGGCTTCCACGTCGCTTTTTAGCTCACCTGAACCAAAGGTCCATGTGAGCTATTGCCATCACTTGGCGTCCATCATCGTCTGTTGTCGTCGTCGTCTATCATTAAAGGTCCCATATTATGCTGTATTTAGTCATTTAAAATATGTCCAATGCCTCTTTAAAATAATGTTAAGAATTCAGTAACAAAAATCACACACATCCAGGCCTAGTGAGACCGCTTCTCTCACCCAGTTTGTGCCGGCCTGAAACATGAGCTGTTTTGAGCGGGTGGGGAGGCTATGCCAATGAGGCGCTCCTCGGATTGGCTGCCTCGCTGCTTCGATTCCGGGGGAGGGTGCAGACCCGAAAAACCAGGAAACTAAGATGGCAGGTATTTCAGGACAGCTCTCTGCTGCATTTATTGCTGTAAGACTGTACTTATTTGATCCCGAATCCGACCCCGAACGGGAGGTGGAAGCAATTGAAGTATTACAGCAACATTGACAGCAAGATGTCGATGAGTGCCAAGTTGAAATTTTAGTATTTTGCTCGTACTGTCTCGCCTTGCATGCATGTAATTGTAGCTGTACTGTTATATAGTCATGCTATATACCCACTTAGCTATCCGGAAGAAACTTTGCTAAAAGCTCCTGTTAACCATTTCTACCAAAATGAAACACAACTCTGACACCAAGCTGCTAAATGAGTTTGTAGCAAAAACACACAAACGGGTTAGCATTGCTTATGTGGAGCTAGCGAATCGATAACTTCTACCGGAAATCCCTATTTGACCTCCACTTCTTTTTCGGCTTTTTATTGGCCAGAACGATTTTCAAAGGTGGATGAAATTCTGCCATGGCAATGCAGAGAATCGTATGTTATACCAGACACGTTATAGTGCGTTTCACGATTGCTTTCATTGCAGTAGGATCAGAGAGCTAGCCCACACCACAGCAAAGTACTCAGCTGACCCCGTTCATGGATAAGTAAAACGATCATTTTACAGCAGCAGTAAACAAACCCAAACACGTACCCTAAGCTCCGCAAAGCCTATGTCTGATCTAACTGCAGCCTTATCAGCCCAACTTTGCAGACACGCACAACACCTCTCCGGTTAGCTTCAACTGTAGCGGCTACGGTCAGGTAACCTTGTAATGATACCTTGATGCTAAACTAAGTAACACAAGCATACCAATCTGAATTACTGCACATAAGTTAACTAGGAGCATTTTTTAAGTAGCACGGAACGCAAACTAAAATGTGGTAGTAACTGAGCAGTCATCAGAACAACAGAGACAAACGTAACCCTGCAATAGAGGTTTTACAGACAGTAAGTTCTGTTACCGTGATCAGTTTTACCAAGCATCCAAATTACAAACAAGTATAAAAAGTTAGCTTCAAATGAGGTTTATGTTCACACACCTTCTGTTGAATGTCTCCTTGATGTTATTTACTCTGGCATATTTAGGACACGAACATTAGCAACAGTAACTAAGCTATGTTAGCCGCAGTGCTACAGCCACATTCAACAGGCTATCACGTTAAGTAGGCTTATGCAGTAAAGCAACACAAAATGGTAAAACTTACTGCTTCCGCGTCCGTGAATCACGGACAGTTGCTACTGATCCAGGCTTTACCTTCAGATATTTTACAAAGCCAGCATTTGAGGCCAGTTTTCAGTGCTAATTATCGTTAGCGGTCCTGCTAGCCACCCATAACACGTTAGCTTCACTGACTTTATTTGCTGTTATATCATTACTTACAGCTCGTGGCTCCGAGCGCTTGATCGATGCAACTGCTCCAGGTTTGAGAAGCAGCTGAGATGCATATCCAGCATCGAATTATCCTTTATTGACAAAGCTGTCTTTGGTGAAATGCTGAGCATAAACAGCTAACGTTCCCTTTGAGTGTGGCTGTTTGCCGCCAGCAAACAAAAAAGCTACCCACTGATTTCTGGTGGCATCGTCTTTTGGAAGAGAAAATAGTTGTGCTTTTTTTTCGCATCCACAAAAACACGTACGAACAGCTTTGGGAGGCATACTGATAAATCCAAATGTTAAATGATTTGGGCTTGTTTGTGTCTGATAGAATTAATTCCGGGGTAGGCAGGTCCAGCGCCATGATTGGCTCTGGCCAGGTCTGTCTTGACTGGACGCAACAACCTGACGTCAGGTTTTGTCTAGATCTTGTGAAGATCTCGGGATGAGCTGTTCAGAGTGGAAATCACGTTCAGGAAATCACGTTCTCAGATTACGGCAAAACCCCTGTAACTTAAGTTTAGAAACTTTGCAAAGGTAGAGTATGGACATCCAACATTATAACATTACTTGTATGTATTAAAAGAAGGATCAGCATAATAGGGGACCTTTAACATTTTTCAAAAATCTTCTCCTCTGAAACTACTGAACAGATCCAGACCAAAATTAGCCATAAGCATCCTTTGGATGTCTGCTTTAAAAATTGTTTCGATTATGCCCGCTGTCTGAATAACATGGCCGCTTTTGCTAAAAAGAGAACATAGGGGTAAAACCACCTATTTTCAGCTAGATCTCAGGAACTAAAGCTTGAGATAAAACTGTGACCTCAAAATGATCAGCAAATGAAACTCTATAAAAGTCTCCTTTGGATCAAAATCATACGATGCCTCCTTGTAGGAGTTATTGGCCTTGAAATGTCAAATTTGACGATTTTGCAGTTTTTCTGGCCTATATAATGAAAACTATAAGAGACAGAGAAAAACTTTCAATTGCTAAAATGATCAACAAATAAAGCTCTTCAAAAGTCTATATTACACTGAAATTGTACAATGGCTCTTTGTAGGAGTTTTTCACCTTAAAACATCAAATATGATGATTTTTGTTGTATTTCATTATAGCATCTGAATAAGCCACCACATTCAATTTGCTCATTAGATTCTTGAAATGATAATCTGAATCCCCTGGAATTTCCATTTTAATCAAACCGATTTATTAATTTATTTTCCATTTAAAAATCAATTTTGTGGAATTATGGGACGAGGTTGGAATCGTAACCATGTTTTTCAGTATTTCATTAAGATCCTGTACCTTGTTACCTGTATGCTGCAGTAGATTATGTTTCTGTAATTTTAAGATTTAGTTAATTTTCATACAGATCCAGGTAAGCGATACAGGCACTCTCAAACCCGTAGTTGTTGTTTTGTTAAAAAAAACTCACATTTTGAGGGCCATTATTACTTGTGCTATTAATGCATATTTTTTTGTGTTGGGGAAAATTTAAATAAAATTCCCGCTCTGAAGGCCGGATTTGACCTGGCCTCCCGCCTAGTCTTCCAGTGTCTCGCAACAGTGCTTTAAACATCAAGAATTGCTTGCTGAAATGTGTTGTGCTCATACCAACAATGTTACGATGCTATATCTACAGTACTGTATATGGATATACTTCATGCCTCCATTTTTTCTGTAAAAAAGAGGACTTAGTCTTATTGAGAATCTTTTGCCCTCGTCGCTGAGAAGACTGAAGACAAATGGACTTTCAATATTTTAAAATATGAATGTTTCCCAATGTTAAAACTGCATATCGAATATATCTAATAAAATTCATCAAAAATTGTGAAGGAGGACAATCGTTTGCACGTCTAAAAACAGATAAGAACTCTCTCCGGCTGGGATTGACTCAAGAGAGGCTCAACAGCCTCTGTAGGCTATCACAGTGGTATATATCCCTCCAGATGGCAATGACAGGAAACTGCTAATCTGATACAGGAAAATATAAATAGACTTGATACTTTTTCAGTGGATGTGCCTAAACTTATGCTTAGAGACTTTAATATTTGCAACCTTAAAGATGTACATCTGAACTACTTTCAACATATGAACTGTTCCACAAGAGGAAACAGGATTATTGATTTGTGATAAAGCAACATCAAGAACGCCTACAAATCATTCTCTAAACCTGCAGTTAGAACATCAGATCATAACTCAGTACATCTTGTGCCAGCTTACAGACAGAAACTTGAATGTCAAAAGCCCATTGTGAAATCATGGTCAGAGGATTCAATAGACCACCTCAAAGAATGTTTTGATTACACGGCTTGAAAAGTGTTCGAGGAAAGTTGTGCTGATTTAAACGAATTGAATAAAGTCATCCCAGATAACATAAGCTTCTGTGTGGACGCCATTATACCTGAGAGGATAGTCAAGATCTACCCTAATAACAAGCCGTGGATAACAAAAGAACTGAAGTCCATGCTCAACTATAAGAAACAAGCGTTTTGCGAAGGTGACAAGGCCAAAGTCAAAGCTATTCTGTGTGTTACTGAATAGTGCAAGTCTAATTTGAAAATAAAGATTGAAAAGCTGTTTTCTGATAACAATGTCTGCATTACTCAAAGTGGTTTTAAGACTATTATTGGGACAAACAAGAAACCTCAGCATATAAATGTGTCTGATAATCTCTCTATTGCTAATGTTTTAAACATATTTTACTCTCATTTCGATACTGTTGATTTTACACCAGAAAGAGAACATGTTTCAAAATCGCTGCCGCATGACAATCCTTTAGACATAACTATCAGTGACGTATTTTAAATGAGCTTTGTCCAGAGAAGACAGCAGCTTTTCTAGATCATGTTCACATATGGCTTATTCTTTGCATGATAATTTGTAGATTGCACGGCAAACTGTGGTCACAGACAATGATTTCTGAAAGTGTTTCTGAGCTCATGCAGTGTATTCCAGTGCAGAATTATGCCTGTTTTTAATGCTGAGCTGCCTGAGGGCCCGAAGATCAAGAGCATCCAATATTGACCTTCGGCCTTGTCCCTTGCACACAGAGATTTCTCCAGATTCAGTGCTTTAATACAAATAAAATAAAGGTCCCATTCTTATATTCCAATTTTTCTTTCGAAGTTGCCAAAAGCTGAACAAAAGCAATGCACACATGACTTTACTTCAGCCTTTGTGGGACTTCCTGAGAGGACAGGACAACAGAGAACTTAAAAGCCTTGACTAAATAGCAATGGATACTGAGTAAGGTCAGGCTACAATGATCAGAGACCTGTGGTCCAGCACAGGGACAACTCAAAAATTATTTTATGGCACAGAAAATGTTTAGAAACTCAGAGTTATAGTTTACCGTGTACTTAGCTTTTCTAAAGTTATGTTTGCTCATCTGGTTGTGTTCCAGCAACTCTTACAGGGGCTATAAGGTATAGAATGCAGTCTACTCCTGTTCCTCTGTAGATTAATTCTCATTGGCTCCTCAGAGTCATATTCCAGATAGTCACAAGATCAGTTTAGAAGTAAGCAGTCTTTTCCTTGTCAAGCAAGCTAGAGGACAGTAATGGCTACATGTCAATTCTTTTTGGTATTTGATATTTTCTCGCTCCTTGATCATCACTGGAAATCGAACTGGAAGTTGTTCCAGATTAACCATCTTGCAGGCCATCCCAAAGGTCTTATTTCTGCTGCAAGGAGCAATGAGTGAGGATCGATGACTGGGCTCTGAGGAGCTGTGAGTGAGGATACATGTGAGCAACCTTTCTGGAAGACTTTCAGCTGAAAACCATGAGGTCTATCAGTAATTGTTGATCAGTAATGGCAGATGTTGCAAGAAGTTCCAGCTGTGCGCCATCATCAGGAACGGACGTTGCTTCACATGACACTTCAAATGAAAGAATGTCTCATTTCTCCCTAGTTTCTTCTCTTCTAACACACACAGTTTCCTTGAATCTTTCCCTGCATCATCAGTGGGAGGGACTAAGATGCAAGGAACAGATGCAAGAGATTTAAATGCGGATGCAATTGAAGGGACTTCAGCTGCTGCTATCATTTAAGATGTCTCATTTCTTCAGGCTCCATCCACTTGTGTTAGCCTTGGAGAAGCTTAGTTTCTTCGTAGATCAGTACATTTTTGTTTCTAGAAATGATTTCTGCTCATATTTGATTGTATTTCATATTCATTTACATGATTTTGCTTTTAAATTAGTTAATTCACAATTTCACGCTGCTACAAACAACTTGGAAATGCTTGGACCACATGGAAATGCTATATATTCACTCACTTTATGCTCCATTGTCATTGAAGCTTCTTAGTGCCACTTCAGTCAAGCTGATGTTTATCTATCTGTGGATGTGTGCCTCCCTACATGCGCAGGTGCCAGAATAGCTAATACAGCCAATTTTTGCCATGTGTTCATCTGAGTGGTTTTATTGTGCTGTGATGTTAGGTCTGAAATGAACGGTGTGAAATTCTCATTCACAATGAATGTGTCATTGCAATAACATACATTGTCTGGCCAAAAAAAAAAAGAAATGTTGTTGTTGGAATTAAATTAGAAAATATAACAGGCTAATGATTGAATCATTATAGCTCTGATTTATATGTTTCAGCTGGCAACAATTCTTATAACCCAGACAGATGCAGTGTATAGCTTCTCATTTCTTGAACAATCATGATGGAAGACAAATCCCCTGGTCATGGATAAGAAGTTACTGTGTTTCAAGAGGGGCAAACTATTGGCCTTCATCAAGCATAGTACACAACTAAGGGGATTGCGGAAATCACTGGAATTAGGTTAAGAACTGTCCAATGCATTATTAAAACCAGGAGGAATAGAGGTGAACTTTACAGAAGAAATGGGTCTAGAAAAAATTAAGTGTTTGGAGATTATAAAAACGCCTGGTGAAGTCTCATCGTAAAAAATAGACATTTGAACTCATGGCTCTGTTTATTTGTGAAAGTTAGAGCATTTCCACTCGCACAATATGAAAAAAAACTTGCAGGATTGGGACTCAACAGCTGCATGGCCGCAAGAAAAGCACTTGTTTGTGAGACAAATTGGGAAAAAGTGACTTCAGTTCGCGAGGGAACATAAAGATTGAAGTGTGGGACAATGAAAAAAGTCTGTAGTCTGATGAATGCAGATTTACCCAATTCCAGAGTGATGGGCACATCAGTTTGGGAAAGGAAGCCCGTGAAGTGATGCAAAGGTTTTATGCATAGTGCCTTCTGTTCAAGCCTCTGGATGCAGTGTCATGATCTGAGGTTGCTTAAATAAGTCTGCTCAAGGCTAGCAAAGTTTAGCAGAAATAAAATGAAGTCATCAGCCTTCATGAATGTACTGAATGACCAAGTTATCCCATCAGTAGATTTTTGAATCCCTTGATGGCACAGGCATATTCTAGGATGATAATGCCGAGATTCATCAAACTCAGATTGTGACAGATTGGTTCAGCAGGCATGAGGAATCATTTTCACTCGTGAATCGGCTACCACAGAGTCATGACCTTAACCAACAGAAAGTTTTTGGGATGTGCTAGAGAAGGCTTTACGCAGTGGTTTGACACTTCCGTCATCAGTAAAAGATCTCAGCTAAAAATTAATGCAACTCTGGTAGTTAATAAATTATATGACATTGCATAACATTACTAAAACAATGCCATGACGAATGTGCATAGTGATCAAAGGAAAAGGTGTTCCAACCAAATATAAGAGTTTACCCTGGGGTTGCTTCCGTTGGTCAGGTCCAGATTCAGCACAAAAAGTGAGGTCAGCTGACTTCCTGAATATACTGAATGACTAGGTTTTTCCATCAATGGATTCTTTTATTCCTTGATGGCACAGGCATATTCCAAGATGACAATGTTCAGATTCATCGGGCTCAAATTATGAAAGAGTGATTTAGAGAGCATAAGACACCATTTTCACACATGGATTAGCCTCCACAGAGTCCAGACCTTAACCCCATTGAGAATCTTTGGGATGTGCTGGAAAAGACTTTGCACTGCAGTGCAACTCTCCAATCAGCAATACAAGCTCTTGGTGAAAAATTAATTCCACTCCTAACAAAAGTAAATGTTGCGACATTGCATAAGCTTATCGAAATGATGCCACAGTGAATGCATGCCATAACCAAAGCTAAAGGTGGTCCAATGAAATATTGGAGTGCGTGACTTTTACACCGATGTGCCAAAATATTAAAATCAATCATAGATGCAGCGAATAATTTTGATTATTTCAGAACAGTAGCACGTCAAGTTCTGAATACAGATCTTGGACAGTAAGTAAACAGTTGGTTCTTGTATTCAACGTGTTGGTAGTGGAAGAAATGGGAACTAAACGACTTTGACAAGGGCTAAATTGTTATGGTCTAACGAGTGGGTTAGAGCATCTCTGAAGTCGCAAGACTTCTCAGGTGCTTCCTGTCAGCAGATGTGAGCACCTGCTGACAGTGGCCCAAGGAGGGACAAACCATGAACCAGCGATGGGGCTTTGGGTGCCCAAGGTTCATCGAAGAGTGAGGGCTATGGAGGCTATCCAGTCTCGTCCTAACAGGCAGAAGGTCGATAATGGCACAAGTCACTGAGAATTTCAATAATATTTAAATAAAGACTGTGCCACAACACACATTGCATCATACCCTGCTCTGTATGGTACTTCTTAGCTCGCAGACCAGTGAAAGTGCCACTCTAACCCCGGTCCACCTCTAATAGCAACCCCCAATGGGCACCTGAGCTTCAGAATTGGACCTTGGGGCAATGAAAGAAGGTTGCTTGGTCCTGTGAGTCCCATTTTTTTTTTCTACATCATGTGCTTCAGTTGGGTGCATGAGCATCACTTACCTGGGAAGAAATGGCATCAGGATGCACTTTAGAAGGAAGATAAATTGGTGGAGACGGAGTGATTGCCGGTGCACTGAGATTATGATTGAGGTCAGAGGACTTTCTGTCCGATAGATTGGATCTACTTGTATTTAATAAACAGTGTAAGGGTAATAATTACCCAAAAACCAAGCATAGAAATAACTAAAGGAAACAGACCTTTTTCCACTCAACAAAAATGTAAACGCAGCACTTTTGTTTTTGCTTCCATTTTCCATGAATTGAAGTGAAAGATGTAAGATTTCCTATATGCAAACAAAAGGCTAATTTCTCTCAAATTTGGTTCAAAAATGTGTTGAAATTTGTAGTAAACAGCACTTCACCTTTTCTAAAATAATTCACTCACCTGGCAAGTGAGACATATCAAGACGCTGACACATGTGCCATAGACTGGTCACAATAAAAGGCCACTCTAAAATGTTCAGTTTATCTCAAAGAAACACCTTTATTAGACACTGAACTAAAGCTTCACATTGGACAGTTTTAACCAGGAAGGGGTCGGTCAGGCCTCTAGAGGCAGTGTCATGATCTGAGGTTGCTTAAATAAGTCTGGTCAAGGCCAGCAAAGTTATGCAGAAGTTTGTAAAATGAAGTCACCAGCCTTCCTGTGAGAATCTGACAGTATCTGGTACGACCACCATTTGCTTCAGGCAGTGCAACACATCTCCTCTGAACGGAGTTGATTACGTTATCGATTGTGGCCTGTGGAATATTGGTCCACTCCTCCTAAACTGCTCTGCAAAGTTACCGGACATTGGCAAGAATTGGAAGCTACTGTCGAACTTGTTAATCCAAAGCATTCTAAACGTGCCCAATATGTCTGGTGAGTATGCAAGCTTTGCAAGAATTGGAACTTTTTCAGTTTCCAGGAATTGCGTACATATGCTTGCAACATGGGGCCTTGCATTATTATGCTGCAACATGAGGTGAAGGCAGCTGATGAATGGCAGGACTATGGGCCTGAGGATCACATCACGATATCTCTGCACATTCGTTTCCATCAATTAAATGCACCTGTATTTGTTATCCATACCATGTAGTATGCCCATACCATAACCTTACCGCCACCGTGGGCCACTCCTCTCACAACATTGTCATCAGCAAACCGCCCGCCAACCCGACGCCATGCCCGCTGCCTGTCATCTGCCCGACACAATGTAAACTGGGATTCATCTGTGAAGAGGACTCTTCTCCATAGTGTAACACACCAATGAAGTTCAGCATTTGCCCACTCAAGACACTGAAGCACTGCAGTCAGATCAAGGCCCCGGTAAGTCCAACAAGCACTCAGCTGAGCTTCCCTTAGACAGTTTCTGACCGTTTGACCCAAAATTCTGTATCCGTGCAAACCAGCTGTTTCATAAGCTATCTGGGTGGCTGATCTCGGACAATCTCTCAGGGGAAGACATCTGATGTGGAGGTCCTGGGCTGGCATGGTTACATGTGGTCTGCGGTTATGAGGCCAGTTGGATGTACTGCCAAATTGTTTGAAACAACGTTGGAGGCAGTGGCGTAACTGTCGTCGGTGCAAGTGGTGCATTGCACCAGGGCCCAGCAGATGTAAGGTGTATGTATGATGTATGTAACTAAACACTACAGCATTTTATTCTCTATGTTAATCATTCCTAATGCTGAAAAATCTACATTTAATTCATCTCAATTTACTATTTTCTGTATGTTCAGTATATATACTGCTCTTTACTTGATGTAGGGCTCCATCACGGTTTCGACTTGAGTGGTTTTTTTTGTGTTTGTTTTTTTTTTGCCTTCCAGAAATTTTTATAAACTTTATGTTTTATTAAAGATAAATTTTATTTGAATCCACCACTAAATTGATTTGCTTGCTGTCATCTGAAGTTTTGAAGGAAGAGGGCTTGCTGGGAAATGCTATTTTGTCCAATGACCTTGTTCCCTGTCATTTGTAATAACTTGCGTTGATGTCACGTCAATTTCTCCTCAACCTTATAGCAAGACTCAAGTGTTCTATATTGAGTAAATGATAAACTTAGCATAGCAGCACAATGTTTAGTAAGCCCAAACAAAAAAGCGGCATCCGAAAGAGAAAGGAAAAACGGGAAAAGGACGAGTATAGTGCTAAATTGACTAAATTAGATCCTTTTTTACGCATGCTTTTGATTCATTGAATACTTGCAATGTTAATGTGTACTGGGAGGCTAACGTAAGCTCACCATCACTTAAATGTATAGTCATGTAATTGTTACCTCTCATATGAACGTAGAACATTAATTGACAGTAGATCCTGACTGATCCTGTTGGCGTGTCTGGAGATTTAAATCATCAGTAATGTTACATTACTGTGCCTCGCGCGTAATTATGCATGGAGCAGTGTCTCCCCGTGAAACCGCTGGGGGGATCGCTGCAAGTATTTAAGCTTAAAATATGCTCATATTGTAGAGTATGTAATTAATATTTTCCTCATATTATTAATATAGTAGTATCGGTATGCAATGAGCCACCGTGCTTTTCTAGACGGCTATTTGTTCTATGATTATCGACATACTGTGTCTAAAGCTATTTTGGATGTGTGGTAGTTGGAGAAATCAGGCTGTGGTCTTTTCTTTTGAGTCCAATGCAGGCTATTTGCGTTGATTATTTTGGCGCTTCCTGTACTGTCTGAGGTGCTAATTAAAGGCAGGTTTGCAGAATGAGATTTGCATGGCGAGCCTCTCCATGGTGACATTGCTATTTTGTGTGCGCTTGTGTTTGGGGTGGGGAGGCAAAAAATTTTTTGCACCAGGGCCAATCGCAATTATGTTACGTCACTGGTTGGAGGTGACTTATGATGGTAAAATAAACATTCAGTTAACAGGCAACTGCTCTGGTGGACATTCCTGAAGTTAGCAGGCCAATTGCACACCCCCTCAAAACTTATGGCATCAGTGGTATTGTGCTGCATGAAAAAACTGCACAGTTTAGAGTGGCCGTTTAATGTCACCAGTCCAAGGCACATCTGTGCAATAATCATGCTCTTTAATCAGCATCTTGATATGTCTCACGTGCCAGGTGGGTGTATTATTTTAGTAAGGGTGAAGTGCTCACTAATGCAGATTTTAACAAACTGGTGTATGAAATTTGAGAGAAATAAGCTTTTTGTTTCTATATCAGAAATCTTACATTTTTTACTTCAATTCATGGAAAATGGGAGCAAAAACAAAAGTGTTGCATTTATGTTTTTGTGGAGTGTGATATTGATTGTATAAATACCATAGTCTTTTTTGTACTTTGGATTTGAAATGTATTGTTAAAACAGTATTTAGTCCATTATGTCCATAGCTTTTTCAATGCAATTGAATGGGTTGGTAAATTTAATACACCTTCTCTTTGGCACGGAGGCATGGAAACTTGGTGAGTCAATTGCTAAATCTATTGTACACATTGTTTACTGTGCATTAAGCCCTATATTCAAAGTTGTGAAAATACTGCTTCAAAATCCTGCTGGTGGAGGTAAAGTTCAATAATGACAAAATATAGCTAATTTAGACGAGTTGGCTATTTGCCTCTGGGTGCCCTTTCATTATTGCACATTTGTTTGGGTAATCCATGTTGTTAAATCATGTCTTGCTACCATTTGAAAAGACCATTTGGTCCTCAATGGGTTTTTCAAGTTTAAATCATCATTATTTTTGATGCGCCCGAACTGCATTCGATTTTACAGTGGTAGGATCTCCATGTATTCTTTTTTTTTTTGGAAAATTTATCTTAGATAACATATCTCCACACTCTAAAACACAATTTTGCTCATTCTCCTTTGCTTTTGTTTGTGAAGAAGCAAGCTGCTTGAGAGAACTGATATTTGTTTGTAGTATAGTCATGTTTCTCGTGACATTTTTTATTGAGGTCCATTTACATTTACCAGTGTTCCTCCCGTCAGACATAATCAGGTTCTTTCAGTGAAATTCACAGGAACTCTTCCCTTGTATACTAAGCCATGTCAAGCCTGGATAAAACCAAGGCTGTGACACAGGTCGGACACTCCTCGGCCCCTGCTAAAATAATGCAAGTTCACCTATTCAAAGCAATTGTCTTCCCCAGGTGATTGTTTTGTAGTTGAGGAGGTTAAAGTTTTAAAAATATATCCTATTTCCAATTTTTAAAAAAAATATTGTGATATAATACATGATCTGTTAATTGCCACATCCTCACCCCCAAAGTTAAATAACACATTTTAATACAAACATTCTCTCACTTCATTAACTTCCAGTTGAGTGAGGCTTCACTGTTCCCTCATATCTGCTATCATCATGACCTTTAGAGTTCACTGAAAATAGCAAGAAACTGGCCATTTTTGTGCCCTCTTGTTGAATAAAAATTCAGGTAATAAGAGTTTTGGTTACTGAAACATGTTCTCAGGGCAGAAACTGTTATGATTGGTTCAAACCAGGTGGCCAATCCAAACAGGGAGGCAGCAGGCCAATTTCAAACTTGACCGGGCCTATAATAGGCAGAACTGCTGTTGTACAGGACCACTGTTTGTTGGGCTGCTGGATTCGGTCAGCTGGTTAAGACGGTGCTTTTTCAATGTCCAATGAATGTTTCAATGTTTCAATGAATCATAACCGGTTTTTTATGGGGTGATGATAAATATTTTTGAAGGTCACATTTTAATATCTAATAAAAACTGTAAAATAATGCACTTGATAAGTTACCTCTGCCCTTGACAATACCAGCTCTGCCATCATGGTCCGGTGGAAGTTAAAATTTGGCCCGCCTCTCCGTTGTTGTGATTAGCCACCTGACTATCATAATAGTTTGTGCCATAAAAATATGTATCAGTAGCTAAAACTGCTACCCGCAAAAATTCATGATGTTAATATTCTGGCCTTTAAATAACCACGCCACGTGCCGGCTAAGTGATATGTTTCAGTAAACCCGTAATTTTTGCCTTTATTTTATTTTAATCTCAAGTTTCAAGTAAAAATGAAATAAACATGTGATTCTTCAAAATGGCGTTCTACCATCCAGATATTGCAATAAATAATGAGTAAATTATTTAATTAAACGCATTGTATTTCTGTGTCTCAGTTCAGTCCATAAACTGGCAAGAGCATGGCCAATGAGAATCAACAGAGGCTTTTATCACAGTCTGACAATCAAATCTACTGAGCATGTACGCATGTATATGGGGTAACATTCACAATACTGTATGAGGCAGAAAATCAAAATTTATGCACAAATGCATACACTCTACCTCAGACAGTGTAATGATAAGCTTAAATGTAATGAGTTATGAGGCACACTGAGGCGACACAGATAGTGGAGAGGGAGGTCGGCACAAGCGTGCAAGCCAAAAATGAATATAAAATTGTATTAAAAATTCTGTTTAGTAGAAAGGAAGAGAAATGATCATGAATTATGAAATATGAATGAAAAAATGAAACACCTGATGCAATGTTGAAAGCAGTGACTTTTATTAAAAAACAATATTCACAATTACTTATTTGCAATGAGCTGCGTTCCTATTTGTTCCCATTTGAAAATTCCAATGTGATGACATAACTCAAGTAATGTGATAACCTACACACTGATCAGCCGCAATTGCACCCCCTGAACTTAAATGCAAATTAAAGCAAAAATGCTGAATATACTAAAAACAGTACAATAACACATTTTATGTTCTTAATGTGACTGTAATAGCTCATTGAAAACATGCAATGTTTTCAAAACTGCAATGGAGTCCAAAAAAGTTGACCCAGTCGACTGTTTACTACTGTGAAACATCACCAAATCTTTTAATCACACTTGTTAAAGATGTACTGCCCACTTAAAAATGTTTTTTTGTGCTATAAAATAAATTATATGACTGAACTGTAATGAAACTTCAATGCTGGTGGTAATATTGAATTTATTTGCAAATTAAAGTTATTAAAATCAAAAATCAGCATTTTATGGGTTGAAAATGGCTCAACACGCCATCTGGTGTTTTAAATCAGCCATGAACCTTACAAGGCCAACACTGACGTAGAGTTGACTGTTTGGGACTCATCATCAAGTTTGTTAAAAAAAAAACACTGTTAATGCCTTCTTATCAGTGGAGGGCGGCCCAGCTGCCTCAGCCCCGCCCTTGAGTAGGAGCCTGCGAAACTGAGCTCATTTTTAAATATATGCTGATTGAAACTTTTTGCTCTGTAGTGGGTGATATACCTATTGATTCGTCATTGGGGAACATTGCTCTCAAAATGATGACTATAAGCTTTCATATCTGTCCACAAATATGTGAGTCTCAGGTATCTTTGCACTTGGCCTTTTCTGATGACCTCTTTTACAATATCACAAGATTTGTCCTCCTGTTTAACATCACTTGTTTCATCTAAACTTATTGTATCTCATCAATTCATTGATAGTCCTAAATGGCCCCTGTACAAACTTTTTGGAGTCTGTGGTAGTCATCAGATTTGAAATACACATATATGGCCAATAAACAAATGGAAGTGTTGTAGTGTTTTTCATACAGTAAAGGGTGAGTGGATCTGTCCAATCACTGTTTTTTTTTTTTCATTTTCTATAATGTTCCAACATTTTCAGAAATTAGGTCTTATATGCCTAAGACTTCAGTCTTTTGTGTGGTAGGATATTTATCCCATTGTGATGAGTTGCATCCTAGATATGAAAGACAGAGTGAAAAGTGGGACAACAATCCCAGCTCTATCATGCTTAGAAAGGACTATATTCGTTTTTATCTCTATTGCATAAATTTGACATGAATCAAAAATGATGACATTCAGTATTTCCCAATTTAATAAATTATTTGGAAAATAATTCAATGGGCAAAAAAATTGTGAAGATCGAGGATTGAGATGTTAGAGACAGATTTTTTTTTGCAAAAGGACAAGTTAATTTCCTTTTTAGAAATATAATTTATAAATTATTCTCAAGAACATTTTGCATTTATGAGTATGACGGTAAATGATACATTGTGACTGGATTTTTTGCAAATGTCAATGGACTATAATAATCATCAAGGAAAGAATTCCTGTCCCTAATTAATAACAGCTTTAAATAATTACATGTGAGCTTTGACTGTAATTGCTAATTATATTCAGATAGCTATGAATCTGTGTTACTATCTTGAAGGGTCATTTCTCTTCATTGATTCAAATTGGTGACTCCATAAATGGTTTCTTATGAATAGTTCACAAAATACTGCTGGGTATTGGAGAAGGCAACTAAGTGAGGATAATGTATTTTTTCTTTAGTGACAGATTTGCCAGAGAGGAGTAGAATATTGTCATGGCTATGCTGAAACATTTGCTTCCCATAGATAGTTTGGCCCATGATTGAAAGCTCATAGCTCATGAATAACTAAAACCTGTCTATTGTTCAATGGTGAAGCCATACAGCAATATGCTTGGATGTATGGTATGGTCCCTGAGCAATATAAATACAGAGTGTAGAGAAAATAAAGCCTTTACCACCTAAGGTAGTTTAGGTGGCTAATCCTGCTTTGAACAGTTTCATTTTAACTTAGCAATGATCATTTCCTTGATAAAGATTTAGCTATTTAGTATATGTAGCACTGCCAATATGAACAAATTCTGATAAATCACGTTCATGTCCTCCTTGCCCATTTGTATGTTTGTCTTCCATACATAGAACCAGAACTCATCCTGCCACAGTGCTCAGCATAAATGAGTACACCCCCTTTGAAAATTAAAACTTTTCTCCATCCCTCAGTGAATATCATAACAATTCACTGTATTTTACAACACTCTGTTTGATTAAACATTTATCTCATTAACATAAAAGTGTGGTCACCTAATATAATTATGATTAAAAAATATATATTTTTGTTCAAATTACATCGGCCGAGGATTAACTAGGTCTATCTGCCATTTTTGTGTTTTCGAGGAAATTGCGATTAAAGATTTGGTATTAAAAATATCCCCTTCGGGTTTTTCTGAATTAAAAGATTTTTTGCCCTAAACAATTAGAATACAACGAGACTAAACTGGGCTAATTTACATACCCCTGTTCGCCTGGCAACATTGAATTCTGGGTACCCAATTTTGCAGATAGACCATTGCACCTTTATAATTCATAAAATTCCAGTTTTACTGTGGTCTATCTGCAGATTACAGGTTTAAAAAAATATGGAAATGAATTAACAGTCTCTGAAAACCGCATTTTAAAGAAACCACAATGTTTATTAACTAATAATACTTATGAAACAACTTTTAAACACTGTCACAGTAAAAAAGGAATATAAGATTAACATTTTTTAGGCCTTTTTCAACATGACCTAGTAATGAGAGAGAAACATTCACGTGTGAATGATCTCACATCAAGGAAATATGAACATTATAACTGTGAACAACTTAAAGTATATACACAATGTAATTTTTTGACTGCCAATTTCTCTGATTGATCAAAGCCCTTGGGTCATTATTCTTTACTTTGATCTGCATAGAAAAGGTAACCTTGAACTCAATTTACATGATTAACTTGACAAAACATAATTTTTCAGCAAATCACATAAGTTTCAGCAAATAACACTCTGTTCAATCTGACTTCTCGAAAATGGCCACTCACCTAAATGAGGAAATGCAGCAATTTCTCTCAATGCTGCTTCAGTAAATTTCTTCTTGGCAGCAATTTTGTCTCTGAGGCCTGAGGTCACGTGATGCGATCCCTCTAATATTATTGGTTAATTGCAGATAGACCTACTTAAAACTTGATGAAGCGGCAAATTTGAAAATTTACCCTTCTAATATTGATCTTTGATATAAACTGAGTGCATATCTAAGCAGGGTCATAACCTAAAATAGACATTGTTAACTTAAAAATCATTATGACAGAATATCTCAAATATTCACAAAATGCAAATAGACCAAGTCAATTCTCAGCCGACGATTAGGTATTGCAAAAATGATTACACCCTACAGCAGTTTCAACAAAATCTAATATTTTGTATGGTCTCCTTGATTTTTAAAACTGCACCAACTCCTCTAGACATTGAATGCACATGTTGGCAACATATTGCTACATCTATCTAACATCAGTCATTCTTGGAGAATGAATTCTTTCAGATCCTGGATACTGGATGGAGAATGATGCTCAACTTGTCTTTTCAGAACTCCCTACAATTGTTATATTGGGTTGAGGTACGGTGACATGCCTGGCCACTGAATCACTTTCACTCTGTTCTTCCTCAGAAATGAAACAGTGGCCTTGGATGTATGTTTTGGATTGTTATCATGTTGAAAGAGTGCCTGGCGACCAAGGGCACGGAGTGGTGGTAGCATCTTCTCTTCCAGTATTTCACAGTACATCTGTGAATTCATGATGCCCTCAATGAAAAGCAACTCCCTGACACCTGCAGCACTCATGCAACTCCATAGAGGAACACTGCCACCACCATGCTTTACTGTGGTTACCATGCATTTTTCATTGTACCAGTACTCCTCGCCCTTGCGACGCCATAAAGTTTAGAACCCATCAATGCCAAAAAGATTTGTCTTTGTCTCATCACTCCAAAGTACAGAGTCCCAATAGTCTTTGCCTTTGTCAACATGGGCCCTGGCAAACGCCAGAAAGGCTTTTTTGTGCATGGGCTTCAGCAGTTTCCTTCATGGATGACACCCATGCATGCCAATCTTCTGCAGTGTACGCCGAATTGTGTCATGAGAAACACTCACTCCAGTTTGACTTTTTAATGCTTAAACTAACTATGATAAACTTGCATGCCAATTTTACTGCAACTTACTGCGAATTCAATCACAATGCAAATCGCAGAAATAAGTGAAATTTTTAATGTTCACACGCAAAAAAAATCAAAACCTGCATCGTGATCCAAAAATTTATTTTCAAATCTTACTTTTTTGCGTAGGTGTGAACGCCCCTATTTTTGCACAATGATCATAAATAATTTTGTTAGAAAAGTACCAATTTTGTTTTTGGTACAAACAAATCTCAGTTAAAACCAATATATTCAGATTTGTGCAAATATCTTATTGTATTGCATCCCTTAAAAAGTATAAGTTCTAATGGGAAACAGATGTTTTTCTGAGAAATCTGATGGGGTGTACTCATTTACGCTGAGCACTGTATGTAACAATTTATTTATGGACACTGAATAAAATTCAAAATGTAGACTTATGAAAAATTGATTTCACTCTGTTCACAGCAGTCCTCCTCTCCTGGGTGCCAGCTGGTGCAGGATAAATCACAGTGAACCAAAACACAGTATTCCAGTGCACACCAGGATCCTAGTATCCTACTATCTTGGTGTGTGTTGGAATACTGCCTCTTGGTTCACTGACGACCCATGCAAGTCCATTTTTTCCCAGACCATTCCCCTGTCAGCCGGTAACAACTGTGCCCAGGGACCAAAAGTAATTATCATAACCTACTGTATAAAGCCGATGGAACCAAGGTAATACCCAAAATAAATAGGACTATGTCCACTCTCTGTAGCCCAAACAAATCAAATGTGCTATATATCACGTAGCTCTCAATATAGAAGTAAAGATGCATTCAAAATCAATTGAAGAGGGGCCATATGACCCGCAGGATAACAGCAATAAAGCACAAGTGACACATGAGATATCAAGTCGGCTAATTGCCTGCATAAAATTGAACATTATAATAATAAAAAAGAGATAACACAGTAGTGGGAGAAGCAAATCAGAAAACGATGTGTCTGTTGATGAAATCAGAGCGTAAATTGAACCTGACCCCAGCACATTGTGTTTTTAGTTCTTACAACTACCACTCCACTTCACTTTATTCTTCTAAACATCAAAGTATAATAATAGATAAAATATCAAAATATAAAATATAATATGGAAAAGTGTTATCTATAAACAAATAGGCATCATTAAATAACAAAATATAAAGGCATAACTTCAAAATGTCTTTGACTTTTAGTGCAACTTAAGAAAATGTTTATCATGAGCAAAAAAATCAAAATGTTAGGCTACCTTTTACCTTCACATAATTAGGCTAGGAAAAAAAAACTGATTTAGGCTCCATGAGGTTTGCACAGATGCGATACACACAGCTCCTCCCTAATAAAAAAAAAAAATGAATATGAATTCACAACACTTTTTATACCCAGCACAGACCCAATGATACATAAGACTGGCGTCTAGCAGCATAATTCATTTGCGAGCTTGACATAAAGGGACCATCTGTTATGAATTTCAGGGAAGGAACCAGACGCAGATCCACTGAAAGCCTCTTGACACTCTTCAAATAATGAATTTTACATGTAGCAACAGGCACAAACTGAAACAAAAAACCAGAAAAAGGGCTGGGCAGGAGAATGGTCAGCGACGGTCCGGATCTGGCGATCAGCGAACAGGATTCTGGAGGAGTGGTCAAGCTGAAGTCAGTGACTGGTCTGAGGTCCGAACTGAGCAGGTATTCCCTGGCAAATGGGGCATTGAGGACTGTGCACACTCTGGAACTCCAAGGGTGGGAGAACCACAACAGATTGCCACTCAGAGAGCCGCTGAACACAGGGAGATAACCCCTAATAACTAGGTACTCGTATTTATTTTCCATTTATCACGGAAGACGGAAGGTTACACGGAACTTGACTAGGAACTGCCTTCAAACACAATGAAGAGAACAAGACTATCCAGCCAGGGAAAAATGAAACACAGGAACTCGTAGTGGGCTCCAAAATTACTAGCACCCCTGACTGGAAATGCACAAACAATTAAAAAAAATGTAAATAATATAATGATAGAGAAACAGAATATACCAGCATGAGTGAAATACTTTATTAATGTTTCAATGGAAACAACCAAAATAACAATTATTTCATTTAAAAAAATTTCAACAGAATCAAGGTTTCATAATTATTGGCACCCTTCATTTAGTACTCAGTGCAACCATCTCTAGCAGCGATAACAGCATTGAGTCTTCTCCTGTAATTTATGACTATGTTAAGGCACACATTTGGGGGCATTTTGGACTATTCCTCTAAGCAGATCCTTTAAAGATCCTTCACATTCTTGGGTTTGCATTTATCAACTGCCCTCTTCAACTCAGCCCAAAGGTTTTCAATTGGATTGAGGTCTGGTGACTGAGATGGCCACTGCAGAATGTTGATTTTGTTGTCGCAGAACCATTTCTGTGTGAATCTTGAGGTATGCTTTGGGTCATTGTCTTGTTGGAAAGTCCCAACCTTCTGGTGAAGGCAACCACATTATCAGCCAAAATATGCTGATACTTGGTAGAATTCATTATTCCATTAATCTTAACCAGAGCCCCAGGTCTTCTTGAATTAAAACAGCAGCAAAACATGACTGACCAATCGTCATTTTTCACCATGGGTATGAAGTGCTTCTCCTTGTATGCATCTCTGTTTGTACGCCAAAAATGCAGCTGCTGTATCTGAGCAAAACCTGCAATTTTGGTCTCATCTGACCAAAGCACCTTGTTCCAGTCATAATTTAAATGATGTTCAGTAAACTCCAAGTGCTTGCTTCTGTCTCTGCTTGTCAGAAAAGGCTTTCTTTTGGCAACTCTTCCTAAGTGCCTGTGGTTGTGGAGGTGGTGCCTGAGGCGCTTTCTGAAACCTGGTGACACCAAAATGCCACCTAAAACTGTATTGTTTTCTTCATGATATTGGATGACAAAGGGATATTGCTTGTGTGTTACCCCATTTTTATATTCTGGTGAAACAGGAAGTGATGTTATGCCTCAATATAGTTCCTTACAGTAGAAATGTATTGAGAAATCAAAAAAATGGGCAAGTTATACCTCTACGAAAAGCTACTTTCATGGAGATGATACATCAAACAATTTCTGGACAGTCACTCAAACAGAAAGAGAATAAAAGAGGCATTTTGAACACCCTTTCAACTCGTGCACATCTCCGAAAAAAAAAAGCTAAAATATCCCCGTTCTGATGGCGTAATTCGTGGGAAACAGGGACACACGGTAAGGAAGGCGAGTGTATCGACCATCGTCTGCCTTTCGTAATTTCATCATTTCTTGGTCTTGTTTTGTTTTTATATTTCTAGCGAATTAGATTTATAATTGTCAAAAAGTATGTTATTGTTTGGCTACCAGGTTAGCTCAACCGGCTAAGATGCCGCTTTGCGGAGTAGTAGTGAGCACCACAGCCCAGGTTGGACCCAGGGTCGTGCCAGTGCCTGGTAGCCTTTTCAGGGCAGCGCACAATTGGTTTCGCGTGGCAAGGAAATAAATTGGGAGGGACTGCCGGTTTGGGATTATAGGATTATAGTATTGTTCATTGCTCAAGGGCCTCCTCTTAGCCAGCCAGGTGCTCGTCAGTAAAATTCTAAGCTTGTACTTGCTCGGGTTTTCCCCGCCCTCGCTCAGGGATAGGTTTCTCAAAAGCATAGTTGCTAACTATGATTTCAACTTACATAGCTAGTTCGACCATATATAGTCAATAATTCCAACTAAGTAAGTTCGCAACTATGTTTTTGGGAAATGCACTCCAAACATTGCTTCCTGCTCACTCGCCTGTGCCAGAGGCTCCAGTTTGTGCTGGCATGCTTGCAGTAGCTGTTTGCGTTTACCTGCATCCGTATCGTCGCTAATTTCTTCCTCATTTTCCATCTCTCTTACCTCTTTGTCGTCATCAGGGTCATTCCATGCCAAGTGGAAATGCTTCAGGTGCCTTTTGGGCCATCATGGTCTCAGATTTTTCAAAACATGTTGTAGAAAAAGTCTAATATCTTTGGTTCTATGACAGATACAGATCTGGAAGATGGCTTGATCCTTGACATGAACCTTCCTCTAGGCTGACAATCTTAAAGGCTGCTTATATCAATGATGAATGCCATGGAAACTAAGGTCAAAGTTGGGGTTCACAAAAATATTTTCCACTTTTTCAAGCCTAATTACTTGCTAGTAGTTGGAGGGATTGATCAACTGATGCCAGGAACCTTTTTTTTTTCAGGTAGATTCATACCATTTTGATCAAAAAATCGAAAGGAAACTTCATAGTTGTTCAGATTAACCCTTTCAAAGTTGGTCGCAGCTGAAAAGAGCCCAAGTTTAAGGGCCTGGCTCGCCCCCGGGGGAAAGCTGCACTGACACGACTTTGCACCTGACCAGTGTCTCATGACCTGAATTACACTGCTATGACCTGAAACTCCAGTATATATGCCTGTTTCCCACCAAAAATCTGGCCTAAAAAGCTGTAAAAATCATTGTTTTTCTTTGGATTAAAATGTACATGGCAATGTACTACTATGTGCTCGAAATAAATGAACCCTCTTGAACACTACTACTTTATTTGAGCTGAAAACCTGATATCGATATTCTTTGCGATTGTAGTGACCTTATTAGTCAACCACTTTATCCAGACTTTTCATTAATCCAGAACTTTTAATCCGCAATCTTTCTCTTTATGAACTTAACTAGTCTTGGTTAAAGGGAATTCTTGGTACTGGGTATTAAGCGCACAGCCGTGTACACCTGTTAATAAAATTTTCATTGATCATAGGTTTGTCATTCCATGCCAAGTGGAAACACACCTGGGCCATCATGGTCTTGGATTTTACTTTAACTTTGTCTATTTGTTTATTTTGGGCCAAATAATGGATATCTCGGATTTTTTCACAAACTGCCCTCTAGTCTTGATTTTATGGGCCTCTGAAGAACTGGGGGTGCTTTTCAAAACATGCTGTAGAAAAACCCTCATATCTCTGGCCCTATTACTGAAGCAGGTCTGGGGTTTGGATGGATTTGTAATATGAGGCTTCACCTAGCGGCACCATCATTTAGAATGGTTGTATCTGTTCTTGTTTCCATGGAAACTGTGTTTGAATTTGGGCAAATTTGAGTTTTTTCACCTTTTGTGTCCTTTTTTTTGTGGTGAAAAAAGCCTATATACTGAACCGATGGTGTTTTCCAGCATAATTCGGGTCACCTAACATGCAACAGGTGCAAATTCATAATGATGCAACTTTTCCCTGGGGATGGACAGACCCCTTGAACTTGACTTTTTCTGTTGTAAGCAACTTTGAAAGGTTTATTTATTTATTTATTATTAGATCCCCATTAGCTGCTGGAACTTAACTGCAGCTACTCTTCCTGGGGTCTCACCAATTTCTTCAACAAAAAAAATGCAGCGAACATAAAATACAATTACATTAATTCGCATTCATACCCACAAACACACACGACACAAACACCTGCTCAAAACCTAATACAAATACAGTAGCTCTACATACTGACAATTCATTTCATTTCTGACTTACCATAATACTCAAAGGGAAGCAAAAATAGCTCATTTTTACATCTTCCAACCAATTGTATAAAAATCCAACATATAAAACAGTAAAAAATAAATTAAATAAATGAAATCATACCTGCTGAGTAAATAGAAATAATTTAAGCTTTTTCTTAAAACTCATAACATTGCTTTCTGAGATCAGAAAATGAGGTAATTCATTCCATGCCACCATTGCTCTGTAATGCATTGTTTTCTGTTTTAAACCAGTTCTACATAGGGGCAACAAATACCGACCCTCCAACGACTGTCGAGTAAAATGATGGTGTGTGTCTGAAAAAAATGCTAACGTCCTGTATAATATTTCTGGTGTTTTTGTTGTAATTATGTTTTTGATAAGACATATTAGTGAATATTGCACCCTACGTTTTACACTTTACCACGCTAATCGATCATTCATTATACTTACATTTGTTTGGTATGGGCATTGAAGGACTAAATGAGCTGCTTTATTTTGGGCCACCTGTAACCTATTCAAATTACTTCCTGTTGTACTGGACCAAATTACTGAACAATAGTCCTAAGTGTGACAACACCAGTGCCTTCACCACTTGCTTTAATAAACGATTAGACAAAAATTTTCTGCAGTGTTTAATCACAGCCATAACTCTACCCATTCTTTTCACTATTTGATCTACTTGTTTGTTCCAGGAAATTTGACGATCTACAGTAATTCCCAAAAGTTTTACCTCAGTAACTTGTTCTAAGGGTTAATTGGATAAACTATTATGTTCTGCTCTAATTTTATAATAAAAGTGTCAACGATCTATCTGAAAGTTTCTTTTGTCGCTTCTTCAGTATCAACAGTAATTGGTGAATAATAAGGGTCCAAAAAGTGGAAAAAAATCTCAACAGTTATTGGACAATGATGCTAGAGGAAGCCTAATATTACAAATCCATCCAAATCCCAGACCTGTATCAGTAATATTAGGTTTTTCTACAGCATGTTTTGAAAAGCGCTCCCCAACAGGCCATTTCTTCAGAGGTCCATAAAACCAATACCAAAGGGCAGTTCGTGAAAAAATTCGAGATATCCATTATTTGGGCAAAAATGAACAAATAGACAAAGTTAAAGTAAAATCCAAGACCATGATGGCCCAGGTGTGTCACCACTTGGCATGGAATGACCCATCATCACTGTTGCTAGTTGTTGAACTTGCACTGGAATCATCTTTCTCAACTTTGATGTCTAAGTCAAGCAAACATTCTGGCATTTTTAGTGGATTTCAACGTCTTGCTTGTAATGTATAATATACATACGATAGCCAATGTGTCACAGTTGCTCCTAAGAGTGAGGTCACAGCTCTTGGCCCGATTCACAGTGCTGTTTAAGGACACTATTGGGGGTTGCTAAAAGCCCATTTAATATCCATGACTTCTCTATTCCACTATCAGCTCTGGGTGAAAAATGTTGATAGTTTGAGGGTGTATTTTATGCTCCTTCAGATGATACAAATACAACAGCTTTTTCAAAGTTTCAAATCAATACATGTCTACTTTAACACTTAGATAAAACTTAAATTAGTGGAATTTAATACCCAGTTTAATTTTGGTAGATGTTATTTACAATAATCATTAAGGTTGCCATTAATTGTGAAACCTTGATTTGGAGGAAATTAATTTTTAATTAAATCAGGAAATGATTTTGGCTGGTTACCTTGGAACATTAATATCGTACAGAATTTCTCACATCGTGGTATTTGGAGTTTCTCTCTCTCTCTCTCTCTCTCTATATATATATATATATATATATATATATATATATATATATTTTTTTTTTTTTTTTTTGGAGAATTTTCTTAAAGTTTTGTTAGTGTATTTCCAGTCAGGAATGTCAGTTTGGAGCCCACTGTACATAAACACCACACCAATTAACAATGATAGAATGGGAAGTGTGCAGCACGCAGAGACACACAGAGGGAGGGGAAAGAAGCAGTAATTCATCAATTAGGAAAGACAGCACTGAAAACTGACATGGTTGGCTGAACTGCGGGAAAAACAATTAAGAAAGCATGTAGGATGTGAAACTATCAAAATAATGTTTTATGTATACTCATGTAGTTAACTGTATCTTACTGTACATGCTAGCAGTCATTTCCAAGGAAAAGTTTAAAATGAAC
Source organism: Gymnothorax javanicus (assembly GCA_029692085.1). Lineage (NCBI taxonomy): Eukaryota > Metazoa > Chordata > Actinopteri > Anguilliformes > Muraenidae > Gymnothorax > Gymnothorax javanicus. The sequence goes on along the minus strand of CM056193.1, from coordinate 159,979,779 downwards.
AATATGACACTCCTAATTACCCTGCCACACACTCATTTTGCCTGAAAACACACCATGACATGCTGATTAAAGGACCAGCTGCACATCAATACACAAATCCCAACTGTTGCATGTCAAACAACTGCCACAGGCAGAAAAAAAATATTCATATGCTTTTTGGAGTTGATTCATTATTGACATCTACCACATGGTATTTAAGGTATCACATAAGCAGCCATATCGAGCTACATCACAAAATCATGTCAACTGAACAGATTCTGGATGTTAATGAATAATCACATGCATTGCATGTACTTAAAGCCCCCAAATGCACACAACAACATAATTTCTTTAAAATCCAAAAGCCCAACGTCCCCCTAGCAGTAAAGCCGGCGTTACAGGATTTTATGTGGCGTGCAGTGAGCCTCTGACCCTTAAACGCATGATTGCTTTCAAGCTGTTCCTGTTTAAGATCGCTTGATTAATAATCATACAGTTCGTTAACTGAATAATCAAGACCAAAATAGAAGCCTGTAATTATCATGAAATTATTAACAAAATGACTGAGATCATGGATGAGCTACATTGACTGACAGTGTACTTAACAGTGTTATTGCAGGGATGGAAAAAAATAATAATAAAAATAATTAATCCAGTACTTTCTCTGGATTCCATCTCCCGTTTTCACATTTTTTTCAGCAGTGCAACCTAATTTATTTTAAGATTGCACTTAAACAAAATGTTCTCAGTGTTCAAAAGAAGAGGCTACATTTGCCGGGAGGTGCAGTTACACTCTGGTTGCAGCGATGCAATAATAATAACTTTATAAAATTACCAATGCTTCTTACATCAAAACCTAAGTAACTGAATAATTAAGTAAATTGGCTATTTGTGCATCATGAAAGTTAAATGCATGGCATGCATTTAAAATAATTTAAAATGCATGCCATGCATCAAACTTTCATGGTAGCAATATCATTGATGAGGCCTTTACAGTCTAGCCCCAAGAAAGTAGTAATAAGGCTACAATATGAGATTCTATGAACAGCAATTATTTAATAAATTCATTAGAAAAGAAATCTAAACCTTATCTTAATACCATCTTCAGCAGCATTTACTACATAACATTCTGCTCCAAGATGTAATTTTATTTTTTACATAAGCAAACTTACCAGGCGGACCTCAGTCAGCAAAACCACATTTTTGAAACCACATTTTTTCTTAGACGTATCAAGCCGACTGGACACTGACGCAGAAAAAAATATAGAAAATTTTGTGAGCTACAGGAATTTAGAAGCTTGAGAGACATTGATGTGTTATATCTATAATAATGTGGATTGGAAAATGCTTGACAAATATTGCAAAGAACAATAAAGCAAGCTATGGGAACTTGGACAGTAATTTCACTGACTGATCCCTGCAACTGGAGGAATTAACACTGAGTTGCAAATTAGGAAACGTACATGAGAACAGGTCTGGAAAAGTAGTGCACTTTAAGGCAGGGTGAGAGCAGGGCTATAATCCCTCTGATAGCAAGTCAAGTTTTCTATGGAAATTTCAGAATTCAAACCAGAGCCAAAGGCTCTGAAAAGTGTCACTTGGTCTGCCAACCACCAATAATCATAGAAGAAGAAGGCATTCTTCTTCTTCTGTAATCTTAATTAGTGTTGGCAAAACAGCTTACATTCTTCATATCCTTCAGCTAAAGTGCTAAAATAGCACTTTGAATTGTTGAATTTCCACAGAAAACTCCTTTATATAAAAAGCATAGCGCCTGAGTAACTAAAATATATAAATTCAAAGCAAAACAAAAATGGACTAGCAAGGATGGAGTCAGATTTTGACTTGCAGTCGAGCAGATTCTTTTTGTAAGGCTAACAGTTCTCAAAGTTCTGAGCATGAGCAGTAATCATAACACAGCTCCTTTAAGATAACAGCCTTGGCAAAGTTTGCTGTGGAAAAGAGGATCTGCAACACTGGCATAGTAGCTATTGTTGATTTGGTACATTCTGTTGAATTAGTTGATTTTAAATGTTACCTTAGACAACAAAGTTAAATTATGTCAGTTTACCTTTTTTTGCAATTAACAGTGAAGTTGGCAAAATAATTTTGAGTACAGTTACAATCTAAGGTATTTTTACCAAGTTGTAGGTGTACCCATCTTGCATCAGCTGGCTAGCTAGGTGGCTGACGTTTCTGACTAATACCTGGACTAGGTCATATTTTGAAATATTTCTCAGCTGGAATTATAATCGTTTGTCTTGTGTTACCATAGTTAGTGGTGTAACTCATTGATTCTTTCACCACAAATGTAATTTTTAATTCATAAATACACTTGCTATGGAATCTCATTTAGCTAGCTTGCAAGTAGTCCACCACCTAAATGACTCATTCAGAATTTCTAGCAATAGTACCAAATCTACCAAAATATTATTTATGCATTCATGTGATTGAGTCTATAGAGTCTAAAGAAGAAAAACTGGAGGAACCACTAACTAGCCAAATATCTTAAGCACATTGGATGATAAAATGTTTAAGTTATGTTCAAACAAAATGAAGAGTTGTTGCAATAACTAGCTACAGATGACGAAAACCATAATTCCAGCAGGCGCAATTTGCAAAATATGACTGAATATAAATATCAGTCCATTACATTAGCCAAGAAGCAAGCTAGCAAGCTGATGCAAGATGGGCATCACAGCAATTATGTAGGTGAATTTACTGTCGATGGCAAAATAATGTAAACTGACAATTTCACAAAGGCAACATTTAAAATTAGCTAATTATTTGGAACTTACCAAATCAACAAGATAGCGAAGTGACATAAATAGAATGTTGTTTTTTTTTCCTTCAGAATAATCATTTTCACCTGGGGTAAAATGTCAATGTTAAAATCACAATAGATCAACATCATAACATCGAGGAAAGATGCCAGCTAGTAAAGTCAATGTCAGCACATTAAATAGATATGAATGTATGCTTGATAAAGACCTGCTATGTTCCCAAACAGCCCAATTTTGCTATTGGATCAAATAATCATCCATTTACAGTCAACTGGCAGATCATTGTGTTGTGCAAACGATCTACAATGATGTGCTCCCTTTATTGCCCTGCACTCTGGCTGTCATGGCCACAAGCTGTGTGTAAAGGTACTCTGCTATCATAGATACATTGAAAGAGGGAATACTGTTTGGTAATCTTGCGCCAAAATGAATATCAATCCTAAGGCAACATGAGGGCGAAATATATTATCTGTAAAGCATTGCCTCATTTTCTGCATTCGCTACAGCATGAATAATGTATCATCACAATAGCTAAAGTCACCAAATGAGTGAGATTTAGTTGACAAAAATCTCCACTAAACATGCCTTGAAAAATTATTTAAAATTGGTGGACAAAGGTAATACTGTTTGGTAATCTTGTATATCTTAATATAATATAAACTTAATATCAACGTTGTGATTTTCTTTATCCACCACAGTGTGAATAATGTAGCCTCACATTTGCTAAGGTCATCAAATGAGTGAATTTTAACTTTTAAAAAAATTTCCTTAACATGCGTTTAAAATTATAAAGACCAATGAATAAAATAACTATAGCCTATTGGTAGGATAAATTGAAAAAGATAGAAATCTGGTTGTAGATTATATAGGCTTTACAGTTGGCCTATTTCTGCTGTAGAACAAATTTTAATCGGTTGAAAATGGGTAAACTTGCCATTGAAGTTCCACTGAATTTTGCTTTTAATTACCATGTAATTACAACATTACATCTGGTTACAAAAGTGACGATGAATCAATGTTTTTAATTTTTCATACAATGATCATTTTTGCTTGTTTCAGGGCCTTCACGTCTCCTAATCAGCATGTAAAATGCACGCTCAACTGCATTCAGACTCAGCCAACAAAACCAAAATAACAAAAGAAATGCATCACTGCCCAATGAAATACGGTGCTCACTACATGCTTTTTCTTGGATTTCTTTTGTCTGTGTTTTAAAATAATTTTTTTTTATTATTGGAACACAAAAATAATTATGGCTGAGTCTCTCCAGTTTACATTGAAAACTTGTTAGTACACAGTACAATATCCTGTATTTATGTAACAATTTTGTTGAGTCGAAGGGCAATCCAATTTTGTTCACCAGTGCCAAATATACTCCATAAGCTTCGATTTAGTAATACATTTTTATTGCGCATGGGTCTCATTAGTGGGTTTGCTTTGGAATGGGTCTGAACAAGGACACAGAGAGGAGACATGTCAAAACCTGTGCAATGCTTTTATTCATTTTAACAACCATAATTAGCAGCCATATTAAAAAATATAGAAAATTATCTGAAATAATTTCAAATAAATCCATCCCACTCTTTGGTACTAGTTTCACACCTGCAATAAAATCCAGCAGGATATTTCCCGCTCTAGGCAATCAGATCATAAGTACAGACAAAGTACAGACAAATTAAGGATATAATTTCTCACTTCACAATTACCTCACCTCTTCAGATTGCATTGAAAGACAGCAGAACTTTAGCAATAATGTGGAACCAGAGAAATGACTGAGGGATGACAGCGATGAATGAATGAACATTTTTTTCTCACCTTTCAGTTGGTGAAGAATATAATGGAATAGAAAAGGTAGAGGGATAGAGCAGAAGATAGAAACAGTGAGAAGACTGTCTTTTGAGACCCCTGGTGTTTGAGCTGGCACCCATGCAGTTAGCACTAATGAGCTCACATTTTGCACCTACACAGGTTTTACACTGTAGCACATCGTCTTTATCATACCCTGAGCACTTTGTAAGAATGCATGGAATGGAATAAAAAATTCAATACTTTCTCAAAGCCACCACTAGCTATTCTATAATCTGCAAATTTATTATTCATTTTCCATTTTTATTTTTGTGCTCATATTATGCCTCTTGTCACTAGTGGTTGAGTGAGTGATCGTCTGTTGCTGTGACAAATTAGTCACCTCAAGAGGGGACCTTAAGCTACACCGCAGCTGGTTTTCAATCAATAGTTTTGTCCTCAACTTTGATTTACAATTACATGCAAGGGTTTTTTTTTTTTCTTCATAAATGCAGCTTTGTGGACTCAACAGTTATAAAATAGTATGCAGGCAATAAGCATTAGTAAGGAAAAATGCTGATCGACTTTCGGCCTGAGTCTCGTTGTTAATACCCTTAAGCTGTGACATGGTCCAGCACAACGGTATTGCTGGTGTGAGGGGGACAACAGACAGTCTTGGTGCACACAGACGATGGATACAATGTAAACACAAAGCACTCAGCTTCCTCCTGCTATTCATTCCTCACACTTCTGCTGGACCCCCCTGAGCCTCTGGTGCCCCATCATTCGCAGACTCTTATTTAGAGCAGAATCCTCTCAGCATGTTGGACTGAGTAGGCCAAAGTATGACCCTAGTCTAAATCCTGCCCCAGGGACTGAGCTAAGCTATCAAATGGCTGTTTCTCTACCACAAACAACAAACACTTATGACTACACAGGATTCACTAAACCATCCCCTGTTGTGTTGGAATCCTCAGTACTGTCTTTATAGCATACGACACAACTACTCCTCACAGAAAATGAGACAATCAGCGGGTTTGGACTGTGGCCTCCACATAAAACTGTTGGTCACTACTACATACTCAGTAGTGCGCTTCAAAAGGTCTACATACCCTTCTTACATCATGGAACTGGGATTAAAGGAGGCTAACTCATTGCCCGCTGAGGGCTGTAATGCCTGAGATCTGGATGGTGGGTTTCCTCAATTAAATGATTAATTTAAGATGTAGATTGGATGAAGAGTCTACACACCTTATTACCATTTCTATAATTGGCTGCTGATTGAATGGAGACCACCGATACCCTGGCCCTCCTGGACATCAATTTGACCTAAGTGACCTAACTCTGCTGATTGAAACATTCACATCAGACTCTTCAGTCTTTCCCTTTGGTCAGAATGTGTTCGCCGAGTTTCACTCTGCCATCATCCAGCTGCTTTTTGGCAGAGATTCCTGGTTTTCCAATGGCCAGCATATGCCCCACAAAGTGGAACTCAAGGCTGCGGCTGTTACATTTGGCCCATTTGGCCCATTTTAAATACAGGATGTATAAAAGGCATAATATCTGTGGAAATGATAGATAAATAAATAAACACAACTATCACAGGGGAAGAAAATCTGCCTGGCTGCCATTTTCACATGATTAATTCCCAGCATTTAGAGGCTGCTGAGAGAGGCAGAATAAGTATGAGGAAAGCTAAAAGCAGCCCTACAAAGCTTTCTCCTCTATTTAAGAAAGGCATAGAAAATATTGCTGCTGTAAGTTTGAGAAATCATGAAAATCTTCATTTAATAGGTGCGACATCTCAAAAATAAAGAAGGGTCAGGTAATGACAGTTCAAGTGAGAAAGGAACTTTTTTTTTCTTTTTTTGAATGTAGCACACTTGAAGGTTTTAGAAGGGTTCTTGCACCAGCTAACCACCTACTAACTCAATATAAACATGCCAACTGTTTATACTGGTGGACTGCATTCATCACTTTGGGTTGACTTTTCAGAAGTCAATGTCAATACATTCTTGAGAAACTCATGCCTTTAATGAATGCCTGTAAACAAAGGAGGAGGGATCCACAGAATAAAAAAGAAATGACCTCTATATCAATGACAGAAATTGACCTCTCAAAGGAGGTAATTCCAAGAATACTCAATAGGATAATGAAAAATGCACAAATATGAACAACTGTGCAGTCTTGCACTGTGTTAAATACCAGTGTGGTGTATTAGTAGCAGTGGAAGTGTGGGGGGCTGACAAATATGCTATACCCAGAGCATTATTGTGATTTTTAAAGCAACACAACTAAATTGCGCAAACATACATATCATCCTTATTTTAATGCTAAACAATATAAACAATGCATTATGGATAATGGAGGCCATATGTCTCTGCTGGATCATTTTAAAAATGACTGAGATCCATTTGTGATTACAATACAACCAATAAAGTCGTGTATATCAACAAAAATGGTAAAGAAGAGTTTCACTAAGTCTATTATTCAAACATGCACATAAAAATACAGATTTCATACTCAAATTTGAACAAAAATGCACCCTCCTTTAGCCCCTCATTATAATATACATAAAAAAATTGTAATATGAATTTAATTACAAGTTTGAAACAGATTGAAACATCGCTTTAACCAAACAAATATTCCCATTTCGTCTCAAACATTCTTCCACATGAATACCAATTAGCAAACGGAAGCACTGATAGTACTTTTTTTTTTTTTTTTTTAACCTGGTAACACATTGGGTTATGAGATAGAGGCAACAGTAGCCCTGCCCAGGATCATTATACTGCATATCATGATATGTAGTAGGACAGTCCTGGGCAGGGCTAAAGCAGCAGATGATTCTGTAATATCACTCCTCATTTTGGTTTGGTTTTTCTTTCTCACCAAAGACTTAAAATTATGAGTGTTCATCTGATTTGTTGAAGGTGCTATAAATCTGTTAAATTATACTTTTTACTACTGAGTATGCCATATTTCAACCACATCATTGCACTTACCTCTAAGAAAAAAGACCAATCAGCTAACATCCAACTGGTCATCAAATCCATAAAGTTTCACTGAACCTCACTTGAGGAAAAATGCCAAAATTCAGAATCATCAGGCAGCCAATTTTATACGAAGTGAAGCACGCAAAAGATTGGGGCAGGAAAGAAATTTCATTTTAATGCAAATTATATGGCTACCAGTCTGCATTCTTCAAGGTGAAACTGTACTACGCACCAGCTGGCGTTCTTCCACTTTCAAAACTCCTACCTCTACCACTCTCCAGCCATCATGTGGGAGAAAACATTCTCCTTAAAGTTTAATATAAATTGGCAAAAGTAAATTTGTTGTCTCTTTGCAACACCATATGGTCAAGTAACCCAAGAGAACTGTGATTCCAGCAGAACATGATGGGTGGCATTTCTAAGAGAATGACAATATCAGCAATTAGACATGTTGAAACAACCCTCTTTTTGCACTGAAGGAACTGCAGAATAGGGTGACTCTACATATTTCTTTACAGAGCTTATTAAGAAACTGGATGCATGTATAATCTAATAATTCCATTTAATTATTTGAGCATAGTTTCTTTCTTACTCAACAAGAAAGTTAAGGATCACTGAGTTGTTTCTCTAATATTTTCTCTTGTTCCGAGCTTCCCCAGAAGCTGTCAAGCTGAAGTGAGAGCACTTGAAGGTCACACAAGTTATTGAAATGACTCTGAACATTGTTTGACGTTTTAATTTAACCCTTCAAATTGCAGTCCTGTTTTGAGCAAATGTACTCCCAACTATAATGCTTACTGTTCTTGAACCATTTTGATCACAGGTAAAATCAGTCTTGTTTGAAAGGTTACTCTCAGTAGATTACCCTCAGACAGTTAGAATTGCAGAGAACATTACCCAAATTGAGTAACAAAACTGGAAATATAAGTCTTTGTCAGTCAGAAAAAGATTTCTTTTTCTTCTTTCTTCTGACCCTGTGGCACTGTGACCAAGCCTCATCAGCCTAGAAAAATAATACAACCACAGCCAGACACCTAAACAACTGCAGGTTAAAATATGATTATGTGACCAAAAATGAATATTTTATGGATTTTCTTCTTGGTTATGTTCGTGTGTGTTTCAACAAACAATTTTGGAGAGTTCAAATTTCCCTGTGCTCCTAGCCACTGTCATGCTCGCATTCACAACAGTTTTACTACTTCCTTCAATCAGGTCTGCTTCCCGATATGAAGCAATATTTTCACTCTAATACCCCCCTCTGATTCCCAGCACTGGTGCGAGATTGTGTATGCGTAATAAAGCCGCTTCCAAAACCCCTTTGTTTCATTAACAAAATCCCCCTTGTCAGAAACCACTTAAACAATTCCTCCTTGAAAAAATTAATCCCTTGGATACCATACACATCCATCTTTTGAAAATTTAAGACCACTGGCTGCCTGCGTAAACTAAAACACTTTGATTTTCCCGGAATATTGCAGTGAGGGCTGATAGGCTCGAACACTTACTGGTAGATCAGCGAATAATAGTCTGTAGGTGCACTTAGTTTGTTCCTAATGGTCTTCTGTACCACTTGGAGCACTGCATGAGTAAAGAAAAAGCTAATAGTAGTGAAATTCTCAAAAACATGCTGATTAATCTTAATCCTGGACTAAATTCAATTTTCATTGGAAAATCTCCATGCAAAACTTTGTTTAGTCCTAGACTAAGCTTAATCCATGTCTGAGAACCCACCCCTTAATGTTTAGTCCAGTCAAGTTCGTTTGATTTTTTAAATATACAGTACATTCATTCCTGCAATTCAGGCTTGCAATCTTCTCCAAAAAAAGTCGGGAAGCGGGCAGTTTAGGACTGGTAATGAGGTCAAAAAAAAAAAAAATTGAATGGTAAGATTTGAAAGAGCTGATGTCAGCAGGTGATTGGAAATCATGATTTCACACAAAACCAGCACCCAGGAAAGGCCTAGTCCTTCAGAAGCAACGTTGGGATGAGAATTGCCGATTTGCTCAGAAATTCGTGAGAAAATCATTAAAAGGTTTTAAAACAATGTTTCTCGAAGAAAGATAAGTAGCAATTTAGATATTTCACCCTCTACGGTGTATATCTAAAAGACTCAAGGAATCAGGAGGAATTTCTGTGGATTAAGTGCAAGGACGTAAGCCTAAGCTGAATACCCATGATTTCTGATCATTCTGACGGCACTGCATCAAGTCCCGTCTTTTTTCTGTATGTGATATCACCACATGGGGTCAGGATTACTTTGGTAGACCTTATCAAGTACCTCAATATGTGGTTACATCCACAAATGCCAGTTAAAGCTCTACTATGCAGAGGTACAGTGTCATGCTAACGCTGTCCAGAGGCGCCATGCAGAGTCATCTGCAATGGACCATTACACACTGATACCTGTGTTGTGGTCAAACTAATGAATGTTTCATGTAACGAGTTGGGGGGGGGTGCAGGATCAACAATAAGCCACGAGGGTGTGTATATAATGAGGAGGACGAAGACAAATGGGGGAAGGCTTCGAGAACCTGCTGTACCTAATAATTTACTCACTAATAATTTTGCTCCCTGGAAGAGACCCCAAAGAGGAAAACTAGAATTTAGAGTAAGAGGTTAGAGTCACCCCAGCTAATAAGATGATCCAGTCCCAACTGAGACAAAACTCATCAGTGGCTGTAGCTGATCGCACTAAGGGAAAAAAATGAGCCAATTATTCAATTACAAAGATCAGCCCGCAAGAGTGCTGTAAAGGAAAGAACCAATTAAGCAGAAATGGGGGTTCTGACAATTTCAGGTCTTTTTTGGAAGACATACACACTGTGTGCACTGCACCTAAGCTGCCCTGCAATGGAAGACTGCAGTATCTGTACAGTATACGTTAACCTATTGCCGATACTGCAGTCTTCCATTGTAGGGCAGTTAGAAGAAAAGGACCATCTAGACTGTTACCAGTAACAAGTCCAAAAGCCATTCTCTGTCATGGTATGGAGTTGTGACACAGCCCTTGACAAGGATAATTTGCAATTCTACAAAGGCACTAATAATGCTGAAAAGTACACTGGGATTTCGGAGCAGCATATGCTTCCTTCAAGATGATATCTTTTTTAGAGACACCCATGCATATTTCAACAAGACAACACAAAACTGCATTCTGCATGTATTACAAAGTCACGACTCCGTAAGAAGAGGGTGCTAGTGCTGAGCTGGCACTCCTGCTGTCCAGAAATGTCCCCAGTAGAGAACATGTGTCACAATATTAATTTCAAAATGCGACAACAGAAACCCTGTAACATTACAGACCTTTCTTTGTAGGAAGAACAGCACTAAATTACACTTGAAACACTAAATCCCTTGGTGTGTTCAGTCCCTAAACATTTATTAAGTGCAGTGAAAAGGAATAGCAACATTATAAAATGGTAAATACTTTACTGTCTCAACTTATTTTAAATAGGTTGCAAGGATCAATATTTATATCAGTGTTTATTTTGAAAAATTATCAAAATTCATGAGGTGAAACATCAAATAATGAGCTGTTGTATTGTTTTTGACATCGCACAGGTTAAAGATCATTTCTAAATCACTTTTTCAGTGTCCATTTCAATTTAACAAACTGTCCCAACTTTTTCTAATTTGGGGTTTTATTCACTTTACTCATGTTTTGGTTCTATGTTTTTTTTTTTTTTTTAATGAAGTATAAGCAGTTTGATGTCATGTAATTAACCTCAACTGGCACAGCGCACAATGTGAATAATGAGCAGTCTGTAATTTTGGAATAATGAACTAAATTTCAGAGTAAATAAAAATTTGGTTTTGACAAGATAATCAGACAAAATAATTAATTTCATTTTCTAACAAGGGACATAAAATTAACCTAATTTAAGAAGGAAGCACAAGTGGAGTCCATCCTTGGGAAGTTCCAGTCATAAACCTTTGGGATCATATGACTGTCCTTTTATAAATAAATAAATAAAAATGCTGTGGATCTGCTTGGCAGTTATCATGGCAAAAGATGGACACCTAGATCAATCTGAGATTAAGATGGTTTTTGTTTAACAAAAAAAAAAACGAAATAACTACAATTCATGTTTTCATCCTGAACTGCTAGCAAATCGTTGGTGTATGAAAACTTTTAACAAGTAGTGTACATACTCAATCCCACAGCACCCAAAAGGGAAGAGGGAACACTCAAGAACATATTATTCAGCTTCTGATTTGAGCGCCTGAAACCAATCCGTTATATAAGTGTGTGTGTGGGACAAACCCACACTTTATTCCCACCTGAAATAGAGAAAATAAGAATCATACTGCTTGAATTCCACCAAATTACGGGCAAATTTTAAAAGAACACCATGGCGTGGCCACCCGCAGATACAGCCATAAAAAAGGCATTTGTCACAAAATATTGGATACATTTCACATTCAGTCACAGCTTTTTGTTGAAAATCATGGACAGGAGGGTAAAACATGGGTTAGCCAGTTAACTTCAGGCTTTATCTTCAGTTTCAGGGATCGAAAAAAGGTGCCCTTGTTTGATATTAGTGAATCAACATGGAATCTTGACTTAATGGGGAACTGCAGTGGTTAATAATCCGTCTTCAAAAAGAGAAAAGCAAGACTACTGCTTATACAGTATTTATTGCCTTATTATCGTAAAAAATATGCATTCAAGGGACATGTTTAAATTTGAATAAGTGCTGGAGCGATGAATTTTACAATCATAAATATTTTTGATGGCGGCAACGGACGCGAAGTCGGTTTGTTGAAGCAGCCTGGCATAATTCCATACATGGGCATACAGCCCCTATTCAGAAGGATGGGATCATTGATCGTGCAAGTTTTTTTTTTTTTTTTGTTTTATCAAACTAACAAATATTTTACTCATATTGCTGTTCTGTTACCCCTCTGCACTTTATCGCTTGGATGTGGGGTATGTTTTAACCTGTTGAACCCAGACGCCCTCATTACCGAGGGCAGTGGCACAACTTATAGCAAACACCATACCAGAGCATGGTAACCATGTAGCAGCAGTCGCATTATATGCCAACTTAATGCGAAGAAACTTAGCTGAAATTAAAAGTATTTTTGATAACTTTTATAATAACTACAACTACTATAACTACTATATCTAGCTATCATGATGACAATTTTTACCGAAACAAAACACAGTTTCAACACCAAGCAATCATATGAGCTCATGGCAAAAACATGTGAACGATGCATGTGTCGCATTTGTGGTGCTAGCAAATCCGTAGCTTCATTCAACTGCACATGCAATATACGACATCATGTAATAGCAGAAACTCTATGGATTCCAACTATATTAGTTTTATTGTTCAACGGCCCAAACGCACTAAATTAGTAGCTGAAAAAAAGCAAAAATAAACTGCATTCAAGCAGCCATAAATATAAATTATGCCTTATCTTAGCTGTCTTGCGATCGAAGTTGTGTTCACGTTTACTCCAAAGTCTCTTTGTCAGTTTGAAATGATTGCTGACAGTCCCAAGGTTACTTACCCTAGCAGTTCTTGTGAAAACAGCAACATATCAACGATATGACATCACAAACAGGGTTTCCCACTAGAGAACCAAAGGTCAGATGGCACGGCCCATTAATTATTTGAAGTTCAATAAAAATTTGGATATCAGAGTTGGTCTGAATAAAACACGGGTAAAAATTATTCTACACAGCAATTTTAATAAAAATGTTGCTGATATGGAGCAAATGGCTGACTGATACAGTTCCCCTTTAAGCTGCAGAGCTTGGTATTCTGCAGTAGACGATGTGTTGGGTTGCACATGGCTGAATAATCTTTGGCCTAATCTAAGGCATGCTGATCTAGTCATAGTTTTATTAGCAACGTAAGGTGCTTGAGACAAATGTGGAATAATAGTGGTATTTTTGCAGGATGGAATACTTGAAGTAATGGCAATCTGATCAGAAGATTTTTACCCACAGGCTAATAATAATGAAGTGACATCTGTCTTCATTTACTCACATTGAGTAAATTCCTGTGGAGGTTCAATTCATACCTATAAAAGGCTGGCAGCATATGAAACCCAACAAACATACCACTGAACAGAATTTTTTCTGGCACTCTAATTAGAAAAAAAAATGATCAGCAATCTCCTCCAGGGCTCTGGAGCCCAGCCAGTTCAGTCCTACACGATGCTGGTCCTTAGGTAGTTCCAGATTAATTTCACTTTAAAAGTGATTCAATAATTTTAACAGCGCTCTCTACAATTTACACTGAGCTAGCCTATGAGTTGAGGCCACGCCTGGAGTTGAGCAGGGAATGTTATTGATATAGGCTACCTCTACTGTTATTGTCAGACCAGAGACTAGAGTCAGACAGACCTTTGAAAACATAGATGAGTAGCCTTTTTTGTGATTGCTTACTATTCTGGTACATTTTTCTGACCTCTTTTGGGATACAGTTTTGTACTTATAAGGCATTCAGATATGCTTAACTGATGAAAAGTCCCATTTTTGCTTTTTTCCCTTCTTCCTCAGCTTTCTTGCTAATGTTGATTCCAAAACTATATTGCTACATGATGTTAAACAGACAACAGCCATTGAACAACAGCCTATACAGACATGTTGCATATTTCCCACCAATCTTAGTCAGAGAATAACAATATAAGCCTTCCAAATAGATAAATTATTCTATTGAAACATTTCTGCAATACCCTTTTTGTTGAATGTTGATTTCAAGTCAAATTTCATTTATTTTAATTTCTATGCTACCAGTGCAGTGCCCGTAGGATGCACACCATCGTGCCATGCGCAAGCCATATCCGAAAGCTTAGGCCGACCTGACAGTCAGAGATATGCGAGCCACAGACACACAGACAGACACACAGACAGACACTTCTTGCTTTATAGATGTGCCTCACTGTGTCAACCATCAAATCTGTGTTTATCACTGAACAAGGCCAACATAAATAAATTTCACATTAATACAAACACCAGCGTTTCTATATGCACATGCTAAGTCTGATGGGATGTTTTGGCTTTGGCAGGAAAAAGTTTGTAACATAGTTTTTCATTCTTGTTAGTTGTCAAGGTGAGTGAGGCTGGTGACCCAGGCCATAGAAAGTACATCCTATATGATGCTATATTTTAATGCTACGTTTTTCACTTATAGTTTAAAATCACTGCATTTTCTGATTCTGCCCTGACAGGCCCAAAAGCAGAGTGGCCCACCGGGAATTTTCCCAGGTCTCCCAAATATCCACTCTGGGGCTGGGGAAACCTAATGTTATCTAAGTGAGGGCTGTTAGATAATTTCTTGCGGGCCAGCATGTACGTAGCTCTTTGAGGCAATCCAATGCTAAATATTGATATTTGTTTTTAATTTGATTAAATAATGCAGCTGAATAGCGCACATGTGCCCTGTGCTAATTAATAAATACTAATTGGGCAAATTAAGCCAAGGCAATTGGCTGGAAAACTCTCGACCTCCAGGAATTAAGTTTGACACCCAGGATTTGAACCATTTTCTGCATCAGACTCTAATGCTTTACCGGAAGTAAATTTGTTTTTCCCCTTTCTGCATGATTTTGGACTATGCATTTAAATATGGAATCAAGAGAAAACAAACAATTTATAAGGTAAGATACATTAAGATATTCCTTGAATTCAATCAAATTCAGAAAAAAGTGCCATACATGCCTTCATTAATTAATTAATCCTGTCATAATGTTGTAAACCAGAAGAATACTAAAATGATCCAAAAGCATTATAATCTTTTTATAATTGGCTTGCATGATAGTCTTAGTTTTAGGTAAATTTGCAGCTCTTCTCATATCCAGCCACCACACCTTTCAAGAAACTATCACTGAACACTTTTTTTGGCAGTTCGGGTTGCTGTCCAGAATCTGTCGTGTGCACGCTGTGACCGGATGTGGCACTCTTGAGCTTCAGTAGTCATTTGTGGCTGTCATAAGCGGGAACGGTCAACGACTGTACACATCAAAAACAAGTCAATGTTTGCTATTGCTGAAGTGCTCAGCGCGTCCATGTGGCGTGCATCGGGATTACCATGTCATGCCTTTTCTTTATTTCAGCTCAAATCTCATTGAAAAAGCAATAAAACTGGATCTTAAATTTGCAGCAAATACAGCACATACCTCACCATAGCATTTTTAATGGCTCCGAGTATAAATTTGCGGATGAAAATTTTATAAGAATACAGTTGTAATGCTTTACCATGTATTATCTGGGTTAACTTTAAATGCTTATATTGAGATTGCTTTTGTCATCTACCGTATAATTTTGGCATTTTTGCATCTGAAATATTGCATGTTTGACACTGCAATTTATGATTATTTCTCACATGCTGCGAAAATTTACAGTCCTCAGCATTACTGGACAGAAATTGTGTTGTTAGTATAATGGAACTGTTTTCTTGAAAACCTATCACAAGACAATTCTCGCTGTATGCTGTTGCCAGTGATCCATTTGTGTTGAAGACCGCCCATCTGTGTGCACGGTTCTCTGCACACAGTCATACTGCTTGAGATTAACCACCAGCATCCAGCGCCCCTGGATGTGAGAAGTCGCACTGACTTCAAGGCCAAGCTTCAAGGGGAGCTGTGGCAGACTTCATACAAAAAAGCCAACCATTCCCCATTCCACTTGGCCTGCACTTTCTGTATGGCTGCCAATCCATGTTAAGTTAATTTATTTGCTCTGATAAATTCCAAAAATTTACCCCTGTATTCGTGAGCATTCTCTCACACAGACTCAAATACACATTGACATGTGCTTACTCACACACTTCCTTTTTTATGCACAAACAGAATAATACTTATTGATTAAAAATCCTGGATTAGGTATAACAATCTCCTTCTGCATTCTTACAGACAGAAGCGTTGGTCAGGAATTAGACAAATCCTACTGCATCATGCTGACAGATGACTGTACACAGCATCTTTCAGAAGGTAAGACCTACAGTCTGAAAAATTGAAACCTGTTTTGGTTGTATATTACGGAAAGCATTTTTTGTATTTTTACAAATATGTACTTCTTTCACAGATAGATGCTTTGATGGAAAAAAATAATAAACAATTTTGGAATTTTTCAATGGAAGTTAAGGGACTATAAATGTTTTTATGTCATGCAACTGCTTCCAACATGTATTACACCACCATTAAACTGAATTCATTGGCCAAGATTTTATCAGTAGCTTGTACAAAAAGTTATCTGCAATTGATTTTTCCTAGTTTCAGAGAGCCCTGGTCGAGCTACTTGTCACCCGAAACGTAATTTGCATCCGATGCATCATAACGCTGCTCATCTCCTTTGCACATCTATCAGTAGTTTGAGTCAAAATATGCTCGCAATACTCATGAGGGTTCAACAGCAAAGCTCAAGGTCTGTATGTGCAAGAAACAGTCAAAATCAAATTGAACTTAGCTAGCAAGCTTCTAGCTAGTTCAGTCAAGTGTAAATGCGGGTATGAGTACCAAGGCTACATCTTCCAATGCTTGCCTTTTTGCAGGATCAAAGTTATTGCTAGTTAGGGCTATGCAGCTGTAGAGGGCTAGATTGCAGTCTAGCAGCTGACTAACTTCATATTTGCTGCTACTGTGTATCATTAGCGTTGGCTTATTCCAAGCATAAGCAACAGATTAATTATTAAAGTTATCTGTGATCTCAGTGTGAAGGCCCGCTTCAGTTTTTTTTCTATGTTCTTATTCCCTGTTTGTTAAAGCTGTGAGTAGGAGGCGGAGACAGTCAGTAACACCCATACAGTGCTGAAAACTCAAACTTCCAGATTATGCTGAAGGAGACTTTTTTTCCCCCAGACGGCCTTCTCATCAGTGTTTATTGGGTCCATAAGTTCAGCATGCCACGGTTAAATTGAGGGTTTTCATGGATATTTAGAGCCCCTTTAATAATGATGATACTTCTCATTAATGTAATTTCTTTTCAGAGCTTGGGGTATGTACAGTCTCCCGCTACTTCTAGCCATGCCTTTTTAATGTATATAGAATGCAATTTTGCATTGTCTTGCTGAAGCATGCATGGCGTCCCAAGGAAAGATTTTGTCTAGAAGGCGGCATATGTAGCTCCAAAATCTCAGTGTACTTTTCAGCATTAGTGGTGGCTTTATAGAAGTGCAAGTTACCCTTGCTGAGGGCACTGACACAACCCCATACCATGACAAAGCATGGCTTTTAGACTTGTTGCTAGAAACAGCCTGTATGGTCCTTTGCTTCTTTGGTGGGGAACACAAGGCACATATTTCTACCCGAAAAAACCAGAAATATTGATTCGTCTGACCACAATTCACATTTGCACTGTGTGATGATTCATCGCAGGTGCCTCTGAGCCCTGATAAGCAGACGGTGTTTCTGGACACGTAAATATAAGCCCTCCTTTTGTACAGAAATGTTTAAACTGGTATTTGTGGACGTAACTGCAAATTTTAATACTTAGACAAAGGGTTTGCCAAAGCAATCCTGAGCCAGTGTGGTTATATCACATAGGTAAATGATAGGTCTTGACGCAGTGCTTTTTAAGTGATCGGAGATTGTGAGTATTCAGCTTACACTTGCACTCCAGCCCTTCACGCACTAAAATTCCTTGAATCTTTCAATTACGTTAGGCACCATAGAGGGTGAAATATCCAAATCCTTTCCAATCTTTCTTTCAGAAACATTCTATTCACATCTTTCAGTGTTTTTCTCATGTATTGGTGGGAAAATTGATGATCCTCAGTCCATCCCCGCTCTTGAGGGACCAGGCCTTTCTTGGATCCTGTTTTTGTTCAAAATCATGATTTTGTAAGCAAATTTAGATATCACTGCTTTCTGTTTTTATATTTATTTACCATACTGTCCCAACTTTTCCCAAGTTGGGATTATAAATACCCTCTGATTTTCCAGCAGTTACCAGAAGTGAATTCTTTCTAGGGTCATCATGGTAAAGAATACGTGTCTGCAGTTTAACCAAAAGCCTGTTAAAAACAGAGATTCAATGACAATAGGAACTGACAATCAGAAGACAAACAGTTCGCAACTATGGCATTGGCAATGTTGAATGCCACAATGTTGGTAGCCATGACTGCAAAACAGATGCTGTGATATCAGAATGTAAGAGATTTGAAAAATGATGAATAGTAAATAAAAAAGTCTTATGCAGTCTGACAGAATAGACTCCATGAAAAGAATGTTTTTGTTCAAAAAACCACACTATTACAATCCAGTTCAATCTATGCAGATTTCAGAGTCCTTTAGTCATGTATCTAGCTTGAGTTCCAAGTTGTTCCAGTGGTATCCTCGCATTCATTAAAACCCAAAAGGGTCTGTTCTCTATTGTTTTTTCTGCTGGAGTTTCTGTGCACAAATGTACATGTTAAAGCTGTATTATCACAATTTCGAAAACAAGGCTTCGCATGCCGTAAGGAATGTGTGAAGTACATTTTGCAATTGACCCAGCTCATCTTCTCCATTTTGGAAAATGGATTAAAAAGAAAAACGTAATTACTCTTATGAGTGTAGTTGATATGAACAACCTCCAGACCCTTAAATCCGCCTCCTGGATTGGGAATACATTATTGTTGACACTTCGTTCCTGCCTGGTCCTCTGAGTCAGTTTATTAGGAACACTTTGCAAGCCTTTATCACAGGGCTATTCAACAAGGGCCGGTGTGGGTGCAGGCTTTCATTCCTACCAAGCACTTACACACCTGATACTACTAATCAATCTCTTTAGCCAAGACTCTTGGGGTTGATTAGTGGTGTCAGGTGTGTAAGTGCTGGGTTGGAATGAAAGCCTGCACCCACTCCGGCCCTTGCAGGATAATGTTGAATAGCCCTGCTTTGTCAGTTTCTAGGAATGGCACTGCATTCCTGCTAAACTCCACGGTCCTGGTGGCGAGCAGTCCTGGCTCTGTGAGGGCGATTCACCACCTGGCTTCTGCCCCAGGGCAGCCACTGGCCTGGGAGCTGCTACAGCCCAACCCTCTCCAGGCATTACCATCCTAGGTTTGGGCTGTGACCTTCCCTCTTCTTTTACAGTATTCCTGTTGATAAATACTCCCTTTTGGATTGTACCATGAATCAGATTGTACCCTGAATTGGTTCCTTATCTGGATCATAACAATCTGAAATTGTTGCTCTTTGCAGAATCTCTCCAGGTCCTTCAAATTCCTAGGTCTCCACTGTTTAGCTCATCCCACAAGTGCTTCATTGGGTTCAGGCTGAACACGGCAGAAATTTGATTCTGTGGTGGTTTTTATCAATTTTGGTGTTGATTTTAATGCTTTTTTTTATACCACTGTCCTGTTAGAAGACTCAACCACAGCCCAGTCAGAGTTTTCTGGCAGAGGCAGTCAGGTATTCATTTCATAACTACTGGTACTGCGTAAAATCCATCCGTCCAGCATTATCTGAACAACTTCATCCTATTTGGGGTCAAGGCGGAGATGGAGCCTATTCCAGCTAAAAAGAGGCAGACGTCTGGGAGACACCAGAGACAACTAGGCAATCAATCAGATCAGGCACACACCATTCATTCACACACTCAATTTTAGAGTCTTCAATTAGCCTGGTGAGCATGTCTTTGGATTGTGGGAAGAAATTCACTTAAGAGAACAAGCAAACTTTGCACAGAAAGGCCTGAGGCCAGATTTCATCCCACGGCCTTCTTACTGAGAGGCAACAGTGCTACCTGCTGTGCCACCATGCTGCCCTCATGAAATCATGATACCATCAATCTGAACGGGTTTTCCACAAAATCAAAGATACACCACCATAGTACACAGAGGGAAAGAGTTCTTTTCAAAATGGTTATTTTTCTGTTTTTATGTCAAACCGAGCACCGGTGTTTTTTTTTTTTTTTTTTTTTGGTCTCATCTGACCTCAGAACTCCATCCCATTGGAGTTCCAGTACAGCCTGGCAAACTGTAGGTGCATGAGTTTGTTTTCTGATGACAACCACGGCTTTTTTTGGGCAACCCTGCCACACTGTGCAGCTGAGGTTGTCTGATTGTTATTTTGGAGACTCTCTGTGCCCAAGATATAATTACTGTCTATAATTCTCCTAATGTTGACAGTGATCCTTGGAGTTGCCTTTACCACAATAACTATTCTCCACACTTTGGGAAAACTCAAAACAGGCACACGTCTTCTAGGCAGATTTTAAACATTGTCATATTTCATACACTCCATAATTATTCCCTTTGATAGCCGGCTAATATGGCCATATTGGAAGTGAGTGAGTGAATGAGTCACGATCCTTTCATACTCAATATCTCAAGAATGGTACTAGCCATAAACTTCATACTTTGTGCATTAATATACGGACCAAAAAAAGAAATGCAATTACGTAATCCGGTGCCAAATTTCGACAAACCCATTGAGAAAGATGCTTTTGCTCTGAGTTATTTTTGGAGGTGAGTACTTCTACCATACAAATTTTCGCGGTCACAGCGCATATTCTGGAGCCGCCATTCGTCCAGAACCAAAGAATCGGCAGTGCTTGGGTTCGAGTACTACCATTGTCCTAACACTCCAATTTTTGTTTTGAGTTTCTTGTAGACACCGGGGCCTATAAAAGTCCGCCTGAAAATGAGTAAAATTCAGATGGGTTATAATGCCACAACTAACGGAAGTTCAACGAGAATGCGCGATTGGGATGCTACAGGCCGGAAGTCGGGTAGATAAGAGTTGCCCGTCAATTTGGCGTGCATTCTGTGACAATTAGTTGCCTCAGAACCAGGTTTAATGCCACTGGACACACAGCCGATTGCCCCAGATCCGGTAGACCACGTGTTACAACTCCAATGTATGACCGTTGTATCATGACCGACCGTCTGCTACACACCAAACCAAACTTCATTTTGTTGAAGGAAACTTTGACGCCGTCCGTTATCGTGATGAAATTCTCCATCCAGTCGTCCTTCCGTTTGTCCGACGTCACCGACTGACTTTCCAACAGGACAACGCGCGTCGGCACGTGGCGCGTATCTGTATGGAGTTCCCTCGGGCCGAAAACGTGCAAATCCTTCCCTGGCCAGCGTTTTCTCAAGATCTTTCACCTATAGAACACTTGTGGGACATTCTGGATAGAGCGATCCGGAGATGTCAACCATCGCCAGCTACAGTACGTCAGCTAAGACAAGCACAAACCAAAGAGAGGAACAGCATTCCACAAGCAACAATCAGGCGTCTGGTGATGTCTATGAGACGCAGGTGTACCGCCATGCGCGACGCTAACGGGGGACATACGAGATACTGATAGTGTCATTTGTGTTTTGTAATGTCGAACTTCACCCTGTTAAATAAAAGGCAACATGGCGATATTCCAACCAGATTTTCTGTTATATCTATTGTCTGAGATTCCCGCTTTCATTTGATCCAATGAAGTGTTGATGAATAACAGTTATACTCGATAAAATCAAGAAATAGAAAATTACGTTTCTTTTTTTGGTCAGTATAGATACAGGGCCGGTTTCACAGAAACAGATTAAGCTTAATCCTAGATTAAATTCAATTTTCAATAGAAAATCTCTGTACAAAACTCTGTTTAGTCCAGGACTAGGCTTAAGCCATGCCTGAGAAACTGGCCTATAGGGCCGGTTTCACAGACAGAGAATAAGCTTAATCCTAGACTAAATTCAATTTTCAACAGAAAATCTCAATACAAAACTCTACTTAGTCCAGGACTACGCTTAAGCCATGTTTTTGAAACCGCCCCATTGTGTAGCAAATGAACGGATTAAAGTTTGGTTGAATCTGCAAAGTTGCATAATACCAAATTAATATGCAAAAATGCACCGCATCGCACAATCCTGTAATCCAGGAAACATTACACATTACCTCTATCAGTTAGCCTGCTAACCACACTAGCTAGCGTGTTGATAAAATTATAAGCCATTCAGTCAAAGCCTGATAAAGGCTGGATTTCACCAATAGATATGCTAGCGAAGTTTGTTTTGTATTTCTGGTTCAGTTGAAGTGTACTGCACTAAAGTTACTTGTGCATAACTTCACTTCACATCTACAGTAGCCAGCTAGTTATCCACAGAGCAACATGAAAACCGTGGCATTGCACTGCCCATTTTTCATGTAGCTCTGTAGCTAGCTTGCTGGCTACTGTAGATGTCAAATTGTGCAGGCATATAATTTAGGCATAACCTTTACTAGCTGGCTACATTCCCTGAACAGATCCTGAGTATACAAGCGGCAGTTCAACCTCATAGCGTTATACTTAATTAATATCCAAAAACACTACATCACAGGGCCCTGTATAATCCAGTCAGTTTCTTGTCACCATGATTCTTGAAATTGGTATTTTCAATTTCTCAGCAATTTTCTCTTCACCATTCAATGATATGTAAGATTCATAAACATTTTGGCAGTTATTATTGCAGTATTCTTTTTTCTTAATCATGATGATGGGTGACAAAGAGAAATTAGCCTCTGCATCACCTCACATTTACATCCAAGGGAAGTCGGTCAATATGTTCATAATCATAACGATAAGCTTACAGAGTAAAATGTTAGTGGGAATATATTTCAATTAAATTTTTCTGATGAGGTTTTCCTGAGGTGCTTGTGATAGGATTGTGGCATATATGCCCTTAGGAAAGGGAATATAATGTAGAACCCCAATTCCGAAATAGTTTGGACAAAGTGTAAATTGTGAATAAAATCAAAATGCAATGACTTTCAGATCACGAGCCAATATGTTATTTACAATAGAACATATATAACATTTCAAATGTTGAAACGGAGACATTTTACATTTTTATCCACAAAATGAGCTTATTTCAAATTTTCTGGCTGCAACAGGTCTCAAAAAAGTTGGGACACAGGCAAAAAAGAGCTGAAAAAGCAATTAATATATATGAGAATCAGCTGAAAGAACATTTAGCGGGTAATTAAGTTAACTGGCATCAGGTGTGTAACATGATTGGCTATAAAAAGGATGTCTTAGAGAGGCTGAGTCTCTCAGAAGTAAAGATGGCCAGAGACTCTCCAACCTGTGTAGGCTTGCGTAAAGAAATTGTGGAATACTTTAAAAACAATGTTCCTCAACGTCAAATTGCAAAGGCTTTGAAGGTCTCATCATTGGCAGTGCATAACATCATCAAAAGATTCAGAGAAACTGGAAAAATCTCTGCGTAAGGGACAAGGCAGAAGACCTTTACTGGATGCCCGTGATCTTCGGGCCCTCAGACGCCACTGCATCACTCACCGGCATGATTCTGTCATTGACATTACTAAATGGGCCCAGGAATACTTCAAGAAACCACTGTCTGTAAACACAGTCCACCGTGCCATCCACAGATGCCACCTAAAACTCTTTCATGCAAAAAGGAAGCCATTTTTGAGCATGATCCAGAAGTGCTGCCGTGTTCTGTGGGCCAAGACTCATTTAAAATGGACTGTAGCAAAGTGGCAAAGTGTCCTGTGGTCAGATGAGTCCAAATTTGACATTTTAATTGGAAATCATGGGCGTCGTGTCCTCCACGCTATAGAGGAGAAAGACCACCCCTCCTGTTATCAGCGTTCAGTTCAAAAGCCAGCATCTCTAATGGTATGGGGATGCATTAGTGCATATGGTGTGGGACACTTGCATGTTTTAAAAAGCACCATGAATGCTGAAAGGTATATAAAGGTTTTAGAGCAACATATGCTCCCCTCCAGACGACATCTATTACAGGGAAGACCTTGTGTATTTCAGCAGGACAATGCAAAACCACATACTGAAGCTACTACAACAGCATGGCTTCGTAGTAGAAGAGTCCTTGTGCTGAACTGGACTGCCTGCAGTCCTGATCTTTCACCGATTGAAAACATTTAATTAAACTAAAAGTCCGTCAAAGGAGACCCAAAACTCTCCAGCAACTGGAAGCCTGTATTAAACAATAGTGGGATCAAATTCCAAAGGCTAAACTCAAGAAACTTGTCTCCTCAATGCCCAGACACCTCCATTCTGTGTTAAAAAGAAGAAGGGATGCTACACCATGGTAAACAGGCCCCGGTCCCAAATTTTTTTGAGACCTGTAGCAGCCATCAAATTTGAAATGAGCTCATTTTGTCGATAAAATTGTAGAATTTCTGTTTCAACATTTGCTATGTTATCTCTGTTCTATTGTGAATAAAACACTGGCTGGTGTGATTTGAAAGTCATTGCGTTTTGATTTTATTCACAATTTACACTTTGTCCCAACTATTTCGGAATTGTATATAAATAAATTAATAAATAAATATACACAGTCAGGTCCTAAGTCTTTGGAAATCAGTAACATGACTATTATTTTAGCCATGGACCAGAGAGTGTGGAATTATAGTAATAAATATGAGCCCAAAGTGCCAACGTTCAGCTTTAATTCGTGGATACACTGCCCTCCATAATTATTGGCACCCCTGGTTAACACGTTGACTGCCAACTACGAGATAACTCGTAATGGCGGGTCAGGGCCAGCGCCAGAAAAATTCGGGGGAAATTATCCATCCCTTTATTGACAACAATTGGTCCTGGCTAATTCTAGATGGTTTTCCTTTATAAGCACGTTTTCTAATTCAACAATAATCAAGTGGCAATTGAAGACACGGCTTCTCTCCCCCATGCGATCTAACAGCAAATAATGGGCTACATTCAGTACAGAAAAATAATTTAATTATAATTAGGTCAATGCACTGGCACTCAGCAATGGTAATTTTTTTTCCAGCGAGAGCGGAATTTCAGAACTCTTCGCGAATGAAGGTAATTCTGGTGACAAGTATACGTGGTTTCCTCCGCTTTCATTTTCCAGTCTAACAGCTGGCTATTTTTTTAGCAAGTTGCGTGACCGCAAGTGCAAAAACAGGTGTGGGTACTTGCCGTAATTACCTTCATTCGCAAATGAGTTCTGAAATGCCGCTCTTGCTGGAAAAAAATTAACGCTAAGAGTGCCTGTGCATAGACCTAATTATAATTAAATTATTTTTCTGCACTGAATGTAGCCCATTATTTGCTGTTAGATCGCATGGGGGAGAGAAGCCATGTCTTCAATTGCCGCTTGATTATTCTTGAATTAGAAAACGTGCTTATAAAGGAAACCCATCTAGAATTAGCCAGGACCAATTGTTGTCAATAAAAGGATGGATAATTTCCACCGAATTTTCAAGTCTGGCGCTGGCCCTGACCCGCCATTAGCTGGCAGTCAACGTGTTAAGATGTGTTCTTTAGCTTCTAATAAATTCAGTTTTTTTCTAAATAATATAGGACCACAATTAAAAAAAAGAGGAAAATCCAACCTTTAATTCAAGTGCATTTATTCAGTGGGAAAAAAATCCCACATTAAGAAATAATTCTTTTACATCAAATCATGTGTGCCACAATTATTAGCACCTCTGATGTTAATACTTTGTACAACCCCCTTTTGCCAACAAAACAGCACCTAATCTTCTCCTATAATGTTTCACAAGATGGGAGAATACAGAAAGAGGGATCTTCGACCATTCCTCTTTGCATAATCTCTCTAAATCATCCAGCGACCTGGGTCCTCTCCTCTGCACTCTCCTCTTCAGCTCACTCCACAGGTTTTCAATGGTGTTGAGGTCTGGGGACTGAGATGGCCATGGGAGGAGCTTGATTCTGTGTCTGGTGAACCATTTCTGT
The DNA here is from genome assembly GCA_029692085.1 of Gymnothorax javanicus. NCBI lineage: Eukaryota > Metazoa > Chordata > Actinopteri > Anguilliformes > Muraenidae > Gymnothorax > Gymnothorax javanicus. The sequence continues at coordinate 159,953,611 of CM056193.1, read as the reverse complement.
GTAGATTTGGCCGCATGTTTAGGGTCATTATCTTGCTGAAAGACCCAGTGACGACCCATCTTCAGCTTTCAGGCAGAGGCCATCAGATCTTGATTTAAAATGTCCTGGTATTTCAAAGCGTTCATGATGCCATGCACCCTAACAAGGTTCCCAGGGCCTCTGGAAGAGAAACAGGCCCACAGCATCACCGATGCTCCCCCATACTTCACAGTGGGCATGAGGTGCTTTTCTGCATACTCATCTTTTGTGTTCCGCCAGACCCACTTAGAGTGTTTGTTGCCAAAAAGCTCTATCTTGGTCTCATCTGCCCAAAGCACACGGTCCCAGTTGAAGTCCCAGTACCGCTTAGCAAACTCCAGACGTTTGCGTTTATGATTGTGAGTGAGAAAAGGTTTTTTCCGTGCATGCCTCCCAAACAGCTTGTTGGTATGTAGATAGCGTCTGATGGTTGTTTTGGAGGCTTTGTGACCCCAAGATGCTACCATTTGTTGCAATTCTTTAACAGTGAGCTTTGGAGAACTTTTTATTTCTCTTACCATCCTCCTCACTGTGCGTGGTGGCAAAATAACCTTGCGTCCTCATCCAGGCTTGTTTACCACTGTTCTAGTTGTTTTAAACTTCTTAATGAATCCTCTGACAGTAGATACGGGCAGGTGCAGGCAAGTGGCTATTTTCTTGTAGCCATTGCCTGACTTGTGAAGGTCAACACACATCTGCCTTACTTGAATGGTGTGTTCCTTTGTCTTTCCCATGTTGAAGAGTGGATAAGAGAAATGGCCTCTGTGTCACGTCATATTTATACCCCAGGGAAACAGGAAGTGATGAATTACTAATTAAATGTTCCTAGATACTCTGATCAACTTTGTAAACTACTGTAGAAATGACAGAAATACTTCAATTACATTTATTTCCTAGGAATTGTTAGGGGTGCCAATAATTGTGGAACAGGTGATTTTATGAAAAATAATTATTTCTTAGTCAGGAATTTTTTTTCCCTTAAAATTCACTTGAGTTGAAGGTTACATTTTTCTACAATTTTCAGTGTGAGAGTATGCTTCTGCAATAAAAATTTAATTTATTTTAAGGCTTTTAACGCATCTTAACCAGGGACGCCAATAATTATGGAGGGCGCTGTATGTATGTTACAGTCAGATTGGGAAACTAGTCATTTCATGAAATGACTAAAAATTTCAGTCATTTCATGAAATTACTAGTGCTAAACTTCAGTCATTTCAGGAAATGACTGGTTTCATATTCTGATTATAACATATACATCAAAATTGGCTGAATTGTGTAGGAATTACAGAATTTTCTATGAGGTTCCCTCTCCCTTTTAAAGCGACCAAAAGCATTTGAGCAATTCACTGTCAATAGCTAGGAATGTTTTATTCCTTAGACATTTCATTTTAAAGTGAACACATTAAAGGTCAACAGTTAATTTCAAGCGCTGTATTTGATTTAGAATCTCTCGATGTTATCTCTCAAAGTGAAACCCAAAGAGTTGTGACTGCTAGTGAAACAAGCCATTATGAGTCTGAAAAATCAAAACAAACCCACCAGAGAAAAAAGGAAAACCAACTGGTGTGGCCAACTGAACTATTGTTAAAAAGACAAAAAGCAATGGTGAGCTCAGGAATAGAAAAATGCCTTGAAGATCAGGTTATCAACAGTGGTGGATGATAGAAGAATTATTTCCCTATTTAAGAAAAAAAACCCTGATAACAGTTAGCCAATTCAAGAACACTCTTCAAGAGATATGCGAATCAGTGGCAAAGTTAGCAATCATAAGAAGACTTCACCAGAATTAATAAAGGGTTTATCTCAAGATGTTAACCACAGGTGAGGGTCAAAAACAGGAACTTTGCCAAAAAAAAAAAAAAAAAAGTAAAACCTGCACAGTTCTGGAACAATATTTTGTAGACAGATGAGACAAAGATCAATTTTCATCAACTTGTAACTGTTCATGATGTGAAGCATACAACCTCATCTGTGAAGGGTGGTAATGAGTGGACATGAATGGCTGCTAATTGAGATGGTTCAGTTGTATTTAATGGAAATGTGTCCAATGACAAAACCTGGAGAATTAATTCTTAATTGTATTCGGCTACATTATCTGTTCAAATTCAGGCAAATATCTCAGAATACATTGTAAAACACTTCAAAGTGCAGACAGGCAATGACTTGGAAGCATACTGCAAAAACAATCCAAGATTTTTTATGACAAAGAGGTGGAATATACAACAATGGACAAGTCACATATAAAGTATGATCTGAATCCAATTAGATATGCATTTCACATGCTGAAGGCAAAACTGAAAGCAAAATGCCCCAACAACAAAGCTGAAACTGATGACAGCTGCGGTGAAGACCTGGCGGAGCATCACAAAGGAGGAAAGCCAGCATCTGGAGATGTCTGCAGATTCCGTACTTCAGGCAGTCACTGACTGCAAAGGGTCTGCCACCGAGTATTAAAAATGACAGTTTAATTTAATGATTGTTAGTTTGCCCAATCACTTTTGAGCCCCAAAATCTTTGGAGGCAGCCCATAAAATGGGTGCAATTCCTACAAGGTTCAGACAATACTTCTGATCAAACCCATAAATTGAAGTTGGAAGTCTGCACTTGATCTTGATAGTTTCTCCTCACATCCATTGTGGTTGCACACACAGCTTAAACTTTATAGCTGGGATGCTGATTAAAATGTAAAGAGAAACAGAGTGCACTGATTTGCAAACCATTTAAACTCTATAGTTACTTGAAAATAGTACAAAGACAGCATACCAGACATTGAAACTGATATATTATTCATAGATTGTTATTTACGGTCATTTGGTGAAGCCCTCACCACCTTTATGTTGGGAATACTGTGATACCCATTTTATACACGATCATGTTACTGACCTGTTGCCAATCAACCTAATTAGCTGTAAGATGTTCCACCAGGTTTATATTTTAGTATCATACAACTCTTCCAGTCTTTTGTTACCCCCATCCAAACTTTTCTGGAATGTCCTGATGGAAAAAAAATTCTAAATGACTAGATATTTGAAAAAAAAATTAATAACTTTTGTCTGTTTCAACATCTGAAATGATGTTTTGTATTATTTTCAATTAAATATAAAATTTAAATGATTTGCAAACCATTGCATTTGTTTTTATTTACATTTCATGCAGCATCCCAATTTTTTGTGCATTTTTATGAGTGGAAACTAAGAATGCGTGATGCATGCAATTATTATTAATATCTTATTTATTACTAGAATATTGCACATCTAATCTCTTTAATTTAATCTGTAATTTCTTGAAACAGTTCTTTTCTTTGTTGTCATTTGTCATTTCAACAGAGTGACCATGCAACATATATATATGGCCATGCATATGCATATATATGCAGACACACACACACACACATTTACAACAAAAATATTTTTCCCTCAAACCATATTGATCAAATTCAAACCCAGGATCACGGATTTGTTAATATTTTGGAAGACAGATTGGGAGACTTAAGAACAACCACATTTTTTCATCACCGGTTTTGCTAACATTTACAAGTGTGCCAATATTAGTGGATGGCACTGTATCCATGTTAAGCAATAAAGATGAGTATTAAGTCTTATCAATGTCCTCTTGGTTTCCCACCCAAAGTTTCAATGAGTAGAAAGATTCAGTGAAGCCTCTGATAGGGTACTTTTGGCTTTAAAAAGGACGCTGGCTGTAACACCTTTTTGGACCTCGACAAAATTAAGAACCTGAGTCTGCTGGACTAGCAAATCAAGATCTAGGACTGGCAAGATGTACATTATGTAATGATTCATGGTCAAACACTTAGCTTTTTTTCAAAGAGGAAAACAGGTCCACGTGTATTATTTTGCCTTCATACAACCCCTTCTAAAAATTACAGAATCACCACACATACAGGATATTCATCCTGCTTTTTAACTTCATAGCAAATAAACAAGTAGCAAATCTGACACAAAACAATTTTTGTTTATAAACTTAACATTCAGGCTTCATGAAACACTGCTCAAAAATTAGATTTTTTTAAATTAATGCCATATTTTTTCATAATCAAGTAGAGGAAAAAAATATGAAATAACTCACTGTTGAGGAAAAAAATTGGAATCACCTTGTAATTGGCATTTCTAGAAGAAATATTAGCACAAATCTAAATATGCAAATTGGTCAACAGTTGAAAGAGAGTGCTTGCAGACTTTAACGAGGTGTTGGACTCGGCTAATTGAGAAGCAGCATGGCATAAACAAGAGAGCAGAAAGTTGAAACAACAGAAAAGATTAAAACCGTGCCATATGCACTGCAGCTTACTTGGTTTATTTCAGGCTTTGGTGTTATGTAAGCTCATAATGGTAGTATTTTTTATGCTTGGGTCCTACAATGGGAAATGGAGACACCTTTTGTTATTTGTGTAGGAAACAAAACAAAAATTTCAAGCAAAATTCAGCATCATGGTTTGATGTTTCACTGTGTCATTTTTTTTTTGCAGCTTAGTGCTCTTTTCATAGTGCCGCTCCATTGAAATATCAAGCCCCAGACAACATATTATTGTACCCTGCATTACATACTGAAGAGTGAACCAGCTGGCTATTGGGCTCGGCCCCTTTGAGCAGATGTAGATGCCCGCGGACATGGAGCTGCTCTATTTATGCACACAGTTACACATTCTATCAAAAGGTGGCAAACACAAACAGTTTTTGAATATTCATGAGTAAGCCGAGCATGTAAACGATTTAGAATATGGAGGAGGTCAGTCCCATCCCTGTTTCCCAGGAATTGTATGAATTAAAGTCCTCAGCCAAGCCTCGTGCAAAATGCCCAATATACTTGCCCATAGTATCTATCCAGCAGTTAATAAAAATGATCTCTTGCATCAGAAAAAAATCATCCTTTGTTGCAACCACTTCAGCTATAATAGGCCAAAGGTATCTCAATTAAGTAGTGAAAAAAACTGTTTCTGGAAGCAAAAACTTAACATGGTATTTATCCTATATCATTTATACAATGTATGCAATGTATACAATACAACAATCAATTATAGTCATCATATATTAAAAACGCGTGATTCCCAACCATTGATTTACGCATAGATTCATCATTTGACGAATTCAGTGGTTCCTTCATCCTCATACAATCTCTCACTGAAATCCAGTCACTATAACGCCTGCTCAGGCTTATCTGTGTAAAGCACAGTTATAGTTCACACCCACGTGAAACTTTCCCAGTAACTGACGTGAGTACATACAGTAGAAAAAAAGACTTCCAAAACCAACCCAGAAGTGCTTTGGTTACATTTACGAGATAGAAATGTGATACTGACGTGGACAATGGGAGTTATTCTGAATGGAACACTACTGGAGGTTCCTTGTCATGGATAGATCGAAATTGAATGCCCAGGTTTTTGTTCGTTTAAAATGAGAACAGCTCTAGGACTTTGGCAAACCCCTGCTACGTTTGTTGCACTGATTTTGTTCAATCTACAGTAGCGTATTCCCTTTTTTCCTGATAGTGGAATGTCTGTTTTATTCAAATCAGGATTATTTCAGATTTTACTGTGTTAGAGAGTTACATTCGTTCGTTATATGGTGTGAAAAGCGTTTATATAAGCTTTCATTTCGCTTGGATGACTGTAATTGTGTATAGCAAGCTTTCCGTTGCAGGGTGAACATTCTGACCGTAAAATTAGCAGTTCCTTTAATGGGTATGCGTGCTGGCTGATGCAACTTTGGAGAAAAATGGACAAAACGCTGAACTTTATCATGGAGAAAAGGCATGTTTTTGGTTTTGGAGAGGTTACTGGTGACTGTTGATGTCCATTTGCACCTATATTGATAAACTCATGCTAAATTCTGCTAGAAAATCATTAATTCATATTGAACTTCATGAGTCAAAAGTTGATTTATGTTGAACATATGATTATTTTACGATTTGACAGTGCGTAATTTTGAGGGCTCTGACAGCTTGAAGGGCCACTTGAAGAGCTTTCTTATTTGGCTTTTAACCCTCTGTTAACCAAGTACCTTTCCAACTGTGTAAAAATCATTTCCCTAGGCAAATATGTTGATTATGGGCCAATATTTGGAAAAATAGTACAAAAAAAAAAAATTTCGACCCTTTGGCCCACCGTTCCAAAATGTAGCAGATCTGCTACATTGGGTAATAATGTGAATGGAAAAATTAAAGTGACGGACCATTCAAGTTATTCTCAAATGTTTATTTGGCAATAAGAAACAAAACCAGCAGGGTGTCCAGGCTGTTAACCCTTTCACTTCATGTAGCAGATATGCTACGGTGGTTAATAGAAGGTTAAACCGAAAATAAAAAAAAGATGAAAATCATTGTCAGATGAAGTGCACTTGTGGTCAAAGAGTTTATGATCCCAGTAATGCATTGTTTGAACTCCCAGCCATTTTTAAATTCTCAGTATTTTAAAAATAATTTCATAGCTGAATTTTCATGAAGATTTTTTTTTTGTGTTTGTGGCTCTTGTCCTTAACTAAAATTATGAAAAGAAAGTTGAATACAATGGAATTCTAAATGCTACAAGTGTCTTGTTTCATTTAAGCCATTTCCCCCTCTCTGTGATGCTCAAATCTAGAATTATAAAGCCTCAAATAGGGTAATGCATAAATAGCCATACTTGGCTTCTGTGCAAAAGGATTAAGTGTGTTGCTCAAGGGAATAGTATATTGCAGCAAGTTAAGAGCTAAGCTTTTTATTTTTATGTCCTCAAAAGTATGTGTGTACGAAGTTTCAGCATTCTAGCTACTTTAAAGCTCTCTCCAGCATGATACAGCGCAATTTTAAATAAGGCCGGCTGGCAGCCATGTTCAATGTCAAGTTTTTACGCCTCAAACAAATTTCAATCTGTACATCCATATGTACCAATTTCGCATTGATCCCTTCAGTCGTGATTCCATAATTTTTCCCTGAGGTAGTGGAAGTTAAAAATGAGATTGTTGCACCCTACTTTAACTGGATATTTCACACATGGCCCTGTAAAGTATGAAATAACAAATTGATTCTCAATGTCTGTATTGACAACTTTTTAGTGATTGAAAAAAATGTTTTGAATCTTGCAACCATTTTCAGTGCTGGGAACAAGTACAAGTCCGAAGCATATTCAAATATTCACTCCCATAATTTATACTGATTACTTTGTTTTTCAAAACTTTGTTCAGAATTTGACTTGACTTTAATTGGAAGCACAAGTAATCACAGCTAGCAGATACTGAGATTCTAACTGGCAAAAGTATAGACTCACCTTTTACAGTCGTTTCAGGAAACATGACTGAAAATCTGATGCAACAGAGGGAAACACTTTTCACAGAAAATGTGCTCATGTCCAATAAAACATACACTACTTACAATAACAACATCAAATCTACAACTATCGTTTGGATAAAGGTTAATCTTAGCAATATGAAGTAACTTTAATTTATCATTCAAAATAGAAGCAGTCATTTCCTAAAAGTATTCAAGTAAAAATTGATTTTATGTTGATAGAAATCCAGTCCCTGTAGAGAATTGAAAGCATGTATCAGATGGGCCAGATGTCAGGAGCACTCATGGGAAAGTACAGAACGGTACTTCAGCTGAAATTTGACTCAGAAGTGGCGAGAAGTGAGAAACAAGATAGTTGACACTATAGACCTATTTGATTTTGAACTGCAATAAAATGTCTTCACCTTTACCATCACCTCAACCACCACCATGAAACCAAAAAGATTAAACAAATAAATAAAATATAAACAATCAAACATTCCTAAATTCGCTACCCACTTTCATCCCCGATTAAAATTGCATCGCCCAGGGGGAAAGTGGCCCAGATAAGCGTAGAGTAATATTTTTGAAGATAAATACAATGGCAAATATGCTTTGCCTGTATTCAGTTGAGTATGTAAGTTCCTTGAAGTGCTGCTTTCTCTTCTTACCTCTTACCATTTTTTGTGATCATTCATAAACATGATGCATGTTCCTATGCAAGATGAATGAAGAGCATTAGATGGAACAAGAGCACAACACAAATAAAAAGGCATGAGAGAGAACAGCTAAAAGAATTAACACACAACCACAAGCGACTATCTAAATATCCTAAGGCCTCACTGAAAAGCTGTAAATACAACCTCAACAACAAATTACTAAGTGCAGTTTGAGTCTGCTGCATACCCCAAGGGTGACCGAAGGGGATTGAGAGCAGCAAACATGGCATGACATCCACCTTAAATTACAATGAACTACAGCAGCTGAGAAGTTGGTTTAAGGAGAAGGGAAACAGAGAGGTCAGGTGTGGATAAAGCTGCATCAAGCAAAGACACAGAAATGCAAAGAAGTATGTACATGCAACAGTGTGCACACATGCATACAGTGCAGTGAAAAAGTATCAGCCTCCTTCCTGATTTATTCTATTTTTGCTTATTTGTTATGTATATGTTTTAGATCATCCAACTAATTTTAATTTAAGACAAAGACAATGTAAGTAAACACAAAATGCAGCTTATAAATCATCAATTCATTTATTGAAGGTAAAGAATTATTCAAATCCAAAATAACTTATGTGAAAAAAATAATTGTCAGCCTAATCCTAACAACTTGTTGTGCCACCCTTGGCAGCGACAACTACAATCAAACAATCGCGATAACAGGCAATGCGTCTTTTACATCCCAAGCAGAGGAATTTTGGCTCAATCTCCTTTGCAGAATTGTTTTAATTTGGCCACATTGGAGGGTTTTTGAGCATGAACTGCCTGTTTAAGGTCATGCCACATTATCTCAATTGGATTTAAGTCAGAAGTTTGACTAGGCTACAGCAAAACCTTCATTTTGCTTCTTTGGTGCCATTCAGAGGACGACTTGTGTGTGGTTTGGATCATTCTTCTGTGGCTCAACGGAAATGGCCTTGAGCTTTAGATCACATACTGATGGCTGGATATTCACCATCAAGACTTACTGGTAAAGAGCAAAATTCATGGTTCCATCAATTATGGAAAGTCGCCTAGGTCGAGGCAGCAAATGAGCCCCAGACGTCACTCTACCCCCCACCTTGTTTATCTACGATGTTCTTATTGTGGAATGCTGTGTAAGTTTTATGCCAGATTTAACGGGAACCATGTTTTCCAGAATGTTCCACTTTCAACTCATCAGCCCATAGAATGTTATCCTAAAAGTCTTGTGGATCATCAAGATGGTTTTGGACGATGTGGGAAGAAACTGTGTTCTTTTTAGTCAGCAGTGGTTTTAGCCTTGTAGCTCTCCCATGGATGCCATTTTTGCCCAGTTCCTATTTTATTGTGGAGTCAGGAACACTGACCATAACTGAGGCAATTGAGATCTGTAGTTCTTTAGATGCTAATGTGGGTTCTTCTGTGGCTTCCTGGATGAGTCATCGATACACTTTGGAGAATATTGGTAGGCCAGCCACTCCTAGAAAGGTTCACCACTGTTCCAAGTTTTCTCTATCTGTAAATAATGCCTCTCACCATGGTTTGCTGGAGTCCCAGAGCTTTACAAATGGCTTTTCAACCCTTTTCAGACTGATGTCAACAGCACTGTTTTTCATGTGTTCTTGAAATTTCTTTTAGATTGTGGCATCATATTCTGCTTTTTACTTTCTTAACATTGCCAGACAGGTTCTATTTAAGTGAGGTTTAGATTCAGCTGGGCTGGTAGTAATCAAGTCAGGGTCTCTACTGAGATTGAACCCAATTATCAAATAAATTTGTTTAATTGGTTGATTTGGTGGTAGCCTGGGGGTTTTCTGTGTGGAGTCGGCATGTCCTCCCAGTGTTTGCTTGGTTTTCCTTTGGTTACTCAAGCTTCAACCTTCAGTCCAAAGACATAAACCGCCCGTTGGTATGAGTGTGTGAATGAATGGTGTGTAAATGGTGACTGTGGCCTGTGATGGATAGGTGAGCTGTCCAGGACGTGTCCCTGGCTTTCGCCCATAGTCAGCAGAGATAGGCTCCCGCACCACCATGACCCTATTGAGGACGAATCACTGCAGATAATTTACGGATGGTAACTAAGGGGGGAAATAACTTTTTCAGATAGGACCAGGTAGGGTTGGATATCTTTATTCCTTTAATAATTGTAATCATCATTTATAATCTGCATTTTGAGCTTACCCTGGTTATCTTTGTCTAATATTAAAATTAGTTTGTTGATCTGAAACATTTAAGTGACAAACATGCAAAGATATAGGAAATTGGGACAGGGCAAATACTCTTTTCACAGCACTGTATGCATACAAACAGACCCATCTTGGAAAGAGATCATTCACTCAGAGCTCATGACCACTGAAAATGTCTCTTAAATTAGATTTTATTTATTTATTTTTTTTATAACATTGTCACCAATATGTAGACAAGTTCTCTCACATTGAATTAGAGTATGAATATGAAATTTTATGTGTTGTGAATGTGATCACGAGCGTTCATGGGTATCCAATCAAGTACCCTTAAGTATCACAGTGCATGATACATCTTCTTCCTGCAGTACTGACAGCAGACATGCATCTACAGCCTCTGTTTTTAGTCAGAAATCGATAGTCTAGCCACTCAGTCCTTTGTTCATCATTGAACTTAACTGGTCCACCCTGTGTACAACATAGGGCACAGCAGCTTACATCTTTTTGCCAATTGCTGTGAGACCACCAGGCCATCTGAGACATAGAATTCCACAATGTTCTGCCTGAATATTCATCTTCTTTTCAAGTTAATCGGCATTATGTGGAGAAGAATGATTTAAAAAAAAAAACACTGAATAAGAATAGCCTTGGGTAACATATTCCCGGGATCTAATCGATGGTATTTTCAGGTAGATGCTAAGCACCTACAATCATCTAGCATTAATAGTTTTTATAATTATACAAGGGTTGTGAACACACCAATTGCTTAAGATATGCATATAAAGCAACAGAAATAAGCATACAAAAACTAACCTAAAAAACAACAACAAAAAAATCTAAACAGGAATGTGTAGGGATGCTGTAAGAAACTCGATGGATCAGGGACAAATTTTTGCAGAAAACTAAACACAAATTTACCATTAGATTGGCATACCGGCTTGATTTCAATTTTCTGTCTTGAAATCTGACACCTTTTCAAGCTGTTTTCAATTGTAGTTTCCACTCTTTTTGTGGTTTAATTGTTACTTTCATAGTTACTGTCAATTCTGTACAGTGTTACAAATGCAATATCATTAATGTTCTGTATAATACACCAGTATGTTCACTTGCAGTATTTTCCGCCCCAATTTTAACGTCGTACAAAAACTATAAACCTGGGCTTGACTGAAGAAGGTGAATTCAGACCACAGCCAATTCAGTCTCCTCATGACCATAAAGCATAACCAGCCTTGAAAAGCAATTCACTCTTATGCATTATTGATATGCTACAGTATATATTTCAAGCCCATAAAATATGAACCTCTGCTTGTGGAGTGGAACAAACAGAGCAAGTAAACATAAAAAAATAACTTCACACTATAAACTTGTGTTGTGCCTTCAACAATATGCAAATACATGGCAAAGTAAAATGCTTCAGTACATCAATTTGTCATAAATGAATGAAGCAATAAGACCATTATTTTGAGATTAATTGAATCTGACCATTTGTTTTTTTTTATATCCGTGAATGGGTGTCAAGAAAAAAATTGAGTTGATTTCCTGGCGAAGCCTGATGATTGGTGGTAATTGTGGTGGGGTGTCAAACATAATAGTACAATATACCAGCATAGCTGGTAAGCAGCATATTGTGTTTGTCAACCTATCCACAAGGACCAGTATCAATGAAAATTAAAGCTGCAAACAGCATCTGAGGAAAGGTCTCTCTTTGCGGCCCCTGTTACAACAAAAGAGTTGATTCTCCACATAAGTTCATCCTTACAGAGCTAATTTTGTGTCCTTATTGCGCAACCAAAAAAAGTGTAATTGAAAAACATATTTGAGAGCAAACAATAATTTTGAGATTCACTTTTAACTGCCCCCTTTTATTTCAAGATTCAGGCATATTTCTCTTGAAGGGTGATAGGTGACCCCCTTAGATTTTCCAGTGGGCTTAATAATGGAATAATATCATTTCATATCATGCATAAACTAGATCAGGACGTTGAGGGCACAGACAGAGATGCCTCAAATATCAGAGCTACTTCAAGCGACATCTCCTCTAGGGGGTGCCCTCCACTGCACATAAAAAATTCCTGGAACTCCTTCCATCGCCAACTGACATCAATCAAAACAAAGTTGGGCAGTCATTGGCGCATTGAGATATTTGAACTTCAACAGCTATTTCCTATTTAGTCCCATAAGAAATTGACCCTTCAAGAGACCCGAGAAAGAAATTTAGGGAACCAGAAATTTTTTTCTATGTACCCATCAAACTTCAATCAAAAAAAAATTCAGGCAAATCTTAAGCGGTCAATTATCACCCACTGCCTGAATCTTTAAAAAGTGGTTTCTTTACTAAACAAGCACACAATGTTTTTTGCCTAAAAAATTAATCATGTATATCACATTATCCCTTTTTTCTACGTACTTATTTTTGCTTGTGAGTGTACTTCTTCCTTGCAAGTCAACATTTCTTCATATCGAGTTAGCATGCAAATTAGTGAGAGAAAATATTAGGTATGCATTTCTATTGGCCTGTCTACTTTAGAGAGACAGTGACACCTCCATACACTTTGGTCGTTCCCTCAAGGATCTGAATCAGAAAGTATTCATATCGGATTTGGCGTTTGTACACTGTTCTGTAACTTTTGCCTGGGTGTCAGCCTTTTCCTAGTTCTATAGAAAAAGAAAATGAAGACATACAATGATAAATGCTATCTGCTCAGAAAGTCTTTTTAGTCTCTTTTCTGAATTTGTCATTGACTTAGCTGGCTAGCTAGCCTATGCCTTTCCTCTTGATTTGCATTGAATTTCATAGTGCAGTTGTCAAGAAAATAGCCAGTGTCACGAAAATTAACTAACACTACCTTGATTGTGATTCCTAATGGGCATGAAGGACGTATCAAACTTGACTTGGCTAAATAATGAAGATCCAAGCTCTGCACCTACTGTATTCAGCTATAGGGGTAACTGAGCCGACGTCGCAGTGTTGACGCGAAGTTGCTGGCGGGCAAGACACAGGCAGCACTAATGACAATATTATTTGAACATGGTCAGTACACAAGACATAAATGATTTGCACCCTGATGATGGTGCAATCCTATGCAGTGATTAAGTGTACAAATACATGGAAACGGGGTAGCAGAATAACTTGGCACAGATTTTCTGCAAACATTAGCATGAAAGGAGTCACAGGTGGATAACAGCACTGAAAAGGAAGAACTGTGGGGTCTAGCTACAATAAAGCAAATTCAACATTAGCCAGGCTTTCTTTGCATGAACTGCTTGACAAACCCTATATGCACACTCGGAGATACCATTAGCTGCCATAGCAGGTGAAAAAAGAGAGTCAGCTTTGTGACATTAAGAATTTTGGCTTTAGGCTCAATATACCTCACTAACCAACTAAATTCAAAAAGATTATAATGAGGTGTAAAATAACATCATAGGGTGTGCTGGGCTTAACTAGACCAAGGAATTCTAAGGATATTAAGTTTTTGAATTTCCACCATAAGTTTCAGAAGTTACTACCAGAAATGTAAGTGCAACTTTGGCCAGATGGAAGATCATGGGGTCACCAAATTTGTTGTGTGGGCAGAAGATACATCGGTTCTATGGGCTGCCAAAGGCACCCACTATGGAATAAGAGTATTAAAGAAAACTAACAATTACAATAGGTGCCTGCACAACATTAATACTCAATTACTAATGATTAAATTATGCCATGTCCATTAAACCTTGCCAAATCTTATTGCGACACAACTACTACAAGCTGTAAGTCCTTCACCAGCAACATATGAGTTGGACGTGAGATTGTGGTGTAGAAGTAGCAATAAAAGTCATAATTGTTTTAATTTTGGCTATGGATTTTTCGAAAAGCCAATTATGGCTCTGATTGGCCTGAGATAAGAGTTTGAGGAAAGCTTCATGTTAATGAATGGATAATATTAAAAAGATAGATGTGTAAGCTCTAAGACTTCATGGATGAAGGCAACTGGTAATAGACCATCTGGGATTGCACCAGTCACAACAGTAATGCTTGTTTTATTCTCAGTATCGCCCATCTCATTATAATATGTTCATTAAGTGCATACTCAGAGCGCACCCATCTTCTAACTCAGCCTTCCTTTTCATCCCAACTACTCACCAGTAATATTTCATGACTGCATCTTAAAAGGTTGCGATGCTATACATAGTTTTCACAGGAATTATCCACAAACAGACACACCCACTTATAAACATATACACCTTGGTCAACTGAAAACAATACCTGCATTGCTATCGTGGCTGCATAAACCAATGTCAGCCATATTGTGTTTTTGACTACATGCAACAACATGTGTTGTTATCAAAGCGTGGGTGGACAATGTGGTCAAACACACAGAAACAGCAGAACCTATATACACAGACATAATGAAGGGAGATAAGAAACAGGAGTGGGAAAGGGCATGAGGAATTCACAGAGGGAAAATGAAACCCCATTAGCTGGAAGGCCAGAAACACTGTCTGACATACAAACGCAGGGGCATGTGTAGTGATGTATCCTGTCATCAAATACAGCAAGTTGAACGCAGCTTCGGACAGAGGGTACAAGGACCAAACCTGAAATATAATTGAACATTTCTGTTTGTCTTTTTCTTAATTAGGCTCACAAATTTGGTTCTCTTTAAAATCATTGTGTTCTGTCATGGAGTGACAAGTAAAATCAAAAGGATTTTAATTGCTGAAAGTGTGGAAACCTGACCGATGTAATCTCAAAAGATGTTGATACAGAACACTATTGGCACATTGTGCACCCGCATGTGTAGGGGCATGTAATTGTCTTCATAATACACCCAAAAATAGCAGTAAACTACTGACCATTGAATTCAGACCAGGGTTTTATAAATCAATTTTGCTATTTAAAGCAATCACTTTCCACTGCCTGTAGACCAAGATAGCAATGCTGCTATTCGACCATTTACCTTTATTTTAAGACCAAACACCTGGGGACCCATGGGCGCCAGATGGATGCAAGTTCAATTGCACTTTTCTCGTTCATATTTAAAGGGCAAAATAATGATGAAAAAAAAGTTTAAAAGTTGGCTACATTGGAAATGTTTTTTCTCGCATAAAAAGTAGTTTCACCGAACTGGTTTGATAAAATTGTTGGCTGAACTGCCTGTAAATGTTAAAACAAGAACCCTAATCAGCAGCTGACTGATTGGCCACAGTCTTGCATTTGATCACATAAAACATATATCTCAAAATGAATGTTAGCTTTGAAACATTTGGAATACATTGCTAGCTTACTTGGAACATCAAAATAAATAAAATGAATGTTGGGCTTTGCTATTCGCAAAATGAATTTGAAAAGGCCAGTTTAAATTTCCCCAGCGTAATTACTTAGTACATCAAACCTGAAATGCTCACGAAACTGCAGATTTGCAGTAATTGCAAATGTTAGCTGACTGCTGGTCTACTCACCTAACACAACCGTAACGGCTGGCCCATTGCTGGGACCGAGCCGCTAACAACTCAAGCTCCGGACATTAACCCAAGCGATTGTAACATTAAATTGACATAGCGACATGTGCCTAACGTTACTGAAACACTAATTAAAGCAGACATTTGACTTTATGTTGTTACTTACCTGTCCAGGAGAAGAAGAGCCAGCTCCGAGTCTAACTGTAGCCCCTTTAGCTCTCGCAGTGCTCTCCACCTTGGAAATGCAAGGCCAATATTAATCCAGGTTCTGTCCCTTTCTTTATCCGACTACTTCTTCGCCAACGACCGTTGTTTCTTTAGATGTAATTTCGGATCCTGCTCGTCTTCAGGTGAACGTTTTCGATGTCTTCCGCCATTCTCTCGCCATTCGCTTTTTTTAAAAAACGGGCTTCCACTGCTCACTGACTGTATTAATGCATTCTCGGGAAGGAGGAGGAGGCGATTCTGCTCACTGGCTGTATGAATGCATTCTCGGGAAGGAGGAGGCGGTGATTCACATGAACGTACATGAACGCTCGGCCGGACCGGGCTTGTAAACAAGGGGCTGGAGATCAACACAGAGAGCGGGTGTGTGACGTCCAGCTATACTCCAGATGAAATTACACATCTCGTTCTTCACATAGCGATTTTTAATTCCTTCAATCTAGAAATGATGCAATTCCGCTTATTGCCCCTTTAAGCCCTTCGTGCATAGGAGCAGATTGTGGATGCCAGCATCTATGGAATTGCTTGACTGATACACTAAGGTGCAGCATCCTATCAATATATGGCAGATGCAAAATGAATACTGAATATTCATGATGGAGCAGAGCCCATAAAAATTTTTGAATATGGACAAGTTATATCCCACAACTGTTGCCCAGGAATTGTATGAATTAAGCTCATCGACTAAGCCTGATCTGCAACCAGCCTAACATATTTGCTGATAGCATCCATCCAGCAGTTGACAAAAATGATCTTTCATTGCAAAAAAAAAAAAATTGGCTTCCGCCTTTGTCGCAAACTAAAGCCTCAATGGCCTAAAGGTATAGCACAGTAATAGTGAAAAAAAAAAACAGCTTTCTGAAGCAGAAATTCAACATGAAATTCAAAATTTTACTATCCATGATAGACATCAGATATTTAAATAATCATATTACCCTACCATTGATTTATGCATAAATTGTGTAGATACGTCCCTCAGGGATTCAATGGGCAGTTATTGCCTCAAACAATCTCTCACAGAAATACAGTCTGATTAGTACCTGCGGCTATTGCACTGCCTAAAAGCACAGCAGTAGTTCATGCCCACGTTAAACTTTCCTGGTCATTATATGTTAATTGACAAGCATTTACCCAAGAGAGAACAGTATCAATTTTCTGTCGATGATTGAAAGAAATCTATAGGGGCTTCCAGATAAAGTATATAAACCCTGTGTAACAGCAAGTTCGGTCACATCTTCTCAACTTTCTGCTTTTGGATTATGCAGTGCATTGAAAAATTCATTACATTGCGCAATCCAAAAGTGTTCACATTACTTTTATAAGACGGAAAAGCAATATACACATCTTATAGACATGGAAACCAGAGGTGAGTTTGAAGGGGACAGGACTGGAGGATTCACCGTCTAACCCTTCCTCAAAATGTGAACATGATCTCCCCTGATGCCGACTTCTGGACCCAAAAATGCCTTCTCTGCATCCACCAATACAAACATCCACATTATGCAACATAAAATTATTCAAAGAGTACACTACACAGGAAAAAGGATGTTTCAAACGGCCTTCACTGACTCAGATATTTGCACTCATTGCACTCAAAACACTACAGACAGCTAAATGCATGCCACCTGAGATAGCACACCAATCAAACACTTTTGGCAGGACATCACTAATAACCTCTCTCTTCTCTCGGACTGCCACATTCCACAATTCCCCTCACTCTGTTTAGGAGGAGATCTCACTAACATCAACCTCAACAATGCATCCACAAGAGTACGTACTTTCCATAGCCCTAACTATCGCCAAGAAAGCTATCCTCATGAACTGGAAAACAAGGAACCTGGTTAATACTAGGGGTGGGGGAAATAATCGGTTCTAAGATGCATTGTGATGCTTTGTTGAACGATTCAGCATCGATGCAGGAAAGTCTATAATCGATTATCAAAGCAATTTTCAATGGACTGCCACTCCCGGAGTTCGGGAGTTCAGGTTACGCGTTATTATGGAACCCACCTACGTTCTTGCAAAAACATGGTCAGGTCTAGGCTCAGCAACATAATGAAGCAATAAAATAAAGTCAACAGACTACTGGCATGTAGCAAATGACCAGGTTATCATATCAATGGATTTTTTAATTCCTTACAGCAAAGGGATAGTCCAGGATGACAATGCCAAGATTCATCAGGTGAATAGTGAAAGAGTGGTTCAGCAAACTTGAGGTATCATTTCTCACATGAATTAGCCATCACAGAGTTCTGACATTAACCAGCTTAAAGTCATTAAAAAGTGCTGAAGAAGGCTTTATGGAGTGGTTTGACTATCTACCATCATCAATACAAGATCCCACCCAAAAAACTGAAGCAACTCTGGTCAAAATAAATGTTGTAACATTGCATAAGATTGTCGAAACAATGCCAGGAAAAATGCATACCTTGATCAAAGCTAAAGGCGACCCAACGACTCATTAAACTGTCTGACTTTTTTTTGGCCGGGCAGTGTATGTGTTAAGTCTCGGAACTCAGTATGTACACATCTCATTTCAGCTGAATGGCTGCAGAATTGTTTGACAAATGCGTGCCACGTTTCAGCCTCTTTGGTAAAGTAATTTGTGAGAAGAAGGTTTTTTAAGATATTCATGAAATTCTGGTGTGTGACCTTATGACAGAGGTAAAATCAAGGTCAGAATGGAACATACACCAAACCTGCAATATATGTGTAGAGTCCAGGTACTTAGAGTGTAAAAATCATATATCAGCTGAATTGCTGCAGAAATGATTGACAAATGAGTCAAAACAGCATTTTAAAAATGGCTGCCATGGCAACTATATTTGCAAATGTATCAGAATGCCACAAACAAAGTTTAGTATCCTCACAGGTAGGAAAATGTATAACAAGTTTAAGCAACATCAGCTCAGTGGTTTCAGAGGAGATGATGTTTAGCAACATTTTGTAATAGGTCACCGTAGACAGAAAAGGAATTTGGTGGTAAAAAGCTCTTCACTTTGAACATAGCTTAACATTACTGCGAACAGTAGCAACATTATACTCAGTCATTGATTGCAATCAATTTTTGTTGCTAGCATAGGTGAACCATTGGCTAGCTACCTAACTAACGTCAGTAAATTAAGATTCAGTCTTAGCTAGGTAGCTAGCTATGGTAGAACTAACTTTAAAACCCATGTTAGTGGGGAGTTCATTCACCGACAGAATCCATTTACCTTATTTTTAAAGGTTATCCAGCTTGCAGTTTAAAGTAGCTTTGTATGATGTGGCTAACTAGCTACTTATCCATAGTCAATGAATTAGCTGGCTAGCTAGTACTGGACATTGGCAAAGCAACGAACCATCAAGGACAATGAAATCAGCAAACGTATTTTAGCATCATGCGACTGTACTACTAAACTACTGAACCCTTCAGCAAGCTTTTAGCTGTAGTGAAACAGATCTTCTATCTGTGTACAGCACAGCTTCCCGATCACTACTGCACAGACTCTAGCTCCAAATGTGCAAGATGGCAGCGTCTGCATGAAGGATATTTTGGCTCCATTTTTGTACAGTGCTAAAAAGTGGAGACGCATTGTCCATCTTTATATGCTGTCCATGGGCTAAACTATGGTTAATCCATTGGCTAGCTAATCTCTATGGCTCTTAAATTAGCTTATGTTACCCCTACAACTCACTGCTTTTCTTTCGTGCTGTATTATTCAAGGTACTTCTGGACCTCAACAAGGAAAATTTCCTCTTCGCAACACATTTTGGCTTGTTTTATCATGTTAATGTGCCATCATTAGTCAGCTACATCGTTTTTGGTTGCCATTTTCAACAATTCAGTTTATGAAGCAAGCTAGCTTGTGGATGATGGACTTATTTTTAGAAGCCCATTTAGCGACAGTGTGGTAGCTTGCTATATAATGTGGGGATAAGTTTAATTATTTAGCTAGCTACCCAGCCAGTCTAATCACTATTATATTATAATGGTAGTCACACTGAAAATTGAAAAAAATTGAAGCAATGGCAATTGTCGCACTATAATCTCTTGCTGTGTGCATCCATTTACAATATAATTACAATAATTTCCAGAAGTGCCCTCCAATGCCTCGATAAAAACAGCTGAGAGAAGGCGTCATCTGTCATCTGGTAGCATGCCATGGTGGGTCAATTGCTATAGTTAACTAGCCAGCTATGTTAGCCAGGGGCATGTAAGACATTCGAAACACCAGGGGCTGAGCCCCAAAGACAGGACGTGATTCGATGCAGATTGGAATTAATGAATTTGTCAATGGTATAATGAAGTCTCACACCTGTATTAAATCAAATCCAGTGTACTGGTCTAAAATTTCACATTTCAAAGAAGTGACTAATGCAAAAACCGTATGTGATATTGAATACTGCACGTCAACATTAAATGAAAAATGCCATGATGATTCCATGTCTTTTTAATTTATGCTCTAATGGCCCTGCTATAGTGCCTGGATTAAAGCTCTCCCAAATCATTTAAAGCCAAAAAAAATGTTCATTTCTATCACCATCTTTTTGAGAGACATATAGCGCACACAAACTGACAGTTGTTCTAAATTATTGTCCCTAGCTTCATCAGCCACTATAGCATACATACTGGATTCTTTCAGTTCAGCCACAATACTCTTGGTGACTTCAGCACAACACTGAATCACCTTAAACCGATTTTTAATGTTTTAATCGCAAGCATGAACAAGTCTTCAAAGCCACGCACTTGACGTTTTTATACTTCCTAAAGAGGTATATTTCCAGAATTGACTGCTGTGTGCGCTTAAATATTGAAAATCGATTAAATCTGTTGCAATATCCCAAGTTTTTAAAATCAGCTCGCCAACGTTCAGCTATGAAAACCCTCTAATGTTAGACAACTATACCAATGTGGTTAATCAAGCTAGCTAACGTAGTGGTAGCTAACCACAACAAGAAAAAGTTCACTGTTCACTTTGCCAGATGCAAATAACATTACATATTAATATTTTATCAAAAATGGAAGGCTTATATCTAATAAGTAAACGTTACCTTTATTGTTTTTTTTTTTTTTTTGGCTGCACTACTAGCTAGCTCTCCAATGGCACGTTTCAGGCGTCATGAACTTTGTAGGTGCTAAGACCTTAAATTGGCTTATAAAGTTTCTGGGCTTCCGGGAAGAGGCTTTTACACATTACAGACACATAAGCATCCCTGTAACTTCTGTAACTTACCAACGCACGCCACGAATAAATTACAATATAGGCTAAAGACTCAGTAGTTGCAAGAGCCCGTAGTTCATACTCATCTTATTTATTAGCTGTAAGAAAATACCCCGGCTATAGAAAAAATACCCCGGGCTATAGCCCAGTAGCCAGGCCCTAAACACGCCCCTGATGTTAGCTAGCAGTTAGGGAATCCGTGACAGCTTTCCAATCTCTTACAGAAATGTTTTCTTATAAAGTATTATGACCCTAAATTCTGACAATACTCCATAGTGCTGTAACTTTGGTGCATGCCAGTTTAATAACTGTGGCAAGAATACACTTCTATTAGCACTGCTGGGCATCTTGAGCGAAGGCCAAATGAAAGGTTAGTGCAGTGTTTCCCATACATTGACGTGACTATGGCGGCCCGCCATAGTCTAATTTACCCCGCCATAGTCTCAATATACGCAAATGCCGCGTGTTGAGATTACATGCGCACATTTAAAAAAAAAAAAAAACGGAGAAATAGGAAAGGTACCAGAAGACATGCAATTCCCCCCGCTCAACAAAATGAGAATCATCCCCCCCGCTCAGTAGAATGAGAATGACCCCCTCCCGACATCAGTCTGCCACCACACATGTGCCCCCATAGTCTACAAAAATTCTGTGGGAAACACTGGTTAGTGTAATCATTTGCTGGCCAATAGGCTACTTAACAAGCTGACACTGACACCTGCTACTTAATGCTAACATAAAACATGAGATGAAATAACATTATAATTTCGCACTCTGAAAAAATGGAGCACAGATTCCTTAGATAGTCTGTTCGTACAATTAACAGCACAGCAAGGTATTATTTATAAGATATTTCAATTAAAAATTCTCCAGTCAAAATGCGGCCTAGAGGTCAAGTTCAGTGACTAGAATTACCCTAACTCAAGTGACATCTAGAAGGCAGGTAGTGCCTGGGCTCACACCTGTCAAATTAAAATTAAAAAAAACAACCTGCCGGATAGCTCACTCGGTAAAGCATCGCGTTGCGAAGCAGTAGTGACTATCACTTCGCGAGTTCGAGCCCCGCTTCGTACCAGCCGGCAGTGGTCGGCAGCTTTTTCAGAGTAGAGCACAATTGGCTATAGCGCTACAGGGTTGCAAATTGGGAAGGGACTGTGGGAAGGGATTACAATAGTTGCCTTGTTCGTTGCTCAAGCGCCTCCTGTTGGCCAGACGGGCGCTCGTCAGGAAGATTCTAAGCCTGGTCATGTCCGGGTATCCTCCGCCCTCGTTCTGAACTTGCGAAGATTCAACCAATGAGTGTATAAGAAGCGGTGGTTGACAGGCGATGCTTCGGAGGAGAGCCGCGAACTGTCTACACTCTCCTGAATTGGCAGCAAGGGGTCGCATACGAGCAAGCCTTGTACATAGTTCACCAATTGGGCATTCCAGATTCGGGTGGGATTGGAGATGCCAAATTAAAAATAAATAAATAAATAAATAAAAAATAAATCAAAAAAAAAAAAATTCAAAAAAACATTATTGGCGAGATGAAAGCATACACAAACAAAAAAAAACACTACAGAGCATGCTGATTTAATACAACTATCATGCACTAGCTATAAAATACAACGGCAATTCCGAAATAGTTGGGACAAAGTGTAAATTGTGAATAAAATCAAAACGCAACGACTTTCGAATCAGGCCAGCCAGTATCTTATTCACAACAGAATAGAGATAACATAGCAAATGTTGAAACTGAGAAATTTTACAATTTTATCCACAAAATGATCTCATTTCAAGTTTGATGGCTGCTACAGGTCTTTTTAACACAGAATGGAGGCGTCTGGGCATTGAGGAGACAAGTTTCTTGAGTTTAGCCATTGGAATTTGATCCCACTCTTGTTTAATACAGGCTTCCGGCTGCTGGAGAGTTTTGGGTCTCCTTTGACGGACTTTTCGTTTAATTATGCGCCAATGGTTCTCAATCGGTGAAAGATCAGGACTGCAGGCAGGCCAGTTCAACACATGGACTCTTCTACTATGAAGCCATGCTGTTGTAAGGGCTGCTGTATGTGGTTTTGCATTGTCCTGCTGAAATACACAAGGCCTTCCCTGGAATAGATGTCGTCTGGAGGAGAGCATATGTTGCTCTAAAACCTTTATATACTTTTCAGCATTCATGGTGCTTTTTATCCCCCGCCACGAAGTGGATCGGGGGATATTGGAATGGAGCTCGTCCGTCCGTCCGTCCGGGGTTCAATGGGGACAAGTTTTCTCGGAAACTATTGCATCTACGTTAATTAAATTTTGTATGTGGCCAGTGCTGATGACCCTACTGAATGAGTTCGACAATTGATTCCGAGAAATTTATTTTTACAGAGTTATGGCCCTTGAATCTGTTCGTGGACTTAAGAGGATAGGTGTTGCAATTGGGACAAGTTCTCTCGGCAACTATTGCACCTACGTGGATGAAATTTTGTGGGTGGCCAGTACTAATGATCCTATTGAATGAGTTTGACAATTAATTCCAAGAAATTTATTTTTACACAGTTATGGCCCTCGACTCTGTTTGTGGACTTAAGTGTATGGGCGTTGCAATGGGTACAAGTTCTCTCGGCAACTATTGCACCTACATGGATGAAATTTTGTGGGTGACCAGTACTAATGATCCTATTGAATGAGTTTGAAAATTGGTTCCGAGAAATTTATTTTTTATGGAGTTATGGTCCTTGTTTCTGTTCGTCGACTTGGTGCATGGGATTTGCAATGGGGACAAGTTTTCTCGGCAACTATTGCACCTTCATGGGTGAAATTTTGTGTGTGGCCAGTACTAATGACCCTATTGAATGAGTTCGACAATTGATTCAGAGAAATTTATTTTTACGAAGTTATGGCCCTTGACTCTGAACTTGGTGTATGGCTGTTTAATGGGGACAAGTTTTCTCGGCAACATGGATGAAATTTTGTGGGTGGCCAGTACAGATGACCCTATTGATTGAGTTCGACAATTGATTCTGAGCAATTTAGTTTAAGGGAGTAATGGCCCTTGTTTCTGTTCGTCGACTTGGTGTATGGGATTTGCAATGGGGACAAGTTTTCTCGGCTACTTTTCCTTCATTTTATTGTCTCCTTGCATATGTTTCAGTGGATAATGTCATTGCTCTGTGTTTTTTTTTTTTTTGTATGAATATGGAATCTCCCATGACCATTCTTACCGTGGCGGGGGATATTGGTGACAATGTTGCCTTGTTAAAACATGCAAGTGTCCCATACCATATTCCCATACCATCAGAGACACTGGCTTTTGAACTGAACGCTGATAACAGGAGGGGTGGGTCTTGACCTCTTTAGCCTGGAGGACATGATGCCCATGATTTCCAACAAGAATGTCAAATTTGGACTCGTCTGACCACAGGACACTTTGCCACTTTACCACAGTCCATTTTAAATGAGCCTTGGCCCATAGAACATGGCGGCGCTTCTGGATCATGCTCAACAATGGCTTCCTTTTTGCATGATAGAGTTTTAGGTGGCATCTGTGGATGGCACGATGGAATGTGTTCACAGACAGTGGTTTCTTGAAGTATTCCTGGGCCAATTTAGTAATGTCAATGACAGAATCATCAGTGAGCGATGCAGTGGCGTCTGAGGGCCCGAAGATCATGGGCATCCAGTAAAGGTCTTCGGCCTTGTCCCTTACGCACAGAGATTTTTCCAGTTTCTCTGAATCTTTTGATGATGTTATGTATTGTTGATGATGAGACCTTCAGGGCCTTTGCAATTTGACGTTGAGGAACATTGTTTTAAAATATTCCACAATTTTTTACGCAAGCCTTCACAGGTTGGAAAGCCTCTGGTCATCTTTACTTTCTTTCAGCTGATTCTCTTATATTTAATTGCTTTTTCAGCCCTTTTTTGCCTGTGTCCCAACTTTTTTGAGACCTGTTGCAGCCAGAAAATTTGAAATAAGCTCATTTTGTGGATAAAAATGTAAAATGTCTCAGTTTCAACATTTGAAATGTTATCTTTGTTCTATTGTAAATAACATATTGGCTCATGTGATCTGAAGGTCATTGCATTTTGATTTTATTCACAATTTACACTTTGTCCCAACTATTCTGGAATTGGGGTTGTAAATCCAGTTTTCTTCTCTTGAGTTTAAAAGCCACTGACAACCATTTCATCGTACTACTACTGAGAATATAGAGTACTAAGGTGACTATGTCACGCTGGTGTAAGAAGCATGCATTCCCATTCATTTTACCCATAGGCTTTTTGAAATATTCACTCTTGAAGTACTTCACGCTGTTTTTAAGCCTCCATCAATTTTGAGATTCTGCATCATAGCTTATAGTAACTACAAATGTTGTTCTTCTTGACCGTAATAAACTATAATTTGAATCATTTTAATTTTTCATTAATATGCTAAGCTAATTACAGCTTGAATGTGGACATGGGAGATAAAGTACACTCCTTCACAAATGATCTTTAACATTAATGATATGTTTGGGGTGTCTGTTGCAAGTGAAATACTAAGATTTGACCAATGTTCTTGAAGAGGATGATGTACTCTCAGCTTCATATCTGTCTGATTTAGATAAGTACTCCGCTGATGTAATAATGCAATTCTGATAGGCTAACAAGTGAGTAGGATTAGTCTTCTCAACAGGTGCTCCTGGAAAGTGGTCTGCAGTCCATTTTCCCCAACATGTTAATAGCCTTACGTATTTTTTTTTTTAACTCCAAAAGAGATAGATAATTCTCACTGATGGCAAGAATTAAAATCTGAATATGAACTCTCAGGATGTTTTGGCTGTGGTTCCCAAGAAGAAAGCACGTAAGAAGTCAATCAAAAGGTACAGCATATTGTAATGGCCAATGTGTTATACGTTTCTGCATTCAATATTGGTCTGTCCCAGGCATCCAATAGTGTTTTCCAAAAAAATCTGATAAATGTAGTGTTTTTTATCTATTGATCACATACAAAAATGAGAGATTGAGTTGGATTTTGGTTAGCATATGCCGTTTGCCAATTGCATCCTTTTAAAATCAAGACAGAAGATAGCAGGAGAGGGAAATGGGAAAAGAGGGAGCATCAGACAGACCAGACACTGAGACTGCACTAGGCGATCAGGGGAGGTGAGATTATGCTTTATCTAACATTAAATATCAACATAAGCTTAGATTTAATAATTGAAGAGAAATAGTCCATATATGTCCAGTCTGGCTTATGCAAGAAAATAGGCTTGACCACCAAAACAAGCAAAACTATTTGCACCCAAAGGGCTGTAACTTAAATAATCCAGCCCTGGTGGTGGAAAATAATAACGGTACTCCTATATGCCCACGACATGTGGGGGACTGTAAGGCCTTGGCAGAGGTATGCGCTCTCTGAGTGCTCTTGCTTATTAGAGAAGAGGCCTCAGAACACAGGAACAGGAACGTAAAAATAATTTTTCTACTCAAAACGACCTAAAATAAAAAATGTTTTGTTTTTAATCCCTGATCCTAACATCCAATGATATTGGAAAACTCAGCCCTATTCCACAGATTTAAAACGCTCTATGGCAGGCTGGCTTGGATATGCCAGTGGACGATTCCACCAAATGAACAATGAGCTAATGAGCTACACCACAAGATGCAAATCATCAGCTAGCTGCAAAACTGTCCAATCACAGCTGGCTTAGAGGTAGCCAAAAGAGCTTGCAGCATGCTGGCAAAAACCATGGACAGATGAGACTGTAAGATCAGTCTCCTATACTTCTTTCCAGAACCCTGCAGGCTGGATTTCCTTGGTGAAAGTCACCTCATTCTAATGTTTAGTCAAACAAGATTAACATCTTCACTGCGTCTGCATTTTCTATAAACCAAGATACAGCTACTTAATCTTTTCAACATCAAAAGGTGTGCCTAATAAAGTATTCAGGGAGTTTTTAAAATGAATTCAGTATTATAACATAAGGATGAATCTAGATAAGTTTAATGGATCAATACAAATGTAACTTGCTACATCAACAGTTGGATCAGATGTCAATATGATATGATACTGTTATTATGATAACTTGATGAAGAATTTATGTCACCTTTACATATTTATGGAACCAAATCTGAATTCAGATTTGCTGATTCAGATATTTAGTACAATGATAGTGCCCTACCTTTACTAAAGAGTCCAACTACACAACACCATGTTGCTGTTGCGTAATAACGAAATAGTACATCAGTCCATAATCAACTTAGAAAACATACTTGCACTTTGAATGATGGCCAGCTGAAATACAGAATGCAAATGTCCTTTACACCATTGCAATGTGGGTCTTACACACTGTAAACCGTGATATTGTGGCGCACTCAAATGTTTTGTGGAAATCAATTTCCTCAAAAAATTGTATTAGCCAATTTTATAATCGTGTGCTCACAGCACTTTAAAATGGTAAAGTAACTTTTCAAAATATATCATTATTATTTTTTAAAGTACCACAGAAACAAGCCAATTACTTTGGCTTACACATTTTTTTTTTTGAAGTAGTCATGTATACAAAATATTTGAGTGCAACACATTATCTGGGTTTACAGGCCAAGGCCAAATACCAAAGCTATCAATTCATGTTGGCAAGGCACAGTAGTGTTAAAAAAAAATAGCAGTGCGTCAAAACTTGTGAATAAAGTGCAAAATTGTTTAAGTTCAAGTTCAAGTTCAAAATTTATTTCAGACTTATTCCATACATAAAAATACAATGCAATACAAGAAAATAATAACCTAATAGCCTTCAGTTCCATATTTCAAATGAAGTTGAAACATTACACATTCAATTCCAAATCAAAGCATTAACAAATTTGATCAAGTCTGTGTTATTCTTTTACAGGAAGCAAATAAACTGAATATTAATCTGTTCAAAAAAAAATAGCAGAGTCAACAATTTTCTATTTAAACTCAATACGAAATTTAACTCAAGATTTGACTTCACTTTAAATTACTGAACAAATATTTAGTTGCATAAACATTGTTTTTGATAACTGCTGCACATCTGCATTGCATCCAGTCAACCAACTTCTGGCACCAAGAAACAGATGTTTCAGCCCAGGATGAACAAACTACATTCCACAGTTCCTATGAATTTTTGGGTTTTGTTTCAGAAAATGCATTTATAATGTCACCCCACAAGTTTTCAATGGGGTTTAGGACAGGGGATAGGGCTGGCCACTCCATTACCTCAATCCGCTTTGTCTGGAACCAAGATGGTGCTCGCTTACTCATATGTTTGGGGTTTTTGTCTTGTTGAAACACCCATTTTAGGTGCATTTCCTCTTCAGCATATGGCAACATAATCTCTTCAAGTATTTTGATGTATTCAAATTGATCAATAATCCCTGGTTTACAACAAATAGGCCCAACACCAGCATAAGAGAAACATCCCCATACCATGACTTTTGCACCACCATGCTTCACTGTCTTCATAGTGCACTGTGGCTGGAATTCAGAATACGGGGGTCATCTGACACACTGTAGACAACTACTACACCCGAAAAGAACAATTTTACTCTCATCAGTCAGCAGAATGTTACGCCATTTCTCTTTGAGCCAATTGATTTGTTTAAACAATTCTGCACGTCATTTTTTCAACAATGGTACCTTACAGGGGCTTCTTGCTGATGGCTTCGCTTTGATCAAATGTTTTCTGACTGTAACAGCACTTAGAGGTTATTTTATATCATCTTTGATTTTTCTGGAGGAGATGACTGGCTGAATCTTTGCCATTCTGACTATTCTTTGATCTATGTGAACAGTAGATGCTTATTTCCTTCCGCATGTTTCAGGTTTTTTTTTTTTTTTTTTTTGCCATTTTAAAACATTTCAGATCATTTTAGCTGAGCATCCTACATAAATTTTCCCCTCTCCAATCAACAATTTAATCAGATCACGTTGTTCCTCCGAACAATGTTTGGAACAGCCCATTTTACTTTACAATTCAGAAGGAATTTTATTACACTACTACATCTACAAGTCAATTACTTGCCATGCAGAAATATCACTACAACTAATAACAGTGGTTTATCAGAATATTGATGTTGCACTGCTATTTTTTTTAACACAACTGTAAACAGAGATCATAGAACATGACATTCAACATAAATCAAATATTTCACATACAGTATTTGTTTCATTTTCAACATGAATATGAAAGTGCTAATTTGCTGGTCAGTTTTGAGCTGATGTGAATATTATGAGGGTCAGATTCACATGGTCTTTTCATGTAAGCACATGATTTCCCAACAGCAATCCAAATGTAACTACTGTGCTAATGATCAAAACTAATTTAGGGTTGGTATGTAGAAGAACTCTACTGGACATCTGCCTGTGGGATATTCATTTCCCGGGAGTATGTCCGTTCATGTATGTAATTAGCTTAAAATAATGGGGATTATGACAGTTCCTTGCTCTCTAAAAAGCAGAAGCAAGGAACTGCTGTGTGATCTTTAGAGGTAACCTCTATGTCAGGGCACTGACCTATTGACAGTTTCCATCTGCCAGAGAGAATGTGGTCTCAATGTCAAACCTGCAGGCATGGGATTCATTTGTATGATCTTTGGACTTTGAATTCTAGCGGTCTCCACAACATAATAGCTTCCACTTTGTTAGTCAACCATGTTCCTATAAAGAGAGATTAAGGGAATGATTCTTGCAGTGACACCTTTCTGGATTGCAGGTCATTTTTTGTTCGGAACAGCCGCAATAATTTGCTGACAGAATCCAATGCTAATGAATTGGATGCATTGTCTAACATGAAAGCAATGCAGCAGGACAATCATTTCACCAGGAACATGGATCAATAACACACCAGACTGCGGCTATCCAGGCATGTAAAACCGTGTGTGTGCGCACGTGTGAGTGCACCTGCGCGTTTGCGTGAATGTATGCGGGCATGTGCCTGATGTGCATGCTGATGCATCTCAGCTTCTGTGAGCTTGTATGTGACTGTGGGAGAAATGAGAGCAAAGAGCCACATATCCAGCAGAAACACTTGACATTTTAAAGAGAGTTTGAAATCCCCCTGGTAATGCAATAATCCATCTGTGCTGGGGACTGGCAAGAAAAAAAGAAAATGAATCAGTCTTAAGTGGACTTTCCATTGCCAGACTGACACTACAATCAGCAATGGTGTCAAATTATTTATTTTACAATATATTTACTCTTCATTCAGAACAAGCCTCATATTATCCATGTATGCAGCCAATTTCAGGTATACAGAGTCTGGCTTTTGAGGTGCATTCGCAGTGTCTCACAGTTTTACACTATCTTGTGAAATGCGGGGTTTTTATAACCATGAACAAAAATCTGATCTTCTCTTAAATTTGCAAATATTTCTTTTTGTTTTCTATATCAGAAACAATGTTAACAATATTCATTCGCTTGGTAGTGACCGTAAAGCATTGTAACTTTTTTTCTAAGAATTCAGTGTTCCTTTCTGTTACCCTCACACATCCACACATACATATTACAGATCTATGATAAAAAAAATAGTACAATAATAAAAATAATAATAACAATAATAATACACACACGCACACACACACACACACACACACACACACACACACATATACATACACGGAATCTGTTGCTGTTAACTCCCAAAATGAAATGCAAAGAGCTGTCAGTGCTAGTAGGAAAGCTATTATGGAGCTGAAAAATCAAAACATGCCCACCAGAGAAGAAGCAAAATGATTCGGTATGGCCAACTGAACTATTTGGTATGTTCTTAAAAAGAATGAAAGCATTGATGAACTCAGTTAATGCTTCTTTCCGTCAACTCCCACTCATACACATTGCAGATTCATTATTAATCAGTAGGTAATTTTTCAAAACCAGCTTCTATATCAGTCAATCACAAAATATAACATGTATATAGCTCTTGGTCAATATTCCCAAACAGAACCCAGCATTTTTATGGTTCAAGACCCAAGGATTTCAGTACATTCTCAAATGCCTTCCCACTCTACTCAGCCAATGCCTGCTGTTCTCCAGTGGCTGATCTGGCATCAGTGGTCCATTACACTCCATGCAAACTCTCAGGAGTAAACTAGATTATTGAATCTACCGAAGGGCTCCTTACAGCTTGGGAAAAATGCTTATTTGTTGCCTCATACACAGGTACTTTCAAAAACATAATTACAGTATGGCATGTCTAATCATCACCCAACCCTTCTCAATAGGAGCCACCTTCAGCCTATTCCTTCAATTCCATTCTGATTGAACGCTGCAGGACAGGGAGACCTCAATTCATGTGTGAGCATGATAATATAATCTGAATGGCCCAGTGGGGTATTGGACAGGATGCAGATAGGAGCTGATTGCTTCTTTCTCTCAGTAGTGAATCACGTCTTAAGGAAAAGAGTAAGCGTTGCTGACAGCCAGTTGTTCATGTCAAATCACTGGCAGTTGAATGTTCTCTCCACCAGCTTCCCAACAAGAAATAAATTCTTCAATCCCAGTAGAAACATATCGCAATCAGACCAATGTGATAGCCTGCTCATTGCTCAGTAAAATCTTCATGCCTGAAAGCTCCGAAAGTCTTATGACTGCAAATACATTAACTGTACATTATGTATCTTCATGGTTACAGCAGCAGTAACAAATTCCAGGAAAAAAACTATGCGTCCCAATAATCTATACAACTACAGTTACCCTCAGAGTGTGTTTTCAACACAGTCACAGGCAAAAGAGTTGCAAGCCTGCTAACTCTTTAACCAGGTACTGAGTAGAGATTGCAGCACCACTGATGATTTGCTGACTGTAGCACTGTGGCAGTAGTTCTAAAAAATTAGCTCAAACAATGTAGGCAAGTGAAATCGAACTAAAAAAATTGTGTCCATGATTCACAGATTGCCCTGCATCTGGGAAACTGGACAAAATTTGCCTAAATTCTGTGGCAATTGGATCAACAGACAGGCCCACCATCCACATCACACTGCTCAAAGCTGTCGATTCCCCTCTCCTTATGGTCTCCCTTCAGCACCGCGGACAGCGCATGTCGGCTGGGATTCCGTTCAGCACCCCTGGCTACAGCTGTACCTTGGACAGCTCCAGCCACTTGTGGCCAGGAAGTGCAAGAAGGGCTCTCCTAGCGCATTCCGCACAAGGCAACGCACCTGATCCTCATCCGCGTTTAACAAACCAGCTATATAAAGCCGGCACTGCAGCAGACGGGGCCAGGTTGGCTGAGAGTGCATTTTTCAAGTATGTTACTAACCGCTGTTCTCTCTCTACTTTTCTTTCAGAGTCCGAGGGCAAAGAGACAGAAAATATCAAATTTACGCTCCTTCCAGAAAGCCTCGCTCTGATGCAACTCTACCATGTGAAAGTATTCTCCTAAGAATATTAAGACTGATAAAGTCCATTGTCTTCTGGTTTATTATTGTAAATAAAATTACCGCCTTGTGGGCTGGATTCTTGCCAACCTGTTGCCTGCTTTTCTGGTGGTTCACCACAGTTCTAACACCTGAAAGTATGAGATACACACGTAATGGGTCCCTACAAAA
Organism: Gymnothorax javanicus; assembly: GCA_029692085.1. Taxonomy (NCBI): domain Eukaryota; kingdom Metazoa; phylum Chordata; class Actinopteri; order Anguilliformes; family Muraenidae; genus Gymnothorax; species Gymnothorax javanicus. The sequence goes on along the minus strand of CM056193.1, from coordinate 159,921,073 downwards.
CCCTTACTGTATAAGCTCAATGAATTCTGTTAAGCATTTTTTGAGAAGATGTGGATAGACCTCACCCCCCACTACAGCAAAAGGAGAGGGAAACTTGGCAAAATGTAACTTCATTAAAACACCTGGAAAATCATGAAAATAAAAAAAAATTCATAAACAAGGTATGATATACACACCTTTTGTGTCCCTACTAAGCACATGTACTGTATATGTTCAATGAACTGTTTTTTTTTTTTGTAAGATTATTTTTTGGAATTTCCTCCTTTATTAGATAGTTGTACAGTAAAGAGTGACAGGAAAGTTGGGGAGACTAATGGGGAAGATATGTGGCAAATGACCCGGGCCGGAATCGAACCCAGATTGCCACGGGAAGGACACAGCCTTTATGGTGTGCGTGCTTAGACCAATGTGCCTCCGGAGCGCCCCAAGTTCAATGAACTCTGTTGACCGGTTTTTGAGAAAAAGTGAACAAACGATAGCTCCTATCAACATAATCAATGCCGTGCAGACGTACGTACGTATGGACGGACAAAGGTAACCCTATGTGCACCCAGCCATAGAGGGCGGAGGCATAAAAATCCATGGGCGATTGGAGAAAGCGCAACTCAGCAAGGACAAGATTACAAGTCAATCATTTCTTTAGGTGCAGGGGACCCACCCAGGCACCCATCCTCAGATACAGTGGGCTGAATAATTTTTGGCATCCCTGACAGATTATTGTACAGCAATAATAAATAATCATACACACACACGCACACACACACATGGAATCTGTTGCTGTTAAATATGAAATGCAAAAACCTATCACTGCCGGTCACTGCCCCTGCAAGAGAATGTACTAAAATAGTGCGTACATGCGAACGTTATTTACATACGTACATTAATTCATTTGTTCATACATGTATGGAATCTGTTGCTGTGAACTCTGAATATGAAATAAAAGAAGCTGTCACTACCAGTAAGGCAAGAATTATGAAGCTGAAAAACCAAAATAAACCCACTAGATAATAAACAAAATGGTTTGGTGTGACCAACTGAACTATTTGGTATATTCTTATAAAGGAAGAAAGCATTTGTGAGCTCAGGGATACAAAACTGCCGGTAAAATTATGATAACAACTGCAGTGGATGACAGAATATTGTTTTTTACTTATTGTAACGGTTCACAATCTCCATGAAGTAGGTGTATCAGTGACAAAGTCATCACCCAAGAGAAGACTTTACCAGTATGAGTACAATAGGTTTATCTCAAGATATAAACCATTAGTGAGGCTCAAAAATGACAAACTTGGCAAAAAAAAAAAAAAAAAAAAGCATCAGAGAAAGCCCATATAGTTCTGGAACAACATCCCATGGACAGATGAGACAAAGATCATCTCACAAAGATGGTGAAAGAAGAATATGGAGAGGGGAAGAAAATGCTCATGATCCAAAAGTGAAATGTTCAATAAAAGACAAGTCAATCAAATGACTTGAATCCAACTGAGAATGTATTTCAATAGTTGAATGAAAATTGAAGGCAAAACTCCCCAGGAAGAAGCAGGAACTAAAGACAGCTGCCGTGAGGGTCTGGCAGAGCATCTTCAGGGATAAAATCCAGTGTCTTGTAACATCCATGGGTTCCAGATTTCAGGCAGTCATTAATTGCAAAGGATTTGCCATATGGTATTAAAAATGAAAATTTAATGCATGGTTATGTTATTTTGTCCAAGTAATGTCTCTGTCCAGCACAGGATTTGGTTTCTAGATGACAACAGGGGCTTTTTTTTCTGGAAAACCTCCCAAACATCTTGTACCAGTGTAGATGGCATCTGATTGTATATTTTTGGATACCCTCTTCCCCAAAGGAATAATTATCCCCAGCCATGAAGTGGATGGGGGTATGGAAATTAGTGTAGTGCTTTCGCGTCTCCATCTGTCCATCACCCTTCTTTTTTGGGCCAGAACTCCTTAATTGATCAATATTTCTCTACAAGATTTTAGAAATGGATACATTTAATTGTGTAGATTTTTCATCTGTCCCTCTAACGTGTTTTGTTTCCAGGCCACATATCAGCAACCCCTTGGTTCACGATCAAAGTATTTCATGTATGTTAATGTCTGCAATTCTCCAACTGTGATCTAGGAATTTCCATTACCAGTTGATGCATTCAAAATAGGCACATGGAGCCAGGCACATTTCACAGTACTACATTCCTGCATTATTATTGATCCAATATTAAAAAAGCATAATGCAGTTTTTAAATGATGATTTCTATTATTGAAAGAAGGAAGCTATCCAAATCCTGGCCCTTTGTGGTGAAAATAATTACCTCCTTCGTTACTACTCAACCAATTCAACAAATTTATTGATAACTGAGTTCCATTTCACTAGACACACCCAGGCATGATTACTGCCAGCCTGGATGAATCTATGCATCACGTAAATGGAACCTGTCTGGCTGTGTGAAGAAGACAAAATGCAACACATGATGCTGCGCTCTAAAGAAATTCAAAAACAGATGAGAAACAAATTCGTTGACATCTATCAGTCTGGAAAGGCTTACAATTTTTTTTTTGGCTCTGGCACTCCAGTGAACCATAATGTGAGCCAATACCTACAAATAGAGAACACTTGGAACAGTGAACCTTCACTGAAAAAACTGCCACTTCGGATCAGAGTGAAAATATTGTGTTGTTTTGTGACATCTAATTGTTTTAAGGTTTCCCAACTGAAATTTTCATTAACAATGCAACTCTTAGCATAGAAACCTAATTTCAACAGGTTAGATTAAATTATTAAATAGAATTATTTGTTCACATAAATAGCAACTCTTTTTCATTTTTTTCAATGTTTCCAGGAATTGACTTTCAACCAAAAGTTCTCGAACAGCATACACTGTATGTATATGTATGTATATATATATATATATATATATATATATATATATATATATATATATTCTGTATGTATACTGTGCGTAGTTAGTGGAGGTTGCTAACTGTGCACTTCAAAATTTTTGAGAAGGTGCACTACATCTACATAAATGCAATATGCCACCAACTCAGGCTCTACAGAACCATTCTTCTTTTTTTTTGCAAACTATGCAAAAGTATATAACAGCCTTGTGCTGGCAGCTATGTTCTTTACTGTTGTTATGTCCATGGACTGGGTGGCAAATGAATTTAAAATGGTAATTAAACTTAAGACGGCCTACGTGTGCGTTGCATGTTTTTAACAGAAACCTGCCAGCCAAACAGAAAAGAGTATACTACCAGGCAAAAAAGAGGAAAAACTAAGGCTGCATTCCAATAGATTTTTTTTTTTTTTACTAATGAAAGATCCTAACTCCTTGAGTTATTTACGTAGCAGCCATTATAAGTATTGTGTGAATTCTCTTATGTTTAGGAGAGGAGCTTTAACACTTCCAAACTTATCTCCTTCGGCGTATGGTACGCTACACCATCCTCTATGTAAAAAAGAAGATAATGCCGTCCCACAATCCATGCAGCAGAAATACTTAAAGTGACACCATCCATCCAGCCAGACATTAACACATAAGAACATAAAGGGCAAGGGACATATGATTACGTGTAAGCACAGTCGGATTCTCCCAGCAGTGTAGCTGTCTTTTCAAAAGTCCTTATAAATTCTCCTTCACATCTTTCCATAAGTTCATGATGTTTTCCATTGAGGTTAAGGAATTTTGATAAGGAATTAGAGAATAGGACAAAATTTTCTGAATATTCAAATGCGGCCCAGCTGTTTGGATTCAAATCAGCAAATAGGAGCCAGCAATTGGATCATTATTATGGTGAACAATCGGAGGCAGCTGAAGGTCATTTGAAAGTATCAATCAGAATGATGTAGACCAAGAATAGATTGGGGATATATACGTATATTTTTTGCAAAAACCCCTCAAACGGTCACTTCAAATGACTTTTTCAGACCTTTCATTTTTTTAATTTGAAAAATTTTGCACGCAATACCCTAAACAGAGGCCTGTGCCACGTTACAGATAGATTAAAATATAACAGATTTTACTCTTTACAAAACAAATTCTATTAAGAGCATTCCGTGTTCATTAATAAAAGTATATCTTGAGTGGGATATTACATTTTCACATTCATGAAATAGCTTTTTAATTGCAGCTTTCACGGTTCCTTAGAAATTTAGAATAGAACTGGTTGTGTAGATAATCTCTACTTTGGGAAACATTATTTATAAAAATGATAACAAAGATCATTAGTCGTAGAATAATCAAGTGACCATACAATAGCGTATCCATTTTGCATTACCAAAGCTCTCAGGACTGCTGATAGTGACTTATAGAACAAAAATCAGAAAAAGCGCAAGCATTCAGAGTAGGAACACAAAATCCACATGCTGGCATGCATTGCATTCTAAATAATGTGCTTGGTATTCAAAATTCAATGTCATTCCATATAATTCCATCGCATAGGAAAAGGCAACAAGTGACAACATCTTCCGGTAACACATATTTTAGTGCTTTTCATAATGTTTAGCTCCAGCAGTTTGTGAACTCTAGGTTGTTTACTTATAATAGTATTGATTTAATATTCATAAGAATATTATGAATTTTAGAGTAATTTAACTGTTACAAGATGACAAATCATTTTTGAGTTATAACCATATTAAAATGCGAGACCTTGAGTTTGACCTTTCAAGGTCACTCAGTGTCACAGGTCATGGTTCCAGATGAAAGCCCATATACAACCCCAATTCTGAAATAGTTGGGACAAAGTGTAAATTGTGAATAAAATCAAAATGCAATAACTTTTAGATCACATGAACCAATATGTTATTTACAATAGAACATAGATAACATTTCAAATGTTAAAACTGAGACATTTTACATTTTTATCCACAAAATGAGCTTATTTCAAATTTGTGGCTGCAACAGGTCTCAAAAAAGTTGGGACACAGGCAAAAAAAGGGGCTGAAAAAGCAATTAATATATAACAGAATCAGCTGAAAGAACATTTAGCAAGTAATTAAATTAACTGGCATCAGGTGTGTAACGTGATTGGCTATAAAAGGGATGTCTTAGAGAGGCTGAGTCTCACAGAAGTAAAGATGGCCAGAGGCTCTCCAACCTGTGAAGGCTTGCGTTAAAAAAATGTGGAAAAAAACGTTCCTCAACCTCATTGTAAAGGCTTTGAAGGTCTCATCATCAACAGTGCATAACATCATCAAAAGATTCAGAGAAACTGGAAAAATCTCTGTGCGTAAGGGACAAGGCCGAAGACCTTTACTGGATGCCCATGATCTTCGGGCCCTCAGACACCAATGCATCACTCACCGGCATGATTCTGTCATTGACATTACTACATGGGCCCAGGAATATTTCAAAAAACTACTGTCTGTAAACACAGACTGCTGTGCCATCCACAGACGCCGCCTAAAACTCTATCATGCAAAAAGGAAGCCATTGTTGAGCATGATCCAGAAGCGCCGCCGTGTTCTGTGGGCCAAGGCTCATTTAAAATGGACTGTTGCAAAGTGGCAAAGTGTCCTGTGGTCAGACAAGTCCAAATTTGACATTCTTGTTGGAAATCATGGGCGTTGTGTCCTCCCGGCTAAAAAGGAGAAAGACCATCCCTCCTGTTATCAGCATTCAGTTCAAAAGCCAGCATCCACAAAATGTTGGAGGTTTTATCTGAGACCAATGCCCACCTATCCTGGAAGTTTCATGAAGATTGGTCTAGCCGTTTAACCGTGATGTTGTTAACAAACAAACTTCACCAAAAACAATACCTCGCCCATACAAATTCCATCCTGGCGAGGTAAATATGATCAGAAGAACAAGCGATTTCAGAGGATTTACCATTCCTGCCCCCTTGCTTGCTGGGAAGCTGGATTAAATTTGTGACTTCTCCTCATACGTCAAATGCTGCTTCCAAAATTTCGTCCACCAAATTTTCTTGGTCAGATGACGTTATTCACCACCAGCAAACTAGCTAGCTAGCTGGTAACCAAGCAGTGTAGCTAGTAACAAACCTAATAAAATTTGTAAAAAAAAAATATATGGCTATATAAATTGTATTCCTACAGTGATTCTATGTTCACTAGCTAGCCACAATATATGCCTATACTAGCTACATAAGCGTAACTAGCTAGCTAACTTGTAAATAATACATACAGATCACTATACTATCACTTTATCGTATAGTGCAAAGCAGATTTATCTTTGCAGCAGCCCGTATTTGGTCCTTGGTCGTAGCACACAGGTAAAATTTGGGACAAATAATGAAACACAGCCCTTACCCATTTAACTTAGCTGTCCTCCGTACCATAGCATTCCCTGATTTGTGGAACAGCAGTCACAACCAACAGAAAAGCCAATTCCGGACATGTGATTCTCGTAGCATGCCTGATTGAAAGCCCTATAAAAACCATCTCTTCTTTGGTTCAACCTTTCATCGAGTTTTGGTCGACTACCAGCTATAATTTGTAACTTCTCCTTGTAACTAAGTTAAACCAAGTTTCCAGAATTTTGTCGAACACATTTTATTTGTTAAAATGATATCATTCCAATGTGAGTGAGCGAGCTAGCTAGCTAGCAAGCAATCCAGCTAGCAATATCCAAAATAAAATTAAAAACCAATCAAAAAAATATAGGCCAAAGCTTTTTCAATATTCATTAGCTAGAATACAGACCTGTACTTCAAAATCATATTCACAATATTAACACAAGAATTTAAATAACTACAGATTAAAATAAAAAGCTGGAGTTTGAAGGTGAAATTGGCTGGCTGACAAGCATGCAAGCTTATCACTGATCGCTGAGCTTTGCACTATACATATTTCTATACAATGTTATTTGTTGTACTGTCTGTCCATAATCTTGATCAGGAACAAACAAAATTTATGAAAAAATGTTTTGCTGAGCTTAAAAGGCAGAGGGCCTAAAGTGACAGCTGTCCAATCAGAGTGATAAGAGGCTATACATTGAGATGAATTACACCCCTCATTTCATTCCACTCTCCTATTTATGCAGGACATCGCTCAACAATGGAATTATTTTATTTGACAGAAGAGGGCACTCTTTCCAAAAAATTGCATTAATAGATAGTTCTATGCCATTAATAAAAAAAAAAAAAAAACTGTAGTGATTGATTCTGATTCCAGGTAAGTTTGTTAGTTCTTTAACATGTTTTTCCCTACAGTGTGCATAATCTTCATTAATGGACAAGCTGCCTCTGTGATTAATACGCTTCAGCTGGCAACAATTCTTTTAGTCCTAACAGATGCACTGTTTGGCTTTTCATTTCTTAAACAATGTCAGAATGCCTATCCCATGGTTGGGGAAATATGTTACTGATTTTCAGAAGAGGCAAATTATTAGTTTGTATCAAACAAAGAAATCAACTTAGGAAATTGCGGAAATCACTGGAATTGGATTAAAACTGTCCAATACATAATTAACCCCATTGAAAGTCCTCAGGATGTGCTGGAAAAGACTAACTGGAATAGTTTGATTCTTGCATTGTCATTACATAATCTCAGCCAAAAATATTAAAATGAATGCAACTCTGGACGTGAATAAATGTTGTGATGTCGCATAAGATTGTTGAAACAATGCCACAACAACTGTATGTCGTAAACAAAGCTCAGGTAGGTCCAACAAAATATGAGACTTTTTTTTTTAGTAGTTGAGCAGAAAAAAATCTTCCAGGCATAGTGATACACTTTGACTAGTGTCCCTTACTAAACACTGGCCAATGGCCATCTAAGAAACTTTGACCATGGTATGATTCTTAGTAGCAGATGTGGTATTCCCAAAAATGAGGACCAACAACTGTATCGGAAGTTTCACAAACTACTATCTTTTAGGTTTAATTTGAATAAAACAACTGCTATCATCAAAGTAGATGAGGATACAGAAGCTACGGATTAAAAAAAAAAAACTGGATAGGGACAATTCCAAGATTACAATATTCCCCTGCAATAAGCAGATTATATGGTCTCACTTTGGAATGGACCATTCTACCTTGTCTCAAGAGTCTAGGGTGTTCTGGTAATATGAGCAATGTCTTTGGCACAAGTTCCCTAATTACCCAGTGAGCAAGAGTTTCTAACAAGTGCTGCTTACTGTGTGGATTCCTCAATGACCACAATCTGGCATTGTCAGATGGACACTTCCTGGAGTATAGTGCATCATATCGCCAAGCACATGTCATCTCAAGCTAACTCCACAAGAATGATAGTGACTTCAGTGTACGCTAATAGCATGTATGGATCCAGATCTCAGTCCATGACATTGGGAATGATGTGGAGTGGGAGGTTCAAATGTGTGGAAGCATACATGTGTGGTTGACAAATATACAGAAACAGTGTGATGCTATTGAGTCAGCGTAAACCAAAAACCCAAAGAAAGCTCTCTAGCACCATGTTGAATCCTTACTATGAAGAATTCAAGCTCTTCTGATGGCTAAAGGGGGTCTTCTACAGTCTAAGATAGGTGTACCTGATAAAGTGATTTTTGAGATTCTACAAGAAAAAATCAGAGCATACAGCACAGCTCTACATTTGTCCTAGTCTACCTACACATTGAGTGGAGCTGATTTTTGAGCTAACAATTTTGCCGTGCATTGTGCCTTGATGTGTGGATTCCATTTCAAAAGCATTTTCAGAGGCAGGGAGGGGATTATTTCCCCATACACTGATTTAACTTTGATGTTTAATTTTTCATCCAGAAAACAAGCACGACTTTAAAAAAAAAAAAAAAAAAAACATTTTCCCCAAGCCAAAATTAACTTCAAAAACAAACGATATAAGCTGACGACATATGGGTAAAATAATCTGTCAGTATTATAATTTGGTTATTTTTGCACCGTCATCAAGCATCGAGTGACCATCGATCAAGAAAGCAATTATCGAACTTGAGTCGTCTGGTTTATACCAACAATAATGATACCGTCACAAGAAAATTTGAACACACATGGATGTATGGTTCAGACGAGCTATACCTTATCCATCTATAGCCTACCGAGAAGTTGTAGCACACTTAATTGACGTGAGCATTGACGGTTAAAATGTAAAATGTCGTGGCACATATTTTTCCTACACGGCTATTGCGCGCACGCAGGCTAACGTGTGCCAGGGCCAAAATAATAACAAAAAAGGCAGAAAAGACAACGATTATTTCATAATACATTTTACAACATATGCTGTACATGCCAAGACTTCCCCAGGTCATTCAAAAATAATAATTCTGCTTTCCTGAATATGCTGGAATTCGTGCATGGCGTGGGATCGTGATGAGATGGTTCACCGTTAGCAACCAGCTGCAAGCATAACAAGTACTGGATTTCTTTGCTAGCGAACGTGCACCCACTCTAAATTTGTCCAATCGCCAACCTAAGGCTCAAAGCGGCATCCTCGACATTCCACTAGTGTGTGAGCGTACGTATACATGCGTGCTTAGGCGCGCGGTGTGTGTAATAATAAAAGTGCTTAAAGCTTTCACTTTCATCTAAGAGGCATGTGTCGGTTATTATCACCATATAAAGTCAAAAGCTCTGAAACAAAAAGGCTTCCTCGAGCCCCCTTGTCTTAATCTTTCAGAGCAACAGTTATGACGATGATATCGTTGCGCATGGGAGCACCTGCAATTGTGACAAAAGGCAAATATTCCTTTTCTTCGAGATGACGTTACTCTGTATGATAGGCTATCATTTTTTTATTTCTCCTCTGTTTATGACGACTCTACATTTTCCGCCAGTGTAACTCGCTCAATTCAAATACAAATGCAAACATTGATGAATGTTCCACGTCGTGCTATACAGTCCGTATTTTGTGCGGTGTTTAACTCCGAGCTAGTAGTAAATAAATAAATAAATAAATAAACAAATAAATAAATAAATGCCAGGTAAAACGTTTCATGGCTCAAACCGCCTCACAGACCACGAAGGTGCGAAGAGCCAGTTCCGTAATACATTTCGCACCAACTTGAATATCTTGCATATAACCAGCCTCTGTAATTTTAAGTTCAACCGTCTACACTGTGGAGAAATCAATATACACCAACAGTGCTGCTCGGAAGGTTTTCTAATTGCTAATTGGGTGAAACTTTAATTGGGTAAAAATCATGAAGTCACAAAATTAAATAACGAAATTTCGTTTAGTCGTCTTCTCAAACAGACCGCTAGTTACTAGGCATATGAAGCAGGTCACGTATTCGCTTGAGCATACTGCGAGAATATTTATTACTAAGCCTCTGTTCAATGCCTGCATTGAACGCCAAGCCTTCCAAGTAAATGCATTGCCTGAACTCCGTTTATTATGACACATTTAAGCACATTATGATCTCCTTATATGAAACGAAAGCTGCTGTATTCATTGAAACCGCTTCTTTTCCTTTTTTTTTATTAAACAGGAAAAATAAAATAAAGGAGCGAATACATACCTTGCACACGAGAGAACGTCATGAAAAAGACAAGGTTCCAAAATACAACTCCTGTTTTAAGTCTCATTTTCCTATCGTGAAAGAAGTCCGTTGGTGCACGATTAATACATCCTTTCTTGAAAATGTCTTTTAATTCCGCCGACCTGGCGAGATTTCCCTCTTTTTTGATGGCTTTCATAATCACATCTAGCTATTTATGTATTTTCTTCGTATTCCTCAACCGGGCGCAGTATGGTTGCCGTAGAGCCGGCTGCGCGGTCACGGCTCGAAGTGTGCAGTGCTTGTGGGATACCACGGCAACCTTGAAGAGGACTCAACCATCTCTCCAACGGGGGCATAAAGGCTCAGCTCTACTCCTGCGAGTCCCGCTCATTCCCATTTCCACCCCTTTGGCTCTATTTTACCTGATAAATATGTCCCTTTTAAAGTGAATTCGCCATTGCTTCAATAGCACTAGCTTATTAGGTTATCGACAGAGTGACTTGAGATAAAGTAGACCCAAAATTAGACAAATGCGGCAGGTTAAGTAATGCAATACGCCGAGTTCGGCTGGTATTCTATTGCCTAAGTATAAGCGCGTAAGGTTTCATGCCTTTATTAAAATGCGCGCCGCCGAGCGCGCACAGTACTTAAGACTGTACCTAAATGTAAGTCCGTTGCGAAAAAATAAATCAATATGAGCCGTATGATCGCTCCAACATTACGCTGTTGTGGTGGATTACTGAAATTTTAGAAACCGCAATGGACACAATTGATGAGTTTTTTCGGCAAGCCATTGGCCACTCCGGTTATCCACTTTTCATGTGCGCATCGGTCTAATTTTTTAAAACAATGGTTCATTAGATCCGCATGGACCTGATTTCATGGGAGTTATGAAACTTTGCAGCTGAGGTTCCAGCAGAATCGCAGAAGGTCCATGTCTGCCATCTACAGGTTGTCGGCACACAATCTTACAGCACGCGGTTCAGCCCAATAGCCAATGCAAGTGGCCGCACACCCACATCAATACACACGCACACACACTCACAGGCGTTCACGCAATCACGCGCACAGGTTTGGAGACAGAGAGAGAGAGAGAGAGAGAGAGAGAATGTCTGCCAGTTCAGAAACTCTCGTTGCAGAGACTTCATTACGTTTCTTACCCTCCGGAAACCAAGGCGTTTGTTTGTTGGATCAGACAGGGCCACTTAAATTCTGCCACAATATTGCATTGTCCATTATAACCTACACAGAGAGACGACGAGGCGATATCAAGTTTCTGACAAACCTTATTTTCGCAATACACATAGCTTTTACTGTCAAGATAAATTATTTTTGAAAGGGTATCACGATCGCAATTTTTTGGGAAATGTCCACACGCAGCGTAGCACTCAAAAAAAATGCAACCTTATGAAATGTTAGATTTACTTAATAATGTTATGTCAACTGGTTCCACGCAATAGCTTTGCGTAACCTTTATTTGACTTCTAACATTTTTGGCCAGTTTAATTAATTACACTGAGTGGAATGTACTTAACTCAGTTTTGTGGAACCCGTTGACATAACATTATTAAGTAAATCTAACATTTCATAGGGCTTCATTTTTTTTGAGTGAAGAGCACCTCTTGAAACTGAAGAGAAAGCTACATGCACGTGTGGACCAAATTATGGATAGACAGTTTTTCTATTGTGAATGTTTCCAAATTTCATCTGTCAACTCATCCGTCTGCAAAATTAGATTTTATCGCTGTTGTTTTCTTTGTTGTTTTCTATTGTGAGGCTAAACAGACTCAATCATAATTTGTACGAGTACGAGAAGGCGAAATCAGGTACAATAACTGTTGATCACCGCAGCATGCAGCCCTCCACTTCTTGTGGAACTGTCCATGGTGCTGTATTCGCAAACACGGCCCTCATCTGTTGCTGAAAACTCAACTGATAAACTGAGACGCCATTTGGTCCAAATAATGCATCCCAATACATCCTCTCAGTCTTCTGCGGTAGTCTATGAGTTCTTTGATAAGAGTACATTTGAACATGCTATGATGCAGTCTGTCTGAAATCACCAATGTATAGGAAACACTCCTGAAATATGGCTTTAACTTTGAACTATAATTACAGTAGCATGTACATAGGTAATTCATATTATTCTACATGTCAATGGAGCCCATACTGACTGCAGTCTAAATTGCAGGAAAGTACACAAAAGGACAAAATTATTTAAAGTGGCAAGGGGGATAGAGTCAAAACTGATGCCAATTTTCCGAACAGCAAAAAGACTGGTAGCCACAGGGGATGCTCTCTACCAGGACCAGACAGACCAGTGGGATAGTAGTTGCTAATAACTGCATATCTACAGCTCTGTAGATCACTAGGCACTTCGCGCTGTGAATCACAGCCCCATTCTATTGGCTAACCTTTACCCTATTCCTAACTTGTGGATCTTAACCAACACCAACACTTTTACCACCAGATTGTGGCAGGATCTTATCCAGCCTTATCCATTGGATCTTTGGATCCTCAGTGAGAACTATTTGTATATAACCCCAGAATTGAATTCATCCATATTTGAACAAAAACTAGTGCATTAGCAGCATCACACAGCTGGTATATACGATGGGGCCATCATTTAGAGTCCATTTGAAGACCACAATGGAAAAACGACCAGAGTCACAGTTTCACATTGTGGAGAAATGATTAATTAAAAATTCAAAACAATCTTAGAAACAAAGCACTGAAAAAATATGCAAAAATATAAAATATATAAAATATTATAATAATGTATAATATTTAAAATATACAAAAATGCAAAATTTGGACTCTGATCGTTTTCCTTTGTGGTCTTCATTTGTGCTGAAGGCTAATCCACAACGTTGCATAAAATGCAACAAGGAACGCAAAATCTGGACTTCTGTTCAATAACGAAAAGTAACGCGGTCTTATAAGACAATTTTGTATTCTCTTTAATTCAGCTGGATGGTTTATATTTAGACAAATCCAAAGGTGGCAATCAAGTTTTATAGGGTCATCAACAATCTCTGACTTGTTTGATGGACAGTGGAAAATCTTGAGATACAGAAGTGACAATGAACTTGGATTATTTCATTGGAGAAGTTTGTCATATCTAGCCAACAAGACCAGCTCGTAGCAAAAAAATCTTTATTTATTATTTAATTAATGTAATTTTATTTAAATTTGATCGTACAATACATGAACCTGCTGGGGTGTGGATTTTGATTGGCTAATTACTTTATGTAACATAAATTTTGTTCCTGGATAGTGTGTGTTATTTCTTTATTGCTAACGTTGGAAAAGAATAGAAAATGCTCATTTTTCCCTTCAAACTTTGCATTTGTGTCCTGGATAGTGAAATCTACAACCTATTTTCTATCTAAAAATAGGCAAATTTGTGTATTTTCATTGACATAATGTCTGAATAAAACAAAATATGAATCAAATTTGAATAAATATGTATATTATTATATCTTCCTATTCAAGCGAGCAAAAACAGTCTGTCTTTTTTAGTTTTTCTACAGTGCTCGAAAGTAAAATGAGATGCCCAGAGTTTATGATGATCTTCAACAGGCATGCCAAAATATACCTTGTAGGCTTCATACATTTTAGCAGATGCTGTCACAGAGTACTTCTTTGCTTTTATTTTGTTATTCTGGCCACATACATTGCAAAATGCATCTGGAGAATGCTTGCAGCTTCTTGATGCCATCTCTGAAAAATTCAGATATGTTCATTTAGGCAACAAGAACTAATCTGAGGTGGTGAGTGGTGAACCGCTGCATATGTATTACTATGGAATGATCTAGAAAATTTTTAAAGGTTCTTGAAAGTTCTACAACATCCGAGAATATTCTTGAAACTTCTTAGAAGTTGTAAAATATTCTATAAAGTTCTTGAAAATTCTTGTCAGAAGAAGACAAGCAGTGGCCATCATGGCCAGTCCCTAGCAGTCAAATACAGTCCATTAAAGGCCATTATGCCCGTTTTTCGGGGCTACTTCATTTTCAGCCAAAATGTAAATAATAAATCCATCTCCAGATGAAATGTGGGATCGTACATTTGGTAATGGAAATGGGACAGCAGGCACAGTATTAATGTAGAAGGTCAGATTCAAAATTAGTTTTTCAGATAATTGCAGATAACGGGTCTACCCATGCAGGATTTATGCAAACTTCTGGAGCGCATTTTCAGGACTTCAAACATTTGTTCAGTTACAGTTTGTGTTTTGTGCGATAGAACGGAAATCCATGCACTATTTAGACATTCTATGCCATATGTTTGGTATTTTGGCCAACCATTGTCGCCGAACAGCCACCCTTCCAGGGGCATCCTCTGGAAGACAGTATGAATTACAGAGTTCGCCAGTATTAAAGAGTTGTGGCTCTATCCAGTATAATCTTCGAATACCTATATGCATAGCCTCACATGATGAATCACAAATTACTACATGGAATAGATTCCCTTACGATTAAAACAGCCTGAATCACAACATGCTATCACAGCATGATGGTACATAGAGTGATCGCATTCACCATTTTGGGGCGTGTTTTTTTGAAATATCTTGACAATAATCTTTCACATCATAATTTTCTTTATTATTTATAATTGTTTGCTTGCGTGGGTGCTGGAGTTCGTCCCTGTGTAGAATGTTACAAGCAGAGGGTAAGCACATTATGCTCTCACCAACAAAGGGCATAATATTATCATAATAATACGCCATTAAAATTGCAGTTAAAAACTCACTATTGACTGTTAGTCAGGGGAATAAGGGAAACATATGGGGTGTTTGGTTCAGATTGTTGCAAAAGCACCACATTTGGCTCCAATCTTTCTCATATATTATATTATTGATTTTTGCCAGGAGCCAAAACATAGGTGGCCCGGGGCCCGAGTAATGTTGAAATAAAAAATCGCTGCTGTCCGGTGCAAAGATTTACCATAAACTTTCATTGAAAGGGCAATAATCTTGAACAATATCACATTTTACAGGTTTTTGTGTTCCTAAGATGTTGGGCTCTAATTTCTTGGCGCAGCGCAGGGTGGCACAGCGTGGCGCAGCCCACGCAGTGGTAATTTCGTCCGGTGCAGCCCGCGCAGTGGTAATTTCGTGCAGTGCAACACCATGCGCAGCCACTTTGGTAATTTGGTAGACGGACGCGCACCGAGATGGGTGTGGCGGCGTAGTAGGGGGAGGTGTCACATATTCATCATGACACAGTGACCATTTCGTGGCAAAAGGCTCCGCCGAAAGTGCGCAGAGAGCTCGCCAGCTCTAACCTGGTTTACTTTCTGTGCAGTGGTAATTTGGCTGACCGGCGCACAGTGGGCACACGTCACTGAGGCCTCACAGGCAGGTTTCCAGGGTGTCAGGCACATTTCAATGCAATAAATAATTACAGCAACCACTATTTAATGTAACTATCTGAATCAGCACATAAATTATAGTATCTATATCGATTGTTCTGATGTCAGATCAAAGGTGGTTGGCATGCGGTTGGAAACTCGACAGCCCTCAGAGTGTCAGTGCATTCTCTGTGGCATGTTGCGTGCTACACAACATAGCTGTATGCCATGGATGTCACTTTGACCTCACACAGGAGACATTATAGGACTTGAGACAGAGAGAGGCCAAACTGCATGTGCTGTATCAGCAGGGAGAGCAGCAGCGCTCATGGGAGAGGACAGACCACCTGGCTGCACAGCTCTGTCCTTAACACTAGAACCGCAGCACTGATGTTAGTAATGCATGGTATTTCATGTCAGTAAAAGATATGAGTCTATCCATCCATGACTTTTTCTAAATATGTGTTATCTATGTTATATCAAAGTTTTGAACTTCTGATATAAAACGTAAGTGACTATTGATATTAAATTACTTTGAGCGCCGTAGCCGCTTTTTGCGGCAGTGGCTTTGACCGCAAATACCCCTGTCTGCAATGTACGAGAGAGAGAGAGAGAGAGAGAGATATGTGTGTGCATGTGGGCGCATGAGTGCGTGTGTAGGCTATGTGGGTATGTGTCCTTCAGCTGCTTTCACACCGGATGCGAAACGAATTTTTCGCACGACTGATTACGTTCAAAGTCAATGCAAAGACGCGAATACACGCGTGTATTCGCGTCTTTGCATTGACTTTGAATGTAATCTGTCGTGCGAAAAATTAGTCGCGTCCAGTGTGCAAGTGGCTTAATACTATTATTGTCACTTAGGTTTTACCGTTTTTAGTGGGGGAAAGGAAAAGAGCCTGATTGCTATGATCTCGTACTGAGTTAAGATCACATATTTAAAATAAATGTGTAACGTATCTTGCATTCTTGTCCATGCATGTTAATCTCAAAATTTTAAGCAACAACAGAGAGTAATAATAGGAACATGCTATCCATCATTTCTCTTCCCAATGATGCAGGCAGAAGAAATAAATGAGCAACCGTCGTATTTCATTCCAACTTCATAAGTTTGAATGATCTGACGTAGTTTCGTTTTGAAATTCCATTCAAATTCGCTAATGGTGATAATTTGCGAATGCCCTAGCTAGCCAACTAACTCATATTCGTAATGCTTAATGTAGACGTAAGCGGTGAAGAAAACATGCCTGAAGCAGCAAAGTAAAATGCAACATTAAGGCATCATACAGATATAGGACAGAGGGTTCTTTATTCCAACATTTTAAAGGTGAGGAGAGGAGCTCATTTGATTGCTAAAGATTTTACTCAGCTGTGTTAAACTCACTCACGCCTTCTCTCCTCCCTCTTTGCCACTTGCACCAGCAGGAGGAACAGAGGCGGGACATAGGAGTACTTGCACCGGGCTGCACCGGACACGAAATTGCAAAATACGCCTGGATACACCCCGTTGGCGCGGCGCTCCCCCCCATTCGCCGCGCCTGCGCCTGGTCAACATAGTATTAACAATATTGTACAATAAAATGTCAAAAAGATGAAGCACAACGACACTTAAATGATTTTCATATGCAAAATGGTGGGTTACACATATATCACATAACGTGATAATGCATTTTGCAGAGTAAGCTCACAAACATTGATTACAAGTAATATTTTCATTACAAAATCCTGTTGTAAGCTGATAGACAACTGGAATGTTTGCCATATTATTTGCTGTTCACACTATGAAAGTGGCACCTGTCTTTTGTAACATTGTTCACAGTTCCTCAGATATAAATTCATTGTACGGAATATATGTGAACTGCTGATTTTAACTGCAACTAAACTATTTTTGAAACATTGAGCAAAAAAGTAACATTCTCATTGCACATATAGGTGATATAGAGGTCTACGTATATAATCTTATACAAACCCAATTCCAAAAAAGTTGGGATTCTACATAAATTATGAATAAAAAAGAATGCAATGATTTGCAAATCTCATAAACCCACGTTTCATTCACAATAGAACACAGACAACATATCAGATAAACATATTTAACATATTTAAAGTGAGACATTTTACCATTTAATGAAAAATATTAGCTCATCTTGAATTTGAAGGCAGCAACACATCTCAAAAAAGTTGGGAGAGGGGCTACAAAAGGCTGGAAAAGTAAGTGGAACTAATCAAAAATAGCTGGAAGAGCAATTTGCAACTAATTAGGTTAATTGGCAACAGGTCAGTAACATGACTGGGTATAAAAAGAGCATTTTTGAGCGGCAGAGTCTCCAGAAGTAAAGATGGACAGAGATTCACCAATCTGCAAAAAAACTGTATCTAAAAATTCTGGAACAATTTCAGAAAAATGTTCCTCAATGTAAAATTGCGAAGACTTTGAATCTACAATACATAATATCATAAAAAGATTCAGAGTATATGGAGAAATCTCTGTGCGCAATGGACAAGTCTAAAAGTCAAAATTGGATGCCCGTGATCTTCGGGCCCTCATGCAGCACTACATTAAAAACAGGCACAATTCTGCACTGGAATACACTGCAAGGGCTTAGGAACACTTCCAGAAATCACTGTCTGTGAACACAGTTCGCCGTGCAATCTACAAATGCAAGCTGAATCTGTATCATGCAAAGAAAAAGCCATATGTGAACACGATCCAGAAACGCCGCCGTCTTCTCTGGGCCAAAGTTCATTTAAAATGGACTGAGGCAGAATGGAAAACTTTTCTGTGGTTAGACAAATCAAAATTTAAAATTCTTTTTGGAAACACGTACACCGTGTCATGCGGTCTAAAGAGGAGAAGGACCATCCAGCTTGTTATCAGTGCACAGTTCAAAAGCCTACATCTCTAATCGTATCGGATTGCATTAGTGCCCATTGCTTGTCCAAGATTTTAATATATGTGATGAATTGCTATATCACAATACTTTTTTCCCGGAGCTGAAGTGTATTCAAAGTTCTGTGAGACTAATGGTAATGAAGTGGTGTACAGCCAGTACTACAATATCACTATCAACACTATGCATGTATGCTGCTGTGTGCCCCTATTTTGCTGCCAGTGCCAAGTCAACAAAGATGTCAGCCTCAGTATGGTTACATGGCTGCGGATCTTCTAATTCACATGAATTACTGGAAAGGACCCTGTCATGGTAAGCAGTGAGAAGGAGTTAACAATGGAGGTGCTTATGAACAAGAAAAGTTCCAGCTTGTTTTCACCATTTTTCAGGAATCCGTTCCAGGTATTTAGAATTTTTATATTTTCTATCACCAGTTCTTGTTTGAGCACCGGTCCCACGAAGTTGTTGTTCCTGTGCCTTCAGGTTATTTTCCTCAGGATAAGCATCCCATATAGGCTCAATATGCTGGGTACCACTTCTTATTTGAGCTTTCAAAAATGGGATAATATGTAGTGTCTCATACTTGTCGAAGGTTTTTGCTTTTGTTGGCAACACCATGTGGACAACTGCTGCCATGTCCAACACCACAACTGTGACTTGAGCAAGATCATTTGCTTGCTCTGTTGATGTGTTAATTCTGATTTGTTCATTCAGCAACATTGTCTGCAAGAAAGGAACGGTCTATCTTGATGAAAATTATGTTATTATCCTGATTTTGCCACTTGTGAGATTCTAAATGTGATTTTTTTTCAAGCCACAGTGGTGGCCATATTTGACCTTGCATTGTGGCGACCCCTGGCAACCCCGTTCTTGGCTCCCAGCAAAAATTGGAAAGGCATGATGTGAGTAATATATGGGCCAAATTTGATGCTTTTGCATAAAAGTAAACCAAGCATCCCTAACACCCCCGACTATGTAGACCAGGTTTTTGTTGGTCAATCACACAAGACAGTCTTTTTCTTCACGTTTTTAGATTAAGTGAAACATGAAAAATTAAACTTCATGGCTCAACTTAACCCCGCAAAATTTATATATAAATACTTGATATATTTACATATACGTATAATCATCCATATGATTTGCTCTCAGCAAGTCATCTAACTGCATTATTCATAAATCAGACATAATGTAGTTATTACACGCTCACCAAGCACTTCATACGGGATAGGGCCTCTCTTAACTCACAGATCTGCCTCAGTCCTTAATGTCACTGATTCCAGAAGATGTTGGAGACACTCCTTTGAGATTCTGGTTGATGTTGTCATGATGACGTCACAATATTTCTGTAGATTTGACAGCTGCTCATTCTTGCCCCCAATCTCCCGTTGTATCGCATCCCAAGGATGCTTTATTGTAATCGCACTGGGTGATTCGGGAAGCCAGTGAAGTCAACTGAGCTCATTACTCATTGTCATGTACATGAAACCAGTTTGAGACGGCTTTCACTTTGTGAGTGTGAGGCTCTCACTCCTTTGTATCAAATGCCCTTTTCAAGCGGCAAAATTTCTCTGGCCTCTAAGTAACAAACACCAGGCACTGCTGCTTCTGCATCTCACTAGTGATTTAAATGATTTGTCATCATCTCAAGCAGTTTTGATGATATGACCACTCTGAGATGACTTTTGCTTTGTGACACAGGGCATTGTGGTACTGCAAGTTGCCATCAGAAGATGGGGTTGCAGGACTTTTCATCATCCCTAAATTTTTCATTCCTGAATTTTTCATCCCTGGACTTTTCGTGCCCATGGACTTTTCGTTCCCAAGGACTTTTCATTCCTGGATTTTTTCTCCCCTAATGATAATGAAACGTGCCACCATTGTTGACAGATGGATGGACGGACAGACGGATCACCATGATATAAGGGTTAAGGTTAGGGTTATAATGTAAGAAAAGGGCAAAGCATTATTGGGGACAAACAATCCAGGGATGAAGAGTCCGGGGACGAAAACCTCATGGGGATGAAAAGTCCATGGGGACAAAGATTCTGGGGATTAAAATTCCTTGGGGACAAAAAGCCTGGGGACAGAAAATTCGGGGATGAAAAGCCCGGGGACGAAAAGAGCAAGGACAAAGAGTCCTAGAGCCAGAAGATGGGCACGTTTTGGCCATAAAGGGATGCATACGGTCAGCAATAATACTCAAATTGGTTGTGGCAACCAAGTGATGATTGATTGGTATATTCAATTCAGTTCAATTCTATTTGTATTGTACTTTTCACAGAGAGACTGTCACAAAGACGCTTTGCAGTGAGAAAATAAATAAATCAATCAATAAATAAATAAAAGGGGCAATGCCCAGCCTAATCCCCACTATAGAAAATAAGGCAAAAAAAAAAAATTCCCAGTACAAGAAAATTCCTCAAATAGTGGTAAGGAAAAACTCCCCAGTGGGAATAAATCTCAGAATGAACCTGGCTATAGTGGGGAAGCCCATCCTCCACTGGCTGGCTAATAACAATAAAATAAAGTAATAATAAAATAAAGTGATACTAAAGTTTATTTAAAGTCAATTAAAACTGATTAAAACATCCAAGCTGTGACATCTGTAGCTCCAGGAAGTGGCATGGCAAGGATGGAGAACTGTTATCAGGACCAGATCAGGACAGCAGGAGAGCAGCAGCCAGCACTCATGGTGAGGGACAGGGCTTGGATGGTCCAGGACTCACAGTTATGGAGGTAAAAGATCCCCAGAAAAAAGACAGAAAAAAGGGGGGTTAGGCACTGATAAAACTACTGCATATTAATAAAAATCCTGTCCTGTGTCAGGTGCCAAGTATAGAGGGTGCATCTCAATTCTTTTAAATTGCATCCTTGTTTTCCTCACTTTCCTCTTGCTTTCTATTTCTTTTCCTTGCATCTTAGTCGCTCCCATTGAGGATTCATGGACAGATGCAAGGAGACCATGCGAGCAGAGAAGAATCAAGGATGTATGTTTTCAGAGAAATGGGTCATCGTTTCCTCTGAAGTGTCAAGTTAAAAGACATTCATTTCTGATGATGGTGAATAGCTAGATCCGGTGTAATGTTATCCGTACGGATTGGCACGCATGTAAATGTCAGAATAATTGCAAAATTTAATAATCATAGTACGGAATTGTTTCATGGGGAATGTTGGTTTTTTAACACCAGGAACACCATAGGATAAAGTTTATGAATGGTGGCCTTAAAAATTGTAGATTTATGTTTTCATAAAATATTGGAGTCCCCCAGTCTTTGACTCCTCCTAATATTGTTGAGGCCCACTTGATCAAGATAATTTCTTCTTTAAAACTCGAGCATTTAGGATAAAGGCTACCACTACCATCATCAGATAAAATTTTACCCAGTAGAAAAATTCAGTTATTATTGCCCGCCATCCACAAATCTCTGTCTCCTATACATAGTATGCTGTTACGAATAACTTCACGTAGTTTTTCAGATCGCAGTGGAAACAAAATCAAACTTTTGTCAAGTGCCTAAAGTACAGGAAAGTGGTCTATGGAAAATACACTTTCAATGTGCTTTAAAAGCGCGCGGAAAGGCCCCTCCAGGTGGCGGCTGCGGACTATAGCATCTCAGATGCAATGGTCAACTTCAAATAGTAAAAATTAAAATCGAAAAAAAATAAAAACATTAATTGGTTTAAAACCTGTGTTAAAATTTGGTTGAAATATTTGTAATTATTAAATATTTATTGAGTAAATGATTTGTTCAGGAAAGCTAGTATCTCACTGAGCGGCAAATGCTTACGAATGTGGCGAATTTTGGATTCGCAAACTTTTCTGACGAAAGTTGGCGAAAATCAGGATAGACCAAGGTGTCATTAGCGACATTTAGCAACGCTTTGCGTCAGTTAGCAACATTCACGTAACTGTTCGTGAAAGAATTGGAAATGGCTTTCTAGATTATGAAAATGAACTCTTTGTGACCCTAAAAACCGTTTGCAAACTCTTTTGCAATCTTAACGAAACCTTGATGGTATCCTCACGAAACCCAATATTCGTCTACATTCATCAGCATTCGTAGCTCTGTTGTATAGTGGTCACTACTTCGCGAACCAAAAAGAACTTCAGCGACACATGTTACAACCGTTTGCAAACACAACTCTTTTACAAACGTCTGCAACTGTTTGTGAGAAAATAAATTTGCAAAAAATTTTGAACATGCTCAAAATTTCTTTGCGACAAGAAAAACTATTTGCGATCCTAAAAACTTTTAGCGAACTGCTTTGCGCCCTTTTACAAACTCTGACGAAACTAAAAAGTCGCTACATTCGTAAGCATTCGCCGCTCATTGAGATACTAGCTGAAATGCTTTCTCAAAGAAGCAGAAGGCACCAATGCCAATGCATCGAGTGGCAAAAATGGCAAGTATTGACAAGCAGAAAAGGATATCTGATTTTTTTTTCAAGCAATATTTCCAAGAAAACCAAACTACATGATTCATACACTAATGTTGCCAGTGGAGCTGAGGCCAATGATGAAAATAAAGATGACGAGGCCATCCTTAAAAAAATGTCTGTTGGGCGTAACCCGTCCGACCCATCGAATTACTGCTGACCGAAAAGTTTTTTTCTAGAGTTTTAAAACCAATGCCCCCCCGCGTATTTTCATAAACGGGAGACAATTTGTAAAGCTACTTTTCTGAAGAAACAGTTTATTTCCCTCCATCAGTCGTGTTAAAATGGCGGCTCTTTTTTTTTTTGCGGTGATGCAGACATTTTCATTTACTGATTATCCGTCATGAGCATCAACGATGTCTACAGTGTTTTACCCGTCGGCCCCTTAGTTGTCGCACCCTTCACAGACGGGCAGGCAGACGGGCAGCAGGTGGGAAAATTTTGTCTGGACCATTTCTCTGTAATCACTAGGGTTAGGAACTTGATTTTGCGTATGTGGACTTGCCTTGGTGGGTAGGCATGCCTCGTCAAGGTTTTGTACCCGAATGACCTTTGGCCTTGGCTCAGTGACCTTCACCTTTAAAACTTTGTCCGGACCATTTCTCTGAAACCGCTTGAGTTTGGAACTTCATTTTGCATATGTGGACTTGCCTTGGGGGGTAGGCATGCCTCATCAAGGTTTCGTACCCAAATGACCTTTGGCCTTGGCTCAGTGACCATCACCTTTTAAACTTTGTCCAGGCCATTTCTCTTACACCACCAGCTACCTAAGTATAGTTAACTTAGTGATGAGAGTGGCGCTTGGCTAGCTCCCTTTTTTCATTGTGATACTGACTAGGAGAATCAAGTCAAAAACTGAAGTGGCCCAGCACTGAACTGTCCAGATAGTTTCTACAGTGTGAAGGCTTTTTTTTTTTTTCAAACAATCCAATGCAGATGTTTTTGTCGTCATCATGCAGTTTTTCTGCTGTTATAAGCCATCCAAAATATATGGATTTTCACTTCATTATACTTTAAGAGTCTAGCCAGAGGATGGCGTTTGATCCTCCTTCAGTTTATAACAGATTGTTACAGCAAACGGGCATTGTAATATATTCATAACGTGTAGGAACTCTGAACTTCATCAAAGTGACTGATGGTCAATAGGCTTGACAGTATTAAAGTTGAAACTAGAAAGTCTCAATTTGTAGATCTAGTTATATACAGTTTATATTTTATTCAGTGTCCATGGTTTATACAGTAATGATCTTGCAATTTGAAGCTCTGCCTGTGTGATCACTGTTGGTCTTTTTGCTTTGACAGTGGAGCGTTCTACTCATGGGGGTCTAGAAAAAAAAATGGCCCCACGAAATTCGCACCCCCTGGTGGCCGCCATCTTGAATTTCAATATGGCTGCCATTCTGCATCTATAATCACCCATAACTTCAAAACTAAGACAGATAGAAATGTTCTGTTTGCTGCTAGCCCCCCATTTTCAGGGTCAGGGAATCTCCTAAGACCAGTCTGAAGTCCGACAGCCGCTCCACTGTGATATTATCCAAGAAATAAATATTTGCTTTGAGAAGCGTCCGTCCAGAATCTTCTTAATTCAGTAGCGAGAGAGCCTCTTTCAGATCAATTTTTCTCACTCTTTATATTGGATGTCTGATGTGTGACAAATAAACAGCAAACTAGCAAAATGCATTTACACCATTTTATTGAATGGCAATAACCTGCTTCGAAGAACTGATCGACCGACCTTGATTCTCAAAACAGGGTCGGGTCGCGCCCAACAAAGATATTTTTAAGGATAGCCTGAACGAAGCAACGGTACTATCATCTATCTTCTACTATCATCTCTAGAGCTAGCACCTGCATCAAAGCCGAGCACTTTGCTTCCGCAGACAATACTAGTAATGGGGGGAATCGACAGGCCATGACCGTTAGCACTGCCGAGCATGAGGAGCCCTTCAAACCAATGATCAAATTCCCTGGAATAAAATTGGGCTCGGAGACTTTTGACAGATCGTTCCAACAAGGCTGGTTTGAAAAATGGCAATGGTCGCATTATATTATACAAACCAACTCTATTCTTTGCTTTATCTGCAACTAAGACTTGACGAAGGGATTACTGCATGACTACACTTACAGTTCGTTTCCTATGGGGGGGATTTAGAAACTGGAAAAAGGCAAGAGAAAATTTTGTTCCGCATGAATTGTCTGACTTGCATTCTGATTTGGTACGTGCATTAGCTACGCTAAAAGTGACTCCAATCACTGCTAAGCTGTCGAATTTAGCAGCTTGGGATCAACATACTGCCAGGACAGTGTTGGAACTTTTATTCAGATCCATTTAATTCTTAGGCCGCAAAGAAATATCACTCAGAGGACACAGTAATCGTGATGGTGTACTTTGGCAGCTTTTAACAAAAAGCTCGAGAATGGCTCTTACGGAAAGACAGTTGGATGTCAAGACAAGACGAAATGAAATTATAGAAATGTTTGCTCATGCGGTACAGCAAGAGATGGTTTCTGAAGCTCTGCACTGTTTTTTCTTCAAACGTACAGCTGACGGAATGACAGACATCAGTTCATGTGAGCAATTCTTTTGCTGTTAGCAGTTCGTGGATATAAATTTAAATGGACAGAACGTTTATTACCCCGCCCCACCCCATGGGAGACGCGGTAGCGCAGTGGTCAAGTAGGCTTGACTTGAGGTCGTAAGGTCCTGAGTTCAAGCCCCGGCCACGGCCTTCACGGTGTGTTCTTGGGCAAAACACTTCACTCCCACACTCCACGCCTCACTCCACCCAGGTGTATAAATGGGTACCAGCAAATAGTCAGGGGAAACCTGACTAAGAGCTGGGGGGAGTACCTGCGATGGACTGGCATCCCGTCCAGGGGGAGTAGTAATGCTCCTAGTCACTTCATGCCACAGAAACCGGGGTTAAGCACTGGGCCGATGGGCCACTGGCTCGAAACAGGCTTACTTCTACTTCTTCTTCCACCCCATGGGGGAGGGCAAGGGGAATTGTTTTTGGTTTGGTTTGTTTGTTTCTTTGTTTGTTTGTTAACACTTCAGCAGCAAAACTAATGGCCAGATTCAAATTGGGTTTAGGGATTGCCACTGACCCAGAATAGATGCCTATAGAATTTAGTAAAAGCAGGTCAAAGTATGTGCGAGGGGTGGGGTTTGTTGTGCCTGGCACCACTTGTTGGATTTTACAATGCTTGTGACTGGTCAGCTGCAACGCTGTTTTCATGCAAGATATTGTTCTCTGTTTAAACTCGCATCTTGATCGTCTATAAGGGTATTGTATTGACGAAGCGTCTAATATGTCTGGCCGTTTCACTGGTGTCCAAGCAAAATTAAAGCTGAGTCCCCAGGCTCACTGGATGTCCATTGTAGTAACCTCGCATTGGACCTTGTTCAGCAACAGGTAACGAAGGAAGTGAGACTCAGTGCAGATGCATTGAATTTTGTTCAAGGAGTTTCTGTAGTCATCAGAGATTCCTCCAAACGCAAAACTTTGTTTCAGTCTCCGTTTGGCACCTAAGAGGTGGCGTGAGACATCTTCAGGCTATGTTCAACTCAATGGTGCATTCGCACCAACGCCATTTCGCGGGTTATCTCCGCATATAGTGGACTTCTCAAGACTTAAAACACTCAAGAAGGATTAGGCGATGTGGGGTGAAACTCGGGCGAAGAATTCAGGACTGTAAATGCAAGCAAAGCAAACAAGGACATATTTTGGCTTGGTGCGCAGCGAGGCTCTTTTCGACCCTTCAGAGGCAATGGCTAGAAGTCTCCAAAGCCAAACATCCACTGCTCAGGCAGCCCTGGAATGCATCCAAGTTGTTCGGCAATGGATGCTGGCATTAAAGGAGAACGAATCAGGAAAATGGCTCATGGGTAAAGTTAGCACTTGAGTAGCCCGCATTAATCTTGAGAGGCCCATTTCCTCCAGAATGAGCTAAACCCCATCTTGTCTTTGCGACACCACAGAATCTGAAACTGTGGTGTCTGACTCAGAAGAGGCATAGTGCAGATGCCAGTTCTACAAAACCATGGACTTAGTCCAATCTTCAGCCTCGCTCTGTTGCAACTAAGAGGGGATGAGAGTAGCTGCCCAGAGAGAAACCACTCACATTGATGCTGCCAATAAAACTTGTCAGGACTAAGTAAAGTTCAATGCGACAGATCTCGCCTGCAAATGCTTTATTAGGTGACTTGACAAAGGAAAGAACATCTAGCAATGTCCAAGGTTTCCAAATTTCTTGGAGTGTTGCATCCACCAGCCAGGGGGCTGTTCAAAGAGGTTGAGACATTTGTTGAATTTCCCATGTCAGCTGCCTCATCATAAAGGTAATTTTCCATCCCACAATGACTAAAAACTTGGCTCTGACGTGCCATGAGATGAAAAAGGTTGACACAACTGGCTGTAACGCATGTGCACAGCAAAATTCTGGACAGATTGGACATGTCCTTTCTTGTTAGGCGCTTCATTAGCAACACACTGGGACGCAAAGCAACATTTGGTGCCCTGTAAATCTAGGAAAGACATGACTTTATTAATAACACTGCTCCTGTGCAGTTAGTGTTTGTTTTTTCAGCCCCTATAAAAGCAGGTAATGAGTTTGTTTCCAACACTGCCGCTGTGCAGTTAGTGTTTGTTCTTTAAGAATTTGTTAAAGCGGGTAGTGAGTTTGTTACCAACACTGCTACTGTGCACTTCGTGTTTGTTCTTTAAGCATATGTTAAAGCAGCTAATGAGTTTGTTGTCATCATTGCCGCTGTGCAGTTAGCGTTTGTTTTTTAAGCAAATGTAAAAGCAATTTATGAGTCTTTGGCCAACACTGCCGCTGTGCAGTAAGTGATGTTTTTTCAACACCTGTAAAAGCACAACATATTTTTATCTTACAAAATATTCCGCTTCATTCCACATTTAATGACGATTACTTTTTCAAGCCAAATTTTTCACTGCAGTCAAAAGCTGCTCTCCCACCTGCCTCATGCATGCAAATGTACTGTGGCGGTCAAGCTGCAATCTACAGCCCCGTAGATTACTAATTAAATAACCACAGTTACAAAAATTTTAGCTATTTCACTTTTTTTGGCTCTAGTGCTATTATTATGACTAACTTAAGTCCCTTTAAAAAGATTATAATTTGTTTCAGCAAATGCTTGTTACTAGGTGTTCCATCACTTCACTTTCATACCCACTGTGGAAAGATGACAAGTTATACATTCATAGGGCTCGATCTTCCCATTTTTTGCCACAAGCCACTAGGGCTTGTGACAGAGAAAGTCACTTCCCGCAGAAGATTTTACATGCCCGACTGAAAAAGGCGAGAATATAGTGAAATTTAATGGCACAGGTACATGCTTCATTTAAACTCTTGATATTAATCAAAAACAAATGTAAATACACCAACAGTTTTCATGAAACAGATTATTTCATACATCTTGTGTTCATACATGCCTGACCAAAAAAAAAGGCTCCTGGATTTAACTAAGCAAAAAAGTAAGAGCCTTCCATTGGATAATTACTGCAGTGATTAATGTTTCAGCTGGCAACTGTAATGCCCTCCTCCTTCGAGGCATTCCTGGTGGCTACTTGCCTTTTCTAATTATTCAATTATTCCCTGTCCTCTCCTTGCTCATGTCATCACCTGGTGTTAATTAACTTAATTATCTCCCTTGTTATTTATACGTTGGTTTTTCCTGCACAGGCAGGTCGCCTCACAAAGTAACATTTTGTTATGAGCACTCCTGGGGCCTTATTTATAAAAGTTGGAGGAAGCTGAAACAGCAGGAGTAAGGAACGCAAATAGTCTAACTGAAAAAAGAAAAGTGAACAAGGCAGGAACTAAAAACAAAAGTGAAGTGATATTTAAACCAATGAGAGAAACGAACTAATGATTGAATAATGGGTGCATGAGGCAAGAAACTATGCTGGCAGGCAGGGTTGACAAGCTTCAGCTGGCGCTCATCACAGTACCCCCCCCGGTAGAAGTGCCTCCTGGCGATCAATGTAGGGTTTCCTGGCGCTGGTGGAAATCAACGATGAGCTAGGGGTCCAGGACGTCCCGAGCCGGGACCCAACATCGCTCCTCTGGCCCATACCCCTCCCAGTTGACCAGGTATTACCGGCCCCTGCTTCTGCACCGGACATCCAGCAGGCGGCGGACTATATAGGCAGGAGCACCATCGACCAGGCGGGGTGAGGAGGATCTTGTGGGTCAGAGGCCAGAGGACAGCTAGCGAGTGGGCGGAGCCTGGAGACGTGGAACACCGGGTGGATTCTGCGGAGGGTGGACGGCAGCCTCAGGCGGACAGCCACGGGGCTCAGGACCTTTGACAGTGTAGGGGCCGATGAACCAGGGCGCAAACTTCTTGGACTCGGCCCGGCGGGGGATGTTTTTCGACGCGCGCCACACGCGCTGCCCGGGCCAGTGGCGTGGGCTGGATCTCCGGGCTTGATCCGCCTGGGTCTTCATCCCTGCCACAGCCCTGCGCAAAGCTGTCCTGGTCCTATAGAGGGTAGAGGGCTCTTTGGAGAGGGGGCCGGCAACCGGGAAGCACCTGGAAGACGGCATCAGGCTTGCCATTCTTGGCTCCTGGTCTGTAAGAGAGGGTAAAGTTAAAGCGATTGAAGAACAGAGTCCACCTGGTCTGGTGGGAGTTGAGCCGCTTGGCGGTCTTCAAATATTCCAGGTTCTGATGGTCCATCCACACCATGAATGGTTCTTTGGCCCCCTGTAGCCAATGATACCACTCCTCCAGGACCAGTTTGACGGCCAGAAGTTCCCGGTTGCCAATGTTGTAGTTCCTCTCAGCAGGCAAGAGGCAGAGTGACATATAAGCAAAAGGGTGAAGCTTGTTGTTGCCAGGGTCCCGCTGTGAGAGAATGGCCCCCACTCCTACTTCAGAGGCATCCACCTCCACCACGAACTGGTGCTCCGGGTCAGGCTGATGCAGTATGGAGCGCCTCTTGAGGGCCAGGAAGGCCTTCTGAGCCTCCGAAGACCACCGGAAATTTGTCTTGGTGGAGTGAGGGCCGTCAGCGGTGCTGCCAGAGAGCTGAAACCCCGGATAAAATGCCGGTAAAAGTTGGCGAATCCCAGGAAGCACTGTGCTCCTTCAGGGTGCAGGAGAAGACTAGGATATTGTCGAGGTAGACGAAGATGCTAATCATGTCATGGACAACATCAGTCACAAGGTTCTGGAAGACGGCTGGGGTGTTGGACAGGCCGAACAGCATGACCAGGTACTCATAGCGGCCCCTCGAGGTGTTGAACGCGGTCTTCCATTCATCACCGGCACGGATCCTGACCAGGCGGTACGCATTCCAAAGATCCAGTTTGGTGAACATCTTGGCACCCTGAAGGAGCTCAAAGGCAGAGGCCATTAGAGGGAGAGAGTATTCGATGCAGGAATGTAGACTGCCATCCTTCTTTTTGACGAAGAAGAACCCTGCTCCCGCAGAAGAGGAGGACGGATGGATGATGCCAGCAGCCAGGGAATACTCAATGTAGGCCTTCATGGCCTCCTGTTCCGAGTGGGACGGGGAGTAGGGGCGGCCTTTAGGTGGAGTGGAACCAGGGAGGAGGTTGTTTGGGCAGTCATATGGCTGGTGCAGAAGTAGGGAGACAGCTCTGGACTAGAAGAAGGCCTGTGCCAAGTCATGGTACTCCCTAGGAATGCTCTCCGTCATAGGGCGCCAGGGGATGGAGGTGAGCTTCACGACTGGAAAAAACCGCAGATGGTGCAACCGCTGCTCCCTGGGAGGAAGATGCCTGACCGAGGCAGCGAGCAGACTTGGAGAGTTCACCAAAACAAGCTGCTGCACCACGGTCTGCATTTCCTCCCAGTTATGTGTAGTCGAAGCCTTCTGCGGCACCACAGGAGCAGGTGCCGCAGGAATCTCCGCTCGCATCAGAGATGGTCGGTCAGTACTGTTATGGGTAGGAAAAGAGGGAGACCCCAAATGCAAAGTAGCACGCAAAACGACTGGTTTATTTGTCATTTTGCAAGGTTAACAATGAGCATACAATCACAAGAAACAATGGCAAATAGAAAATACGAAAGTGGAAATGCTTACAAACCCCAGAAGGGAGAAACGGCCAATTCCAATTAGGTAGTGGTAATACAGAGACGCGGACACACAAGCTCTGAAAAAAGACTTAAATTTAGAAAGAGGAATTGAGATGCGCAAAAACTTGCAAGCTCTCATAAGAGAGAGAATTTAGTTCTCCAAAGGGAGAAAGCCGAACCAGCATGAGTAAGGAATGCAAATGGTCTGACCGACAAAAGAAAACAAGGCAGGAACTAAATACTAAAGTGAGGTGATATCTAAACCAATGAGAGAAACTAACTAATAATTGAATAATGGGTGCATGTGACGGGAAACTATGCTGGCAGGCAGGGCTGACGTGCTTCAGCTGGCGCTGAATGTAGAAAAAACAAAGGACAAAAAAGCAATTTTTTTTTTGTAACCGGTTACAATTTGTACAGCAAGTGTTCCAGTACTCATTTGCACCCTTAGCTGCTGTGACCACAGAGATATAAAAAAACTAGAGTGGACAATGTCACTGGCTGGACCAGAGCGCAAACAGCAGAATAGCTCCGCCATCTTGTGTATGTATAAATGTCCAATGAGACACATGTAAACAGTAGGCTAAACATGGGTGTCATTTTTTTTTTTTTTTTTTTGGGGGAGAGACTTGTTTTCCATGTTCTTTTGATCCTTTCATACTTGAAAAGGACATACTTTTTTTTTTAATTTGGCATCTCCAAGCCCACCCGAATCTGGAATGCCCAATTGGTGAACTATGTACAAGGCTTGCTTGTATGCAACCCCTTGTTGCCAATTCAGAAGAGCGCCTTTTTTGCCAGTTAATTTAGCTGGCACCTTTTTGCCTGTTATTTTAATTGTAATTTCACAATAAGTTTACAACAGAGTTCAGTGCAAATGCGCACAGGACTCCACTTATAGTTAAAATAACAAGGAGACAATGCATTAATTTAACTGTTAAATTCTGTGAGTTTATAACAGTATAGGAAAGGCAAACTTCATTTCATTGCTCTGTTGCGACTGCGTATGTGCATGGTGCAAACCAGCTTGTCCGGTATACACTAGAGTTTTTGAATGGAAATGCATTGTGACGGGACTGGACATTTTGTCCGATGAAAGCGAAAATCCGTTATATAAAATCCGGTATATTCGATGTTTATTTAATGGAAAAACATTACAGAAAAATTGGGACTTCAGCTGTTGTCCGGTATGAGCAAGTTTCTGTTTTATACGAGGACGGTTTAGGCGAGTTCTACTGTATTTTCCTTTTAATGTCTGCTCCGACATAAATACTCAAGATGACCGATGTCCACTCTAGTTTTTTTATATCTCTGTGGCTGTGACGCTGTTGCAAAGACCAACATTGCCATAATCCCCAATTTACACCACATGTATGTTTGGTCCACCTGGGCTCTGCCATGGCAACGTAGCTAATAGGATTCACTTTAGTCAATGAGTGTGTTTAAACCAGATCCCCTGCATTTCTCATCCATCCCTACTCTGGCAAAACGCAGCCGTGTGACGCAGATACGCAAGACTTATATTTTTGCCGGATGCCACAGCACAAACGCAACACTTCAACACAGCAGATCGATCAGTACACAGACACAACATGAAAAGGTACGGTTAATTTTCAAAATCCGTGTTGGCGCCAGTTCATATTGTGGGCTAGGACAGCAATCGAAGTAAGAAAATGGCTAAACTTTATCGACAGAACACTTTCCAAACAAATGCCGAACCCAACACAAACTGAAAATTAGAGAATTTATTAAAAAATAGGCTACTTATCCATGGTCGAAGCACACAATCTCGAAAAATAAAATCAAAGCAAGTCAATCGTTCCTCAACCCTTTCGGTAAAGAACAAAGGCTGTTGCCTGTTTGTAGTTGCGCTTAATGCGACATGTAACATTAATCTTGGGCGATCACGCGTGATTTTGTAATTACTACGTGATCTCGTCGGGCACGCTTATTGATCTCGCTACTCTAGCAATCCGGCGCTGTTACGCAGCCAAGACGCAGTCGGTGGGAGTTGACAGCCGGCAATGCACACAGCAAACGCGCAGCAGGGCGGAGGCGGACCTAACATGCATCTGGTGTAAATCCCGGGTAATGCCCTCATGTTGCTCTATAAAAAGAAAAAAATGACGTCACACTTATACTTTCAGTTGGTAGCCCCTTGTACTTGAAACATCCTCCCCTGCGCATGGTGCTGTTAGTCTATTCAAAGAATGTTTGCGGGACATGTATAATCACTTATTCAAAATGTAAAATTTTGCCTTCAAGCGAACCTTCAATGTATTTAAAAATTCATGAATAATCAAAGAACCAATATCTTCATCATTTTGAAAAAAGATTTTGAAGGTATAAGATCAGGTCTGCTATGCTTTTTTTAATGTTTTTGATGATGTGGACAAGACTACTTTTTCATTCCGCAAGAAGGAGGAGTCATGCCTCATACTGCACTTTAATCTGACAATTGAGTCTTTAATATTTTATAAAGGCTATTTTATGATTTTATTTACATGTATCATAGGAACACTCCAACCAGTACCCCTGACCAAGGAACTGGCTTTAGAACAGGAGTTGGTCCCCAGGCGCTGCTCTGTGGCTGCTCACTGCTCCTAACTATAGGATGGGCCAAATGCAGAGGACAAATTACCCCATGGGGCTCAATAAAGTGTATCTTATCTTATCTTAAACCCTGAACATCTTTTTGATTTACGACCATAGGTAAACATTCCTTGCTTTAAATGTTTTACAGAGTAAGTGGAAAGTAAAGTTGTCTCCTTTTTATTTTATCTGAAAAATGATCTGATCCCTAACTGAAAAGTGATACAATCGAAGCCGCGAGTTTTGTGATTCGTTGCCACCCTAATGCCAGTGTGTGTCGTTAGCGGTTCACATCATGGCTTCAGGCTAAATGTGTTCTAGGGAGGCTGCTCCCGTGCAACCTTGCTCATCACTTTGCAGAGTTTTCTACTCACTCCTCGCAGCAGAAATAAATGCTTTGCGATGGCCAGCAAGATGGTGGATCCAGAACAACATCCAGTTAAAGCAAGGATTGAGAGGCGAGGAAGCACCGATAAAAGAGATTCACCCAAAGAGGCCCAAAGTGTGCCAAGAAAACATTCCCTATGGCATTATACAATAACCACTGCTGATATGAGCCAGGTTAGGCCCATGGTTTCAAGCTGCTGACACCAAGTTCTGTCCCTACCATCTGTGCGTTGAAGAAACAAATTGAACTTCATCAAAATTGGCTACTTTTTTCCAATCTTCAACTGTCCAGTTTTGATGAGCCTATGCCTGTTACAGCCTCAGATTTTGGTTTTTGGCTGACAGCAGTAAAACCCAAAGCGACCTGGCTTTTGTCCATTTTAAAGTTCAACACGTTGGGCTTTCTGAGATGGTTTTCTGCTCACCTCATTTTAAAAGTTGTATCTGAGTTGCTGTCTTCTTTTGGTCAACCAGTCTGGCCGTTCTTCTCTGACCTCACTCATCAATATGCCATATTCCTCTGCTAGACCACTGCTCATTGGATAATCATTGTTTTTCCACACCACTCTATGCTAAATCAAAAGACTGTTGTGAGTGAAAATCCCAGAACATTAGCAGTTTCAGAAATACTTAAGCTACCCTGTCTGGTACGTACTCAAAGCAATTGAGATCACATTTTTTCACAGTGCTGATGTTTAATGAGAACATGGACTGAAGCTGCTGGCCTGTGCTGAAATGGTCTTATGCACCACACTGCTGCCAAAAAATTGGCTGATTGGATAAATAAGCAAGAGGAAAGGTGTTCCATGTAAATTACTCGATGAGTTTATATTCAGTAAGAAAGAAACAAGAGTACCGTGATATAAACTGTCCCAGATTTCATACAGGAATGATATTTGCATAAAAGTTCGGCATTAGAAAAACATTCATTGGTAAATGAAATACTATTCCCCTATTTCCAAGTGCATTGGGAGATCATTAAACAATAAGATAGCAAACATTAGGCCTTTGTGTACACCCTGTTAGCCTCATAAACTCTGTGAGTTTATTTAACATTGAGTTTTTTCTGGACTCCTTTTGACATGGCTAGAATTTGGAAATAAATCTACTGCAGTGCATTTATCATGAGCCTAAATAGACTGCCATCTTTCACACCAAGCTGTCTCATCCTCAGGCAATCTAAGAATCAGCATAACCAATTGAGACACAATGCTTGACTGCAATGCAAAAAATTTACAGAAATAAGGTTGGTGCGTGGAAGCACAATTAGTCTAATATTTACCATCCATGAGTGTCACGTTACCCTGCATTCATTTGCTAGGCAGAAAATATTAGATGGTGTAAAAAAAATATTTAGGGCTGTAGCATTTTGTGTATTGTACCATACTGCAGCAGCAGGCCAGTGGAATCCAGCACTCAAATTGTGCTGCAGTTACTGGCCTGCTCAACAAAGGGACTGGCTCGAGGCAGCGGAACTGTCTCGGGTAACTGAAATTACACAGCTAATGCCTGCCCTACATTACAGGACTACCAAACGTAAACTCTAATGCCTCAGTGGAATTATGGGCCAAGTCACCTATCTTGCTTGCCATTTATGATGGTGTCATGTTGGGTCTGTATACTTTTGTGCAAATATTGGCTCCTTTATAATCCCTCTGAATGTCATTTTTTCACACCTTTGCGCAGAATACAAAATATTGCCAATTTTTCCTGTTATGCATGAGCCTACTTAGGATTTAGAACTCAGTATTTGTGTAACAGAGACTCTGGAAAATTATTCCAAAGAAGCAAGACATTTCGAAATTCAATTACAGAATTGTTTAGGAATTAAATTTCGTAATTTATGGACGTCGGCGTCTATATCTGCGCAAAGGGGTTTTAACAGACATGAAACGGATAGAATAGGCTAGTTAAGCTCAACGTGACAACTACAGCAGCTTGTTGCACATACTGTGGGCATACTAAGGTAGCTAATAACAGCTAACAGAAGCAGGTGTGTACATATATTGTAAAAATAGTAGAGATAATGGGCCAGATTTTCCTTTATGCGCTACGTCTGCTGATACGCCAAAATACCAATTGTTATGCCTCTTCCTACTCTCCACCTACTACAAGGACAAACATATTTTTTCTTTAGCGCTGCATGCAACTAAGTGGAGAGAAGAATATTGAGGGCATAGTTATATTGCAGGGGGCATTTTCCATGTAAATTACATGACACCAGTGGGAGTGATATTGAAATGAGATTGCACTAAGCGATTTGTGGAATCTTTCTGATACTTAAAGCACACTGCATGCGACTTGCCTCCTATTCATAATTTTACCAGAAGGTGCGGACAAACAGAATAATCCGCTGGTATTTTAAAAAAAAAAAAATATAAATAATTGATCATGATTGTATCATGTTTAATTGCACCATTAATTTTTAGTTTGTATTACTGCAAGCGGGCTACATTTGGCATTGAAAGCAACATAACGTAACTGTGAAGCTGGCGTGCAATTTCTCATGGGCAACTTCACCATACTTTATATTATACATCATATATAATATTATAATAATTTACATAAAGGTATGGTTGAATAATATTCCAAACGTCATGTCAGTTGACATATGAGACTCAAAAATTATGTTAATGTGATTTCATTTGTTCTACCCACACAATTTGAAACCATAATTTTTGGTACTGTATGTGCACTGTAGTCTGTACATTTGTGTAGACTGACAGAGTGTAGAATAGGCTACATGCCCGAATGTAGAGACACATTTTCAGTCAATGTTCTAAACTGGAGACGTTTCACTGAACGAAGTGGACATCTGTCATCGAAGCGATCCAAATGCCCTTACCTTTCCACTCAAAAGAAAAATTGCCATGGTTGCATATGCCAATTTTTCATCCACTCTATTATTATAAAGTCATCTCTTTCTTTTTTTTTTGTAAAGTCAAGAAATGAATTTTGTATGCAAGTTACAGTGGATGTCACACAGCCAACACACTGCAAGTTCACAGTCACTTCAAACAAGAAATCAATCATTTTAGAAAACAGATCAATCAATTGGAGTTAAAAATATCGCTCTGCTTCCATGTTACGTGAATTTGTCCTCACAAATCCATGCAAATGTTTTTGGAACACCTGTGAAGCAAAGTTTCCACTACATAGTGTACACATATACATTCACAAAAGGATCAAACTTAATTCAGCTGAAACATTTGATGACTTTGCATCAATCAGTACAGCTGTGTACATGGTCAGCAAAAATTATGAATAGCATATAGGGGAGAACTGGTGCAAATGTAAAACGACACGAAAGTAACATAGCTATTTTTTGGATCACAGTAAGTTGAATCCGAAGCTGTTTTGGATCACGAGTTGTGAATTTGCTCAAGTTGTTGGGTTTTTTTTTTTGAATGACAGGTTGTGTTCTTTGTTTCATGTGTCATAGTCATGATCATTTCACAACAGTTACGTCCTTTCAATATTCCGCATAATTATTTCTGAGGTTAGCATAGTAGGGTTTATTTATGTGACTAAGGTTGTATGCCACTGGTCTGTGTGCAGTTCTGTCACCTTCTCCATATCATTGTCAAGTTCATGCCTTTTGTCAAAATTGGCCTGTCAGACAGGTGGGGCCTGATCAAGAGCTGTTGTAATCAGGTACAGTCAGCCCAGGCACATCCTCTGGTCGTTAAAGGCCACCAAAAAAGGCCACCTCAAAAGTCCCAGTTCTGCCATTGTTCAAAATGCCATAGGTGACTCGAGCCATCAGGGAGTGTGTCATTGGCAATGCAAGAATGTTTCTCAGGGTTGTCGCAAGGGCTCTTAATGTCTATTTATCAACAATAAGTCGCATAAAACACCTTTTTGAGGAATTAGGCAGGACAGTAGACTGCCCACATGCATGACGACCACGTGTGTGACGACCCCTGCCCAAGACCGCCATATCTGGACTCTCCATTTCTGTGATCGTCTGAGACCAGCAACTGCCACTGCAGATGAGATAGTTGGTCCCCACAATCGCCGCATTTTTGCCTAAATCGTGAAAAAATCATATCCAGGTAGTCCAAATGTCTGCATGCTTTGCTCTTTGTGGATTGGACCTCACCTCAGTTTGACGAAAAAATTGTTTCGACTGAGAGAATAGACACATTTGACGGCTAATGGCACAATGGAGGACTGTTTTCTTTACAGACCAGTCACTTTTCCAACTTCACAGAGTGGAAGGACAGGGGATTGTTATGTTGATATTATGGTGGTGCGCACGGTGGCACATGGTGGCGGATTGCTGGTTTGGGTGGGAATATCCCATGGACATTGCACTCAACTGCATTTCTTTAACAAGAACTTGAATGCAGTGTGATATCACGATGAAACACTGCGGCCTATCGTCCTACCATTTATCCATCAAAACAATAATCCAGCATGACCGTGCCAGACCCACGTCACCTGTGTATGCACAGAGTTCCTTGAGCCTGAAAACATTTGTGGGCTTGAATGGCCGGCTTATTCCTCGGATTTGTCCCCTATCCAGCATCTTTGAGATGTCCTCAACCAACGAGTTCGTCATTGGTTCGCATTTCCAGCCAATATATGCCGACTCCGCACAGCTCTTGAAGAGAAGTGGGAACATGTCCCCCAAATCAACATTGACCATTTGTTACAGTTCATACAGCAGATATGTCTAGCAGTGCAGCAGGCCAAAGGCGGACATATGCAATATTGATTTGCGAAATTTGTACAATAGAC
This sequence comes from Gymnothorax javanicus, assembly GCA_029692085.1. Lineage (NCBI taxonomy): Eukaryota > Metazoa > Chordata > Actinopteri > Anguilliformes > Muraenidae > Gymnothorax > Gymnothorax javanicus. Next base: position 159,882,197 of record CM056193.1, on the reverse strand, counting down.
CCCATCCCCTTTATCATCACGCCATCGTAAGAGTCTTGTTTGTCTGTTTAATTCATTGATCAAAATGTGTTGCAGTATGGTCATACAATCTGTCTACACTCAATGAAAGTATAATGAGCTTCTGAACATGGTCATATTTCTCACAATAAGAAGTGCTGCATTTAAATTTTTACAGGTTGCTGGGCTGTCCTCAACCACAATGTGATATTAAGCAATTGAGCTTCAAGAAAAACCGTTTAGATTTTTTAAAAATTATTCTCTGTTCATTTTTATATGATTTTCCAAAGGCAATCAGCGAACACAAGGTAAATATCACTTTTGTTGCCATTACAAATGACATGATTGTACTCATCGAGAGAATGATAAGTCTTCATTTTATCAGACTTATAAATGACTTCTAAAGATACGCTGCTTAGTGGGTCAATAGATAAATTAACATGTTGCAATTGAAGTTCTGTCACATACACATTGAAAAAGACGGAATGGATAGAAGATCAAATCCTGGGAATATCAGCGATAGCTAAAATCACATATCCGGGATGATAAACCTACCATCTGCTCAGCATCTGATATAGACTGATAAGTGACAGAAGCAAACTGTTAATGTTGAAGCAACCCTGCATATTTCAGAAAGTACTTAACACCATCTCGTGCAACTAGCCAATGGGCCATATTGAACGATCTTTTTTCATAAAATAATGGACTGGGACAATCACACTATCCAACACAATAACAGCGCATACCTGTGGGCGAAGGGCGACGGTTCGTCATTCTCGGACAATGTTACATCATTATCACGCGACCGTTGAAACAGACAACTAATTAGGGGCAATAAAACCTCCTTTATCTCGTCTTTGAAAACAAAAATTCCACATTTTTGTATTTTACAATATTTATTCACCAATTATGATTGTATAAAACAGCATTATGATTTATCCCTGAGTTCCCCTTTAAGTTAAAAGGCACTGAAATGAGGCGCCAAAATCTGTGCTGCGATTCAGTGTGGTAGATACGGATCCTACAGGAACCAGTGCCATATTGGTGACGGGTCTTGTTGCCAAATTTTGTATACAACATGAGGCTAGGCTAGTTTGGTGTTGCTAGTCAAGGAGAAGAGACACATCAAACATTGGCTGTATAACTTACGCTCTGCTCATATCACATTTATGTAGCTTAGGACTCATATAGATATTTACACACCTTGTTTTCCTGGTTCACCAAGAGAGGATGTTTGTGCACCTGCTTCAACTGTTTTACAAGTTTAAAAAAAATCCACGTATATTCATTTTCTCACATTGACTGGCTGTGTGAGAACAGCATTTGGCATATCAAGCCCACGAGACCAGTCAGCCAATAAGACGGTATTTGGACCTATTTTCTTCTAATAAACAATCTCTGATTGGTCTTTCTTGCCTCCGTTCATTAAAGGTAAAAAACACAACGCTGCAGTCTTGTTTTACTGATGTTCAGTCACGTGGTGACAAACTGCCCAAAGTGAAGAATTATTCGGGGCAAAAGAAAAAATCTTCTGGGCTACAGCCTTGAATGCCCTGGGCAGTGAAAATTACTAGTCTCAGAATAGTTGCCAGGTTATGGATAAGCAATGTTAATAAATTCATATCAAACTTCTCAATATCTTAGTTAAACTCAGTAACAACTGCCACTTTCTGTCTGCAGCATAGAAACATAATTCTGATATGACCACTTTGTTACAAAGAGAAGATTTATTGAAGCAAACAGGAATACATTTATACATTGTGTTTGACAACATGGCCCTGTTCTGAGAGATCCCATCCTGTCCAAATGTAGTACTGAAGGCAGAGACCCACATCTAACCCCTCCAATAGAAAACAGCCTACACCAACAGTCAATACATTTATATGCACAGTAAAGTCAAACTATGGTAAAAGCTTGATTAAGCTATGCAATCGGACTACTATCCTTTTCCCAGTATACATTTGCAGGACGAAATTCGATTTATTGACCCAAGCATGCCCGTCTCCGCTACAATAGGTGGCGATGAGCCTTTCAGCTTGTTCGTGTTGCATCTTTCTCTGATTGACCTATTACGTCACAGACTAAACATTTGACAAATAAGTTAGCTGGCAGCTAGCTAGTAGCACGTTGAATGCATGACTGTATAAGATCGAGTGACAAGAACATGAACAACTTCACAACTCTGTATGTTTAATACGGGTTGTTTGCTATTCTTTTCATACAACTGAGATGCACGCTATCCCCAGTGGTTATGGTGTTAGCCGAAGCTTGGCTGAAACGCCACTATTCTCTACTTTGTGCCCTTTCTGCTACCCCAGAGTGGGTTCCCCAGAAGCGTAGCTGCTAGCAACTAACACAGTTCGTCCATTCACAGTCTGTGGTTCCAACTTTGTAAATTAGCATCTGTGCTTTTAAGAAACACACTCCCGGGCTTCCCGTGCATGTTGGATGCGGGTCAGGAGTATTGACTGGTGGGAGAGTGTCATTTTTCTGATGGTGAGTGGAAGGAAAATTTTCGGATGACGCGCAAGTCATTCCATAAATCATGCAAATTAAGGGTAGAAGTTAAGAGACCCCAAGGCGTTACTGTTCAAGCACCAATACCCTTGCAGATGAGGTTTGCTACTGTTCAGTACAAACTTGATAGCTGGTCAGAGCTCAGAGTTCTTGCTGAGCAGTTGTTTACATATCTACAAGACTTCCGGGTCAAAGCCCTTCACAAAGAATGTGGAGCATGCTCAGAGCGGATCGTCTAGTTAAGTTCCATTCAAGCGTATACATGCAGGCATAATGCGATTATTAACCGCATTATCTGGGTTTGTTAGTCGGACTATGAGAAATTGATTTAGCGCAATTCCAGTTGGACTAACATGTTTACATGCATTTTAAAAGTCTGGTTATAGTTGGACTAACACAATAATTTGATTTTCTGTAACGTCATGTAAATGCACTGATTGACATCAAAGCAAAGAAAAATTGTTATACAGAGTGAGTCAAAAAAAAACTTTACACTTTTTAAATGTCCAGTTATTATATTCTGAAGCAATGTATACAACATCTTTTTACATGTACGTTTTCAGCAGCTCTTTCTGCTTCTTTTGATACCAGTTTGCACTTTGTTAGATTAAACCCATGACTGCGGTGGAACAATTTAAGGAGTTAAGTGAAATTTCACTTGTGCCAACTGATCAGGCTCTGATACAAAGCAAACAAAACAGAATTCCCTCTGTGAAGTTTCAAGTCAACATAAAACATTTATGGCACGTTCATTTCACTCCCTGTGGTCAGTGATTTTAGTCCTCCGCATGGCCACCATTTCTTTGAATACAAAGCTGGTCTCTGTGGATCATTCCTGCAACACCACGGCGAATCATCTGCCTGTCTTGCCTGAAAATTTCCACCTCACGAATAATCCTCTGTTGAAGATCATCCAGATTTGCTGGAGGTGTTGTGAAGACGCGTGATTTCAAGTAGCCTCAAACGAAAAAATCCATGGGGGTCAGATCTGGGGATCTTGGGGGCCACTCGATCGCATGATTCAAGGCAATTACTCTGTTTCCAAATAACTCCCTGAGGCGATCCGTGACGACCCTTTTTCTGTGTGCGGGAGCACCGTCCTGTGCCCACCAGAGATGCCTGAACTGGTCAATTTCATATCCAGCCCTGGTCAGTTGGCAAAAGTCAGATTTCACTCGAGTCCCTTAATTGTCGTCTGTGCAGTCATGCCTGAAACCTAATGAGGTGTAACTGGTACCAATATCAGCGGGAAGATCTGAGGCAAAAGTACAAAACATGTTGTATACATGTATATTGCTACACCATCACAAAATGACCCGCTAAAAAGTGTATAGTTTTTTTTTGACTCACTCTGTAGATCAGCAACTTAGTCATAAGAATTTAAATGAAATAAGATCATTGGAAGCAATGGAATTGTATAAAGATGTTTCAAATGATCTTATTTCATTTAAACAATTTAAATGATCATGAAACACATGCATTGCTTCCAACCTCTGAGTAACGAACAGCGTGAGAAGTCTGGAGTCATAATTGCACGTGAAACATAAACCTCCATGCAGAAGGACTTCAATTCCGCGTGAGAATCTCTTACATATGCGTTGATTGAATAATTGCTGACTACAGCAGGGGAACGTAAATATGCCACTTGAACTCATGCCGAATGCGTGAGAGTTGACAGGTATGCGTTATCAATGAAAACTGACCACACCTGATGATGTTGAGAGTTTTCAGAGTTTCTGTAATGGTAATTTAAATGAATGATTGAAAACAGGCCATGACCGATCATTATTTTTAAGAGATGGTTTGAGCTTCCCCTATCGCTAGTTCACCAGCCGCCACTGTGTTACAGCCCCCCCTCATGAATAGTATAGCCCTAACAGGTTCCAAAATGGGACCCAAACAGGGATCCAAAATGACCCGTCTACTCTTTGTTTGCAATCCACTGGGTTTATTGGTGAATGACTGGATGGAGGGAGGGCAGCTTAGTAGTATCTGTATATTTTTCGTGAGTGTGTCCATCCTGCATATTTCACTGACTTAATACATTTCAAACACCTTAGGCAAATTTATCCTGGTTTTGTTGTCCAAAACATTGAAATAGCACTTTCATTCTCAGTGAAATCAGACCGTTCAGTGAGCAGAGATCCTGCACTGCAAAGGACTTAAAAAGGCCTGAGGTGCAATCTGACACACACACACACACACACACACACAAAGAAAAAAAATCTCTAGCAAATAAGTAGAGCCAAACTTCAAAACTAGATACTGTAATTAAATATTGGACTAAAACAAATAGCAGACTGCCAAATACATAGATTTAGTTCTTATCACTACTGTGATAAGACATCTCTTTTAAGTTAGTTGCAGAAAACAGTAAGGATACCTGCCATTCCTGATCAAATATTTCAAGTGAATTTTGCGGGTGCTCCGAAAAATAAATTTAAAAATAAATAAATGAATAAATTTCGACCACCTGTTCATTCCAGTCAACATATCAAGTTAATCTTTTATTTTTGGTCGCTAAAAAAACTCAGAATGTCATGTCAACGTCAATTAAATTGGAGACTTGAAATTCCCTGGATGTAACTAAGCTTTTCAGATCTCCTTCAAGCCAAAATTAGTTATAATTTATATATTTGTTATGATCCAGACAAGGAATCAAACGCAGATTCACGGTTAAATCCACAAGAGAGTATTTATTAACAGGAGTATGGTAAAAGCAGAGGAACTGTCCAACTGGAATGGTAATGACTGAAGAGGGTAGAGGCTGTCATGTCTGTGCCTGGCAGCCCGATGACCACTCCCCCATCTGCTATCAAGTCAGCACTTTCTTGTTCAAACTCACCAGACTTCTGATTGTATTTACCTGTATCTGTGTCTATTCAAACTCCCAGTTTCAGTTCAGTGGTCACCAGGTGTCGTCATATGCACACCGGTTCCCCCAGCTCCTGTGATTCCGAGTCCTTGTTGTTCCCCCATATTTCAGTATTATTTTAGCTCCAGCATTTCCCAGTTTATTGTACTCTGGCGAATGATAGAATTAGTCATTTCTGAACTTTGTCACTTTGTACTTTGCGGGTTTTTGTATTTCTGGCATTTTGCCTTTTGTGTTCGGTATTTCAGTTCCTTTGTTACCTAGTGCTTTTGTTTAGTTGTTACTCTAGGGCTTTAAGTCGTTACTTTTGTACTGGTTTTTGATGTTGTATTAGTTCTATTAGCATTTTCTTGTTTTGTATATCTATCTATTGGTTTATTCTGCTATTTTGATATTAAAACTCCTGCTCCACTCAATAACTTCCTGTTCTACATCATCATCCCTAAGGGTGTATTCTGCTCCCTGTTCTGATGCAGAGAACATACTCGAACGAATCGAACAGCCGGGAACGCATTCATGAACGTGTTCTTGTTCCCAAATCTCACACCACCTCGGCTGGTGATGCAGCGAGAATGAATGCATCCAACATGGCGCACAGTAAGCAAACTTGCAAAGAGTATGTCAATTTTTCTCTCTTTTTCTCAAACTTATACCTAAGCAATATAAATGCGTGTAACATTGGTATTTGAGCTCTGCAGTCATCAAATTTCCAAAAAAGGAGTCCGATACAAGCTGAATTAAGTATGCGTCAACAATAAATGCCGTTTTAAGACATTATGTATGGTCTTGGTACATGTTTTTGAGGGTCCGTAGATTTTGTGAATCCATGGTACACTCTAAAAAATAATTCAGTGGCTTTGTAAATATCACAGTTATAAAAAGCTGAACTACCTCAAAATCTCTGGATATCATCTTGGAGATTGAGTTGGACATATCAAAATAAATGCCTAAATATTTAACAGTTTATTTTGTCTTAACTTACTTGTATCATTTAAGTAAATTTAACAAAAATAAACTAATATTTGAATAACAGATTATATTTTTCAGATATCCTTTATATCTTTTGTAACTTCCAATCAAAATATTTGAGAACGGGGAAATTATATTGATCAGTTTTGTAATGTGGGGGGAAAGCCACTAGATGGCAGTATTGACTTTTTTTTTTTGGTTAAGCCCAATCTAAAGCTAGGTTTGGGGCATGTCCTGGGCATGCCTCAGAGGGGGCTGGAAAAGAGTATATAAGGAGAAAAATCGAGAGAGTGTGGGTAGTAGGAGAAATTGCAAGGAGAAATTGTGGAAGGATACATTTGACCAGACCTAACACTCTTTTCAAGACCTGTGAAGCTTTTTGTGGATTTTTGCCTGTGTTGGAGCATTTTCCCGTCCCAGGACATCGCAACATAGCAGCCCATCTCAATTACCAAGGGACAGTAAAATCTCTTTTTTTTTTTTTTTTTTAATTTCAATCTTGGTTAGTAGAGTAGATTGTAGATTAGTTCAAAGTGTTTGTGTAATTAAATCTGTTAAAGTTTTAAAATTTTGTCTGTCATCCCTTGCTGTCTGCTACGCCATAACAAATTAAGGCCATAACAAATTGACGCCATAACAGATTGGGGCCATAACAGTTTCAAGAACTACAATTATTACCCATTTCAAGTCAATAATCTTAATCTGTAACAGTAACTGAAGAAACTGAGTAAGTTTTGCGCTAAACATCATGACGCTGACGCCTTTAATTCCATTAGCCGTGCAAAGTGAGTGTACTCCAGGGAAATTTTTCTTCTCTGACTCCGAATCTTGGAGAACAAGCAGGGAAACATCACTGCGAGATTTACAAGGGTCTTTCTGGTAAGTGGCTAGTGAGAAAAAGTTTTTTTAAATGAAATATCAACGTTGTTTTCCTGCTTTACCTACTTTATAGAGTGTTTTTGTTATAGTTTTTTTAATACTGTCGCAGTCATGCTGTTGAGCGTCATAGGTTTTGCCTGCCACTAAGCTTCGAGTCCACAGAGAAGCAGGCGCCATGTTAAACTACAGCAAAGTGTGGGCAACAACTCTCAGAACTAATATTTTTTCTTTCATCTAAGTATGGCGTTGTTAAAGAAAATGACTTGGCTACCTTGTTGTAATGTTTTCCCGCAGTGATTTAGCCAAACGAAAACGATTTCGAGCCAGCTTGGGGGGTAGCAACCACACTTCTGTCTTGAACAGGGGTGCGTTTCCCAAAAGCGTAGTTGCTACCTAGTTTGTTCATTCGCAGTCCATGGGTCCAACCATGTAAGTTAGCATCTGTGATTTTGGGAAACGCACCCCAGGTCGCGATACAGACCGTGAATTAAGTGAGGTCCAGGACAACTCAATGTGGACGTTAACACGCTATATTTGCTCCAGATTTGTCCGCAGTTGTTGTTACGACACTTTTGTACCAAAAAGTTTGCCATAAGGTCATCCTCATTCCTCCCTACAAATGGTACCTGCCTGTTGTTACGGCACTTTTTTACCAAAAAGTTTGCCACAAGGCCATCCTCATTCCTCCCTACAAACGGTACCAGCAGGCAGTGAATCACATCGGCTGCAAGGAGAGGACAGGACGGATGGACTGATACTGATGTGTGTTCACTTGCACAATGTAAGTCCTTACTTCATTTTAGATTTATTTCCGGTCAGATACTACTGTGTAAATGGCCTTTCTGTTGTAAGTTGTACTACTGTTGGTCTGCAAACAAATGTATTATTAAAAAAGTGATTTCTAATCCTTTTTTGGGAATCGTTCTATTTTTTTTTAATGATAAATTAAAAATCCAGTTCTTTAGTAATGAAACAGAATCTGGCCAGTCAGTGTATGGATGAGATTTTAAATCCAAATGTTAGTATCATCATTACCAAATTGCTACCAAATTGCATAGCTAATGCACGGTTAATGCAGCTACCTAAAATTGGAAGGTGCAGTTTCATTTATTTTTAACACTGTGCAAAATGCATATGCATGTCACGCTTTTTGGCACTTGTCACTCCACATCTTCAGCTTGGCTGTACATTATGTTTTGTCCTGTTTTTTATTTTTTACTTTTTTTTCCTTGGCCAAATATTAAATATAATCAGTATCTGTTCCATAGGACCAACATTTCTAAGGGAGAGAGGTTGACCAAAGAAGAGATAACATCACCGAGGAGGTATATGTCATCTATTTATTATACAAGTAGTTCCAACACAATTAAATGCGTTTAAGCAATAAATAAGCAAAATGAGTTGCACTTTGATTGTGGAAATATGAACAGTGACTAGTCACAAGCATCTTGGACATAGTTATTAAATAATTTAAACAAGTTAATCATAATACACATGAAACACTGAATCTTGGCTATTATTTGCTGTGCAAGACTGTGCTTTTAACAAGAACCCTACGCAACCTTTTCTCTAGTGAATATAGCTTCTTCTAATGGCCCTGATTCAGACCTTTTGAATCTGCATATGAATTTGACCCTGAAAGAGGATTGAAATTTTTTGTCATTTAAGTTTTTATTTATAGTGCAGGGCCCAAGGGTCCATTTTGAGACTTCGTTTATGCATCATTGTATATACCTAAAACCTATATGGATGGGTAGAGGGGACCTTTGTGGAAGAGAAATGCCCGGTTTTAATTCTGGGTCAGTGTGCATTACCAATTCATAGCCATTTTCTTCAGTTCAAATGAGGCGCGGATTTGCGTTATTTTAATATTGCTATTTATGTAGCTGTAGACATCAAAATTTACACTGGAGTCATGTATATGGTATCAAAATGAGCAGACTGATGGGATGAAGCATCCAAAAAAATAGCTTTTTGGAGCAATACTATATACTATTCAAAAAAAGTAGGGGATATTGGATTTACAAGTACCATGAAATGCAGATCATGAGGTCAGGAAGGAAACAAATGACATAAAAACATTAAGGAAACATTTGTCAATTTATTCGAAACCCTGTGTACAGTCAGGAAAGGACAGATTCTCCAGAATAAGGGTCGACACAAACACAGGGTCACACAGCAAATTTACCACCATTGTGAAACAGAGTCAGTAGCGGTAAAACCCCTCGGTTGGCTAGACAAGCTCGAATTTGGCGTGGCATACTCCTAACGAGACGTCCCAGGTCATTTTGGGGAACGTTATTCCATTCCTGTTGCAATGCTGCAGCAAGTTCTTGGACATTGGCAGGAGGTTGTTGACGTTGGCGTGGCCGCTGTCCAAGCATGTCCCAGACATGCTCGATGGGGGGAAAGGTCCGGACTGAGTGCTGGCCATGGTAATGTGGTGATATTCTGCTGCTGGAGGTAATCTGTAACGATCCTGGCCCTATGACATCTGGCATTGTCATCTTGGAAAATGAAACGCGGCCATAACGACGCAAAACGGCACAACGTGGGGTGCCAAGGTGTTGTCCCGGTTGTACTGCCCTGTGACACGAGCAACAACATGCAAGTCTGTTCTGCCAGCAGTGATGCCTCCCCACACCATTACAGATCCACCCCATACGGATCATGTCTAATAACGTTAACGTCATGGAAACGCGTTCTTACGCCGGCAAACCCTCCCCAGTGTCATCCACAGTGAACCTCGACTCATCTGAGAACATTACGTTGTTCCATCGGCGATTATCCCAGCGTTGATGATGACGACACCATTGGAGTCTGGCCCTAATGTGACGATCCCTCAAACAGGAAATGACACGAGGACGTCGGGCGTGTAAGTGAAATCTGTGCAGACGATTCCTGATGGTCTGGCCACTCACTACCAAGCCAGTATCCCTTTGAAGTTGAGACCTTATCTGATTTGCTGTTACCATACGATTTCTCAAGACAATAGTGCGGATGAATCTGTCCTGAGCCTGAGTTGTTGCCCTTGGTCGACCGGATCGTGGTCTATCCTGAACAGACCCTGTAGCACGATGTCTGGACCATAATCTGCTGATGACAGACTGGGAAACATCATTGCCCTTGCCACAACGACCTGTCTTGTGCCAACCTGTAGCATGCCAAGGGCACGTAACCTCTCCTCCTGTGTTAGACGGCGCATGGTCTCTGTTTAATTAACGACTTCAACCACTGATAATCTGATGCTTTCTCTTCAAAATCTTCCTTTACAGTGGCTCTAACCTTCCAATTCAGAGTCATGCAAATTTGTGGCACAACCCCCTTGATCATCAATAGCATCCCGTGCAGATCGTGAGAGTGTCATTGATGTGTTTGGGTGATGAATTTCTTTGGAAATGCTTCCTCAGTAAGGAACTATACAACATGGTTTCGTATCCCTTTGTATATGTGAAAATTTTGATCTCAAAATAAAATATACCCTACTTTTTTTGAATAGTATATATGTTTATATACCATGAAATTGAAAAAAAAAGCTGAAATTTGACAAGAAAATGACTTCATTTTATCTTTTGATAATGTGTAATCTTGCAAATTAGTCAATAAGTTATTACTATTTTGCTTCAAGTGACACATCAAAATCATCCCAGTTTATTACCCTTGAACACAAAACCAAACAGCCGCACAGCTATGATAATTTACATACTATGACAAACAAAAACCTAAGGATACCCCCTTGCTTTTCACTGAACCATAATTTGCTCTCTGTGTAAATCATATGCCATAAGTAAACCCATTGTGAAATGAGTATCAACATGATCAAGGGCACAATGTGTTCTTTGTCAAATAATGAACAATTAGCAGTGTTAAACCCACTCACGCCTTCTCTCCTCCCTCTTTGCCACTTGCGCCGGCAGGAGGAACAGAGGCGGGACAGAGGAGTACTACGCCTGTATACACCCCGTTGGCACGGCGCTCCCCTCATTTGCCACACCAATGCCTGGTCAACGAATTTAGAGCCCGATATCAACCTACAGATGAGCGTCAGAGACCTCAAAGACAGATGGCCTGCCTTGTATGATGTCTCACAAGTGAGTAACTGGATTATTTAAGTGGTCAACACAGACAGTGCAGAAAACCTGAATGTCTGCTTTCCACAATCTTCAAAGCTATATCAGTCTTGCATCCTATTCATCTCCATATGGACTTGAGTTTTTGCTAAATTGAAATGATAATAGATTGAGTCATTGAATCTCTGTCTGTCTGTCTGTCACTGTCCCTCATTTTTCAGGTGAGTGCTGAGTTTCAAAAGATTACAATGCTGAATCTTGAACCAAAATTCATGTCAACTGTTGGACTTTTTTCTCCCAAGCTGCTGGCTCTGTTCCAAACTAAAAAGGGTATCTGTGGGAGAGCGACATTGTGCACAAATGAGTGTTCTACTTCAGGTATTGACATTTTATTCCTCAGCAATTCAGTGACTTTCTTAACTGCCTTAATCATAATTCCACCTGTATCCTTCACTCATACTTTGCGTTAATTACCATCACTAAGGACGACAGATATTTAGTTCATCCTAATCAGACAACTCCTTTTTATCTCCAGACTGTTCCCCCAATCATTGCTTGCTTACCTGTAAACTTCTCACATTATTCCTCTTCCTGTCTTCTTCAACAGTTCTTGTTTTTCCTCCTTAGTTTTCTGTCCTTCAGTTTCTCTCCTCTGCTGGGACATCTCACCACCACATCCGTTTATGTTCAGCTATCTGCATCTTCTTCTTCCTGTTCCTCTGCGCCATATGCCAAATTTCCCTTGTTGTGCACTTGCATCCACTTTGCATTCCCTCAGTCCACAAATACCAGAATTCTATACTGCTAACATGTCACTTCTCTGAAGTTGTTTAGACATTAAAGGTAGTAGAGGAAAGCAAAACTCGGAATGTGCATAGTATAGCAGTTTATTAGTTATTGAAAGACTTTGTGTTCTGCAGTGTGGAATCCCCATTCAGCGAACACAAGAGGTCATCATCCGATGTCTCATTGACCATTTGGGAGAAGATGCAAGTGCCTTGATCAAGGACTTTGAGGTTAGTATAACAAATAATTTTCCGGATTTTGAACAGTGTTCATTTTCAAGTTTAAACTAATGTAATCTTGGATGACACAGACAAAATCACAAAGGAAAAGAATAGTGAATAAACTGTGAGGGGTTGCTTTTTGTCTGTCTGTGTGTGGTTTCTAACATGCACGCTGAAAGTTAAAGAATCATTAGGTCTCAGTACTAACGAATGTGTACAATTTTCAGATGTTTTTTTTGCATTATGCATAAGAGTCCCTCTCTGTGGAGTCTGCCATGTTTGCAGCCCAGAATGGACAAACTATGCAGTGGCTTTAGACAGGACCTCTGTTTTCTTTTGTCTTTGTTTGTCAGTGTGATCATGCATGTTCATGTATCACAATGACACTGAAAATATAATTTATCATTGAGTATGTTTACATGCACATCATAATCTGATAAATGGGATTAATCCAATAATGGCAATAATCTAATCTGAGGTGTTTACATGCACTTTAATTAACAGATCTCAGGAAAAACCTGGTTTACATGATTCATTCAAGTAGTCGGATTTCTCTCGAAGCAGTGGCAGCGCCAAAACTGGAAATTTGGGGGCTATAGAACAGCCCATTTTTAGTCCAGGTTAGTTCTCAATCATTTTCATAATTCTAGCCCCCGGACGAAGTTGAGCGGCTACTATGGATTCACGCGTGTTGCCGCCGCCACCATGGACACTCTACAGGCTGTAATTTTTGACCAATTACTTTCATATTTGGTATGGATGTGTTATACTTGACTAATGACACCTTTTGATTTTGGTTGCCATGTCGACTGCATTGGCCGAATAATGCGCAAAAAGGGGGAGAAGCTAGCTTTCGGGGGCTACACCCTTGCGGTTGCAGCCGACCGGACTGTCTAGATAACAATCAGCATGATTCAACATTGCATACCCGTCAGATCACGCGCATATGGAGTCTAATGCTTTTTAGCAGTGTATCACATTCTCACACTGTAGTTAATAACACTTAATAACAAAAGTGAAGATAGAAAAATTTTAATTCGGCAAACAATATTATATTTAATTGCTGAGTCCTACTTTTTAATCAACCCACGCTGTAATGAGAGTGAAAGGCGATATTTCATTGGAACGCAGATCAGACATTATTCAGTTTTCTTGTTTTTCTTTTCTTCGGGGCTAGAAGCTAAGAAACTGCATAAAGATGTTACAAATGGTCTTTTAGTTAATTTAAACTATTTAAACGATCATGAAGCGCAAGTTAAATCACCTGATGTGCGAAAAAAGGTGGCGCAGAAGTTTCAGAGGAGTTTGTCATTGATAAAGCATAGGCCTATTTATAAGTAAAGAATTTTTTCTGTACTGAATTAAGCCCTTTATTTTGTTGCTGTTAGATCACACGGGGAGAGAAGCCGTTTCCTCGTTTTCCAATGGATTATGTCAGATGTGACGGCCGGCTCCGCAGCCGCACCATAAAACAGGTGGCTATGGTCCATGCTACATACACGCAAACATCCTACAGCCTACTGCTCACGTCACGATTATATTGAGTTAATTTTCAGTTCATTTTCGCATTGCACATTAAAAATATTCCTTGGTTTTATTCATCATTCAGCTGCACGTTAGTTTATTACGGTACAGTCATTTAAGGCTCCGCTGTCATGCTACAAACAAAACACACAACACGTTTATTTTCTTTAAACATTCTTAAAGGAATAGACGACCGAACTTAAATACATGCATAGGTTGATAGACTCCTTTGTCTCTGTCTGAGTTCTTTTTGAAGGTAACACCAGGAATATAAAATCAAAATTCCTACAACACTTGTAATATTGAGAGCCCATAAGAAAAATTTCAGGCATACTTGACCATTTTTGAGAAAGTTGTGAGCGTTTTTGTGTGGCAGTCCTAAGGCCACTACTGAGGTACCACGCAGCCTCCCAGAAAGGCGATGTGTGACGTCACATGGGCGCAGGGGTGAATCTCCACTCTTCAGTACTCTTCTGTTGGCGCATTTGGTCTTCTACCGTGAACTTGCATAAATTCAATATTTGGTTGCTGTTTTCTGTACACAAGACCATTATAAGAGCACCTACCTAAGGTCTAACCATCAAGAAATTTGTTTTGAATGATTAAGAATGAATTTGATACATTTAATTGTTGCTATACAGAGCTGTGGGGACATTACATCATATCTTCATGGTAGAGAATAGCTCCAGTTTGGTGTGCGGCACCAGGAACAGAATGCCAGCAGATAAGTTTCTTTGCATTTTACAGTATGAATAAATACAGCAAATTATTTTTAATTCAAAGTCAATGCAAAGACGCGAATACACGCGTTTCGCCTGTATTTGCATCTTTGCATTGACTTTGAATGTTATCTGTCGTGTGAAAAATTTGTTTCGCGTCCGATGTGAAAGCATCTTAACTCAGACACAATCAACCAAAGAAATGGTTTTTTCAGGCGGAATGTGTGTTAGATTTGCTTTGCAACAAACTATGGACGTTAGGTAGGACTAGCTTGCAGACTTGTTGATCATAAAGAAGTGGTCTGCTCACCTGCATCCAAGGACCTGCTCTAACAGTGAATTATTGTGGAAACATCGCTGATGATGTGCCTGACATAGCAGATATGTATAATGATGGAACTGGATTTTCCTGCTTGGCCGAAGTCATCTCCGACATTACACAATCGACCAAAAAAAGTTTCTTAGCCGGAATGTTTTTTTTTTACGGTTTGCTTTGCAACCAACAGTGGACGTTGGATAGCCTAGCTTGCGGATTCATTGATCATAAAGAATTTGTCTGCTCGCCTGTAGCATGTAAGGAATATTTTATGAAGGTATTTTTGGTGAAAAAGGTTTGAGCACCTGTAACAGTGGAATTTGTAGTTGTGTACAGTGATTTGTATGTGTATCAGTAAATTTGAGGTCACATACTCTATGAGTTGTGTACTTGTAGATTTTTTTTCTCTGCACAAATACAACACAACACTTACACTGTTATGATCCTGCTCTGTCTGTCTTGATTCTGCCATGTTCATTATTGTTCCTGCCATGCTTGTTATGTTTTCCCTAGTCCCTGTTATGTTTATGATTATGTCTGTTAGGTTTTGCCATGTTCTGTTTAGTTTTTGCATTTTGCCATGTTTTCGTTTTTGCCACTCCCAATCCACTCTTCTGTTAGTTTCCGGTCCATGTCTTTGTTCATGCCCTTCATTGCACTTTGTCTCCCCAGTCTGGTCTTTTGTTAAGCTACAGCTTCTCCCCAGTCCTGCGTGTCACATGCTTAGGTGATTTCATGGTTTCTGGGTTTCAAACATTCCTTCCAATCTCGTTTGCTTCATATTTTTTCTATATTACTAACCAATACTAACAGTTTGTTGTTTTCAAGTAGTTACTAACCCAAACTAACATTGTATATAATACTAACTTACTAACGAGCACTAGGGATTGTTTAGCTGCACTTACTAATTGATTAACAAGCTTTCAGCACTCGCCCTGTTCTAGTCTCCGCCTCTTGCCTTCACTTTGTCTCTCCTGCAATTCAGCGGATCCTCCGCACCTGCTCCACTCTGTCCTACTTCTCATTATCTGTGCACATTAGAACTCCCTAACCGGAGCTGTATGTTTTGTCATAGGTTGTCTCGTGTTCCTGTCCGCGTTTTGGCTTTTGCCAATTTCATGTGATTAGGTTCTCCCTCATGTTCCCTCCTTTGTAATTAGTCTGACCCTCATCACCTGATCCTAATCATAGCATGTGACTTCCCTTGAGTGTATTTAAGCTGTCTTCTCCTGCAGTTCCCCACAGAACGTTTCCCTTGTTTACCTGTGCTGCTCTTGTTTCTCGCCTTTGTACTCATAGTGTTTCTCTTCTGACTGGACCGTCCGAAATTTTTGGCTCTGCTTTTTGGTACTATTGTCTGCATCTGTTTACTGAACCCTTTTGCCCGACTACGAAACGGTTTGGATTACGCCCACTGGATTTTGGCTTTTTGCTTCTCTGACATACCTGTGTCTGTGTAATCGAACCTGTTTTTGCCCGACCACGAGTACTGTTATTGCTGCCCTGGTTTTCATTCTGCCCTACTGGATTGTGATTTTGGATTGTGGACTCTGTACCGTTGCTTTTTGCCCTGTGGGGGTTCACCCCCCCAACTACAATAAATCACTTTTTGCTGCTACTTCCTGGTCTCGCATTTGGTTCCAGAACGGTACCTCACATACACATTCACAAATTCTTAATTACAGGTGCACAAATCCTATTTTACAAGTCACAGATTAAAAAACTGACACGCTCACATTTTTGCTCCTATTGTTGCAGTATATTTGGTGCAAAACATATTTGTGCACCTGTTTCAAACAATGTGAAATTGTGGACAAAATTTGAATATGTGCAAATCTGAATGTGAATTTGTGCAATAAAAGTTCAATGTATGTGAAATTTCTCACGAAAATATTTGTGTTCTTTTAAAACACAAATACAAATCGATAACTACAACTACTCGAATCTTCCCCACGAGTCACAGATTCTGTTTCCTTCAAGTCGCAGAGTCAAATCAAGTCAAATCACTGTACACAACTACAAATTCCACTGTTACAGGTACTCAAACCTTTTTCACCAATAATACCTGCATAATATTTACTCTAACATTTGTGGATTATCGTGGAAACATTGTAGATGACGTGGCTGGCATGGATTTTATCGGTTTACAAGAAAAGGTAGGATGTGCATTTAATTGTTTATGAGCCTGATGACAGGCAGGCTAGCTGAAAGGTAGGTGTGTGAGTGAGACGTAGACAAGCCTGCACCAACTATCACTGACCGTAACTTCAGGGCTGCACAGTAACAAAGCTTTGATGCGCGGCTAAACAAAGCCAGAGTACCTTAATTCAACGTCAGTGTCCCGAAACAAAGGCTATGCACCGTAAGTGCACTTACGGCGTTCAGTCATGGTTTCTGATGGGATTTTCGGAGTTACTGTTGACAAAGACCTTAATTTTTTCATAAAAACAATCAAATTGACTCAAAATATTCATCCACATGATAAAGGAGGTCTTCAATACCCCCAAAATGGCAATAACTCATTTTTGACCAAATGTGATGTTACGGTGTTTTGCTTTTGCACGGCAGCATAGAACGTGCGGTCATGCTGCTGACCTGAACCAGTCCTGCACATACACCCAACCGCTGCACACGCAGGCATATTGTTCTCTCTCTCGCCTTCAAACAGCCTTCTTGGGGTGCCCCGGTGGCTCATAGGTCTAAGTGTGCGCACCATAAAGGCTATGTCCTTCCTGTGGCGACCCAGGTTCAATTCCGGCTCTGGTCATTTGCCGCATGTGTTCCCCATTCTTCTCCCTGATTTTCCTGTCTCTCTCCACTGTATAACTATCAAATGAAGGAAAAATTCTCAAAAAAAATCTTTAAAAAAGAAAACAGCCTTCTTGAATATTTTCACAAATAGTAGGGTCTGTTTGTGACTAGCAATGTCCTTTGGCACAGAAAAATGGTGACAACAGTGAGTAAATTAACAACTATCCCAATGCTTGTGCAGTCTCACTCGCCATGTATAGCTTCAACGTGCTGCGCCCATGTGACGTCAGAGCATCTCCACGACCTATCCGCGAGGATTTTTCTGATTGGTTGAAATATTTTCAATGGCAGCATTCATGAAATCATCAATGATGGGGGAATTCTGCTTCAGGACTGCCTTTCGGAGATGGATAGCTTAGTTATTTGAGCTCTGTATGTTCAAACATTCGCATGAATCGTTAGTTTATGACATGCTCTATCTTCCAAACTGTATTTTGACATTCCGTTGTCTATTCCTTTAACTTTTTTTAATGTTTTCACACATTGTGTGCACCCAGTTGCAACTTAGTCTTTTACTTTATGTTGAATCGTTACTTACAGTTTCTGTTTTTCTGAGTTATTTAAGTTACTGTGGCGTGCGGGACCGAGCGAGTGCGTGTGTGTGGCTACAGTAGCAACAACAACTTCCTCCCTCTGGCAAAAGGGTGCGCCAAGTGTTCCTGTCACAATAAGAGTCCTCCGGAAGTTCCCATCCCACTGGATACGTCATGGGGGGAGAAAGTTTTGATTAGTTCAATGACGTTAGTTTATTTAAAGGTGACATAGAATCAAAAACCGTTTTTACCTTGTCTATTTCGAATAACGGTAGTCTACCCACATTAAAGAACATACGAAAAGTGCTAGACATTCTGAACATCTCCGCTTCATAGAAATTCCTCTTTTAAAAATGACTGCCGGAAAACGGGCCAATCTGAATAATGGATATGATGTCACATGTATCTCACTGCCCCCCCACTCTCATTCCGTTTCCTCCCCTTCAAAATAATTTGCATACACGTCTTTATGCAATTCCATTGCTTCCAATCCCTCAGTAAAGACAAGCGTGAGAATTCCAGAGTCATAATCAATTTCCACTAGTGGGGAAATCCACCGTAACGTGAAACGGATTAACTTATTGCACAAGGACTTAGGCTAAATTCCGCAAATGAATTTCTTCAGTGCGCTTTGATTGTATACTTGCTGACTACGGCACAGGAACATCAATGCAAGAGACTCACTCCGAATACGTAAGCCTTGGCAGCTCTGAAGTAGCCTATCTAGCTGTCTCTCAGACATTGGAAATGGGAGACATTTGTATAGTTAGCATTCCAACTTTTGTCCTAGGAATCTATATACACGTGTTAACTTTTCATACAAACAATATAAGCATCAGCCTTTGAGCGAGCCTCCTCTGTCTATTTTGATGCTCATATTATCACTAATTGGCCAAGTTGAAAGTTCTATTTTCATTCTGCTCGAATGGTAGGCTACTGTCAGCCTAAGACCCAAACTTGGAGCCTCTGGGCATTTTCATGCATTAGAGTAGAATTATTATTTATTCTCGATTTAATGGTGCAAAAGGATTAGGCTAATGTCCAAATGGGTAGCCCATGCTATAACTTCGTTAGGACACTTTGGACAAGAAATGGTTATTACGTTTGAAAAAAAAAAAAACATTCAAAAATACTTACCATTCAGAAATGTTTAAATCCAGCCTTTGCTGGACTGGTTCTTCCTCCACCTCAGTGTCCTCATCCGATTCAGGCTCAAACATATAAGGCTGAATCTCTGAATATGCCATAGCTGCATAAAGTTGGTCTGTCCGTGTTCCGAAGCCGGCGAGTGTTTTCCATTTTCCCTACCGCTCTGGGCGAAGTTACATTCTTTTGAGTGGCAGCAAAGCCAGCCAATCAGTGTCAAGGGCTTGTATTTCATAATGAGGTTGCCAGTTAAGCCCGAAAGGTCGCCAAATAGGTGCAAAACTATGTGTTCAAAATCCCCTATCCTAACATAGCTTTTTGAGAGAGGTTTTTAGGAAGCTTCTGAGGCATTACAGACCCAACCAAAATTTTGTTGTTTATATGTCACATGACAGAACAAGGATAAATACCCTGTTCAACCATTCTATGTCACCTTTAAATATATGATTTATGATGATTTTTATATTCATAAATATTCTTTACTTACCTTTGTCTTTTTGATGAACTGGTCTTGCTTTGTCTTTTATTTTTGTAGTTGATAATTAGTCTTGTCTCCCCGAGTGTGCGTTTTTCGGTTTAGCCCACTGGTATAAATGTTCTCCGTTTGTCTCATTTCAGTAGGTCAGTCTTTGAGTTCAGTTCTCTTTTGATTTGAGCACTGTGTGTTTTTGAGCTCTGTTTTGTCAATTTTCTCGGCCTAGAATTAGCACATTTATATTTACATTGACCTCCATTGTGTTAACTTTGTTTTTATTATAAAGTTAAAAAAATAAACGTTTTAGTTTTTGGAACCAAACCATCGGCACCCCCATTGCCTTTCTGCTCTGGTCCCTCACACAATAAAGGAAAATGATTGAGACTCAGCCAGTAGGCCTGTGACTAAAACCCGGGTACCCGGGTCCCGCCCAAAAGGTTCGGGTCCCGGGAAGAAAACTGCGATACCTGTTTCCCGAAAATCAGTACATTGATTGTGCAGACGATAAAATGATGGATAATCATTCATGGCATCACCCAGACATTCGCTAATAACATGTACATTATTTATTCCTGTAGCTCCTGTAGACTGTCGTGCACCAACGATTAGTTTATGAACTTACTTGAATGGGAAACCGATGGAGAATCAATCAGTGGCAATTCGGAGATTTTATATAATCAAGGAGGTATTCATTCCTACCTCCTTGGTCTACTCAGCTCGCGCTCTCTAGCTGCCTTTCGATTTCATCGGCGTCATGGTTTTTTTTTTTTTTTCAACAGTTATGATGATGAATTTTGATGATATTGATACAAATTACATGATATATTTATTGTTGCTGTGATTGATAGTCCTGATAGTAATAGTAATAGTGATAGTAATATGATAGTAATAGTGATGATGAATACGGCGATTCGATATTCGGTAACGATTGAAGTTGATGGAATAATTATCAAATGATGATGATAAAGAGGAAATGGGAAATTCAGGGGTGCAGATATGATTTTGAGTTTTGACGATGGGATTGTTATGATGGTATAATGAAATAATTATTAATGATAATAATGACATCAATCGGACATCCGTAGACTTTGATATAGTAAATGAATTTGGAAAATACATTTGGAAAGTAAAATATTGTATTCGTAAAATACCTGATCAGTCCATCAGGAACTAGACACACTCTGTGTGTAAGTACATACGACTTTGAAGTGATATCGGACGGACGTTGACCTGCTTGAGCTGTGAAGTTTGTTCACGAATTAATTCCTCTAGCCTACACTGTCAATCACGATGTGATTTACAAGATTCGGACTTGGACATTATTCATACTTGACAGTTGACAATGAAATACTTATCACCTCGAATGAGCTTTTTGTTGTAAGTTATTTTTCTGTTTCTCGGTCTTTCTTTCTTTAGTGTACGTAAACGTGTTTGAAACTTTGAGGTAAACAATGAACACAGACGTGCATGCCTTGTAGACGCCAGTCACTGGCATATTTTCTTCACTCTCTATCTTTACTCTATCTTGTCTCAGCGGTTTCCTCCACCTGTTTTTCTTTTCTGCCCATGGTTTATTTCCACTGTCAATCACGAAAGAAGTGTCCTATGGAGACTGCTTTTCATCTAGACTTTATTCTCGGGGCAGTGGGCTAGTAGAGGTCTAGATCAAAAATACCAGCTTTTTGTTCATTTAAAGCTATAGTGCGTATCTTCTACATGTCCGTAAATTTCCGTTTCACTCAAGCCACTACTAGAGGAGATGACACAATGCTGATTAAGCCGATCAGCTCCTCTAACATCTCACGGTATTTTTCAGTATTTGTATTTCGTGTCGACCGGCGACATTCCCGCGCTCGCTGGCACACAGGAAATGACGCATTTTACACACAACAAGAAGGGAGGGGGAGGAAGAGCGGAGAGTCTTCTTGTAAGAGGCAGAGCGCTGCTAGAAACAGAAAGCAACATGGCGGAGAACCCGAAGAAGCAGTCGAGACACGCTGTAGAAGTGGATCCCACCACAAAGAGAAAGCCTGGTCATTCGGCTGAAGGAATGCTAGCAAAGAAGGAAAGTGACCGATGGAGAAGACAAACACGGATTTGTATCGGTGTCGCTTATCCTCGGTAGAGAGCCCTGAAGGAAGAAATTGGGCTGAGGGCAGACACGGATGTTGCCTTGCTGCTGTTGGATAAGTAAGTGACTTAGTTTATAAGACATGAGTAGGATGTGTTGCTGTTACATTTACTGGACCTAGCACTTTATTATTTTCTTGGAAATGGTGCTATGAATATACTGTAATGTTAGTAGTCACGTTTTGTAGCGAGAGACCGTAGTGAGCAGAACACGGTGTGCAGCGAGTGTTATTCTGTATACCATAGCGAGCAGTACGTGGTGTGTAGTGAGTGTTAGGGTCTGGCTACACATTCGCGGTTTACAGCGCGTGTTAACGCAAAAAACGCTCAACGAGCAGCTACTGGAGACCGACGGACAACAAATAACTTCTGCTGACTACCACTGGGTCTTTCCATCCACTAACCTGTCAGCTACACATTAGCAGGCACCTTGTCTCCCGCTTGTTATCGGCTAACTAAACATACTATTTTGAGTTTCTGTGGCAGAAAAAAAAATCATACAATAATTACCGCTTCCGAAGAGTCCATCTTTTTTTTCACCGGCTGTCCCTCTTCAAGCAGAATAGAAATGTTGTGGAATCACGTAGCACGGTTGCAGAAGGGTAGCGGTGGGGGGGGGGCATAGTGGGCGGGGCGTGGTACACCGGGGCATACGTCATATGGAAGTGCCGGCTTTATTGTTGTAATAACGGAGAATTCCTCTAGGGGGCGACAGAAGTTACGCACTATAGCTTTAAGCAGGGCCAGCATTTGCCTTGAAAATTCGGAGGCAAGGATCCATCCCTTTATTGACAACAATTAGTCCTGGCTAGCTCTCAGTGGTTTTCCTTTATTAACACGTTTTCCAATTTAAAAATAATCAAGTGGCAATTGAAGACACGGCTTCTCTCCTTCATGCAAACTAACAGCGACAAAATAATGAGCTAAATTCAGTGCAGAAGAATAATTTAATTATAAATAGGTCTATGCACTGGCACTCAGCAACGTTAATTTTTTTCCAGCAAGAGCGACAATTCAGAACTCTTTTGCGAATTAAGGTAATTTCGGCGACAAGTATGTACACCTGTTTTGGCAGCACGGTCACGCAACTTGCTGTAAAAAATATACAGCTGTCCGATTGGAAAATGTAAACGGACGAAACCACGTACTTGTCACCAGAATTACCTTCATTCGCTGAAGAGTAGTGAAATGCTGCTCTCGCTGGAAAAAAGTTACCGTCGCTGAGTGCCAGTGCATAGAGCTAATTATAATTCAATTATTTTTCTGTACCGAATATAGCCCAT
The DNA here is from genome assembly GCA_029692085.1 of Gymnothorax javanicus. Lineage (NCBI taxonomy): Eukaryota > Metazoa > Chordata > Actinopteri > Anguilliformes > Muraenidae > Gymnothorax > Gymnothorax javanicus. The sequence continues at coordinate 159,858,946 of CM056193.1, read as the reverse complement.
TATTTTGTTGCTGTTAGATCGCAGGGGGGAGAGAAGGTGTGTCTTCAATTGCCACTTGATTATTCTTAAATTGGAAAACGTGTTAATAAAGGAAAGCCATCTAGAACTAGCCAGGACTAATTGTTGTCGATAAAGGGATGGATATTTGCCCCCGATTTTTCAGGTCAAGGACCGCCCCTGCGTTCAAGTGATTTTCGGGCACCCGGGTACCTGCCCGAAAAATCGTCAGGTTCCCGTTTTGAAAAAATTCCTGAAATTCCCAGGCCTACTAGTCAGGAAAAATTGTTGTTATAACTGGATGTTCTGTAGCACAGACATATGTCAATGCTCTGTAGCCCCCAAATTTCCAGTTTTGGTGCTGCCACTGCCAAGCACATTCCTCCTGCCCTCCACAGGTCGCACATGCCCAGATTAAAAAAAAAAAAAAAATTTGCTTTTGCCATACGCATGCACAGAATAAACGGATTATTGGGCAAAAAAGCTAGGTGTGTTAATCGGATTTTTCCTAAACCGACAACAGTCTTTATCCAATAATGATCATCTGACTATGCCATTTACATGACCACTTGAATAATGCAATATCTCCGGTAGTCCGACAATAATCATTTTATTTGTGTGCAAGTAAACGTACTCATTGAGCACTAGTAGAAAGTGAGCTCTTACCATGTTATGTTTGCAATGTTTTTTTTAATCAAGATCTTTTTATTGAAATTTGAGGTGCAATGCGGATTGATCGTCACAGAGATAAGAAGTAAACATGGATATATATTAATTGGGGCTAGCACCAGTGCATCAGAGAAAGGAAAAAAAATAATAAAGTAAAATAAAATACCAAAATAGTTGGAAAAAAAAAACTACATACAAAATAATCCCTTCCCAGTCACTGACAGTACACTAGACACAATATAAGATCACTGTCACACAAAAATCCTGCGCTGAGAGTGAATAAAAAGTGTGCAGCATAACTAGGCTGCAGCTAAGGGTCAAGCCTTTATGGAGTCTGGAATGCTTCCAGGAAAGGACCCCACGCTCTCGGAAATTTCCCAATTGATTGTTCAAGTGAATATCTAATTTTCTCCAATTTTAAGCAGGACATGATGTCTTCCAGCCATTGTGCATGAGTGGGGGGGGCAATCCCTCCACCTGAACAGAATTACTCGTTGGGCCAGCAGGGAGGTAAAGGACAAAATGCGCCATTTTTCTGTAGTTAGCTTTATGTTTGCAATGTTTGCAGGACACTGCTGATGCACCTGTGAGTGTCCAAGAGGAGTTGGCAGAGGAGGTGATGAAGATTTACCTGCTGCGAAACCAAGATGAGTCAGTCAATGAACCCACTGATGTAGGGATTGTGATTGAGGGCATCACTGTCTTTAGCAGTCTCGGGGATCTTAGCAGAACTTTCTGCTATCTGTTGGGACTAACCTATGCCTTGGATCTGAAATAGCCCAGGAATCTCAAGTATAGTTTCGAGGTATTCCAAAAGGTACTGCTGGAGCTGGACACTGGAAACCTTTCCACCAAGGTTCAGAAACTGAAAAATTACCTGCATACCTAGTTGCCTTGAACTACTGTTTCAGCAAGATGCTCTCATAAGGCCAGTGGCGGAGCCAGAACTGGGAATAGGGGGGGCACAGAACATCTATTTAAAACAATTATTAGTCCTGACCTGTACTCAGCCATTTTCATAACTGAGAGTAGATTCACTCTGAGAACATTCCACATTATCAGGTGCTGCTAGTTCTCTCCGATTTGGTGAGACGACAATCATTCATCTGGACGTGTTTTTGCTGCATTTAAATCCGCGTTATTCAAAATTGTATACCTGTCAACTCTCACGCATATGGCTTGAGGTGCACACTTTTTACATTTAATTTCCGAGTTCAACTTTTTTGTCAACCCTCACTGTACTGAGAATGAAAGACGATATTTCATTGGAATGCGGATCAGTCATTATTCAACCATTCATATTTTAGAGATTCTCACGCGGAATTGAAGTCTCCGGAAGTTTTTCAGTTTTTAAGTGATGAATTTAAATGATTGTGAAGTGCAAAATAAATCGCCTGATGTGCGGAAAATGTAGCAAGGAAGTTTCAAAGCAGTATGTCTTTCGTAAAGCATTGGCCTATTAATAAGTAAATTATTTTTCTTTACTGAATTTAGCCCATTATTTCATCGCTGTTAGATCGTATATGAAGAGAAGCCATATGTGTCTTCAATTGCCAGTGGATTATTACAATAATTGGAAAACGCGTCAATAAAGGAAAATGATTAAAAACTAGCCAGGACTAATTCTTTTTTTTTTTTTTTTGGACTATTTTATTTTTAGTTTTGCAATGTATACAAACATATCAATATACCAACAGTATATAGACATAACATAAGGTAAGGCGTAGAGGATAAACTTCCCTACCCTATCAAAGAAGAACCCACCCAGGAAAAAAAAAAACAACATACAGTCAGTGTGCAAAGTCAATACAAACAACGATATTAAGTACTTGGTGTAAGAGATGTACCGATATGGTCTAAATATGGCTGCCAAATTTTCAAAAAGTGTTATATCGTTTGCTGAGACAATATGTGATTTTTTCCAGGGGGATGCAACTATTCATCTCAAAACACCATCTGTCAATAAAAAGAGGGGAATCAGATTTCCATGACACTGCAATGCAGTTCTTGGCCACACATAGATCAACTTCCATGAATTTGAGTTGTGCACTGTTTAGAGAACCGCAAATACATGTAAAGTTCCCCAATAAACACAGTTCAGGGTCCAGCGGAACACTAACTCCTGTGATCCTGGTTAAAGTGGAGCAGATATCATGCCAGAAAGGCCTCACTCTGGTACAATGCCAGGTCCAGTGCAGAAAGGAACCATCTTCAGTATCACGTCTGAAGCACATCTCTGACAGGTCAGATTTGAATGAATGTAATTTTTCTGAGGTAAGGTACAATTGATGTAGAATATTATAGTTAATCAGTCTATACTGGCATTGATAGTAGTTGACAAGCTGTCTTGACATAAATGTGCCCATAACTGTTCATCAATTGTAACATTAAGATCTGACTCCCATTTCATTCTAGACTTATGCAAACCTGATTTTGGGCCCTGTTACAACTGATAATGTAAAAATTACCGATAATGTAATAACGCCTAATAATGTAATAATTGACCGATAATGTAATAACAATTTCTAACAGATAATGTAATACCATTTTGACCGATGGTGTAATAAAGTACGCCGACCGATAATGTAATAAACTTTTGACCGATAATGTAATAAAGTCAAAAGAGGGCAAACATCTACCCCGCCTTGGCTTGGGGGGGCTGTTGGTGTTGTCAGACAGGGTGACCAGGCATACATAATATATAATTATGTAATATCACAATGAAAAATCTAAGAAGATTAAATTTGTCAACTTCTGGTAAGGCCCAGCGCGCACCACTGCGGGGTTCTGCAGATGCTGGCTGGCGCTGCAATTTTCCCCCTCGTAAACAGTCGATGCCATATCGCTGAACGGTCGATGCCATTTTGGACGGTCGATGCCATATCCGAGCACCCGATCTTGCATTCCGAATGCTCGTGAAGTTTTTGTCATATTTCGGAATTCTCAGAATTAGCTAGCTAGCTAACTCTTTTAATACTTTCACAGTCTGCTTCAAACTAAGCTTTTGGGAACTGTACCCCTGAACTGTTACTGTAAATGTTCATTAGTTTGTTTTAATGCTTTTGCGTACGTGAAATTGCAGATAACATACAATCAATAATATACAATCGCCTAACGAAAAGTGTTCCCCACTTCCATATACCTTTCCATTGAAGAACCGTGCTCTGTCGCATGAATTTAATTAGTTGTATCTGGACCTCATTTTCGTTGTCCAGGTGGATATGCCTACAATTTGTAGATAAAGGCCTACAGAATTTTCCCGAGATTAAATTTTTTTTAATTTAAAGTACAGGTGAGGCACATGCTGTAGATAAATAGTGCATATAAAGGTTATCGGCTTAATTACATGCCCTTCAAATCCTTCCATCAACCACGCATCTGCTGTGTTTAAATAGTGTCGCACGCTGCAGACGAATGGTTAATAGTAGGCCAACACCATATCTCGACTATGAAAATGAAATCCCAAGATGCAAGTTAAAAGCTGATATAACCTCAGCACTAAACTGAAGCATAAGCTACTGATTAAGGCAATGCGGGACCTTTTTTTTTAAATAAGGCTTATGCAAGCCGTCTACGATTGCAGTTGCAGGTTTAGAAGCTGAATCCATATTGGAATTAATATTCAAGTCCAGAAAATTTCACGAAAGTTGGCAGTAGGCTTATTCATTAAATCGGCTATTGGGTCATAAACATAATACAGACAGGGCGACAAAAGACAAGTTGACAATGTCAATGGGCTTTTTTTAATGAACTGTTTAAGAGATAAAATTGCATTATATAGCCTGAATGTCATTTTCCGGAAAAATAAAATTATGTTAATTAACTACGGTACTTTATATTTGACTGCGATTAATCTCAGCAAGGAAAATTCTGAAGCCAACGTCACTATTCATTTCCAATATGTATCCAACTGGACAATGAAAATGAGGTCCCGATACAAGTTGACCTAATTAAATCCTACTTGCGATCGAGCGCTGTCCCTCGAAGGATTGATAATTGTTGCAGCTGTATATGGGCTACCAGCCGTATCTTTTGATTAAATGTATTTTGTATTATACTTTGCATATTTTTCTCTTTTTTCTTAAGGTTTGTGTATAATATGGAAATAAAACCAAACCAAACCATGGAAACACATCTGAGCGAAGTCACGAAAAACGGAACACTTCTGTAAAAAAAAATTAGGGTGTGTATTTTATTATTGCCAATTAAGGAACTGTTTACTTATTATTTTAGGTGTAGAAAAACCACTTCATTTTTTTTACACATTTATGTTAAAAATATCCTGTTTTTTAACCTTAATTTGTATAGGCTACTGCATTGCCAAAAACCAATGAATCCTGCCAAAATTTACTTTACAAGAAGTCAAGACCATCTTCAAATAAAGCACACGTCTAAATTATCATGTTGAAAAACCAAGTTATTTATCCACATTTCTGGAAAAATTAAATTGTACCGTTTTTCGTGCCTGCGCTCATATGAAAGTGAGGAACACTTTTCGTTAGGCGATTCTATATTATTGATTGTATATTATTTGCGCATTAGCGTACGCAAAAGCATTAAAGCAAATTAAATAACAGTTTGGGGGTACAGTTCCCAAAAGCTTAGTTTGAACCAGACTGTGGAAGTAGTTAAAAGAGTTAGCTAGCTAGCTAATTCTGAGAATTCCAAAATATGACGAAAACTTCACGAGCATTCCACGAGCATTTGGAATGCAAGATCAGGCGCTCGGATATGGCATCAACCGTCCAAAATGGCATCGACCGTTCAGCGACATGGCATCGACCATTTCAAATGGCAATGACCCTTTTCGAGGGGGAAAATTGCAGCGCCGACCAGCATCGGCAGAACCCCGCAGTGGCGCGTGCTGGGCCTTAACAGAAATTGACAAATTGAATCTCCATAGATTTTTCGTTGAGATGCTCTATAAATATATATATAGATATGTGTGTGTGTGTGTGTGTGTGTGTATATATATATATATTTATATATGTATGTGTTTGTTAAAAATTGTAAAAAAAAAAAAAAAAAACAACAAAAGTGGGTCCCGGTAAGGGTTGATACGGGGCACGGGACAAATGAGCCAAATACGAGACAATCCTGTGTAATACGGGACGTCTGGTCACCCTGTCTGACTTTATTACATTATCGGGCAAAAGTTTATTACGTTATCGGACGACGTCCTTTTTTGCACTATCGGTCAAAATGGTATTACATTATCGGTTAGAAATTGATATTACATTATCGGTCAATTATTACATTATCAGTTGTAACAGGCCCTCATTCATCAACAGGCGATACAGTTTAGAAATGAATTTATATGTGTTCCCCTCATAAAGAAATCTCTCAACATCATTTATGACAGGCAAAGTCATTTCAGGACCCAGATTAGCTCTCAGAAAGGATCTTATCTGGAGATAACAGAAAAAGGTCTGGTTGGACAAGTTATATTTCCTCTTCAGGTGTTCAAATGACATGAAGAGTCCTTTGTCGAAGCAGTCCTCCAGGTGTTGGATTCCTTTATGATGCCATATATCCAGAATCTTATTGTCAAGAGTCATGGGTATAAATTCATTTTGTTTTAAAGGTGTTTTAGGTGACAATCCCATCTTCAATCCAAGACTTTTGTGAACCTCATAACAAATTTTAATCAGATGCCTCAGTATAGGGTTATCTGTCCTCTTTTTCACAGTTCCAGAATTTTGCTTATAAATGAAGTCACTGTGGACCTTTTCTTTCAGGGGATACAGTCCGATCTGTGTCCAAGAAGGGGCATCACTGCCCTCAAAAAAGGATGAAATGAACCTCATTTTAGCTGCCAAGTAGTAGTTTTTAAAACTGGGTAGTCAAAGTCCCCCTGAGCCATAGTCCCACTTTAACTTTCCCATGGATATCCGGGGTACTTTACAGTTCCATATGAATTGTCTAACATATCTATTGAGAGTTTTTAAAAAATGATTGTGATAATGGAATGGGCAATTACAATACAATTAATTCTGCCAATCAAGGTGAGAGGCAAACCCATCCACCAACGTAAATCATCTTCAATCTTACTGAACAGTGGGAGGTAATTCAATTTATACAGGTTTTTGTCCACAATTATCCCAAGGTATTTTATACTGTCCATAGGCCATCTAAATGGACTCGGGCACTGGAGGTTGGAGTGATCAAGGTTTGTCAAGGGAATAATTTCACTTTTTTCCAAATTCACCTTATAACCTGAAATACTACCATAGGTATTTAATATAGTTTTTAATTTGGAAAGAGAGTTACCAGGGTCTTTTAAGTATAAAATAACGTCATCTGCCAGGAGATTAATTTTATGAACTGTTTGACCCACCTCAAAGCCCTTTATATCAGGATCTTGTCTAACTGCCTCAGCTAAAGGCTCGATTGCCAAGACAAAAAGTGCTGGAGACAAAGGGCAACGCTGTCGACTCGATTTGCTTAAAGGGAATGTAGATGAAATCCGTCCATAGGTGCTGATTTTTGCCTGGGGTTTACGGTAGAGAGTTTGAACCCAGTTAAAATATAGGGCACTGGCGGCCCCAGAAGCTCCCGCCGTTATGATAAACAAAATGTCAAAGTTTTTGTTGACGGACGAAATTAGGAATAACTATAAACAGACGACGACAGATGGAGCCCAATTCCATAGCTCCCGTGCCACCGGGCGGCAGGAGCTAAAAGCCTGTAACTGAAAATGTTGATAAGATAAAAGCAAAAAATGTGGAAGTTTTTTGGTGATATTTTTAGGCCAGTGACCTTGAAAAAATAGGCCAAGGTCAAAATTTGTAGGCCATGGTCAAAAAAATTAGGCTCCATTTGTAGGACTTTATGAAAAATGCATGTCCAAAAAATATTAGGAGCCTGTAACTGAAAAATAGTTGATAAGATAAAGCAAAATGTGGAAATTTTTGGTGATATTTTTTGGCCAGTGACCTTGGAATATAGGCCAAGGTCACCTTTAGGCTCTTCATTTGTAGGACTTTATGAGATGCATGTCCAAAAAATTAGCAGCCTGTAACTGAAATAGTTGATCAGATAAAAAGCAAAATGTGGAAGTTTTTGGTGATAGTTTTTTAGGCCAGTGACCTTGAAAAATAGGCCAAAGTCACCTTTAGGCATGTCATTTGTAGGCTTTTATGAGATGCATGTCCAGTAAAAATTAGGAGCCCGTAACTGAAATAGTTGATGAGATACAGCAAAATGTCAAAGATTTTGGTGATATTTTTAGGCCAGTGACCTTGAAAAAAAAATAGGCCAAAAAAAAAACTCACCTTTAGGCATAGGCATGTCCAGTAAAAATTAGGAGCCTGTATTTTGATGAGATAAAGCAAAATGTCAATTTTGGTGATATTTTTAGGCCAGTGACCTGTAGGCCAATAAAAATTTGTAGGCTTTAATGAGATCTGTCAAAAAATTGAAACAGCTGATGAGATAAAGCAAAATGTGGAACTTTGTGGTGATATTTTTAGGCCGGTGACCTTGTAAAAATAGGCCAAGGTCACCTTTAGGCATGTCATTTGTAGGACTTTATGAAATGCATGTCCAAAATAAATTAGGAGCCTGTAACTGAAATAGTTGATCAGATAAAGCAAAATGTGGAACTTTTTGGTGATATTTTTGGGCCAGTGACCTTGAAAAAATAGGCCAAGGTCACCTTTAGGCTCGTTATTTGTAGACCTTAATGAGATGCATGTCCAATAAAAATTAGGAGCCTGTGGGGCGCCCCGGTGGCTCATCGGTCTAAGCGCGCATACCATAAAAGGCTGTGTCCTCGCAGCGACCTGGGTTCGATCCCGGCTCGGGTCATTCGCTGCATGTCTTCCCCTATTCCTCTCCCCAACCCTCCTGTCTCTCTACACTGTAAAACTATCAAATAAAGGAAAAATTCCCAAAAAAAAAAATAAAAAAAAAAAAAATTAGGAGCCTGTAACTGAAATAGTTGATGAGATACAGCAAAATGTCGAAGTTTTTGGTGATATTTTTAGGCCAGTGACCTTGGAATATAGGCCAAGGTCACCTTTGGGCACGTCGTTTGTTGGCCTTTATGAGATGCATGTCCAGTAAGAATTAGGAGCCTGTAACTGAAATAGTTGATGAGATAAACCAAAATGTGGAAGTTTTTGGTGATATTTTTAGGCCAGTGACCTTGAAAAAATAGGCCAAGGTCACCTCTAGGCATGTCATTTGTAGGCCTTAATGAGATACATGTCCAATAAAAATTAGCAGCCTGTCAGTGAAACAGCTGATGAGATAAAGCAAAATGTGGAACTTTTTGGTGATATTTTTTGGCCAGTTACCTTGAAAAAATAGGCCAAGGTCACCTTTAGGTACGTCATTTGTAGGACTTTATGAAATGCACGTCCAAAATAAATCAGGAGCCTGTAACTGAAATAGTTGATCAGATAAAGCAAAATGTCAAAATTTTTGGTGATATTTTTGGGCCAGTGACCTTGAAAAAATAGGCCAAGGTCACCTTTAGGCACGTCATTTGTAGGCCTTTATGAGATGCATGTCCAGTAAAAATTAGGAGCCTGTAACTGAAATAGTTGATGGCCAGTGACCTTGAAAAAATAGGCCAAGGTCACCTTTAGGCATGTCATTTGTAGGCTTTAATGAGATACATGTCCAATAAAAATAAGGAGCCTGTAACTGAAATAGTTGATGAGATAAAGCAAAATGTGGAACTTTTTGGTGATATTTTTAGGCCAGTGACCTTGAAAAAAACAGGCCAAAAAAAACAGGCCAAGATGAGATCAAATGTCAAACTTTTGGTGATATTTTTTAGGCCAGTGACCTTGAAAAAAAACAGGCCAAGGTCCTTTGGGCGTCATTTGTTGGCCTTTATGAGATGCATGTCCAGTAAAAATTAGGAGCCTGTAACTGAAATAGTTGATCAGATAAAGCAAAATGTCAAAATTTTTTGGTGATATTTTTTGGCCAGTGACCTTGAAAAAAATAGGCCAAAATTCAGGCACGTCATTTGTAATGCCTTTATGAGATGCATGTCAGTAAAAATTAGGAGCCTGTAACTGAAATAGTTGATGAGATACAGCAAAATGTGGAAGTTTTTGGTGATATTTTTTTAGGCCAGTGACCTTGGAATATAGGCCAAGGTCACCTTTAGGCACGTCGTTTGTTGGCCTTTATGAGATGCATGTCCAGTAAGAATTAGGAGCCTGTAACTGAAATAGTTGATGAGATAAACCAAAATGTGGAAATATTTTTAGGCCAGTGACCTTGAAAAAATAGGCCAAGGTCACCTCTAGGCATGTCATTTGTAGGCCTTAATGAGATACATGTCCAATAAAAATTAGCAGCCTGTCAGTGAAACAGCTGATGAGATAAAGCAAAATGTGGAACTTTTTGGTGATATTTTTTGGCCAGTTACCTTGAAAAAATAGGCCAAGGTCACCTTTAGGTACGTCATTTGTAGGACTTTATGAAATGCACGTCCAAAATAAATCAGGAGCCTGTAACTGAAATAGTTGATCAGATAAAGCAAAATGTCAAAATTTTTGGTGATATTTTTGGGCCAGTGACCTTGAAAAAATAGGCCAAGGTCACCTCTAGGCACGTTATTTGTAGGCCTTTGTGAGATGCATGTCCAGTAAAAATTAGGAGCCTGTAACTGAAAAAGTTGATGAGATACAGCAAAATGTCGAAGTTTTTGGTGATATTTTTAGGCCAGTGACCTTGAAAAAATAGGCCAAGGTCACCTTTAGGCATGTCATTTGTAGGCTTTAATGAGATACATGTCCAATAAAAATAAGGAGCCTGTCACTGAAACAGTTGATGAGATAAAGCAAAATGTGGAACTTTTTGGTGATATTTTTAGGCCAGTGACCTTGAAAAAACAGGCCAAGGTCACCTTTAGGCTCGTCATTTGTAGACCTTAATGAGATGCATGTCCAGTAAAAATTAGGAGCCTGTAACTGAAATAGTTGATGAGATACAGCAAAGTGTCAAAGTTTTTGGTGATATTTTTAGGCCAGTGACCTTGAAAAAAAAATAGGCCAAGGTCACCTTTAGGCCAGTCATTTGTAGACCTTAATGAGATGCATGTCCAAAATAAATTAGGAGCCTGTAACTGAAATAGTTGATCAGATAAAGCAAAATGTAAAAATTTTTGGTGATATTTTTAGGCCAGTGACCTTGAAAAAATAGGCCAAGGTCACCTTTTGGCACGTCATTTGTTGGCCTTTATGAGATGCATGTCCAGTAAAAATTAGGAGCCTGTAACTGAAATAGTTGATCAGATAAAGCAAAATGTCAAAATTTTTGGTGATATTTTTGGGCCAGTGACCTTGAAAAAATAGGCCAAGGTCGCCTTTAGGCACGTCATTTGTACGCCTTTATGAGATGCATGTCCAGTAAAAATTAGGAGCCTGTAACTGAAATAGTTGATGAGATACAGCAAAATGTGGAAGTTTTTGGTGATATTTTTAGGCCAGTGACCTTGAAAAAATAGGCTAAGGTCACCTTTAGGCACGTCATTTGTAGGCCTTTATGAGATGCATGTCCAGTAAAAATTAGCAGCCTGTAACTGAAATAGTTGATGAGTTACAGCAAAGTGTTGAAGTTTTTGGTGATATTTGTAGGCCAGTGACCTTGAAAAAATAGGCCAAGGTCACTTCTAGGCACGTCATTTGTAGGCCTTAATGAGATGCATGTCCAGTAAAAATTAGGCGCCTGTAACTGAAATAGTTGATCAGATAAAGCAAAATGTGGAAGTTTTTGGTGATAGTTTTAGGCCAGTGACCTTGAAAAAATGGGGCAAGGTCACTTTTAGGTATGTCATTTGTAGGCTTTTATGAGATGCATGTCCAGTAAAAATTAGGAGCCTGCAACTGAAATAGTTGATGAGATAAAGCATAATGTGGAAGTTTTTGGTGATATTTTTAGGCCAGTGACCTTGAAAAAATAGGCCAAGGTCACCTTTAGGAATGCCATTTGTAGGACTTTATGAGATGCATGTCCAGTAAAAATTAGGAGCCTGTAACTGAAATCGTTGATGAGACAAAGCAAAATATGTTGAAGCACGCACATGCGCGCGCACGCACGCACGGACGGAGCCTGATACCATAGCTCCCGCACCGCGAGCGGCGGGAGCTAATAAATAATGGGCCGAACCCGAACTTGGCTTACACTTTAAATAAATATGGCCACTCTGACCTATCAAAGACTTTTTCAGCATCTTAAGCCACAGCTATGCTGGGTTCTGTTTCAGATTTTGTTAAAGAGTAACTAAACCCCAAAACCACTTTTTTCTGCTGAAAACAAATGTATATGGGTATGAAGTAGTGTTGTTAGTTGATTCTGGTCCAACTGTTGACATTTTAGTCAAAGTATTTCAATTTGGTGTATTTTGTTATAAAAGTGTAATAGTGGCTGCCCTCTATGGGTTGAAATCTGGCTATTACAATCGAATTTTGCCATTGGCTGAGATGGAGGCCGATGACATTTTGGAGGCAGCTTTCGTCACGAACCACCACTGTTCGCCCCGCCCCTCCTATAAAAACTAGCACCTGTCGACTATGCAATGGTGATGGGATCGGCAGTTCTTTTGACGGTACTGAATCACTAGAATCCGTTCATTAAAAAGATTCGTTGAAAAAAAATCACTCACCGGATCGTTCAGTGCTTAGCAGGAGTCCTGACTGCATAGTGCATAGTTCTCCAACTCCCTGAACTGGTAAACAGCCAAACGATCCGTCATTCAGGTCATGATTCAGTCCTGAGGTTCCCATTCACTCTTTGTAACACGTTCACCGCAAGTACTGACGGACGGTGCGTTCATGGACCATAGTACACAGTCATTGGCGGGAGACACAGGGCTACTTTGAGTGATGTATTAAACTTACTACACGATGAACGGAGTCCTCAGCTCTGTGCGCAGTACATTCACTTAACATGCTACAAGTTGACAGGGCGCTAATTTTAGCAGTAGGCTACGGTAATGAACGTGAATGCGCAGTACGTGAACGTGAATCACGTCCTCAGCGACAGTTCTCTCGGTGCGAGTGAGTGACACAGAGCCCTACTGTTGGCAGTTCGTTCTTTGAACGAGAATCACTCCCCAGCCCTGACACACTCCTCTCTCTGTGTGCAGTACATTCGTGAGTGACACAACACTACTCTCAGAAGTACGTTCAGCAGTAAGATGTGTGTTTATGATTTTTTTTTTTTTTGCTTTTGTGTGTTTTCGCGCGTGTGAGTGTATCGGGGGGGGGGGTTGTGGCTGTGGCTGCTGTTCGAGACTGACTGGGCGTGTGTTAACTGCTCCAGGAGCCCCGCCCATAACCAAGGCATTTTTCGAATTTCCAGCCTAGACGCACGTCAGCCAAAACCTTGGGGTTTAGTTACTCTTTAAGTGAATAATATTAAAGAGCCTACATAGGTTATTAGCTGAGGAGCGCTTTGAAATAAAGCCACTCTGGTCTGGATTTATCAGTTGTGGTAGGTATTGGCCAATTCTGTTAGCCAGGGCCTTGGAAATCAATTTGTAATCTGTATTTAACAATGAAATTGGCCGATATGAAGAGCATTTCAGTGGATCTCTATTTTTTTTTTGTAAAGCACAGTAATTATGGCTGTAGAGAATGATTTAGGGAGTGTTTGAGTCTTAGAGACTAAGTTGATGACGTCCATGAGAAGTGGGAGGAGTAAATCCTTAAATTCCCTGTAAAATTCTGAAGAAAACCCTAGAGCTTTTTCAATTTCTTTTAGTGAAAAGGGTAGATCAAGACCATTTTGGTCTTCCTGGCTAAGTTTGGGCAGTTTAATCGCGGAGAAAAATTCATCAATATTACTCAGGTTTTCTGGTGGTTCTGATGTGTATAAATGCGTGTAAAACTGTTTAACAGAAATTAATGACTCATTCAGATTATATGATACAGAACCTGTTTCTGTTTGAATTGAATTAATCATCCTGGAGCTTTCTTCTTTTCTTAGTTGCCAAGACAGAATTTTGTGTGCCTTTTCTCCCAGTTCATAGTATTTTTGTTTGCTTCTCAAAATTTTATAAGTATGCAATGTATTATATTGAAGATTTTTATTTACTAATACTGGTGTACTTCTTTAGACCTGGATTGTTGAAACTACTTTTCCAGTTTCAAAATGTCTGTTTCCAATTCTTCTATTTCTGCCATGTATTTCTTTTTGATACCTTTGGTATAAGAGATTATTTGTCCCCTTAAAAAGGCTTCAAGTGTGTCCCATAATATAAAACTATTGGGAGCAGATGCATAGTTTGTCTCACAGAACAACCTAATCTGATCTCTTATGAATTTGCAGAAATCTGGTTTTTGAAGGAGGGTAGGGTTCAGATGCCATCTTTATGTTATTTGTAGCTTTTTCTCGCATATAAATGGGCAAGGTCAGAGGTGAGTGATCTGATAATATTCTAGATAAGTACTCAGATTCTACTGCTCTGTGAATCAACTGTGTCGACAACAAGAAAAGACCAATCCGAGTAAAAGAGTTGTGGCGACCAGAATAAAAGGAGTAATCTCGGGTTTGAGCATTTGTCTCCACACATCAATTAAGTTTAATTCCTTCATGAATTCTATGGTGATTTTGGCTGCTTTAGATTTGGATACCGATAGAGCTGACTTATCCAGGAGAGGATCCAGACAGAAATTTAAAGTCACCCCCTATAAGAATGTTATGCCGTCCCCTGGACACCTTCAAGAATATGTCTTGAATAACTGACTCATCATAACAATTGGGTGCTTTAAGATTTAAGAGAGTCCAGGGTTCTGAGTAAATCTGACAATTCAGAAAAACATATCTCCCCAATGTATCAACAACAGTTTCTCCAATTGTTACAGGGATGTTCTTATTTATTAAAACAGCCACTCCCCTGGCTTTAGAGTTAAAGGATGATGATATTACTTGCCCTACCCAATCTCTCTTCAATTTTCTCTGCTCCAGTGGTGTCAAATGATTTTCTTGTATAAGGCAATGTCTATTTTCAGTTTAGGACTCTTCCGTTTGACAGGTCCTTTTAACCCATTCACATTAAAACTCACAAATTTACTACTCTGTTCATCAATAGTGAATAATTTTACAGAGATATTGCCCCTTCCATAAAACAGAGGTGTCCCATACAACCAAGTAGTATAAAGTTAAGCACTGACCATATGAAAAAAAAACAGTGAACAATAATAAAAAAAGAAAACACAACAAAACCTTCCTCCCACCCCGCCTTGTGTCTGCCCAAACCTGGAACATAGCATCCCATATTTATCTCAAAAGGAGCTGCTGGGCAAGTAACTAGATTATTACCACTAGCCCCCTCTCCGCGACATTATAATAATATGAACTACTGTATATGATACCGCGAAATAAAACCATTAAAGCAAGGAAAATATAAACAGTATCTGCACCTCAGGCTGTGTGCAGCAATTCAAAATGGGCCACTGTAATAACACGTATATAAAACAGTTTATAGAGAGGTCCCAATGCTGCAGGCAGCTGTTCAGCTGCTTTGAACAAATAGTTGCCTCACCTCGGTACAACCGTGAATTAAGTGAAGATTATCAGTGTGTGGATTTAATCCCTTTCTCGTATGATATTCCTCCCCCAGGGACCTCGCCGCCTCCATCGGGTCCGCGAAGATCCTGGGTGCCCCACCGTCTTGGGGATAAACATAAAGCTTGGCTGGGTACCACAGGGTGTGTTTTATTCCTTCGTCGCGTGCAGAGCCTGTAGCATTTTTTTTTTGAAGGCGCGGCGCTGAGCCATGACCTCGCTGGTATAATCCGGGAAGATAAGGACTTTGCCTTCCTTGTGTTCCATGGACTGTTGTCTGCCAAGGCAAAGGATCAACTCCTTCTCCTGAAAGTGATGGATGCGTGCCAGGATGGTACAGGTTTGGCACCGATGGCCGGCTTCCGCTGGAGGGAGTGGTGCACTTGGTCGACTTTAACTGGATGCGGAAAGTGTTCCTCACCAAGCAGTTTGGGGATCAGTCTGGAGACGAATTCAGTGGGTCTACATTCCTCCTCACCCTCTTGTATCCCCACGATTTTTATGTTATGCCTCTGGGAGCGGGCCTCCAAGTCAAGCACCTTGTTGTGAAGCTGAGTGTTGCGTCCCGTCAGCTCGGTGTATTTAGCCTCGAGCACTAGCATGTGGACGTCAATGTCGCTAGCGTCTTGCTCCTGGTTAGCCACCCGGGCTTGCAGCTCGGCCTGCGAGGCTGCAAGTGACTGAAACTTAGCCTCAAAGGCATCGAAACGTTCATTAATGCAGCGCAGGACTGACTCTGACACCTCTGCCCTGTGTCTTACACATATCATAAGTTTTATCCGGAGGCATGTCCGACTTGGTGGGATAATCGTTAGTAGGGCTACAGCCATCGATGGCGCTAGCCTTAGCTCCGGTAACTTGGCTGTCGGTGGTTTTGGCTTTGCTGGAGATGTTTGGCTTCGGTATGTTGGATTCTTAGTTCGATAGAGTTCTTGGGGAGATATATATGCATACGCTTGTGGTCTATGAGCAGAAAAGGCGCAGTATAAAGATAATTTTGTGAGTCACGGAGAGGAGCTCTGACTAAACACGTCTACATCATTCGCATGCGCACTCGCCAGGACTAATTCTTGTTATATAGGGACGTGTCTGTGCCCCCCCAATTCCCAGTTCTGGCTCCACCACTGGTACACATGAAATTTATTTTTTTCGAACAGCCAGAGGCCAGTGTACCAGTGTCAGGCAATTTGCCTGCTGTACGTCAGACAAGTTTGATTAACGTAATAACCATAATCCTTGATGTTCCTCAACTCGACAATAAATTAAAAACAAAGAAAAAAAATATTTATTTTTATTCCTTCTTCCGTTGCAAATACAGGCCTAATACTCTATGAGAAACCCAAAAGTGCTGAAAAATAAATATTTACAAAAAAAAATTTTCCCTCCCTCCTCAATTAAATCTTCAGGATAGAAGTCCGAGAAACAAGTCATTAAAAAAGTCTGGCCTAATATGAAGTTCCTGTGGCAAGGTATAGCTGTTGGAAAGTTAAACTGTTGTTGACATACAAGTTGAGATTTCCACTTTTAAGAAAATTGCACTTTGGCCTATTTACTGTTCCATAACTGTACATTCAATATGGTTTGCTGAATTTGGATCCTGGAAACCGTTCAAACAAGGTTTAAAGACTGATAAGTTACCTGCGTGTGCAGGTACCGGCTACTGTTCAGCAAAATGCTCTCATAATGCTTTTTCCTTTGGGAAGGTATACCTGTTTAAAAGTTAAACTGATATAGTCATGTTTACAAAGGAGTTGAGATTTCTATTGATATGAATATTGCATTTTGGACTGGTATTGTTTGTTGTAATGTGACTTGACAATCAATGAGTACTGCTGGAGCTGGATCAGGGAACCTTTCAAACAAAGTTTTAAGACTAAAAAATTACCTGAGTATGTAGTTGCCAACTACTGTTGACCATGATGTTCTCATTACATAAGAAGATAGCATTTTGTACTGTTCTATAACTTTACCTTAATGTAAAGTGTCTCTGTTAAGTTCAGCCAGTTGTTCTTATTGACATTTTCACATGCTCATGGGCCACCTGTTAGGAACTCTGTTGCCCGTCCACGGGCAATTCCCCTTTAAAAAACTGGCAATAAGTATTGTACTGGTTGTTCTAAGCATTTCAAGGGGTTATCTGCTACCATAAGTCTCTAATCTGCATAATTTCATGGTAATACAGAGGTCTAGGCCTTGGAATTTGGGCATGCAGTTCTAGGCGGAAATTGTCAAAAAAAAAAAAAAGCCCAAGATTTTAAGAGGTGGTTGAAAGTTAAGATGGGGACAAGATCAAACATTTCTACTATATAATCCAAGTTCATGGGTTGGTGCCAAACTGTCTTTTAGACTGGCATGTGCACGTTTTGAAAGGCTGCAAGTATTCTTTTCATCATCCATTAGTAGTTTGGTCCAAGAAATGTCAGAAAATTGTGAAAAATGTTGATTACGGTTTCCTAGATCACAAGATGATGTCATCAAATGTCTGCAACCCAAAGATAATGAGTTTACTGTCAGAGGAGTAAAGAAACCAGAAGATTTTAATGGATGAGATTAATTAACAAATGGGCAATTCATTTTAATAGGTGGCATGTAATTAATTGTAGCTCTACAAATATGCAGAGTTTGGTTTAACTGACTGTTTTCATAGCCTGGGCATTGTTACATGTTATTTGCAAAGTAGAACAGATTGACTGTAGACTTATTGTCATGTCTTACTGGTCAGCTTTAGCTAGTAAATGTTAAATGAAAATGTGTGTAAGGTATGTACAACTGCTTTCCTTATTATTTTGATCCTTCAGATACATTGACTGTAGGGCCAGGTCACGTGGTAAAGGAGTTACAAAATTGGTGTATTTTGTATCATAGCTCTAAAACTAAGTAAGAAAGAGTTACAATTTAAATGGCTTTGTGTAAGTCTTCCCTAGTACTTCAAAGAGTACGGCAAAAAACTGGTCGGTAACGGAGTTAATAATAACTCCGTTACCGAACAGTTTTTTGCCGTTTTCACCCAAAATAAATCAAATGAACAAAATTGGCTATTTTGTTTTTTGAACTACTAGGGAAGACCTACACAAAGCCATTTAAATTGTAACTCTATTTTACTTAGTTTTGAAGCTCTGATACAAAATACACCAATTTTGTCACTCCAATACCGCGTGACCTGGCCCTGTAATTAAAGTCTGCCTGGTTAAAGGGTAAATATATTTTTAAAATTAAATACATTTCACATATTTATTTGAAAATTGATAGTAAAGTGTAAATAAAATTCTCTAATAATAATTTTGTTGGTTACACCTACTTAACATTTCAAGTATATCTACTCATTTTTTTGTAGTTTTGTCCTCAGGTTACTGTTTCTTAAACTTAGGATTTTAATTCTATCTACTCAACTTTTTAGTGGTTTTGACTTAAGACTACTATTGCATTGACTCAGGATTTTAATTACATCTATTCAATTTTATATGTTAATGTACTAAATGTTGTTATTTAGAGCTACTCAATTTTTCACGTCTACTTACTCAACACAGAAGGTACATTTATATGATTTCACAGCTTTAAAATCTACTCAGTATTTTTAAGTGTAAAAATGTTTCACCAAAAAAATTGAGTAAATCGTAGTTTAACTTTATAGAGTGTAACCTGCACTTTCCCGTTCAAGACTGCGAACCCATCCGCATGCTCTCAGCCTGTTCCGGAACAGTTGGAAACGGGGAGTCGAATACACCCTGAGTGTCTCCTGACAGGGGCATGTCTGAGCCCAGGTTGGTTATCTGTTCTGGGGCAGAAGCCAGGTGGAGAATACCCCTCACAGAAGCAAGACTGCTTGACTGTAGGAGCGAAGGATTTAGCAGGAACACACTCCCAATCCTAGGGTCCAATGAAGGCTTGGGAGGTGTTCCTAATCAACTTACTCGGAGGAACAGGAGGGAACAAAGGATTAAAAAGAAGGCAACCCCAGCCCTAGAGATTTTTTGGCTTGGGAGTTAGTTTTTAATAATTAGACTCCAAAGAGTGATTACATTTTTTCTTATCATCAATATACTTAAGCATGCAGAAGAAGAGCTTTGCTCAGTACTAAGAGACACATTCTGAGTTTAGTGGGGTACTAACCGCGACAATCCAGCTACTACATTGACAAACCTGAGCACATCAAAGGTCTACAGTTCATTTCAAGAGTTACATTTTCATTTTGAACCTGTTGCTGTCAACTCTCAATATGAAATCCAAAGAGCTGTCAGTCCCGGTAAAGCGAGACATTATTTGGATGAAAAATCAAAACAAACCTACCGAAGAAAAAGAGAAATCATTAGGTAAGGCCAACTGAACTGTCTGGTATATTCTTAAAAATAAAGAATGCACTGGTGAGTTCAGGAGTACAAACGGCTAGAAAACCCATAGATAACAACTGTGGAGGATGACAAATTTCCCTGCTTCTGAAAAACTCCATCACAAGAGCTGACCAGATCAAGAACATTCTCTAGGAGATTGGAGAATCAGTGCCACAGTGGGCAATCAAGGGAAGACTTCGCCAGAGTTAATATAGAGGGTTAATTTAATACATGTAAACTATTGGTAAGGCTCAAAAACAGGAAACTTGCCAAAACAAATCTAAAAATGCCTTCACATTTCTGGAAAACATCCTATAGACCAGTGGTTCCCAAACTCGGTCCTGGAGGCTTCCTTCGTATGCTGGTTTTTGTGCCAACCTCAAGTGAAATTAAATTATTTTAACAAGGTATTAATCATTTTTCAAACCAAGTGATTTTCATGTAAGATTACTTAAAATGAAGACCTGTGTGCAAGAAGTATTTAAATCACATTTTGCAAAAACGGAGCTGACACTAGTATGCAAAGCCATAATGGCCAGAGTATTATCTGATACCAAAGATTTCTCAGAAGAAGTGCTCAAGTCCTGCGTATTGGGGTGTTGCCATCATTAAATTCACTAAACATAAGTAAATAAGTAAACATAAGTCCCAGTGGGGCTTGCTACAGCCTTAGTCACTGGGGAGGTCCATATGGTACTAGTGTTTAGAAAATCAAAAGTGATCTTCCAGCCTGGTGTAAGTGTAGGGCCTCTGTGCTGCAGGAAGTGGATGGAGGGGTGTTGACTGTTTCCTGACCAGTCAGCTCCTAAATTCTCACTTGGCACATGACACAGAACTGTATTTTTATTAATATGCAGTAGTTTTATCCAGTGCCTCACCCCACTTTTTTCTGTGGGGTGAGGCACTGGATAGGATTACATTTGCCAATAGGATTACATTTGTTATACCTGGTTGAGCGATTGTTGAGTACAGTAAATTAAGGAGTAGCGGATTACTTTCTGATTGGATGGTAATTGCATGAATTCTATTGAAAACTGAGAGATAAAATTAGTATCATTTGAAAGGTTTTTTCCCTCTTCTTTGCAGTGATACCAAACTCATTGTGAGAAGTCTTTGTATTTGTGCGGAAAACACTTTTCTTTCGAGCTACCATTTAAGCCGTAGCGGATCGAATTTAATATTATCGGATCACTCCATCTGGTGGCAAATTCCATCTTGTAACTTGCCGAGAAAGGGCTAAAACCACATTTTGGTTAGCACTGCTTATACCACCAAAATTCAAATGATGATACTAAACAGCAAAAGCAGATGAAAATAATAACATTGAACTCCTTCCTACTAAACTACGTGTTGACCGGAGGAAAAAAAAAAAAATCATTAATCACAACCTATCAAGAGTGCATTTTGGATAGTGCTGTATATAACTTCTGTCTGGGAAATATTTTCTGTACATATAGCATGGTTTGATGGTATCTTTATAATATTTAATAAGTAAATTGAATTGGAACCAAGAATCAGTTAACATCATGCTAAAATTATGAGACCACCCCCCAGTAGAACGCACTCGCACTGTACATATATGAGTATGCATATTGTCCTACATACATGCATAACAACACAATCCACTACTCGCTGGATTACCACACAAAGAAACTAAATAAATCTCACTTTTTACATTTACATATGGAGAGTTTAACTGCAAAATGCAAAATATCCATTTCAAATATTTTCATATCATGGGAAAAGTAAGCATATTAGACCTTTCTTATTTGTTAATGTGTCTTGCTAAACAAGTTAAAACACTATACCATGATGCAATTAAATCTAAGAATAATGAATTTTGTGAAAAAGTGAACTCTGTTTTGATTATTTGGCAAAAAAAACGCTATATATCTACAGGTGTCCAATGCCTGCCAGCCAATATCATGGATGTGAACATTTCCAAGTTCCAGTAATAATTTGTAATACTCCTCTGCTTGAAATACACTGTCCATTTTGCAAATTTGCTACTCAATGTGGCCAAAAACTCAGTCAAGGGGGAGAACACTGTGTCCTTTGGTGGGAATAGATAAATTATTTATTTATTGTTAGATCAATTAGGGAATCTTTTTTTTTTGTCCGCAGCACTTACAGCATGGAAAATTTCTCCAAAAGCTTCATCTCCTGCCACTAGGAGACATTCTTTGTCTATTCTTTTAGGATGTCAGCTAGTGGTGGGAGATGTAGTTTTTGGAGAAATCTATCGGTTTGGTTGAATAGAATTTGTTTTCACAAAATACACAGCGAATATACGTCACAGGACAAAGTTCATCAGTAGGATTATTTACTTTGATCCCTAGAACACGTTTATGTTTTAAAAAGAACGGAAATCGACAAAAATGTATTCTTCCGAAATGCTCCTTTAATATTAAATGCCGTTATGCACAGATGCAGTAGCCCCAGGAAATCTTCTCTCAACCCCCCATACACAAGATACAGTCGAATGGGAGGAAGGTGAGCACTATAGGATACAATTTGATACATAACCTACAATGGTCCCCAAATAAAAGGCTTTGAGGTTAATATTTCTGAAACTGAATATTTTTGTAAACTTGCTAGGCTACCTTAGTGTACAATTATTAAAATGAACTGAAAAACTGGCACACTAAGTCAGGTTTGTGAGTTGGTTTTATTTAAAATGCAAAGTTGATGTTTCCTTGCAGGTATTCCATGCCCAGCTCATTCCAATCAAATAGTTAGCCTGTATCAGAACTATGTGTAGCCAATGTGGCTTATAGCCTACCGTTAAGGTCTCTGACAGATTCTGAATATATGATTCTTGTGTGTGTGTATATATATATATATATATATACACACACACACACATAAGAAAAATGCTAACTTGTATATATATATACAAGTTAGCATTTTATGCACATCTTGATTGTTTCCTTTTAAATCCATTGTGGTTGTGTACAAAACAAAAACAATGAGAATTGTGTCCAAATATTCATGCACCTCACTGTAAGAATATTTGCCTAATCTATTAGTCCAATTACCCAGTCCATTTTTAAAGCGGCGGGCATCACTTGCTTTCACTTTTTCATCCTCCTGACTCATGTCAAATTATGGCCCTTTTTAAAAAGGTACACGATAAAAATAAATATTCACAATAAAAATAAAACATTTTCCTCTCACCATGACAAAAGGCAATAACTGGACCAGCTAAGATAACTGTCCTTAACTAAAGCCAAAATGTTTTATACTGAACAAAGGCTGATTAGGGAGACTTGTGATGAGAATAATCTTGAGTGCTTCTTTGAATACATGTTATGCAAGTGAAATGCTCCAAATTATTTAAACTAAAGTCTGTTGATTAATTCTCAATGTCAGTTCATGCATCCAGCAACAACAAAGACAGACATTTCACCAGAAAGGGACATTGTCTCGGGCAAGCATGTATGGTAAACTTAAAAAATCTGCCAGTTTTTGAAGATTGATTGGTAGAAATTCCAAGTTTTGAGCTTACATTGCAGTTAATCATAGCTGTTAAACATAGCTTTCCAAAAATGGATTATTTACTTTTGGGCAGGACTCGCATTTATTTTCATTTCGATTTTTACCTCAAGGGTAAATCTGTTCAAGGGTAAATCTGCACATGCTATTGTTAGCCCAATGTGTCCATGTTATAATGAAACTAGGGTCACATGACAAAGTTAGTGCATTGCGATCAGACGGGTTTTATTAAGTCCAGGCAGGCTTCTGATAATCTTAGAAGACTGCTACATGTCATAGACAATACCCAAAACCAGAACTCTCCAGCTGCAGTCCTTTCACTAGATGCCATGAAGCCTATTGACCGCCTGGACTGGCCCTTCTTGTGGTCAGTTCTTGAGGCGATGGGGTTCGGTGCTCCTTTTATCAATATGATCAGGGTGTTATACAGTAATCCTTTAGCTATGGTGCTTACAGGGAAAAACTGCTCCCCTTCTTTCGCCATCTCGAAAGGCTCAAGGCAGGGTTGTCCTTTGAGTCCGCTGCTGTTTGCACTCTCTGTCAAACCACTGTCTCAGTCCATCCGGCAATCACCTGTGGTGTCCCCAATTTCTATTAATGGTACACAGCATTACATTTCATTATATGCAGACAACCTGCTACTGTATGTAAATGATGCTGTGCAATGTATCCCACGAATACCATCTATTTTTGGAAAATATGGCAAGTTATTTGGGCTGAAAATAAACTGGAAAAAATCGGTCTTGCTACCGCTGAACCAAGCGATGATCAATGCAACGGTCACTCCATCTATTCCAGTTGTCAAAAGTTTCACATGCTTGGGGATAGAAAGCTTTCCTTCCATCCACATAACAGTGAAACATAACTTTGATATTACACTAAACAGAGTTATTTCGGATCTTGACAGTTGGTCCTCACTGCCCATTTCACTTTGCAGTTGAGTATCGATAATCAAGATGAACATTTAATTTCATTAGCTCGATGTTACCCCTTCCTTCACCAGCTCACAACTGGACTAAGTAACAGACGGCGGTGACAAAATTTATATGGTGAGGCAAGCAACCGCGCATCAAGCTCTCCACAATGCAATGGGAGAGAAGGGATGAAGGTTTATCTCTTCCAAATTTTAAACATTATTATTAGGCCTTCATGCTTAGACCTTTGCTGACCTGGCTTCAGCCAGAGGCATCAGTATCGTGGCGTGTTCTGGAAGAGAGCCTAGTACGACCTTACTCCGTTACAGTTTTCTGTATTCAAACATGTCCCCCATTCAGTGCCGTCGAAAATTTGGCCCTATTGTCTCACAATTGCTCACTGTATGGAGAGCGGCAGAAAAACTGCGGATGCCCTTTTGGGTGGAGTCCACACTCTCCAATTTTTAATAATGCCAGATTGTTGATCAGTGGCCATCCTATTCAGTTTCCTCATTGGAAAGACAAAGGCATCCATACATTGGGGGACATTTTTGGTGATAAGGGCATGTGATTACAAGTGACAATACCGTACAATAAAAACGGAAATCGGCGAGCTACGGATTTCGCACATCACTTTATGTAGCAGCACGATGCTAGCTAGCAACATAATGCTTGTTGACATCAACGCTGCCTCCGTGTGCACTTGTTTATATTGATATCACTACTCTCTGATTGGTCAATAGTGATTCCTCCATTACTAGCAGACTGGGGAAAAAATTTCGCTTCTGGCTCAGGTCAGAGCAAGCTCTATTAAAAGCATATTGGCTGTATTTCATTTCCCAACTTTTGCTTAGTAATCATTTAATAGAAAATCAGATAACGACTCGTTTTCCATTTTTTGATTTCCAATTTCCATACCAAAATCGGGAGACGGTTCGTTTTTCGGTTTTTGTTTGCCCACATCAAAACAAAAAACGGAAATCAGTTCGTTCTCCGTTTTTTCATTACCTTAATCAAAACGAAAAACGAATGGCCGAAAAGTACACGGACCGTCCCATGGTGGCCAAATTCTGGAAGATGATTGCCTCCAATCTCTCGAGAATGTTCAAAACTAATGTGCCTCATTCCCCAGTTACACTTATTTGAAATGATCTGTCCACCTTGGGCTTGACACTGACTAAAAAGCGAGGGCTATTAACTGGGCTTACAAAAAAACTGATCGCTACACGTTGGAAGCCTCCTCAATCACTCTCCCTTTGAGAGTGGGTCTTAACGTACCTAGATATTGTCTACTTGGAGCTATTGACAGCCCGTGTACATGGAGCGAAGGAGGAAACAATAGAAATGTGGAACTCAGTCTCCATAAATCATAAAAGCCTTTTAGTTTGATCGCCTGGTGCGGGGGGGTTTGCTGTGTTTTTCCTTCATTTTTTTCCTTGTTGTTTTTGTCCTTCCTTCTACCCTTTTTTTGCTACCTTCTGTATCATTTTGATAAATCATAGGTATTGTTATTGCTCATTCCATGGATGATGTGCTGTGACTGCATTGAAAATGTCAAGAAAGGAATGAAAATAAAGAAAAATTTGATCACAAAAAAAAGTTATAATGAAACTAGATCCTCCAGTCTCCAAGCATTTTTTTCCGAGGCATTGCTTCAAAAATCTCAGCTCCTGAGCATTCAGCTTGCTTGCAATGTATTTTCCTCTCTGTGATTGGCTTGTGATGCTGTCAGTAAGACTTTGCTGGTAGCCATTTGATTCGATGAGTTCTGATGTTTCCAACGAGCTCTAAACCATCTTCATCACACAAGCCTAGCATGAGCTAGAGCCTTGTGTTCCCAGTGCGTCAAACTGAGTCCATGGGCCATGCGCATGTGGGCCATTCTCAGTCACGTGTGTGACCAAAAATGTAACAAATAGTAGAAAAAATCTCCTCCAATTACAAAAGCATTGGAGGTTCATGATTATAGACCTTGTATAAGAGTACTACTTATCCAAGTCTATCAAGTAAAAATGTTATTTGTTACATTAACTTTAACTACTTAAGGTCAGAGGTCAAATACGACTGGTCACGTGTGTGACTTCACACGGAAACAGGTTTTTCATAACTCTATTTGACTTCAAAAACTCTGAGGTTGAAAAATCTAGAATTTTCATAGTTTTGGGGTATGGAGAATAGCAAGGAATAAATTTGATACCTTTCATTAATTTTCAAAGTATTTCTTTATTTGATGACATCTGGTCATGTGTGTGACATTTTGGTTCACTTCTCAAAGAATGGCCCATGTACTTAAATAGTGCAACAATATAAACGCTTAACCAGTTTGTTTGTGGTATTTTGGATATAACTATGTGCTAAATTTTCAACAGTCATTTTTATGACAGGATCTTTGTGCCATTCTGCGTGAAGTGGGGTCAGTGACTTGTTTTCTTAACTCATTCTTTATATTGGCAATTTGACCATGGAGCTTTAGCAAGATGATGTAGACTAGTGGTTAGGGTAAAGCGCTGCAACCTAGGCGACCAGGGTACAATTTCTGGTATAAACATGTATTCCCTTAGGCGTTAGTAGCATTTTATGTGTATAAATAAATGCTGGGGTTTTTGTTCTTTTTACTTTTTTTAACCATTTTTTACCTTTTGTATTAATAATTTTATTTATTTGCTTTTTTTAAAATAAATCTGTTCCAGTGGTCAAACTTCATTTTCCTTGTATGTATTATCTTTGAATGGAAAATTGTATAGGCTACAGGACTGGCAGAAATAATAATAATTTAAAAAAAGATTTAATTCTAAAAATTAAAAAGTGGTTGTATTTGGATAGAATTTATGCCTGTAGTGACACATAAGTGAAATTAAATGAGTTTTACAGTTTGATACCTGAAAAAATGAAACGGCACAGTGTCAGCTAGGAGAGGCCACCTAGACATTCCCAAACTAAAACCTCTCTAATTTTGCTCTGATCTACTTGGTTAGAATAAACTGTGGCACAGATAATGGTGAGATTCTGTGCTGTAATTTTTTAAGAGTTTCAGACTGCAACTGAATAATTTTAAGACAGATAGAAGTAAAACTTTAAGAGAAAGAGGGATCAGGTGCTCTTCCAGGATAAGGACAAACAGGTTTGAATAAAGCAAATGCGACTTCTTTTGGTGCAGATTTCCCTTTTGAAAAGAGTCTTAAAAATCCGAGGCACTGATCGTGAGTTAAAGCTATAGTTGGTAATCCTGTTCAGAAACACTTTTTGTTATACTGAGTGAAATGGTCCTTCCATCCTGAGAGTAGTCAATACATTATGTATTCAGGAAAAGGAACGAAAAGAATCAGACCTCTGTGGCAGCTGCAGGACTGTAAAAACTCTGACCAATCCCTGCCTTTCGGTTCGAGTGGAAAGAACCAATCAGATGCCTTCATGTCTCATCCTGCCCACGCCCCCCTCTGTCCCTCCCTCCTCCCCGCGTGGACACTCATCACGTTTCACCGTTGCCGGAAATATTCAGCACACTCCTCAGTAGAAATACCAAGTTAGCAAGAGAATAAGTTCATCAGGGTACAATGGCAGAGAGAATGCAGTCAATACCACATCCAGCGTTACTTGTAACGGCTCGCCACGCAGAAGAAGAAAGCAGCACGTTTTAATGCCGATGGCTAATTGTTATTCATCTGAAAACGTGTTCATCAAGCAAAATGATTGACAACAGGTCAAGAATTATCAGCGCTCATTTTAACTTAACAAGGAGAACTGGCAACACCTGATTGTCCTTAGAATTTTTGGAGTTTATGTAAAGTCATTTTACATAGGTGTGGCGGCTTTTATTTTGCCGTGGCGGTGCGCCAGTGGGAAATATACTCCGTTTGTTTATTACAAAAATACGTCCAAATCCTTCACTGAAGTTGAACAGGTACGATTTAATTTTGCAACAGCAATGACGCTATTAACAGTTGTGACGAAATGAGCCGGTAGTGTCCAAAAGCGTTTCTTCCCTCTGCCTATGAGCGCACTATATATAGTCACCTACATAGTGAGTCCCTTTATAGTGAGTAGGGAATAGTGAATGAGTGAGTGCTTTCGGACACAGCCCTGGATTTCCAGCAGCAAGGCCCAGACTGCGCAAGCTGAGGCAGCGGCCAATGCGAGAGCAAAGGACAAGTATGAGAAAAAGAGGACAAGGTTGGTAACTGTTGAATTCATATGGGCTTGAACAACGTGGTGGAGACAGCGCCCGGGCGGGGGAAGGGGGTGTGAGTTAAAGCTGAAGTCGGTAAGATTTTTTTGGTCTCATTTACTGAAACTGTCACTATGCTTTGACATGCGAATATGAATCCGGTGATTTAAAACCGCGACTTTATCTCCATCCACAGCCTGTAATGCGATCTGCAAAATTCTACCGCTCCTGGCTCAACTAACCAATCAGATCATTAGCACGCGCCTTCGGATGTGCACAAAAAATCGAGGGAGCGACTGGTTTGGATCTCAGCACAAATAGGGGAGGGGCTTGAAAGTTGTACTCGTTCAAAAATCTGACCGAGTCTTCTCGGTCGAGCAATCTTACCGACTTCAGCTTTAAAAATCCTTTGTTATAATGGATACAGCCAACGCGTTTCAACTCACGTCTTCGAAAGGCGTTGGCTGTATCCATTATAATAAAGGATTTTTAACTCACGATCAGAGAGCCTCGGATTTTTAAGTCTCTTTTCAAAAGGGAAATCTGCACCAAAAGAAGTCGCATTTGCTTTATTTAAAAGTAAAACTTTGATGCAAAAAAGATGTTTCATTTATGCAGTGTTCCATCTTCATTTACTCTGACTCAGTGACATATACACTGATTTTTACACCATGACCAAACTCCCCAAGGTGTTACCTTTATTATGATACCAAGATTATTGAAATCGACCAATTCGTTGCAGAGATATAGCCATTTCATTTTGGGCATGTCATTTTTAAGCGAGAGGCTCAGGGCTTAAGGGGTTAAATGTCCAGTGCAGCCATTGTGCAGCCATATGTCAGTTGCTTTGAATCACCCATTCCATTGATGAGTTAGTGAATTTTTTCAGAATTTCATTAGGTCACCTGAGATGAAGTCTCAAAGTGACCTATTCTAATCGCCTTTTGTTCGTTGTCGTGCGTCGTCCGTCGTGCGTCCGTAAACAATTTACATTTTTGACTTTTCTCAAAAACCGCTGATCCAATTTCAATACAATTTTGCAGGAACCTTCCTTGGTCAAATATGTACCAAAAATGTGAATTATATGGTGCCCACCCCCAGGGGCTCTGAGGGGCGGGGCTAAAACTGGTCAATACATTTTCAACTTCTTCTCAGAAACCGCTGATCCAATTTCAGTACAATTTTGCCGGAACCTTCCTTGGTCTAATATGCACCAAAATTGTGAATTATATGGTACCCACCCCCAGGGACTCTGAGGGGCGGGGCTAAAAGTGGTCAATACATTTTCCACTTCTTCTCAGAAACCGCTCATCCGATTTCAATCAAATTTTGCAGGAACCTTCCTTGGTCAAATATGCACCAAAATTGTGAGTTATATGGTGCCCACCCCCAGGTGCTCTTTGGGGCGGGGCTAAAAGTGGTCAATTTGGCTGAAATTTTAAAAATCTTCTTCTCCAGACCCAGATATGCTGGAAACCAATACTCTTCATAGATCAGGGGTGGGCAATTCCGGTCCTGGAGGGCTAGTGTGTATGCAGGTTTTTATTTCTATCAATTACCTTGACTAATTGAGTTAATTGATTGCATACACAAATATAGATTTGTGCAAAGATTAGATCAAAGAAAAAATTTTTATGTGGGGAGATGAGAACAGTCTTTGTTGGCCATTCATGATTATTGGAAGAAATGCCCCTGAAATTTCAGATTTCAGAAATAGTTTGGCTAATTTAGATTATCAATGAATTAAAGGCCAGAAGTTTGTGTGAAAACCAGGGACAGATACGGCCCTTGTTGCCCACCTTTGTCATAGATGGAAGGGTCTTGAGGTGCTTTATCAAAATTGTTAATTTCATGGCCCCCAGGCTCCATGTTTGCCCCTGGGGAGGGGGTGAAGTTTACTATACTTTATATAGGAAAATGATACTTTTGGGTATATTTGGTTCATTGACATCAATTACATCAGTTTTTACAAAACTCAGGTGACCGTTAAGGCCCATGGGCCTCTTGTTTATTACGTTTCAGCATTTGTTTTACTCTAAAGCAACGATTGGCACCTGAGCTTCAGACCTGGACCTTAGAGCAGTTGAAGAAGGTCGCCTCGTCCAGTGAGTCCCATTTTCTTTCTCATCATGTTAATGCATTCGGCCAAGTATGTGAGCTCGATTTACCTGGGAAGAGATGGCATCAGGATTCACTGTGGAAGGGAGCATGATACACTGGGAAATGTTCTGCCAGAAAACCCTGAGTTTGGGGATTCATGTGACATCAGTTTGATGGAGCTATTTTGGCAGCACAAGGGTGACGTTCACAATGTAAATCAGATGGTTTTAATCTTGTGCCTGATCGGTGTTGGTTTTGAATTACTGTTCTCCTTCATTAAATGAAACAATCATTTAAAAGCTACATTTCAATCGAAGGGTTCAATGCAAAGACGTTATACGTGCCAATTTTACAGAAATCAAGATTTGAATGGTTTTTGAATGTTGCTTTATTTTATTTATGCAACAGCAATACATGTGCTTTACAATGTCACCCTGACCAGTACACAACCTTGGTACATGGTGAAAGTATATTCTGTGCAATACCATAACACATGAGATTGGCATTTATCAAGTTAATGCACTGAACCCTTCAATTTACTCACGTTGTCTTCATCTCATATTAAAATCATTTGGATGATCTGAAACATTTCAATATGACAAATTAGCAGAAATAGAAAAAAATTGGGAATGGGAAAATACTTTTTCATAGCACTATATTGTATATTCAGTATATTCTAAAACAATCAAAACAAGACCGTTCATATTTTTATCATAATTGTTTGAAAATCCTTTTGTGAGTTGTTAAAATTAATGTAGCACAGACATTGTTCTGTCGTCAATGGCTCTAAGAAGTTTTCATTTGTAGATAATGCACTGAAATCAGAAATCAACTGATCCTACAGAGTAAAGTCTGCCTGTAAGCAAACAATTTTCTGCCACTGAAAAATCACTGAGTGGAATCATACTAGTGATACCAGACTTTTAAGCGGTTGTGTATCTTTGGGCAGTTTTAAAAAGTATTGATGTACTTTGTGCTGTTAAACTGATCATTTTTTTTCTCATGCCAAGTACAGGGTAGAACCTCCATTTGCCCTCAGAAAAACTGTAATTTTTTTTGTAGCACTGACAAAACAAGGTGCTGCATTTCTTTGAGATTCTGGTTCAAGTTAACATTGCTCATTCCATCACAACCCAAAGGTGTTCTGTTGCTTTTTGATCCGGTGACTGTGGAACTATGTCATTCAGCACTTGTCCAAGAGGGCTTGGTAACAAAGTAAATAAGGCTTCAGATGCAGCACATACAGTAGAGCAAAGGCAACCAGGGTAGCCATATTCCATGGCAACAGCCAGGCCTCTGAGTTTTCCATCAAAATAGTTGTAATGATGACAATATCATTTGTATAAAATTATACGATTGGGTAAGTAACCCTGTTTTCTGAAGAAAATACAGCCACTCGACTCCATAATGAACTGCAATCTTGCTACCTCAGTGCCACTGAACAAATTTATATTTTATGAGGCATCTGATTACCATGAAAAAATGTGTCCTGATCACAGTGCATAAAAAATGGGGAAAAAATACACTTACAACAGAATTGTTACAAAAATGAATACATTCAGTATACTTAATTCACTTTATCTCTAACTGCAGGCACTAAGCATATTCTTATGGAGAGCAACTACTTCTTTTCCAATGCGCCTTTTTTGTCCTAATATTCATTTACTCTGTATATCCTAATATTTACTGGAGTCATTGAGGTATAGAATTGGAATCAAACCAGGGACCTTGGGGTTTCAGGACCTTGCCATCAAACATATAGTTATAGAGATAGTAATTTATAGGAATAAATTATCCAACAAGTGCTGAGCCGTTTGTCTTTCAGGTCAGTTTGGTATTGGGAAATCATTTTCAGCTGCCAGTCTCAATTAGTCTTCTAATGTGTGAAATTATGCACCCAAGTAACAAAACAGCAACATCGCGATTCAGTTCCAAAAAAAAACAAGAGGCTCCTCAGAGCCTGTGCTCAGGCCGGGTCTAGGCCTGGGCCAATCCATAGATATATGTATTTAGAACACTAGATTGCTGATGATGCCATATTTACATTATCCAAAGTGAAGCACCCGGCCGCCATATTAATACATCCAACTTCTTCATAAAAATGAATGGTTTCGTATGAGGCCAATTTCAAATAAGTCAATATAAGCATTAAAATGCCGAGATATGCGGCTGTCTTTTGCAGCAATAGTCATTTGAAGGGCTGTAATAAAACGTTTCATGTGTAAGTTAAAGTAGAAGTGCAAATTTGTCACTTTAATAGAAAAAATCGCGTTCGCTTGCTAGCTAGGTAATTGGCCATCCCATTGACTTAAATAGACCGCTGACTAAAGCAAACGCTTGCGATCGATAACGGTCTCCAGCGAGTTACCTTGGTACCCTTACCGTCGCGGGGACTGCATTGACTAAGCAGTCAATAAAATGAACAAGGGTGCTAACTAGCTAGCTACTTGTAATTGACATCCAAGGACAATATTTCTTACCTGCATAATATTTAAAACAATGGACAAGTCGCTTTGTCTGTTTATACAGAGTTCCAAAAGACAAGGAGGGGAGAAAGGCTCAGCTGTTAGAAGTCAGGAATAAAAAAAAAACTTCTCTCTATCCCCTTGATCCATGCTGTGCAGTGATTATTTTTTGAGAGCAGTGTTATAATGGGACAGGGGCAAAGATGACGCTTAGTAAAGGAGTAGCCAGAGTTAACTAGCGCTTCCTTTTAACAATGTTGGCATTAGCCATATGATTCAGTATGAACAATTCGGTCAACGGTCAAATATGCTCAACCAGGGTATAATGAAGTGAGGAAACCAGAGAGTAATTTGATAACGTATATGAACAATCATTGACGTTTCTGAAACGGTGAAAACTTCCAAGCAATGATGTTATCAGAGGGTAATTAAAAGCCTCGTCACGTTAACTTTTCTGCTCGCACTTTAACGTTGACACCGAGTCACATTTCAATCTTCCCATTAGTAAGTGTGCCGCTTTCCACCCTCCAAAAAAGCACATATTTAGGGAGAGAAAATGTTTCTCTGCACAGCGATACCAAAATCACCCCGACTCGCATGCAAGTGTTTTTGAAAATATAATTTTACAGTAGGCGAAAATGAAAGGGAGGTACGCTCTTGGAACAGATGCTTCACTTGAGCGTACCCTATCAGCAATGTTGTGTTCTATATATACATCTATGGGCCAATCGCGAAACGGCATGCACGTATGAGCAGGACAATCGCGACCCCGAAAAAAAAAAGAAAAAAAAAAGAAGAACAGAGCCGAAACTTAGACTCGTGGCCTACCGGCCCGAGTAACGTGGCCTACCGGCCCGAAAAAAAAAAAAAAAAGAAACCAACGGAAAATGGTATATACAGATAATGGCAAGCAGCAAGCAAAAAAAGCATTCTTGATCCTTCTAGAGCGGGTGACTAACCGGATTATGGCTGACTTATTGGATTGTTAATGTCAAGTGCAAATATAGAGCAGTCTACTGATTAATGTAGAGTATCACTTTTAATCCGTAGACTGCTCTATATTTGTGGCAATGAAAAAGACTATGAAAGAAAGTTTATTGGACAAACTTAGAGACTGTCCCTAATAAACTGGTCAAAAGTTAGATTGTTCAATTATGGAAAACGGAAGAGTTCTAGACTAGTGTTTCTCAAACTATTGGCTGAGGACTAGCACGTGACAATTATTAATCAATAAGGGGAGACAGCAGTAGAAACAGATGTGAACAGCTGGATTGCAGGAAAAAAATTAAAGGCAAAGA
This sequence comes from Gymnothorax javanicus, assembly GCA_029692085.1. NCBI lineage: Eukaryota > Metazoa > Chordata > Actinopteri > Anguilliformes > Muraenidae > Gymnothorax > Gymnothorax javanicus. The sequence continues at coordinate 159,824,980 of CM056193.1, read as the reverse complement.
AACACTTTTTTCAGCTCTTACCCAATAAAAGTACACTGCCCCTAGTAATTTTAGAAAATTTTTTAACGACTAAATCAGCTCAAGAAGATAAGATTTATACGTTGTTGGCAGTGTGCCATGTTTGTGAGAATAAGGGCAGCCTGCCGCATCACCTGGACACTGGAACTCCTGAGTGCACGGAGGTCATAAATTAAATAAAACCAGTACTGTAGCAAGAACTGAAAATTTGTTGGCGCACAGGACATCCCTTTAAAACAATTATTAATTCTGACTTGTTCTCAATCATTTTCATAAAAAAGAGATTCACTCCAAGAACACTCCACACAATCAGGTGTTGCTAGTTCTCCCCGTTTAGGTAAGATTCATTCATTTGAACGCCTAATTTGGTGAATTTAAATCCGCCTTATACAAATTTGCATAACTGTCAACTCTCACGTATATGCCGTGAGTCTCATGCTTTTTAGGGGCATATCACGTTCTCATGGCGTATCCAGTTTTCTTACACTTAATAACAAAGTGATGATTGAAAATTTTAATTCAGAAAACAAAATTATATTTAATTGCGAAGTCCCACTTTTTAATCGACCCATGCTGTACCAAGAGTGAAAGGCGATATTTCATTGGAACACGGATCAGTCGCTATTCAATCAAGGCGTATTTAAGAGATTCTCACGTGGAATTAAAGTCCTTGTGCATGGAAATTTTTCAGTTTCACGTGCGCTTCAGCAGATTTCACCACTTGTAACATGGAACCAATTATGACCCCCCACTTCTCACGCTTTTCTTTTCTCAGGGATCAGAAGCCATGAAATTGCACCAAGACATTTCAAATGGACATTTATTTCATTTAAACAATCATGAAGCACAAGTTAAATCGCCTGATGTGCAGAAAAGGTAGCTCGTAAGTGTCAGAGCAGTTTGTCAATTTGTTTGTAAAGCATAGGCCAATTTTTGAGTAAATTATTTTTCAGTTCTGAATTTAGCCAATAGTTTAGTCACTGATGGATCGTATGGAGAGAGTAGCTGTGACTTTGATTGCTAATAGATTACAATGATAATTGGAAAACGTGTTAATAAAGGAAAATGACTAAGAATAAGCCAGGACTAATTACTGTTTTAAAGGGTTGTTCAGGCTACACCACTGGTGCAAGCTTATGCCCAAGGGGAGGTCCGAGTTTACCGTTTTGTTGGACAATCAACAGCCGCACACTAAGGCATTATCATGGATTTTGCCGCTCATGTTCGCATAATGATTGGTAATATCAGACCTCAATCATTCAGTGTAAAATTAAGCTGCAGCACGTGTGATAATCAAGATTAATTTTTATTCATTTTATATAGATCAGCTGATTCCCTGGTATCCAAGCGCGTTAAAAAATCCAGGACATCGCCACACAAAGCATTTTTGGATTGGCTAAAATTTACCGAATGGCAGCATTCATGAACTTGAGCTAATTGGTTGTATTTCAGAGGTTTGAAGTTTCATTACTTGGTGCATAAAAATTGCAAAAATTTGCAAAAAATATTTATGGAAGGAGAAGAACTTGCACTCTTTCAGGTAAGAGCTGAAAAAAGTGTTTTCTTTCCCTTGAAGGGAAACCTGATACTATCTGGATTACTGCAATGGAGTCCTGTACAGGTTACCCAGCAAAGCCACAGACAGGCTCCAATATGTGCAGAACTCAGTTGCTAAAGTTCTCACGCGCACCAAGCCCTGGTGACACATCACTCAAACTTTAATCCACCTCCACTGTCTCTCAGTCTAGTCCCGTATCTCCTACAAAATCCTCCTCACCTATAAATCCCTGCTCACCCTTGGCCCCTTTTGGACCTCTTCCGCCCATGTACCGCCTCACAAAAGCTACAGTCCTCAGACAAAGGTCTGCTTTCTAGCCCCCACATCAGTTTGAACATAGATCATTCAGTGTGGCAGCCCCCACGCTCTGGAACTCTCTCCGAGCAGAGATTCTCAACGCCTCCAACTTTGGACACTTAAGCAAATCCTGAACACCCACCTGCTCACCAAGACCAGTAGCCTCGAGCCACTCTGTTAACCCCGGCAACTTAATTCACTGCTATTATTTTCTGCTTTATCTTATTTGTCTTTGATTGCCTCACTATGTAAAGCATTGTTGGATCTCCTCAAGTTATTATGTTACATGTCCAGATTTTAAAAAAAAAAAAAAAACCTATACAATAGGGTGTATAGTAAACCCAACAGATAGTGTACCATTTCAAATCTATTGTGCAAGTTTAGGGCATTTTTTTCTTATTTACGGGGGTTACACTTTAACAAACTGCTTCTTGGTTGATCAGATGTGCTTCAAACTTGGTTAGCAAAAACCAAACATTAACAATGAAGAGTTGTTCAATTTTTTTTTTTTTTTTTTTTTTTGCAAGGCATGGCTGTGGCAAGGAGCTGAATTTCCTTGTTCACCACAAAACAGGTAGTTGTTTGTAGCTAAGTGGTTTGATAGTAAAGTCTGCTCTAACTTCACGATAAATAAAATTCTCAACCTGAAGACATATTGACTTATATTCATAATATTTATAATATGGGGTGGCTTGTGTCGAAAATGATTGAGTATTGAATTATTTCATGACTTCATTTTGCAGTGTATTCATACATAGCTCAGGGCCCATCCCTTCCTCTTTCCCTCCTCCCATCTATCCCCTTTCATTGTGGGAAGTTTTTTGTTTTTATTTTTAAAGTTATTATGTGAGTTATTAAAAATATTGTAGATTTCAGAAGGGTGTTTTGTCTTGGGGTTTGTGTTTTTAAACACATGCATTTATTTGGTTGAGTTTAACGAGAGGTCTGCAATTTAAATACATATGTTAATTTGCTTGAGTTTGTAAAAGTGATAAAATTCTTCACAATTATTTCAAGAGTCCGTCTGTCCATGGGGGGAAGAAAGAGACATTAAACTAAAATAGTTTAAACCATATATGCTTGTGAAATAGTTCTAATAATTCTTTACAATTTACAAGTGTTAAACAAGAAAATGTTAGTGATTAAAACAAAAAGCAAAAATATTTAAATAACAGCACGGCAATGTTGAAAATCACTTAGTTTTGTAAGTTAAAGGAAAGGAAGATTATAAAAATGTTAAAAACCCAAAAGTAAAGCAAAAGGATAATGCAATGTTGAAAATCAACTAGTTTTGTAAATTAGAAGACAGATGATAAAAAGAAAGAAAGATAGATTTACAGCAATGCAAAGAAGCATTCTATGCATCTTTCCCTCCCCGTATTTAAAAGTTGTGTGCGTGAAGTGAATGTGAACAATATCTGAGTATTTAAACAAAAAATAAAAAATAAACACACTCACATGCTCCTAAGGCCAAAAATGGAAAACAAAATGGTTGAGAAAATATTAACACAGTTGAACAATTTGGAGCTACACAACATCAGACAGAAAATAAGCAGAAAACCAGAGGCACTTGAGAGTGCAAACCTTCGCCAAGGCAGCACAGTCAAAATCTTGCTGAGTGAACATGGCTCATAAGAAATTTAAGATATCTGCAACATAGGATTTTGAGATGGTTGCTGAGGTGGCCATATTGTTTGACCGATCGCAGTCAAAATCAGTTGCGTCCATCCCTGATGTAATAGCAACCCACCCACAAAATTTCAGAGATATCTGTTCATTACTTTTTGAGTTGTCTTGTACACAAGCAGGCAGACAGACACAGACAAACCAACGCCGGAAAAAACATAACCTCTTTGGTGGAGGTAATAAGTGTTTAAAGAGACACCATCACAAGCTTTGTGACTCATCAGAACAGTAATGCTTAATGAGATGAACTGATGACATGTTTCCTACCTAGCTAACATCAGCACATTTGCAGGCTGCACAGACAGTATAAAGTGAAATCTAATCATGATGTCACAACCCTCTTGTGTCACTAATTGGCTCCTACCCTCTTCCAGCAGCCCACGTGTTTTTGCAGTTTGTATCCTTAAATGGATTTTTAGTCTCATCTCCTCCTGCGCCCCCAGGTATTATCATTTGTATGCCTTGCCCCTTTTGTGAGTTTCCCATCCATACTATTTGCTTGTGGTTTCAGAGTAGTTGTTGGATTGTCATGGTTCATTCCCTACTAAGCCTGCCTGTCAATTTTTGTCCACAAGTATCAAGCTAAGCTCGCTTCTTTTACTGGAGTGCTCCAGTAAAATAGTGAAAATGAAAAATGTGATTTTTCTTCTGAATCTAATTAAAAGAAACAACCTCCCCAGCCTTAAATCACTCCAAGATTGGAACCGTGTTCCTGTTAATACTTTATTCCTGCCTGTTCCTCTGAGTCAGTTTATTAGGAACACATCCCAAGCCTTCACTTGTGTCTAGGACTGGGGCTGTGTTCCTGTTGGCCAGCAGTCCTGCTCCTGGAAGAGAGATTCACCATCTGGGACGGCCACTGGCCTGAGCGCGGACACGCTCCTACCCTCTTAGTCATTACCAATTTAGCTGGACTGCCCTGCTTCAGCTCTGATCAACGGCCTTCCCACCTCTATTACCATATTCCTGTTACAAAATAATCTCTTGGGCTATTCCACATAAAGGTAGACAAGCAAACTGAAATTCAAAAGTGGACAAAATGGGAAACCAATTGATGTTTAATGTAGCTGGGAATCTTGGATTCATAAAACAATACGACACTTTTGGGAAATATTACTCTGAATGTGTTTTTGGGTTAGTTTCTTGGAATAGTGAAGTTTTTTCTCAAAATTTGATGATTTTGAAATTTTATTTTAAAATTCTCATAATTTTCCTTGTAGATAATTTTTATATTGTTATTCACTATGAGTAAGTGCCAGAGGTCAACAGCAAATAAGAATTTAGGTTTTTCGCAAATTTCTGTATTTTTTCAATAAAAAAAGTTTGTTACTAAGAAACTACTTTGTGTCATGTCCGTACGACAGAAAAAATACAAAAAACGTTTTCATAGCAACCACACCTTTAAAGCTTTTTGGTTGTGACTGTAAATCCTCTTTGTATTTTCATCAAGAGTGAATCTGAGTTTGCCAACTTTGGCTACTGTTGGTAAGTTCTGCATTATTTGCGTATTAAAATTACAATACAATACAATACAGTGTCCGTATGACAGTTCACAGAATTGCCAATTTTTCAGCATGTTCAGACACTTGAACTCCTGGCCTTTCCAGCAAATGAATTGATATAAAATGAAACAAAAGGCTGCTTAGATTTTCTAAGTTAGCTATAGAGGGCAGCAGCTGCTGAAGAGGGCAAGGTCACTCTAAATTGTGCTGTGTCATTCAAAGACAAACTTCCAATTTGCCATTCAGACTTTAGTTAGAAGTAGGTATTAGTGATTCTGTGGCAAGTTAGTGGTGTTTAAATGTTTAATAAAGATGTCTAGAACTGAAAGGTTATTGATCTGATGTGAAAAACACATCTTGAGATGACTTAAAGGGCGGGGCCTCAGAGCCCACTGGCTGAGTCACTCAACTCAGTGAGTGGCTCTGTGCAGTTGGTCAGATTACATTTTGTTTACAAAAAACTGCTTTTACACTTATAGTGTGTTAGAATATTGGGGTACCCTTTCTGTTGTCCAACTCACTGGATTTTTATCTTAAAGGTGCCCTGTATTGAATCTAGGGGCAGTGTTTAATACTTAGGATCCTGGTGGCCAAATGGTGAAACTGCTGGGCACACCAATTGAGGAGGATCACCTGTCTCAAGCTCTGGACAATGTATTTGAGGGTAAAAAAACAAGTCATCTAGTTTTTGGGGTTCTGGAGACTTTTTTTCTGTGCAAGACAAGGCTGACATTGAACATTTTGTCATTTAAGTTTGACAACCAAAAACGCTTATAATTAGGGGATTTTTGAACTGCCCTTCAAAATTCTACTTCAACGATAAAACTAGTGGATGTACTCCGTCCATTTCCATCGGTTAGATTTTGGTCACTATCCACTTTTATGGCAAATTTGGGCTGGGAAAAGGGGGGAGATCCAAGATAGTGTATCGAACTATAACAACAATGCCTTTTTTAAGTAGAAAAATCCTGATAGCGTTGTCAGTGCTTTAAGGAGTTTCTGTGCGGTTGGCCCTGGGTGTCAATGCTCTTTGAAATTTAACAATTATCAGCTTCCCTTTAGGCCAGATTTTTTACTTGTTCAAATTTACAAATCATCTGACTATCATTATGCCAAAAATGACCATTTTTGGCTCCTGATTTTTCCTGCGAATCCCCATATCAAAACAATTTTTATGAACCCAATTTTTTCCTATGAAAGGTCATCGAGTGTGATCCTTTTTGCCCCATTTCCCCTTAAAGACTAACTTGGTAACCCCACCAACCACTAATTCAAGTTTCGGCTGCCGGTACATTGGAAATTCACCAGAATTGGTGTTTTTATTTCTATTGTTATTCCCCCACCTGCACGTTTTGGATGTGATTGTGAAATTTCGTAATTCAACAAATAGAAAGCGTGGCCTTTGATACTGTGAAAAGTATTGACAAAACTTATGTCTTTTTTGAATAAAACTGAAATTCTGCAACCTTTTTTCCTTGTTGAATTTCTTAAATGCTGAATAAAAAAGAAATTTTTCTTAAATGCTGAATAGTGAAATCAAAACTTTTAACTCAATAGAATACTGTTAAAAATTTCTAAGCCTCTGTCACATACCTGTTTCTTGTTATCCCCCCCCAACCAAAGTTGGGGGGGGATATTGAAATGGGCTCTGTCCGTCTGTGCGTGCGTCTGTGCGTGCGTGCGTCCGTGCGTCCGTCCCACTTCGTTTCCGGAGCAGAACTCAAAAACTACTGAACCTAGCTCTACAAAACTTCATGTGTGCAACAATCAACATGCTTAGATGTGCCTTTTAGGGTTTTCACCTTTCTCAGATTTTTATTTTTGCCCGTTTCCATGGAAACTCAACTTAGAATCAGCATAGAAATTGTTTCCGGAGCAGAACTCAAAAACTACTGAACCTAGCTCTACAAAACTTCATGTGTGCAACAATCAACATGCTTAGATGTGCCTTTTAGGGTTTTCACCTTTCTCAGATTTTTATTTTTGCCCGTTTTCATGGAAACGCATTATTACGTACGTAATAATCAATTTTTTATATATCATTTTTGCATAATACTCCCTTCAAAGTAATACCAGTAGGCGGGGGATATAGCCGACTCTGTCTGCTTGTTAAACTTGATTTGATACATTAGCCATTCAGTGTTACATCTCAAAAGGTCACTGACCGGACTGAGCTTTTCTAATTGATGCGTTTTCAAAGTTACTTGTTATGTCTTCGCTGATATCCGTATGACATATGGCCGTACAACAATTTTTACTTGTGCAGGAATAAAATACACCAAACGCAGTGGTAAGACCAGAGTCTACTCCCTCTTCCAGAACTGATATGAACAGCAGTTATTGAACATTATAGCAATTTCATGCTTTATACAAAGTGTGACTACAGGATACTAGGTGTGCGTGATGAAGCATAAATTGTGCAACTTTTGCTGGTTTTACAACTGGGTGTGTGGTGTATTTTGAGTGTTCTTAATTAGCATTTTGAATAAAACTCTGAAATTCTGCAACCTTTTTTCCTTGTTGAATTTCTTAAATGCTGAAAAAATATGAAATTGAGGGCCAAATTACAAAAAAATCACAAATGTCCGTATGACAGATTTTATTTGTCTGTACGACAGTCACTTTTTTTTGACTAAATGTTCTCAATACTTCATGGAAAACTAAAATATCTTTTAGAAAGGATTTCATACAAACCCTCTAGCCAATTACCTGTAGATTATATGATAACACTATCATGATTTTTTTCAGCATCACCTCACAGATTTTTTCATTTGAAGTTTTGAAGTTTTCATATGTTGAAAAAAATACCTTTTCTCTGCGTCTGTACGACAGATATTTCTCTGGCCAAATTTGCATAAATAATGTAAAAATTGGTTTGAGAGTTCTGTGGCATATTCATTTGGGGTTAAGACTCTATCATTTGGTAACAAATGATTTTCACCAAGCAAAACCTGAAACTGTTCAGAATCAAAAATGGTCTGTGAATGTTCGTACGACATACGTGGAATCGCCCTCTTGTGGGTTGTGGTCTGAATCGGTGTTTGGTTCCTTGTCTGGATCATAATACATGGTGTAATTATTTATCATATGCATACCCACGAACCGCTGTCCTGGGGTCGCTTTTTTCCCCCCTTATATTTTTTTCTTCAAAGAGGGGGCCCCACTAAGAGGGTTTTAAAGGCTGTAGCAGCTGTGTATTTTCATCATGACAGCCATGCCTTGGTTTATGTACAAAACGTGTAACCCAAAAGGTCTACAAGGGTTGCCTTCCTCCTCAGAACCATGGGAATCTCTGATCCCTGGCTCGTGGATGGAGAGATTTAATAGATGATGGTGTGTCGCACAATATGTCAAAGCAAATGCCCCCAAAAGAAGAAAAAAGCCACTTCGGTAGCCACCAATCTAGCCAGGGACATTGGATAAAGCAGACGGCTGCATCACAGCACCAGTGGTTAAAGTTCTGAAGTTGATTATTGCCTGTCCTCCAAATACAATCATTTAAAATCAGCTAAAAAGAGAATGTCTGGGGTGTGAGTATTATCACCTCAGTCAACTAGGACACAGCTGTCTGAGCCAGGTTCGTTGTACTTTCACCATAACTTTCAAAATACAAGCTGTGGAGCAAAGTGAAAACCCCATGGCTGAGTGCCCTATTCTCCAAGGCGCTCCAAGTGCTGGGTCTGAAGCCGAATCCTCCGCGCATCCAGGGGGCTGTTGCCACGATTTTTGCGGACCTCAAGTATGAGCCACACATCAGGGTGAAGCTCCGGAGAAATTAAACAGCTTGACTTGTGGAGTCTTATGACCCTAGGGGTCATTTATGTCTTGTGTGCAACCATAGACTGTATAAAAACATGGACGAAGCAACCATGATGTCACCCATTGGTTTCAGCATACCATTTAGGAAGCCTCGATTTTGGCAATTTGAACAGCACCATTTTGTCATTTTGAAACTGGATGTGATTCCTATCGGTCGAGAGCGTGAATTGAATATCCAGTGAGGAGCAAGGGGTAGATCCACGGGTGGATCTGACCGTATCTGACGAGGACCAGAGGATAGCCACGCCCCTAAGGCATATTCTGGCTTTATCCTTTATTCTAGTATATATGGGACCATAATTTGCAAAAATGAATATCATGATATATCGAAGGAGACTTGAAACTTGTGATAGATACCATAAAATAATGTGGAAAATCATTAATGAAATAATAAATCAGGTGGGAAAGTAGGGTCATTTTCTCATTGACTTCTATAGCATTGAACTTGTTTCTGCAACCACTGGTGTCGCCATCTGCTGACCATTAAACAGAATGCAAATTTTAGAAATTTCCGCATTGGCCTCAGTTTTCAGACCCCGGCGCTGCGTCCATCTTTTTATACAGTGTATGTGTGCAACTATGCAGTCTGTTGTCCCTGAGTTCTGCCTCTCCCTTTGACTGTCTGTGCGTGATTGTGGGTGTGTCTTCCCCCCAGTCCAGGCGGTGGTTCTGAATTGGCTTGACTGAATAACTATTCAGCTATCAGCTATCACTGTTATCCATTGATTTCTATGCATCACACGAAAGGGCATAATCGCAAGCAAACCCTTTGCAGTTGTTCACAAGGTCACAATGCTGAGCGAAGCCTTCGTGTGGCAGGCCGAGGGAGGGCCCTGGCGGGGACTTGAGCCTCCAGACTCCCGGGTAATAGTCTAACGTGCTGACCACGTCGCCAAAGCCAGGGCGCGTACTTGTTAGGAGGCATTACTAGTGACAGGACCCTTCAACTGTCACATCTCTCCCCCTCTTTCGGGAGCGTTTCCTCACGCTCCATGCCTTATGCATGCTGCCATCCATTCGGATCCCCAGATCCTGCGATTCGCCAGAATGTAGCAGGCGAGGAAGGCCAGGCGGGGACTTGAACCTCCAGACTCCGGGTAATAGTCTAACGTGCTGACCACGCCGCCAAAGCCAGGCTCTTTGGCGGCGTTGTCAGCGCTAGACTATTACCCGGAGTCTGGAGGTTCAAGTCCCCACCCGGCCCTCCTTCGCCTGCTACATTCTGGCGGATGTGACAGTTGAAGGGTCCTGTCACTAGTAATGCCTCCTAACAAGTACGCGCCCTGGCTACCTTGCCAACGAGCCTGGCTCTTTGGCGACGTGGTCAGCACGTTAGACTATTACCCGGGAGTCTGGAGGTTCAAGTCCCCGCCCGGGCCTTCCTTCAGCCTGCTTCTTTCGCTATGATGTAAAAACAAAATATGCCAGCTGGTCTCGCTCAGGTCAAAAATAAAAGCTGTTCTTGTTGGTGCTCCCCATAGCGGCTTGGAGCTCTTCCGTTGTGTTGACGTGGATATGCAGCATTTTTCTCTTGCATTTGTTTTTGAGGTTTGTGTGTTTTTGACTTTGCATCGTTTCTGTTTTTACCGCGCATTTTTCCAGTTGGAGATGTTTTGGGCCATTGCAGCACATTTGCCCTCATCGGATCAGCCACCGGACATTCACTATTCCATGTTGAAAAATAATCCATAGCACTGTGGAATACAAAACACAAGCATCTGCTGATTAACTGGTTCCTTTCAGCAATCACAATGATGCTACAGCACTCAACCATGTGTTCACCCACACAAAGTCAGGTACCATTTGGGCAGAGTAATGCAGTGGATGAGGAACAGAGTGTCTAATCTGATGGATTTTGGTTGGACACTGCCGTCATGCCCTTGAGCAAGGTGCTTGACTGTCCCAGTAAATGTTCAAAAGTGATCTTATGAAAAAGCAATTCAAGTCTTCCTGGATAATAATCATGGGGTAAGGATTTATTTGGTAAAATTAAGCTGAAGGGTGATGTGATGAGAATTTAGATACTCAGTTTGTATGTGTGTCTGCATGTGTGAAAGAGAAAGGGAGACAGAGAGACATTAAAAAAGACAGAGAGACAGATAGAAAGAGGAACAGGAGGGAGAGGGCCAGTCACTGGCTGATTAAAACTGAGTCAGCCAATCAATGTCTCTCTTTCTCTCTCTCTTTTCCATACACACACATTCACACTCATGCATGTGAGCTAATGTATCTCATAACTTCTGTTCCCCAAAAGTAAAACTGGTGGAGGTAATTGAGTACTTGTAAGTAATACATTGTACAGTCCCTGGCCAAAAAAAAAAAAAAAAAAAGTTTCACAATAATATTTTGGAGGACGCGTTCCTCATACTTATGCAATATCACAACATTTATTTCAGTGCAGAGGTGCATTATTTTTTCGCTGAGATCTTGTATTGACGACAGGAGAGTCAAACCATTCTGTTAAATCGCTTGAAGACATCCCAAAAACTTTTACTGGAGTTAATAATGTGCTGGACAGTTCTTCACCTATTGATGTCATCAATATCCTTTAATGTTTCCTCTGCTTGAAGCAGGCCAATAATTTGCCCTAATAGAAATACAGAAACATCTTTCACATGACCACAGAAAGCGTCATCCAACATGGTTGTTTAAGAAGTGAGAAGCGACACACTGCATCAATTGTGATTAAAATAATTGTTGCCAGCTGAAACATATTAATCACTGCAATATAATAATGATCCAATCATAGGCTCTTAAGTATTTCCTTATTTAAGTCAATTGCAACTTTTTTAGCCAGGCATTGTTGATACTTATAAACTTTGAGACTTGATCAGTGAGATGCAACAAAAATCAAAGTGTTATGCAATTACTTGCATACTTCAGTGAAGATTTTTATGGGTGTTCTGTTGTCTCTATGGTAACAAGATGTGAAAATTCTGATGTTTACATTTGTGAAAATACTGCATGCCCAGCATCACAGCCTGTATTAATGACAATGAATTTCAGTGTTCCACCCGGCAGTCCAATCAACACAGCACAAAAAAAATTTGGATGAGGTCCAAAATCAAAATTCTTTTGGGGCATAACGCTCAGAAAATGTGCCCTGGAACATCTTTCTCCATTCAGAATATATCATGTTTTCCATGCAGCACTTATTGAAAAGAGCCTGACGAGAAAATATTGACAAACCTTCAAATGAGGCAAATGCAGCAGAACAAAGGTTACCAGAGAAGCTGCAAGGTCTCTGAGTTTATCATCATAATAGTTGTGATAATGCAACATCATCAGTATAAGATTGCAAAATTAGCTAAGTAACCTTGTTCTCTGAAGAAAAGTCAGCCAACTGGCTGTATAATTTACGCCAATATTGCTGCTTCAGTGACACTAGACAATTTTTTTATGAGGCAAATGATAACATGCATGACTGCATATTTCACCCCCAATACATAGCGCTCCACTTTTCAGCAATATAGGTTCAATGTCTTAAAAACGTGTGGAACCACCAGTTCATTCAATTGTAATCAAGCCATCTCATCACAGTGCCTAAATGAGCTTTATTAGCTATTCTAATCTAACATATTAAGGGCCCTATTTTAAAGATCTAAGCACACTGTCTGGAGCGTGACGCAAGTGCATATAGGGCTTGTCCAAATCCATTTTTGCTAATTTCACCGTGGGTTACCTGAGCATGAAGTAAGGCGCAAGGTTCGAAAGGGTTGGACTTCATCTGTTAATATTTTAGGCTATTGTTCAAAGTTGTTTTACTCATTTGCAGATGTTAATACTCATCACAGTGAATCCCAGGGGTGGCAACTGACCTTTACATTGTATTACATCTTGTACTTGTAAAACAAACAAACATAAAAAAGGTTTTAATTCAGTGTGCTGGTAGAGTAAATAAATAAATAATAAAAAATAAGCGCTGGTGGGGGACGACTGACAGAAAATAACAAGGGTGAGAAAAACAGCCATTAAGCAAGAAACAAAAATAGTATTATTTTGATTACACTACCATACGCCTTGAATAATATCCGACAGGAGTGAAAAGAACTTACTTCCATTTGGCTGACGATTTAAGGTCAAGTCGGGTACTTAGAAGAAATTCAGAATAATTATAGACGTTGACAACAATGTCATCCCTTGCTTTTGCTGCTTCTTAAAAGTGCAGCTTTTAAGGCTACTTCACTTGTCAGCCAAACTGTAAATAATAATAAAGACATTTCATGTGAAATGTGGAGTCTGTATTTGAAAATAGGAGCAGGACAGATGGGTTGTAGCCTACTGTATTAATGGATCAGGTCAGATTTATATTGATTTTTCAGGTAATTGCAATAACGGGTCAACGCATGCACAATCCAAAGATCTGAAACGCATTGTCAGCACCTCAAACATTCTCGCATGGAATTGAAGTCCTTGTGCATGGCGGTTTATCAGTTTCATATGCGTTATGGTAGATTTCACCACTAGTAATTTGGAACTGATTATGACTCCGGACTTCCCACGCTTATTGTTTCGTTCTTAGGGCTCTAAATTCGTTGACCGGGCGCAGGCGCGGCAAATGGGGGGAGCGCCGCGCCACCGGGGTGTATCCAGGCGTATTTTGCAATTTCGTGCCCGGCGCAGCCCGGTGCAAGTACTCCTCTGTCCCGCCTCTGTCCCTCCTGCCAGCGCAAGTGGCAAAGAGGGAGGAGAGAAGGCGTGAGTGGGTTTAACACAGCCGAGTCAATTCTTCACCAATCAAATGAGCTCCTCTACTCACCTTTAACCCTTGTGTTAGGTTCACTTTTACGTACCTCATGCACTGTTTGGGTCAATCTGACCCGGTACATTTTTTGGGATTTTGAAAGCAATACAGAAATAAAAATGTTTATAAAAATACTTAACATGTATTGTCTTTATCTCAATTCCAAAAAATATGGATAACATTTATAATGAATATTTGCTATTAATCTCTGATTTATCACATTTAACAATGGACATATCAGGCATTTTTGTGATAGTAGATTTATTATTCATCTAAAAAATCCACTATAATAAAGACTGGCATAACTGAAGTTGGCATAAATAATGCTTATCTAGAAAAAAAATGAAATGAAACATTGTTTCAATTAATTATTATTTTTTTATTATTTGAACTGATATTGTTTCCTTTGTACTTTTGTATGTGCAGTGTCACCTGTGCCTTGCCTATCTCCTCTAATAAAAGCCGTCTTCTTTGGAGCTTCCTTTGGTGCCAGTCTGGGTTGATAGCCTATAATGCGTTTGTAATCTGGATGGCAGACACATTCAGAATATTGTAAAAGATCACGAGTGGCCACCGTTAAGTTCTTCTTTGACAGCTGTACCAGGCCAACAGCTGTCTACCCCTCCTTTTGTGGTGGTATAATCAAGTATGACCTCTGGCTTATGGTCCTCCCGGTCACTAATCCTTCCATTCCTATGTAGAGTGCTCATGAGCACCACATTTTTGCCCTTTTTGGCTGTGTAGGATACCAGGGCAGTGTTGGCCATAAACAGAAAGTTGGAGGAATGGACTGGCCTGTTCTTTATTGTTAGAAGCTGAGGTGGGAGCTCCGTCTTGTTTTTTCTAATTGTTCCAATCATTGTCAGCATTCTTTTGAGAAGTTCCTGTCCCAGGTTGTAGGAGGTAAAGAAATTATCAAAGGTGATGTTGTGGCCACTGAGGCCTTGCGTCATATCCAGCACCACCCATGTCCCCTGGTTTTTTTCAGGGGCTCCTCCCTCTGGCTTCCCTGTATAAATTATTATGCATTATTTATCTGTTTTGCCCCTCCCCCAATGTGCAGACATGAGCGGTACAGTGTGAGAAAATTTTAAATGTTGTCATATTATGTAGGTTCCCACTGTACAGAGGGTAAAGAGTGCAGGAAAATAGGTGCAGACAGCCTCACGGTGTTGGGATTGTCACAATTTGCAGGTGTGTGAGTGTGTACGTCTCTCTACCTATGTGTACAAAGAGATGGAGGGATCTGTGGCTGGGCTGAGTGTAAGCCAGAGGTCATACTTGACTATCTCTCATCCCCAATGAGATAGCCTCCCCACTCAGCTGCTAACATAAGAAGCTTTCACATATTGTCTGATGACCGGGCATCAAGACCTGCTAGATTTTTAGAGCCCCTGTATGTATGTATGTGTGTGTGTGTGTGTGTGTGTGTGTGAGAGAGAGAGAGAGAGACAGAGAAAGAAAGAGCGAGAGAGAGGAGTGTGTGTGTGTGTGTGTGTGTGTGTGTGTGTGTGTGTGTGTGTGTGTGTGTGTGTGTGTTTGTGCTCTCTCTCTGTGTCTGTGTCTCTGTGTGTATCCGGGTCAATCTGACCTGAACATCATATGAAGGATATAAATGTGTGGGGGCATTGTAGCATGTATACTCAATGAATATTTTTTCTTTTATATGTTCTTCAAAGAAAATGAGCCAAAGATGAAGAACTTCAGGTTAAAAAAATTTATCCTTGTATCATTTTTCTTTTCATAAAAACTTGAAACAGGTCAATTTGACCCGAACAGAACACAAGGGTTAAAATGTTGGAATAAAGAAGCCTCTGTCCTATATCTGCATGATGCGTTAATGTTGCATTTTACTTTGCTGCTTCAGGCATGTTTTCTGCACCTCTTACGTCTATATTAAGCATTACGAATATAAGTTAGCTGGCTAGCTAGGGCATTTGCGAATTATTACCGTTAGCGAACTTGAATGGAATTTCAAACCGAAACTACATCAGATCATTCAAACTTATGAAGTTGGAATGAAATACGACAGTTGCTCATTTATTTCTTCTGCCTGCATCATTGGGAAGAGAAACAATGGATAGCGTGTTCCTATTATTACACCCTGTTGCTGCTTGAAATTTTGGGATTAACATGTATGGACAACAATGCAAGATACGTTACACATTTAATTTCAATATGTGATCTTAACTACAAGATCATAGCAATCAGGCTGTATTCCTTTCCCCCACTAAAAATGATAAAACCTAAGTGACAATAAGAGTAGTATTAAGCCGCTTGCACACTGGACGCGAAACGAATTTTCCGCACGACTGATTACATTCAAAGTCAATGTAAAGACGCGTATACACACGTGTATTCGCGTCCTTGCATTTACTTTGAATGTAATCAGTCATGCGGAAAATTCATTTCGCGTCCAGTGTGCAAGCGACTTTACTGAGCATAGAACGCAAGCATTATTTATATATATATATACACAAACTGCCTGATGCCGCGGCAGTTTGTGGTTGGCTGAGAAAGATGTGAAGTCATTAGTTTGCATCACAGATTCAGCTGCGTTGATTAAGCCAGGTCGAGTTTCCATTACGCGTGCCAACCGCCTTTGATCTGACATCAGGACAATCGATATAGATACTATAATTTATGTCCTGATTCAGATAGTTACATTAAATAGTGGTTACTGTAATTATTTATTGCATTGAAATGTGCCTGACATTCTGGAAAATTGCCTGTGAGGTTTCAGTGACGTGTGCGCACTGTGCGCCGGTCAGCCAAATTACCACTGCACAGAAAGTAAACCAGGTTGGAGCTGGCGAGCTCTCTGCACACTTTCAGCGGAGCCTTTATCCACGAAATTGTTACTGCGTCTGGATGAATATGTGACACCTCCCCCTACTACGCCGCCACACCCATCTTGGCGCACGTCCTTCTACCAAATTGTCAAAGTGGCTGCGCACGGTGTTGCACCGCATGAAATTACCACTGCGCGGGCTGCACCGGACAAATTACCTCTACGTGCGCTGCGCCACGCTGCGCCACCCTGTGCTGCGCCTAGAAATTAGAGCCCTTATTATTGAATCATAAACACTGACTTTAACTGAGTCAAGTGAGGCCTGCAGTTCTATAGATGTTGTTCTGGGTTCTTTTGTGACCTCCTGGATGAGTCGTTGATGCGCTCTTGGAGTAATTTGGTAGGCCGACCACTCCTGGGAGGGTTCACCACTGTTCCAGGTTTTCTCCATTTATGGATAATGTCTCTCACCCTGGTTCGCTGGAGTCCCAAAGCTTTAGAAATGGCTTTGTAACCCTTTCCAGACTGATAGATGTCAATGACTTTGTTTCTCATTTGTTCTTGAATTTCTTTAGATCCCAGCATGATGTGTTGCTTTTTGAAATCTTTTAGCCGACTTCAGTTTGTCAGACAGGTTCTATTTAAGTGATTTCTTGATTCAACAGGTCTGGCAGTAATCAGGCCTGGGTGTGGCTAGTGAAATTGAACTAAAAAAATGTGGTTAATCGCAGTTAATTCATGATTTAACAAGGGGGGGGTAATTACTTTTTCACATAGGGCCAGGTATGTTTGGATAGATTTTTTCCCTTCAAACTATCAAAACTTTGATATAACATAGAAAACACATATTTAGAAAAAGTAATGGACGGATGGACTCATATCTTTTACTGACATGAAATAACATGCATTACTAACATCAGTGCCGAGGTTCTAGTGTTAAGGACAGAGCTGTGCAGCCAGGTGGTCTCTCCTCTCCCGTGCGCGCTGCTGCTCTCCCTGCTGATACGGCACATGCAGTTCGGCCTCTCTCTGTCTCAAGTCCTGTAATGTCTTCTGCGTCAGGTCAAAGTGACATCCATGGTGTACAGCTATGTTGTGTAGCACGCAACATGCCACAGAGAATGCACTGACACTCTGAGGGCTGTCAGGTTGAGTTTCCAGTACGCGTGCCAACTGCCTTTGATCTGACATCGGGACAATCAATATAGATACAATAACTTATGTGCTGATTCAGATTGTTACATTAAATAGTGGTCGCTGTAATTATGCCTTGGTGCGCATGCGCAAGCGAGGTATACGGTAGTTCGTTTGTGTGTCATTCAGTCATTCTGTCTGTTACCAGGATAGCCGCTACGCTGGTCAAAATCAAGTCCTAGAATATGGCTCTATGGGTTAAATTCCATGATCTTTTGGATTTCAATTTGCCAGATTTTTGAGATTGAGCTTTGTTTTTGAGTTATAGCACTATTTGATTACCACGATGGCTGCTGCGAGCGATCAAGACTTTAACAAAGAAAAAGCTCTTCACAGTGGATCGCTTTACAACTTGCGAGTTCCATTTATATCACAGCAATAGCTACTGCTGATGGCAAAACTTGACAAACGGAGCATAATGCCGACAGTGATTCATGTAGACACACATTGCGCACTGTGTTAAATACAGCACTGCCTGGATTTTCGAACTTACTGCTGTATGAACTTTATAAAACATCAAAAATGATTTCTTCCCCCACACAGTAACAGTGTGCAAATGAACAATGCTTTCAGTTATTGCTGGGCTTCACTAAGCCTAACAACCGCTGTCTTGCTAAGCGGTCCTACGAAGCTGCTTATCAACTCATTATGTCAACCGGGGCTTTCCCGACCTAGATATCTGCGTGTTCACATAACAAAGACGCCGTTTGTAGCGTATGACCAATCGTCTACTGGCAGCAGAGCAGCATATTTTACAAATGAAGAGCAAATGATCATATTACAAAAATATGAGGAATACAGGATCATACAGATCAAAGACAATGCTCGAGACAATAGGACACCCACCACCATTTGGACGGGGGCGTGAATTACATTGTGTCAAAATGACGGACGGCCTTCAAAATGTTCCGTCATTGTTAAAAAAAATCAGTCAATGAAGGAAGATATTCGGATAACGCGACCTCTGTCCTACATAGTATGAAACGTGCTTCCCTCGAAAAACCTATTGTTGTTCCCACAGAGTCTGAATTGCACTAATTATTGGTCAGTGTTAAATAGACCCTGAATAGTGTGAAAGGTGTTTCCCTTCATACCTGTACATTAATGTTCATCAGATTGCCACTGGTGGGTAAATACTTGAGAGTAGCAATGTTTCCATCCACACGTTCTTATGCGAATTAAGTCATATCGAATTGAAAATGCCTTATGCAAACTGAAATTTGACTTGATTTTCAAGATATCGACATTAAGTTTATACGGTTGATCTCATCGGATTTTCTCTTGATCGGTAAAAGGTTTATGACCGCTGATGGAAATGTTATTTGCCGAATAAATCTGCGACTGCATCGTGACGGTGTTTCGATGCCATCGTTGCCTTCTGATAATGGTTTGCATGTTGCTAATAGCTGGCACATAAGCACTCTCACAACTTGCGCAATTATCATCATTTGTTGGTAGACGCGATCCGTTATTGCTAACTAGTTAATTTTGTTGGCTACCACACTATTTTTGTTCACTCGAAGGTTCCGCGATTCAGTGCGAAAATGAATGGAAACAGCTTAAAATGTCAGAAATGTATTCGACACACCGATTTGATCGCATAGCAGCAAGTGACATCATTACGCACAAGTTTTTTTTCCGCTTTAATGTTGTTAGATGGAAATGCATTTTCACCGCCTTTATTCGCACAAATTTTTTTGGCGAACTTCAGATAATTTGATTGAAAAGTGAATGGAAACATACAGTATCTCACAAAAGTGAGTACACCCCTCACACTTCGACGATTAATTTATTATATCTTTTCATGGGACAACGTTACAGAAATGAAACCTGAATATATTCTAGAGTAGTCATTGTACAACATGTAGTAGTGTAGATTTACTGCACTGTCCAAATAACTGAACAAACGGTCACTATTTACAAAATTGGTGGCAACAAACATGCCAAATTGTGGCCATAATGTCAATATTTAGTGTGACCACCACTGTTGTCCAGCGCTGCCTTGATTCTCCTAGGCATGGAATTCACCAGAGCTGCACAGGTTGTTGCTGGGATCCTCCTCCACTCCTGCATGACAACGTCACAGAGCTGGTGGATGTTGGACACCTGCTACTCCTTCACCTTCCTCTTGCGGATGCCCCACAGGTGCTCCATGGGATTCAGGTCTGGAGACATAGTTGGCCACGCCATCACCTTCAGCTTCTTCAGGAAGGCAGGTGTCGTCTTGGGGGTCGTTATCATGTTGGAAAACTGTCATGTGGCCCAGTTTCCGAAGGGAGGGCATCATGTTCTGCTTCAGAATGTCATAGTACATGTTGGAATCCATTACTCCATTAATGAAGCGCAGCTCCCCAGAACCAGAAGCACTCATGCAGGCCCAGAACATGATGCTGTCACCACCATGTTTGACTGTAGGCAGTACACACTTGTCTTGGTACTCCTCACCAGGGCGCCGCCACACATGCTGGACACCATCTGAGCTGAACAAGTTTATCTTGGTCTCGTCAGACCACAGAACATGGTTCCCGTAGTTCATGTTCTTGGACTGGTTGTCTTCAAACAAACTGTTTTCGGGCTTTCTTGTGGGCTAGCTATAGCGGAGGCTTCCGTCTTGGCCGACGGCCATGCAGACCGACATGGTGCAGAGCACGGCGTATGGTCTGAACACTGACAGGCTGTTCCTCCACTGCTGCAGCCTCGTTAGCAATGCTGTCAGCAGTCCTGCTTCTGTTTTCTGAAGCGAACTTGTGCACCTGAAGCAGAGCACAAGGACTCAACCTCTTCGGTCCACCCTGACGAGGCCTGTTCCGAGTAGAACCTGCCTGAGAAAACCGCTGGATAACCTTGGCTACTGTACTGTAGCTCAGTTTCATGGTTTCACAGATCTTCTTGTAGCTTAGACCATCTTTGTGGAGAGCAACAATTCTCTTTTTCAGATCCTCAGAGAGTTCTTTCCCATGAGGTGCCATGTTGACCATCCAGTGACCAGAATGAGAGCATTGCACCCAAAGCACCATAATTTAAACCTTCAACATGTTACACAACCTCATTTGGCCTAGTCGAACAGACAAAAGCATGAACATGATGGATAAGACATGTTTTATTGCTTGATTGACCATTACCAACTGGGGTGTGTACTCACTTTTGTTGCCACCCATTTTGGAAATATTGACTGTTTATTCAGTTATTTGGACAGTGCAGTAAATCTACACTGCTACACATATTGTACAATGACTACTCAAGAATATATTCAAGTTTCATTTCTGTAACATAGTCCCTTGAAAAGATATAATAAATGAATTGTCAAAATGTGAGGGGTGTACTCTTCTTTGTGAGATACTGTAGCTTATGTCAAGCATAGATGCTCAGCTAGGGCACTCTGACATGTCCACACAGAATTTTATAGCTTCATTAAGGGACATACTTGTCACTGCTGTAAGCGCCGAGGCATCAGCACCTTCAGTGCTTTCATTATTTATTGCATTGAAATGTGCCTGACAGTCTGGAAACCTGCCTGTGAGGTTTCGGTGAGGTGTGCGCACTGTGCGCCGGTCAGCCAAATTACCACTGCACAGAAAGTAAACCAGATTGGAACTGGCGAGCTCTCTGCGCACTTTCGGCTTAGCCTTTTGCCACGAAATTGTCACGGCGTCATGATGAATATGTGACACCTCCCCCTACTATGCCACCACACCCATCTCAGCGCACGTCCGTCTACCAAATTGCCAAAGTGGCTGCGCACGGTGTTGCACCGCACGAAATTACCACTGCGTGGGCTGCGCTGCGCCAAGAAATTAGAGCCCTTTGTGTTAGAAAGAAGAGGGGATGCTACACCATGGTAAACAGGCCCCTGTCCCAACTTTTTTGAGACCTGTAGCAGCCATCAAATTTGATACGAGCTCATTTTGTGGATAAAATTGTAAAATTTCTCAGTTTCAATATTTGCTATGTTATCTCTGTTCTATTGTGAATAAAATACTGGCTGGTGTGATTTGAAGGTCATTGCGTTTTGATTTTATTCACAATTTACACTTTGTCCCAACTTTTTCAGAATTGGGGTTGTAATACTACATGAGAATAAATATGTCGCGATTGGAAATGCAAACAGGCCCCCAGCTGTACCAACTAAGTCATCTAGTTTTTTTTATTCAACTATTAATTCCATTGACTGAAGTATTTAAATTATTACTCTGGGTGATCTTAACAAAATGGTTAGATCAATGCTCTTACATAGGTAAAACCATTTTCTCTCATTTAAATTTGACACAACTTATTAATGAACGCACTAAAATCACTCCTTTCAGTCTTTGCTTGACTGGATACTTGTCTCACATCATAACGAATTGTCAAAAGCGGGTGTTTTGTCTGATAGTTTTAGTGACCATTTAATAGTTTTCTGTATATGGAAGATAACAGTGCCTAAATCCCCTTCAAAATTGGTAAAAGTTTGACCATATAAGAAAAAAAAATCCAGACAAGTTTATTTATGATTTAATTGCCATTTATTGAGAATGATCTCATTTGATACCCGATGTTCAAAAATGCTAGGGATTTCTTTTACTCCAAATTTATCAAGGTGGTTGATAAACTTTGACAGTTTCCAGGGAGCATGTTTAAGGCAGTCATTTACCCTGGATCAATTCTGAACTAATTTCTCTTTTCAGGCAGAGGGATATAGCATGGGCAAAATTGTGCTTGACAAAGGAATATGCTGAATCGGAAACATGTAAACAAGAAATATCAACAACAATCAAGTTTGAAATGCTAAATCTAACTTCTATAGAAAACATTTGGATGATAATTTCTGAAATCCAAAACAATTTTAAAGAAATATAAAAAGTATATTTCACACTTCAGACAAATGTTCTGCTAGTCAAATAAGAGTTGCAAATAGAATACAGAATGTCAGTTATTGCATGTGCTTGTAATCAGCATTTTTCCTCTGTCTGCTCTATTTTAATTCATAAGAGTGTTTATAATGACAGCTCACCGCCTCAAAGCTCACTGCATCTGACCATGATAATCTCACAGGACCAATATTTATCAATCTTACTAATGCTTTTGATATGGTTGACCACCATCTACTTTTGGACAAGCTCCACGGTTTTGGCCTTTCCCATCTTGCTCTGATGCGGTTTAACTTTTATTTGCACAATTGAAAGCAATGCGTTGTTTTGAGAAGGTGTAGGTCGGATTGACTTTCTCAACTGAGAGGTGTAACTCAAGGTTCCATCTTAGGACCACTTCTTTTTCAATTTTTATCAATGATCTCCCACTATTTTTTTCCGATTGTTGTATACAGTTCTATGCTAATGATACAATCATATGAAGACTTCACTAGCAAAAACAGATTAAGGCCATTCTTAAAATGAAAAAAACCAATGGCAGTTTGATGAATATTCATTCCTTTGACTACACAATCAAAAAACCCCATTCAGGAAAAGTAAAAAATTAAAAAATTAATATCTTAATGAAATAACCCAACACTAATCTGATTGATATTCCTTGGAGTGCACAATTAAAAAACACAATTTTGGAAAATAGATCAATATGCACATAACTGTTTTTGCAAATGAACCCTTCATATACACATCCAAAGCCTCCATATTTTAATAGTAATCAATGCTTGTGGTTCTTTGATAGTATCCAGTCTAAAGTTGTAATGATTTTTTTTCTTATATGTTGTTTTTTTTTTGGTTTGTTTGTTTGTTATGAAGTTAGTCGTGGTCTGTGGTTGTTTGTTGTAATTTTTTGTTATTTATGGTTTATATTTTGCCTCGTACTGTTCTGTTTTGTTCTCCATTTGTGAGTGTTTGCATCAGACCCCCTTAAAAATAAGATGATGCATCTCAAGGGGTTTATCCTGAGATAATAAATTCCTTACATCTGCTGTCATAAAATTACAGTAATGGAGAAGGATATTCTCAGTTTTGATCTGTAAGACAGTTAGCACTTGCATTTATCAACTACATTTAGGGCGTCAAATTAGGTCCCAATGTCTTTTGCTGATGTATTCCTACAGTAGCTAAGCACATATCTGGTTGAGTTATCCTGTCATTACTTTTTAATAATATTAATATTTTAGAATGATATGCCAGTGAAATGATAGCCCTATAGCTGACACAAAAGCCTAAGCCAGTGCTATTGTGCAGTTTTCAGAGCTTGAATATTAGTTCCCAATCCATTCGAAGGAGTCAGTGAATTCATAAATGGCATACCTTGATCTAATGTACTTCCTTTATGCATACCCTATATTTCTGTCTAGGACAGCACTATATCGGCTTTAAAACTTAGAACTCGGGACTTATGTTGTGGGTGAATTGTAAATTACACTGGCTAATCTCCCCCACTGAGATTGAATCTTATTAAAAAAAAAACAAACAAACAAACAAAAAAAAATACATACCGTATATGACCATTTAGTAGCCCGGGCGTTTATTTTGCAAAATCGCCTTGGACCCCAGGCGTTTATAAGAACCAGGCGGTATTCGCAACAGGCCATCATTTATTTTAGCACTGACCTGCACCACGCCAGTTCGGCTTTCCTACACAGTTAAAAACTGACTGAATTTAACCGTTAAATTAACGCATTGTCTCCTTGTCATTTTAACTATAAGTGGAGTCCTGTGCGCATTTAACCATGGTTTACACTAAACATGCACTGAACTCCGTGGTAAACTTATTGTAAAATTACAGTTAAAATAACTGGCTAAAAGGTGCCAGTTAAATTACCTGGCAAAAAAAAGACTTCAGTTTATTCATTTATTATTAACAGTGTATTCGCGGAAACTGAAACTGGCGCGGTTTTATTTACATACCTTAGTTTTGAGACTTCTACATTGATCCCAGTTGGGGTAACACGCAATATCATCCTGTTATCCATCGTGTCAGGGGAAAGACGGACTAAATGAAGACAACAAGAAGGTATGAACACTTCAGAATGAAGTTGTTCCGATCTTAAAGACAAAGCATACATATAAATTCATATATGCATATAACGACTAGTTTCTTCCAGGTATAGACCTGAGTCAGACTCGCAGGCACAGCTGAATGCGAACGCCTTTTCTGTAAACGAAACGAAAACGTAGGTAACTGAGCGATTATATAAAGGTTAAGGCAATCGTAGAGCTTTTTTTTTTTGCTTTGCCAAATGATAGAGCATAAATATTGTTGATTTTATAATTCCTTATTCGTGTCCTTTCTTAAGTACGAAAAGATAAAAAAGAACACGGAAAACAAGTCCCCCACCCAAAAAAATAATCATTGTCGACACCCATGTTTACTCTTTACATGCGTCTCATTGGACATTTATACATACATAGGATAGTTTTTCTCTGTGCCAAAGACCATCTGCTATTTTTTCCGCCCACATCTTTACTGACATCAGATATACATGCAAAGACAAACCGAAGCTTGTTTTAGCCTCTGTGTTACTGCAACACAGGGTAACACAGACGTTTATATACAATAGTGCAAATAATCGCCCGGGCGTTTAATTGAACCTACGTTTAATACGCAAAATGAGGACCCCCAGCGGCTTTTTGCACACAGGCGCGTATTTGCATTATTTGGTCATATACGGTATATAAAAAACACCTACATCAAGAAAATGATGATTGTTTTAATTTCCTTACAATTGCATGCAAGCTATAATATGCATATCTATCGCCTCAAAGATACATATGCCATTCAGATCCTTAAACTATTGCAAACGGGTCATTCCATCGTATTTGTCATGTTAGGGAGGGGAAATTCAGAGGTTTTATTTGTTCATGATTCTGCCTAGTTTTTTGGTCTTTTCATTTTACTCACACAGTTTGATAATAAGGCTGCCTTTACTTTGCATGAGTATTATTTACGTGGATTACATACCATTTTAGATGGAATGGTTTATTTCCAGTATTGGAGGGGAACAGAGACTTGTGATTTTTAAATTGCTTTAATTATTTGCCAAACCTCTCTGAAATGATGCGCTTTGTTTACATTGCTCCATGCTGTACCTACTGAGTGAGCTGTTATAATAGTAAGAAATTTTGAAATGTGGTTCTTAACTTTGTGCTCATCAAAATGTATGTCAGAGTGATGTAATGGAGGGGAAATTCAGAGAAGAGTTTTGTCCTCTCACTGGGATCCAATAAAGATGGCAAGATTATGATATTTTAATTTCCTCTTTCTTGCAGTGGTAACAACAAACATACAAACAAAGGCTGAATGTAGGTATTTCACAATGAGGTACAACAAACACTGAGTTCTTATCAACACTGCCAACAAAAATCTACAAATAAACAAGCTCAATGAATCCCACAAAAGTTATTGTAGTGAAAGTGGAGGAGAACAATTTTTTTTGTCTTTCTAGTAATTTAAATGGAACAAGTAGCTTTAGAGCATGAATTCTACTTTATTTTAAGTGAATGAGAGCCAAGGAGATACATAAAATAGAATAGTTATATGCACAAGGCATGGAAGACTTCATAAAATAGCAACCAAAAGAACCCTAAAATAGGATCATATTAAACACTGATTGTAATTTCTGCACTACTGTTTACCTTAACGTATTAGTATTCTCAGTGATACCCAAACACCCAATAGCTGAACAATAGGCGTTTTACGACCGCAGGAACTTTCTCATAGTTCTAAAAACTTAGTTCTTAGAATCCTCCTTTTCATGGTATTCCCTCCTGAGGAACTGTGAATGAAAGTAGTTCTTATAACAGTTTAGAAGAACTTTTTTCGCTCCAATTTCAGAGTAGATACTTTTGCAACTCAAGAGGAACTATTAGTGACGTAAGTGTATTTTGATTGATTAAACTCAAGATACAGCCAGTGTCTTGGCTGCCTGCAGTATTTTACCTGTCTTTCCGGCTGTCTTCCCATTCAAATATTTTCCCCTAAATCTCCCATGTTTTTAACAAAAAAAACAAAAGGCTGGTGACGTGGACGGTGGTAGGCATAAGATCACCTATGTAATGTTTTTGGTACATTCCCCTCCGGTAACGCAGGTGGCAGTATATTGCCTAACATCTAGTGACGGAAGTCATTTAATCAAGACAACGAAGACAAAGAAGGAAAAGAAACGCGGAGGTGCGGGATCCAATGATAGATGAATCTGTGGGGGATGGAGTACCTGCCGAAAAGGCTAAAAGTTTGTGCAAGTATCTCGCCAAATGGGAGGAGGCTTACTCGTATTTAAGGAAGAGCTACGTAGGTCAAAGCTATGCTTCTTGTAAAATATGCCACACAGATTTTCATGTGTCACACGGAGGGAAAAACAATTTGAGCCGGCATGACAAATCTGCCAGCATAAGCGCTCGCAAGTGGCACAGAAAC
This sequence comes from Gymnothorax javanicus, assembly GCA_029692085.1. Taxonomy (NCBI): domain Eukaryota; kingdom Metazoa; phylum Chordata; class Actinopteri; order Anguilliformes; family Muraenidae; genus Gymnothorax; species Gymnothorax javanicus. The sequence goes on along the minus strand of CM056193.1, from coordinate 159,798,044 downwards.
ATTCCCCGCCAATGACTAAATGTATTACTAGAAACCTTACTGAGGCAGAGCAAGTCACCAAAACTGACCTGAAAATGTCAATGCTTTGCGCTAAAAATAATGTGGCCTTCAGCTTTTGAGATGATTTCAACCATTCTGTCGCTGATATGTTCCCCAACTCATGGAAGTACTGAGCAAGAAAAACGACAGCCACACGGCTCATCAAAGGTAAGATATTGCTTTGTCGTGCTAGCCACTCTGCTACTTGCGCACAGACAAGTACAAAACGTATTTTAATGAATTGACTTAACATTTTCTAATGCTTTAGAACCCAGTATAATTATGATTTTAATAAACTTGATTGTGTGCGTGTTTGGGGGAGGGGGGCAGTAATTGGTTGTAGTTCAGGAAATCTGATGGGCAATTGACAATGCCACTCCAAAATAAATAGGGTAATCTAATTTAATGCTTGCAAATGCCCCCATTTTGCAGCCTAAAGTTGCTGACCACTTTTTTCATATTTTTCAGGTGTCATAACTCTGGCATTAACTGCTAAGTGCTGAATTTATTCCCTTTTGTGTTTTCATTTGAGTAATGCAGGGACATTCAATTCATTTCACTTTCAACAAGGTATGCAATTCTTACCACCTAACTATAGTCATTTAGTTCATCCAATCCTTAGTGCACTGCTGTTCAATGCAAGTGATTCCCTAGTGGTGATTTTAGGATTCACTCTGTGGACCCTTGTCTTGTAACGGGAATGTGGACAGTAGTAGGGGTAGTGGGACAGCGTGGAGTGGGGCACTAGCAAATTTTGCTTATTTTCAAATCCCAGTGTTGACAGGTATGCAGTGGTCCCAATCCCTTGTACTCCATCCTCAAACTTGAAACAAACACATCCATCAGGTTTGATGTGGAGCACTCTGCCAGTGTAGCAGTGATTTGCATAATCAACTGCATAATATTCATCAACTTCCATGCTTTTGGGAGAGATGGGCAATGGGAAATTGCTGTGTAGCTCAAGCAGCATATACCTTCAGTGGTCAGGGGTGCTGGTGTGTGTGGGGACACCCATCAGGCTCAGCTTCACGTGGCGTCTTGCATACATGCACAAAAAGCTAAGTTCAGTAATAGTCATTTGTTTGCCATGGTATATCCCAACACTCTAGTTCCTCTCTGTAACAAAGCTTCCCCTCCATAACACATCTTTATGCTGAATTATTCAAACTTTTTTGTGTGCCAGTTTTTCTTCAATACTACGCTCGGGAATGACAAGCCTTTAAATCATTAGTTTAAAGGTTTTTGAAGGAGTTCACTGCAATATGAACATTTTATTGAAAGTTTTCTATACCTCAAAATTTCAGGGAGGAGAAAATTACAAAATGACATGAAAGTAACATTAAAAAAAGAAAATTTAAACAACAGTATCTGCAATTTTATACAACGGAGGAGTTTTTGTCCAACTAGTTTTTTCTGTCCAGTTCTTCTCTCTACTTAAGTTGATTAAAAAAAATTTCCCCCGCAAAACATCATTTTCCCATATTTGAAGAGTGAATTGCAGTTTAAACAATAATGCCATTACTTAATTCAGTTCAATTTTACTGAACAATTAACCATAATCATTCTACTTGCAAGAGGTATCCTTTTTATGTCATACCTTTTTAGATGATAAGCATGCACATAATTCTATGGAATGGTCCAAATACAAGTAAAGTCAACAATTGCAAAAATGGCTAATTGTGACATCAGTGAGAGTTCAGTAACAATATTGTGCAGAGGATCATTTCTGAAGGCAGTTTTGGACAAACCATGACTACCCTAACAGCAAAATATATCTGTTTCGGATCAGGGCCAGACATAGGTCACGATTTGGTGCAGATCCACTTAACATATCTGCGCCTGTGTCTTAATTCACAACGACCCAATACCGGCACAGATTTGGATAACGGATCTGAAACAGATTTTGATTGGACCTGGCCCAGTGCAGTGGATAAAGCCATGATATGTGGTCTGTATCTGGCCCAGATCCGCCCCTAACAGCAAAATGTATCTGTGCCGGATCAGGGCCGGCCATAGGACACTATTTGGTGCAGATCCACTAAACGTATCTGCACCTATGTCTTTCTTCACAACGGCCCAATACCGGCACAGATTTGGATAACGGATCTGAAACAGATTTTGACTGGACCTGGCCCAATACAGTGGATAAATCCATGACATGTGGTCTGTATCTGGCCCAGATCCGCGATCCATGCTTACGATATGTGGTTTGGATTTGGCACAGATCCCCTTTTCCTATGTTACATCTGGGCTAAATATGAAATACACATACAATTTACGTTCAAAATAATTCTCAATTTATTCAGAAAATTTTCCCTATCAATTTAGCAGATAATCCAAACAAATTAGATTAGAATTGGAACAAATATATACATGAGGTACAGTAAAATGACTGGTCTCAGTAAATCCTGGTGAGCCAAAATAAAGGAAGCAAAGGCCAAACTTGGCCTGCGGGCCTCAATTTGGGCAGCTTTGCTGTCAATAAATAAACACTTGCATACCATACCTTTAAAAAAGAAAAATAAGAAAAAAAAATCACTGAATACAAATGGGATTCAACGAATTAAAGAAATACCATCCCTAGTTTAACTCAAGCCATTTTGATACAAATGTTTCTCTCTGAAACAGCATAATTCAGAACATTTTCACATTCTTTGCATAAAGGCAACTGGGGTATGTGATAGTTGTGGCTTGAGTAAAGATGTGTACAAGCACTACTGGGACACACCAGCTTGTGCTGGCACCACTGGTAAAGTCCGTTCTCTGCGGCCACCTCCACGGTCTGAGGCCAGATTAAACCACCTGATGGCATGCTTGTTGATTTCAGTGTCAGTTGTTTTCTCTGCCACGTGACTCTTGCGAACAGCCCCTAAAGTACACACAAAAACAAGTTAGTGTGGACCCAATATTTTGACTTTGACAATTCATCTGACCATCAAAACCACATGAGTAAAAGTATTGTGTAAAATCATCTGATATTCACTTTATGGAAGTTATAGTGTATGTCTTGGGGTATTGAATGTTAAAAAAGCCAGGAATTTAGAGAATTTAACTTCTATTGCGCTCCTTCGCCATACATTCTGCAACATAAGGTTGACAAAATGTCATACATGAAGACAGTCAACAGCTGAATAAATTTATTTCTGAAGCTTTAAGTTAAATGTGCCACAATAGTAGGCACTCACATATCCGCTAAATGGCGAGCCTGAGTTTATCGAACACTCATGAGAAGCGCTACTCGTTGACCTCCGCAGGACAGTCGCTGCACGGGGGACCCTATCTTATACAGTAAATAATGCAAAATAGCGCGTGCGTACCGCTTTGGAAATTATCTCAGTCGGTTCTGCAAACCTGTATTTAATATTGACTGATTTTTTCCCGAATGCAAATTGCGCCTTCTTGAGTCCGTGAGCCGGTGAAGTTGCGCCTTGTTTGACGGTGATAATGAAGCCAATTGGTCAGTATCGTTTCGTATAATCACTTTCATTTCAAAGATCTCGATGTTTTCTAATGTTGTTGCAAACGGCTTCTCCGAATTCCATGTGAGAGTTGAGATATTTTGATCCAAAGTTGACGTGTCCGCTGGTGTTTGTAAACTGGAGCACATGACTCTTAGCTCACAATATCACTTACTTTTTATTTTAAAATATTTTCCCTTGGTAATTACTAAATATTGGTTGATGCTATAAAATGATGTGCATTTTTACATTGTTAGAAGTAAGTTTGAATGTGTTGCTTATATGAACGCATGGGTCACAGGTTCACCTATAAGGATAGGCGTTAGAAAATATGGGATTTTGGTTAAACTTTGAGCGCCAGTAGCTTCTCATCACCATATATGTCAAAATTTTCAGCTTGATCCACTCTACAAGGTGGAGTTATTTCCAAGGCCATAGCTCCAATGTTGAAAAATTATGTGAATGCCTAACTATAAGCATATTTAGCATCATGATTTTTGAATACAAATGGGTCAAACATAATAAGCACACAAACACTGCTCTCAAATGTGGAAAACAAGGATCAAATTTGACCCTGAATAGTACATAAGAGTCAAGTAATTACGGCTTAAACATTATACTGTAAGTTTGACCATAAGCAACACTTTAACTGCCAGATTTTTTAACAGGGTTCTGCTGGAACAGCTAATTAGCACTTTGAGCTAATGCTATATATGCTAACAACGGAATATATGCACTGCATGCAACATATTTTGCCAACACTTAATATCAAACAAGACCTAGAGGCTAACGTTACATGATGGAATAAAGTTTCTCCGAGAAGTAAGGTAAAATAGAACCAACACCAACTATGAGCCTGACAGGCCTCTCATCCTCCACACAGCTTTCCTACTTGTGCCACTGGCAGACTCACCCTAGTCGGCGTTGCACGCTCTTTTTGACATGCCGCTGCTATGCACTTTCTCATTTCTTTTCGTGGCGGGTGACAAAAGGATACTAGTGGTTACCGTACTGACTCACAATAGCCGGTGTGCAAAGAGAGGGCCGTGGCCGGGAGCATAGTTGATATGAAAAGGCCCACTAACTACGTCTAGATGTTAACTAACTCTGTGACCCTGTGTTACACGTCTTACGCCACTACACATATGACTCCACATAACCTAGTTAACAAACGTCATGTCTAAACTATGAAACAGAATAACAACATGACACCAATTATTTTCATACTGTTTTACTTACCAAGAACTCCGTTTCCCACTGCTCTCTGCCTTTGAGGACATCGTGGGGAATAAAAATAAGTGGAGCTGTACTTTTGAATTTGGCCGCCTCCAGTTTGCGCAGCTCTGCCAAATCTGTTCCTAATACGCCACAACGATTGTTAATCAGTGCGCTCCACCCAAACCCGGCACAAAGCTGGCGCAAAGGCGGGTAGTGGTTGTGACTGCTATACGAATTTTGCAATACTAGGGCGATTAGACTGCCATATGGGAGGTCTGGGGCAAAGCTGGTGCAGAGGCGTGTAACGGTGTGACTGCTCCACGGATCTGGTGACTTGAGGGCGGATCCATTTCGGAGCGTACTGCTGTCTGGGTAGACTGCTTCATGTCCACCCCATGAAAGCGGCACAGCCAGTGTAAATCCAGAAAAAAACAATAACTTTTTGTTGAGCATTGCTCCTGATTTTCACTTGTATTTCAGCTATTAATGTGTCACGGCTCCTGTGTGTTCTGTTAATCCGTCAGCCCCCCCTCAACACTGATGGGCCTGCTCCTGCTTGCCCTTTAATTTGTCCCACCTGTTTTCCATTTGTGTTCAGAGATTATAATCACTATTTAAACCCCTTAGTTTGTGTTGCTGTCACAAAGCCTTAGTTCAACTTTTCCTGTATAGCTCTGCAGTCTCAGAGTTTTGTAAATATTTAAGTCTGTATTGTTTCAGTTGCGCTGAACCATTGTTCAGCCTAATTCAAGGTCATAGTATCTTCACACTTAGATCCTCTCCCTCATTCCCACTCTGTCGGTGAATTCAAGGCAGTGTGATTACATAATGGAATAAAATGATAATTTCTTGTGACGACTGCCAGCTGTAGCTCGTCATCTCTGCCTGCCAGCTTAGTTTCCCGCCACTCTATCCAATTATTCAATCACTAGTTCAGTCTTCCCACTGGCTTAGTTTTCACTCACTCCACTGTTTAGTTCCTGCTTTTTGCAATTGGCTTTGTCATTCAGACCATTCTCTTCCTTTTCTTGAACCTGGTTTGGGTTTCTCTCTTTCGGGAGAGTAAATTCTCTCTCTTTAGAGAGCTTGCGCTTTTGCGCTTCTAGATTGTCTCATCTAAATTTAACTCTGTTTCAGAGCCTCTGCAAGTTTACTTCCTATTTAGGCTTCCTAATTTCTCCCTTCTGGAGTTCTTTAGCCTGTTTCCCCTTTGTATTTTTGCCTTCCATTGACATTGTGTCTTTGTGCTTGTGTGCCTTTTAATACTCTGTGCAATGAACTCTAATAATAAACAAGGCAATCAGATATGGCAGACTTCACCCCATTCATGCAAATATTGGCAAGTGCAGGTAAACAAACAAACACGCAGAGCCACTAGATGGCAGACTTAACCCATTCACGCAAATATTGGCAAGTGCGGAAACAAAGACAGACAGACAAACAAACAAACAAACACACACAGAGCTACTAAAAACAGTACTTCACGCCCACTCCGTGGGGTGAAGTAACCAGTCGTTCTGCCTGCCACTCTGCGCTTGGGGTCTCCCTCTCTTCCAACACGTAACAGTATTGTCATTATGCAGGGAAACTGGGTTACATTTAGTATAATGGATGCTACACATGGTTTTGCAATATTGCCAGTGGAAGTAATGCGCAAATATACAGTACATGTCATGTACGGTAGTGTGCAGTGATGATTATACACCACCACTTTCATCTAAAAGGGGCCCTAATATATTACTTCTCTATAATTTTTTGGTGAAAATGTATTGAAAAATGCTATTGTATGCAATGGGAACAACAAAAAAATAACTCCCACAAGTAGATTGAGGTAAAAATATGGGAAATAAACAAAAACACATCTAATTTTTTTTTTAATATACTGGACAAATAAAGTTAGGGATCACCCCAAATTTTGAATTTGAAATATTTGATAGTTTGTATTTTTTTCCATATCATATTTTAATATTGAAAAGTTGGGTGATCCCTAACTTTCTTTGTCCAGTATATGAGATCGGTGTTACAGACTTTTTTTTTTTTTTTTTTACTCTTGCATAGCTTGAATGCATGTTTGAAGGCTCATTCAATGATTATTGATGCTAAAAAAAATTTGGATAAACTGATTTGAGGCAACATTATTCTGCAAAATTAACTCTGATGGTCAGTTGTCCCAGATGACATGAACTTTGAGCAGTGTCACGGTGTTAAACACAATGGCACGACGGAGGGAGCTCTCTGAGGGTGTTCGTAGCTGCATTCTGGCCTTACATGATGCTGAAGGCGTTAAATACTGCCATAACCCTGTAACAAACTCCATCAAGCATTTCAGAGAGACCGGTGTGCTGACAATAGTGGCAATAGAGGTACAAAACAAAAGTTAAGTGCCTCTGATGTTCATTATCTGTTTGACAAGTAAATCAAATAAATTGGATGTTGACAACACGACAACTCCGTGATGATATTAACAGCACCAGAAGTGAAGAGATGAAAGTCTCAAGATCCATGATTTACAGACACCTGTGTGAGAATGGTCTGATTGGTCGTATTGCTGCCAAGAGCAGGCAACACCAAAAAAGTTTTGCCAAAGAAATTCAAGGATTGGACACCACTGGACTGGGAACAAGTCCTTTGGACCAATGAATCAGAATTCAAACTTTTCTCACCCAAATGTTGAACTTATGTGCGCCATAGAGTTGGAGGATGGTTCAAAAATGACTAACCTTTTCAGTGAAAAATGGAGGTGGTTATAATATGGTTTGGGGTTCAGTCTGCTCGAAAGGAGCCAGTGATCTCGACAGAATCATGGATCAAAAGAAGTATCACAGCATCCTTGTAAGGTGCGCATTGCCATTTGGAAAGAGACTGACTGGTTGGGGGTTTTATTTTCAACAAGATAATGACCCTCAACACACTTCTAAGTTGTGCAAGAATGATCTCAGTCGGGAAGAAACATCTGGTGACATATAAATTATGACGGCTTGCTCAAAATCCAGACTTTAATCTGATTGAGAAAATCTGATGTAAAATTGAAATAATCCCTTTGGAATGAACTTCAAACCATATGGATTCGTGAGGGAGGAAATTTAAAAAATACGCAAAAACTATGCCTGAAAGATTAAATGCTGTAATCAACTCAAAGGGTGGCCACACTAGATATTGGTTTTTTGTTTTTTTTTTCAAATGGACATTATTTTTGTTTTGGCAATATATTTTTATCTGCTTACTTATTTACAATTTTATGATCCAATTTTACATGAAATAAATACTTGCATAGTCCTTGGTTTCTGATTTATCATCATTTTGTTATGTGTATAATCATCATTGCATGCTACTCTATATCAGCTGGGGACTCAGCACTAAAACAGACGTCATACAACATACAGAAAATGTATAGAACAAAATAGGACTGGAAAATTACAGATGCAGCTCAGAAAATCCGAGCCCGAGAGTAGGCCATGGCTCCAGAGAACCTCATGTTGCAATCCTTGAATTTGTGGAAGCTGTGCAGATCTGCATTCCCCTTGTTGATTGAATGATTGCCTGTGGCTGCTCTCCAGGGTCCCGCAGTTTCCTCCAAGTGATCATAATTGTCCTAAGTTATGAACGAAGAGGTAGCCTTAGTGTATTTATCTTATCTTAGCTGCTGTGCTGCTCCCAATGCCATGTTACACAGCATACAAAAACTTTTCAAAAGTATCTGTTCTTAGCACAGTGTGTAGACGGCCCCTTCCTGTTTCAGTATAACAGTGTCCGCATGCATAAATCCATATGTAAAGTGCAGAATTTGACCGGCCAATTCAGAGGCCTTACCTCAACCACAAAAAACACTGTTGGATTCAACTGGAAAGCTTACTTCCAGCCTGCCCAAATTGGCCAACATCACAGCCAGACCTTTCTAATGCCTTTTGGTTTGGAATAAAAGCAAATCCCCAAAGAAATTTTCAAACACTGAGATGAAAGCTTCCCCAGGGGAGTAACTCTATATTAAAGCCCATGAATTTGGAATGTAGTTGAAGCCCATGATTTTGGAATGTATTTCGAGCAGTGCATGTCATTTATTTGGTTTCAGCAAGCTACAAATATTGAAAAAGGCATGTCTGGCACAGTTCGATGTTCCTTGTCAGCCCTTTGCAAGCTCCCCAATATTGGTGTAGTTATTTTAATTTTATAAATAGATGTTTTTATTTAGAAGCGTGAACCCATTCATGCTATAATTTTAATGTTTTATTACATGAGTAGCAGTGGACAAAGCTTTACATCACTATTTAAAGTTAATGTTATGCACTTCGCCAGGCTGAATTGGCTAGCATCATAATTCTAATGTTCTCAACTTCGTCAGAGAGGAGACAGTTATGAGTGTATCATAATAATGACATGACGTATAATTATTACAGTTCAATATTTTTTAAAACCATTTTTGTTTATTATGTTTTTCCCCAATATATAGAGGGGTCAGTCATGCATGCTTGTTTGTTCTATCACGGTCAAATAGTACTTATATTCCAATTCAACACTGAGCTTGCACTTGCATCAGAATAGTGACCAAATGCAGCTGAGTGACACCGGCAGAGCTGACAGCCATAGTGAGCGTGGAAATACACTGTGTATGGTGCCTGTGCCAAGAGCCCATTGGAAATATTTCTTGATAGCCTTGAAGTTATAAAGAATGTATGAAGGAGAACTAAGATCTGAAAAGCAAGTGAGTCTGGCTGACAATGGGCTAATTTGTGGCAAGGAACTCATCAGTTTTTCTTAACCAGTGAACTGGTTAGATGTGACACTACCGCTCCTACCCCTCTTTGCTGGGACCTTTATTTTTGCTTTGTTTTTTGGGGCTCACTGAAATGTCTCATTACCAAAACTTCTCTCGCTGAAAATGTGCCTCACCAGCCAAATGTTATGGGTCACAGTGATCATTAGACATTACAGCCCCTATTACTGAAAGCTTTACTAAAGGATTAAATTAGGCTCTTAGAGGCAGCAGAGAGGAGCTGAATAGAGAGATGTCTTTTCACTGAATGAGTTGTGTGGTGTGAAGACTGTTGGGAATCAATCCATCACACTCAGGCTTCATTATACTGTTGAATATGTGGATATATCACCAGCATAGAGAAACCCGGATTTAAAAGATGAAAAGAAAGAGCAAGCTTGGTGGAAAGGCTCTGAGAAGAATAATCCTTCTCTTTGCACCTGGGAGAGAAACTTCAGAAAGAAAAACAGGTTTTTTTTTTCAGTTTCTCGATGCGGTACAATAACTATTTCAAGTTGCAAGGTTTTGCCTGTTTTATTTATTTTTTTACTTTTCCTTCAGAAGACTTCTGCCATGATGTGCCTCATAGTAAACAATGTTTCATTTTTGTGAGCATATATTTTATTCTTTTCCCAGTGCATGTGCAGGGCAATGTGGAGCACTGCAGAGACTTTGCAGCCTCAATTAACTGTGAACAGAGCTATGTGGCATACTTATATTGACCTCTCAACCCCCCCCCCCAACACACACACACACACACACACTGACACACAACGAAATACACAGGATTGGTAGATTATGAGGTTTTTTTTTTTATTTGTTTTGTTTTTTCACATTCTTGAATTAACATATGTTCAAACTTGGCTGTAGGGAATGGGAATGATGTCGGTAAAGGCATGGGTCATGCACACCTCACAATACACAGAATAATGAACCCTCTCCTTAGAGACATTCTAATGCATTATCTCCAGTCCTTGGGATGTCTGCACTTTGTTCTTGTCACGACTAAGAAACAAAAATTTGAGTACTGAGTGCAGGACTGCCACAGCGATGCCTCAGTTTTTTGAGTTTAAAACTGAAGTATTCTGAATTTCGTAAGTAACACAGTCTGTGTACTCCCTGCAAGAGTCATCCTAGATATGGAAGCATAAATCATTGGTTTAGATGTATCTAATCATGGCATGGAAATATGTACTCTGCGTGTCCCTCTTCTGCCCATATTAATTGCTTTTAGATTCAACTCTGCTGTACCAATCACAAATTCTGAGTTCATGATACAGTTCATTTACGAGTGATGTCATAATGTCATGCAATGAGCAAGTAAATATTTTATTTGAGGCCAAAAAAAAATTGTTAAAAAAATCTGATGTGTTGTCTGTAAAAACGACTGTAAATAATTTAAATGTGGTAATTGTATTTGCATTAGTTTATACCTTTTATTTTGTACACTTTGTCCGGAACTAATACTCCCGATCGTGGTGCCACAGCAGCCAAGTTCCTCTGTGGAACCATATACAACGCAAGATAGGCATTGCCTGCGTTTCATTAGTTTTTCAACATGCCCTCATTCACTCCCCCTCAGCCCTTGGTATTACGTAGAATGTACGTCATCCGGAGGCCACTTGGAGCGTAGAGGGGAAATTGTGCAGGGGATTGAAATGGAATGCACCTTCCTATGTCCACGTTCAGCCTGAATGATCATGGATCGACCACCAGTTGCGGACTTCGCGCTATACTGTGTTTTACAAATCATTATAAATACCTGTAGACTCATTTCAGTGGATTGAAGCTACCTACTGCATATAATTGCAATAACGTTGGCACTTGGTAGCCTAATTAACTGATTTAGAAATTAAACCGCTGTTTGAGATGCATATCACGCTTGATATCTCCCATTTTTATAGGCTTGATTAACAATCACCAATTAATTTGCTCAGCAATCTAAACCCATACAAAGCCTACAATGATTGAGAAATAATTTCAAATTTATTGCCTATTAGCTACTTTTATGTAATGGATGTGATATTGTAACAATGGAAATTATCTGACGAAATGTGAAAACTCCTAAACTTTCCCTGACTTCAGTCTTTGGTTTTAGCATTTAGCAGCGTAATTAATTGTTTGATGGCTTGTGATTTTATTATAGGCTGTTAATTTTTGCATTGAAACGAATGCATCCTAAGAGAAAGAGGTCTTAGGTTTATCAAACCATACTGACAGGTAAAATGCTTTAATTGCAATAAGCTGCAAAAAAAAGTGAATTTATGTGGTTTTATGAGCTACATGCGTGAATCTTTGAAATACAAGCCATAATTTGTGTGCATAGGAAAACGCCCGGTAACTGTGATGCAATGTGCAATAATGCTATCAAAAATGAACTAGTTAGTCATTCAGCCAATTAGTCTCAGCAATTGAGCAAATCAATGATCGGTACCTCTTAAACTGTGACAGGTGTAGTGTTATTAATTTGTTGCTCAATTTAATCACCTTGCTCAATTTATTCATCCTCTCCTTCTTCGGTGGATAGTGGATTAGCTTTACTCAGTGTAGCGCAGTTTTACTGACATTACTGCCACCCAGCCATGGATGTTCAGTGCCGTGAAAAAGTATTTGCACCTTTCCTGATTTCTTATTTCTTGCATATTTGTCACATTTAAATGTTTCAGACCACCAAACAAATTTTAATATGAGACAAGGATAACCCGAGTAAATACAGAATGCAGTTTTCAAATGATGATTTCATTTATTGAGGGGAAAAAAGCTATCAAAACCTACCTGGCCCTGTTTGAAAAAGTAATTGCCCCTAAACCTAATAACTGGTTGTGCCATCCTCTGCGACAACAACTGCAATCAAGCATTTGCAATAACTGGCAATGAGTCTTTCACATCACTGTGGAGGAATTTTGGCTCACTCTTCTTTGCAGAATTGTTTTAATTCAGTCACATTGGAGGGTTATCATGCATGAACGGCCTGTTTAAGGTCAAGCCACAGCATCTCAATTGGATTTAAGTCCGGACGACTAGGCCACTTCAAAGCCTTCATTTAGGTTTTTTTTTTTTTTTAAGCCATTCAGAGGTGAACTTGCTGGTGTGTTTCGGATCATTGTCCTGCTACATAACCCAAGTGCGCTTGAGCTTGAGGTCATGAAATGATGGTTGGACATTCTCCTTCAGGATTTTCTGGTAGAGAGCAGAATTCATGGTTCCATCAATTACGGCAAGTCATCCAGGTCCTGAAGCAGCAAAGCAGCCCCAGACCATCAGACTACCACCACCAGGTTTGACTGTTAGTATGATGTTCTTTTTTTGAAATACTTAGTTTTATGCCAGATGTAGTTTTACAAACACCTTCCCAAAAGTTCAACTTTTTTCTCGTCAGTCCCCAGAATATTTACCCAAAAGTCTTGGGGATCATCAAGATGTTTATTGGCAAATGTGAGACGAGCCTTTCTGTTCTTTTTGGTCAGCAGTGATTTTTGCCTTGGAACTCTCCCATGGATGCCATTTTTGCCCAGTCTCTTTCTTACTGTTGAATCATGAACACTCACTTTAAATGAGGCAAATGAGGCCTGCAGTTCTTTAGATGTTTTTCTGGGTTCTTTTGTGACCTCCTGGATGAGTCGTCGATGCGCTCTTGGAGTAATTTTGGTAGGCCGGCCTCTTAACCCCCGAACCTTTCACCTCGCAGAGGGCACATACAGTACATCCCTCCCCTTCTTAGTTGATAACCCAATCAGTGAGTCGTTGGACTTGGTCTAGTTCGCGAAATAGCCGGCTAATTTGCAAATTTGTGTTGCGTCTTCATTGGACTGAAATTGAACCAGGAAAGCCAAATTGAATCGCGCGCTCTATCTGGAAAAGATGCAAAGTGCGCATGCGTCAACTTCGGGCTAATTTCCCTCACCGCAAAATAGCTGGCTAGTTTACCTTTGTTCTGATTAACCCTTTAAGGCCTAATGCAAAAATCCCAGCAGAGAATCATGCTGCCATGTTTACCATAGTAACCTGTATTTGGGCTGAAGCACAGCTTCTCAGCTTTCAGGAACAGTTGGAATTTTTTTCTATTGCGCAAAACTTACAATAATTACGGTACTTTCACAATTACGCGCATATCTGTGTCAGCAACGACACGTTCTTAAAATGCGCACATGCTGTCCTGGTTTAAATGGGTTAAGGCAAACCTATTGTTGCTGATTACTAATTGGTATTTTCTAGGTATGTTTGTTTCAGCTCCTTAAATTGTGGATTGCATTTTGGTTTACAGTCCCTTTTTTTGTTTGGTCCTCAGACTAATTGATTGTAGCTGTATCATCCTGATGGAGGGGAGTGGCCTTTCTTAGTTGCTTGTGTCATGGGTGAATTTGAGCTCTGATGGTTCTTGTGGCCTTGCCTTGAGCTTATGTGGAACATTCAGGTGCTACAGTTTTAGAGAGATTCTTCTAGTGTTGGTTGTTCAGTCAAGTAAAGCTTTATCATGCTGTGTTTGAAGTAATTTTTGGCACGTAATTGGCACATAATTTGGCAAGTAATTTTTGATCTGGCTAGGTTTGCTTCAGTGTACTGGCTGTGTGGTTTTCCAATGTTTGGCACTGTGCTCAGGTGCTAGTTTCCTGACTTCTCTTGACGGACCTGGACACGTTTGTGTGCTCTTGTGTGCCATGGCAAATATGCAATGCGTCTTTGGTGTTGGACTCTGCAGGGGCATCTTCAGTTTATAGCGCTGCCCAGAATTCGTTTGTTTGCCACGTGGGCTGGCTTTGTGTCATCCGGGACCCAGAATTCATTCGCTTGCCAAGCAGGCCGGGTTTGTCGTCCAGGATCCAGAATTTGTTCGCTTTCCATGTGGGCTGGCTTTGTTGTCTGGGACCCGGAATTTGTTCACTTCCTACTTGGACTGGCTTTGTGTCGTCTGGGATCTGGAGTTTTTCTGTTTTTTTTTTTAATTAATTTCATTAATTTAAAAAATGCCTTTGTCCTGAATTTTTCACATTTTCGTTGACTATTCAGACCTGCTTTGTCTTGTCTAGCTGGGAGGGTTTTATGTGTATGGCACTGCCCGGGAGCCACCCTGTGTCCCACTCAGGCCCCTTTGGGTCATTGTTTGGTGACTGAAGTCACCATTCAAGAGAGTGGTGTTACGACTATGGACATTTATGCTGCCTCTAATGCCAGGAGAACTGCTTTTTTGGGCTGGGCCACGCGACAAGCGGGGCCAGGCCCCTGTAAACGCAAATGTCGCTGAGTGACTGAGTGAGTGACTGAGTGATCAAGTTCAGCGATTTGTCGGCCAGCGGAGAAGAACTTCAACGATTGGTTGGTCATCGATTGGCTGGTCGATGGGGAAGAAGTTCAGCGATTGGTCGACAGGCGGAGAACAACTATAACGATTGGTTGTCCGACGATTGGCTGGCTGGCTGGCCAGGCATTCACGTCACTCGTATTTACTGGTCTGTGTATTTGCATTATAAATACATGGGTCTCGGAATTTCAGCTTTCAGACACTGCAGCAGAAATTGAATACTTTGCTGCTGTTGGATTTGATAGATTGCAGCAGAAACGGAAATCAAAAAGTGGAATTGAACGCGACACACACGTTTATGCGTGTGATTATCCCGTCCGTTCTTGATTTGTTCTTTCAGATTGGTTGGTAACGTTAACATTAAACATCCCTCAGTCCAACATTGGAACTTACATGATGTTGGGAAAAATTGATAAATACTGTTACTATGACTATAGCTGGACTATTTACGTACACGGTGGAAGTGGCGCCAGCACTATTATGTTTTTCAAGAATACCAGTATGATGCCCCGACTGGTTTCCAAATTAACTTATTCCCCTGCGCGTACCTGAGTTGGTTCGCTTGAACGGAAGCAGTTGTGGTGGCCGCTTTGATTGTATCTATGAGAGCGACTTTAACCGACACCAATGAAAACAATAAATTTAAGAAAATATAAAGTTTAAAAGATCGCGCCATGCTGGATTCGACACCCCCATGATTGAGATAGCTACTTCTTGACCAGCATTTGAATCCAGTCTAGCAATAAACTGCAATAATCAGGCAAATGTACTGTTCAAGTAAATATCATTTTTGTACATATAGAGTGTTCACAATGTCCAATGAATGTTTCTTGGCGATACTGGTCGCCATATTACAAAAAATAATGCATATTTTCTTCTAATGAACAGCAAAAGGTGGATTAAATATTACTATTGCGGATGCATATGCTGCGCTTGCCCTATAGCTAGCATCCTTGTCTTTTAAAAAGTTCCATTCGATTTTGTTGCATTACGAGCACAATCCAACCATTATTAGGCTAATCTTCTTTCACGCTAGATTGCTTCAGTTTGTTTCAGTCCTCCATGCTTGTTTTCTCTGGTACCGGTTGAGAGATTTCATAGAGATAGAGGAATGTAACATAACACATCGTACCAATCTAGCGTGAAAGAATCATAACAATGGTCGGAATGTGTTCTTAATTTTCCTATTCAATCTCGCAACTGAGACAACAGTTAACAAGCATGGAGGACAGTATTGGTTGTGAGATTGAATAGGGAAATTAAAAACATATTCCGACCATTGTTAAGATTATTACATGCTAGATTGGTACGTTGTGTTACATTCCTCTATCTCCCTTTTGAATTTCGCAGCGCACACCAGGATTATTTATTTAATCTTCCTATTGAATCTCGCTACCGATACAAGAGAAAACAGGTACAATGAAGGGACTTTGGATCATTATCATATTAGCTATGTGACAAAGTGCAATACTCGATCAGGCTGTATCTGTCGCTTATGAAAATCGTTCATGCTTTCTTTCCTGATCTCCTGTATTTAATTTAATTTTTTTAAATGGGGATGGGGAACGTTTTCCAGAAAGGGCCAGTGTGGGTGCAGGCTTTCATTCCAACCAGGTAATTACACACCTGATTATACTAATCAAGGTCCTTCGCAAAGATTCCAGAGGTTGATTAGTAGAATCAGGTGTGTAGCTGCTTGGTTGGAATGAGAGCCTGCACCCACACCGGCCCTTTCTGGATAAGGTTCCCCACCCCTGTTTTAAAAAATGAAATTAAATACAGGAGATCAGGAAAGAAAGCATGAACGATTTTCATAAGCAACAGATACAGCCTGATCGAGTATTGCACTTTGTAATAGTAATAATAGTAATAATCCACTTTTTGATTTCCGTTTACTGTCTACCATATTTGAGGTAAAATTGACCTAAATTCCTCACTTTGCAACACACTTTTTTTTTTATTCGCAGCGAATGAAATAAATACGAAACAATTTGCTATTTGGGGACACTATAAAATTCCATAACTTCCTTATTTCTCGGCCAATTCTCATGATCTTGGTGTCAACTACAAGGATTTCTCGAGAGCTTTCAATAGGTCATAAATTCATTGAAATAAATTACATTTCAATATTTTATCACATAGTTAACCATATTCAACCATCACCAATATCGAATAACGCCTTATGTAAACACATGGGAACTCCTTCACTCGAACGTATTTATTAAGAGGTTTTACTCGAAATTGTGGATTCTTTGTCCATAACATGCCCAAAGACAAAACATGGGGAAAAAAGGACACTTTGAAGTTTGTTCTTACACCCTCACTATATAGGAACTGCCATGTGTCCACAAAAGTAACGTCACGTTCCCGGTTAGCACAACTGTAATGATAACTTTATTGTTTCATTACGATTCATAAACATACATACATACATACATACATACTTTAACTGCTATCTACATCTGCTGCTGCTGTCTCTCTCAAATTGACATTCACAAAATCAATAACTGCAACCCTTACTTTAGCTCTTTGTCTATTCAAATGTATAACTTGCAGGGGCGCCCCAGTGGCTCATCGGTCTAAGCGTGCGTACCATAAAGGCTGTGTCCTTCCCGCAGCGACCTGGGTTCGACTCTGGCTCAGGTCATTCACTGCATGTCTTCCCCCATTCTTCTCCCCAACCTTCCTGTCTCTCTACACTGTATAACTGTCAAATAAAGGAAAAATTCCCAAAAAATAATCTTTTAAAAAAAAAAAAAAAATCTATAACTTGCTTTTGATATGTTTTCCTTACTCAAGACCCCCCCACCTCCCACACACTCTCACTCACTCCCACTCCCTCACTCACACATTCACACTCTTTCACACACTCTTACACTCTCAGTTTCACACTCCCCCACTCTCCCCACCCACTTTGTAAATAATTTATCAGCTCCAACTCATTATTAAACTTGAACTTCATATTATTGCATGAGCTTTGCCTCGTTTAGCACCATTTTCTTGGGCCCACATTCTCATAGCAGCACTTGGCAGCCCAGCCATATACTAGGTTGCACCTAGTCTTGTTCTGTGTGTCTTGTATGTGTTTGACTGCATCATTGCTGGCACCTAGCAGCAACCAACAAAAGGAGTTTGGTGCTGTACAAAAGGGGATCTCAACTGCCAGCTTGTTGTCCAGCAGCCACTCTGTCCTGGCCAGCTGTTGTTCTTTTGGGCCAATTGTTTGTTTGATAGTGTTTTTTTGTAATTAAATCATTTCCTTTTACAACCATGTTGGCTCCCCATTTTATGTTGCGATCAGTTAGTAGGCTGCTTATTACATAACACTCACTGACTGTAACCACTGATAGATGCAGGTACTTACTGGAAAAGCATAGTAAACCAGATTTCAAGCCTTAACAGAAACTTGACCAAAATCCTCAATTTTATCAAAATTAACATTTTCTTTTTGCATACAGAAACATGACCTGAATGGTGAGGGGTAGACTACCCAACCATTAAGACAATGCTAGAAATTATTCTGCTCCATTATGGCGATGTCTGTCCAAGTGATATAGTCTGTTAGATGGGCTGGCTTTCCCCCAACTCTTTGAAGTTCCCTTTCCTGTTGAAGAATTTCATCTGGTGCTTGTGTTTTTGCATGTTGGGTGTTCACTCTCTCTTTGTCTACGCTGATCAGCATTGTCCCTCATTCTATTTGTACCCACAACTTCACAAATGACACAATGTATCATCTTCCTGTCATCCTTAAAGCAACCAATAATGTAATAATGGCCAATAACGTAATAGTTTTGGCCGTTTTAAATGTAATAAAGCCAATGACGTAATAACTTGCCAATAATGTAATAAAATTGTTGGGCCAATAACGTAATAACTTTTTGCCAATAATGTAATAAGTTATTACGTTATTGGTTGGTTATTACATTATTGGCCTTGTATTTAAATAAAAATGTAATAACTGGAGCCAATAATGTAATAATACATAAATATGACTGCAGCACAGCTGTTAATGACATGATTGCATGGAAAAAAGACTTCCTGAAACAAGCCTGGAGTGTTGAGCTTATACTTTTGTATATCTGGGATGAAAATGTGATTCCGAGATGAAAATGGCAGTTATTCTGAATGGAACACACTGGAAGGCTGACAGCACCGAATATTTGGAGGAGCTATTCAATGATGGAGGGAAAAGTGTGAGTAAAACTGTCTTTGTGTGGTGCAGCTCCATCTTATTTATAGCCAGCTAGCTAACTAGCAAGCTATTTATTTTCGGTTTATCATCATGATCACAGAGCTAGTTTGTCACACTGGGTAACAAGAGTAGTGTATACGACAATGTGCTGGCATTTTGCTTAATGTGGCAATCTGTTTTAGAATGTATATCGCATTCAATGAAATAGAATGCCTTGGACTTTCACTCATTTAAAATGCAAACAACTATTACTTTGTTGTGAGTTATGCTTGCTCCTTGTACAGTGTGAAACGCATTGTGACAAGCTTAGGTTTCGCTTGGATGATCGGAACTGTAAACAGCAAGCTTTCTGTGTGAGTGAACGTTCTGACTGTAAAATAAGCAGTTCCTTTCATAATGCATCCTTTCATGATGTACGAAAATCTGAACTTCATCATGGAGAAAAGGCATGTTTTTGGTTTGGAGAGGTTACTGGTGACCACTGATGTCCAGCTGCACCTATATTGATAAACTCATGCTGAATTCAGCCAGAAAATCATTAATTTATATAAAATTTCATGAGTCAAAAGTTGATTAGTGTTAAAAATATGATTATTTCATGATTTGACAGTGCACCATTTTGAGGGCTGTGAGTGTTTGGGAAGCCACCTAGAGAGCTGTCTAATTTGGCTTCCTCTTTCAAAGCCAAATAAGCTTTAATGCACAGATGACAAAAACTTGTCGTCTCTATGATCCCAAAAATTTTTTGTTTTAACCCCCAGCCATTTTTCAATCTTCAATATTATTTTTCTTATAATTTCAATGCAGAATTTAAACAAAGATTTTTTTATGTTTGCAGCTCCTTTTCTTGACCAGAATCATGAAAATAAACTGAAATACGATGGAATACCAAATGCTGCAAATGTATCGTCTCAGTTTAGCCATATTCCCCCTCTCTATAAAGCTTAAATCTTGAATTGTAAAGCATTAAATAGGGTACCACATAAATAGCCATATTTGGCTTTTACCCAAAGGGGTTAACATAAAATTGGCATTAGGCCTACTTCTTCCAGTAGATGTCCTTATTTTTTACTGGCCTAAGGCTACATGCTTGAGAAGATACTATGCCTTCATCCATCTGCCATCCTTGCTAAATAAATCTTTCAAACGTGCACTGAGACCACTGCTGCGTCCAGCAGCCTTCTAGAGCTTCATAATACAAATTGAACAGTCATTTTCTTTGTCTAGTTCTAGGCTCTCTGCAAGTGCTTCTCTGATATACAGGTTGGGATGGAATGATGTAGATAGTTGACAAAAAAAGAGTGAGACTCGATTGAATGTCCCAAGCATTGACATATCTTGGTTGAGAGAAAATTCAATAATTCTTGATAAGATCTCTATTGGTAGGTATTAAGCTCCTGGCTCATTGCCAGCACCCCCAATGTCAATCAAAGGGTTAGCCATAGATCGAACATCAGCATTAGGTAGAAACACAGATTCAGCTTGAGACAGAGAGCCAGGTTCATCAGACATACAGGCAGGTTCATCATTAGACACAGAGGCAGGTTCATCATCATACATAGAGGTAGGTTCGGCATCAGACAGAGAGGCAGGTTCATCATTATACATAGAGGCAGGTTTGGCATCAGACATAGAGGTAGGTTCGGCATCAGAAAGAGCCCCAAGTGCAGTGTCAGACAGAGGGACAGGTTGAGACACTCTATGCATCTCTGCCTCCTGAATGGCCTGAATGTGAGGGAGAATAGGTCCATCTAAACTTACATTTTGTTCCCCCTGTCCCCCAACGAAATATCCAAGAACCAAAAGAGGCAAGCTTTCACAATAACAACCAGATGGTGATATTACACAGGTGGCATCCAAACCAAGAGTCGACACTAAAAGGAACTGAACATTGAATATCTGGGATGCTCTCTGAAGAGTTAGGTGGTCAACGTATGTGCTATAATGTGACATCCTCTGTAAATGATCCTCTCATGTCTCCTTAATGTACTCTGAAAGGGATGTCCCATCCACTCCATATGGATGAAATCTTGCGTCAGCCACTATTTCTTCACTTCTGTTTCTGCAGAACGGAAAATTCCCATAGTGGCCAATTGATCCGGTTATTGGTGATTGAAGCACTATGATATGATATGGGTTGAATTGAGGCAACTCCTGCAGACCAAGATACTGTGAAAACGCAGTAATCTTTAGCACCATAGCTGTTGAGTTATTCTTCCAAATGTAGGTAAGGTGTTTGTCCTTGGGGGGGAATAGTCATATTTATGTATTATTACATTATCGGCTCCAGTTGTTGCATTTTCAAAGGACTTTATTTATACAACGTCAATAACGTAATAACCAGCCAATAACGTAATAACTTATTACGTTATTGGCAAAAAGTTATTACATTATTGGCAAGTTATTACGTTATTGGCTTTATTACATGTAAAATGGCCAAAATTATTACGTTATTGGCAGTTATTACATTATCGGCTGTTATCACGTTATTGGTTGCTACAATCCTTTTCAAAAAGGACTGAATCTCCTTTCCAGTTCACAAGTGTATGGGTCTCGTTCAAGTGGTGTTGAAAGTTTTTTTAGCTCGAGCTGTGAAAGAACTTTGTCATCCTGTCGCACTCGGCTATCTTTTGCTCTTCAAATTCTGGTTGCATTCACACAGCACTTCTCCTTCCTGAAGCATCCGTCAGGTGAGCAACAACATCCTGAGTGGGATTTTGAAGCTGGCAGTTCACTGACAGTTCAGGAAATTTTGCCCTGATCTGGCAGTTGAATAGCAGCTCTGAAGGACTGTGGCCAGTAACACAATGAGGAGTGTTGCAGTCGGCCTTTAGGAAAATGTAAAACTCAATGCACCAGTCCTTACCTTCAATGTGAGCAGCGCGTGTGGCATTACAAAGTGTCCTATTCTGTCTGTCGACTTTACCGTTGGCCCAAAGCCAATATGGCGTGACATGGCAGAGTGAAATGCCAGTTTTTTTAAAGGTATGTTTTGAAATCCTTGAAAAGAAATGGAGAGCCGTTGTCTGTCATATATGTACTCTATGGTGCCATGTTACATGGTCCATTTTACAGGAATTGTCAGTTTTTAACTGGGAAAATCTGTTGAAATCTGACAAATTTAAACCTCTCCAATCATAATGTCCGGTGAAATCCCTCTTAGCGAAATCGGAATGGCAGTAAAATGAAATTTCCACATATCCATCTCCGAGTCCTTTTTCTTAAAAAATAATTATCTTTTTCCTGATTATGTGTACTATCCTGTGCAATGAGCGGAACAACTGTTACATTTGTTCTATTGTTGCTCCACTCTGATCCTGAAGTGCGATTATTGATGGTGCAGCTTCAAATCTGTACAAGTGAATTTCAGTCCTACACAGGGCTGTTAAGTAAGCAATCCAAGTTCAAATAATAGTCTGTATGGTAAATAGCTGCAGTGTCGCAACCACTTCGGTTATTCCCACAAATAAATGTCTTTCACCGCGAGACAATGTGTTGGTCTGCATGGCAAACTTGTTGTCGCGAGTTTAAGCTACAGTGTTACGATTCTGTCATGCCTGCTATGTTTCTGTCATGCCTGCTGTGTTTCTCCCATGCCTGTTCTGTTTTTTGCCATGTTTTAGTACTTTGCCATGTCTTTGTTTTTGCCATGCCAGATCCATTATTCTGTTAGATTCCGGTCCATGTCTTTGTTCTTGCCCTTCATTGCACTTTGTCTCCCCTGTCTGGTCTTTTGTTCAGCTATAGCTTCTCCCCAGTCCTGCGTGTCACATGTTTAGGTGATTTCATGGTTTCTGGGTTTCAAACATTCCTTCTAATCTCGTTTGCTTCCTTCACCTTGCTTTTCTATTTTACTAACCATACTAACAGTTTGTTATTTTTGTTTAGATACTAACCAAGACTAAGATTGTATATAATACTAACTTACTAACGAGCACTAGGGATTGTATAGCTGCACTTACTAATTGACTAACAAGCTCTCAGCACTCGCCCTGTTCTAGTCTCCGCCTCTTGCCTTCTCTTAGTCTTTTCTGCAATTCAGCGGATCCTCCGCACCTGCTCTACTCTGTCCTGCCTCTCATTATCTGTGCACATTAGAACTCCCTAACCGGAGCTGTATGTTTTGTCTATAGGTTGTCTCGTGATCCCTGTCCACGTATTGGCTTTTGCCAATTTCATGTGGTTAGGTTCTCCCTTGTGTTTGCTCCCATGTAATTAGTCTGATCCCATTCACCTGTCCCTGATCATAGCATGTGACTTCCCTTGAGTGTACTTAAGCAGTCTTTTCACAGCAGTTCCCTGTCAGAATTTTTCCCTTGTCTACCTGTGCTGCTCTCGTTTTCGCCTCGTATTCATAGTGTTGCTTTTCTGACTGGACCGTCCGACTTCCGATTTTTGGCTCTGATTTGGTTTTGTTTTCTGCTCCTGTGTATCAAACCCTTTTTGTCTGACTACGATTACTGTATTGCTGCCCTGGTTTTTCAACTTTGGATTCTGCCCCTGGGATTGTGATTTTTGGATTGTGGACTTTGTACTGTTGCCTTTGGTCCTGCGGGGGTTTACCCCCTCGCTTAATAAAATCACATACTTTGCATTTCCTGGTTCTCGCGACTGGTTCCTGAACGATACCTCACATACAGTTTATCAAAAATGCTCAGCAATAATCATATGTAATTATGTATCATGCTGTATCTATCCGGAATAACATCATTCTAATATGCTGCATCTTTGAACCTCAATTTTCAAACAAGAAAATTCTAACCTATGCCCTTAATTAATTCTGCATTTTATTCACGCGCTATGCCCTCCATTGCAGTGTCATCCCAGGATTTGCCAAGGTTGGGCGAAAGCCCATCGGCACAAGCGCCGAAGGTGCAAAGCTCCCGGGGGTTTGGCGTCAGGATAGGTAGCAGTTAGTTTTTTGGTGTGAGATGATTTATAAAATTTAAATTGTGACATTTTTGTTCTAGGCTTAATGGATCACACATCTGTAACGATCTGCACTATAGACTGCAAGGGGATAAGATTTGTTGAAGTCTTGCCACTGACTGTTGGTGGAATTCAGTCAAAAATTCCTTATTGCTTATTTTGTTATTAATTGCTTATCCTTTGAGTGACCGAGGCCATGGGTGATTGCAACTTTTATAATCTAGCTTGTTCCTATGTAGAAGCATCATGAAGTGTGTTTACTGAAACAGTGTGTTCCTTCTGAAGCCTGGAGTGTTCTAGATAAGACCCAAGGAAACGTAAATTTCTGCAGGGGGAGAAAATTTTTAGGATTACTGGAGCCAGACTTACGTGGGATGCGCACGCACGCAGCTGACGCAGAGGGCATACATTATGACGTTCTGCTCATACATATATCTAAGCAAAGGAGGAATTCCTTTGTTTTTGATCTTGCATGTAACGGGGATCCTACATGCGCACATAGTAAAGACAAAATGTTTTCACTATCTCTGTCTCAGTCTTATTTCTTTCAGGAATACAGTTTAAAATTCCCATGACATTGGGGGCTCGTCCGGGATTCCAATATCTCACCTGCACTCCCTGGAGAATCGGCGCCAACTGAAAACCATGCACGGTCGTTGTGGGAGACGTAAAAGGGGGAAAGTCCTCAACCCGGAGCGTTTGTGTCGGCTCTTTGGGTGTGTAGTTAGGCCAGGAGGGAGGTTCTAACAGAGGAGGAGCGGGTGAGTGATGGAATTTTTCCGAATTCGGCTTTATTGCTGTGAGACAGAGAGAGTAAAACTAAAACTATGGGACAGACTAACAGTAAAGGGGGACTGTGTTGTTGTACTATTGTGGGACAGATGACGTGACTTTGACTGTGACTGAAGAGTGTGCAGAACATCAGCATAATGGTTTATAATGGTTCATAATGCGGGGCATCTGTGGCACCCTCATACGTCAGGTGGTAGTGGGATGAGGATGAAGTTGAATCTATGAGACTGTTGGCCGCAAATAGAGGTGTCCGCGGGTGGCAGTGAAACACAGTGGGTATACCGCGCGTGGACGACGGGAGATATGTGTGTAGCAATAAAAGGATGTCCTCATCCATAACAGGGATACCAGGCGTTCCGTGCGTGGTTTGAACCATTTGTAACAAGTTACCGATTGAATGCTATTGAAACAGAGCGTTGTCTGCGTATGTTATCGAAGCAGCTCATAAGAAAATTACAGCCTTGGATCTTTTCCAATGTGAATGAATGTGAGAGAGGAAAGTGCACTGAGGTGTGTGTGTGTGTGTGTGTGTGTGTGTATTCTGAGCTCAGATTGTGTGTGTGTGAAAATCAATGTGAATAAACCTAACTCTGTGAGTGTCTGTAAACAACTGCATGGCTGGCATATTTGTTAGTTCTGTCTTTGTTCGATTCTATTTCATGAAGTGCTCATATAGATGTCTCAAGTAAAATTAGCATTTATTCAAGAATAATTTAAGGTGCCCGTTGATTAGCCTATATTTACAGTATTTTATGGAATTCTTACTGTAATTGCAGGATTGGTAAAAAGTGAAATTTCTAAGAAAAATGGATATAACAGCAGTGCACATTTGCAGGAGGTAAGCCATTTTAATGACTGTGGAGTTGTAAAAGGACAAAGTTGCAGAAGTAAACTGTGATGGCTGGTGTTTCGAGACGCCAAAAGCAGCGGCCGAAATGAAAGGAAGTCCAGCAAAATAAGAGAGACAAACCGACAAAAGGAGAGAGAGACTCGCGCTTCCAATGGACAAAGATCTAGTCCGGGTACAAAAGGAAGCAAAGCGAGCTCGACAGAATGAAATAAAAGGGAAAAAATCTTGGGAACCGAGATAAAACGATTTAGCACCAGATGGTGCCCAGAAAGAGGAAGAAAAGAGAGAAAGATTCCCTTGCTAATTTGCACCCTCCTCTTTGCAGCTAATTCCTCAAACAATTCTCTAGCTAGAGACCTTACCGGCTATAGTGCGTAGTAATACTGACACTCTAGCAAAGGCGGCAAGGCGGAACTTGGGTTTTGGCCAAAGAATCCGATTGTGGGCAAAACGATGTTGTCCCGGACGAGAGAAACAAAGAAAGCTCGCCAGCCTCCAAAACCATGACATAAACAGAATAATTATTCCTTATGAAATCAAATAAAAGTCCCTATATTTCTTGACTAAATAAACGTATGACCTTCTTAAACGATCAGTAACTACAAACAGAGGGACGTTTAGAGGAAGTAACAATTGAATGTAAATTACACAAACATGGACAAGTGTTTCTAATTTTGTGGCTAATTGAATTGCTTCGAGTAAAAAGTGAAAATTGGGGAAAATGTTTAATGTACGAGGAAAAAATACATTGCCGAGTCCTTTTAAAACAAAGTGATTACATGTATTGAGAGCTTCACATAAAAAGAACATAGAATGGGCATTGTGAGATTAAAATATAAGATTGAGAATAGAACAAAAATGCACCATTTGATACAGGAAAAAGCCCAATATTTAAATACTGCAATATTTGGCGGTAGTAATGCATTGCTGAGAAAACCACGAGTAATATCCTCTATGAGCATGAAGTAATAACACCATTTGAATTTGTTCAATATTTGTAAAATTGTAAAGAGCTAGAAAATCTAAGCAGTTTTCTGTAGATGATCAGACTGTGTGAGATTGGTGTGCTAGTAGCATATCTCTGAAAAGAAAATGAAGGAAAGGTAGAAACAAGAATAACACAGTGTGTTCAAAATTTGCCAAAGTACTGTTTAACATTGTATACTGTAAAAGACTGTGTGCCAAATTTAATTGATGCAGAGGTTTCTCTATCAAGTATTGAAAATGTTCAATTGCTATTTGAAAAAGATCAGAAAAGTACCTGGAAATATAAAATATAATATAAAATTTAATGGTACATATTAGATTTATAAAATTAAAATAAAAAATCAAGTGAACTATTATGGGATTAGAGACTGTATGGGTTTTTAAACAAAGATGCGCAGAGTCAAAATAATTCAGCGAATGGAGACTTATTGAACAAAGCAGATAAGGGAGCACAGATAGGTGAAATGTCAACATGCAGAAGTCAGAGAACAGAGAATGATGCATTGTGATTAAGCAAATGTGACTGGAAGCTTTCCTGACCGAAGAAATTCAAATTAATTAATGAAAGATCTTTTCTCCATTTCAAACAGGAACTGAGTGTCAACCAGTGATTCTACATGGAAAAAAAAAACTAAGAGGGGCATAATAACCTTAATCTGTTTATTTAACTTTTACAGGAAAGGATCCAAGCGAGTAAAAAAACAGCAGAATTTTGTTGATGAAGTATTCGTTCATTATTGTTTGTCTCTAACTCCTCTTGAACTTTTCCACAGAGAGCACTGCTGAAGAGAAGAGATGAAAATAACATTGTGTGAAAGTGATAAGCTGGCCAGCTGGGATTCAACTGTGGGTTTTCAGCTTAAAAGTTTAACCTCTGAAATAGATTTGGGGAAATCCATTTTAGAGTATTAAACAAGACTAAATTGAGAAGGTGATACCACCATATATTTGGAAAAGTCCACTAGTAACGTGATCACATATTACTTTGCTTGCCATTTCTAAATTTATTTTTGATTAAGTGAATCAAATAAAAGGTACTGACTGAGTTGACCTTTATGTGCTGGGAGCCCAACGGAAAAACTATGAGTTGAATATTCAATATGTACCAATTTTTGGGAATAAAAAATTTGCATATTGTAACATAGTCTAAAGCAACTCCACCCGGTTCTGCTGATGACATGGGGAATTGTAACAATGGTTGGAGCTAATAAGCCCTGACTGTGCATTTCCTCCATGCTTTTAGTGGAACCCTAGACTGAGAAGGATTGCTTAATCATAATTCATTGAAAAAAAAATGGTATTCCCCATTGTTTACAAGAAGTCCTATCTAATAATGCTCCATGTCCTGGATGCAAGGACAACCGTCTATCAAACCCTGAGATTGAGTCTGTGTTGATTGTGGCCCTCTGCACACCAAACATGTTGACCCAATCAGTTTGGCTGAGGCCTTTGCAGACAGAGAAGCAAGGGCAACAGCCAAACACACTCTTGTGGGGCTATTACACCAATCTGAGGACTCACTTTCATGTGACCTGCAGCGAGCAGAGCATGATGCTGCTCCCCGCACAAGAAAAACGTCAAAGGACATCACACGGAACACAACAAACTGATGACGGGTGGGTAGGACATAATGGTAAGCCTATATTGCCGAAATCCCTCTTCCATACTGCTACAGATTTGATACGTGGGCAGTGCCATGTACTAAGAGGAGGGATCATGGGGTTAATAGATCAGAGTTACTATACTCACTTATTTAAAAAAAAAAAAAAAATTCTAAGAAATGTCCAACATGACAAAATTATAACACACGGGACAGACGGGGAGGGGTAGTAGTACAGAAGGGGGCAATCCCTACACCCCCTGAGCCATTCCACACGTACATGATGGATTTCATATATTTAACACTGTGTGAGAGGAAGAGGTATGCGTTAGTATTGATATGACCTTTTTCTAAATGGGATAGAAGCTATAGATGCAATCACAGTAGCAAAAATCCTGAGTAGAGAAATTATTCCTAGGTGGGGGATTCCAAAGGCATTGTATAGTGACAATGGGCCAGAATTTAGGAGTGAAGTGTTCACCCGCCTAGGAGCAAAATTGGGAATAGGATTGAAAAAGCATTGTGCATATCATCCGCAATTAGCAGGATTGGTGAAGAGAACTAATGGAACCCTGAAAGCAAAATTGTGCAAAGCCATGGGAGAAACTAAATGGAATTGGGTTGCATGTCTGCCATTGGCACTAGCCAGTATGAGAAGAACACCACAGCGGTCATTGGGGTTGTCACCTTATGAAGTAGTACATGGGAAACCTTTTGAATTACCACAGTTATTGCAGAGAACACAAATAGAAGAAGCAACTCTGGCAGAATGTATGATTAGAATGTTAACTAACAAGACTGAGATTCGAATTGTGCTTCCTCCTAGATCAGTAGCGGAGCTGCCACCAGGGGAGATTAAGCCTAGAGATTGGATCCTGGTGCAGAGTGTCGGTAAAAAGCAGAAATGGAGTGAACCGACGTGGAAGGGTCCATATCAAGTGCTCCTGACCACACCGACTGCAGTGAGGATACAGGAGAGGGAAACGTGGATGCATCAGTCACACTGCAAGGTTGTGCCTCCTCCAGCTGATGTGTAGGTGCATCTAAATAAGTCAGGATAGACTTGGAGGGAGTCCGGCTACAAAGGGGGGCGTGGCATATAGAGCTCGCCCGTCTCAAACCCGGTGAAGAACTTATTTACGCTCCAAGTCAGTAGAAACTCCAGACTGATTCATAAAATGGCTCACTTCTCCCTGTGTCTGTTGCTCCTAGGAATTCGCATGGTAAGTGCAGGCCACAAGCCAACCTCGCCCAGGGCAAGAAGGTATGTGGGGGAGGATAGCCACTTGCTTGACTTAGGAGATCCCTCTCACATATATGAATGGTGGAGATATGCAAACAGATCAGCACATTCTGTAAACCGCACTGAGTGTTATGTGTGCACACACCTACCAGCCTCCATATCTACACCTAGAGTAGAGGTGATACAAGTTGCAGCGTCCACAATGAGTGTGAATAGTACGATTAAGTGCGCTCTGGCAGTGTCTACTGCTCGTAATGGATTGATCTCAATGGACCCCAGTTTACCCCTGCTTAACATAGTAATGAACTCTGGGTTAAAGTACTGCACTGACAAAGATGGGTACCTGAAGTTGGGAAATATGAGTTCTAATGTTCTGCTCATGGTAGTCCATTATATCCGGGGCAGAAGTTTTGAAGTGTCAAAGGGAATGGCACAGAATTTGTGGGAGTAACCCAGGGGTGTCAGGGGAACCGCTGATTTTCTGTGGCTATCCACAAATAACGGAAACATACTTTCTCACTGGGAGAGAAGACAGTCCAAGTGACAATATGTAACCCGTGGGCACCGCACTTGAATGGGACGAGAGCTGTGGACGGTTGGTACTGGTTGTGTGGACATCGGATATATGTAGCGTTACCACCAAATTGGGGAGGGGTATGTGCTTATGTACAATTAAGTGATCACACATACATTGTGAGTGCAGACACTACCATCACACGACGGAGACAAGATGCAGCAGCACCACATGATCCGATTTGGGGAACAATGTTCCAGCGGAGGCAAAGCTGTGGTCAGTAGGGGGCAAGATTGCTTTTTCCCTGTTCCCACAGCTGGGAGTTGGACAGGTAATGTTGCGAATGGACACTGTGAACTGTCGCCTAAGTGCACTTATTCATGAAACCCGTAATATCACTAGGAGCAGACAGCAAGAATTAACAGCCATACGATTGATGACATTGCAAAATCGAATGGTACTCGATTTATTGATGGCAGCACAGGGTGGAATTTGTCAAATAATAAGGTACATTATGCTGCACCTACATACCAGCAAATGATGAGGAGGGGGGAGTAATAGATCAAGCCTTGCAACGATTAAAAGCTGAGTGACTATGTGTCTGACAGTGGCTCGTTTCTGGGGGGTGAAAAGCAGCAATAACATCTATATTGAGCCTCATAGCAGCAGGATTCGCAGTACTGCTCTTTTGTAGTTGCTGCGGGATTCCAATAATTAAGGGTGTTTTCACACTTGGTCCTTTTCAACCCTCAAAACAACTCAGATCGATGACTCAGCATTTTTTGTGCATATGTGAACACAACAACCGCACTCAGACCCCTTTAAAACGAACCATACTGAGACCACCACAGGAGGTGGTCTCAGTGCGGTTCGCTAAAAAGTCACATTACGGTTTGCTTGAGCTTGGTATTGTGAACACAAAGAGCGCCGGGTTCACTTTGCCTTTTTGCACTGTATTGTTCTTCGCTTGCCGTAGACTACCTCCTGCCCGATCAGGTCTCTGTATGCGCAATACTAGTGCTGTGCGAGTGCATAGAATTCCTGCTTGATTTGTACAATACATGGGTAAACATTTTACTTGATGCCAGCCAGCGACTTTTTTTTTTTACTTTAATAACAAAATAGTATACAAATTCACTACAACACCAGGATATTTTAGAAAGGTTATATTTTATTTCATGGTCCTTCATGTAGCCAGCGACTTCATTTTTACTTTAATAACGTAATATACTATTCAAAAAAAGTAGGGGATATTGGATTTACAAGGACCATTTTATGCAGATCATGAGGTTAGGAAGGAAACAAATGACATTTTTTTTTATCTGAAACATTTGTCAATTTATTCAAAATCCTGTGTACAGTCAGTAAAGGACAGATTCTCCAGAATAAGGGTCTACACAAACACAGGGTCACACAGAAAATTTACCACCATTGTGAAACAGAGTCAGTAGCGGGTAAAACCCCTCGGTTGGCTAGACAAGCCCTCCTTTATCACTATGAATATGTGATAATAGACGTCCCCAACAGACATTTTGGGGAACATTATTCCATTCCTGTTGCAATGCTGCAGCAAGTTCTTGGACATTGGCAGGAGGCAACGTCAAGTTATTGACAATGGATAAGCGGAGATTCGTCCAAGCATGTCCCAATGGTGCTCGATGGGGGGAGGTCCGGACTTTTTGCTGGCCATGGTAATATCCTGATATTCTGCTGTTTAAAATAGGCTGTAACATTTATCCTGGCCCTATTACATCTGGCATTGTCATCTTGAAAATTTTACGGCGGCCAGTAACTGGAGAAACGGCAAATATTTTATGCCAAGATTTTAATCCCGGTAGTACTGCCCTTAAAATTTAGGCTACCAGCAACAACATTTTAGTGATGTTCTGCATACGGCAGTTGAACTGCCTTTCCACACCATTATTATCCAATTTTGCGGATCATGTCTTCACGGTTAACGTCAATTCCGGAATATTCCAACGATCCGCCAAACCCTCCTGCGTCTGTCAAGGAAGTCCACTGAGAACCTCGACATCATCTGAGAACATTACGTTGTTCCATCGGTCCTTATCCCAGCGTTGATGATGACGACACCATTGAGTCTGGCCCTAATGTGACGATCCCTCAGTGGGAGGACTAAGGATAGGACAAACATGGGAATGACAAGAGGACGCCGGGCCTCAGTTTCTGTGCAGACGATTCCTGATGGTCTGGCCACCACTCCAACCAGTATCCCTTTTATGTTGAGACCTTATCTGATTTGCTGTTACCAGGAAGATTTCTCAAGACAATAGTGCGGATGAATCTGTCCTGAGCCTGAGTTGTTGCCCTGGCTGGTCGAATCACATCGTGGTCTATCCTGAACAGACCCTGTAGCACGATGTCTGGACCATAATCTGCTGATGACAGACTTAGAATACATTCATTGCCCTCTGCCACAAATCAGAATTGTCTTGTTTAGCCAACCTGTAGCATGCCGAGGGCACGAATCTCTCCTCCCAGTTACTTGGACAAAATTATGGTCTCTGTTTAATTAACGACTTCAACCACTGATAATCTGATGCTTTCTCTTGGAAATCTTCCTTGACAGTGGCTCTAACCTTCCAATTCAGAGTCATGCAAATTTGTGGCACCCCCCTTGATCATCAATAGCATCCCGTGCAGATCGTGAGGGAGTGTCATTGATGTGTTTGGGTGATGAATTTCTTTGGAAATGCTTCCTCAAGAAGGAACTATACAAAATGGTTTATACAGATAAACCCTTTGTATATGTGAAAATCTTGATCTCAAAATAAAATATCCCATACTTTTTTTTTGAATAGTATAGTAGGCCTATAAGGATTCACTGCAACACAAGGACATTTTAGGAAGATCATATTTTATTTCATGGCCCTCCATATATAGATTTTTTATCTGAATAGGCGTTTTGCCATTTGGCACAAAATCGTCTATGCACATCACTTCCAGCACAAGTCATGGCAAAATATGGAAACTATCGAATAAAATCTTATGGAAGTGTTTGATGGTACCTTGACAGGAATTTGCGTATTAATACATAATTCATTTTTCCGACCCTCATGTAAACCCTGTGGGCAAAATATTAAATCATAAACCCTCCTTTATCACTATGAATATGTGATAATACCTGTCCCTCAACAGACATTCAGCACATTGACGGTGCATTTTCCACATACCAATCTCTTGCTCTTTAGGCACCCAGCAGAAATTTTATTTTTTTTCCCACTGTGATCTGAAAAACAACGTCAAGTTATCCCTTACAGCAGACAATGGATAAGAAACGGAGATTACCAGAGAGGATGCTGACCAAAATAAATGGTTTTCATATAGGGGAGGAACCATTTTTTTTTGGGATGAAACATACAGATATCCTGAAGCCCTGAGTTTAAAATAGGCTATTCATTTATCCATGAATATATTATCAATATGATGCAGTTGCAACAAAATTTTTAAGATGAGTTAATAACCGTTTAACTTAAATATTTTATATAAACATTTTAATCATAAAAGAACATGAGTTAAAATTTAAGCTACCCTTAGCCGTTTTTAGTGATTTATTGCATTTGGCAGTTGAACTGTTTTAACTACTTTTTATTATTAAATTTTGGCCATTAATTCACGGTTTACATACGTGCCAATTCCTGCTGATTATATTCCAACAGATCCGCCGAGCCCCATCAGGAACAGTAAGACTTTAGGAACTAAGCGTTTTTCATATAAAGTCAACTGAGAAATTGCATCTCATGTCTCTGGATAACACATGTCCTCGTTTCATCATCTGTCCTCTCCCTCCATCAGCATTTGCAGATCTTACAGAGGGACTAAGGATAAAGGACGCAATTTTAGGGAACTAGGATGCAATTTAAAATGACTTGAGATGCAGCCTCAGTTTCCATTTGGCTTATCTCAGTACCCAATCACCAGTCCAACCGTCACTTATATTTTATGATTCTACGTGGAACATATCAGGCAGTGTGCAAATATGAGTTAAACAATTCACATGCACAGAAAGTTTGTGCATGCGCAGAACCGATCGGGCAGGAGGTATGGATAGGGCACTGGCTATGGCAGCAGACATTTTGTTCCAAGTAAAAACTACCCAGAATACAGTGCAGTAGGGGTCTGAGAGCTCTAGAGGAACTACAGTGAGAACAAAAAGAGGACTGGCCCCATCAGAGCTGAAGTGGACCGGAAAGAGAACCCGGTCCTCTTTGAAATAAACTCACAATGTGAACACAAAAAGAACTGAGTTCATTTTCTGTCGGTCCTCTTTTTGGTCCACTTTCAGAGGACTGAGTTTGGTTCTTTTAAAAGGCACTATGTGTGAAAACACCCTAAAAGTGTCATATCAAAAATGTTGAATGCTAACCCACAGTTTCAGATGCTTATGTTACAGGACATCAACGAAGGACATGCCCTGCCTGAGGAGCTGGAGGAGCCATATAATGATGTGACAGAAATAGGGGACCTGTTCAAACGGTAGAATATTTCCCGTAAATGAAGCACGTGCTGAAAATCGAGAGAAGTGGCGTGTTAGCGGATAATCAATTATAAAGAGGAGGGAATTGTTGGTGGAATTCAGTCATAAATTCCTTATTATTGCTTATTTTGTTATTAATTGCTTATCCTTTGAGTGACCGAGGCCATGTGTGATTGCAACTTTTATAATATAGCTTGTTCCTATGTAGAAGCGTCATGAAGTATGTTTACTGAAACAGTGTGTTCCTCTGAAGCCTGGAGTGTTCTAGATAAGACCCAAGGAAACATAAATTTCTGCGGGGGGAGAAACTTTTTAGGATTACTGTAACCAGACTTACGTGGGATGCGCACGCACGCAGCTGACACAGAGGGCGCACATCATGACGTTCTGCTCATACATATGTCTAAGCAAAGGAGGAATTCCTTTGTTTTTGTTCTTGCATGTAACGGGGACCCTACGTGCGCACATAGTAAAGACAAAATGTTTTCACTATCTCTGTCCCAGTCTGATTTCTTTCAGGAATACAATTTATAATTCCCACGACACTGAGACTTGATGTTGCGCTGATCGTGTGACGAAACTTTGTGCACCCAGCCAATTAATGGATGGCGTATGGTGACGTGGCCAGGGCAAAACTCTGACTTCTATAAGGGAACACAATCAATTCTTGATGACTTGTACAAACTATCCAATATATTCTGAATCTATAGGTATCAGGCTTTCTTATGAAGCATAGCATACTGGTATTTGTTTTCATTGGTAACGTTCCTGTAAAAAAACCATGAGAGACTCGCCATTTCTTGCATTAGCTTTGGAGGACAACTTTATTAATTCAGTCAGTTATATAATTGTGTACGAGTCCTCCCACATCACCCGACAAAACAAAACACACACACAAAAAATTAAATAAATGAATGAATAAAAATAGAAATACAATACAATAACAATTATATTCACAATGCTTTACTACCGTTTGCATTAGCCATTATTAGCTCACCTATTCCATCCCTCATTATTCCCAACCTTACTTACTATCCCATCTTTTGGCATAAATTACAAGTCCTGTCTCATGGGTCATCACACACTTAATTCTACTGTAATACTTGACAAAATTTTTGAATTTCTCCATTCTTAATGCCTCCACAGATGTCAACCCAAAAATAAATATTTTTGCTGAATATATAATTATATTATACATTAGATATGTTCCTTTTGTTACATCACCAAGTAACACTTTAAATAAATCTAATTGTATACTATTGTACTGAGATATCCAGCCTTGTACCTTTATCCAAAATAAGGCTATCATAGGACAGTACCAAAATAAATGGTCTACTGACTCCACTACTTCCAGACAGAATCGACAAAGGGGTGATGACTCTATTCCCCATATATTTAGCATCTTTTTAGTTGCTAAAAACTTATATATTAACTTATATTGAAAATATCTAATCTTTGGATCAAGTGATGTACTGTAAAGGATTTTGAAAACTTGGTTCCATGGGATTGGTGTATCAAACATATTTTCCCAACTGTCTAGAATCCTGTATGGTACAGTGACTAAGTTCTTTATTCTTAAATAAAATGTGTATATATGTTTGTTGATCTTTATTCTATTTAACCAATTTGCCATTTTCATATGATGCCTACGGACTAAATGCCCTCCTGTTCCTTTAATAATTTTTGATTTCCAAGCACTTGGTAAAGCTCCAATAAGTTGATTATATTGTTGCAATGTACAGGCTGTTCCATAAAAACTAGTTAATTGTTTTTAGGACATGAGTTTATTATCCTCATTCACTATATCCCTTATAAAAATAATACCTATATCAAACATGCGTTTCCAAAAAATCATCATTCTATTAACAAGTATATTAGAATTTAACCATATTATTTGTTGTAGAACAGTTTCTGTATTTTCTGGTGGGTGAAACTGAAATCGTAACCAACTTTGTAGAGCTTCTTCCAAAAAAGTGGAGACACCAGAAAACATGTCATTAACTAATGCAAAATGCGTAGGTTTAATTTGCAAAAATGGAGAGAAGCCTTTATCAAGCATAGGATGGACACTTTTAAGTAATTCGCTAGAAAACCAGTTTGGATTGAAGTAGAATTTTGGAATCAAGGAAGCCTTCAGTCACAAATTTAAAGCTTTTAAGTTTAAGAGTTTTAGCCCTCCAGACACATAATCATTATAGAGATATGTACATTTAACTTTATCAGGTTTCTCATTCCATATAAATTTGAATATCTTCTGTTCATATATTTTGAAGAATGATTCTTTAGGGGTTGGTAATGCCATAAATAAGTATGTAAACTGGGATACAACTAATGAGTTAATTAAAGTTATTTTGCCATAAATGGTCAGATGTTTCCCTTTCCAGGGCAGCAGAATTTTTTTGATTTTACTCAATTTCTAATTAAAATTAATCATTTAAATTTCACTCATATTTTCTGGGATGCGTATACCAAGTACATTGACCGATCCATCTGTCCAATGAATTGGTAAATTACATAGATGAGTGAAATTTCTATTTTTCAGGGAACCAAGCCTCAATATTTGGCATTTCTCATAATTTGGCTTCAGCCCAGATAGGTTCGAAAAGTCATCCAGGTCATTTGTAAGGCTCTGTAGCGATGTATGGTGAGGGCTCAATAGAAAAATTGTATCATCAGCATACATTGAAATTTTTGTATTTAGGCCTTGCATTTCCAAGCCTTTGATATTATCATTTGTACGTATTTTTATAGTGAGTATTTCTATTGCCAGAATAAATAAATACGGTGATAATGGGCAGCCCTGTTTTCCCCCGTGAAAGGGAGAAGGGTTTTGAAATATAACCATTATTTATAATTTTGGAGATTGAATTATTGTACATAACTTTAACCCACTATATTAAAGAGTCACCAAAATTAAAAAATTCTAAACATTGACAAATGAAATCTCATCTTATTTTATCAAAGGCCTTCTCAAAGTCTGCTATAAAAACTAAACCTGGTTTCTTTATTTTATCATGATGTTCTATAATTTCGAGTAATTGTCTTATATTATTTGCAATATTTCGTCCTTGTATAAAACCAGACTGGTCATGGTGTATAATATCAGGTAGGACATTTTTTATACGCAATGCTATGCATTTAGCTAATATTTTACCATCGTAGCACTGAAGATGTAAGTGGTCTCCAGTTTTTTAAGTGAACTGGATCTTTATTGTGGCCACTTGCTTCATGTTTTAAGAGCAGAGATTTTACACTTTCCAGCTGAGTCCCTGTGAGAATACCTTTGTCATATGAAAAATTAAAACTTGTAAGTAGGGGGGTTTTAATCTGTTCGTAGAAAGTTTGGTACACTTCTATTGGAATACAATCCAATCCTGGCGCTTTCCCCTTTTGAAAGGACATAATTGAATAGAAGAGTTCAGTTTCCGTAATTAGACCCCCGCAAGTTTCTTTCTGTTCCTCCAATAATTTAACTTGATTACGAGGGAAAAACGGATGACAATCTATGTTATGTAGTGGAACAGGTGATGACTGGAAGGAGAAGATCTCTGTAAAATAGCTCTCTCCTTCAGTCAGAATATCTATAGGTGAAGTAAGAATTGTCCCATCATTCCTTTTTAACCTCTGTATACATTTCTTTGCTAAATTTCTATGTTGGAGACTTAAAAATAATTTATTGCATTTTTCACCCTTCTCCATCCATTTTGCTTTATTCCTATAATGCATTATAGTTGACCTGTTATAAATTAATTGTTCAAATTCTTTTTGTTTTTGGTCCAGTTTGTCAGCCACATCCAGAGTTGCTTCTGAGCTGTCAAGTAGTGATGTAAGCATCTCAATTTCTTTTTAAATTTTTTGTTCATTTAATCTTAATGGTTTTTTCCTTTGTGAGGCAAATTGAATTGCGTGGCCTCTAAAGACACATTTAAATGTATCCCTTACAATAAGAGGGTCTGCTGATCCTATATTATGTGTAAAAAAAATCTGTAATAAATTCTTTTGTACTGTCTACAAATGCCTGATCCTCTAGTAACTTTTGATTAAACTTCCAGTATCCCTGTCCTCATGGATATTCAGTTAGTTCTAAATGAAGTGAAATAAGTTGGTGATCAGATTTTAGTTTGTCTTCAATTACTGCCTTTTTTGTTTTGGATAACAAAGAAAAGGAAATAAGGAAATAATCTATATGGCTTGCCTGATTTCGTCCTCTCCACGTATATTTATGTAATTCTGGATTTTTTAATCTCCAAACATCTACCAGATCCATTGTATTCATTATTGATGTGATTTCTGTAGAAGCATGTGGGTGGTGATTAGTTGAATTATTTCCCTTACGATCTATTAAATTATTCTGTACTGTATTAAAGTCTCAAACCATTATGAGATATTTGCTTGTGAATTTTGAGGTTTTAATAATGTTGTAAATAGATTCAAAAAAATGAGGATCATCGTTATTTGGACCATATAAATTAACCAAACATATTTGTTTATCCTCAATAATCATGTTTAAAATGATCCATCTTCCTTGAGGGTCAGTTTCTAAAGCTTGGAGAGTATAGTTAAAGTTGTTTTTAAACATAATCATAACTCCCCTCGAATGTTTTAAGCCATGTGAAAATAATATTTGCCCATCCATTCCTCCATCCATATAATTTCATCTGTCATTACTGAGTGAGTTTCTTGTAGACAAAAAATAGCATAATCTTTCCCTTTTAACCAAGTAAATATTTGGTATCTTTTCCTTTTGTCTGCGAGGCCATTGCAGTTATAACTAGCGATACAGACTCCATCTATTCCCATTTTTAAAGACTAGGTTTTTAGATTAATAGAGTATTGATGGTCAGATATACCATAGAATATTTTCCAGGGATAACAGAAGGGCTAACCATAATCCATGCAGATATAAAAAGCAAAGTAAATTCAACATAAGTGTCATACCTGCCAATATTCATGTGGCACTTGAAAAGCATAAACAAAAAAATTAACATGATTAGGTATGAAAAAACCACAGACAAAAACAAAACAACCTGCTGACAAAGACAAACAGATAACATATCAACAAATGAAGCATTTTTTGTCCCAAATTCCATTTCTTTGGGTAACCCACTACTGTGTCCCAAAAGATTGTAATTAATAGTCATAATAAATGAGGAAGAAAAGAAAAAAAAAAGTGGCATAGATTTCCATTGCTATTATTGTGTCCTTACTTTTAAAAGCAAGGAAAATTGGAGGACCATTGTTGGAAACTGAAATGGAAATCACCAAAATAACAATCACAATAATAATATTAACAATAACAACAACCAGCATTATCATCATCATTATTATCATCACCATCACTATACTATCACCATCATTACTGTAATTATAGCGACAATAGCAGCAGCAGCAGCAAATTGAAAATGAGATCGGGTCTCAAACTAATACAACCAAGGTGTGATTGTTGCGTCCCTATATAATTGATTATTCATATACAGCTTGTCAACTGATAGCCGTACTTTAAGTTTTTTGTCCCGGTTCTCTTTCATGATAGGAAAAAGCTTCCTTCTCCTTTCCATTATTTCTGGCAGGAACTGGTCATTCATTGAGAAGGGCTTGCCCTTCAATTCTTTCCCTCTATCCAACACGGCTATTTTATTTTTAAAATAAGTAAATTTGGCCACAATTGGGCGAGGTCTGCCGGTAATCAGTTTCCCAAAACGATGAACACTCTCAAAGCGAACCTCCGCTGCTTGCCCATTCGTCATTCCGAGTTCCTCCTTCATAAATCGTCTGACTTTGTTTTCTGTTTCGGTATAACCTTCTTTTTCATCTTCTTTTATACCCGTGAGTACCAGATTGTTCCTCATACTCCTGCATTTTAAATCAAGGAGCTCATTTTGTATTTGTCAGTTCTCTTTTTTTAATTTTTCCGTTGTATTCGTCAGCGCGTCTACTGTAACTCTTAACGCTTTATTCTCCTTCTGTAGCTCTTGAATCAGTTCATTATTGAAGCCAACAGCATTTTTCAAATGAATAATGTCTTTACTCACCAAAGCAAGATCATTGACCAATTTCTCCAACAAGTCTAGCTTTGTCAGTTTAGTATTTATCTCTTCCATTGTTGTACTCACGGTAACCCCGCTGAATTCAACTGTTTCTGAATCACTCGATCCAAGCTGGCATCGCGTTCTCTTGGGCTCCTGCTGGTTTGGCATTGCATCGTAATATTTATCCTGAAATTTTTCCAAACAAATAATTTTATCCAGTTTGGAGTCCTCGAAGTTTGTGGTTACACCTTATTAGTTTATTTAATTTGGGTCGTTGTGAGTAAACAGTCTCTCACATCTTGAAGACGGCCCGCTAGTATATTTGCTAACAGCAATAACCATCTGTACAGCCGCGATTCATGAAACCATCCGTCTAGCACAACACAGTCACCTGCTACAAACACCACGCACATGCACCCATAGACGTATATACATAGATGCCGCATTAGCAGCTTTGGCCCGTTGCTCCGATACGTCAAAACATCAGACATTCAGCGGGGAAAATAAGTATTGAACGCGTCAACATTTTTCTCAGTAAAAATATTTCTAATGGGGCTATTGACATGAAATTTTAACCAGATATCAGTAACAACCCAAATAATCCACACACATAAAGAAATCAAAACAAATAAGTCCATAAATTAAGTTTCGTGTAACAAAGTGGAATGACACAGGGAAGAAGTATTGAACACATGAAGAAAAGGAGGTGCAAAAAGGCATGGAAAGCCAAGATACCAGCCGTGAAATCTGTCAATATTTAGACAGCAATCCCGCCCTCTTTCAGTGCAAAGTAATATCAGCTGGTTTAGTCCTAATTAATGGCATAAAGGTTTCTCATTACCAAGGTGTCACACAAGAAGCCTCTCATGGTGAGTGAAAGCAAAGAGCTCTCTCAAGACCTTCACAACCTTATTGTTGCAAAACATACTGATGGCATTGGTTACAGACATATTTCTAAAATTCTGAATGTTCCAGTGAGCACCGTTGGGGCCATAATCCTGAAGTGAAAAGAACATTATTTCACCATAAACCAGCCACGACCAGGTGCTCCTAGCAAGATTTCTGACAGAGGAGTCAAAAGAATAATCAGAAGAGTTGTCCAAGATCCAAGGACCACTCGCTGAGAGCTTCAATAAGATCTGGAATCAGCAGGTACAGTTGTTTCAGAGAAAACTATACGTAATGCACTCAACCGCTATGGCCTCTATGCATGCTCACCGTGCACGATTCCATTGCTGAAGAAAAAGCATGTTAACGCTTGTTTATAGTTTGCTGCACAACATTTGGACAAGCCTATGAAATACAAGGAAAATTTAGTCTGGTCAGATAAATTTAACTCTTTGGATGTCATAGGACAAACGGCAGTGCACATCACCCCCAAAACACCATACCAACAGTGAAGTTTGGCGGTGGGAACATCATGGTGTGGGACTGTTTTTCAGCATATGATACTGGCAGACTTCATATAACTGAAGAAAGAATGAATGGAGAAATTTACCTGGACATTCTTGATAAGATTCTGCCGCCATCTAGCAGGATACTGAAGATGAAATTAGGGTGGACATTTCAGCAAGACAATGATCCCAAACACACTGCCAAGGAAACTGTCAGATGATTTCAGAGAAAGAAAATAAAGCTGCTAGAATGGCCCAGTCAATCACCTGACTTGAATACAATTGAAAATCTACAGAAAGAACTGAAGATCAAAGTTCATAGAAGAGGCCCCCAAAGCCTTCAAGATTTGAAGACAATTTATGTGGAAGAATGGGCCAAAATCACACCTGAGCAATGTATGCGACTAGTTTCTCCATAAAGGAGGCATCTTGAAGCTGTCATTGTCAACAAAGGCTTTTCTACTAAGTGTTAAATAAATTTCACTGAGTGTGTTCAATAGTTTTTCCCTGTGTCATTCCACTTTATTACACATAACTTAATTTATGGACTTATTTGTTTTGATTTCTTTGTATGTGTGGATTATTTGGGTTGTTACCAAAATTTGATGAAAATTTCATGTCAATAGTCAATTAGAAATACTGTATATTTACCGAGAAAAATGTTGATGTGTTCCATACTTATTTTCCCACGGAGGGCAGTGCCTGCATGTAAACAAACGCAAGTAAACAGAGGAGATGTGAATTTTCTATATCTATAATATGTACACTTCTCAACTGATTTCAACTAGCCGATATATAGAGCTCATGATCTACAACGTACATGGAGTACGAAGATAGCGTTTTTATCTTCAGTAATTTTAAATCTCGGTAAGTTTGTTAAGCCACGATTGCTGTTAGATGCTCAAGAGAGGACTATGGTATCAACGTAAGACTTGTTAAATTAACTGAATTTGTTACGTGGTGAAAAATAATTTACTGTCCTAAGGAATCGTAAAAACTCATTCAAGCATGAATCTAGCTTCTGTCTTCTGAAGGCGGGAGAGCGCAAAAAAAAAAAAAAAAAACCTTAATGTTACCCGAAACCAATATCTGCAAATGGCCGTTTTAGCCTTTAAGAGCCTTAGTTTTCACTATCAACATTTAGCGAACATTTAATATGTTATCAACATTTAATACTTTCCAGACACCGTTACCACATCTAGCAGCACTATAAATTAAACTCTGAATTCTCTTGACTTGATGTACGCTTGACGTTTTTACACACCCAAATACTTCTCTGAGAACTCAAACATCAAGGTAAGCCAAAAAAGTACTAAATTCATTCGATATTGGTGGAGGTTGAAATTAGCGGTCTGACTCTGAGAGCCAGTTAGCTCTCAACATAAAGGTGTATTGGCCAGATACAACTGAAAACAAATATTCAGGCTTAACTTACTCATGAAAGATTCCTGGAGATTGGGTTTCAAGTGTTCGATGATTGAGTAAGGCATCTTTTCCACTCCATCTCCACACTGGTTGTGGTGAGCTGATGGCTAGGTACCCTCCATAATATGGTTGTGATGTTGACGTACACTCCAGCGGCTTATGCGCCGTTTATGTATGTTTATGCTTCCACCGACAAATCCAGGCGAAAGTCTCTCTCCCTCACCTGACATGTGTGGCCCTGAAAGGTACATTTAGCTTGGTGCTGCCCCACAGTGGCTGGGCTGCCCACTACACAGTAAAGCAACTTTCCCAACTTTTTAAAGTCCGGTTTTTATTCAGCTGGTTGCCATATACAAGGGCAGTCGTTTGTCAAGGTCAAGCAGCCCGCCCTCGCAAAACCCCACATGGAGATCCCTGCATTGTCCGTTGCACCAAGTTGTATAGGAACATCGCCTTAGAGTTCATGCTTTTTCAAAATGGTAGCGACAACTGTCTGTGTCTGATGACACTAGAATATCCGTGGGGTTTCAGCTTAATGTCAGTTTTAGATTTCATGTTCTCAGTGTTACAGGAAGCTGGTCACTAATTAGTGAGGTTAATGTTCCATCTTCAGTACTGTCAGTGACTGTTAATATATGGTCATCATTATTGTCACTGAGCTCAGAGAGCGTAGGGATGGTTGTAACTGTTCACTTCATGTATTTCTTTGTCTCACACGTTTGCATGTTTTTCCTTGCTGCATTGGCACTTTTAATACTTTCCAATGATGCATGTATAACCTATGTGTCCTACATGAACACACCTGTAACTTCTTAGCTATACTTTGTGCATCATCTGCCGAATGACCCTGAGTTGTATACAGTCTAGGTCTGACCATTTTGGCCCTCCCTTTAACGGGTCTTCTCTCAACCGCATTGACTTTCATTTCTCCATCCTTGCCACTTGTTTGTCTGCTCTTTCCATTGTCCTCACAATTACATGGAGCCCTATGAGTTTCAGTTTTTTATTCACACAACATCCATTGGCGCAGTGT
Organism: Gymnothorax javanicus; assembly: GCA_029692085.1. Classification (NCBI taxonomy): domain Eukaryota; kingdom Metazoa; phylum Chordata; class Actinopteri; order Anguilliformes; family Muraenidae; genus Gymnothorax; species Gymnothorax javanicus. The sequence goes on along the minus strand of CM056193.1, from coordinate 159,753,794 downwards.
TTTTGAAATGCACTTATCAATAGCTTGATCACGTATGAAATCGTCCCTGTTATCGCCAAACTCACATGTAGCTGCTACTGTCTTTAATCTGCTTATAAAAAAGTCCATGCGCTCCTTTTGCAGCTCCTGCCTGTGTAAACATGTCTCTCATATAAGATGTTTTTCAGAAGTGAGAAATATGCATCCAACTTGGATGCTGCCAGTTCATTGTCTTTATGATCTTCCGTGTCGTTGGGTGTGGAAGATCTGCACTTTGGTGCCTGCTCAGCGCAGCACCAAAGTTCTTTTCTGTGTGGTATCATAAACTGAATACAGTTTGAAAGTGTACACCCGCTTCTGCCAGTGCACATTAACATTAGCAGAGTCAGAGAACACATAAAAAGGCGTATCTGCTGTCAAACTTAGCACCATTATCACAATTAAACTCCCCTGTCCTCTTTCCCCTCTTCGCCCTCGTCAGATTAAAATTCATGCAGTAACCGGTCGCTCTTGCATAGTAAAGTGTACAGTTTTATGTCGTCATCACGAACTGTAATATTCTTGCTCCAGCTTTAACAGCGAACACATTATACCATTCAGACAGTCATGATTGCTTTATTCTCCCCGCACTTTGGTATCTTTCCAGAGCCAAAACCCCATGTGGGGTCGGTGCTCTCAGAAAGGACAGTACATACAAATAAAAGACAAGACTGGAGCACTCAAATTATTTGCATCAATTTATTTAGGTGCCAAGAGTGGTATTCGTAAGTATTGAAAGTTGAGTCGATGATTAAGAGCAGTGACGTGCCATCGGAGCTCAGTTTGGTGAGGCAGAATCCTCACCGTTAAACAAACGATAACTCCCTATTACTTTGCTTGATTATGTAGACATTGCGTATTTCATTTTATAAAAGATTGTTCCATTCCGAGGCCAGTGGAGTTCATCTGTGCCTTTGGGTTGGGTTCTGGGCGGCACCTCTGTGGGATCTGCGGGCGCTGATGCGTGGGGGAGCCCAGCGACTGTATGCGACAAATGGCTGATAAGCTCAGTCCAGAGCCATGCCAGATAGCAATAAAGCTTTTGTGGACTTCCTCCCCAAGATGCTTACTAAGGTGTTAATGGTCTTACTGTTACTTTGTACGGGGGTGTAGTTGCAAGGCTCTGGCTGACACAATACCCCTGTGGGAGTCATATTACTATCCTTATTCTTAAGTTGAAGTCCAGTTATATTAATCTGTTTAAGATAATCTAAATCTCTAGGAATTTCATAATATGTTTATATGTTCAATATTCTGAAAAGAAATCACGGACTTATAACCCAATTTACCTATATATTAATTGATCTTAAGACTTTTTCCATGACAACTGCATCATATTAGTACATATTCATATCATGTTTGGTCTTGTTATTCTCGGGGGAATCTAAGGAGTTGAATGGAGTATGTTTCATTCCCATTGAAATTATGGTTCGCTCCCTTTTGGAAACTCCTGAGAATTTGGTCAGAATACTCTCTGGTAATCACCCTATTCTCCTCTCTCTGCTGAAGTGTTTTATTACATCCTCCCCATGGTGGAAACCCAAAAGCCGGATTCGACCCCCCTTCCAGGGTTTATGGCCATGCCGCCTGGATCAAAGACGTGGTTTGGCTTAAAGCAAAGAGAAACAAGCCATTCTGGGAAGATTGCATCCGATCTCTCCCCGCGCACGTTAGTGCGTGAGTAGCCTTTTCAATGATGTAACATCGTATTTCGAACTTCCCGCGCACGTTAGTGCGTGTATCCTTTTCCTCCAGGTATGACTTTATTCTCCTTTTCTAAATTATGCGTAACTTGTAATTGGCTTAACGTTGATTTGTTTGATTTAAGCTTTTGCCTACCTGGTGAATAAATTATTGTCATTCCTTTAAGCTTGCGTGGTCTCCGGGACTCTTAACCCTTTTATTCTTTCTAGCCGCGTTGCGACGGATACCTAGGGGTATAATCCTGACCGAGGTACGACTGGCCAGCGGCCCGGTATGGGAATTGGTTTTATTAAGTTGGAGAGACAACCATGATCTACTTACATAAAGGGTTTATGTATTGCCGGTTCTGGGATTTTAGCCTAAAGGAAACCCATGGACGAAAAGTTGGTTATCTGTTAAAATTCCCTGAAGGAACCCATGGGCTTGCATAGATCTGGGTTCGCTGTATTTAAGCCAAAAGATGCTGTTGCAGTGATGGCTGACTTCCAACCTCTAATCTAATCAACGAACCTAGGATCCGGTAACAGTACTAAAACCGGGAGTACATGTTAGCGACAGCGTAGTCTCCTAAGAGTTGAAGGTGTAGTCACTAAAATGAGACCCACGCAGGTTTCTCTAGATTATGGATTCTAATTCTAATTGTAATTTGGAGTCAGATATTTAACGAGGGTATAACTAAATTCATTATTATAAATTTATTATGGAGTCAGATTAATTGTAACCGTTGTGCTTTTGTGCCCGTTGTTCGAACGGAGAAAATACATCCATTTTATTGTGATTCGCACCAGCCAGGGCGTCGGCGTGCTAATTCCAGCCAAAAGAACACGTTGAACCTTTGCCCTACAATTTCCGCCGTTGGTTATTGTTTTGTGGGTTTTACAGCTGGTGACCCCGTGATGGCTTTTCGTGTATTATACCGTAATATGTCGGTTTGGGAACCTTTGCATTTTGACGGCTTGCGTACCATCTGGGGCGGTGCCTATAATCGGGAGCGCGTGATTCTGTTTTCCGACGCCTTCGAGATGTTTCCGCATTGTGCTGGCTGAAGTGTGAATCCCCACATCCAATGTGATCCTGGTTTCTTCTTCCGATTTGGCCGGCTCCATCAGTCGTCATCCACATGTGGTAAGTAATGCGGTGCTTTCTATTTTGTAGAAAAGTTAGAATTCACTGCATAGAAACCGCTGCTAAGGGATCGACATATCCCCAAATAGGCCTGGGACCGTAGAAACAAGGCACAAGTTTTAATTCTATCTTTTTCTGGATCAGAGAATGGAGTGCAAGTTGTAGGACTGTTTGCATGAGCCTACTTTGTTTTTCTGTTATCTTTTTAGACTGCTCTGTTTTCAGATTAATCCGGGTCATTTGATATTTTCATGCTTTTGTGTAGAAGGTTTAATGGCAAGTTGGATAATTGGTGATTGGGTTTCTATGTGCAGTGGGGGGTTTCGGCATTTTTAAGTGGATGCGAATATCTGTTGTTGCTAGGCACATTAAGCTGTGCTCTTCTTAAACCGTAGGTTGGTTGTATTATTTGTACCTAGGCTGTACGGATGGGGGGGGCGCGCCTTGTGGCAATGCCATAGCGGGGATAAAGCTTGCCGCTGAAAAGGTTGAATACTCCTGGCCTGTGCTTGAAACCAGAAAAGATTGTGTATATTGCATTCGAAGGTTTGCGTATGTGTACCGAAAGTAATCGGCGATTGGATGTATTTGATGGATTTGGTGCAAGGTCCTGCTGTAACTGCGCAGACAATCTTGCCCAAAAACTGGAAGAAATGGGACATTGGTGAAATGCCAGTGTAATTTGAAGGAGTCTTGTACGTAGGGGAGTGAGGAGATTAGCTTCGAAATATCATTGGACTTACGGATTTTATCGTTCTAACAATCGCACATGGGCTGCAAGTATGTTCATTAGTGCTTTGACCTGCATCATTGGTCCGGTTTGAGTTGACAAATATTTCCATCCTCTTGTCTTGTTAAACTTTGTGTAAAGGTAATAGCTTACGGTTTCACTGCCCAGTGTGTGCGCTCTTTTGATCAGCGCCCTGAGAGAGATGCAAAACGGCATTTGGAAAATTGTAATAATTTGGACTCAAACGTTTAAGTAGGGTGCATTCTGCACCAATGGGTTTCGAAGTTGGACAAATTCGGCAGAAGTTTTCGTGCCGGCAGTCTTTTGGGACACGGACAGTGATCAGATTAATTCTTGATTGGGTTTGTAATGTGGTTTTTACAGCGGAATGTTCAGCAGTTTCGGTATGGGCTGAAGTTTGCTGTTACGGGCCCGTGGGCTTCTTGGACTGCAGGTTGTTTTGCTTCAGGCGACTAGACGGTGCGGGTTGTGGGAGGATATGTGTCCTGGACATAGCAACGGGAAAGCTTATTGCTGAAAGGGTTGAATATTTTTGCATTGCACGTAAAATTGGGAAATTGCCATTATAACTGCTCTACAAATCTGCTTCGTAAAATTGGGAACTTGCCATTATAACCGCTCTAAAATCTGCGTGCATTTGAGCTTAGCTCAAGTGCATATTGAAGCTGCCATATTATCTTTGCACAAAGGATTATCAAGTTGAACGGCCCGCCATTTTTGGCTCGTTTTGTTGGGGAATATGACGTGGTTTCATCTGAGGGCAGCCATTGGTTGAGTTTGCATGTGGGTAGGTGCTTCCTCCAGAGGGGGGGAAGTCTTAGCCGACCCATTGGGTCACGTGACTATTCGCCGGGGAGCTGGTTGGCTGATACAGCCCCGAGTCAATCCGTGTAATATGGTGACGTAGCCCGTTGTCGGTGAGCTGGTTGGCTGACCCGGCCCTCATCATAAATGCGAGTCAAATGGCGCTCTTCAAATCGGCCAATCACTGCCACGTTTAATGCTGGTTTCTGGTCTTCCTTCCGAGAAGGAGAAGGAGAAGGCGGAACCAACACTAAGTCGCATGCTGTGACCACCATCTTGAGTGTGGCCATTCACTAAAAACGTACTTGCCTTTTAACCGTTATGTTTGAAGCAAACCGTCTAGTATAATTACATTTTGTGTGGATTTCACCAACCACCAAATACGTTTATTGGAATTAATGTTTGGTTAACCATTGTTGTATACTGTCATTGCCACTAGTCATCAAGCAACATCTGAGCTCTAAATGTCTAGTGGGACATTGAGTCTCTTTTGTCTGCCCCAGCAGGGGTACTGTTTATGGCCTCATGGAAGTAGGTAATTAGATTTAGAATGCCTACATGAGTTGCCTTTTAGGAGAAATATTCCTCCCCCTACATTTATTTTTCCTAAAATTCATTTCTATTAAATTTGCATCCGTCCTAAAGTATTGGAGCCAGATGGGTTTGGTCACTTTTGGCAAAGATTAGTGTCTTTCTACTCATACTTGCCGTGGGCAGGGGATTAGGCTCCCGAACCTCTGACAAAACAGGCGGCGGCGGGATTGCAAAGTTCGAGGGCACGTTAAATCGTATGTATAGTGCAGGGAGTAAACTGAAGGCCCTCGTGTCCAGTGAAGTATGAATTGACATACTGCCGTGGTACCGTCTAGTCGGCGTGTTGTCGCCTTTTAGTGTGTGGGCATCACGTGGTACTGCGGGCGACAGCCCACACCTAAGCAGAGGGACGCATAGTCACGACCTCTGTGAACAGGCAAGGCTGGTGAAAACGGTCAAAGTTTCTATACCCATAGCTAAGTGGGGTAGGGGTCAGACCGTCGGCTCCCACCTGGGTGGCTGATAACCACTACGGGATTCGGGGATCGCTATCGACTGGGTCACCGGCCGGTCGGGTCGCGTATGGCAGTAAGTCCTTTTGTTGGCCGCCCGGCGCTCGCTCAATGTACAGTCAGGCCACCACAAACCAAAAGCGAATGCGTCAGTAGGCAGTGGTGCTTCTGTGATCGGTGAGCTTTGAAAAGAAGACGCCGGGAAGCAGAAGACAGAGTTCTGAACCTGGGGGAGCCGGGCGAAGGTCCCTGTGGGAAGGGATCTAGCCTAGAACTGCGCCCTGAGAGGGAGGTTCAAAGGATCAAAGCGTGTTTCTCACAGCCTGCCATTCCTCTGCTTGTGCTCCCTCTCTCTGATCCTATTCACCCCTTTGTCAGTTAGGACTATGTTCCTCACAACATGGATCACTTCAATCAATTGGCCTGTACTCTTTATAGAGTGCATGAATTAATCAGAGTTACTAGTACATCAGTAACTCAACGATGGTTGCCTGCATTCCTACTGGATTGCATGGTTCAGCCTGTTTTTAATGTCTGTTTGTCATTGTTTGTCTTTTCAGTGTCTGAAGCTATGCAGACATTCACCCTGCATAGTTCATTCTCTTACAGTCTTCACACCTGAGAGCCTTGGTTTTACCGCAGATGTCTAACCCTCTCAGGGGGTGGAACAAACTTCTTGGGCCATAAAACACCCGCTCGTGGGTAACAGGCCCCATCCGAGCCACTTTACAACCCTTAGTCCACTTACATACATACATACACATACACACACACACAGGGTAGGGGATTAGGCCCCCCGAACCTTGTGTGTAACAGGCGGCGGCGGGGCTGCAAAGCTCCGAGGCACGTTAAATCGTGTGTATAGTGCAGGGAGTAAACTGAAGGCCCTCGTGTCCAGTGAAGTATGAATTGACATACTGCCGTGGTACCGTCTAGTCGGCGTGCTGTCGCCTTTAAGTGTGTGGGCAGCACGTGGTGCGTGGTGATAGCCCACACCTAAGCAGATGGACGCGAAGTACGACCTCTGTGAACAGGCAAGGCTGGTGAAAACGGTCAAAGTTTCTATTCCCATAGCTAAGTGGGGTAGGGATCAGACCGTCGGCTCCCACCTGGGTGGCTGATAACCACTACGGGATTCGGGGATCGCTATCGACTGGGTCACCGGCCGGTCGGGTCGCGTATGGCAGTAAGTCCCTTTTGTTGGCCGCCGCGCTCGGCTCAATGTACAGTCAGGCCACCATAAGCCAAAAGCGAATGCGTCAGTAGGCGAGTGGTGCTTCTGTGATCGGTGAGCTTTGAAAAGAAGACGCCGGGAAGCAGAAGACAGAGTTCTGAACCTGGGGGAGCCCGGGCGAAGATCTCTGTGGGAAGGGATCTAGCCTAGAACTGCGCCCTGAGAGGGGAGGTTCAAAGGATCAAAGTGCCACGCATACACACACACCACTTGCGTTTCTCCATGTTTGTATGTTTATCCTGATCCGAGGGGAAAGCCATAAAGCATTGTTTCATTTAAAACTGATACTAACTTCGTCTGTTCTTTCTTTCTGAAAACAGGGGTGATGGAATCTTCAACAGTGCCATTCACTCGTCCTCAGTCACTGTCCCCCTTGAGGTGTCATAAGGTTACCCAGACGGCGGGGACATGTGAATTGTAGGGTAATTGCATGCACTGCATTAACTTTTTCACCCATTGTTTTCCACAGGACAGTTTGCTGGCAGGAAGACCCCCAACTAAATGTTTCCAATTAACTTTCACTCTTTCTGATTCCTACAGGTTGAGTTATAACGGATTACCTTGGTCGTGTCTTGTCTTGGTCTCCCTTGTTGTTGTCAATCTGGCAGGGTGCTGTTTCTAACAATTTCTATGCAGGCATCAAGGATTCGAGGACCTGACTTTGCCATTTACACCTGAGGAACAGAAGCTCCATTTATATGCTTTTGGCTGATTTGGATATTGGGATTTCATCACAAACATGGTAGCGAGGCAAGGGGGAAACACAGCAAAACACAATGAATCCCTGTCTACCCTTCTGGCTCTGGGGAGCCATTTCTTCCACTATTCAACTTATTATGGACACACATTCAAATTCCAGCAATATGTGCACCAACGCGGGCGGCCGCCGGACCTCAAACATCTCTTCAGCTACCGGATTCATACAGGACAAAGGACATTTTCATATGGACAAACTGCAGTTGTGTTTGTGATTGTGATTTCTGAATTACATGTAAAGAGTGTGGGTTGATACAAAAATAGGTTGAGAGGAATCAATCAAAATTCTATTTTATAATGTGGCATTTAATGGACTGGAGCATAGAGGTTTCTTACACTGAAGGCCAAAGGTAGTGTGCCTTAAAAGTTCATAAAGTGAGGTAAAACTACATATGCATTGATCCAAATAAGTCCCATTTACCTTTAGTATTTTTCAAAATTAAACTGGGAATTCCTACAAAAGTGCTTCTGACCAGCCTATCATGTGTATCAGCCCCACTCTCTCAATTAATCTCCAAATCATATCATGTGACATAAATTGCTGAATGTCTGGACATATGAATTTCACGATTTCCAATATTTCACCATATCACTTCAGTATAGCTCATGTAAATATTCTATTGTTTTTTTTTTTTCATCTGTAACTGTTTATTTTTTTTGCACTTTAAATCAGCTGCTGAAATGATTTGATATTGTGACCGCCATTGGATTTTTTTTCCTCTGGGGTTTTTTTTTCCAATTGGTTGGTTACTTAGTTAGTGGCACGTATAATCTTTTTGCTTTCCCTAGTCAAGGGTGGGAAAGTTTTTGGTTTATGTGCTGGTTTGTTCTGCGATTTCTATTATTCATGATTTTAGGAAAAATTACTTTTCAAACCATCATTTCATTTGGCATAATAAAATTAGTTCAACTAGTACACCAACTAACTTCAGATAATAGACTCATAGAACAAACCTAGATAACATACTTTTAATTTTATTTTACTTTTTGTTTGCTTTCCTTTTAATTTCTTCACGTTTCATATTAATCAAACAGTTGTCTCTCTTTCTTTTAACTTCCCAAATCACACTTCTCTAAATTGTCAATTATATTGCAGTGAGAGGAAACAATCCATTTTTTCCACTTTATCGTGTGATGCAACTGTCATGAAAAACTCAACTACTCTTAAATCTGTAATTTCTCATCAATATTCCATCCATAATCTCAGCAAATATTCCTGAAGCTATTTTTTGACCCTGTGGGTGGAGCTTAGCCCATCCACACGCCCAGGGGGTGGACTGTAGACATTGCATATTTCATTTTATAAAAGATTGTTCCATTCGAGGCCAGTGGAGTTCATCTGTGCCTTTGGGTTGGGTTCTGGGTGGCACCTCTGTGGGATCTCGCGCCGTGGGGAGCCCAGCGACTGTATGCGACAAATGGCTGATAAGCTCAGTCCAGAGCCATGCCAGATAGCAATAAAGCTTTTGTGGACTTCCTCCCCAAGATGCTTACTAAGGTGTTAATGGTCTTACTGTTACTTTGTATGGGGGGGTGTAGTTGCAAGGCTCTGGCTGACACAATACCCCTGTGGGAGTCATATTACTATCCTTATTCTTAAGTTGAAGTCCAGTTATATTAATCTGTTTAAGATAATCTAAATCTCTAGGAATTTCATAATATGTTTATATGTTCAATATTCTGAAAGAAATCACTTCTGGACTTATAACCCAATTTACCTATATATTAATTCATCTTAAGACTTTTTCCATGACAACTGCATCATATTAGTACATATTCATATCATGTTTGGTCTTGTTATTCTCGGGGGAATCTAAGGAGTTGAATGGAGTATGTTTCATTCCCATTGAAATTATGGTTCGTTCCTTTTGAAACTCCTGAGAATTTGGTCAGAATACTCTCTGGTAATCACCCTATTCTCCTCTCTCTGCTGAAGTGTTTTATTACATCCTCCCCATGGTGGAAACCCAAAAGCCGGATTCGACCCCCCTTCCAGGGTTTATGGCCATGCCGCCTGGATCAAAGACGTGGTTTGGCTTAAAGCAAAGAGAAACAAGCCATTCTGGGAAGATTGCATCCGATCTCTCCCCGCGCACGTTAGTGCGTGAGTAGCCTTTTCAATGATGTAACATCGTATTTCGAACTTCCCGCCGCGTTAGTGCGTGTATCCTTTTCCTCCAGGTATGACTTTATTCTCCTTTTCTAAATTATGCGTAACTTGTAATTGGCTTAACGTTGATTTGTTTGATTTAAGCTTTTGCCTACCTGGTGAATAAATTATTGTCATTCCTTTAAACTTGCGTGGTCTCCGGACTCTTAACCCTTTTATTCTTTCTAGCCGTTGCGACGGATACCTAGGGTATAATCCTGACCGAGGTACGACTGGCCAGCGGCCCGGTCTGGGAATTGGTTTTTATTAAGTTGGAGAGACAACCATGATCTACTTACATAAAGGGTTTATGTATTGCGGCTCTGGGATTTTAGCCTAAAGGAAACCCATGGACGAAAAAGTCAGTTATCTGTTAAAATTCCCTGAAGGAACCCATGGGCTTGCATAGATCTGGGTTCGCTGTATTTAAGCCAAAAGATGCTGTTGCAGTGATGGCTGACTTCAACCTCTAATCTAATCAACGAACCTAGGATCCGCAACAGTACTAAAACCCGGAGTACATGTTAGCGACAGCGGTAGTCTCCTAAGAGTTGAAGGTGTAGTCACTCGAGACCCACGCAGGTTTCTCTAGATTATGGATTCTAATTCTAATTGTAATTTGGAGTCAGATATTTAACGAGGGTATAACTAAATTCATTATTATAAATTTATTATGGAGTCAGATTAATTGTAACCGTTGTGCTTTTGTGCCCCGTTGTTCGAACGGAGAAAATACATCCATTTTATTGTGATTCGCACCAGCCAGGACGTCGCGCGTGCTAATTCCAGCCAAAAGAACATGTTGAACCTTTGCCCTACAATTTCCGCCGTTGGTTATTGTTTTGTGGGTTTTACAATTAGCAATCAGAGGATTGATTAACTAATTTACACGACTAAACGGCTGAATGGCGTGCCAATTTTATCCATGACACTATTTCTCAGCACATCGAACTTAAATGCCCACGAGACAGCAAATGTGTTCATATTTGCTCAGAGGAAGCTTACACAATGCCATTAACAAATATCAAAACCTTTCTTATGCCGCGTTCACTGCGTGGTCAATATGTTTACAATAATGTTTCCCCCCTTAAATACGTACTTTTCAATGTCATTCAAAAAATATATATAGGGACCTTATTTTCAGTCCTCTTTCATAATCTGATAATCAGAGGGTAAAAACGATACACGGAATTACCGAGAGAGTTGAGATTTTTTTCTAATTACCCTAATTATTCAGATTTCCATCCTTGCAGTCTCGAATCAAAGCACAAACGTAAATTAATCTTTTTGTCACTATCACCTCTTAATCATTACAGGCTACATATAGCCTAGGCTAGGTCTTAATTGTTTGGTAAAAAAAGTTAAAATTGATTGATTGTCAATCAGGAAAAGTACGTGGAAACAGGTTGCGCGGCTGTTGGGTGTTCCAACGAAACAGGCGATCCAAACCTGACGGATGTGAGCTACCAGCCCAAGTGATGAAGGCATTCTCTCCTTGCCGAACGAAAATGGCAGCTTGCTTGAGCGGTCTTATTCCAGACATTTAAACACAGATTACTTAATGTAAAAAAATTAAAACAATAATGGCGTATCGTTGTGGATAGCAGAGATCATGTACTTTATCTGGCAATTTAGGTTTACCATGCATTTACTTTTCCTTTAAAAAGCAGCACTTTTAAGCAGCAGCAAACGCACTGGATGACATTGTTGTCACAGTCTATAATTAATTTGAATTTCTTCCATATATCCACCTTGATCTTGTCAGTTATACCCCCGTCACACCGGATTGGCGGTTCCACTGCGGATTTTTTTCAAAATTGCCATCACTGTAGTGACACCGCCAGTGGTGTTTTCATAGTTTTCCCCTACCCGTCAAACGTGTTTTTCTTCGCGGTGCTACTGGGGAACCAGGGCGGAACCACGGCGGGGTCACTGAGGACATGGCGATCCCATTGAGTAGCCACTACGGTTTGATGGCGGTGCCACGACGATTATTGGCGGCAGTACTGCGATGTTGGCGGCAGCGTTGAGGGGCTAGTGAGGTGCTACTACGGGGATGGCGGTGTTACTGAGGTGCTACGGCGGTGGTGCTGCGGCAGCAGGGCAGCTCCGTGTGGGCTATAAATGGGAGATGGTTTTCATTCGAAATTCATTGTAATATTTTGTCTGCTGATGATTTATTCCTATAGTGATGCCACCGTAACCACCACGGGATCGCTGTAGGGTCGCCAGTCTACTTTTTTTGGCGATTGCACGGCGGTTGTGCTGCAGAGGCACGACGGTGGTGGAGGTGGTACTGAGGTCCTTGAACGGGTCCACGGCGGTCATGGCGGTGCCACGGCGATCCCAGTGCGGATTAGCCCAACCTGCGGTGGCACTGCGGAAGTTTTGAACATGTTCAAAGTCTCCTCCGTGCCACCGTGGAGGTCTGCGGTTTTGACAGTTTTCTGCAGTGCTACGACGATCAATTGCGGAACTACTAAGGAACCATGGAGATCATGGCGGTGCCACTGCGGTTTATGCCGTACAAGCACCGCAGTAGCACCGCCAATCCGGTGTGACGGGGGTATTAAGCAGAAGCAAATTCTTTTCACTCCTGTTGGATATTATTCAAGGGGTTAAGGCTGCATAATCAAAATAATAATATTATTTTTGTTTCTTTCTTGCTGGCTGTTTTTCTCAGTCATTTTAATTTCTCTTGGTCGTTCTCCACCAGCTCGTAGTTATGTTTTTACTGGCAACCCTTAATTAAAACCTTTTTTTACATTTGATTGTTTTATGCTCAAGTTGTAATGTAATGTAAAGTTCAAATGCGGCTGCAGGGATTCACTCTGATGATTTTTTAACATTTTTGGAGATCACTGTGATCAGGTTTCCAAACTTTAAGCAATTTGCTTGCGTGCTTTCACTTTTTGCAAGAGCACACCTCATGTCTCTGCAGAGAGAAGTTTTTTTCACCTTACACAGAAAATCCACCCTTATAATTGTCAGTCACCAAGGTACAAGCCTACCTGGCTTGTAAAGGGAATGGAAGATGACACTTCAAATGGTTTATTTCATATTACGCCCAAAATACACCGATGGTTAATTAAGAAATTATGTCCAACCCCTTTGAACCATGTGCTTCACTTTGTGCCCAGTTAAGACGCTGTTAAAATTACAAAACGGATTTGGACACGCCCTTGCACTTGCGCCACATGCTTCAGACTGTGCGCTTAGATTGTTAAAATAGGGCCCTCTGAATTGAAAAATGAATACAAGTGAATACAAATCAGATTAGGTGATTAGTATGGAGCTTTACAATGTCTTGTACTAAAACACTTTCAAAATAATGGTAATTAGCAGTCAGACAATCCTAAGATTAATGTTTTATGCCTTACATAAATTAATTTAGTCGTTCACTTTTCAAAAGTGGGATAATCCTAAGGGTAATGTGGTCTTTGCAGTATTAATTCAGTTGCTGAATGTGTCTTTTTTGTTGTGTATGCCTAAGCAGCTGACAAAGATGAGCGGAATCCTTGTTTGTGCTCTTTTGATTCTGGGAATAGCATATGCTCAGTGAAGTTAAAATCTCTCTCACTGGACACTGCTAATGTAAAATTCTTTCACAGAATGTGAAGCACATCACTGCTCAGCCATACGCAGCCCGTCCTTGTTGTTATTCTGATCATGCATATTTTAAAATTAACAGTATGATTCAATCTATTTTTGTTGGTTGGAAAGTAAACATTGTTTGTACACATTTAACCTTTAATAAATATATAGGTTAAATGAGGGTATCCACATTCTATAATCATTATTACAAAGCCAAATGGCATAAACTCAAATTTAAAAAGGCTGCTATTGTACCATACACATCATAATCAAGAGTGAAGATGTCTAATTTGACAGGGCAGTTTCATTTGCAATGGCTGTAGCATTAAAATTATACAGATTTTAAAACTAAAATTGAGACACCTGGTGTTGCAAGATGGCCGCGATTTATTTTGACTACAGATCGCTCCTCGGGAGCATGGCCCCACAGCCAGAAAATCCAGCGAGTGTAATTGCACACTGATACATTTCAAAAGGAGAGCTCTCTGGACATGATTGTGGCTGCAGGACCAGAGCACTTTCTTGGCTGGAAAAGGACAGTTGATTCATTGGCAACTTGCAGAGTATCAGTAAAAACCTCTGGTGAAATGCCAGTTCTCTCTGTGTGAAAATTTCAACTACCAGATGCAAGTCCTGCTGGCGTCCTAATTCAGCTGAATCTAGAGCTCTACATTTTTTAAATAAAACAATACCAAGAGTTTACCAGTGAAATACTTATTCTAGATACAGTGCATAAAATGGAACAATTGTCTTGCCCTTTGACCCAAAGTTTAAATTTATTTTCATAATGTACATACAATGCTGAGATGATGCTTATCTGTCCAACCAAAATAATCAACTGTTTCTCACAGATGGAAACCCCGAGAGTAACAAATAAGACAATAATGAAAGTGGTTGAAAATTTTCACTGCTGTGACACCATAAGCAGTCACAATGAAGGTTATTTTCTGATTCATAAATGCTCATTGGAGAGCTAATAACCTTACCGTAATAGCAAAAACAGTTTAAATGTTCTTATAATCACGATGCAACTGCGTCATAACAATAAAAAGTTGCGTTACATTTTCTTGCCATTTTATAATGCGATTGTAACATGTAGTTATATGTCAGTTATATGTCTAAATACCATATAGAACTATTGCACAATAGGACAGTGTCTCAACTTTTTAGGCAAAGCGTAGTCACACCAAATATTGGTTTGATTTAGTTTTTAACAGTTTGCAGCTCTGTATAGTATATTTCTCATCCATTACAAACTTTCAGTGTCATAATTTTTGCAAGCATATTTTCCCTATGATAATTAATTGAAATGCGCTGAGGACTTTTGCACAATACTGTATGGTTCAAAGCTTTTTTTTTAACCTCCTAAAGCCCAACATCCCCGGCGTGAAGGAATTTTTGCAGGCATGCCATGAGCCTCTGACCCTTAAATGCATAATTGCTTTCAAGCTGTTCCTGTTTAAGATCGCTTTATTAATATTCACATCATTTATTTGGTGAATAATCAAGACCAATCAATAAGCCTGTAATTTTTCATAAATTATGAAGAATGATAAATCACCAATGAGCTTCACTGGTGACCTACTTAATAGTGATATTGTAGGGATGGGGAAAAAAAAAAAAAACAAATAATAACTCAATTCAGTTCTTTCCCTGAATTCCATCTCCTGTTTTGGCATTTTTTCCCAGCAGTGCTACCTAATTTATTTTATTATTGAACATAATCAAAATGATTTTAGCATTCAAAAGAATAGGCCACATTTGCGGGGAAGCGCAGAACCACACTGGTTGCTGCAATGTGATAATAATTTATTGAATTACCAGTGCTTCTTTCATCAAAACGTTGATAATTGAATAATTAAGTAAATTGGTTATTAGTGCATCGTGAAAGTTTGATGCAAGGCATGCATTTCAAATCATTTAAAATGCATGCGATGCATCAAACTTTCATGGTAGAGAAATCATTGATGAGGTCTTTACAGTCAAGCTTCTGGGAAAGTTGTTGGAAGGCTACAATATGACATTGCATAAATGGCAATTATATAATTAATTAATCAAAAACAAATTGAACCTTATCCAAATATCATATTCAGCGACATTTTCTACATAATACTCCCCTTTAAGATGGAATTTTGAGAAATTTCAGTTAATTGCCATCCATGCAGTCTCAAATTGTAGCCTTCCTCTGTGACGCAAAGCTATATGTATTAATCATTAATAGCATCGCACTTTATTGGTCTCTGATTTGCTCAGTAAATTAATTAAATGAATTGTCTGATTCTTAATCAAAAACAGGGTGAGTGTTAAACAGCATTATGGTAATGTCACTGGTTGTAGACAGAGTTTATTTTTTTACATAAGCAAACTTAATATGCGGACCTGAATCAGCAAAACTGCATTTTCAAAAATGTTTTTTTAGGCATATCAAGCCGATCCGACACTGATGCAGGGGAAAAAAAAAACAGTTGTGTGAGGTACAGGAATTCAGAAGCTTTGAAAGACATTGACATTTTATGTCTCCATTGATGTGGATAGGAAGTTGCTTGATGAAAATTACTATAAAGAATAATGTCATAATGAGGGGAAATGGACTGACTGATCCTCGCAACTGAATGAATTAACTGTTAGTTGCTAATTAGGAAATGTAAATGGGGATGGGTTTAGGAAGGTAATGCACTTTAAGGCGAGGTGACAGCAGGGCTATAATCTATGGGGGTAAAATTGTCTCAAAAAGATTTATATATATCAAAATGAAATGTACAAATATTCATACATTTATAAATATGCAAATGCAAATATACAAATATAAAAACATGACATACAAATAAATAAACTTATTTGTATAAATAAATGTGTATTTGTAAATATATTTTTGAGATTTGAAAACAAATGTGCTTGGCTTTGTGTGTGGATTCTGCATTTGTGGATCGCTTTTTGGTTTTTCTCTCAATGACGTAATTTTGAGACATTCCTGCTGCACACCACGATCCACAAATAAATGAATACACCCTCCCCTGAATAACCAGCAGAGGGCAGTGTGGTTGTAAGTGGCCACCGGTGTATATCTTATTCATGCTCAGGGGCTGGGCTGCGCGCCCTGGAAACTGTATAAAGTTCAGGCTGTCGTCACACGCCAACTTTTTCTTGAAGTCACTGGGAGCTCACGTGTGTCTGTTGTGCTCCGAGGAAAAACCGGTATGTAGCGTTTTAAATTGTATTGTTTTGTTAAATTTTAGTTCGGTATTTGTGTCTAACGTTAACGTGTCCTTTGAAGTGAATGTCGGAGGGTCATACCCATCGCCAGGCACTTAATGCTTTGCACCCTTGGCAGGCGTAATGAGGTAATGTTTCTGTTTGTACCTTCTTACGTTAGTAACTATTGTAATTCAAATGTGCTGCTATGTAACTGACACAGTACCTGGTTTTAATGTTGAATTGTTAGCAAAATAAAATAACTGTTTATTTGTGTAGTTTTGTGCTGATGCAATGCATTTTTGTATTTTAGTTTCACCGTGTAAAAAAGAATTTGAACACTAGACGAACTCTCGCTCTTAAATGATGCCAAGGGCAGCAACAGTGAAACTCAACGCTGGGCGCCCCCCCCCGAAGCGAATGCGGTTGCTGATGAGGCTTCCCTTCGTCAGATTAAAGTCAGCTGTGGATCTTCCCTCGTCGATGCAAACCCCGCTGCTGAGCTCGTCTTTCGTGAAGCAAGGCCTGCATTGGAATCGCTTTCAGCTGGAAGCCGTCACTAATCAGCAGCTTCAAAGGGCGCATAACAGTAAGACGTTAAAGAGACTGTCGATGGGTAAAACCACAAAGACTGTTTTTAAGTAATGACAAAGGTAGAAATACCTGCTTTCCTCCTGGTTATTAAAAGTCAATGTGTTTTAAGGGTTTTAAATTGCTACATATCCTGAGTTATTTGAAAATGTTTTTGATTACTTGGTACACACATTAATAATTGGGCTCTATTAAGTGTTCACCGTCACAATCATTTAAACTTTTAAACTTGTTAAAATGGTAAATTCTGAGGTCAGATTTTTACATTTGTGTAGATTTTGACATGGTTATATAATATTATATTATATGTTTAAAGGGTGTTAATGTCTGATAGTATAGTTTAAAATAGGTTTAAAACAACCTTATAATTGAATTTAATTTGGACTTAAACCACAAAGCTTTTGAAAAAACAGACACACAATATAAAAATGTTTGAACCTGATGAAGAAACCCAGAATCCCTCAAAGGCTCAATTAGCAAGGTTTGGCACTCATCAAAGAACATTAACTGAAAAGGGTCAAGAGTTGCATGAGCAGGAAGTTAAGAAAAATGAGAAGCTTTCAATAAATCGTATGAAGCATGGAAGTTGACTGCCAAAGAAAAGAGCCCAACTTAAGACATTATGCTCCTCAGATGACCTTTGTAAGACAGAAAAAACTATTCTGAGTAAACATGATAAAGTTTGTCAAAATTATGATGTAATTCAACGCAATCTCACACCTACTCCTGATAATGTAAGGAAAATGGATGCTTGCAGCACACTAACTTCTGAGATTTGTGATCTTATCAATAAGCGGCAAGAAAATATTGAAACCTTTAATGAATATCTGGAAAAGGAAAGGGTAAGAATACAGCTAAATAAAAAGCAGTATGGATCTGTTTTTGGCCGAACTAACACAGAAACTGATTTCAGAGTCGCCTCAGTCACAAACTTCTGTAAGCAGGTTATCCCATGCTACCACCAAGGTCTCTGGTAAGCAGGCTGATGCAGAGGCAGAACTTGCAGCTGTAGTAGAGCAAGCAAATGCCATCCAAAAATTAAATGCCCAACAAGCTAAGCTTGATAAAATAGAAAATGAATGGCAAATGGAGGAAGCTCAAATGCTAGCAGAAGTAAAACAAAGGGGAGGCTAAAATGAAGCTAAAGCTTGAACAGGGAAAAACCAAGTTACAACAGCTTAAAGCTGACAGTGAAGTTGCTGTGGCAGCTGCCCGTGTGAGGGCTTACAACAATTTTGATGTCCTAGAAGGCCACACCAATGAAAATGTTAAAGATCCTTTCGGCAGCCCAAGCATAGAATATCAACCTTTGTTAAATCCTCAAGCAACCCGCTTTGAACCTCGACATGTACCATTTAAAGCTAGTCCAGAAGAAACTAATTTGACTCAAGCCATTGCAAACACTCTTGCTTTAAGTCGTTTACCTGTCCCAGAACCAGCAGTGTTTGTCCTTTGAAATTTTTTGATTGGAAAGTGTCCTTCTCAGCCTTAATAGATCAAAAGCCCCTCCCATTTAGTGAAAAAAATGTTGTATTTAAAGAGTTATCTAGCTGGAGAGGCGCAAAAAGCAGTAGAAGGGTTCTTTTATCGCAATTCAGAGGACGCTTATAATGGTGTTTGGACTGTTTTAGAGGATAGGTATGGTAGTCCTTTTATTGTTCAGCGTACCTTGAGAGAGAGACTAATGAAATGGCCAAAAATAGCTGCTAATGACCCCAAAGCACTGAGGGAGTTTGCAGACTTTCTTTTAGGCTGTGTTGATGCTATGCCACATGTAAGAGGTCTTTCCATTCTCAATGATAGTGAAGAAAATCATAAGCTTAAGAAATTAACTGAATGGATGGTCCGTAGATGGAGCCGTATTGTTGTTGATGAGTTAGAAAATACCGGCAATTACCCAAGCTTCCTTTAATTTACTGAGTTTGTGCAAAAGGAGGCTAGAATTGTTTGTAATCCTGTAACCTCCTCTCTAATGAGTAAACCAGCTGAGGAGTGGTTCACTAAAAGAGTAAAATCATTTGGCACAAATGCTCAGGTAAATCAGTCTACTTTCAATAAGATCGAAAGCTCAAAACCAAAGCTACCTTGTTTATTTTGCAATAATGCAACACATGGTATAGTTAAATGTCCCTCTTTTGCAGTAAAGCCCATGGATGAGAAAAGGAAGTTTATCCATGAGCATCGTTTATGTTTTGGTTGCTTGAGAAAGGGTCACACTACCAGAGAGTGTACAAAGCGACACACTTGCAGCACCTGCAATAGACTGCATCCGACTTGCCTCCATATTGAAAAACAGGAAGAGTGCATACAAATATCAAGTAATGCTGTTTCCTCTGGAGATGCTTTGATTGAGGTTCATGAAGTTATGTCCCATGCCTTGACTCAGCATGTTTTTTCAACATCCAGCATAGTCCCTGTGTTTGTGTCTGCAGTGGATGAGCCTCAAAGAGAGATCCTCACCTATGCTCTTCTTGACACCCAGAGTGATTCAACTTTTGTATTAGACAATTTGTTTTCTGAATTAAATGTAAACACTCGTCCAGTACAACTTAAGCTAAGTAAAATGACAGCTGTTAACACAATCATTGAAAGTAAAACTGCTAGTGGTATTCAGGTAAGGGGTTTTAACTCAGAAAAGGTCATTAAGATTCAGCAAACTTATACACGTGACTTTATCCCCGTAGATAAGTCTCACATCCCCACTAGAAGCACTGCACTTCAGTGGCCTCACCTTAGCCATTTGGCTCAAAAATTGGCACCGCTTCAAGACTGTGAGGTGGGACTCCTTATTGGGTATGACTGTCCTTTAGCTTTAGCCGCCCTAGAGGTCGTCATAGGGTGTGAAAATGAGCCTTTTGCTCAGCAAACGGCACTAGGGTGGAGCATTATAGGGTCAGCTAACCCTCATTTGGATAGGAAAGGCAGCCATAGTTTTGTGCATCGTGTGGCAGTAAAGGAAGTACCGTTACCCCCCGTCACAGATGTTCTTAAGGTGTTGGAATCCGATTTCAATGAGAGAAGTTACAAGGATAAGTATGTGTCGCAAGATGATTTTCGTTTTATAGTTTTTGAGTAGCAATATAAAACAGAAGGAAGATGGACACTATCAGATGCCCCTTACATTTAAAGATGACAATCCACCCTTATTACCAAATAACAGGAAACTTGCCGCTGTGAGGCTACAACATCTAAAATGAAAGTTAACTGCTAATAAACAATACTGCAAACAGTATATTGCTTTCATGGAGGAACTTATTAGTAAAGGTTATGCAAAGCCAGCTTTTTTAGCTTCGAAGGATGAGACCATCTGGTATATTCCTCATCATGGGGTGTATCACCAGAGGAAGCCAGATAAATTAAGAGCTGTCTTTGATTGCTCGGCAAAGTTCAAGGGGATCTCGCTGAATGACACCTTGCTTACAGGTCCCGATTTAATTAACTCACTGGTGGGAGTTTTGTGCCGCTTCCGAAAGGAACATGTTGCTGTCATCTGTGACATTGAGAAAATGTTTTATCAATTCCATGTCACACCTGAGGTTCGCAATTATTTGCGGTTCCTCTGGTGGGAGGATGGAAAGTTTGATACAGAGCCAAAAGAGCATCGGATGACAGTTCATCTGTTTGGTGCTGCCTCCTCACCTGGATGTGCGAACTTCGGGTTAAAATAACCTTGCCCAGCAGTAAAAAGATGATTATCCTGCTGCTGCAGCATTTGTAGAGAGCAATTTTTATGTGGATGATGGTTTGACCAGTGTTGAGACAGTCCGGGAGGCCCAAGAATTGCTTAGTGAAGCCCTGGAGCTATGTGAACATGCTGGATTAAGGTTGCACAAGTTTAGTTCAAACTGTGATAAAGTTCTTGCTGCTGTTGCTCCATCAGGGAGGGCATTAACTACAGACCCACTCAAATTAAATCCAGAGGTAACGTCAGGTCATATACTTGGGATTCAGTGGTCGATGCTAAATGACTCATTTAGTTTTGACATCAGTCCAAGGGACCATTCCCCAGCCTGTCGTGGTTTGTTGTCTGTCATAGCCTCTCTGTACGATCCGCTTGGGTTTTTGGCCCCTTTCACCCTCAGTGGAAAACGCAATCTTGCAAGAGCTGTGTCAAAAGGGTATTGGATGGGATGATCAAATTCCAGAGCATTTAAGTTCAAGGTGGGAAGAGTGGTTAAACAGCCTACCCTCATTAAAAGAAATCAATATCCCCAGGTGTTACCACCCCCCCAAATTTTGGCGACATTTTAAGTGTAGAACTGCGCCACTTTTCTGATGCCAGCGACATGGGCTATGGTTCATGTTCGTACATTAGATACAAGAACACAAGTGATGAAATTTATCGTAGTCTCGTCATGGTCAAAGCAAGGGTTGCTCCTACAAAGGTCACAAGTATCCCAAGATCAGAGCTCTCAGCAGCAGTAACATCTGCAAAGATCAGTGTAATGTTGAAATCAGAGTTAAAGATGAAAATTGACACGGAGTATTTTTGGACTGACTCACAGGTTGTGTTAGCTTATCTTACATCAACAACGAAGTGAGAAGATTTCATGTGTTTGTGGCAAATAGAGTTCAACTAATCAGAGAAATGACAGATCCAAAGAGTTGGCACTATGTTGAGACAACACACAACCCTGCCGATCATGCATCCAGAGGTCTTAGTGCTGCAGGCATCTCTGCATCCAACTGGTTATCAGGTCCCAAATTTCTTTGGGAGCAAGAAGGGCTTCTGACTCAAAAACCCTCTTTTGAGCTTCTAGTTGGTGACCCAGAGGTTAAATAAGTTCGTGTGTCTGCAACAAAGGCTTCCCCACAAACAGACTTTCTGTGTTATCTGGAGAGGTTTTCCTCTTGGACCACTTTGGTCAAAGCAATTGCAAGAATCAAGAGATTAAGATCAAAATTAAAACATGGCGAATTGGTATCAGCAGAGGAGCATGGAAAAGCTGCTGAGATTGTTATCCAGCTCGTGCAGCAGCAAGCTTTTCCAGAGGAGTTTAGAGCTTCTTCAAAAGGTTATGGTCGGAAATATTTCTAAGTCCAGTCAGCTCTTTAATCTCAATCCTATCCTGCATGATCGCCCAGACTAGCAGATCTTGAGAGAAGCTCTCTGATATCCTCTTAAAATCTTATCAATCCTCTGTATTTTTTCGTTTTAAATCTCGTCACTCGGAGAATAGCGTGGTTTTATGTCATATATGTGTAAATGGACAATTATTATTGAAATCGAATTGAGGGAGAAACTTGATTTTACCTGGGCTCCACCAAACAACCAAACAACAGGCCACAGCGGCTACCACCAGGCCAGCCCCAGGCCCCAGCAGCTACCACCAGGCCAGCCCTAGGCTCCAGCAGTGCCCACCAGGCCAGCCCTAGGCCCCAGCAGCTTCCCCCAGGTCAGCCCCAGGCTCCTGTAGCTACCACCAGGCCAGCCCCAGGCTCCTGCAGCTACCACCAAGCCAGCCCCAGGCTCCTGCAGTTACGTAAGCAGCAGTTGGTAAGCCCAGGCTCCTGCAGCTACCACCAGGCCAGCCCCAGGCTCCTGCGCTTACCACCAGGCCAGCCCCAGGCTCCAGCAGCTACCACCAGGCCAGCCCCAGGCTCCTGCAGCTACCACCAGGCCAGCCCCAGGCTCCTGCAGCTACCACCAGGCCAGCCCCAGGCTCCTGCAGCTACCACCAGGCCAGCCCCAGGCTCCTGCAGCTACCACCAAGCCAGCCCCAGGCTCCTGCAGTTACGTAAGCAGCAGTTGGTAAGCCCAGGCTCCTGCAGCTACCACCAGGCCAGCCCCAGACTCCTGCAGCTATCACTAGGCCAGTCCCAGGCTTCTGCGGCTATCACCAGGCTAGCCCCAGGCTCCTGCAGCTGCCACCAGGCCAGCCCAGGCAGCTACTACCAAGCACCAGCTGAAGCCATCCAGCCAAGAGATACGGCAGGGTTTCATCATTATTGATTTGATCTCTCAAGACCACAGCGGAGTCCTCTGCATTTTTTTTTTTTTTTTGGGGACAATGCTTTTTTGCAGTGTTCAGTTTAATATCTGGGCGGGACTTTGCTAATGGTGATAACGGTTGTTTAAGCGATCCTGAGGTTTCGTCCTCTCAGCTGGGCACGCTGTGTAGTGAAATTCTCTCAATTGCTCTTAACCCTGATCAATCACCATCCCACTTTGTCCCTAATTCTCTCAGTTATGCAAATTTTGCAAACTGGCAGCGGCTTCTCAGCTTCACCGTTTTAAGGAAGTATTTCACATTTACATCCTCTGATGTTATCGCCTCCACACACTTACGGACTCGGACTAAGTTGAAGCCCGAACTCTCTATGGTAAGAAAGAGAATTCTAGTTCTTCTTATGCTTTTAATTTCTGGAAATGTTCAGCCAAATCCTGGTCCCATGTCTAACACTCCCACCCTTTGTAATTCACCAGGTGATTTTAAGAATATGCAAGGGTTACGATTTATACATGTTAACGCTCGCAGCTTGTTACCTAAAATGGATATGGTGCGTATATGGCAGAGACGACTGGTGCTCATATAATTGCTGTCTCTGAGACCTGGCTTTGCAGGTCCATATCTGATAAGGATGTTGCTATTGATGGTTTTCACATCTATCGCTCTGATTGTCCTCGGAAAGGGGGAGGCGTGGCAATTTATGTTCGGTCATTTTTTGATGTACAGGTCTTGCTTTCTACATCTGCTACTAAGCAATTTGAACTTCTAGCCTTGAAATTAAATCTGTCTGGAGGTCAGTACTTAACTGTTGTAGGTTGTTATAGGCCCCCATCAGCGTCCTCAGATACACTGCCTGCCTTAATGCAGCACTTGTCCCAGCTTCGTTTTAATGAAATAGTTCTCATTGGGGACCTGAACTGGGATTGGCTTTCTTCTGCATCAGATGATTTTAAAGCCCATTGTTTATCTTCTGATTTCACTCAAATCATTGAAGGTCCTACTCGTCCTAATCCCAAAAGACCAGATAAATCTTCCCTTCTCGATCTATTTATTACTAATAGGCCCCATAAATATTCAGTAGTTAGTGTCTTTGCTAATGACCTTAGTGACCATTGTGTAATTGGGGCAATCAGGGATAGCAAAATTCCAAGTTTCAAGCCCTGTGTCATTCAGAAAAGAAATTTAAAAAACTTTAGCGAGCAAGCTTTTCTCCATGACCTGCATCAGTTTAGATGGGATCGGATATTCTTGATTGGTGAAGTCGATCTGGCCTGGAATTATTTTTATGATAATTTTAGTTATTTTATTAATAAACATGCCCCTTTAAGTCATTTCAGGGTAAAGGGGCGTAATAGCCCCTAGTTTTCCAGTGAGTTGTCTTCCCTTTTATACAAAAGGAACCAGTTTTGGGCTGCTGCTAGGAAGTCTGGTTCTGATGTTGACTGGCTCACTTTTCGCCAGGCTAGAAATAGGTTCACAGCTTCTGTTAAGAAGGCTAAAAGTGAGTTTTATCTAGCTCAGTCTCTTGATAGTCTAAATAACCCCAGGAGTTTTTGGAATAATGTAAAGTCTCTCCAGATGAACCACCAGAACCACCTTGCCGATTTGCCTCCTTATGTTATTGTCGACTCGGTCCCAGTATATAACAAGTCTGAAATGCTAAATCATTTCAATGAACATTTTATAGCTTCTGGTTTCTTGTTTGACTCCTCACCTGGAACAGGCTCTTCCCCTCCCCCCTCCTCTCCTCCTTCCCTATCCAATGTCTCCAGGGATGCTTTGTGTAGTCTCTCTGGGCGTCCTCCTTTTTCGTTTTCTCCCTTCGCTGTTGGTGATGTCTGGAAAGCCCTTAGGGAGCTAGACCCTAGGAAGTCATCTGGTCCTGATAATCTTCCACCTCTCTTTCTGTGCCTAGCCGCAGACATCATAGCAGAGCCTGTGACTCACATTTTTAATTTATCTACTTTAAATAATGAAATCCCGGAGGTCTGGAAAACTGCTTTTGTGCTGCCACTCCTGAAAGGTGGTGACCCCAAGAACCTGAATAATTACAGGCTGATTTCTAAGCTTTCTATCTTAGCCAAGGTCCTTGAACGCTTAGTTAATGACCAGATCAAAGACTTCCTGGGCTCCCATAATATTCTATCACCCCCGCAATCTGGCTTTAGGAAGCGGCACAGTACAGTGTCTGCTGCAGTTAAAGTGGTAAATGACATCTTGGAGGCCTTTAGATAAAAAGTTCCACTGTGCTGCACTTTCTGTCGACCTGTCTAAAGCATTTGACACCGTTGAGTGCCAGCGCCTGTCTGCCATTGGGTTTTCCTCTAATGCAGTTGGTTGGTTTGCCAATTATCTGTCTAACCGTAAACAGTCAGTACTCGTTGGCGAACTCTCTTCCAGCATGGTGAAGGTTTCAAATGGGGTACCCCAAGGTTCAGTTTTAGGGCTGACTCTTTTTACAATTTATATAAACAATATTGGGTCTATTTTAAATGCATTTGTCCATTTATATGCAGATGACACAATTTTATATTGCTGTGCATCCTCTGTCTCTCATGCTTTTCAATCTCTGCAATCTGCTTTTGATGTTCTCCAGTCTCAATTGCGACAGCTTAAATTAGAGTTGAATGCAGAGAAAACCAAGGTCATGCTTTTCTCTAACAGCAAGTGTGTGCCAGATGCTCTTCACAGCATTGTTTCTCTTCAGGGTACACCTATTGAACTTGTGTCTAATTATAAATACCTTGGCATACATATTGATGACGGCCTTTCTTTTAAAATCCATGTGGATAATCTTTTAAAGAAACTTAAAATGAAATTGAGTTTCTTTTTCAGGAACAAATCCTGTTTTTCATTTGCTGCACGGAAACGCCTGGTTGCTGCCTCATTCTTGCCTCTCTTGGATTACGGTGATGTCCTGTATATGTATGACCCTGCTAGCTGTCTCCAACTTCTTGATGCTGCCTATCATGGCGCATTGCGATTTATTACAGGCTGCAAACCTCTCACTCACCATTGTGTTCTGTATTCATTAGTCAACTGGTCATCTCTCTCCATGCGCCGAACCTTTCATTGGTACATTTTAATTTATAAATCCATCCTTGGTTTGTTGCCTTCCTATTTAACTACTTATTTTTCACGTAAACAAACCGGCTACAACCTTCGTATACAGGACTTCATAACATACTCCACCCCCTCAGTCCGTGCTGAGAAAGGCAAGAAGGCGTTTTCCTACGTGGCCCCTTCCTCCTGGAACACGTTATAGCTTAGCCTGAAGCTGTCAGATTTGATCCCTCTAATTAGTTTTAAATTGTTACTGAGGAATATTGAGATTACTTCAAAGATCTGCTCCTGTACTCCAAGTTGACCCTCTCTCCCTTTTTAGTATTTTACCCTGATGTCCTTGTAAGGTATCTTAACTGTAAATTTGCGTATCTGTTTTTACGTTTTAGTGTTACCATTTTGAGTTTGTCTTGTTATTATTGTTTGTTTGTCTTGTTTGATACAGGTCGCACTTGTAAATGAGTCCCTGGGACTCAATGTGATTTACCTGTTTAAAGGTTTATATTTATATATATGATGGACTTCTTTGTGTTGGTGGGAGACTCAAAGGTTTAACCCTTACTCAGGGGCAGAAGCATCCAGTTATTCTTCCAAAAGACAGCCATGTCACCAAATTGATTTTATCTTATTACCACAACCAGGTCTGCCATCAGGGCAGACATCAAACATTGATGGAGCTCAGAGCAAAGGGTTTTGGGTAATTGGAGGAAGCAAAACTATCGCAAAATTTATTTACAGGTGTGTGCATTGTCGTAAACAAAGAAGGCCGGTCGAGGAGCAAAAAATGTCTGAACTTCCTGATGAACGCTGTGACGTTTCAGCCCCATTTGAATTCAGTGGAATGGACTGTTTTGGTCCATTTGTTGTCAGAAATGGTCAAAAAGAAATCAAAAGATATGGAATAATCTTTACGTGTCTCTCTTCTCGAGCTGTGCATGTTGAAATGTTAGATGATTTGTCCTCAGATGCTTTCATCAATGCCTTGAGATGTTTCATTAGTCTTAGAGGAGCAGTGTCTCAACTGCGTTGTGATCAAGGTGCAAATTTTATTGGCGCAAATAATGAATTCAAAGAAGGGCTGAAGCAGTCTGAAATTGGTGCTATTGAAACCTTTCTAGCAGAGAAAGAGAGCGAGTTTGTGTACAATGCACTTTCAGCGAGTCATACAGGTGGTGTTTGGGAGAGGCAGATCCGCGCTATACATAGTGTACTTAACGTCACTATTGCTCAGTGTCCAGGAAGGTTGGATAAATCATCGCTAAGAACTCTTTTCTATGAAGCGATGGCTATTGTTAACAGTCGGCCTCTCAATGTAAAT
This sequence comes from Gymnothorax javanicus, assembly GCA_029692085.1. Lineage (NCBI taxonomy): Eukaryota > Metazoa > Chordata > Actinopteri > Anguilliformes > Muraenidae > Gymnothorax > Gymnothorax javanicus. Next base: position 159,726,498 of record CM056193.1, on the reverse strand, counting down.
ATTGTGAATGATCCACAGTCACTTGAACCTCTAACTCCAAACCACTTAATTTTGATGAAGTCCAAGATTGCCTCTCCCCCTCCTGGCAACTTTTTGAAGGAGGACATGTATGCTGCTAAAAGATGGCGAAGAGTGCAGTACTTAATAGAGCAGTTCTGGAGCAGGGGGAAAAAGGAGTATCTCCTTAATGTTTCCTTGAGACAAAAGTGGCTTGTTCCTAAACGTAACTTGGAAGTTAACGACATTGTGATTATCAAAGAGGACACACTTCCTAGAAATGAGTGGCATTTAGGGCGAGTTGTAGAAGCCGCAAAAGGGCGAGATGGGCTAGTCCGTCGGGTTAAAGTTCAGGTAGGTGACAGAAAATTCTTAAAACAAGAGAAACCTTCAAAACCCTCGATAATTGAACGTCCGATTCAAAAATTAGTGCTTCTACTTGAAAGCGATTAAGAGCCCGGGAAAGTGTAAATATTGGATATTATTTTTTGTGTATGTTCAAGCAAGTTGTTGGTGTTTGTGGCCAGCCAGCTTAGTGCTGTTTTTGAAATCATGTGTGATTTGTAATGCTAATAATGCAATCCAAATTTTTCACATGCTTGGTGGGAGTGTAAGTGGCCACCGGTGTATACCTTATTCATGTTCAGGGGTTGGGCTGCGCGCCCCGGAAACTGTATAAAGTTCAGGCTGTCGTCACACGCCAACTTTTTCTTGAACTCACTGGGAGCTCAAGTGTGTGTGTTGTGCTCCAAGAAAAAACCGGTATGTAGCGTTTTAAATTGTATTGTTTTGTTAAATTTTAGCACGGTATTTGTGTCTAACGTTAACGTGTCCTTTGAAGTGAATGTCGGAGGGTCATACCCATCGCCTGGCACTTAATGCTTTGCACCCTTGGCAGGCGTAATGAGGTAATGTTTCTGTCTGTACCTTCTTACGTTAGTAACTATTGTAATTCAAATGTGCTGCTATGTAATTGACCCAGTACCTGGTTTTAATGTTGAATTGTTAGCGAAATAAAATTACTTTGTATATATGTGTAGTTTTGTACTGATGCAATGCATTTTTGTATTTTAGTTTCACGGTGTAATAAAGAATTTGAACACCAGTCAAACTCTCGCTCTGTAATGATTCCAAGGGCAGCAACAGTGGTGCAGCCACAGCTGGGTAATCGTCAGTCTCATGTCTCTGAACACGGATGAAGCAGCCAGAGATCAAGGAGGATCCACTGTAAGTATTACTCATTTTGGATTATTTTTCACACATTGCACTGATAAGAGATCAGTATCTACATTAGGGATGTCACAAGAACCGATACTTGCGATACCATTCGATTCTTAAATGAAAAAACACCGACGATGCCTATTATTTTGAGGCACTGTAAGTACCGAGGCACGGTAAGTTTCGGTCCTGTGACTATTCCGGAACTAATGGGGGCAGTATACGCTTCAGAGCGTTCCAGGTGATGCCTGCATTCAGAAGGAGGTCACGAAAAAGTAGACCTTTTCTTCGGCATTCATGTTGGTCACTGCGAATTGTAGAAAGTAGTCACATGACCATAGCGTACTCACAGGCCAGAGGTGCGTCTGTTTTTTTGCCAATGATTGTTTCTAACTCCTAAAAAATGATCCGGAAAATATTACGTGGCAACCATGATAAGTGCCTTCGAATTCTTCAAATGTTGAGGAAAGGAGTCTCAGTGCTTCCTAATTTACGTCCTTTAACATAGGGTACACAAAGCAGTCTTTTCGAAAAGAAAGGAGATCACGCCATTCCACAATTCAGCGCAGCAGCAGCATTTAAAGCGGCGACCATTCATCCATCTAATTGCGTAAAGAAATGTATGTGATGGGCAGGGGACTCGATCGCGTTGCCGGCTTTAAATGCATTCAGATTTTCCAATTGGTGCAGTTGTCTTCCTAAGCGGTGGGAATTCCCTTTTACACCTTTCCTTTATCTTCAGACATTTTCCACATAGGTTAAAGAAAAATGGTTTGGAATTAGTGTATAGGACGTAATTCTTTAGACAGTTCGGACAAAGCCCAGGATAGCTTGTGGGCGTAACGTCAACAGACTCCATACAATTAAAGGAGAGGTAGTAATGTTCACTGGCACGCACACATTTATATAGATTAAATCGCAAATCGCAGCCTTTTTTGCTGTTATGCAATTGCACAGTTTGAAATTGCGATTGCAATTGCGATTAGATTAATTGCGCTGCACTAGTTCTAAGCCTAAAGAAATGTTAGAAATGAAGATATTAAAAGCTTAATACTGTCTGAGTTTCCGAGCTGTGCTTATTCACTGCACAGACAAGATAAGTCAGCCTATGCATGTGATATGGTTGCAATTAGATGCTGTATATTATCTTCTTGCATATGTACACCAAAATGACATGTTTCTTCGAAAAAAAACTTGAACTGGTGAAGACAGGGTTAAAGTAGCCATTACAAATGATACCTCTGGAAGGTATGAATCTTAAGTTCTCTTAAGTGATTGTACTGTATTCTGTTATGTTCTGTATGTGTGTTCATAGAAATTAAATTTTAATATTGCAAATTTTCTCATAAAGATGTTCATGTTTAAGAAAATGGGATCTTTGAAAGTCCTTCCTTCCTTTTTTACCGTGGTATCGAATTGGCATCGAGAATCGTGTAATTTCACTGGTTTTGGCGCCGACTACTGAATTTTAGGTATCGTGACATCCCTAATCTTCATCTGGAAAATGTCATTAAACGGTATTGATACAATGAGCAGCTACAGTGGCGTAGCCAAAACGTAGGCCAGGAACATCCCTTTATAACTTCTATTAGTCCTGACTTGTTCGCAATCATCCTTCCTAATGAACAATACATTCACTCCGAAAACAATCCACACTATCAGGTGTTGCTAGTTCTCCTCGTGAACGTAAGATGACAATCATTCGTTCGGAGGCGGTTGAACAATTATTGCTCCTGACTTGTTCTCAATCATTTTCCTTAATTAAAACGTTTTACAATTATAACAATACACTATTGGCAATTATAGACACGGCGTTTTTCTTAATGCAATCCAAGTGTAACAAAATAATAGGCTGAACTCAGTTCAGAAAAATAATTTACTCGTAGCCGCATGCTTTACGAAAATGTTCTGGATCTTCCGCACTACATTTTTTTTTTGGCACATCAGGCGATCAAACATGCTCTTCATGATCGCTTACATTGTTGGAATTAAATCAAAGACGAAGATGAGAAACACCTGTATGCAATTTTGAGTATGGCTGATTGAAAGGCAAAAAAAAAGCGCATCCAAACGAATGATTTCCATCTTTCACGAGGAGAACTAGCAACACCTGATAGAGAGGAGCTGTGTTTTCGGAGTGAATGCATAGTTCATTAGGAAAGATGATTAGGAACAAGTCAGGACTAATAGAAGTTATAAAGGGATGTTCCTGGCCCACGTTCTGGCTACGCCACTGTAGCTGCTCATTGTATCAATACCGTTTAATGACATTTTCCAGATGTAGATACTGATCTCTTATCAGTGCAATGTGTGTAAAATAATCCAAAATGAGTAATACTTACAGTGGATCCTGCTTGATCTCTGGCTGCTTCATCTATGTTCAGAGACATGAGACTGACGATTACCCAGCTGTGGCTGCACCACACTGCCCTCTGCTGGTTGTTTAGGGGAAGGTGTATTCATTTATTTGTGGATCGTGGTGTGCGGCAGGAATGTCTCAAAATTACATCACCCAGAGAAAAACCAAAAAGCGATCCACAAATGCAGAATCCACACACAAAGTCAAGCACATTTATTTTCAAATCTCAAATATATTTACAAATATACGTTTATTTATACAAATAAGTTTATTTATTTGTATGTCACGTTTTTATAGTTGTATTTGTATATTTATAAATGTATGAATTTGCTATGGTGGCATTTCCTGGGTGGAAGAGGTTCAAACTAGAGAACAATACCTTCATGACTGAACAGTCATTTTCGACCTATGTCCAGTTTCTAATGCTTATTTTTATCCAGTTATGTAAAGAAAAGGTCTAAAAATTAAATGGGAGATTTTGTTAATGAGCAACTGCGGGTATGTGGGGAAATTCCACCAATCTGGAGCATATGCATATCTTCAAAATATTTTTTAGTGAAAAGTATGTTAAAATTTTAAAGGTGATTATCAAAAAACATAGAAATAGCCCTTTTTTACTCATTTTCTGACACTGGGTTTTCTGTGAAACAATATCTCCAACCCTGTAAAGACCCGGAATAAGGTATAATGCTTATTTTTAACTAGGGCAGTACACCTTTACCACAGAAGTTTGTATTAGCCAAATTCCAGTATCTGATATTCAGTTTCAACAATGCATGTCATAAAATGTAAAAAAAAAAAAATAAAAAATAATAATAATAATAATAATAAGAACGGCCGCTTGCTATCAAGTTGTAGAATTTCTGTTATGTCTGGTGAAAGGCACCAACTGCAAGTAGTCCAAAGTACAAAAATTATGGTCTTTATTACGGTTCGAGTCCAAAGCCAGGTAAACACAGTGATGGTACAGAAGGGCAATCCAAAAAAAAGAGTCCAAAGCTAGGCAGGGGTTCAAAACCAAAAAGCACAGGTGACGGTACCAAATCTTTTGGCAGTAGGAGTGTAGAGTGTCTGAAATGCAAATTCAAAAACCAGGGCAGCAAAACACAGAAATCGTGATCAGGCAAAAAATGGGTCGTAATCAGACAGCAAACAAATCCAAGCAGGCACAGACAGAAATCGGAATTGGGCAAAAGGATGTCACAGAATCACAAACAGATCACTGGTGTACACGGGGCTCGGCACAGAGAAAAGTTGATCAACAGTCTGACAAAGCTAAGCAGAAGTGAGGGACTATATAACAAGTGTAACAAGGTAGGCGGGGCAACAGGTGTGAGGAATTATCTAAACATTAACAGAGAGGGAAAACATGAGGTAATTAAACAATACAAAATGGGAAACAATGACAAAGACTAGTTTTCACATGACATCCTTAAACAACAACGGTTCCATTCAAGGAGAGCCTAAGTGGGGAGAAATGGAAGAAACAGATTAGTAGAAGAGATAGTTGCAGGGTTTCAGCAGAAACTCAAGCAAGGACCAGGATAGCAAAGAGGGGGCAGAGTTACAGATTGGTGTGGAAAGCAAGAGATTCAATTAGTAATGTCAGTAATGTCAGTAGCAGTAATAATTTTACCCAAATAGTGCATTTTAGTATGTTAGTTATTTACAGGATTAGTACATTAGTCAGGGTAAGTAGATAAACAAGACAAAACATACAGTGTTAGTGTTATTAGTACTTCATTAGTGATCAGTGTTGAAGGAAGTAAACGAGGCATGAAGGAACTTGTGAAACACTGCAAACTTCCAAAATCACCCAAAATGTGACAGCTTGCGGACAGGGGCTTGCACTGGCAAAGAACATAGAAACGCAAGACATCACAGGGGAAAAATAATGTGCATAAACTGGGAGATGATACTGAAACCATAAACTAAACAAACCAAGTGGAAATAAACATAAACAAGAACAGACAGAAATTCACAGATCATAATATTTTCCCTGACATGGTGCAGCAATTATGGATAAAATTACATTTTTTGGGGGTTGCTGTATATGGTGACTACTTGTGTTTAAAAAAATATATCTTCTGTTACAGACTGTGTACTCTTCTTTTCAGGAGGGTCTGTTGTGGTATGGTTAAAACATGCTTTATGTCTGTGCTCTAGAGAATAATATGACACATGACACATTTACAGATGGCTAAATAAACAGCCAATATTTGCATGCTGAGTTTCTTAATGCCAGTTTTAAATGTCCTAGTTATGTGTAGCACTACACTGGATTCCAAATAAATAAAAAAATCATATTTATGAGCATAAATAAAGCATATTCTTATTGTAAAGGATATAGCAAAGTAATTTAATTTTCGAATGGGAAATTATCTGGCATCAGCCTCGGAAATATGGGACCTCCCCGCGTTGTATTCAGTGGAGGTTTCCAAAGCACATCTATTGAATGATTGTGAAGCAATCAAGGGTATACCGCAACTTAGTCCGTGCAAAGGTAAAGGCAAGTATAGCAGGCTATAAAAAACTGGAAAACATTAAGAATAAAGACACAGCACCTATAAAAACAGTAAATTCTGATGTGAATATAGCTACCCCAAGACGTGCAAATTCAGCTATGTTTCTCAAAATAAACAAACCCATATTGATCATTGATTTCTCTTGGTGCAACATAAAGAGTGATCTGGCTGTATGACAAGTGGTTAAAAAGATTTACATGTACATGCTACCATGCGCCAACACAAATGAAAGACTCTTCCACTACCGTGGATATAGCTAGAGTTGGCTAGGAATTGGCTAGAGTTGCTAAGAGTAAAGCAAGTGCAACAAATGAGCCACGGCTTTTCATGAAAATGATCAGTTATGTTCAGCGACCTTTTAAGTGACAAAACATGAACCAGTGAAGTTCCAGGATCAGGTAAAGTGGATTTATATAATGCCGGAAGTTGATGTGTCATCTTCAGTGTGATTAGCCTTGCATCCGCTGATTACCTTTTGAAAATCATATAAAAATTAATGGAAAATTTAAAAAAAAAAAAATTCAAGTGGTTTTTCTTGAAGCTTCCCAAGTATTTTTTTCTTTTGGATAATTATGATCCTGGAGTGCTCATCAGGGCATGTATTAGGAAGAGGCAGTAATATTTTTAAATAAATATAAATCAATGAAGACCACAATGGAAATGTTTTGTTTAAGGCTTCAATTTGATATTTTTTACTTGAGAATATTTTTTACTAACTTGGTTATCAAGAAAGGATGCCTTGAAAAGATTCAACAGGACAAAAAGTGATGTTTTTTGCAAATTATACAGAAGTAAATTATTAAATTTATTGACTCATGTAAATCTTGTAGCACCCACGTTACCCCTAGGGGCCGTTGGGCCTTAAAATATTCATAAATACTCTCTTGTGGTTGTACCGTGAATCTGCGTTTGGTTCTTTGTCTGGATCATAGCAATTTACTACCTGATTCATTTTCTTGAAGTTTAGAAATTTTACTTTAGATATAAATGTCAACTGCAAGCACCCATGGGATGAAAAATGTAAGTACAGAGCAATGCCACAAAAACTGTTAGTACCACAAAATGTTAATGCACTAGTTAATTTTTTGATTGCAGCACTGCATCACTTGGTCTTTGGAGTGGCACTTGTGGAAAAAGTCTCCAATTCTGCATGATTTGAAGCCTAATTTTTTCAAACTTGACAGATTGATCAGACATGTTCAATATAGTATGGTTTACATCATACATTGAGTGGGACCATTGGTTGTTCATTACTCATTCATGTAGTCTGAGCAAGCTGGCACATTTCACAATTTTGGCCACAAGTTTCTTACACTGTTAATCTTCCATGAGAGGGTACAGTTCACAGCTATCTGTGAATACACTTTTGTCCTAATCCAGTCAAGCTTTGCTATGTATGACTTCATTCTTAATGCCTTCCATTTTCACATTTTCCCAGATTTAGCTGACCCCCAGGGTCCAGAAAAAAACCAGATGTTTTGATAGCTGTTGTGTTTTTGGTCTGCTCAGTTTCTCAGATGCGCAAGCAAAGAAATTTGAGGCTGTCAATGCTCTCCCCTACTGCCCCTTCTATGTTGATTGATGAATGGTTTGCCCCAGCCGTCATGAAGTCAAAATCAATCATTTCCTAGGTTTTGCTGACATTTGGCTCTAGGTTGTCACTGTTGCATCAGCAGGCCAGGTACTTGATCTCCTGATGTTTTGAAGACTTGTCATTGTAGTAAATGGGACTGATGGCCATGGTGCTGTCAGTAAATTTGATATGGTTGCTGTCATGTCTAGCTTTTCAGTCATGAGTGAATAAGGAGTGCAGTCGTAGGCTCAAACTGCAGCCCTAATGAGCACTGGTGGTCAGTTGTATCTTGATAAGGCTCTGCTGCTAAATTTGCATGACATTATTCTCATAGTTAACGGGCTATATTTTGCGCTAAACATGCGCTAAACATATTTGGCAAATGCAAGTGCTAACTGTCCTGCAGATCCCTGGCACTTCAAACTCCATTCCAGTAATTTTGTGACAGGAGGCGATGGTGCAGCTGTGGTATTGTTGTCAAAAGGGTTAGTCTAAGATGAAATAACTACCTGTGTATGTGGTGGAGGTTTGGTTCCATGTAGGCCTATCAGAATAGCTGCTGTCATTCCCTTTAAAATCAGCCCTTTAATGCCAAAGCAAACTGGCAATTTTGTTTCGTGAAAAACAAGCACCGCCACTTGCTTTGGGCCTTGGAGAACTGCGCTCTAATGTTTTAATGCATGGAGGCGTTTGGGTGGATAAAGGTTGATTCTCCTAGTAGTGTGTTTTGTATGGAAAGATGTGGGCAATTTAAGCCATTTACAAAATGGCATGAGTGGTTTTAAACTAGGGCGAGACTGAAGTTAATTATTTGCATTTCCCCCACACAAAGAAAACCTGTACATTTATGAATGGCTCCACTAGCTGCAGTGAAGTCCAATGACACTACTATAGAGTGATAGTGTTTGCATTAAAAGGTAGTTTGGATGTGTCAAAACATAAACAAGGTCTGTAACACGGAAATTTCACTGCGCCTGCTTTATACATTGACACACCTCCTACTGCGTTGCCTCACCCCTTCAGATGAAAACACTTTTATTTTCAAGCGAGAAGCTACCAAACTGGGCAGAAACAATAAATATGCTGTTTGAGATGGAAAAAATTGTGCATCATATAACAGCTGTTTACATTTCTGTTTGCAAAGGCATGAAAATAGAGCCCAAAAAAGTCTAAAATCCAGTCACATTTAGGGCTGGTTTGAAAGAAGTGTATGAAGCTAAATGTTGGAGTAAATTGAGATTTGTATGGAGAGTATCCATTTAAGAATTTATTTAGTGAAGCATAATCTGTCTCTGTAAAACTGGTCCACAGAGACTCCTGAGTTTATAAACTAGCTTGGGAGGAATTATAGTGTTACCTGCTGAAGTATATTCAATAAACGGTATCAAAAATGTTTGGGGTCTGATTATCCTAATCATATGTGATAGACGCACAGGCTATCGCAATCTTTTTGCTTGGTCAATGGGAGTGGTTCATCTATGACACATGCATGTGCTGTGCGGTTGCTGCATGCATGCATGATAATTAGAAGGGGCTTGGTCTAAAGAGGCTGGTTCAATTTTAGTACCAATACTGTCACCCTCCATCTAATTTTTGTCAGTCTTTATCTTGGCCATTTGGAATTATATCAGTAAATACTCAAGAGCCTACAATTGAATCATTATTGCAGTGATTAATATATTTCAGTGGGCAATAATTGAAAACTACAATGGAAAAGTGATCAGAGTCAAATTTTCACATTGTGGAGAAATGATTAAAAATTCAAAATGATCTTAGAAACAAAGCATTGTAAAAATATTATACAATAATATACACAAAAATGAAAGCTTTGGATTCTGATCGTTTTTTCATTGCGGTCTTCAATTCTTTTAATCCTAATTGATTCAGTACATAATCTCATTTCTTAAAAAACTATGTTGGAAGATGTATCTTATAGTCGTTGAATAGATGTTATTGTGTTTCAGGAAGGGCCAATTATTAGCCTACATCAAGCAAAAAAGCTAAAGAGATGGCTGAAATCACTGGAATTGGGTCAGGAACTGTCCAGCAATTTATTAAAACCTGGAAGGATAGTGGTGAACTGTGAACTTGAAATGGGTTGGAGAAAAATAATGACTGATCTTGATTGGAGATCACTAAAATGCTTGGTGAAGTCTCATCTTTAAAAAAACCAACAGCAGAACTCATAACTATGTTTAAATATGAAGGTACAGTAAGATCATTTCCACATGCGCAATACAACAAGAACTTGGAGGATTGGGACTAAACAGCTGTGGGGCCATGAGACTGTCACGGTTTGGTCCCGCCGGATGCAACCTGCAATACGGCGGGCACCGGGACCATGTACCCAAAAGGAGAGAAAGGGACCCACTAACACATGCTGATATAAAAATAGCAAAGATTTAATAGACATACTTAAAAACCAACCAAAAACAACAGGGGAGCAGCAGCACCACACGGCAGGGATAAAACCAGAATGCAGCTGCAATGCCAATTGGCAATGCAGCTTCTTAAATACTTTAACTTCACCTCCACTTCAACAAGCAACAGGTGTGGCTCGTTGAAGTGGAGGCGAAGATAGCCGAAGGGGGAGAGACTGCAATGAAACCATTACAGAGATAGCCAATTGTTAGTGAGGCTTATTGGGGAAAAAGGAGTTCAATTTGCAAGGGAGCATAAAGACTGGACTGAGGAGCAAAGTAAAGGGGTCATGTGGTCTAATGAGTCCAGATTTACCCTATTTACCCTATTCCAGAGTGACAGGCTTGTCAACATAAGAAAGGAAGCCCAAGAAGTGATGGACCCGCTATCCCCTACGAGTGGGGAGTGAGTTGTTACCAAAGTGGAGGAGTTTAGGTATCTCAGGGTCTTATTAAGAGTGAGGGTAAGATGGAGCGTGAGATTGACAGGCAGATAAGTGCAACATCTGCAGTGATGCGGGCGTTGTACTGGTCCATCGTGGTGAAGAAGAGTAGAGCTTATAAGCGAAGTTCTCCATTTACTGGTAGATCTCATTCCAGGCCTTACCGATGGTCATGAGCTTTGGATAGTGACCGAAAGGACAAGATCGCAAATACAAGTGGCCAAAATGAGCTTTCTTCACAGGGTGGCTGGGCTGACCTTTAGGGATAAGGTTAGGAGCTCAGACATCTGGGAGAGGCTCAAAGTAGAACCGCTGCATTGAGAGGAGTCAGTTTAGGTACAAACCCCAATTCCAATGAAGTTGGGATGTAGTGTAAAACGTGAATATAAACAGAACACAATTATTTGCAAATATTTTCAACCTATATTCAATTGAGTACACTACAAAGACAAGATATTTAATGTTCAAACTGATAAACTTTATTGTTTTTTTTTTTTTTTAATTATTCACTCATTTTGAATGTGATGCCTGCAAAAGGTTCTAAAAAAGTTAGGACGGGCAACAAAAGACTGGGAAAGTTGAGGATTTTTCAAAAAACACCTGTTTGGAACACTCCACAGGTGAACAGGTTAATTGGAAACAGGTGAGCGTCATGATTAGGTATATAAGGAGCATCCCCAAAAGGCGCAGTCGTTCACAAGCAAGGATGGGGTGAGGTTCATCACTTTGTGAACAACGGCGTGAGCAATGTGATGGGATCTGGGAAAACCAGTCACCAGTCGGTGAAATTTGACCTTCTGGAGATTCTGATACCAACTGAAAGCTGATTTCAAGCTGATTTTAAATCTGTTTTCATTATTTTCATACGTTGTCTGTATCAAATGTTATGGCCACCCAAAGTTAGCTGATCAGATGGATTTTCTCTGAAGGAATTTTGAGAGAAATGGGTTTAAAGTCAGGGATTCTAAATAGAATCAGAACAGCAAGGTACCAAAAGGTACATGTCAGTCAGTTTCCTTTAGTAAAACACCTATGTGTAGTCAATGTACATGTTATAAAATGTACAGAAAGTTGATTTTGGCATCAAGCAACACTCAACAATCATAAATTAGTTGGAAATTCAGTGTGTCTTTATTTATGAAGACATTCAGTGAATTTAACATAACCCATTTCACTCGCGCTGCTCACTTTCTCGCGCCGCAGTCAGTATTTTTTTTTCGTAGGAGAGTGAAATGGGTCAATAGAGTCAGATTCAGAGGCACCGGTAAGTGAAAACTAACCAACAGTAATTACATAATAATCAATTCTATATGTGGTATAAAATAAAATGCCCTCATAATGTTTAGTTACCTTTGTAGTCTGACGAACTATGCTTAACGTTATTATTGTAATTATAGAATTTCAGCGCCCATTTGTTTACAGTCAAATGCTTCGTTTTTTTGTTTTTTTTCCCCCCGTCAGAGAGGTGCGCGACTCGCAAGCGGTGACAGCGGTAGGCAACTGGAAGGGGCGCGGTGACAGATGATAGACAGGAAGCTCGGCAAATCATTTTATTTGGACTGAAGAAAATGATTGGTCAGACTTTTATCAAAAATGAGAATCTGATAATCGCAGATCTGATCATCTGAGGAAATTTGATGCGTAGCTCACAGAGGACTGGCGGGGAAATGGGCATTAGTAATATTAATGAAAACCAAATAACATGAACATGATCATTGCATCATGTTATTTGGTTTACTTTAACAGGTGAACTGTCTTCATATTCTTTGTAGACCAGCAGTTATGGGCGATTTTCATGCACCACCGTCACTCGCGATTTAAAAACGTAGGAGATAACGACAGACAGAGTGGTCAATAAAAAAAAAAAAATCACGTTTTTAACATTAAATGAGCGAACAATGAGAATTTCAGGGATGATAGACAAGATGTTGTAGAGTATTCATTTAATGAAAACCCAATTTCACCTAAATATTGACTGTCGACCCATTTTCGCTCTTTCCTGGAAAAGTGCCACCGCGACATCGGACGGGTTTTCCCAGATTCCATCACTAATAGTCCAACAGTTTAAGAACAATGTTTCTCAATGTGCAATTGCAAGGAATTTAGGGATTTCATGATCAACAGTCCATAACATCAAAAGATTCAGAGATAAGCATAAATCCATAGTAGCCGCCCAACTTTGTCCAGGGGCTACAATAATAAAAATGCCCCCCCCAGAGGTGGCATACAGTATAAGAATTTAAATTCTGTGTATTGTAGTTAAATCCATTATTCTACTATTAGCTGAGCCGTGAATATGTGACGTAGCGTTCAGGAACCACTCGCAAGAGATGGAAATCCAAAAAACGTATGCCTTTATTGAAGTCCGAGTCAAAGCCAAAAAACAAGAATTGCCAAGTCACAATAGGAAATCCAAAAACAGTGTCAACTAGACATGTAGGGGTCAGAACCAGGAAGACAGATGAGCAAAGGTATATAAACGGTAGACAAAAAGTCATAGTCGATGAACAAAGCCAAGGGTCATACACAGGGCATCCAAACGCAGAAAACGTGGTCATACAAAAAAGGGTCAAAATCCAAAAAGACAAAATACAAGAAGGGCAATGGCAAGAATCGTAGTCGGACAAACCAGTAGAAGAGAAACAATACTCAATGGCATACAAGGCGCTCTGCACAAAGAAATATTGATCAACGTTCTGACAAGGCGCTGGCTGTGAAAAGACTGCTTAGATAAACGGGAGGAAAGTCACATGCTATGCAGGAAGCAGGTGAGATGGATCAAACTAATTACAACGGGAGAATCACATGAGGGAAATCCTAACCACGAAAATTGGCGAACGCCAAGACACGGACGGGAATTACACAGACAGCCTATGACATTTAAACAGCTCCGGTCAAGGAGTTCTAAGTGCACAGATAACGAGTGCAGGAAAGTAATTAAGCACGTGCGAGAGATCTCGCAGAAACGCAGGGGGAGATAGTTAAAGCTGAGCAAGAGGCTGAGACTAGAACAGGGCGATTGCTGAGAGGGAATTAGTATTAATTAGTAGCGGTGCAACTTTACAGATTTAACTAGAGTGCTCATTAGTAAGTTAGTAATCTATATACATGGATTAGTTGTGTTAGTAGACTATGATACAAAATACAAACGTTAGTTTTGTTAGTAATCAGAACAGTAAGGCGAAGGAAGTAAACGAGAATCGAAGGAATGCGTTAAACACCAGAATACATTTAAATCACCCGAAGTAAGTGAGCACACAGACCGGGAAGACGGACTGAACCAGCTAGATCACAAGACGGGAGACAAGTGCAATGGAACTGAGAAAAGAAATGAACTAAAAACCTGAGGATTACAATAACCAAAAAGAATAAATAAAAGACAAAATCATGAACACTGAATATGAACATAAACACGACCAAAAACCATAACAGAATACTGTTGTTAGCCTTTATTTAAATACAACTCCAATTCCAAAAAACTTGGGACTCTGTGTAAATTGTAAATAAAAAGAGAATGCAATGATTTGCAAATTTCATAAACCCACATTTCAATCACAATAGAACATAGACAACATATCAGATGTTGAAAGTGAGACATTTTACCATTTCATGAAAAATATGAGCTCATTTTGAATTTGATGGCGGCAACACATCTCAAAAAGTTGTGAGAGGGGCAACGAAAGGCTGGGAAAGGAAGTGGTACTTATAAAAAATCAGCTGGGGGAGCATTTTGCAACTAATTAGGTTAATTATCAACAGGTCAGTAACATGACTGGGTCTAAAAAGAGCATTTTAGAGAGGCAGAGTCTCTAAGAAGTAAAGATGGATAGAAATTCACCAATCTGCAAAAAAAACTGCATCTAAAAATTGTGTAACAATTTAAGAAAAATATTCCTCAATGTAAAATTATGAAGACTCTGAATCTACGATAATACATAATATTATCAAAAGATTCAAAGAATCTGGAGAAATCTCTGTGCGCAAGGGACAATTCCGAAAGTCAATATTGGATGCTCGTGATCTTTGGGCCCTCAGGCGGCACTGCATTAAAAACAGGCATGATTCTGCACTGGAATACACTGCATGGGCTCAGGAACACTTCCAGAAATCATTGTCTGTGAACACAGTTCGTCATGCAATCTACAAATGCAAGCTAAAGCTGTATCATGCAAAGAAGAAGCCATATGTGAACAAGATCCAGAAACACCACAGTCGTCTCTGTGCCAAAGTTCATTTAAAATGAAAACTGTTCTGTGGTCAGGTGAATCAAAATTTGAAATTCTTTTTGGAAACCACAGACGCTGTGTCGTGCGGTCTAAAGAGGAGAGGGACCATCCAGCTTGTTATCAGTGCACAGTTCAAAAGCCCACATATCTGATGGTATTGGGTTGCATTAGTGCCTATGGTGTGGGGAGCTTACACATTTGGAAAGGCATTATCAATGCTGTTAAGTATATAGAGGTTTTAGAACAACATATGCTCCCATCCAGACAACGTCTCTTTCGGGGAAGGCCTTTCATATTTCAGCAAAACAATGCCAAACCACATATTCCATCCATCACAACAGCATGGCTTCACAATAGAAGAGTCTGAGTCTGAGAGTCTGAGAACTGGCCTATTTGCAGTCCAGACCATTCACTAATAGATTTTTCGCATCATAAAGCGAAAAATCTGGCAAAGAAGACCCAGGACCGTTGAGCAGCTAGAATCCTACATCTGACAAGAGTGGGACAATATTCCTCTCCCAAAACTTTGGCAATTGGTCTTCTCACTTCCCAGACATTAACAGACTGTTGTTAAAAGAAGAAGGGATACTAAACAATGGTAAAACATGCCCCTCTCCCAACTTTTTTGAGATGTGTTGCTGCCATCACATTCAAAATGAGCTAAAGTTTTTCATGAGATGGTAAAATGTCTCACTTTCAATATCTGATATGTTGTCTACATTCTATTGTGAATAAAATGTCAGTTAATGAGATTTGCACATAATTACATTCTGTTTTTACAGTATTTACATTTTACACAGCATCCCAACTTTTTTTGAATTGGGGTATTAGAAAGGATTTCTTGTGCTGGTATTTCACAGCTTTACCGCCAATTTTTAAAGTTAGGTCAGAGTGCTGACCACAGTTCAGTTTAAAGGAGAAGAACTAAAGCAGTCACCCTAAGTGGATGATTAATAGCATGTGGTGGTAGAGAGGCTTGGGGAATAGACCCCCCACACACACTAACTATAGCTCCACCTCCAGCATCTGTGAACTTAAGCTGTGAACTTAATTAAGGTTTACAGGGACATGGAAACACATTTGTCAAGTGAAAAGATGCAATTAGAACTTGACTCTAATTACTGTGTTTTTTTGATGTCTGCACATTAGTGTGCCGTAAGTGCACTGTCTGGCACTCAGGTAGGCATGAGTTATGGTAAACTAAACACATGCCTGCACATCACTTCATGAAAGTGTACACATAAATTGCAGGTATTTGCATTTATTTATTTTCAAAGTTGTTGAATGCATATTTTCAAAATGGTTTGCCAATGAGTTTCAATCCCACTAAGCTTGGGGTCATACAGCTTCTGTTTAAAGGGTTTAGGGGATTTAGGCGCAATCCATACACAAGGAAAAATCACAGAAGGTTTGACATGGTTTGCATCAAATTTGCCTGCGTTATCGCGTTTGTAAATGTTAAATTTGGAAGAGTTGTAGCACTACAGGAAGGGTCACAGAGCCACCACATTCAATCATTTCTTCCACTATGCACCAGAAATGTTGACAGCAAATTCAACATCATCACCCTGGACCACTCCTCATATTCAGGTCATGAATATTCATTTTTGTCCAAAGCGAGGCTTGAGACAGGCAACTGGATCACTGGCTTTGTTTGCTTTTTGTTTGCTTGGTGTTTGCAATGTCTTGCCCGCAGAAGAGAACTATGGTTTGGCATTTGTTCCAGATTTTTGGGCTGGCCGAGCAGCAGCCTGGCCCCAATTCTTGGTGTGCAACCACGTGACAAAAACAGTGAGACGTAATCATCCATCGCCATGTTGGATGATATACAAATCTACAATGCCGTCTCCAGTGGTGGCTGGTGAACTGGCGATAGGGGAGGCTGAAACCCATCCCTTAAAAATAATGATTAGTCATGACCTGTTTTTAATCATTCATTTAAATTACCATTTCAGAAACCCCGAAAACTCTAAACATTATCAAGTGTGGCCAGTTTTCATTAATAACGCGTACCTGTTAACTCTCACGCATTCGGCGTCAGTTTCTGTGGCATATTTACATTCCCCTGCTGTAGTCAGCAATTAATCAACGCATATGTAAGAGATTCTCACGCAGAACTGAAGTCTTTATGCATGGAGGCTTAACATTTTCACGTGCGATTATGACTCTGGACTTCTTACACTTTTCTTTACTCAGGGGTTGGAAGCAATGCGTGTGTTTCATTATCGTTTAAACTGTTGAAATGAAATAAGATCATTTGAAACGTCTTTCTTCCAATGATCTTATTACATTGGAAATAAACGCTTTCATAGCGCTAACAGTGTGAACCATCTGGTTCTACAACAGTGGGGGCACAGAATTGGGTATTGGAAGCACCGTGAAGAACCGTAATCTTGGTTGTGGTTATCATCCACCATGGCGGACTTCGGGTTTGCTAAATATGCGTGACGCCACGTTCACATGAAGAATAAACGTGAATGTCGCGGAGTGAGTGACTGACTGGTTGCCTGAGTGATCAAGTTCAACGATTGGCTGGCTAGCGGGTAAGACGTTCAGTGAGTGGTCGGCCGGTGGGGAAGAACTTCAAGGATTGGTGCCTGAGTGATCAAGTTCAACGATTAGCTGGCCGGCGGGGAAGAAGTTCAGTGATTGGTCGGCCGGCGGGGAAGAATTTCAACGATTGGTTGGCCGACAATTGGCTGGCTGGCCATATCCCGTCCTTTCTTGTTTTCTTCTTTCAGATCGGTCGGTAACGTTAACATTAAACATCCCTCAGTCCAACATAGGAACTTACATTATGTTAGAAAAAATGGATAAATACGATGGAAGTGGCACAAACACTATTAGTATTTTTAAGAACACCGGTATGATGCCCGACGGGTTTTCGAATTAACTTATTCCCTTGCGCAGTTGGTTCGCTTGAACGAAAGCAGTTATGGTGGCCACTTTGATTGTATCTATGAGAGCAACTTTAGCCAACACCAATGAAAACACATTTTTGTACATATAGAATGTTCACAATGTCCAATTTTAGACGCCAAATGAGTGTTTCTTGGCGATATTGGTCACCATTTCCCAAAAATTTATGCGTATTTTCTTCTAATGAACAGCAAAAGGTGGATTAAATATTAATATAGCGGATGCATACTGCGCTTGCCCTAGGTAGCATCCCGGTCTTTTAAAATGTTCCATTCCATTTTGTAGCATTCCCAGCACAATCCGACCATTGTTTGACTAATCTTTTTTCACGCTAGATTGGTTCGATTTGTTTCAGTCCTCCATGCTTGTTTTCTCTGTCAAAAATTAATGCGTATTATCTTCTAATGAACAGCACCAGGTGGATTAAATATAAATATAGTGGATGCATATGCTGCGCTTGCCGTAGGTAGCATCCTGGTCTTTTAAAATGTTCCATCCCATTCTGTTGCATTACCAGCACAATCCAACCATTATTTGGCTAATCTTTTTTCACGCTAGATTGGTTCGGTTTGTTTCGGTCATCCATGCTTGTTTTCTCTGGTACCAGTTGCGAGATTCCATAGAGATAGAGGAATGTAACACATCGTACCAATCTAGCGTGAAAGAATCATAATAATTGTCGGAATGCGTTTTTAATTTCCCTATTCAACCTTGCAACCGATACGACAGTTAAGCCACTTCAGCTACAGTGAGCCAATGGTATCCCAATTAACAGTAAAGAAAAGTTTGTTTTCTGAAGCAAAAATTCAACATGGTGATGATAACATGTAATTTTATTTATTAGAGTCAATTATTATGGTTTTTTAATCCACCAATAAACTCAAAGAAGAAGAAGAAATATATAAAGGAGAGACTGCCAGTTTATTTTTTTTAAATACTGTATCTTTCATTCACCTGAAAATTGATTAAAGAGCACAAGGAGAGAACAATGTGTGGTTGCTTTGCTTCTTTCTATGCGTGCTATGAAAAATACTTTGTACTTGTACTTGCACTTTTGATACTTAAGTATATTTTCTCACAAGTACTTTAAGTACATTTAATGTGAGCTACTTTAAGACTTTTACTCAAGTCATTTTCTGATGGGTGACTTCAACTTTTACCAAAGCAACTTTCAGTTATGGTACTTCCACTTTTTCATAAATATTTTTTTTCCAGTACTTTATACACTTTTGTTATCATATTAGCTATGTGACAAAGTGCAATTCTCGGTCAGGTTGTAACTGTCGCTTATGAAAATCGTTCATGCTTTCTTTCCTGAATTCTTGTATTTTATTGCATTTTTTAAAACTTTGCTTATATCATTTTTTTGACTGTCTACCATATTTGAGGTAAAATTGACCTAAATTGCTCACTTCGCAACACACTTTTTTTTAATCTGCAGCGACTGAAATTAATACCAAACAATTCGCTATTTTGGGGCACTGTAAAATTCCAAAACTTTCTGATATCTCTGCCAGTTCTTATGATCTTGGTGTCAACTGCAAGGCCTTTTCGAGAACTTTCAATAGGTAATCAATTCATTTAAATGAATTGCATTTAAATTTTTTTGTCACATAGTCACCATATTCAACCATCACCAATATCGAATAACGCTTCATG
This sequence comes from Gymnothorax javanicus, assembly GCA_029692085.1. Classification (NCBI taxonomy): domain Eukaryota; kingdom Metazoa; phylum Chordata; class Actinopteri; order Anguilliformes; family Muraenidae; genus Gymnothorax; species Gymnothorax javanicus. The sequence continues at coordinate 159,707,159 of CM056193.1, read as the reverse complement.
GAAACACACTCTCACTCTCTTACTCTCACTCTTTCACACTCTCACTCTCCCACTCCCACACTCTCACTCTCACACTCTTCCACTCTCCCCACCCACTTTGTAAATAATTTATCAGCTCCAGCTCATTACTAAACTTGCACTTCATATAATTGCGTGAGCTTTGCCTCATTTAGCACCCTTTTCTTGGGCCCATATTCTCATACAGCACTCGGCGGCCCAGCCATATACTAGGTTGCACCTAGTCTTGTTCTTCATCACATAACTATAGCACTCTTTCCATAGCCCAACCCCTGACATATTTTTGATATTACTTCAGGGGTTGGGAAGGACAGCAAGGCCCATGGGCAAATGGCCCATGTCATGGAAAATCAATGGGCCATTTTCAAAATGTATGGGCCATTCCCAAAATTCAAGGTGCCAGTAATTTTAACCATAACATACATTTAATCAAAATGTATACTGCATATACATACATCCATACATTTTGCTTTGTATGTTTAATGCTAAAAACTTACGGATACATACATTTTGCTTTTAATTTTTAGCATTAGAATATTGCTTAAAACAAGAAAAATTGTTACTTAATACATAAGACAAGATTATGTACTCAAATACACAAGAGGGAAATCGGCCGTTTTGGTTTCAGTAATTCAGTAAAACTACTGGTTGTGGCATGAGTCTGCTGATACACTAGTAAGTAGCTCGAAGTTGATCGTTTTTGACTTTATCCTCATAGTTCACTACCATCTTGTAGTGGCACTGGCTGCAGCTCTACATTGACGAAGTGTGAAAATTATTTGACACAAAAGTAATCATGTCTAGAGGATGAGCCTATCCCACATGGTGATATGACCCCGTGAAGTTTGCCTAACACGCATTTTTTCAAGTTTTCTCTGGTGAATTACAAGAAAACACATGACACATCCATGGTTCCAGTACTTATTTGTATATCATTGTTATTAAATTGGTGCAGTGTTGCTATTGAACTTCCATAGTACCCCCATAGTTCCTGTGATATGGAAGCTTGAAATTGGTTACAGAACAAATCTTGTTGAAGAAAATACAGATTTTGGCTTAAGATTGTGACACCTAGAATTAGCATACAATTGATTTAATTGCAGTTTTTATCAGTGCTCCAATATGTCTTTCAGCTCTGAAAATTTCATTTAGCCATCTTTAATACACATTAGGTTATGAGGGCTCAAAAATGCTGAAAAAAATGAAGCGAGTTAGAAAGCATGAAATTTCGACCTATACTGTTCAGATCTGACCTGGGACTGCACTACGATGCAGGATTTGATATTTTCTAGGTGTCTTGAGGTTTAATCTGGTTTTCAGGACCACTTAAGTGGTTCATTTCTTACCAGGGTAAATCAGCATGTTGACCTACAGTGCCATGAAAAAGTATTTGCCCCCTTCCTGATTTCTTCTTTTTTTTGTGTATTTGTCACTCTTAAATGTTTCAGATCATCAAACAAATTTTAATATTAGACAAAGACAACCCGAGTAAATACAAAATGCAGTTTTTAAATGATGAGTTCATTTATTAAGGGAAAAAAGCTATCCAAACCTACCTGGCCCTATGTTAAAAAGTAACTGCCCCCTAAATCCTAATAACTGGTTGTATCACCTTCGGCGACAATAACTGCAATCAAACATTTGCAATAACTGGTAATGAGTCTCACGTAACTGTGGAAGAATTTTAGCCCACTCTTCTTTGCAGAATTATTTTAATTCAGCCACATTGGAGGGGTTTTGAGCATGAACGGCCTGTTTAAGGTCATGCCACTGCATCGCAATAGGATTTAAGCCCGTACTTTGACAAGGCTACTCCAAAATCTTCATTTTATTTTTTTTAAGCCATTCAGAGGTGGACTTGCTGGTATGTTTTAGATCATTGTCCTGCTGCATAACCCAAGTGCGCTTGAGCTCGAGATCAAAATCTGAGGGTTGGACATACTCCTTCAGGATTTTCTGGTAGAGAGCAGAATTCATAGTTCCATCAATTATGACAAGTTGTCCAGGTCCTGAAGCAGCAAAGCAGCCCCAAACCATCACACTACTACCACCATTTTTGACCTTTGGTATGATGTTCTTTTTATGAAATGCTGTGTTAGTTTTATGCCTGATGTAATGGGACGCACACCTTCAAAAAGTTCAACCTATGTCTCGTCAGTCCACAGAACATTTTCCCAAAAGTCTTGGGGATCATCAAGATCTATTTTGGCAAATGTGAGACGAGCCTTCGTGTTCTTTTTGGTCAGCAGTGGTTTTCGCCTAGGAACTCTCCCATGGACGTCATTTTTTGCCCAGTCTCTATCTTATTGTTGAATCATGAACACTGACTTTAACTGAGGCAAGTGAGGCCTGCAGTTCTTCAGATGTTGTTATGGGTTTTTTTGTGACCTCCTGGATGAGTAGTTGATGTGCTCTTGGAGTAATTTTGGTAGGCCGGCCACTCCTGGGAAGGTTCACCACTGTTCCAAGTTTTCTCCATTTGTGGATGATGGCTCTCACCGTGATTCGCCAGAGTCCCAAAGCCTTAGAAATGGCTTTGCAACCCTTTCCAGACTGATAGATGTCAATTTCTTTGTTTCTCATCTGTTCTTGAATTTCTTTAGTTCGCGGCATGACATGTTGCTTTTTGAGATCTTTTAGCCTACTTCACTTTGTCAGACAGGTTCCATTGAAGTGATTTCTTGATTCAACAGGTCTGGCAGTAATCCGGCCTGGGTGTGGCTGGTGAAACTGGACTCAAAAAATGTGGTTAATCATCCTTAATTCATGATTTAACAGGGGGGGGGCAATTACTTTTTCACATAGGGCCAAGAGGTTTGAATAGCTTTTTCCCCTTAATAAATGAAATCGTCATTTAAAAACTGCATTTTGCATTTACTCGGGTTATCTTTTTCTTATATTAAAATTTGTTTGATGATCTGAAAATTTAAGCATGAAAAATATGCAAAAAAGGAAGAAATCAGGAAGAGGGCAAACACTTTTTCACGGCACTGTATGTTTGTGGTTCTCAAACTCGGTCCTGACCTGGCGCTCCACTGAGTATGCTGGTTTTTGTTCCAAACACAGTTGCAATCATAAGATATTAACTATCTGTTTATTTGTCTTAATTAGCTGCATTCCATGTTAAGAGCAGTTATTTACCATCTTAACCTGCGTTTACATGGACATATCCATTGTGCCATGAAGAATAAAAACCCTTGAACATATTGTGCTTATTTTCTATAATGTGAGGATTTTCAGGTGAAAACATTATTAAACAGATTAAATTAGACTGATAAAATCCATAAGCTCCAAATTAGGTTGCTCACAATGGTGTTTTGAGTTTTCGCTAAATAATTTGCCTGAACTTAATATACATGACACAAAACTGGTGCGACTCCATTGTTTGCCAGTAAATAATTAGTGTTTGCAACCATGTGTTAACAGCTTCACCGATGAGAACCTATTGTTTGTTGATTAACCAATTGTTTACATTGATTAAATGAATGGTTAAATCGTTTCCCTCAGCAGGTATTATATCCCCAAAATACGAGTTTCGGGGATATCATGGTTTCGCCCCACCCGCCGTCGCCGCGTCCGCAGATTTTAGCTGTTAGCGCAATAACTCACAAAATACTTTAAATTGACTTCTCATTTTTAGCATATGGGTAGATATGGTCGACTAGAGAGGATGAACTGATTAGATTTTGGGCAAGTATGCACTCCTAGGTTTGCCACCAGGTGGCACTATATTTTGAAAAAATCAGTTTTTTAACCATATCTCTGGAACAATTACTTACATAGACCTCAAATTTGCCTCATATTGTAGGTCTAGTAAAGGTGAATCTAATAAAGGGGGCTTCGAGGATTGGGGAATTTAGGGGATATACCCCTTGCTGTCGGCCGCCGACAGCATAGGCCTAGTTTGTACTAGTTTTTAATATATCTCAACTTGGATATGGAATTTTTATTCTTCATGGCATGTATAGATTTGTCAAATGTGGATGAAGAGGATAAATAACTGCTGTAAACGTAAATGTGCATAACTAAGTCAAATCAACAGCTTTTTAAAATCCTAAGATTGCAATTATGGTTGAACAAAAACCAGCATACATAGTGGGGTGCCAGAACCGAGTTTGAGAACCACTGATTGCTGAACGTTTAACCTGCACCGAAGCTTGAATGTGTGATTCCCAAACAAGATAGGTAGGGGAGAAGTTTTGACAACTCTGATTGGCTGAAAACAAGTTAAAGCCGGTTTTGCAGGCAGTAAGCTTCTCGGGAGGGCATACACACTGGTAGGGGGAGGCACTAACCCTCTTATGATTGGTTGCTTTCAACGCGATCACGCCCACACAACCTCTAACAGCTTCTTGTTAGCTGAACACAGCAAGCATGCACTTTGGCTAGAGACATTATCATTAGCTGCCTTATGTTGTTCCGTATACAATTGGGAATTACATTATTGTTGAGATTATATAGCCATCTAGCTAGCTAGCTAACGTTAATTAAGAAAAATCTTTGAAAATAATGGTCATATTTAAGCGATGTGATGTGGTTTTTGCCTAATTAGCAAGCTTCAACAGTTATTACTAAGGCGTTTACTGTTTTCCTGGGGGGTTTGGAGGTGAAGCGTGTGACTTACAACAGTAGTCTTGCACGCAGAACCTGAGGGGGCACAGTTTTGAAAAAAATTTAATTCCCACATAATGTGGCTTTAAAAGCCGCTGGGCTCAGGTTCTAAGATAAATACATATTTTGATATTCATATTGCTTTGAAGGCAGCTATCAGAGTACTGTTATTGCAAATTATTACTAAATTTCAGCAATGGGTGAAAAATTACATGAGATTAAGTAGTCACCCCCATAACCCCGCATCCACCTCGATCCAGGGTGGTTTTACTGCGTTCTTTTCCACCTTATGGGATACGCCAATATTTTGATCAATTTCATTACTCTCTGATGTATTTTGCATTAAATTTATTTTATTTAACAATCAAAAAACATGGTTATTTTGTCCTACTTCAGAACTAAAGCCCTTTTGAGAATTTGCGCCGGAAATGTGTTCCCCCCACCTTTAAAATCAAAACAACCCCCATGCACACACCTATACAGTTTCAAATTAAGCAGCCTATAAATAACGTGGTTCGCATTACTACAGCTAACATATAACAACTCAGTCTTAATGTTCACTGATCCGATCAAGGGCATAAAACGCAAGAATGCGTGGAAAGAATATTCAGTAAGTTCGCTGATCTGCCGTTTTCAATTGTGTCACGTTCGTTGTTTAACTGGGTAAGCGAAACTTTGCTTGCAAATTAATTCCAGTTTTATTTGATAGTGAGCAATTAAATTAGGCCTATGCCTCTATCACTAATCTTAACTGTTGCTCAGAACAAACCACAAGTTTGTTAAACGCACATTTGTGTGCGTATTTAATAAGGACATAATGTGGCTATGAGAGGAGGTGTTTCACGTTAATTTTACATATATATATCTAAAAAACAATTAGGCCAACTATGAAATGTTGCGTTTATTAGTTCGGATGAATCTTACACATCAATATTACCTTAAAAATTTTAATTTATTAATTAAAGGTAATTTATTCAGAGTAAACACAGGCTAGGGTTGAGAATGAAGGACTGTCACGGCAATACCCGCCGCGTCCCAAATGGATTATTCTATCGTGTTATTTACGATTGCTCTGCCAAAACAAATCCCAGTCAACACAAAAGTGCATCAACCAAACAATCAACCAGACCACTACATGTGGACAGCCCGAGTGGTTTTTCTTAATAAAAGATTACAGTTCGTTTGTTCGATCCAGAATGAATCTGACCTACTTTCTTCTGTCAGAAACCGTACTGTAAACCGTACATGATGATTGAAAGTGAACCCTGAACCTTTTCCGTCAACAACTGTCAATTTGAAAACAAAGTAAACAGTCTCTGACTTAGAAAACTATTAAGAAATAGTTTTTAAATACATACTCAATCAGTATTACAACGCTCGGTTCCGAGACTGTCATTTGATACTGCATATTGATATAAACACGAAGTGATATCAAAGGACTTTGTCACAAACTCATTCCGCTGAGAAAATAAACTCCATATCAGTCTTTCACGCGACGGAGATTTTCACGGCCTCGCAATGGTGATGGACAGTGCGTGGGCCCGTAACTAGAATTGATCGATCAAGCATCAGAACGCATTCCATCAACTGCGATCAGTAGAGTTTGTTCGAAGAATTTTGGTATTGTATAATAGGAAAAAAAATATTTAGACTTAATTGGGACAGGGGCGCATTCTAGGCCCGCTACGTGGCTTTATAATGCACCAAATTTTTAATTTATGCGCCATTTGCGCGTGGCGCGTGTCCTTCCCAACCCCTGTTACTTTAGGTACATATCACTTTTGCAGAAATTTCATTGTTTGAGAGCGTGAGAAAAAAAATCGCTCAATGTTAAGTCATGTTGTTAATATTTAGCCAAACTGAATGCCAAGTGTAATGTTGGTTAAATCGGTATGGCTTAGCACTGTGGCAGCTAGCTAAGTGCCACTCTCATGACTAAGTTAATGTTATTTAGCTAGTGTGCTTGCAGTACCTTTTTAGCTAGCCACTCAGTTGACAGTGGAAGAAACCCATGATTTGGCATTTGTTCCTTATTTTTCTCTATCTCTTAACTGTAGTATTTTTCCCATAGCCCAACTCAAGACTTCAAAGTGATCAATACAAACCACAAAAGTGATAGCTTGACTGCAGTGTAGAATAATGGCATTACTATTCTGGCGCTCAAGGAAATTACATTGGTTTTCTATTTAATTGTGCAATTTAGTTATGTGATAAACACCATCTTATACTCTCAGCTGTGACCTGATCAGGCCACCGCTAATGCCACGATAAACAGAACTATTGGAAGCGTCTATCGTGATCATAAAACCCCATTAGTTCTGGCCCTTCATCTCTCTTTACAAAGGTAATCTATCGAAAAACAATTAAAAATAAGACCAGCATACAATCTAGTATCCCAGTGCACTGAGGGACACAACAGTGAAACATTGATCGGGATGCGGCAATTCTTAGGTTTGCTAGTCAAGGCTCATTTTGGAATTGAAATATGTGGTATGCATAGAATTTAAGAGTGGTCAATTAAAGCTATCTGAGTCGTGGCAATTTTTTTTAAATTAAAAGTTTGGCTTGGTGGTAGTGCTACGGCAAAGATCATAGGGTGACCAGGATCAATGACAGCCCTCTCTATGCACCAGAAACAATCTCAAGAAGTGCCACATGATTACCATTGAAACTGCTGAGTAATTGCATGATAAAATGTGAAGTTTGACCAGGTAGTGGTACTACGGGAAAAGTTGTAGGGCCATAAAAATTGATAGGATCAGTCCTCCGTGCACAGGGGGTGAATGCTAGAAGTTTCATGTGTTCCCATGTAAACTGTGGGTTATGGTTCTGCCTCATGTGTGCTGTTTTGTCATTGTGCTTATCATTTTTATATTTGTGCTTGTGCTTTTTCTCCCGTGCCTTACTCTCACTTTATTTTTCAGCTTTCATTTCGCCGTCTGAAGATTGATTCACTCTTGCCCAAACTCCTGTGATGTCGTGTGACAGCCTTGAGTATGCCTGTGTCTCGTTGTCCAATCACGTTTCCTCTTTCGGAATCGGCTGTGGTATTTCATTCATTGCTTCCACCTGTGCTTAATTCTGGGTTTCGCGAAACTTTGAGTGAATGCATTCTTTGATAGGATAATTACTAACCCGTACTAACCAGCACTTATTTGAGGGCGATTGTATATATTTCGTCACGTAGTATTAACCTAAATTAACTCATTAGCGAGTGCGAGTGTTTCTAGCTTTTGTAATTCCTTCCCAAGCTTTCCCTGATTAACTACGTTTAAAGCTGTGCTTTCCTTCGTTTCTCTCATGGTGCTTTTTACTCCTCACGTTTAGATTACCTCAATCTAAACCGTCTAGCTTGATTGATTGTCTCAGCGTCTTGTCTCGAGTCATCATTGTTAACCCGGTCCTCGTGAATTTGTTTATTAATCCCATGTGTTTATGTTTCCATTCAAGATTGCCTTCCGAGTCCCCGCCTCCTCCCGTGTGTATTTCAGTGGGCAGGAGTGAAGCAGTCGGCAGAGGGGGAACTTTGTATTGGCTATGCGCTGCATTGAGAAATCGCCGCTCCTGTGTCTTCCTGAGTATTTCCTTTGTATGATTCCCGAGCCTTGTGTTTTGCTGCGTGAACGTCTTGTCTGCCCTTTGTCTAAGTCTCCCAGTGTTCCTGTCAGTCTAGTTAGGTCAAGTGTGTGTTGGTTTTTTTTTTTTTTTTTTTTTTTAGTTTAGCCACTTATTGGGCGTATTCGAATCCCCAACACGAGTCAACACGAGTGCGAGGTGCGGGGTTTTTTGTTCCAAACACGGAAATGCGAGTTCGGGTGTTCTCCAGTCTCCAACTCAGGCTAGCCCATGGGGCTGCGTATGATGCAGAATAAAACTGAATTATTGCGATACCAACGGTTTTTACAAAATTTCAGCAAGATCAACCCTAGTAACCTGGCCTGAAAGTCACTTCATGCTTCTGTACGTAGTTAATTGCCACTGAAACTACTTACTCTCGTGAATAGAGGGCTATTAACAAGATTAATTGGTGAAATTTATGAAAATTTCACATACGTATCTCCCGCGTCCGCCATCTTTTGTTCTTGTCAACACTCGTCCCACTCTCTAAAAAATGGAGTGACAAGAACACGTTCTCATGTTGGTTCTCAGCTGTTCGGAACTTCGTTCTCATGTTGAGTCAACTAGAGTGACGCCAAGAACAGGGATTCGAATATTCCCATTGAGTGTGTACCTTTGTTTCCCCTGCCTTGGGCAGTGTACCTGAGTTTTCCCATTGATTCAGTGCATGTGCACGGTGTTTTATTTCTGGCTTGTTGCCTACCTTTCTCATTTAGTGTTTGGTGTTCAATAAACACTTTTGGATCCTGCATCTGGTGTCCCTCCGACCTCTTCTTAACATTGTGCCAGTTATCTTGCTCGCACAATGGATCCATGGCAGCATCCAGGACGAACCATAATATCTGGAAACTCAGTTTTGGGGGTACAATTATTGACTTATATTTCCATTTTAAATATTAGGCAGCCTTGAGAGGCTAATGGGGAAAAAAAATCAGCAGTGTTTTTTTTTTTTTTTGTCATTGTAATACTCATTTAGGCCTCAGGAGGCTAGTTTGTCTTCAAATTAATGACAACAAGAAAAACAAAACAATTTTAGAAAGTAACAACTATTTTTTTTTTTTTTTTTTTTTTTTAGGACAACACTAAGGGTTTGTCATTGAAATACTCTTTCGGCCTCAAGAAGCTAGTTTATTCTCATTAAAGGGAACAAGTGGGGGAAAAAGTTTTGCTGCTGAAATTTATTTTGCATCTTTTTTCTGTGTGTTTTATTGTCATACTCACTTCAGCCACAAAAGGCTAGTTTTTCATCAGTGGACTCAAGTGAAAAACAAGTTTTGGCGGGTTATTTTTTCAGCAGAATGTTACTGTTTCTTGCTGTCATACTCATTGGGCCTCATTCAAGAAGCGATATAAGAACAAATTTTCTCTTATTTTTGTTCATATCCCCAATTTTTTATTTTGTTCTTACCCCTTGATTTCTGGGATGCACTAATGTTTTCTTATTTTTGCTCTTCTCTTTGGCAAGAGAAAATTTTATGAGTGGTCGATAACACTCTTACCAAGATAAGAGAAAACAGAACTGTTATCTCTGTCCACAAATTGCTTGTCCAATGCACAGAAATACAAATTTTAAAACCTAAACATTAAAAATGCATAATATAATCAAATTTTGATTTATATTTTTGAGAAATTGTAATGATTTTATTATTTAATTCTTGGGCTAAAGAGTTTGGCCAGCTGATCGTAATTTGGGCTAAGCTTAGACCTTAGATACTTGCGTGCGTTCTGCTTCTGAATGGCTTACCTATTGCTGTTGGACACTTTGGCCATCCAGGCCTTGCGCAGAGAGCGCATTTTTGAGATCGCGCGGATCTGTTTGCTGAGATAGATGAATGGCTGCTGAGCCGATTTAGGGCTCTTTCACACTAGGTACGAATGTTCCGTACCGTGCCACAGTGCGATTGTCCCCCCTCCCCTCTCCCCCACTGGTCAGCTTTCACACTAGTAATATCTTACTGTACCTGAGTACACTTGCATACATGTCAAAATTCTGATACAGCGCGTTGCAGTATGCACCTAAGTGGTTTTAAATGGGTAACGATTTTAAAACGAGGCGCCAATATATTTCGGGGGGTTTTATTATTGAGAAAGGGGTTTAGAATATTAATATCGCGAAGGCATATGCTGCGCGTGCCCTAGCAACCTGGTGTGTCATCTGTAACATGGATTACCACGTATAGCAGCACGAAAAATTAAACTTGAAATTTTCTTGACTGAATGCTTGATGTTTTTACACATCCGAATCTTTCTCTGGGTACCTAAACGTTGAGGTAAGCCGAAAATATACTGATTATATTCGATATTGGTGGATGTTGCATACGGAATTCTTTTGCCCTTGCGTTTTTGGCCAATTATGCTGGCCACTGCCTCATACCATGAAAATTTATCTACCTTATAACTTGAGATGCTAGACTTTCGCACCGCGTCCCGCACTTTGAAATATCGCAGCGGCTTTTTCTTTAGTTTGTCACGGCACTGATGTATTATTCTGTGATAACCACGCGAATGTAACTACTCACAAATTATTCCATAAATCTCTGAGTTTTTGGGTATAGTATCCAGTTGTGATTGTATGTTTTCATCCGCCTACATTTTGAGCAAGCACTGAATTTCTTTTCTTGAATGGAGATATATTTTTGCTACTGCATTAGTTAGAACAAGAGAGCCGTGATACATAACAGTAATCTTCTGTGCTCATGTCGGCTCTTTGCACACAGCACATCACCTGTCCTTATATGGTGTTTAGTGGGTATCATATATGCTCATTTAAAACAACTGGCCACATGCTTCCAATTTACGATGAAGTGGGATTCAACATTCAGCACACCTGGGTAAGAGCAGATTTGGACAGTAAAAGCGTTTGCTGCATCCGGAGTTTATTTCTCTTCTTTTTTCTCTTGGCAAAAAAATGAGAGAAAATATAAGATAAATTTAAGAGAATGTTGCTGCATGAGGCCCATTGTTTTTTAAATCGATAAATTGAAACAAATTTTTGGAGGTGAAAATTCTTTTTTAAATTCTGGACCATTGTCCTAATACTCATTTTGGCCACGAGGCAAGTTTTTGTTTTTTTTATCTGTGAAAACAAGTGAAAAATAGTTTTTCCAAATGATTTTTCTTCCAGGCCTAAAGTAAATGTTTATGGCTCGAATACTCATTTTGGCCACTAGAGGCTGAAGTGCACCACTACCTTTCCATATTTTAATGTTAAATAGGACTATTTCTTTATGCTCTCTAAAAACAGGGTACAAACTCAAAATGGTGTGCTAGCAAGTTATGTAACATAATCCCATCTTTAGTTTACTTAAATGTATTTTAATCACTTGCTAGCGAGTGGAAAATACTATTCATGGATAACCAACAACCAACAGCCATGTGACAGAACGGATATTGGCCGCATTTTAGCAAAAGATCCGATTCGTGTCACGTTTAACCGGCAGTGTAAATCCAGCCATATTGTCACGTCAGTGCTATTTTGTTCTATCTCCATATTTTACATTTTTGATGATTTTATACAATTGGAAATGGGGGGGCTAATTAGTCTTTCTTTTGCAATTATGTCTGCCCGGATTACAGCCCCTGTATTGGTGCATTTCAAGTCCATCTTGTTCTATCTCCACATATTTTTTAAGAAAGTACGTCCCATCCTGGTCTCACTCCATTCTATCCAATCCAGTTGTTGCAAGTGAAGTTCTCGCTCTCCAGTGTCACTGACTACCATGCTTGACTGACATATCTCCTCTTCCCCTGAATGAGGCAGCGAGCTCAAACTTTTCTACTGCATGGATTTGTTCTTAGGCTTTGAATAAGAAGTCTGGCAAGCCAGCTGCGAAAGGTGATGATGGGTTTTACCTGACCTACCAGGTCGTGCTTGCATAATAAATGCGATTTACAGTCAAATTATAAATGTACTTATATGAGCAGCATGCTAAATACTAGGCAAGGGAAAAAAGAAGACTCTCAAAGAAAATCTACAATATCTAATCCCTGCAAAGAACCAGAATTTGAGGTTTAACTGGATATAGTGCAAAATTGGACTCAGTGCAAAACCCTACAATTGTAACGCCACGCCTCCAGCCCTCAAATTCACCAGCCTATTACAACCGGGACCGCATTCCACACTCCACCTAATTGTCTACAGCTGTTCCCTATCGTGTGCATGCAATAGTGTTCTCTATGTAAGACAGACTATATTACTATTTTGGAACCTTGCTTTCTTGTTCTATTGTATCGTGTTTTCTTTGCCTTGCTGCTGTGCCGTGAAGGCATAATAAATAACCAAATCCATCTTCGCACCTGAGTACAGTGCACACTTCCTGATCTCCGTGCACAACACCGGTGCTCAGTGATTAACCCTTACAACAATAAATGTCTTTTTCTTTGATTAAATAATCCACGAATATCAAAGTAACATAAAATTTTCTCCAAGGCATTTATTTATTTTCCCTGAACATCCAGCCTTTTATACGGTAGAAGTACATTCTTCCTAGCAAGAATCAAAACAAAGGCCTAGAAGTTGTGCACTCCGTGGACACTAACTCAGTTCTGGAAAGTTTCAGAAAGTGCTATCTCCAAGTGACAATCGTTCATTTCCTTAAAAATTCTCAATCAGTTTTAGCTAAGGGTTTATTGGCTTGTTTGGAGCAATCGTTCTGACACAGGGAGCATTTTCCCCCAGAGATCAATTTGTTTGGGCTGGTGTGAACACAGCAAACGCACTCTGATGCGGAACAAAACAATCAGGCCGAGACCGCCAAAAAAAGGTGGTCTCGGCTTGCTTCCACTCGAACCCTGGAGCAGTTCGTTTGCCGTGAGAACACAAACGTCTCAGCAACCGGCACAACTGACTGACAGCTGTTGCAGAGACAGTCTAGCAAGACCCCTCATCCCTCATAGACCCCAATTGTCAGAAATTGATCACACTTTCTGTCTCCTAAGTGGGTGCGGTCGCCGATCTTGTTGTCAGAAGTGGTTGCTAAATGGCAGCAATTAAAGGTTGGGATATCTATCTCTATCTATCTCATATCTGCATGTTGCATGCATATTTCCTTTTACTTTTCAACATCATGCATTTTACAACACAGCTAACGGCTGTACTCAGCATTACGAATATGAGGTAGCTGGCCAGCTACTGTGTTCGCAAATGTGATTTTACATGAGCTTAAAAATTAGATTTTGGCTTGCTAGCATTTACTCTTGGAGTGGTTGTTAGGTTTTGAATAGGATAATGTTTGGCCAGGTCTGAATTTTTTTTTTTTATTTCAGTGGGACTCCCCGGTATAATAAAGGCTAAATAATAATACTCAAATTGCAGAAAGTATTTTACTGTAATTGGCATTAGCTAGGTTATAGCTTGAAGGGTATTGCATCAGCTAGTTTGAGCCTATAAAGCTGGTCTGTAACACGACAGTTGCTTATCTATTCCTTACCTGTCTGCATACTGTACTTCGGAAAAGAAAAGATGGGTAGCTTCCTCCTATTATTGCAACCTATTGCTGTACAAAGTTTCGGCATTTTTAACGTGGATGGCCAACGCAAGACACACTTCACATTTAATTTTTGTGCCTTATTTTGCCGCTTGTTTAATAACTGATATCAATCCAGTTAAAGACCATAGCGATCAAATATATTCATTTTCCCCTTTAAAAATGATTAAACATCGATGACAATAATAGTATTACTGAACATATACAGCACCCTCCATAATTATTGGCACCCCTGGTTAAGATGTGTTAAAAGCCTAAAAATAAATTCAATTTTTATTGCAGAAGCATACTCTCACACTGAAAATTGCAGAAAAATGTAACCTTCAACTCAAGTGAATTTTAAGGGAAAAAAAAAATCACTGACTAAGAAATAATTATTTTTCATAAAATCACCTGTTCCACAATTATTGGCACCCCTAACAACTCCTAGGAAATAAATGTAATTGAAGTATTTATGTCATTTCTACAGTAGTTTACAAAGTTGATCAGAGTATCTAGGAACATTTCATTACTAATTCATCACTTCTTGTTTCCCTGGGGTATAAATATGATGTGAAACAGAGGCCATTTCTCTTATCCACTCTTCAACATGGGAAAGACAAAGGAACACACCATTCAAGTAAGGCAGATGTGTGTCGACCTTCACAAGTCAGGCAATGGCTACAAGAAAATAGCCACTCGCCTGCACCTGCCCATATCTACTGTCAGAGGAATCATTAAGAAGTTTAAAACAACTGGAACAGTGGTAAACAAGCCTGGACGAGGACGCAAGGTTATTTTGCCACCACACACAGTGAGGAGGATGGTAAGAGAAATAAAAAGTTCTCCAAAGCTCACTGTTAAAGAATTGCAACAAATGGTAGCATCTTGGGGTCACAAAGTCTCCAAAACAACCATCAGGCGCTATCTACATGCCAGCAAGCTGTTTGGGAGGCATGCACGAAAAAACCTTTTCTCTCACAATCATAAACGCAAACGCCTGGAGTTCGCTAAGCGGTACTGGGACTTCAACTGGGACCGTGTGCTTTGGTCAGATGAGACCAAGAGAGCTTTTGGCAACAAACACTCTAAGTGGGTCTGGCGAACACAAAAGATGAGTATGCAGAAAAGCACCTCATGCCCACTGTGAAGTATGGGGAGGATCGGTGATGCTGTGGGCCTGTTTCTCTTCCAGAGGCCCTGGGAACCTTGTTAGGGTGCATGGCATCATGAACGCTTTGAAATACCAGGACATTTTAAATCAAAATTGGTGGCCTCTGCCCGAAAGCTGAAGATGGGTCGTCACTGGGTCTTTCAGCAAGATAATGACCCTAAAGATGTGGCCAAATCTACACAGAAATGGTTCACCAGACACAGAATCAAGCTCCTCCCATGGCCATCTCAGTCCCCAGACCTCAACCCCATTGAAAACCTGTGGAGTAAGCTGAAGAGGAGAGTGCAGAGGAGAGGACCCAGGTCGCTGGATGATTTAGAGAGATTGTGCAAAGAGGAACGGTCGAAGATCCCTCTTTCTGTATTCTCCCATCTTATGAAACATTATAGGAGAAGATTAGATGCTGTTTTGTTGGCAAAAGGGGGTTGTACAAAGTATTAACATCAGGGGTGCTAATAATTGTGGCACACATGATTTGATGTAAAAGAATTATTTCTTAATGTGGGATTTTTTTTCCCACTGAATAAATGCACTTGAATTAAAGGTTGGATTTTCCTCTTTTTTTCATTGTGGTCCTATATTATTTAGAAAAAAACTGAATTTATTAGAAGCTAAAGAACACATCTTAACCAGGGGTGCCAATAATTATGGAGGGCACTGTAAATACAAGCATTATTTCAGTTTACATTTTTATTCGTGGTTTCCCGCAGTCCATACTGTGTTTCTGTATTGCCAGATGTTGCGTGAGCGCTGCTGAGAGAGACATGGGTCTCGAGAAACGTTCATTTTCTTCTGATCTGTTGGTCTTAAAAATGCCATTGCAGCACCGTTTGGAAGATACAGTATGTTGACTGTAAAAAATAAGTCCAATATTTAATTCTGTGACAATGGGGCAAAAAAAATCGGAGATAATCTGTGCTTACGTTCACTTCTTCCCATTGGAATCAATTTATTTCTGGACCCGCTATCTAAAGGGGCAGGGCACCCCCCTGACTGACACTCCGGTAGAAACGCCCCTTCCTTTCCAGGTAAGATTTCTGTCCAATGAGAGAACAGTTTGTTCGCGCATGGCATTTGTTTTCAACTTTGGACCGGTAGAGTCTGTTGCCGTTTGAACACAAACAAGCCAAAGGACAAATGCAACAATTGTATCATTTTTGCCCCTGAATCGGAACAAAGCAAGTGAGCCACATGTGTGAGTGTACCCTAAGTTGATCATGCATAGTGAAGTATTAACAGATCTGTTAACTGTCAAATATTTTTGTGGTCAATGAAGGAGGGACATTGAATATTGGAAGCTTTATTAATCTAAACCCTAAATATGGAGATACAACAAGATGGCACTGAGGGTGTGATAGAACAGAATAAGCACTTCTGATACATTTTGATCTTGAAAATTTTGATTATTATGGTTATTATTGATTTTTTCGATCTATAATTGGATGTTGTTTATTGAATATTGCAATTATAGTAAAATGTCTATTCTTAATCAGTCCTTCAGTTGAGAGTTGAACTGTTGGTACTTAGACTGTTTGTTCTGAAATCTCTTCTTGTTAAGGACTCCCAATTTGAAATGCAGCAAGCCATGGGCCCTAATTTGATAGAATTTTTATCCTAGAGACCCCCTATCTGAGATGACATTTTTAGATATGAATTTGGTTAGAATTTCATAATTGCCTGTACTGGAGGTGAAGAGATTCTTGTGGAAAAAGTGAAAACTCTTATCAGAATAATCATTCTTACACATTGTGTTAACTTCTAGTGAAATAAAATAAAATATTAGCAAGGCCATATAAAAAATCAGTTTATCAGCATCCTAAAGACTTTACTTTTCAGAGGCAGACGGGAGGTTTTATATTTTTTATTTTATTATAATTAGTGTTTGAGATCCAACAGGGCAACAAATCCAAATCACGAGTATATGTAGTGCCATATGGAATCAAATTTGCCTCACCCAATGGTGACGGAGTGATTGAAAGCTGAACAGATTGTCTGCTGCATGGACTAGGACTGAGCATTTTTCTCATTTTCTTTAGAGTGCAACAAGTTTTCAAAATAAAAAAAAAAACAATTGGAGGTAAGAGGGTTTTTATGGTGCAGAGAAGAATGCTGACTGACTAATTCTTTATTTATGTGACCTAAAATTGAACTACTCCCCATTTTTATTGGGATTCCCAGAACCCCCTCAAAGATCCCACTTGGGGAACCAATGACATAGACCAGTCTAAATTACCCTTGAGGCCAGACTGCTCATTTTTCTTTGTTTAATAATCCAGAGGGAAGTCTAACATTTGACTTTGTGAGACTAAGAATTCCGTCCAAGAAGTGTAAGGCCCTTTGTTGAAGGAAGGTCATGCAAAGTATAGTAGTGTGCAGTAATGATTACACACAACCACTTTTTCATATTTCATATTTTAATGTCCTTGTGCGCAACATATACAACGTAGTTTCTTTTCTCTCCCACACAACACACTGCTCCAGCTTCCTGAAACACCCCGATAGCATTCTGCCATTTTGACCTTCAATTGTTCACATCCCCAATTCAATTTTCGCACCTAGCTGCTAGTTTGGAATGCCTTGAATCACGTGGGCTACGCCCACAAACACAGCTACATTGAGTGTGCAATATAAAATCCTATTTATATGGACTTATAAAGGAAGAGGAATTTAAGAGGCAGTGGCTGAAATTCTTTTTTAACAGTATTCCTCAGCAGAACAACCCCAACCTTTTTTGTGTTCCTGTCATTTTACTGAGGACTGCTTCATGAACTGTTCACAATTCAATGCTGGATATTCTCAAAGGTTACTCCTGAAAGACGGAGCTATGCCCACTTTGTTACGACCTGAAATTTCAGGTTGTTTTGGACTTCGTAGTGTAATGAAGCCACAATGCTAATGTTGCATTGCTCGTCACATGTTCGGTAGTTTTGGTCGTTTATGCCCATTATGTTTTGAGCCAAAGCTCACTTGTCCTTTTGCTTGTTTGTGAGGGTTCTGCACATCCTTTAAAGTTAGTAGGAGTTCACACAGGCAGTGTCTTCATATTCAGTAAAGTTACCTCCGCTAGCTTAGCCATTTTTCCCGTTGAAATTTGTTGTAATCTGTTAGTATCATGCTAAGCGAGGATTAGCATCCTCTGGGTCAGTTAATCTAGATACTGGTTCGCTAACAGTATTGCACTTATTAGAAGCTCTGAAGCAGCAGACCAAATAAATTGGGAGAAAAATATATCAGCATGCCTAAGAAGGGATTACAGTTCTGTAGTTCTATCGTCATTGTGAATTTAAGAATATTATGACAATCGTTGAGTGCTTTTAAAAGTTATAAAAATGCTTAATTCACTTGAGAAAGACATGAAGTTGCGTCGCAATATCGTTTTTTTAAACAAAAATTTTTATAAGCTTTTACAATAAAAATTTGTAAAAGTTTTTTAAACTTTGAAAAAACACTTTCAAATTTTTTTTAAAGTAGTAATATATTGTCACGAGGTTTATTATTAAATGTATATCAAAATCTCTTCTTATCAGAGTTGGGTTCAAGTACTTTCAAGTACTTTCAAGAATTGGATGAAAGTTTTTTTTTTTTTTAATACCAAAGTGCTTATACTTGTATTGGAGTACTTCCTATTAATGCCTGATTCTAACGAAACTGTCCTGACTTTTGCAAAAACAATTTTAGGTCAATTTTGCTAGTTTTTTCTCTCATTAGTAGCAAGCAGGGTCTCAATTAACTGGCTCAATTAAAGTGAGAGATCAATACATGTTTTTTAATACATTTTCAGAATGTTTTATTGAGTCATTGACCAAATGAGTTCATTACCGTCACACACTTTCAATTGATGATAACTGAATATGTATGAAAGGTAGACCTATTATTTTTTTCATGTATGTTCTATTAATAGTTCAGAATAGCCAAATAGTGTAAATATTCAGAAAAATCTTTATTGATATAATAACTTTAGTTATTATGTTCATTACTGTAACAAAATTATGTTTTATACTAAATTTTTCCTGTAGTGTAAATTTTACAAATAAATAAAAAATGTCAATTCAGTAATCTGAAAAGACTTGACAAATAGTTCCTGTCCAAAAATAAAATTTGAAGTTATCACTCATTCCCATCCAAATATTTACATATACAGCAAGTGTTACGGTAATGAAAAGCTGTTACGGTAATGACCTCACATGGCATTCATACATCATAGAAGCCAAGTTTTTAGTATTCACAAATTAGGCTATATGGTCCAAACTTTTTCACTGTTTATCATGTAAGGCTACGTTAGAATTACTGAATGATTAGATTGTCTTGGGTAATGACAAATTAAGCTTGACTTTACAAAAAAAACAATGAATCAAGAGCAATTCATTACAGAATAACAAAAGTTTTAATGCAACCACAATCAATACAATGTATTCAATAACACTTTCAATTAATTAAGAGCGATTCATAAAAAGTATCAAAGATATTAAAAAGTTGAATGGTAACTGAATAGCTGAAACTCTTGAGAGCATTTTAAAGTTTGAATGAAGTCTAGCTGAAAAAATGGTGAAGTAGTTGAAGTTTAAAGAGGCTGAAGATTTGAAGGATTTGAACATTCTCTCCATTTTGAATTAGGAAAATTTTTCAGAAAAAGCTTAATATTTTAAAAAGTATGACTAACTTCAAAAAGTTGAATGGAAGCCCTAATGTCCTGAACGAGTTGAACGTTTTGATATTTGAAAGGTTTTTCTAGCACAAAGTATGAAGGACTAGTTAGACTGCAAAAAACAGCAGAAGACTCAGAAAAATAAGAACATATAAAAATTTGGATAACAACAGTGTGAATGCTGACTCAGCATTCACACTAATAACAATCAGTAACTTTCCAACCCTCTTCCCCCTTTCAACCCTCCCTTATTTATGTTTTGCCCAGCTCTCTGCGGCAACACTGAAGTGTCTGGCCGACAATGTAGTTGGCATAGGCTCAGGGATCAGGTCTATGTATTACAGAATATCAAATAATTCTTCATTTCAATAACACATTTCTTACAATTGAATTGCAACTCTGCGTTTTCGATCTCCCACTAACTGACACTCATTCATTCTTTTGGCCCAATCTCAAATCAACCCCTAAACCTCAACCCCTGAACCCTAATCCTGCCCTCACTGATTTATCTGGAAAGTGATTGGATAACAGAGCCTCAGGAGTCCTGGTGCTTGCTCTCGCTCGCACATGCACACGCACACACACACACACACACACACACACACACACACACACACACAGTTCTAACCTCTCTCTTTCCTTCCTTCGGTATTCTTCTACAAGGTCTAGATTGCTGCGAATCTTAATAATATCTCTGTTACGGAAATGAACTGTTCATGCTCCGGAGACATGTATTTGGCCCAGAAAATAATTATTCACAAATGGTTGGCCAAAAATGGTAACACTGCTAGTTAAAGGGTATAACCCCAACCATTTTTTGTATTTATATGTATATTGAATTATGGGGACGTATTGTGATAATTTTGGGTTTAAGGTAAAAGACAAAAGCCCGGACACATTACGGTAATGAACTTTTAGGTTGAAATGTTGTCATAAAATATAGAGTAATCCATCAAATGCAAAGACAACAGTAGTCCTACAATTAGTACATACCATAGGTTGATATATAATACAAAAGTATGATTGTTTTAGTAGTTCAGTCTATCAAATCCTTACAGACATGACAAAATGCAATTTCGTGAGAATCACCCTAAAGTACTTGTACTTGTATTCAAGTACTTTTCAAAGTTCTTGACCAATCTGTCTCCTAAGTGCTGACAGAGATTGGTCAAGTACTTTGAAAAGTACTTGGATGCAAGTACATGTACTTATTATTAGGTATAATTAGGCATTATTAGGTAGTACTCAGATACAAATACAAGCACTATGGTATGTAAAAAAAAAAATGCTTGCATACAATTCTCAAAAAGTACTTGAAAGTACTTGGACCCAACTCTGCTTCTTATACGGATTTTAAAATGTGACAACCAACTTCATATTTTCGGGAGACTTGAAAGATATAATATTCATCTTACCAAGTGTGAAGGCACCATTGAGCTCATTTGCCTTTGTCAGAACTTTGATGTCTCTCTTACGTTCGCCAAAGTGGATGAAACTAAGGCTCGTAAGTGAAAAAAAGTCCTCTGATTCCAACACTGAATTGTTGACGAGGAACTCAAAACCAAGATTTTCCAACTCAGTGCCCTGAGAGATTGAATTCAAAGCATTCATGCGGACATTCGCCAAAACTGCTATACATTATGATACGTTTCCATGAAATGAACATTGTCTTCGTTGAAAAAAATCCCAACTGAAAAGTTTGATGAAATGCCACAGTCAAAAGTTATCATGCCTAGTAAAAAAGAAGATGAATGTCAAGTAGCATATCAACAACATGTCCTCCTGCCAGCTTTTCTTTTTTGAAAAGCTTGGTCTCTGCAGAGGGCTGAAGTTTCGCTTTCCAAATCAACAATCCTCATGTGATGTAAAAGCTGCCTTTGAGAAAGTTTAATGGAAACTGGGACCACTTTTACGGGAATCCTACAAGGACTTGACTTGTGCCACTCTGCGTTCTACTGCATTAAATTACATCGACAGACGTAGCCTTAAACTTCCCAAAGCTCTTCTTAAGGCTATTAACAACTGCAAAATGTGCGATTCAATGTTAAAAACCAGATTAAGGCTATGGACTAGTGGTGTGGACAAAAGTGACTACTTAAGACTATGAAGTCAAAGTTCAGTCTCTGACTCTTCCAAGTTTATTCAACTCAGCATGGAACACCCAAAGACCTGAGGCAGACCTCCTAGGCATTATAAAAGTTGATTACCGCATTGGAGGAATTACTGACCGTAGGGAAATGATAAGTTATGCAAATAAAATTAGATAGCGTTACATTTTCCTTCGATAGCAATGCAAGCAAGTGCATTTAGCTTGATAATGAACTACCGCTATGACAACTGACAATAGCAGGTAATTTTAAATGGGCAATGACATGGTTTTGTTTGTCATTTTATCTGACAATATTATTGAGTGATTTTGTTACGGTATAAATTAATCATTGCGGAGACTCCAGACGAGCTATTGGTTGGCACTTGTGAAAGCTGCTGGGACTGCCCAGGAGGCAGGTGACTTTGCACTGCCAGTATTAAGGTGGATTTGGAGTAGCAGCCCGTGTAATCGATCTAAGCACCCTGGTATGGATCAACCAACAGTAATGAGGTAACATGACGACATAGTCATCATGTTAAATGATGATGATGATGATGTTAAATGATGATTCCAAATACATATGGAAATAAATAAATCAAGAAATAAATATGGCCATTAATAAATATAAAAATGAATTAAGAAAATAAATAAATGGTGAAACAAATAAATGCCTGAATACCCATTTGTTCATTATTTTTACTTGCAAACGTATTTATATGTATGTATTGTTATTTATTTATTTATGCTGTCATTTATTTATTCATTTATTTATTTTTTATTTTGGCAGTTTTTGGGCTTCCATAGGGGGCACGAGCTCAAACCGAGTGTTTCTGACAGACATACTGCAGTGATGGCCAGTATTAGAAAACTGAGGTGTTTTTTTTTTTTTAACACTGAAACATGCATACAGATTCTAGTAGACCCCAAGAATATAAAAATGGCCATAAAAGCTTTAAGTAACAGCAACCAGCGACTATAGCTCTGAATAATGCTGTCTTGTTCACAGAGGGCAGAATGAGACCTACACACTGTCAGGGAGAAATTCAAACATGATCAGTTGTGCATAGATAAGAGGTTATAAAGTATGACCCAAGCAGTCCAAGCGTATTGGAGCCGAAAGCTAAACTTATTTTTGTTGACAGATGATGGTTCTCAGGGAGAAGGAATGTGGTGTTTATCCTACCTCATGAATACATCTATCTGAAGCACTTTTATGATCGTGTAATGGCCAGTGCATTAAAAAGACCCAATTTTAGCTCACTCTCTCAACACAACAAAATTATCTTTCTCAGTTTATATTGTGGACTTCCTCCTCCCTTTTATTTTTAGATCCTTCACTCACCATGATATATGATATAAGATTATTGCTTGGAGTTGCATGATTTCATTTTAATGAAATTCTCTCTCTTGAGAAAATCTACACAATGTGCACAACTCAATGGTCCAAGCACAATTGAAGATTCCACTGTTGGCAAAATACCTGAACCTGATCAGGCGAGGACAATACAAGTTTCAGCTTTTCAGAATTGTTTCAGAGGACATATTCAGACATTTACACAACCTGATTAATTTAATTGCATGCAATATCTTGAGCACAAGATTTCACTTAATGAAGCCAAAGCCTTTTTAATGACAAGTCCGTGCCATACTGGTTATGGCAGCCAGGCAGTAAGCTGAATATTAAAAAAAAAAAAAAAAAATTCCTGTCATCAGATACAAAGTAAATTTTTTTAAAATACATTTTAGAAATGTTTCCACTCAGTTTGGCTTTTACACATGCATCAACCAGCAGTTTCTGCCACAAAGTCTGGTTGCCATCCATCTTCACTGTAGAGGATGAAATTTTTTGGGAATCCTCTGAGTCAAGGGGTTCTGTGGGATTGGGAGTCAATTTCGTTAATCATCATGTGACTGGAACGGGACAGGAAAAAAAAGTTGATGAGACTGAAAGTCATTATAATGATTGATTAGTTTTTACATATAGTATATAAGTATGCAGCTGTCATATGAATATACATCTGTATTTTAAACAAAGCAAAATACTCTGCTGTCTTTTTCATTCTCTCCTGTCATCTCTGGTGGTTGCTAGGTTGCAGCCAGCCACCTGATCAGAGCACGATATGTGTGAATGGACGATGCATGTGCAGCTACCAAAATTCAAGGGCCAACATTAGAGTTTGAATTGTTGTTAGTAGATTGTGTTGCAATGCAGAGTCAATGGCAATGATCCATGCATTACTCTGGGTGAACTTTTGGACCAATCAATTGTCTTAAATAAGTTTTTAAACGTCAAGAGTGACGGTATCAAACTTTGTACCAGTAGCTGAAGCGTGTCATGATGGGCGCGGGTGCAAGAATTATTCTCCCCACCTCAGTCCACGCCCCTCACTCAGTCCACGCAATCACAAAAGTTGGACCTGATCCCCGTAAGTTTACACATACAAATGCACCCACTAACAGAAATATACTGGTAAAATGTAAAGGTAGCACATCAGTTAATGTGTTAGGAAAGACACTGTGCATGTCTGTGATTCGATGCCTCTGACTTTAGTTCGTTAAATAGCCCAATGTGAAATAGCTTGCCAAAATCTTACATTACAGATTAGCGGGTTAGCCACAATAACAGCTGCACCAGTCAAACCTAGAAATGTCTGTTGCTCGCTAGCTAGGTGGCTTTGGTATAGCCTAATATCCCACATGGTTGCCCACACAGAAATTGGTTTAAAACGTAAAATTAGAATTTTTCAAGGAAAGAGAATTCATGTCATTCATTTTCAGACTAATGTCAATTTACTCAGATTTTTTTTCATTATTCAATGCATTTCTGTGAATCTAAAATATCATGAAAATCATGCGCACAAAGTATCAACATACATTTGCCAACTATTTTTAGTAGGTTAAACCTTAGACTGTATATAAAGTTAGCTCCTTCAGTGTTAGCGGTAAATGCTGCTTGTTGTATGCAGACCACAGACCAGTTCTACTATGACTGAATGCTTGTTACAAGGTGAGATAGTTCAGATCTTCTCCAAGTAGAGTTGTATGATGTTAAAATACATTTGCTGCTTTCCTTGTCCTTGGTGGTTTCTTGCTTAGCTCCCATGCCGTGGTCCCATATTGGCTAGCTTGCTAGGTAGCTAGTACATTGACTATGGATAAGTAGCTAGCTGTCCACCTCATACAGACCTTCTATAAAAATCTGAGCTGGCTAACCTTTAAAGATTTGGTAAATTGAGTCTTCAAGCGAATAGAATCCCAACTATCATGGGTTTAAAAATTATTTCTAACTAGCAACCTAGCTAGTTTGCTAATTAGGGTGACCCTACTGAATCTCGATTTTCTAACACAAGTTAGCTATCTCAAGCTAACACTTTTTAGCAAGCTAGCAAGATTCGGTAATAGGTCAATTATGCATGGAATGAAAAACGATTGTAAAAAGCCCTTTGCTCTGAACATGGCATTGCAGCAAACAGTGGCTACATTAAACTATTTTCAAAGTAAAGAGCGTTTTACCATAGATTTCCATTCCTACCGGTGCTGACCTATCATAGAATCTTGTTAAGATAGCCAGCTAACTAGTTTGCTATACCTTGATGCTGTAGCATCGCTGCAAACAATACATTATGCTATGCTCTCAGCAAAGACTTTTTTACTGTCAATTTTCATGGGACTTTCAAATCACTGTGGGGTATATTCAGCTGCACTGGGACCTAGCAACTTATGCACATGTAACGGTAACATTTCTTACATCTCTTCTCGACAGTTGCACTCTAGCTCTGTACAATTTCCAGTAGTAAATCAGCAAGCGACGACTTCTCTCAGAGAAGTGGTCAATCACAGCTGTCAATCATGACTTTACACCCACGTTTTACAGTATCAAGTAACTGCATAAACTAGACTTATCTGAAAAAATGAACAACTGAACATATTACAGCATTGTGAGAATTACTTAAAATGACAGAAACCATCTTCTGAAAAAACTTATTTGACACGTACGTTTATATTTTTGTGAGGCCCATGTCCCATCCAATAACATGGAGGGGGCAGGCTTATAACCTGTACTGCAGCCAGCCACTAGACGGCAATCAAGATGTTTTGGCCTCACTTCTGTATTTATTGATTTTGCATATTTGTCACTTTTTTATCCTAATGTTGTAGAAAAGCTGTTTTATCTTCGCAGCTTTTATTTCGACATATTACTTTCACTTCCACGGCAGCTGTCATGCCGTTATTTGTGCATCCCTTCTGACACAAAAAACAAAAGAGGGAATGTTCAAAAACCGAAATTGGATTATTATTTGAATTGGGTTTTCTAATTTTTTGTCTTTGGATTCAGACCAAAAAAAAAGGGAAAATGGCTCAGTGTTTCAATTTTTTTATTTTTAGCTTACATGGCTGAAGGCTACATCAGCTACTGTAATGGGTTTGCGTCCGGCGTAGTCCGTCGTCTGTAAACTTTGGTCTTCTTCTCCGAAAGTGCAGGACGGATTGTTCTGAAATTTTTTGTGGATGTTCCATATCAGTATGGGACTAAAGTTTGTTCAAGGCTTTTGAAAATTTTTAAAATTGAATTTTTGAGAAATTTTTGAAATTTTTGTTACAATGGAGGCCTATGGGAGGGAAATTTTTGATGGGCTTTATCTTTGAAACAGTAAGAGATAAGGTCATATTTTCTATTAACCTTAAATGGGAAGTCATATATGGGCTTCAATCTGGCACCCTGACTTTTGAGCTCAGATGACTTTGAAAGGTCAAATTCAAGGTTACGGAATTCCATTTGCCTATATCACCGAAATCACTGGACGGATTGTTCTGAAATAATGCATAGGGGGGCGCTAGTGAGACCACTGAAATGTAGACTGGTTTTTTCGAGCTCCTGCTGGATCACGGTTTTATTGTTTAAAAACTGCCTTTTTGATTATCAAAGTCTTTAATTTTTATGATTAAACCTTTGCTATTTGCTTTACATTCATGCCGCTTAAAGAGTACTGTCGATATGCCAAGTAAAGCTGCACGAGGCGAAAAGGGAGCTGCTCCCCCACCAGTGCTATTGTTAGCCATGACCAAGCTAGCTACCTTTAGATACTTAGCTCCCAAGTGACCCGCATCTGGCGGGTCCAACCCGCATTTGAATAGCAAAACCCGTGGACCCACAAGCAAGTGAAAAATCCTGCAATTTGCAAATTGAGAGATTTACGCGTTATTCCTCCACTCCTGTGTAATACATGGGTGCTCAGAGTCCGTAATGTTACGGATTTCCGTATTTTTAAAATTTTCCTCTGTAAGAACAAATCTGGCACAAATAAAAAGTAATTTCGGGTATGTGAAAAACTACATTTCCCATAAGTTCGGTTGATTGAGCCAATATGTGCTTTTGTACAAACTTAAACTCGTAGCCAATCAGACAGCCTTTTGTTGGTGATTGCGAGCAATGAGCACCGATCACGTCAGGGGCTGGGGGCAGAGTTATCACGAAGCTGTAGGGAAACTCTCGGTATGCGGCTGATGTTTAGTGTAGAACCCATTTTTATTTTGTGCAGATGTTGAGCCGTATCATCGATACTCCCGTGCATCACTCCTTGAATCACAGATGCAGCCCCCGAACACCACACCCAACACATTTCAACTGGTTAAAGGTTTCCTATCCATTCAGAATTTGTAGCTGATCATTTAAAATGTGAACCGCAAATATTGTGTGCTTGTTTGGTGCTGTCCTGCAAATACTAAATAACAGCAACTCAGTGTACATTTTAGATCTTATCTGACAAGTTGCTGTAAAGTTACTACATTGTGCCGAAGTCCACAATTAGTCTAAGCTGCTTTTCCACCGAACGCGAAACAAATTTTTTGTGCGACAGATTATATTCAAAGTCAATGCAAAGATTGACTTTGCGAGTTCGCGTGTACTTGCGTTTTTGCATTGTTTTTTATTACAATCTGTAGCGCAAAAAATTTATTTCGCGTTTGGTGGAAAAGCAGCTTAATGTAGCTAGGTAGGTAGTAAGGCTCCATTGTTTTCCATGGCCATTTGGAGCATTGCTTTTATGTAGCTATCTTGCTTGTGGATGAGATTATGGATATCTTTCCAGATCGTGGACATAATCTACGTCGCTTGGCAGTACAGGAAGTTGCAGCTGCTGATGATGGTACAGAACAGAACAGAACAGATTTGTTCTTAAGAGGAGATGCCCTTATTACAATGATGTCAGGACTGTCTGTCACAGTTGATGTGGTTTCGACTGCATAGACTTGTATACATACAATTGATTTTTGTGTTACACTGATGCATGTATGAATGTTAATGTATGAACATTTAATATTGTTTTTTTGCTTTGTTTATGATGACTGGATGAATGTGAATGAAAACAAATTGCATCTCAAAAAAATAAATTCCAAAATGGTGATGTATTATAAATTTGTGTCAATATGATGTGATGTCAATATTTCCTTAATTTTATATCCTACCATGTAGAACTTCCTTATTTTTTTGTGATCAATTGTTTTTTATTCTGAAGCATACAACAGATGGATATACAGAATGCCTGTGTTACAAAGTTCCCCCCACCCCCATCCCAGAGGAAAAAAAAACAGAAAAAACACAACCCCACAACATAGACGTTGGAACAGGGGGGGCGGAGGGAGCGGCTGCCCCCTCTCTCTCTCCCCCCCCCCTCCATCAGCCCCATACTGCCCCAAATCTTATTATTTTTTTATATCAGGGCTCTCAATTACACACGCTCACATGCCACACATGACATTTCTCACGCTGAGAAGTGATAAAACTCGCTGCGCATTAGTAACATAAACTGTATATAAAAGAGATTAGTAATCTATGAACGGATGAGGTGAAGGCAGACGGCTCTGCTTGAATCAGCAACCTATCAGCCAATCAGAAAATAGTATTTCTTGTTGCCGGGTGAAATAGCAGCGCCCTAATCACGTCTTCCACACGCGCGCGAATGCTATTGTGTGCACACGACAAAGAAGAGCTGGAAGTGGAAGCCCAAAATCAGGTAATCACTTCATCACTTAATTTTTTTACAATAACTGCTTATTACAGTCGAGGAACTGTGTAGGATATTTGCTTTATGGATCATTTTTTACCTCAGTGTAACAGCTTTGGACGGTTATGGTTAGATGAATTGACTTGTAACTTGTTACATGGAGGGTGGGGGCTCTTTGCCCTCCATGTAGTATATTTTGGATGAAACAAACCCTGCTCCGATCCGGTGTCAGAGGTGGGAGCCCAGTAACCTTCGCCAACTCAGCGCTTTCTTCTCCAGAAGCAGTATTCCCAAAAAGGCGAAAATGCAGTTTTCCGTCAAGGCACCGATTATCAACAAAATTAGTACCATACCTGCGCAGAGTTGGTTAAGGTGTAGCCTTGAACCAAAAAAAAGAAGAAGAAAAAAATTACCCGTGCTGTTCTGAATATAATATGATATTTCTTCCCGGGAAATCGCCTTTGAAAAAGTGGGTTCGTCTTATTTTCGGGGACTCGGCTTTTTAGTCAAAATCAGTGATTCTGCGTATTTTAGCCTATAGTCAATATACGTTGACAACAATAGATGGCGCCGAACTACAGTCTGCCTTGTTTTAAATTGGTTTTTCTCAAGGTTTTATCAGTATTTTCATATATATATATATATATATATATATATTTCGTGATTAAAACAAAATGTCATGAAAACCCCCTTTTTCCCAAAAATTTGTCTTGAGAAAGGGGGGTCATCTTACATCCAAAATTGTCTTATATTCGGAACAACACGGTGATAATGATTTTTATTGCTTACTTGGTAAATGTGTATTTGATGTACCTTGTAATATAGACTACAGAAATACTGCAAAAATGAAAAGCAAAATTACGTTTTACTATCCTTTATGTATTAGAAATGTCGACCAAGAGTAAATCTTATTTTGCTCATGTGATGTGTTTTTTTTTATAGTCAGGTATCATATGTGGGACAGACTGAAATAAATGCCCTATCAAGGAAATTGAACACCCATGGGTTTTTCACATCCAGACATCTAACAGCAGTGAATGAATGAAATCGTAACTTTAATATCATTGTTGATAAAATCCATGAGTAAGCTAAGCAAGCCCAACTGGGTGGCACGCGTAAACTGCTAGGTGTCCCAGTCTGAGACTTAAGCCTGGTCACCTTATTTATTAAATTTACCCCGGGTGTACTCAATGAATCTCCAGGACTTGTGAAATTAAGATGTCAAACAAAGTTTACATCATAGCCCATTACAGCACCCTTGGTTCCAAATATGTCCCTTGCTGCTGCTTGCATGAGCATACAACAGATTTGGCACAGGCCCCATGCTTATGTAAAAAGGGAGTAACTCAAGTCATTACCGGACAAAGATGAATGAAAATGAAAAACTTTAATAAAACCAATTTTATTTGAAAAAACGTACTTTGTTAGGTCACTGCTTCAGAGCCAGCTGGTGCACTTGTAGTGCTCAATTCATCAGCCTCAGGTACAAATTCTGTGCAGTCAACACTACAGAACTAACTATCCCAAATCTGCATATTTGCAAAACTATAAACTTCACACATAAATATTTCTGGACCACTGCCTAACAAGGACAACTTGACTGCAACAGCATCAATAATTGGCCTTCGACCACAGCTGCTTACAGCAAAGATTAGTGATGGCTTGTTAAGCACTGAACTGACTTTCCAAAAAGGGGTCCTGAGTGGATAAGATGCGACATCATGGGTACATCTCAATTCTCTTAAATAGCATCCATGTTTCCCTCACTAGTCTTTTCCTAGCGTCTCAGTCCTTCCCACCATGGAGAGATGCAAGGAAACTATGCGATGAGGGAAGAAACAAGGAATCCTTTCCTCTGAAGAATCACATGAATCCACATCCATTTCTGATGATGGCACACAGCTGGATCTGCTGCCAGTGTGTCATTACGGACTGACCGCATGGTTTTCAGCTGAAGTCTTTCAGGAAGCCTGCCCTTGTGAATACTCACTCATGGCTCCTCAGAGCTCTCTCCTCGCAGCAGAACTGAGAGCTTTGATATGACCTGCAAGATGGCTGATACATGAAAACTTCTGCTTCAAGTGAAGAGCAAGGAAGTATCAAATAAGATTTAAAATGTACCCCATGTCCTCCAGTTCTCAGATCCTTTCCAAAGGTGAGCAAGTGCACCTGATGAAATAACAACAAAAAAAGGCAAAGCAATTTATGTATAGAATGTCATACAATCAAAATAAAACTTCTTTAATTAATAAGAAATATGGCACAAAGACAGTGTAAAAACCCAAGGAGATTAGATGATAAAAGAGCAATAGTAAATGAGTAGTTGGAGTACTATCCGAAGGACTGTATATTACAAGGTAATAGTGCAAAGGACCACTAAACACTAATAAAACACCTTGGTAAATTTGCGAAGATCGAAGCAAGTAGTACCAATAAGTCATAATTAAGCAGCTAAAGGTTGTCACTGTGTCTCCATGAAATTACAAAAGAAGTTGAACAAATTGATCCCTTACATCTACATAAGCGGTGGCTAATGGACTGAAAATATTAAGCGCCAGTTGGATAGCCTGCATTGCAGGATGTGCCAAAAGCGAGCACAGAAGTTCAGAGTAGTGGAATTTTTTATTTCCCTTTTTTATTTACGTAATTAAAACAATGTTCTTAGTTGAATTTACCATGTTGCAGCATTGCAGAAAGAATGATGAGTGTTAAACTGCCAAAGGATTATTCTAATCTTTGGAAAACTTTCTTAAGCAAAATTATCAAACACTGGTTGGTACAAATGCGTTACCCACACAAGCCATTCTCGACCACAGCTTACTGACGTTTTCTAAACCGGTAATGAGCAACTTCGGAGACGTGATATCTAGAAAACAAGTTCATAGACGTATGTTCGCCAGCTAAATGGTGCAAGATATCTTTGATACTAACGTAGTTCGAGCGAACACAGAAGACTAGCAAACTAGCCACGGATTACAGCATGAACGATAGGTAGCAAGCTTATGCTAGTATTTTTATGTTCCATTAAGTTAATTGTTGATGCCATAATATTGTGTCAATTGGCCAATAACTCTAAAATTTTGCGGTTTAACGGGCTTTGCAGATCCTATTTTTTGCCTCAATTTTTAAACGCATGGTTAAAACAAGCTGCGTGATTTGCAAGAAGCAGCAAGATAGCTAGTTACCTGCAGGAGGACAGCAATCGTAGTCAATGCTCCAAAAGTTCTGCACCAGGTGAATCCGTTTTCTTATTGGTTTTTCAACCCAACTCCATCGCAGACCCCTTTCTTCGCCGTTGCCGTCACTCGTATTTTTCACGCCCCAGTTGACATGGATCTGAATGGGACAGCTTCGTGAGCATTGCACACTCAGGGACCTAGGTAGCTACATCTCATAATCGTAAATCTTCCTCTGTCATCTCTTCTTATGGACAAAATCCATCTCCTCACGTCGTCTTCGGTGGGCAAACTGAGAAAAGAGAGGTCGGCTTGCTTCTTCGAGTTACAGTTGGAACAGTCAGGACCGGGAACACCCGACTACTAACACTCTGCCATTGTTAATACACGGAGTATCAAGCAAGCATTAATTGGCGGAAGTCAGTTTACCTGCTATCCGGTTTGTATACCCGGAAATGTGAATAGGCCTATGAAGAGTCACTTCTTCTTATTTGAGTTTACTGGCAGTTGTGAATATTCAATAACTGATCCTGGTGTGCCATCTAGTGATAGAATATTGTAACTGCGTGCATAAATTTGCAGCTCCACGTCCACTGGCGGACACATCTGTACAAAAGATACACCGTTGTTCTTCTCGAACATTCTTTAAATTAATATTTTTTAATTTGAAACGAGTAACTCCAGTGAACACGCCAAATCCAGATAATCCGTAAATGATGAATTAAATTAATATTTTAATTTGAAAAATATATAAGTTGCTAGTGTCAAAGTAACAAAGTGAAAGTATACTTATCTTTTAAATGTAGGAGAGTAAAAGTCCCAGTTTAAAAAAAAAATCTTAAGTAAAATACAAATCCTCAAAAAAACTACTGAAATACTGTAACGAAGTACATGTACATCGTTACTATGCACCTTTGAAAACGGGAGCATCATGCACCCCCCCCGAAGAAAATCTCACTCTAGCCTGCATTCAAAGCTTGAGAGCCCTGTATATATATATACGTATATATAAAGAATCTGAATTCAAATGTGTCAGACTTACATTTAGGCCTATGTCTTTCATATCATAAAAAAAATTTGCTTTCTTTATCTTGTATGCAGCCTAATGACATGTGCCAGATGTAGCCTATAGAGACAATTTGGAAAACGTCTCCTTTGTTTTGATACATAAGGGTGCGCATTGTTTATTTCCTGTTAGCTAGCAAAGGCGGTAAATTCAAGCAATGATCCAGACAATGTCACCAAAGCGGATTTCGCATTTCTTTTCCATAGCTCACACTGAGTCTGCTAAGCGTCTAAGCGAAGCTAAACCGAAAAAGAGACGCTCGAACGAGTGTATGTTGAGGAAAAAGGAACCCGATCGCAGCTATGCGAAGTCCCGAATAAACATAGGGAAAGCATACTAACGTTGGAGAGAATTCCGGGAGTTGAATGGTTTTAATTCTGACGCCCAGGTCGCCTTGTTTCTATTTGAGGTGAGTAGAGCTGGGCCCCGTTTCAGAAAGCGGGGTTAGTGGTAACTCTGAGTTTGTTAGCTCAGAGTTGCAGGAAACTCTGAGTTTTCCGATTCACAATGCGAGTTCAGTCCAACTCTGAGTCAGTTACCGTGGCAACATACTCCGTTAAGCTAACCTGCTCGCTGGCAGGTTTTCAAATAACTCAGTTTCTTCTCCTCCTGAAACTGCAGACTGTGGTTGCGTGTCCGTTCCTTGAAGAGACAGAGGGCATTGAAGCGCAAATACTGAGAAGAATTCTCTGTTAGGAGAGAGTTATCTGACCAGGTTTAGATGTTTTATCATTTTCGGACGAATATTTGTTAGAGCGTTCCGTTTCTCTGTGGAATATATAGCCTAATTTATTTCAACAAAATTTTCAGCCCGCATATTGCTTGTGTGACACACCAAGGACATTCTCTCAGTTCAAAACAAATTGCGTAGCTCTTCATTTATTTTTTTTTGTTGCAAAAGGCAGTTCTCATTATCGTTTTGTTTTATTACGGAAAGAAACAACCACAACTTCATTCATTAAAGGCACAGTCAGTTTCTACCACGAGTACAAAACAGGCTAATGAATAACTCTCTGGGGAGTTTTTAATTCTTCACAATAAGCCCTACATGGTGGAAAGTCTGCTAATTTGCTGTAATGAATGATCAGCAGTTCGTATGCTCAATTCATTCCAAGTCAAAAGACCTCAAGATAGAACAACTAATGTTTTAAAATGTGAAAATTAAAGTCTGTGGAATTATCCTGAAATAAGTTATTTGTATTAGCTTGGAATGATACCGGGCGTTTATCACAACGAGCTGTACACGGCCATTTACCCAGCTGAGTGAGCCATTCTTAAACTGCTTTCACACGGACCTTGAAACAAATTTTTGCGACAGATTATTCAAAGTCAATGCAAAGACGCGCTTTGCATTGACTTTGAATGTAATCTGTCGCGCGAAAAATTTGTTTCAAGGTCTGGTGAAAGCAGCTTTACTCAGAAGTTTCACTTTAAGAAAAGCACGTTCATGTTCCAAGCTTCTGAAGGAGAGGGCGGCGGCTCTGTTGTGTTTTGAGAACATTTCAACTGTCAACAATAGTGACGTCATATCGCCGATACAGCCTTTAATAACTGTGTGGTAATCAAAGTATCCTGCTTAAAATCAAATCCTTGTTCAAAAACACTGTGCGTACATATATGAGCACAAACCCCCATCAAAAATCCCCCCCCCTCTCAGAATATAGTTCCAACGTCTATGCCCCACAACCCCACAAAGTCTCCCCCCCTCAAGAATTTCCTTATTTTTAAAAATCTCTGAGCACCCCTGGTAATAATGTATTATGAATCAACAAATTTAAACGCAAATTCCATCCCCGGGCCACAAAATGATAAGGAAATGTCTCGTCTACTCCCCCTCCCCCCGCCTGATCAAAATGAAACTGATGGACCAGCATTTTGATCCCTCAAACTTGGGAGGTATGAGATATGTCCTCAGTTGAAGAGGAAGATGAACTTCCACTCGTGGCAAAAATTGTTACGCAAGTTCTTGCAGTCTTTTAACGAACGGTTCGACGAGTTCAAACTGTTTCTCCAAAATCTTTTGTCCAATCAGCAGACGCTCACTGAGAGGGTTTCCAGCACCGAAAATCAAGCGGCAAACCATGAGCGGTGGATTCATGCGGTTGAAGCTTATGGTTCTGAGCTGCGGGAATAGACTGCAGGCTAAGTTGTTGAATCTCGAGGGGAAATCCAGGCCCAACAACATAAAGATCGTCGGGGTTCCGGAAGGTGAGGAGAAAGGGAGACCAACAGAATTCATCTCCAGGTTGATTTCCAAGCTTGTAGGGAAGACAACTTTACTTAGCCTGTTGTAATCGATAGGGCACATCGTCTTGAACAGCCCAAACCACCGGATGGCTCCAGATCTCGCATGATAATGGCACGAGTGCATCTTGCATCGGAAAAAGAGAAAATTCTGCGGCTCGGGAGGCAGCGTTCGCCGGATTATGGAGGTCACCGCATCTTAATCTTTCCTAACTACACCGCAGAAGTGTTGCTTTTGTCAACGAAAGTGATGACGAAATATCTTCGTCAATGAACCTTTATCGCGCGACGAAGATGAGACGTAACAAAAATGGTGGTCATGTAACGGTAACTATAATTAAATGTATAATGCAATATTGTTGACTAATAAAAATGAGACCAAATGTAGTTTACAAAACAAAAACTGTGATAAAATGTCTCTTCATTTTCGTTAACAAGTCAAGATGAGACGAATTGACGTTATAATTCTTAGTTGCGTTACTAAGATATTATTTTGCTGCATTTCCGTTTCCTATGCTGTGCCAGATTCCCCTTTATAGAATCTAAGCAGACGCAAGCGACGTCAGGACGCTTCACTTCCTCAATTATCACTCACGCCATTATTGAAAAGTTCTTTGTGGAGGAAACAGTGAAACACAAGTAAGTTAACTGATCCAAAATTTTTAAAAAGGAGGGGGCCCAAGGGCGTTGGGCGGGAGGAAGAGAAGACAGGACATTTGGGTTTACTTTCAATTAATTGAGGTTGAAAAGAAGACTGAATGCATCGTGTTAAAAGAAGGGGAGAAATGCGGGCACTAGATCGCAGGAAAAAACACGACAAACCTCAAGAGACATCTCCGGTCATGTCATCAGGACATTGAGGTAAGTTAAAACATTCACATAACGTTACTTTATACTTCAGAATGCTCTTGACAACTCATGAGGCTGTGGTTGGTGTGTCACATTTAACTGGAACTGAAAACGATTGAATCAAACGTGTGTAATTAGCACCCACACGCATTTTTGTGGCCATAGAGAGAGGGTAAAGAGGATAAAAAAAATTCTTCCTCCCCCCCTCTTCCTTCTTGCATTCCTTGTACTATTAAAGCATCCCTTGGCCAAACACTAGCTGGTTTAGTAATTCACATAGCCATCACACTGAACTGAATTTGGCATCCGCAAAATAACTTTGAGTACCTTATTGTAGATCCATACATTTAAACAAAATGTGTTTAGTATTAACATACCTGTTGAAACTACCGCTAAGCTTATGGCTACTTCTGTTTTGATTAACTGTCATAATTGAGTAGGCTACTGTTTATTCTTCTCTAGCACAGAGAATTCCACTGCAGTGTTTCCCATCCTATTATATCCACCTAATTTCCAAACCATTATTCTTGTTTTTTGTTGTTCTTATTTTTTATGATGCAAAGTCTGACTTCAGTTTATAAGCTACACAGGCACACATATTTTATTTGCACTTTATTGTGATGATTTATATTTTTATACTTTTTATTTTATTTTATTTTATGTGTGTGTACAAGCATGTTTGTGGTTTGAATCCTGTGCTCTCTGGGTTCTGAAATAAATATGTTGTAATTCAAAACAGGACATCTTCCATGTCTGACTCTTGAATGGATATATTCCTGATTCCATTAGGATGATAAGATAACCTTGTTTGAACTGTCAAATGGGTTTGACTAAAAGAAAATGTTGGTTTTGTCTAGACTTTGTTGACCAGGTTAAATAGAATTGCATGACTAAAAAGAGACTAAAATACAATTTTCATTGACTAAAACAAGACAAAAATGTCATCAGTTTTCATTGACTAAAACTAGACGAAAATTGTCATGGATTATTCTGACTAAAATAAGACTAAAATGCTCAGAGTTTTAGTCGACTAAAACTTGACTAGACGAAAAAACTACGAACGTGACTAAAACTAAAAAAGACTGAAATGAGAGTTTGACACAAAGACTAGACTAAAACTTAAAACAGGCTGCCAAAAACAACACTATGATGCAGCAGCGTGGGATTTTCCGCGACGTGCTACAGCGCTTGCGAGAGGAGGAGGTTCGGCACTCGCTGCGCTTCCCAGCTGGGCTCCATGTGCACACTCTAGGGCAATATTCAACAATCCGGTTGAAGCAAAGAATTTTGCTGGCCAAGAACTTTGTATGTAATGAATGAAGAGTTAAAATGTACATTGAATGGACTTCACATATCACAGTTTTTTTCCATGTTGTAATATCTGTCTCTATATGTGCAAGTGAGGGGCAGTGAGCTAAAGGAGTTTATTTTTTCCCTTCACGCCTTTTTTGGCCGGTGTTCTGACAATTTCTGCTGCCTTGTCAAAAAATGGTACCGTAATGCAACGCGATTGTAAAGTCTTTGTTTTCGCCGTAATATTGCAATATGAATCAGTGTACAGTAGTACCTTTGTCATTTGTTATCTTATTATAACATAAGCAGATGTTATAATGAGTTGGATCAATTTTCTTAAAGATATATCCTCATATACGCCATTATCATCCAATCTCTGCGTTTTCAGGAAAACCCAGCGTGTACATGCAAATATGTATACGCTAAAAGGTCGAAAGGTGCACCGAAAAAAGACGTATATTTATGATATTTGAAGATACTTGAGATGTGAGCTAAGAAATAGAGCCCAAGATTTTAGGTTTGCCCAAGCGCAGAACCGCGAGGTAGCATATTTTGGTAGGTAGCAAAAATTGACAGAACACTTGCGATCCCTGATGTGTATAGCTAGTATGGCAAAAAAAAAAAAAAAAATGGTGGTTTCATGTTCTATTGTGGGGTGCACTAACCAGTATAAAAAGGGAGAATCAGTTAAGTTTTTCCGCTTCCAATGCGGTAAGAGACAGCAAAGAGCATGGATACGTGCATTCAACCAAAAAGATTTTGCACCGAAGGACCATTCAAGGGTTTGCAGTGCACATTTTGTTAGTGGCTGGCCTGATTACACAGACCCGAAAGATGTCGACATCGCGCCATCGGCCTTTTCTCACAAAGAAAATAGAGTAACTCCCGTCCAACATCACAAGATCACCAAGTGAGGCGAGATATCCGTTAATGTAAGTGTTGGATTTTGTTAGAAGTGACACGGAATAGAGCTGCAGTTCAAAATGTAATCCTGTGTTGCTATACGTCTTGAGCGTGTGCTGTTGTTGTAGCCTTGAAAGCTAACGTTTGTTGGTCACTCTTTACTGCTGAAGTTCTTGTAATTATGATTTGTTGTTTATAAAGAGAACAAGATATGATTTGTTAATGTGTGGAAATTTTAAATATATATTAGTTTAGTTCTTATTTTTGTTGTAGATAATTTCAGACGTTTGAAGAAGCAGATCCTGCAACAATGATTTGTTGAAGCACAGCTCTCCTGTGATCTGGAAAAACCTAGTAGGTTTATCAGTGGCAAAGATCCCACAATTGAACAAAAAATTTTAGGTTCTGGACTTTTCCTAACAGAAAAAAATGATAGAAACTTGATTTTGAAAGTTCAAATGACACTTATAGCAAGTGTTTTAAGATTTTTACCACTTTTAATTACTGCAAATGAAGGTTAAACTCAGTTTCTACCAAAAGTGACACACATACTGGGTTTTTCCAGATCACAGGAGAGCTAAATACGTCTATCCAGTTTCATGATTACAGCATGCCGCAGTAGGTTAATTACTTATTTGGTACATGTGGTGCTGTCAACCTGACTCATTTTCTAACTGCATGCATAAATAAAACACCTCCGTGTCTGCGGACGTCTACATGTACTCAAACGGGTTTAACAGCCAACAGGCTGCAACTGTATACGTATAATTATCACTGCTATCCAACATGTCCAATGACAGCTAGTGATGCCTACCTGTTTGTAGCACCATTCCTGGATGTCACCTTCATCAAAGTGTTAAATACCCCAGTCTAAACACTTGTTGTTTCTGCCACTCTTCTCCACAATGTGATCATACACGTGAAGAAATTTAATTGTTTAATCAGTGGTCGAGTCAGCGATATATCCGACCTCCTCGAAGGCTGCGGTGGCACTTAGTCTCGGTTGCGGGGCCTGTATTTTCTTTCGTGAGGCTTTGTTCATCAACAATCACTTCAATCAGTTCAGCCTTTTTCATTCCCACGTGGTTTATGGTCAAATCCTTGCACATCTGCCATAATTCTTGTACTTTAACCCGTGAAATTGCTAATCGCTTGCTAACATAAGTTTTGACAGATGGTATGACACTTCTTCTTGCCATACAAACTTCATCTTACACATACACATAAAAAATCTTGTGCTTACTCCGAAATGGTCTATTAACCTTGTCGCTTTGTTTAAAACAAGTGAATTTTGTGTTGAATCTTTTGATTTTGATGACTTTTTGTGGTGTTGTGGTGTATAATAGACCCTTTTGGATCACCAGGCTTCATTTGGGACCATTTTGGGCCAACTTAGATTGGACTCCACTTTCACGTTTTTTTCATATTGGTCAACTTTTAGGGTATTCTGGGCCAAAATATCACCATTGGTGGTCATTTGGCACCATTTCAGGCCAACTTCAACCAGACTCAACTGTCATGCATTTTTTTTATTTTGGTCAACTTTTTGGGTGTTTTGGGCCAAAATGTGACCTTTGGGGTCACCAGAGGTCATCTAGCACCATTTTGGGCTGACTTCAATCCAGCTCAACATTCACAATTTTTTAATTTGAGTCGACTTTTGGGGTGTTTTGTGCCAAAATATGAACATTTTGGGTTACCAGGGATGATGTGAGAGCATTTCTGGCCAACTTTGAACCGGGTCCACTTTCACAAATTTTCAATTTTGGTCTACATTTTTTGGGTGTTCTGGGTCAAACTACAACCCATTTGCGTCACCACGGCTCATTTCGGGCCAACTTCGATCCAGTCCCACTTTCACAATTTTTTTTTTAATTTTCAAAAACAATTTATATTTTTGAGGCCAAAATACAATCTTTTTCAGTCACCAGGAGTTATTTGGGACCTTTGACCATTTCTTGCCAACTTTGATCTGGCCTTCAGTTTCAGAAAATTTTGGCCATTTTCTGCCAAAGATCCTTTTGGATCACTAGGAGTAATATTTTTACCAATATATTTCACATTTGCGTAGCAAAGTGTTTGAACATTTTGAATATTCTTTGCAGTCTGAATAGCCATGTAAGTAAGAAGTCTGTAGACTTTTATTGGTTTCAAAGTTAAAACGAGCTGCATGCACATACTCGGTTCTTATAATGCATCCATGACACACCTGCTCAGTCTTTTGTTCTTCACCTGTTTTACTGCTGCAAAGCATATGAGAAGACAGAAAAAAAAAACAATCTAGGCAGATTTATCCTCACCCTCCTGTGTCAGCCGCAACATAAATGATTTTAAAATATGCATTTGACTGCTTGAATGAGGAGAACCTCCAGTGCAGTGTCATCATGGTGTAATACAGTAGTGATTTGAATAGTTACGTTTGTGGTCATTCAAGTGAAAATTAGCAACCAGGCCTGTCCAATAATAATGTTTCATACAGGGTTCAAACTTAATTTTTAAAATCTACTGGCCAGAAAGATTTTTTACTGGCCAAAAATTATGAATAGCCTTTTTGTATGTTTTTCAATTTGTTCATTACTATAATACACTCATAAGCATTTTTCAACACATATCATAGCAATATAAGCATAATTTTGTGTGGAATAAAGGAATGAGTCAAATTTTATTATTTTTTTAAAAGTTCATTTATTTAACATACTTTGTATGCTAAAAAGTCTTAACATTTAATGTAGTAACTTGTATTGTTAAAGCAGATAAATCAACTGATCAACTGAACTTCACTTAAACTAAAAGAGGTACAGAAATTCAGTTTAGAGGACTTGACCCTCTTCATTAGATTCCTCAACAAAATCCTTCATATCAGGCCTTTTTGCTTGTGCTCCATCTGTGGACCACAGTTCAATGGCAGGGTCGGGGTCAAACCTGTTGATGTCAGCAGAGATCAGCTGCACTATGAGGAGGTCTGTTAGAGAGGCAGGGGTCAGTCTGGACCTCCAATCAGACTTAACCTAAATAGAAAAATAAAATAAAGAACAGGGGAAAAATAGCAGTGAGGGAGTGAATGCTTAGTTTATTGGCACTCAGAGAAGAGCTTAAAATGGTATTGTCTGCAGTGTGCAAGTTTACCTGCTTCATGGCGCTGAAGCCGCGTTCACAATCGACTGTGGATGCTGGCATGGAATGCTGTAAGTCCATCAGATCAAGTACATCAGGGCAATGGTCTCTGTGTAGTCTGTTTACTTCAGGCCAGGACAGCGTTTGTACACTTCCCTCTTGGTACAACCTTGATTTCAAGTCCACTGGTCGGGCATTTTGTCCTCACAGACATCAGCACGATTCAGCACTTCTTTGAAATGCTGACAAAGAGCCTCAATCTCTCGGTCTCCAGTCTGAATGACATTAATGACATAAATTTCATATTGGTCAGAGTGTATTTTTTTATTATTATTTCATCCTAAATAAATGTAAAACTAAATTTACATTTTCATAGCCCTATTTCCAAGCCTGATATACTGCATATCAAACATTGCTTAATACAATGGCATATTACCCAATTTGAATACATTTCAATGAGCCAGCCAGCCCTAAGCTTATGCAGTTACTACTATTAGTTTTTAATGTAGCCTACATTCAAAAGATTCTTACTGACATGACCCTCAACAAACCTGCTGCATTTGCTGGTTCTGCCCAGTTACGGAAACTGGACAGTTCTGTGGCTGACAGAACTTCTGCACTGAAGTCCTTGAACCTGTCTTCCAGGCTACTGATGAGTTTGGCCAGCAAGTGGTCTTGAGAGGACTTGACTGTTTTGTTGTCACCTGTTCTGGCCAATTCCACTCCTTCATACGTCAGGCCACTAGTGGCCTTCAGCATGGGTCCCTCTCTAATCATGAGTAGACACGATTATTTAGTGAGTTATTATTTAAATTCAGAACATCCACATTTATGTTTCTTCTTAACCTGTATAAATTGATGTAGACAAATAATTAAGACATCCACAGCAAATTACAAAAAGACAGAATAATGACAAACCTGGTTCTGTACTTTTCAAGTACAGTCTTGGTGGCAACAATGGAGCTGTGTGCTTCTGCGAGAGTGACCCCAGACTTCTGAAGTGATGCAGAGAGGCTGCTCAGGTGAGACATGGTGTCGTGCAGGAAACCAGAGAATCTCAACAGAGAGCTTTCCCTGGCAGAGCTGAGGTATTTCTTCACCTTTGCCTGCTGGATCCATCGAACACCCTGGGTATCAGGCGATTGAATCTGGAATATAAAAAACAAAACAATCAACAACAAATTAAAAATGAAGCTGTAGGCTCTAACTCAAACTATGGAAGAACAGTGGCTTATATGATAAATTATAATATCCAACCAGACACAATGGTCATTTTAATTAAAATCACCTGTTTCAGGTGCTGTACAATGGGCGCATATCCTCTTAGGAAGTTGTCCAATGCCCATAAGAGGTGGCCAACCCATCAAGTCCCCCCAGTTCTGGTGGGCATCAAGGGAGTCTTGTTGAGGCCATCACAGGTGCTCAGCAAGGTGGCCCTGTTCAGAGCGCTTTGATGGTAAAAGCTGTACAGGCCAGCAAGCAATTCCTCGACCCTCTGGAACATGGTGTTGGTCTTAATGGAATCATTGAATGCCAGCTCCAGTCGATGAGCCATGCAGTGCTTCCGAACTACATATCCCCTGTCTCCCTGCAACCTGCTGACCACACCAATCATGGCCCGAGTCATCACGGCTGCACCATCCGTGGCACGGGCTACCAGCTTCGACTCCCAGCCAGGAGAAACACCATTCATGAGCCCTCTAATGGCAGCTGTGATGTGGGTTGCATCGGCCTTCTCAACTGCATCTATCCCTATAAACCTGACACTCATATTTCCTAATCAGCAAAGCTGGACATAAAGGAGCTCCTCCTCAATCAGTGCGCTGTCAGTTGAGCCATCAGCAAAGATAGACAGGAATTTCGAGCCCTCC
Organism: Gymnothorax javanicus; assembly: GCA_029692085.1. NCBI lineage: Eukaryota > Metazoa > Chordata > Actinopteri > Anguilliformes > Muraenidae > Gymnothorax > Gymnothorax javanicus. The sequence goes on along the minus strand of CM056193.1, from coordinate 159,664,019 downwards.
AAAAGCTCTTCAGTCTTCTGCATTTCAACTCTGGCAATGTAGTTAACAAACAGCCTACACTCTATATCATTCCTGTAGGTCTGCCCAACTGTCACCCCTTTCTTCTCATCTAAACTGCAATGACAAAAAAAAAAAAGAAAAGCACATCAACATAACATAACAATGTACAGATACTGGCCTTGTAGCCTTTATAGAAAAATATACTACTACTTTATAAGTGACACTTTAACTGCCAGAATTTATACCGTTCTGGCGGTGGGTGATATATGTCTGTTAGATATTTGACTGAATTTTTTTGCCAGTGGAAGGCCTTTGGGTAGACAGGAAAATTCCAAATTTTCAGGTTCCAAAAGTGAACGGTTTGGTTGCTAGGGCCTCCAGAAGGGTCACCTTCTGGAGGGCCAAAATCGAACTTTTAAGAAAAATAGGTTTTTGAGTTGAAATATCTCAGTGCGCCCTCAATAGCCCAGCTTCATTTTTACTGATGTCAATCTGTGTTGGGAGGAGTTTTGGAAAATCATGAAATTTGGGTGGGCTGTTGAGGGCACCACCTATCGGAGGCGCTTGAAAACACCACTTTGAGCCCAAGTAGCACTTACGTTTTAGGCATTCCTTGCCTGCACCCTCAGTAGCCCAAGCTTGTTTGTGCAGGATATGATTCTATCACAGTGCCTTGTGCTATTCCACTTAAAATTGTAGTGGGATGTTGAGGGCGCGGAATTATAGGTGGCACTCAATTCGGTGAAAATGCAAAAATAGGGGTAATCTGCGGCTGTAGATCTCCATGCGCCCCGATCAGATTTGAATGAAGTCTGTTTTATTTGATAGCCCTACATGTCCACTATAAGGATCAAAAAGATTGAAGTGGGGTTCAACTGTATTAACCCCTTTTTGATCATCCCAGTAAGGCAAGGTTTCAAATGCGAATTAGTACAATATATGGTCTATGGATTGAATAAAGGGATGAAGGCAACAAGGCATGATGGAAAGGTAACCAACTGAAGGTGCACATATCTGGCCCTTGGCCAAGGGTTATTTCATTAGCTTAGGGGCCTGAAATAAATAAAAATCTATTCATCCAATTGAGCAGCAGCATCATACTTTCACCTGAGTTTTCTCTAACAAAGTAGGGATGATGGAGATAATGAGTGATTTATTTTCCTGAAATTAGCATGGAAAAAGAAGCAAACTATTTTTTTTAATTTATTCATGAGCGGTGAAGCGTGCAATCCGTCCGGCCCCGCCTCCAATCTTCTAAACATTCCAAAGGAAGTCAGCTGAAGGCCGGACCCTATCCATTGGTTCAGAAGAGAGCTTTAAATTGCTGATTGCTCCACTAAAAATCATCCATTGGCACTGAATTCAAACTGACACCTATGCTGACTTATGTACCGTAACAGCACTACATAGACAAGTGTATGGAATGGTCACATCACACCTTTCAGAATGATGGTCAAAAAGGGTTAAAACAGTTGAACCCCATATCAATCTTTTTAACAAACATAGTGGACATGTAGGGCTATCAAATAAAACAGATTTCATTCAAATCTGATGGGGGCGCATGGAGATCTACAGCCGCGAAATACCCCTATTTTTGCATTTTCACCGACTTGAGCGCCACCTGTAGTTCTGCGCCCTCACCATCCCACTACAATTTCAAGTGGAATAGTACAAAGCACTGCCTTGGGCTAATGAGGGCACAAGCAAGGAATGCCTCAAATGTGACTGCTACTTTGGTCCAAGATGGCGTTTTCAAGCGTCCCCTATAGGTGGCGCCCTCAACAGCCCACCAAAATTTCAAAATTTTCCAAAACTCCTCCTAATTTTATTTATTTATTTTTTATTTTAATGTTTATTTGACAGGGACGATACATACAACATTGCCACAAAAAAAGGGAAAATGTGATGTATATAAGACGTCTAGCTTCAGCTAATTTGCAGTCTTTGTCCCTGGTCAGGCTTTTAGAATAAGATATACTGAATACAGAAAAAAAAAAAAAAGAAGAAAAAAAAAGAAATACAAATGCAGTGAATAATACAATAGATAAATAAACACAATTGCAGTTGTCAATTACAGATAAAAACAGACATTAAACATTAGGAAAGTGCTATAATAACAATGGCTTAGTAGGAAATTAGTGTTCACATTTCTGCTGCTGCTTGAGCCAATGTTTAACTTTCAAATTAAACCTCTTTAGTTCTGTTTGGGATTTAATTTCCGATGGTAAGGAATTCCATAGGTGTGTACTTTGCACTGAGAGGGATGATTGGCCAAATGTTGTCCTGCGTCTTGGAATTTGACAGTTCTGCTTGGTTGTGCTCCTTGTCATTGTCCTAGAGTTGTCTGTCTTTTTAAAGATCTGAGACATCACTTGTGGGGCCAGTCCATTTAAACACTTAAAAACAACTTTTAGGAAGGAGAACTTTATAAAATTGGAAAAAGTCAACAAATTGTATTTTTCAATGATTTTGCAGTGGTGCCATTTTTGTGATTTCTGGTCTAAAATTTTCAAAGCTTGCTTGTACAATGAAAATAAAGGTCTGGTAACTGAGTCACTGGCTTGGCCCCAGGCAGCAGTGCAATAGGACAAATGTGACAGAACCATGGCATGCAGATATAAATGAGCTGCCTTGAAAGAGAGACATGACCTGATAAGTCTAAAACAGTTCAGACTGGTTTTTACAGTTTTAGATAGCTTCTTATATATGTGCAAACTTAAGTTGTGGATCTAAAATTATACCTAAATATTTACATTCATTTACCACCTCAATTTCTTTAGTATCAATAGTAATGTGAAATTTCTCAAGGGCTTTCTTTCTCATTGAAAAGCACATTGATACTGTTTTTTTGTGATTAAGTGTTAAATGATTTCTCTGTAGCCATTCTGAAACAGTAACCATCTGTCTGCATAAGATCTCTGCGCCTGACAGGGATTCTTTGCTGAAACATAAAACACTGTGTCATCGGCATACATCTGACATTCAGTGTCCGTTACAGATGGTAGGCAGATCATTTATATATAAACAAAAAGAATAGGGCCTAAAACTGATCCCTGTGGCAGACCAGTCTTACTATACAGAGGAGATGTTTTCACATTTTGTGTCGGACACACTGTTGTCGATATTCCAAATATGAGCTAAGCCAACTAACAGCAAGAACAGAGAAATGAAATTGATGTCTTAATTTACTGACAAGTATCTCATGTCTTACAGTGTCGAAGGCTTTCTTCAAGTCCAAGAACACTGCTCCAACCACATTTCCATTGTCAAGTGAACATTTTATTCTCTCAACAAAATGACACAGTGCCATCTCAGTTGAACATTTTTTATGCGAAAGCCAAATTGCTTAGGATGATAAAACTGATTATTTTCAAGATAGATCATTAATTGATTTGCAATGACCTTTTCAAGTACTTTTGACATTGCTGGGAGAATTGATATCGGTCTGTAATTACTGGCGTCAGTTAATGCACCAGATTTATATATTGGGGTGATAATGGCCATTTTAAAACTTTGTGGGAATTTCCCTTTTTTGATAGACAAATTTATTAAATGAAGTAATGGGCTTATCAAAATGGCACTGTGTTTTTTCAAAAATAAAGCATCCATTCCAAATATATCTTTTGCCTTAGAATTGTTTAACTGCATTATGATTTTTTGAATTTCGATGTGGTCAGTCTGTTCGATGTTAAAGTAGAAAGCCTGACCATTGGTTATACTGTTTACATTTTGTAATTGTTGAGTATCTAAGTTAAGTTCATCTGTGTTGAAAGGTTTTTGGAAGTTTGATGTAAGTTCATCTACAGATTGTATGAAGTATGTATTTAATTCATTAGCTATTTCCTCAGTGTTAGTGGAAATCATTCCTTTAATATTAAGTTCCTTTATTTCTCCATGGTGCTTTGACTTACGGTTTAAGAGTGTATTGATATGGTTCCAAAGATATGAGCTGTTCCCACCTGAATCATTTATTAGTTGCATGAAATAATTTGTCTTTGCCTTTCTGAGTTCAGTTACAACCCGGTTTATCCCTTATAGATAAGGATATCTGTATGTAATTTTGTGGACAGTGATTTTTTTAATGCGTGATCCCGCTTCTTCATCAACTGAAAAATGTCTTTATTTATCCATGGCAGAGTTTGTTTGTGTCTTAACTTAAGAGGGCAAGTGAACTTTTGAATTACATCTGCCATAGTATTTGTCAAGATATCACAACATCTATCTGTGTCGCTAGTTTGCAAAACATTGTCCCAATTTAGACGTTTTAATTCATTTTCAAATTGATTAATTCTTTGTTTAGGAATTCCTGTTGGCACATAGTTATGATTCTGTTTAAAGGAGAGTCTCTGTAGACGTTTTTTAGTAAGTTTCCTAATTATCAGGATCATATTATGGTCTGATAAACCTGTTAACAAATTATATGTTTTTTGACAGCCTGTCAGGTTTATTTGTAAAGACTAGGTCTATAAGAGTTTTTTGTTGTCTTGGAGATTCTGGTTGGCTCTTTAATTATCTGGTGCAGTTTATGTTTGGATATAACTGTTTTAAGTTTTTGCTTACAGTTTTTGTCCAGCCAGTTTATGTTAAAATCTCCAAATACAATATTTTCTGATCTATGGTTTAGTGCTTTAAGCAAATCATCAAAATTTTGGTAAAATGTTACATTGCGTTTGGGTGGATTATACAAGGTGATTATGTTAAAATTCATTTTAGGTGACAGGACCACATTTAAAATTAGACATTCTAACCCATAAGTATCCAAGTTAACCTGAGTACATTTAAAAATGTCCTTTATGTAAACTAACACTCCACCTCCTAACACCTCCTAATACAGATTGACAACAGTAAAAATGAAGCTGGGCTATTGAGGGCGCTCTGAGATATTTTAACTCAAAACCTATTTTTCTTAAAAGTTCAATTTTGGCCCTCTGGAAGGTGACCCGTGGGCGGCACGGTGGCACAGTGGTTAGCATTGTTGCCTCACAGCAAGAAGGTCGTGGGTTTGAATCCAGCCTGGGGCCTTTCTGTGTGGAGTTTGCATGTTCTCCCCGTGTTCGCGTGGGTTTTCTCCGGGTACTCTGGTTTCCTCCCACAGTCCAAAGACATACATATCAGGTTAATTGGAGACACTAAATTGCCCAAAGGTATGAGTGTGAGAGTGAATGGTCTGTGAATGGTGTGTGCGCTCTGCGATGGATTGGCAAGCTGTCCAGGGTGGGTCCCTGCCTTTGCCCGTAGTCAGCTGGGATAGGGTCCAGCTCGCCCCGCGACCCTAGTGAGGAATAAGCGGGTATAGAAAATGAATGAATGAATGAATGGAGGGTGACCCTTCTTGAGACCATAAAAACCAAACTGTCGACTTCTGGAACCTGAAAACCTGGAATTTTCCTATTTACTAATAGATCTTACACCAAAAGAAATTTCAGGCCATTTACTATCACACATATATCAACCCCTAATAGAAATCCGCCTGACCTTTATAAATTCTGGCAGTTAATATAAAGTTATAATTACCATTCTGAATTAATTATCTGATAATTTAATCAAGGAATATTTTTCTGGCTATTCAGCAGTAATGTCATTTAGCATGTTCACGCATAATTGTCTTTCCTAATACCTTCACATTATGAAATATGTTGAAATACATCACATCTTAAAAGAGTTTTGTCACATCATTGTTATCGTTATTCTTTGTATGGACATATAATAGTATAGAGGCTGTGTTTCCCACTCAGTAAGCAGAGTGTAGTGTACAGAAACTAGCTGAAAAGAGAATAAGAAAATAGAAGGAGTGAGAGAGGATGAGAGAGGGAAAGAGCAGAAAAGAAGGCGCAGGCAAAGTCTGATAGGATGGAGTAGCCAGCCGCAGCGGGCTGAACAATCAGTCAGACAAGCCAAACGTCTCAATTCAATTCAAACTTTCTCAACAATCCTTATGATTTACACAGAGCAAGGCAACAATGTAAAACAAAGCAATCCGCAGTTTTAAATGAACTCTCTCAAAGATCGGATGTTTAACTGGTCAGTAATGCAGCAATGTACAGTAAATATCCGCGATTTCCAGACAAATTCTCTTACATACCGAAGTTTTCAACCAGTACAACAGTAAGATCCAGTACATTAAAACCAGCAAGCAAAGAAAAACACAGCTCAAAGTATACAGTAATAATTACATTCAAACATCAACAATTAGCATAGAATCGCGCGATTTATATTCTAGCTGGAATCTGCCCAGATGCAAATTGCCTTACTTGGGATCACTACCGTGTGATATTTATGCACAAAAAAAAAAAATGCAGAAAGTTCGTTGACTTGTTGATCGGGAAAATAGCAAAAAGGGAAGCTGGTCGCCTTTTCGTTTCTTCCAAGAAGTTAAAGAAGTTGGAAAAAAAAATGAAGTTCACTGTCTTCTCGCAGAGTGAATTCTTTTTAAACCGGTCATTGAATAGATACGCCTATAGGCAACTTAAGTAATTACGGAACAGAACATAGTTAATCTTTAACTCTACCGTGGCCAACTGGAGAGCTCCAAAAAACTTTGTTCTTTGTTCTGTTCCAAAGAAACTTTTCAGTCAGATGGATGTGCACTCCTGGTCTCTATTAACCCCACCGTGGCAGAAGTCCAGAGAGAGAGAAAAATGGGTTTCTTGACTTTTTAAAGGGGTTTTGATGTCATTTGGCTTAATTGCATGAGAGATAATGCTTTTGGAGTTCTGGGAAATGTAGTTAAAATGGCTGTTCTTTGTGGTTTGCAGCCATTTTGGTGGGCCTTGGCCCTACACTGGATACAGGGCGTGGCTAGCACAGAAAATGGCGGATCGCAGATCTACAAGCTCACAAATCATTGCTTTACGGCATGTTGTGTGCATGAAGATCTGCACGACACCGGCTCGCAACCCAAGCGTCACAGCTGGGGGCGGGAGGAGAAACAACAATAACAACAGCACTAGTTGGGCCCTTTTTTTTTCACTCGCCAGAGCGGCTGGTTAGTCGACTTCCTTGACTAGCCAAAGGATCAAAGTAAGTCGCGACTGCTAATTTTGAACCCTGGTTGCATATATCATTGATTTCCCTTTTTCTTCTGGCTGGAAAAGAAGTTAGCTCAGGTAGTGGAGTTGTAATTCAAAATCCATCTTTACCACAAGATAGCTGTGGTGCTCTCTCCTAGCCTGAGGTGTTTCTCAAAGAGAACTTTAAATGCTGAGTATGAGGAGGTTATCAACACTCTGGCTGCAATCACAGAAAGAAGAGGGACAGTGGAGAGAATCTCTGTCAAGCAGGGTAATTCATAGCACCAGCAAGAAGTATGGATAGAGTGCTCACAGAAAAAGTCTAATATACAGTAAATACAAAAAGTCCCCTTTACTTATGGGGGGAATACATTGTACACACAAATATCCAACATCTTATATATTACCCCCATCAATTTTAAGAAAAACAGGTATGTTGCACTGTAAAAGAATTATAATGCAAAGTGCATTGTCCTATAACAGTCGGACTTTGTTTCCTCAAAATATCTACCCCCAGTGACCACCGAGATGCACAAATTCTTTGCAAGTTGTGTGCGGGAGGACGAGAGAGAGGAAGACAGTGGTGATGCGTTCAAAAACTCATGGGGCTGCCATTTAGTGCTAAAATATACGACCAAGCCTAACAAGATGACAAGCTCCAAATCCCTCCTCAACTTCTGGCAAGAGATTCCAGGAGGACGAGGAGGTTACTGGCAATCCCAGCAACAAATGCCCCATCACAGAGGGGTTTCAGTGTAGCTGCGAGACTGATTGGGGTGCGTCATAATACCCTCAATCCAGAAAATGTGGACACACTTTTGTTCAACTGGACATGCTTTGGAAGGACACACACCTATTTATTCAACTGATTGGACATGATTTGGAAAGAGACACGCCTGTCTATATAAGGTTTCACGCTATCAATGCATATCAAGTAAAAACCAAGCTATGAGGTTGAAGCAACCGCCTGCCTAGCACAGAGGCAGGATTGTGTTGAGATACAGATCTGGGGAAGGCTACAAAAAAAGAGAATCTGCTGCATCTACATCGAAGGTTCCCAAGAGCACAGTTGCCTCCATAATTCTTAAATCAATGAGTCTTGAAGCAATCAGGACTCTTTCTAGAGCTAGCTGAGCATTCGGGGGAGAAAAGCCTTGGTAAGAGGGATGACCAGGAACCTGATGGTCACTCTGGCTGAGCTTAGGACATCCTGTCTGGAAATGGGAGAAACTTGCAGAAGAGCGACCATCACTGCAGCACTTCACCGATCTGGGCTTTATGGGAGAGTGGCCAGACGTCAGCCACTACTCAATGAACAGCACATGAAAGCCCATTCGGAGCTTGCAAAAAGGCTCTCAAACTGCAATAAACAAGATTCTTTGGCCTAATGAAACCAAGATTGAACAGTTTGGCCCCAATTCTAAGCATCATGTTTGGAGGAAACCAGGCACCACCCATCACCTGCCCAATACCATCTTAACGGCAAAGCATAGTGGTGGCAGCATCATGCTGTGGGGCTGTTTTTCAGTGGCAGGAACTGGTCAGGATTTAGGGAAATCTGAATGGTGCCAAGTACAGAGCTATCCTTAATGAAAACTTGTACTAGAGTGCTCAAGACCTCAGACTGGGCCATAGGTTCACCTTCCAACAGGATAATGATCCTAAGCACACAGCCAAGGCAACGCAGGCATGGCTTCGGGAAAACTCTGTGAATGTCCTTCAGTGGCCCAGCCAGATCCCTGACTAGAATCCAACTGAACATCTCTGGAGAGACCAGGGAATGGCTGTCCACTGACGATCCCCGTCCAACTGGTCAGAGCTTGAAAGGATCCACAGAGAAAAATGGTAGAAAATCCCCAAATCCAGGTCTGCAAAGCTTGTTGTGTTATACCAAGAAGACTCACTGCTAAAGTTGCTTTGACTCAGCACTAAGAAAAGGGTCTGAATACTTATTTATTGTGATATTTCAGGTTTTCATATTTTATAAATTTGCAAAAAAAATTCAAAAATGTTTTTGCATTGTCATTGTGGAATATTGCGGGGGGAAAATGAAATTAAATGAATGCAAGCATAAGGCTGCAATGTGACAAAATTTTTTATTTTATTTATTTATTTTTATTTATTTATACTGGGAGTCCGATTGAGAGCAAGCTCTCTTTTGCAACGGAGCCCAGTAGCAAAAAACAGAAAACACCAAGTACAATAAATAAAAACAATGACTACATTACACATGTACATTCCTGCTTTGTAGCAGCCAATAAAAGACATTTAAAACAATCAATTGAAATAAGACTTTCCAACTTTAAAAACTGTTGAATCCTATTCCACTTCTGTGGAGCATAATACATAAAAGCAGTTTTAACCAGTTCAGTACGCACCCTTGGGACATCTAAAACCAAAAAGTCAAGAGTGCGCAGACCATATTCCCCCTTCCTCACGTTAAGCAAACTGGTCAGATAACCAGGCAGTTTACCCAACAATGCCTTGTATATAAAAAGGCAACAATGTTGCTCCCTTCTCACGGCCAGTGAAGACCAACCAGCGTTAAAATAAAGTGTACAGTGATGTGTTCGGAAGCCATCTCCAGTTATGAACCTTAATGCAGCGTGGTACACTGCATCAAGTGACTTCAGCAAGGAGGGTGCAGCGTGCATATAAATTTCATCACCATAATCTATTCTAGAGAGAATAGTTGCTTGAACAATCTGTCTTCTGCAACTCCTCGGAAAGCAGGCTTTATTCCTGTACAGCATAGCCAATTTTGGCTTCAAATTCTTGACCAGCTCATCATTAGGCTTCTTAAAATTAAGATTGTCATCCACCCAAATGCCAAGGTATTTGTAGTAAGGAACTCTTTCGATTTGGATTCCATTTACTGTCGTGATGCTACCATTATGGAACCTAGCAGTTGGTTTATAAGAGAATAGCATGAATTTAGTTTTTTTCAGAGTTTAAAATTAGTTTAAGGTCTAAAAGATCCTTCTGGAAGATTTGGAAATCTGACTGCAAATTTTTAAGAGCCAAATCAGCAGAAGGGGCAGCTGAGTAGATGACTGTATCATCTGCATAGAGGTGGATTTTACTATTGAAAAAATTAGCACCGAACTCATTAATAAAAAGTGCAAACAGCAAGGGCCCCAAAATTGAACCCTGTGGAACCCCCTTGCTAAGATAAATAAAGTTGGATTGATAGCCATCGGCCACAACAGCTTGACACCTACCAGATAGATAATCTTTAAACCAATTCAGAGATTTAATATCAAACCCAATTGCACTTAGCCGCTCTATGAGTTTAAAATGGTCAACTGTGTCAAACGCCTTTGATAGGTCAATAGAAAGGGCGGCGCAGTCTTGCTTATTGTCCAAGGCAGAAATAATATCATTTAATACCCTGGCTGCAGCTAATACAGTACTATGACCTGGTCTGAAGCCTGACTGAAACACATTCAAGATAGCATGGTCTGATAAAAATGCTCTAACTTGATTATTGACGAGTCTCTCTAAAACCTTAGCCAAGCACGGCAGTTTGAAATTGGTCGATAGTTATTCAGAACATCTGAAGAACCACCTTTATGTAAGGGAAGAACAAAAGCCGTTTTCCACAAGACAGGAATCGAACCGGTCAACAGGGTTAAGTTAAAAATGTGTGTTAGGATAATAGCAATCAAAGGTGAAGCCAGCAATAAGAGGCTTGGGTCCAATTTATCTGCCCCAGTGGATTGCTTAGGGTCAATGCTAAAAAGTTCTTCAAGCACTTCCTCTTCAGAAAAAGGAAGCAAGGAAAAACAACCGGAGTTATTCGGTACAGGTACAAAAGGCCTGCTATCACAGGTAGGAACAGCCGGCAATAACAAAGAGGTGGCCTGCATTAATAAAATGCTCATTGAAAATATTACAAAGTTCCCCTTTATCTGAAATAATGACAGAATCCTTAGTAATCCTACTTGGTAAAGCCAAGGAGGGGAGCTGAGACAAGGATTTAAAAGTTCTCAAAAATTTTGCAGAATTGCCGCCGGAGTCAGATAAGTTGGAGAGATAATAAGATGACTTGGCTCTCCAAATCGCTGTAAGGGTTCTGTTGCGAAGGTAACGAAAATCTTGCCAGTCAGAACGCAACCCAGAAACACGCGCTTTTTTCCAAGCGAAATCCCAAGCTTTTAACAGCTCCGAGATATCAGGGGAAAACCAGGGATTCGCCCTGTTCTTAACTCTCAACTTTTAAAGGGGCATGCTTATCCACCACAGTATTAAAAGACGTGATAAAATGACTTAAAGCTAAATGAGGGTCAGGAATAACAGCAGAGTAATGCATGTCACTCAGAAACAAGTCATGCAAAAAGGCTTGTTCCGTGAAGTGTTTAAAATTTCTTTTGACTATGACCCTGGATTCTGATTTTGGGTTACTATTATTCCTGACACAAGCTACAGGACAATGGTCATTAAAATCCAAAGGGAAAACGCCATGAGCTTTAAAATTATGAGGCCTATTAGTTAAAATAAGATCCAAGAGCGTAGCTCTATTAGGATCCTTAGGGTCAGGCCGTGTAGGACACGAGATCAGTTGAGTCATATTCAAATTAATGTACACATCTTTCAAGCTATTTGAAGCATCCGAGAGCCAGTCGATATTCAAATCACCAAGTAAAATGATTTCAGAGTTTTCATGCGCAGACAACAAGTTTGCTAAATTATCGACTGCGTCAGATTGAGCTGATGGTGGACGATAAACCCCAATAACTGTCAATTGGCTGTAGTTTACACCATTTCCTAACCAGACACTCAAAGCTAAAAACTCAAAGCACCTGAACAACGATACAGAGTTTAAAACAGAAACGGTAAAACATTCTTTCACATAAAAATTCAATGGGACTGAATGCACAATACCTTAGTTCTAGGTCAACTTGATATATCTTCTCTCAAAAACGCGAATCAATCTCCATCAGGATTTTTCGATTTTTTATTTAATTCTGTAAAATAGCCTGTCACACAGTATTTAAAAAAGATGTGTACAATGAAAACTATAAAGAAAACTATTTAGTTAAATTAATCTTTTTTTTTCCTTTGGTATATTTGTCATGTACAGATATGCAATGATTGCTGGGTAATATGTACGTTGTTATCCAATGTCAAGTCTCTATTTGATCACATGAGACAATACAATAACTAGTTTAAGAGCAAAATCTGACCATTAGTACTGTTCAGCTGGGCGCATCTGCTAGCTGAGCAAGCGGAAATACCAATGAAAATATGAAATTGTTCTTACAATGGGGTTTAGCCCCTTTGGGCTCACATCCTATTGAAAAGGGGTCTACAATACTTAAAGTACAGTATAATCCTTGTCTCCCAGTTATGGACGCACAATTATCAAAAATAAATTGAAATTTATTTTCTTCCGCAAAATACGAGTGACTCAAATGGTTAAAAAAGGTTCTGGGCCCAAAACTAAAGCGACACAAACCAAACACAACCTCCACCTCTCTCCTCTCCAAGTGAAACAAAAAGAACGGCTTAAATACTATTCGACCAAACCAAAATAAATGATAGGACAATTATCAAATCAATTAAGTGTCCAAAAGAACCAAAAACTACGAAAAAGGAAAACAAAAGATTTCTGCAGAAATAAACTACTTAGAGTAATATTTACATATATACACAAAAATATCTAACACAAATGAAACATAAAATCCCAACAAAATCTTAGGTCCCCCCCACAACTGGACAGCAGATGGAACGTGCTGAACTGGTCTTAAGTTGGCAGAACCCTTCTGCCCGTCTTTTGGCTGGTTGGTGTTTCCGCCCGGATCCCAATCGCAGAGGCACGCCCCACCAAAAAGGACTGCCGGAGTTAGGCCAGACTCGGACCCCTGTTGGCAGGCATGGTAAATGAAACAACAGAAATGATTAAACAAGAAATACGACCTGAAACTAATAATCAGCAAAATCATAGACAAATTGCAAATGTGTGCACTTCCATCTGGGTGACCACGTTATGCTCAAAACTAAATAAAGTCAATCTGATGTATGAAATCAAAAGACTGTGTCATGTGTTAATTTGTTTACATATGATGTTACTATTGTGGTGTATAATAAGAAACCTTATACTACTACTACTACTACTACTACTACTAATAATAATAATAATAATAATAATAATAATAATAATAATGCGCAGCAGTAAACCTAAATACGTAAATTATACTAACGACTAAAGCAACCGAAACGTGAGCGAGTGTAAGGGGAGGGGTTACCGACAGGCAGATGGTAGTGGTGATGGTGTGGACGCGTCTGTGGCCATCACACACTCCCCCAGCTGTGGCATTTAACTTCCCTGGAATGTGAGCAACGGTAAACCGGTAGAGCTGCAATGCCAGGTACCATCTGGTGATGCGCCCATTCATGTCCTTCATTCGTGCCAGCCACTGGAGTGCTCGATGGTCGGTCTCCAGGACAAATTCTCTCCCAAGAAGATAGTATTTAAAGGAGTCGAGAGCCCCCTTGATTGCCAACGCCTCTTTCTCCACTGTAGAATATCGGACCTCCCGGGGTACCATCTTCTGACTAATATATGCCACCGGGTGTCTGTCCTCTGGCGGCCCCTGCAAGAGAACACCTCCAAGACCTCTATTAGACGCATCTGTCTGCAAGACAAAGGGTTGTTCAAAATCCAGACTGCACAATACGGCGCTCTTACTTAGTGCTTAGCGGAGGTCATGAATAGCGGCTACGGCCTCATTTGACCACTGGACTCTGTTGGGGCATCTTGAGCTGGCCCGGTCCGTGAGGGGGGCTGCTCTTGCAGAAAAGTGAGGAATAAACCGCTGGTAGAATCCTGCCATGCCAATAAAGGACCTCAGCTGTTTCCTGGTCTGGGGCAGAGGACAATTTTCAATAGAATGCGCTTTTTGAAGCTGAGGTTTAACAATACCGTTACCAATAGTGAACCCCAGGTACTCTGTTTCAGCCCGAGCGAACACGCATTTGGAGGCGTTATTTGTCAGGCCTGCAGACTGGAGACAATCCAAAACCTCCTTCAGATGTTCCAGGTGATCCTCCCAGGTGGTGCTGTGGATCACTATGTCATCGAGATAAGCCGATGCAAAATCAGACAAACCATAAAGCACGTCATCCATCATTCTTTGGAATGAAGCTGGGGCTCCATGTAAGCCAAAGGGAAGTACAGTAAAATGGAATAAACCCCAAGGGGTACGGAAGGCAGTGAGTTCACAGGAGTTCTGGGTGAGTGGAATTTGCCAGTATCCCTTACATAAATCAATGATGGTCAGAAACTTAGCTTTACCGAGGTGCTCAACGAGATCATCGATCTGGGATATGAATCGAATTTTGACACAGAATTCAAGTAGCGGAAATCAATACAAAATCTCACACTACCGTCTTTTTTAGGTACCAACACTACGATTGCACCACTCACTCTTAGAGCGCTCGATCATGCCGAACGACAGCATGAAGTCTACCTCTTTCCTCAGGGGCTCCAGGAGGCGCTCAGGGATGCTGTAACTCATGTGTCTCACAACTGCACCAGACTTCAGCGTAATATTGTGTTCCACAAGGCTGGTTCTGCCAGGATTCTCAGAGAACAGGAGAGGGGTGCACAAAGCTCTCACCTGAGATTGTTGTTCATCGGACAGATCTTCTAAGTCCAGGGCCACTGGAGTGGCCACAGGTAAGTACTGGTCATCCATATCCTCTTCTTCATCAATCTTCCTAATCAGCATCACCTCTTTCCCTTCAGATCTAGAGATCCACTCCTTGAGGAGATTAACATGCAGCACCTTGGTGGACCGACCTCGACCCGGAGTAGCTACCTCATAGGTGGTGGGCCCAAGTCTCTTCTGAACCTCGTATGGCCCCTGCCACTTCACCAGCAGCTTGCTTTCCTGGCTAGGCAGCAACACCAGGACCTTCTGTCCAGGACTGAAACTCCGCTGTCGAGCTGACTGGTCATGCCAGGTCTTCTGCCGCATTTGAACATCTGCCATGTGTGCGTGGGCCAGAGCACTCATCTTCTCCAGCCTCTCCCTCATCTGTAGGACATAGGACACAACCTAAACAAGCTCTTCAACCCCCTGGCTCCCCTCCCAGAGTTCCTTGAGTAGAGTCAGAGGCCCCCTCACCTCTCTGTCATAGAGCAACTCAAAAGGAGAGAAGCCAGTGGAGGATTGAGGTACCTCTCGATATGCAAAAAGAAGATATGGTAACCATTGATCCCAATCAGAACCCGTCTCATTCACAAACTTCCTGAGCATATGCTTGATTGTTTGGTTGAACCTTTCCATCAACCCATCAGTCTGGGGGTGATACAGGGTTGTGCAAAGGCTCTTGATACCAAGCAGATGGTAAACTTGCTTCAACAGGGTGGACATAAAGTTCAAGCCTTGATCTGTAAGGATCTCACAAGGAAAACCCACCCTGGAGAACAGTTGGACCAAGCACATTGCCACATATCTTGCCTTCACAGATTTCAGGGGAAACACTTCTGGATACTTCGTTGCATAATCAGTAATAACAACCATAAAGTGGTTACCTGCTTTGGTTCTCTCAACTGGCCCCACAACATCCATTCCAAGCCATTGGAAAGGGACGCTGATAATGGGCAGGGGTTGAAGAGGAGCTCTAGGAGGCCCCCTCACCGGAGCCTGCTGGCACGCAGGACAACTCCTGCAATACTGGGCAACAGCATCTCCTATCCCAGGCCAGAAGAAGTGACGCTTGAGCCGTGCTACAGTCTTGTTCTTCCCTAGGTGTCCCGCCTAGAGTATGGAATGACCCAGAGTGAGGACTGTCTCTCTAGCGCCCTGAGGAACCACCAACTGTGTAGATGGCCCACACTGGCGGTAGAGCACACCACCCTTCAGGAAATACCTCTCTCCAGCATCCTGATCCGGCTTAGGCTTCCCCTCTTGTTCCTTAGCCCTTCGCATACAGCTTGCTTGAGTTGGGTCATCGTTCTGCATCTCAATAATATTCACAGGGAGTTTAAACTCTAATGGTGGTGCTGGGGGAGATTCAGAAGACTGATGGCTGACTGTGTACTGGAACCTCTCTCGTCTTTTATGACTGCGTGACTTCCGAGACTTCCCGGGTGCATTCTCCAAGTCTGCATCATAAAAAGGCAAACCACTCACCCATGTGGGAGACTCCTCACCCTTCTTGGATTGGGACCTCGTCATTGCAACATTGCACGTCTGCTTCCGCTGCAACAGGTCTGGCAGTACTGGCAGATCTCGGCCCAGCACCACCGGGAACGGAAGGTTGTCTGCCACACCTACGGTCATGAGGTAAGTTTGATCCTGTACTTTCAGATAGATATCAGCAGTCGGTATTAGCTTCTCATCCCCGTGCACACAATGCACTGGAATATAGTTAGTACTCTGAACAAGATTATATGCAATACATTCTTAATGCACTAATGTTTGGTCACTCCCAGAGTCCACAAGTGCTTGAAATTCCTTGCCATGTACTTGCACATTGATCATGTGAGGCATCTGCTGGACTGTCTGATCCGACTCAGCCTGTGGTCAAGGAACATGGCATACTTGATTAAGCTTTGCTGCCCTCCTCAGACATCTTGACCTTATATGGCCCTCTTCTCCACACTGACAGCAGACAAGGACTCTGCTAACGGGCTTTGATTCAATGATAGGAGTTTCATGGAAGGAAGGCTTACCAGACACCTGAGGGTACCACTGCGTATGCTGGCTTTGAGGCTTACGTGGCTCTCTGGAGGTCTTCCAGGCATTATAACTCCACTGCTGGTTCTTTCTCCTTGCTGCCACGAAGACATCAGCCAGCTCTGCCGGATCCGCCGCTGACTCTGGGTTGTGCTCCTTGACCCAGACCTGTAACTAGGGAGACAGCATATGCAAATATTGCTCAAGAATGAGAAGTTCAATAATTTCTTCAACAGTTTTACCTCTTGGTTGGATCCACTTGACATAGTTTTCCTTCAGTCTCACATAGAGCTCCTTAGGACTCTGACTCAACGTCAAGGGATTGAAACCTCTGATGGTACATTTTGGGATTAATATCATATTTTCTCAGGATAGCCGCTTTAACTCTATCATAATTAAGAGCTTCATCTCCATCCATATGGACATACGCACCCTGGGCCTTCCCGATCAACAAGGGGACAAGATGCAGGGTCCAGTCCCCTCTCGGCCACTGACAAGCGGCAGCCACATGCTCAAATGTTATAAGAAAATGTTCTACATCATCTGAGTCGGACAATTTCTGTAACTTTGGCTCGGTGTAGCGGCTTGGCCAGGGACCGTGTAGCGGCAGCTCGTTTGGATCCGCTTCACCCCCAGGATCGCTGTCACCACCCTCATGGGCTAAACCACCTTGGGCTCCCCCGAGTGGTACTGGAGGTGGTTGACCGGCCACGTCCAGCCGCAACAGGCAAAATTGTTGTCGGAGGGCCTCAAACCGCTGATCTTGCTCCGCCAGCTTTTGGGTGCATTGGGATTCCCGTGCCACCTGAGACACAATGTTTGTGCGCAGCATGTCAGCCAGCTCTTTGAGAGTTGGGTCTCTCGGATTGCCGATGTTATCCTCTTCTTCACCGCTGCCATCAGAGCCTCTCGCTGGCACTGCACCAGGGGTTGCTACTGCTGCGCCTCCTTGCTGGCTGCCACGCCCCCTGCAGTTCTGTTGCATTTTTGTAGGAGGTTGTTGCACTCACAAAAAGAAGAAAAAAATTGTGAGAATGGGGGGAATGAAGGACAAAAAAAAAATTTGCAAATCTGCAGCCCCTACTGGCTATATCCCTCGACTGCCACCATATGTGAGAGCCCCAGCAGTCGACTCAGGGACGCAGATGCACAATTATCAAAAATAAATTGAAATTTATTTTTTTCCGCAAAACACAAGTGACTCAAATGGTAAAAAAAAGGTTCTGGGCCCAAAACTAAAGCGACACAAACCAAACACAACCTCCACCTCTCTCCTCTTCAAGTGAAGCAAAAGAACGGCTTAAATACTATTCGACCAAACCAAAATAAAGGACAGGACAATTATCAAATCAATTAAGTGTCCAAAAGAACCAAAATCTATGAAAAAGGAAAACAAAAGATTTCTGCAGAAATAAACTACTTAGAGTAATATTTATATATATACACAAAATTATCTAATACAAATGAAACATAAAATCCCAACAAAATCTTCGATCCCCCCACAACTGGACAGCAGATAGAATGTGCTGAACTGGTCTTAAGTTGGCGGAACCCGAGCTGCCGGATAGCTCACTCGATAAAGCATCGCATTGCGAAGCAGAAGTGATTATCACGTCGCGGGTTCGATCCCCGCCTCGTACCAGCCGGCAGTGGTCGGCAGCTTTTTCAAAGTAGTGCACAATTGGCTATTGCGCTACAGGGTTGCAAATTGGGAAGGGACTGCCGGGAAGGGAAAATAATAGTTGCCTTGTTCGTTGCTCAAGCGCCTCCTGTTGGCCAGACAGGCGCTCATCAGGAAGATTCTAAGCCTGTTCATGTCCAGCTATCCTCCGCCTTTGTTCTGAACTTGCGAACATTCAACCAATGAGTGTATAAGAAGCAGCAGGCTGACAGGCGCGTGCTTCGGAGGAGAGCCGCGAACTGTCTACACTCTCTTGAATTGGCAGCAAGGGGTCGCATACGAGCAAGCCTTGTACATAGTTCACCAATTGGGCATTCCAGATTCAGGTGGGATTGGAGATGCCAAATTTAAAAAAAAAAAAAGTTGGCGGAACCTTTCTGCCCGTCTTTTGGCTGGTTGGTGTTTCCGCCCGGACCCCAATCGCGGAGGCAAGCCCCACCACAACGCCGGAGTTGGCCAGACTCGGACCCCACGGCAGGCATGGTAAATGAAACAACAGAAATGATTAAACAAGAAATACTACCTGAAACTAATAATCGGCAAAATCATAGTCAACGCAAATGTGTGCACTTCCATCTGGGTGACCACGTTATGCTCAAAACTAAATAAAGTCAATCTGATGTATGAAATCAAAAGACCGTGTCGTGTGTTTATTTGTTTACATTTGATGTTAATATTGTTGTGTATCATGAGAAACCTAATACAACTACTACTACTAATAATAATAATAATGCGCAGCAATAAACCTACACGCGTTAATTATACTAACGACTAAAAGATACCGAACTGTGAGCGAGTGCAAGGAGAGTGTTTATCGACAGGCAGACGGTAGTCGTGATGGTGTGGACGCGTCTGCGGCCATCACAGGTCAGAACATTCACCCTGCGATGAAAAGCCAGCAGTTCCCAGTTCTGAGCTTGCAACCTTATGTAAACACTTTCCACACCTTATTAGGAACAAGTGTAACTTAATAACTCAGTAATATCTGAAATATACGTTATTATAACAGAACAGACATTTCACTATCAGGAAAAATCAGGCTATATTCTACCCTAGATTGAACAGAATGGTGCAATGAATGAACCAGGGAGTCTACTGATGTCCTTGAGCTGTTGGCATAATAAACAAGCCAAAACACTGGCATACGATTTAGTTGAATACGGTATAAATTTCAAAACAAACAAGTTGTGTTCGTGGAACACTGATGCCCCCAGCGGCAGGTTAAAATATTGCAGGTAAAAGTTTTTTCCCCCGCTGCAGACAAACAGACAGACAAACAGACAGACGGACAGGTGCAAAACAATATGCCCCCGAATCTTCGATTCCGGGGGCATAAAAACCACATTGAGCAAAATGCAACCACAGTAGCAGTATTTCTTCATTGAATCCCTCCTCCTGAGACAGATGTATTTGGTAGAAGGAACACTCCAGTCCTGTTTCATTTGGAATAATTCCCACTGACCATGTCCGTACCTTATTTAAATCCCGTAAATGTAACTGAACACTTCAGCCGGTTTTGGAAGTCTTTTTTTCTTTAAAACGCGTCATTTTCGGCTGTGCAACTGTGCCCAATGTTAAGAGAATACAACCTACCTTACCCCTATGCAAAGGCTTATATACTCTTCTGATTGTCCAATCAGTGTCTTTCAGTTACTGTTGAATGTTTATACAGTCTGGCATTGGATAAGAAATGAGTCAATCAAGACATCATTACGGGGAAAGCTTCAAGTGGGCGTGAACTGTAAGTGTGCAGTTACACAGATGAGCCTAAGTAAATAACTGAGTGATTGGCTATCAACGTGACTTCTTCGGGGGATATAAAGGAGTGCTGAATTTGTCAATAGAGGAATCTACACATCAATTCACAGTAGGAAACAAAGCGTTTTTGATATATGATGACTAAAATTGATAGTAGAATGACATAGTATCGATACCATGTCGAATTTTTGCTTCAGAAATACTTATTTTTCTTAACTATTAATTGGGATACTGTTGGCTCACTGCAGCTGAAGTGCTTGCTACAGAGGACAATGATTTTTCTGTTTCAAGAGATCTTTTTTTTTGAACTGCTGGATAGAAACTAGGGGCAAGTATATTGAGCAGTTTGCACATCAGGCTTAGCTGAGGAGTTTGTCATGTAACTCATGTAATATGTAACATGGGGACGGGACTGAACTCGCCCATATTCTAAACCCAGTTTGAGCTCGGCTTGCTTGTGAATATTCAATAACTGATCCGGGTGTGCAATCTAGTGATAGAATATTGTAACTGTGCGCATAAATTTGCAGCTCCATGTCTGCTGGCGGACACATCTGCACAAAGTGGTTAAGTAAATAAAGCATGTTAACCCCACATGGCCTCCTTCTTCTGTGGCGTGTCTTACACGTCTAGGATTGATTTGTTAGAACCACAAGTCAAACATTGGACTTTTTTCTGGATTATTAATCAAAGAAAAATAAGCTGTCTGGCCTCAAGGGTGATTTAGAGTTTGGTCGAAGTGATTGTATTCCAAGTAGGGTCCTTGAGGGGGATCCAGGGGAAATAGTTCAATTTCACTAATATTTTATTCACCAGAAGTTAACACAATGTATAAGAATGACTATTGTGAGTTATCACTCTCCCCACAATAATCTCCCACCTTCAGTACAGACAGTTATAAAATTCTTGCCAAATTCATATCAAATCTTCTCAGATAGGATTTGTCCTTGGGACCCCAATCAAATGTGGGTCCCCTGGTTTGTCGCATGTCAAATTGGGTTCCTTTACATGAAAAGGCTTGGGAACTAATTGTTTAAGTACCAATGGATCAAATCTCAACTGAATGACTGATTAAGAATAGAAATTGTACTATCATTGCAATATTCAATAAACAACATCCGATTCTAGATTTTAAAAAACACTTGAGGCACTTTGAGAGTGCGAACCTCTGCCAAGGCAGCACAGTCGAAATATTGCTGAGTGAACATAGCTCATAAGAAATTTAAGGTGTCTGCTGCATAAGATTTCAAGATGGCTCCCAAGGCAGCCGTATTGTTTGATGCAGCGCGTTCCAAACTGATAGGTTCCGTTCCTGATGCGAGACCAACCAACCCACAAAATTTGAGTGAAATCACTGGGAGCGAAGTTCAGTTATTGCGTGTCATAGGATTTCAAGATGGCTGTCGTGGCAGCCATATTGTTTGATCAATTGTGTTCAAAATCAATAGGGTCCATTTCTGATGTAATAGCAACCCACCCACAAAATTTCAGATATATCCGTTCATTACTTTTTGAGCTATCTTGAACACAAACAGACAGACAGACAAACCAATGCCAGTAAAAACATAACCTCCTTGGCGGAGGTTATAATAATTAAACACCATATGAATTAAAATGAACTGAATCAAAATTCCTCAAATGTGCATATTCTGTTCTGTATATGTAGCGCCCCACAAATGACACTGGACACACAGTGAACATATTTTTATGGAAGGGAAGAT
Organism: Gymnothorax javanicus; assembly: GCA_029692085.1. Lineage (NCBI taxonomy): Eukaryota > Metazoa > Chordata > Actinopteri > Anguilliformes > Muraenidae > Gymnothorax > Gymnothorax javanicus. The sequence goes on along the minus strand of CM056193.1, from coordinate 159,642,160 downwards.
GGTCCTATTCTGAAAGAATAAAGGAAACTTAAAGGGATAGTTCACTTGTTTTGAAGTGGGGTTGTGCTACAAATAGCCTCTACATACATTGAATGCAGTAGAAAGCTCCCTGCTCTCCCCCAGTTAGCAGCACCAGCGCATAGTGCTGGACGGAGATTTATGCGATTCACTGTTGTGAACGGATCCAAAGTAACAGTGTATTTTCGCGGCCTAAAAGAGGTCATACCTGAATACACCACTTTAATTGTACGCTATATTACAAAAATTAACAGCGCTTCAGCTGCTTGGAATAAATACAGTCGCTCTTGAACTAACCAACTGACGTATTCCATCGGAGTAAACTGCGCGCTTTCTACTGCATATAATGTATGTAGAGGCTATTTGTAGCTCATAGAACCCCCACTTCAAAAAAAGTGAACTATCCCTTTAACAGCAATTTGGATGGTCTTCAATGGCTTTACTTTTATTCTCTATGTGTAACTGCCGACTCATCTGGCTTAAATCAATGTACAATTATGACAACAGTCACAGTATTGGATCAAAATAACAATATCCCAAAATAAGTATGGCAATCATAGTATTGTATGAAAAATCACAGTATCCCAAAATAATAATACCATCTATAAGTAATTTTATTTTCAATCAATAAACTATCATAGTTCCAATAAACACAAAATTGCTTTATGCAATAAATTTAGGAATTATAAATTGCAATGTACTATCCAAGGATATTAAAACTCATTCTTTGATTTACAATGCTGATGACTAGTGTATTCTTCAAGAAAACAATAAAAAAACACTAAGATCACAGTAAATTCAATATAAGGATTATATATTTAAGCAATTATTTTCTCTTGATTTACCAACTACTTAGTTCATGAACTGTGCAGTGCTAAATTCAATAAGTCTTATCTGTATTTTCAGCCTATCTCTACACTCTACGCATTCACATTTTGTCAACAGATACTTGAATATTTTCCATTGCTATGGTAACAAGAGAAAAATGATGTTACCTAAAATCCTACCTCAATGGTATTAATGTTTAGCTGAGAAGATGCAAAGGAAACAAGATAGTTCACTTACTGCCATTATCAGCTTCGGCAAAAAAAACAAAAACAAAATAAAAGATGTGTTCAAAATGCTATTGATTGGTGACTTATACAGTATGTCTATCATATGTACAAGCAAATGTGAGACATGCATACATGGGCATGTACAATATATAACAATATAAAAGTAGGTTGGCTTCATACTTTGTCATTTAACTTACTTATGGTTGAAAACTACTTTCACAAAAAATAAATAAAAAAATAGACACCCTTACTCATAATTATAAGTTGCTATCTTATAATTACAAGGAAAGATTTCAAAGTTATGCAAAAAGATCTCAATACCTCATCGGACTGCATCCAGAAGACATTTAGATTATTTTTGAGTCTTAATCCATAATTCTATGGATTAAACACAGCATTTTCTCAGAGATGATGATGGACGTAGTCAATGAGTGAGCCATCTCACCTCCTTCCCATCTTGGTCATGAGTTGCATATGTGTAGTTACAGTCAGGCAGGATGCATGGATTTGGTAGAGACATGTATCTTAATTGTACAAAAAACAATAACCCGTAAATTACAATTCCAAAAATTTAAACAAAACCAACAACAAATTCCAATATTCAAAGTCCTTTCAACATTTGGTAATAATTTTTCTAATTTTAACAATTTAGTGACAAAAAACAGCTTCCATCCTCGATGAACTACATTAGCAACCATTGCATCCTCAAGTATGCAGTTAACAAATGTCACGCTGTTCTCAAGCAACGTATTGAAACACAATGCATGCACATTAACAATTAAGGGTACACAAACTATAAAATGTGAGCGTTCTTACAGGTGACACCTATCCATCTGAAAGAATACTTAGCCCGGTCGTCAGTTGCTGTTGCTTGTCCATGAATTATATGTTTCCCAGCTAGCAAGCGATTAAAATACATCTCCAAGCAAATGAGAGACTTGCCATTAATGTTACATAACTTGATTTTCTGTACGTACCATGTTTTTCCAGTGCATGGAGGAATTTAAACTTACCTGTGGAATGCATGAATGGCTTTAGTCCTACTTAACGTTAGAATATGGGCAAGGTACTTGGTTGCACAGATGAAGAAAAAAGAACTAGCCTCTTGTGGTCGAAATGAGTATTACAACAAAAACTCAAAAAATGGACCTTGATTTTTTTTTTAACCTGCAGAAAGGTTTCACTTGTTGTCATGATGAAGAAAAAAAAAAAACAAGAGTATGACATCAACAAACACAGAAAAATGGTCCTAAAAAATTCACCAGCAAAAACTTCTTTCTTGTTTTCATATATGGAAAAAAACTCACCTCTGGTGGTCTAAATGAGTATTTAAACAATGATCTCTAAAGAAAATGCTGCTGAATTTTTCACTAGCCTTTCAGTGATTTAGTATATACTGTTGTATATTTTTGCATTTAATTTCAATTTTACATACATATCTATGTTATTGGACAGTAAAGTCATTGTACTGTATGTACTCAATAACATTTATCTGTGATTTTTCACCTTATGCAATGCAAGCATGTAAACTATTTTTTGGAAATGCTGATGTTTAATTTAAAAAAAAAAAAAACATTTTGACAAATTTTAAAACAATAGTCTGATTTAAGCCTTCCTGCATACTGCTCTAACAAAGGCATTATTCAATTCTGGATTTCATAGAGGCATAAATTGACATGATTCCCTTTGTGGTGCAACCGCTGCATGACAAAGCCATGGGGCAGCAGGTTAGTGGCGATGGTGCATGCAAAAAGGCCAGGGTAATGCATCGCACTTAAAAGGGATGGTGACAGACATTAGATAGCGCGGGCGGCGCGAGGATGAGATACGGTGATGAACCAAACGAGGTCGAGGGAGGAACAGTGGTGCATTCTTTAGGCAGCCTGTGCTCTGTCAGCAGCCATACATCACCCTCTCACTAACGACGACACCAGACGAGGCCAGCGCATAAGGAAAACAGAGTTGATATGTGACAATAGAATGTTTTTCCCGCCTCGTTTGGTGAGAAGCAGATATTATATCCCTGCTCCTTTGGGCTGGGGTGAAGGAGGCTGTTATGTATATCTCAAGGTCTGGTGTGTGTTTACTGGGATCTAGTTTGTTTCAGTGTTAAGTACACAGGAAAGGCTCACCAAAAATAATGCCCTTGTCAAACAGCTCACCTTTCAGACCTCCATTTCAATTATCAACGTGCCAGTTACTCTGCTCATGAAAATTGACTTTGACTTTTTTCCTTCGCTTTTCTCAGTCTATTAGAAAGGGGAAGAATTGCAACTCTGTTGTGTCTGAAGTGTGGCTTTACCAATGATTCTCACATGAGCAGAGTCCAGCTTTTTACTCGACAGTCTTTCCCCATGTAGCAGAGGAATGGCTTTGGCCCCCAGGGGGTGGCAGAGAGCAATAATTTGTACAACGTACTTTAAGATTGTACAAAGCTAGTATTTGATTGTCACTGACATGGATAGTCACAAAAACATATTTAATGTTTTCCTTTAATTCAGTCTCCTTTTATCAATAATACTGGTGCAAGAATGAGCAGGCACAAGAAAATGGAAAATCATAATTGCCTTAGATTACCCCAGGAATTGCCAAACTAGGGTCACCAAACCCTCGAATCCCCCCCACAGGTAGGTTTACAGGACTTGCTGAAAAGCTGAAAGCAATTTCTGTGAAAAAAAGGGTCACTTCTCTTCAAATACTGGGGAAATTACACTCAAATAGGGTCAAGCCAATATGCAGTGGATAAAAATGGCACATTATGTCCTGGCAATTTTGGAAATATGTGGAGATGAACCAGCACTGAAAGCAGCTCAATTATTTACGATCAAAATTATTCGAGTACAAAGCACAGCTGCATAGTATGTTTGCATTAGTTTGGGATTTTCTGATCCTTGACATCTCCGCTGTTTCTGAACCAATCTCAACGAGATTTTGGAGGCGAACTACAAGTGCCGATGATTCTCGAAAACAAAAGCTTTTGGTGGGCTAGGTTATGCCATTACAATGTTGTGGGTACCCTGAACAAATTCTAATAAAAACTAAGACTTTTTGGCAAAAAAAGACCCTCAGTTTAAATGTGACGACATTTGTTGAATTATGCAGCTTTCTGTTGGACAAGCATTTTTTGTTATGGTGGCCCACATGATCCACATTTTAAAAAATGAAAATTTTTTTCTGAAGAGGAATCTTCATTTCTAAATTTAAATCCCCAAGGAAATCTGGATTTCCAAATTAAAATCCACTTCTGAATATAAATCTTTATTCCTAAAAAAAATTGTGTTCTGAAATAAATTATGTACCACCACTGTTTGTGTATGCGTATGCACAATCTGTTATCTCCATGTAAGTTTTGTTTGAGAATATATAAAATAATGCTCGTCCAGGGGTAACATAATAGTTCACCAATGAATAGCAGCTCTGCTATGATGACCTGATGAAACTACAAAGGCCTTACAGCCATACACTGCATGTGGCTAGCAGTTTGAATCAGCAAAATCCCCAAAGATAAGAAATGTGAAGTGACGTAAAATTGCATAAAATTCACAGCATAAAAGCGATTTAGGTTTTTTTGATAGCATGCATGTCAGCAAGTCTTTGCTCATGTGCAAGAGAAGCTTGCCAGCATTAGCATCAGCTAGCAATCAAACGCATGACATATTGTATGTAAGCACAGCATATCTGAGCGACTCTTCACGTGGGGAATATAATGTTACCTTTGGACGAGCATTATTTTGTTGATCTCAGAACAACACTTACATGGTGATATCAGACCTGACTCGGCTGGTAAAATGAATATGTGATATTCTCCCTGACTGATGTCACTAATAGTGTGGCGCAGTGAAAACACATTGAATCAAATATTTAGTGCAAGTAAAGGATTGGGGTTCAAGTCCCACCACACACATTTCATAACCAAACGGTGAACCTCACAATGACATTGTGATATATATATTAAGTGCATGCCAAGTTTCAGCCTCCTGGAGTGATAACTGTCGCCGCCAGAGGGTGTAGAAATTTGTCAACTCTGTTAGTCCATTTGGAGGCTATGTGCCTTTTTTGCGATAAGCCACTCCCACTGCCAGACCCCTTATTTGCCAATTGGAATGAACTGTTAATAGGTTGTGCTCTGGCTCATGAAGTTTCCACAAAATCTTGTCCAAATCTGTGAATTCATGTGGAAGTTATGAGCCTTTTTTTTCCCAATAGGCCACTGCCATTGTCATGCGCCTTGGTGACCAATTGGCATGAACGCAAACTCACTCCTTAACACATACTTAACATCTATGCCAAATTTCAGTCTCCAGAGCAAAAACTGCAGCTGCCAAAGAGTGGAGAATTTCTGAAAATCTGTGGATTAATTTGGAAGTCAAGCACTTTTTTTGTTATGGGCCACTGCCACAGCCACACCTCTTTTATCCTAATAGCATAAGTAGTGCAAAGGCTGTCCTTTGGCTCATGACTAAACTTTCCACAAAATCTTGCGCAAGTCAGTGAATCCATGAGAAAGGTATGTGCCTTTTTGTGATAAGCCACTCCCATTGCCACACCCCCTTTGAGCCAACTGGCATGAATGCAATCATGCACCTTCACGCACACACCTGACTTTCATGCTGAATTTCAGCCTCCTCAGGCAAAAACTGTGGCTACCAGTTGCTGAAGAAATTTTTTTGAACCGACTGAATGAGCTATAGAGCTGCTGGTCGCAGCTAAGGATCTTGAAGCAGATGCTGCCACATGCAGCCAAATTATGGAAATGTTTGCTTAGCTTCATCTTCATCTTCATCAGTAATGACGGCTCCTGTCATTGTTGTGCAGGAGTAGCAGGAGGAGTGGTGGTTGGCCACTGGCAGTGGCAAGACAAGGGAGAGAGTGAGCCAGCCCAGCAGGGGGAAAGTGTGGTCCTTGAAATATGAAGCAGTCGCTAACATGACTTGGGAGGGAGGGAGCATGTGCCATCATAGCCTATGACAATGATTAAACTAGATAGCGGAGATGACAGATTCTTAGTGTAATTAATAGGGACCCAGAGTGAGACTGAGATAGTCACATAGTCAATTTGAAATAGCCTCTTTTGAAGGAAATTCTTGTGTAGCATATTTCCCTAATACACTTGCAACTTCGAGATATTAAAGTTAGTCTGTTTTTTTTCCCTCTTTATCTCTGTTAGCAATGTCACTGTGCTGTGCTAGTGGCAGGGAGAAAAAAAAAGTTTGAGGCATAATGTACGTAATACCTTTGGGCTTCAAAATAAGTGGTTAGGGCAAAACAAAGTGTGGGCTGTTTCACATTCACAATTTCATAAAGTACATTCATTATCAAGTGGATTAAAGCAATGAATTACTTTTAAAAGGTACAATCTCATATAAAAATCAGTTTTGTCGGGGGGCGCGGCTTGGCTGCAATGGAGTAAGCTGTGTTTAGCACGAGCTCCCGCTGAGCCTCTATTTTAAGTGAGATTTGCAAAGTGTATTCCATTTTACGCAACGGCCAACAATTTCTAAATATGATCTTAAAGTGGACTAACTCTGTGGAAGCGCTCAGATGGCAACAAATTTGCAGAGATATAGGTATACCGGACATTCCAACGCAAGGCCCAACGCCTCCTCGACCAAAATACTGCCAGGAGCCCAGGTGAAAATACCCCACCCCCAGCGGATGCAGGAGAGATGGACATTGCAGGCTTCAAGTCAGAAATCCTTCTTTCACTTAAAGCGGACATTTCAGTGGTGATAAAGTCGGAGCTGAAAAGTGCCCTCGCTGAAGATTTCGATTTTCTCAAAAACGAGTTGAAAGCGGTGAAGATAATAAATAACACCGCGGCGCTGAACTCCGAAATCGACAAAGTTAAAGTAAGCATCAATGAGGTCGAGGGGGGGCTATCAGTGTGGTCGGATGAAGTGGCCACTCTACAAAATACGGTGAGTGAGATGAAGGCAGAAATGGCAAAACTAAAAGATAAGTGTGAGGATATGGAAGGAAGAATGAGGAGGTGTAACATAAGAATCCTCGGTATCCCCGAAACGCCCGACTCCAGCACCACAGCGGCTGTATCAAAGCCGCTAACTGAAGTGCTACAGTTGGAGAAAGAGCCGCTGGTCGACCGCTCACACCGGACCCTGGGGCCGAGGAGGGCGGGTGGAAGACCGCGCCATTGTTGCTAAACTACACTACCATCGAGACTGTGTCGAGGTGCTGCGTCGCGCCCGCGCTCGAGGTCCGCTCCGTTTCAATGGAGAACTGGTTACCATCTTCCCTGCCTACACTGCGACTGTGGCCAAAGCTCGGGCTGCGTTCACGGAGGTGAGGAAGCTTCTTCGTGACCGAGAGGGAGTCCGGTACGGATTACTGTCTCCAGCTCGGCTTAGGGTAACGCACAGAGGAGAGGACATGGAGTTTACTGATCCGGGCAAAGCTATGGCCTATGTCACGAAAAACATTATCTCATCTACGGAGGACGGACAGCACCTGCATGATTGAAAGTTTTTGAACTTAGGAACCTATGTTCTGGCATACGGGTATGTCTGCCTTGTTTACATCGCAGTATAGAGTGAGCTTAGTTACAGAAATGTAATCTACTGTTCTATTCTCTACGTATTTATTTTCATTTATTCGTTCTCTATGAGTAGTTGATTGTTTTGATTTTCTACTTACAAGAGGACGTCCAACGTGATGCTTCCTTTGATGGGTTGGTGTTATTATTTAACTGTTAGTATCATTTTCATTCTCACTTTTAGAATATCCTGATTTAAACATATAAAACGTTTCTAAAGTTCCTTATCATTGCTAAAGGTTACATAGGTCAGAAAAAAACTGATTATCTGGCTAAAATGTTCATTGAAGAATGTAAAACTATTTGTCACTTAGTTTAGCTGCTCAATATAAGTCAGATTTCCTCTCCATCAAAAACTACAACTTCAGTCTCGTGTAATATAGTTAAGACTTTATCATATTGCACTTTGCTATTTCTACTCCTCTTCACATTGGAGGCTCGGCGGGAGTCGAAGCGACTAGCTTTATAGTTCCCCACCACAAAAACTAAATGTGTGGATTTCTTTTTGAGGGAGGTTGTAATCACCTTGTTCATGTAGGTGATGGGGGATGGGAGATTACTGGACCAATTTACAAATTGAAGCTACTTTGTCAGGCTTTTTTGTTTGAGTATATCTGTTATTGTGTTTTGGTGTCCTTGGGTTTCATGTGTGGTACACATTTTTTTGTGCACACACAATGGCCAATTTAAATAACAGGAGAAGCTATGATGGCTGCCCAGTTAACTTCTTAAGTTGGAATGTGAAATCACTTAACCACCCAGTGAAATTGAAAAAGGTCTTTTCACACCTGAAACAGCTTAATACAGACATAGCTTTTTTACAAGAGACCCATATACATACAGGTGATAGTTCTCGGCTTGTTAGGGGATGGGCGGGTCAAGTTTACCAATCCAACTTCCACTCGAAGGCTAGGGGCGTTGCTATTATGATTAGTAAAACTATTCCATTTACGGTATCAAATGTGCAAACTGATTCCTCTGGGCGATATGTCATTGTGGTAGGAAAATTATATACACTCCCAGTTATCTTGACCTGTATTTACGCCCCAAACTGGGATGACCCTACATTCTTTACTAATTTTTTTTCCTGCCTACCAGATATGATGACACATTACCTTATACTCGGCGGCGACACCAACTGTGCACTTTCTTCCTTTTTGGATCGGAGTATTTCTAAGAGGGCATCCCTGTCCAAATCAGCTCACTCTATTCAGCTCTTCCTGAAAACTTATGGTGTGGTGGATGTGTGGCGGTTTCGTAATCCCAACTCCCGAGCATACTCTTACTTTTCCCCGGTTCATAAAACATATTCACGTATTGATTATTTTTTCCTTGACAAAAGAATCCTACATATTATAAAAGAATGTGAATATGGTGCCATAGTTATTTCGGATCACGGTCCCTTGAATATGAAAATACATATTCCTTCTACACAACCTACATATCGTCCATGGCGATTTAACCCTTTGCTTCTCTCAGAAGAAGAGTTCATCAGTTTCATATCATCTGAAATTGAAGTGTTTCTTAACATCAATCAAACGCCAGGGATGTCACCATCTATTGTATGGGAGTCATTAAAGGCATATTTAAGGGGCCAAATAATTTTATACTGCGCAAATAAAAAAAAGGCTAGTACTGAACGTCTTAAAAAATTGACAGATGAGATATTAGAATTGGATATGTTGTACAGCCATTCCCCAACTGTAGATATAATTAAAAAACGTATGTCACTACAAACAGAGTTTGATCTCTTGTCTACTCGACAGGCTGAATACCTGATTTTCAAAGCGAAACATACCCATTATGAACACGGGGAAAAGGCTGGACGAACACTCACACATCAGCTGCGCCAAAGAACTGCTAACCAAATCATTTCTGCAATTAATGATGAGCAAGGTCTAAAATGCAATCGACAATGAAAAAAATCAATTCTTGTTTTAAAAAAGTTTTACCAATTATTATATACTTCAGAGTCATCTACCAACCCCTCTGCCCTGGAGGATTTCTTCAAATCCCTGAGTATGCCCTCTGTAGATGCAGAACTCTCAGCTGAGTTGGAGAGGGATATTTCAGTTAGGGAGATAGCCTCAGCAATTAGAGCCATGCAAAGTGGCAAATCTCCAGGGCCAGATGGCTTTCCAAGCGAGTTTTTTAAACAATTCTCAAACCAACTCTCCCCTTTATTATTGTTGGTATTTGAAGAATCCCTTGTCTCGAACTCCTTACCTACAACCATGCGTCAAGCAGTTATCTCTCTATTACTTAAAAAGGATAAAAACCCACTTAATTGCAGTTCATACCGCCCTGTCTCGCTGTTGAATACAGATGCTAAAATCCTTGCTAAAATTCTGGTAAAAAGAAAAAAAAAAAATGAATAGTCAGATATCATCCTTTATATGGCATAAAAAACCATCGTGGATTAACAAAAATATATTACAGAGGCCTCGTACAATTGGAGGTATGGCTCTTCCAAATTTTATGTACTACCACTGGGCTGCCAATATAAGGGCATTGCTATATTGGACGAGGAATGATGTCGATGATGTCAATAGCCCTGAATGGACGGTGTTGGAGAGGGCATCCATTGTATCTACTTCCCCAGTAGCCCTGCTATGTTCTAAATTACCATTAACTCGCCCTATCTCAGCTTTCACCTCTAATCCAGTTGTTATCCATTCACTTAAAACGTGGTATCAGTTTAGACGATCCTTTGATCTCATTGACCTTTCTTGCGCTGCACCAGTAACAAGAAATCATATGTTTGTTCCATCAATGATGGACGAGGCTTTTGATATGTGGCCAAGAAGTGGAATAGGTGCATTATCTGACCTCTACATTGACAACAGGTTTGCCTCCTTTGTACAGCTATCACAGAAATTTAATATTCACAAGTCCCATTTCTTTAGATATTTACAAATCAGAGGTTTTGTGGCTTCTTACTCTGCCTGCTTCCCATTATTTCCTCCCAAAACTCTGCTAGAAACAATTCTTAATTGTAATGTTGATGCAAAGCAAACTATAAGCAGAATCTATACGTTACTTAACACACATAATGTGAAAAATTTGGATTCTCTCCGAAACAAATGGGAAACTGACCTAGATGAAAAAATTCCAGAAGCAATTTGGCAAAAAATTATACAGAAAATTTACTCCTCTTCAGTATGCCTCAGGCACACTGTGGTTCAGTTTAAAATAGTGCACCGACTCCACTGGACCAAAGACAGATTATCTAAGATTAGAAGAGATATTGATCCTACATGTGACCGATGCAAACAAGCCCCCGCCACATTGCTACATATGTTTTGGTCATGTCCCAAGCTGTACAATTTTTGGCAATCTATCTTTAAGACATTCTCTAGCATATGTGGAAAAACGGTAGACCCCTCCCCACTGATTTCATTGTTCGGTCTAACTCCAGTGGATGCTCCTCTCTCAGGGCACTATACAAATATGATGGCCTTTTTCTCTCTGTTGGCCAGGAGGCTTATCTTGTTTAAATGGAAAGATGCTCTTCCTCCAACATATGGCCAGTGGATTAGAGAGGTAATGTGTAATATCCATTTAGAAAAAATTAGATATACTATCAGGGGGTCCACCAAAAAGTTTTATGTTACCTGGCAGCCATTTCTTTCCTTTGTAGAAGGCATGGCAGCTACCAACATCTCTATATAACCCAAGAGTATGTGTTATTTTTATCCTATTTTAGCTGATTGGAGTTTTTTTTTTTTTTTTGGAAGTTGTCTTTATTTATGCCTATTTGAAATTGTGATTGTGAATGTTTATTATTTATAATTTTTTTTCCCTTTCTTTCTTGTTTTTCTTTTCCTCAGTGAATGTGTGCTGCATGTGAATTTATTGATGGTCCAGTACTTGGGGGGGGGGGTTTAGGAACTTGGTTTGATTGTTTTGTGTTCAGATTGTCTATTTTTTGCCATATATTTGAAAATAAAAAAGACCTTGTTTAAAAAAAAAAAAATCGGTTTTGTCAATAAGCCAAAAGACGTTGTTGACGAGACTTTCTCTCACTGCACCGTCGCCTTGTCAAGGTTTGGAGATGAAATGAAAAAAATTAATGTTTATATCCATCAACAAAACTCTGAGAAGATTCTTTTAAGCTCCAAAGTTTGGCATGTAGATGTTTACCAATTTATTTGCAGCAATGCTGTTTAATTATATCTTATGTTCTGAGCAGTTTTCTTTGTAAAATGATGAGAAGGATGTGCAGCATCTCATTCACCAGCCTAAATACGATGTTTCATTCAGCACGAGTAAAAAATCTAGGAAATCTTCCTCATGGGACATCACTGTAGCTAAACTCACAACATATGTTTTGAATATTTACCCCTTACTTGTCAATGTTCAGGGTGACACGGTAACGAAGTGGGTAGCACTGTTGACACTCTGCAAGAGGGTCATGGGTTTGAACCTGGCCTGCAGCCTTTCTGTGCAGAGTTAGCATGCTCTCACCATCTTCGCGTGGGTTTCCTCCCATAGTTCAAAGACGTGTGCCAGCACTGCCAGGCCAAATGGATATACAAAAATTACTTGTTGGTACGAATATGTGAGTGAATGGTGTGTGCGCACTGCAATGAATTGGCAAGCTGTCCAGGGTATGTCCCTGCCTGTATCTCTTAGTCAGCTGGGATAGGCTCCAATGCCCCATGACACTAGTGAGGAAGAAGCGGTTTAGATAATGGATGGATAAATTTAAATGCCCAACAATATCTTGGCAACATTCCCAGCTCATTTGTTTTTTTCCTTAGAGATAGTTATTGATTTTTATCCATGTTCAGATGAGACAAGCTCTCTCTACTCCATGATTCTGTTAGCATTGCTCAACTGGCCCAAGATTTTATTATGCTTTACGTAGAGATGTTGACGAATATGTCCACCACAATGCTGGCCCATTAGTTATTCAAATCATGAAGGCAATTTTTCATGATTCATATCAAAGTAGAAAGCACTATATTATAACCTTCCTTGTTATGATCATGCTTGTTGGCCTTACACAGTGATCAGCCATAACATTATGACCACCTGCCTAATATTGTGTAGGTTTTTTTTTCCCGCCAAAAGAGCCCTGACCCATCGAGGCGCGGACTCCACTTGACCTCTGAGGTGCTCTTGCTGGTGGACAGGGGTCAGGATGGGCACCCTGATGGGTCTGCAGCTACGCAGCCCCATACGCAACAAACTGCGATGCACTGTGTGTTTAGACACCTTTCTATCAGAACCAGCATTAATTTTTTCAGCAATTTCAGTTACTGTAGCTCTTCTGTTGGATGGGACCATACGGCCCAGCCTTCAGTCCCCCTGCGCATCAGTGAGCCTTGGCCACCCATGACCCTGTCACCAGGTTTCCTTCCTTAGACCACTTTTGACAGATACTGTCCACTGCAGATCGGGAACACCCTAAAAGAGCTGCAATTTTGGAGATGCTCTGGCCTGCCATCACAATTTAGCCCTTGACAAAGTCGATTGCATCCTTGCCCATTTTTTCTGCTTCCAACACATAAACCTTAAAACAAAATGTAAGTTTGCTGCCTAGTATATCCTACCCAGTAACAGGTGCCACTATAACGGGATATTCAATGTTATTGACTTCACCTGTCAGGGGTCATAATGTCATGGCTGATTGGTGTACATATGAAAACCAAATCACTGTTGTTTTAAAAGTTTATAGTTTCAATTCTCATCTATGTGTCGGTCATCATCAGAACTTACCAATGCAAATCAAATCGATCAAATTGATTTATTAAGCCAGATGCAGTTGGTTAATACATGGATTGCGCCCAAATACTTCTAACCCATGACAGCTTGATATGCCTATGAGTAAGTGTATATATAAAAGCTAAAACAGAAAATTTTGGGGAATAGTACAGTAGGTACACATTTTTTTTTATTTCCTCCCTTTTTCCCCACCCTGAACACAGCTAAACTGTTTTAGCCCACTGCAAACTGACCTGCTCCTATCGACTCTGGAGCACGATTGCTCCGACTCACGTGACGGCTAGCCGTCGCTTCTTCACTCCATGCAATCTCACCACCAATTATACACTGCCAATGCCGTTGGAGGATCACTTGGTCAGCGTACAATTTAGCTTGTGCTGCTAAATCTGCCTGGTCGATCAGAGGTAGTCACTGGAGAGCGATAAACTAATGAATGTTTAACTGGTTTAACCCCTACTATCCCTGGCGAGGCTTAGCCAATTGTTGCCTTGCCTATGCGGACCTCTGACCATAGCCGGTAATGGTGTGGAACGCCCGACTACAGGGCTTACTGACGAACATTTCAGCTGTAAGCCACTCGGAGGCCTGGGGCACATATTTAACGGAGGCACAAGGATGGGTGGAGACTGATCTATTTTGGTGGGCTAATCTGGGCCAAAAATGTCAGGGTTGATTTTTTTTTTTTTTGGCCCAGTCTAGCCTTGTCGGAATTGTTTGCAGACATCACATTACAAAACAGCAATTATTTTCAAGAAACAATAAAGTTGTGGAGTTGAAACATTACTTATTTTGTTTCATTTTGTTCTATTTCAATTTAATAGAGGTTGAAAGGGTTTTGCGAACTCCTAATTGCTGTTTATACATATTGTCCAAATTCTGCAGGGATTGAGGTTGCAACTATTTTTGCCCAGTGCAGAGATCATGTCAAAATGGAGGGAGCACACTGTCCGAATGGTACTATGTGTGGTGGAACAAGCACAGTGCTCACATGGCAACAAAACAAAATAGATTTAACAACCGTACCCGCACATAGCAACAGTTGCTCTGGCTGTATCAAAGAGATGCAAGTTCAGAGTGGCAGAAGGAAACAGTCGTTGTGTAAGTGCAATGTTCAGAGGAAGCTACAAAAATGATGTCTTTAGATCAACATACGTGCGTGGTAATTGTGGTTTAAGTGCAATATACAACTATACCATGTATATACTATTCCTGAATTATCAGTTAAACCTTGCAGTATTGGTTGTATTGTAGAGAGGAAGTTTGATGAGCAGTTGACAAGCCATGTTATCTCCTTATTTATTTTCTGCCAAATGAAAAGAGTGCACCAATTGAAATCCAACAAAGATGCAGTAGATGCACAGGGAAAAGATACAATTGTCAATATAGTAGTGTATGCATTGAGATCATCTACTACTTAATATAGAGCAGTTAATGATACATTATATTGTGAAACAGTGCCCTATACGGAACATAAAGCTCATCTAACTCTCCAAAAAAAAACTCTAAATTCCCTCCCACATTATAGTTAACACAGCAGCAGAGGTATTGGTATTCATACACATATTCAGGGAGATACAATTCAAAGGGTGAATGTTGAAAATGTACACCTTGTTTGCTTAGCAGTTGTCTTCCTCTAGAGTGGTTTATACTTTAGCACATTTCACATTCTCTGCAGCAGTTAAACAGCTGAATTATTACTGAACCTCACGGCAAAATACCTCACCTAACAGCATCACAGCTGTCTATATGGATTTTAAACTCTCAGGTCAACTGTTATACTCTGTAAATTAAAATAAATAAATAAATGTATATATGTGAAAAGGACATTTTATGTGAGGGAAAAAAAGGTTTTTTTTTCACTGACTCCTGCAATGCATTGTTTTAAGGTGTTATATTACCATGTTAATTGTTAAATGCAGAATCCCATCAGTGCTATCCTGAGGGATCCAAATGATTGTTCTGCTTTTGCCTGTACTGCTACAATTTTTGGGATGCCAAGAATTATATGACTCTCTGAATCATTTTGCTAGAATGCAGTGTACACTTTTTTGGGTATGTGTGGGCAGGGGCAAATAAAGCATTATAGAAAATGTATGTTTTGGAACAGTATTTCAGTGCAGGTTCCTATGTCAACTCAAAAGATTCTAACCAAGAAAACATTTAGCTTTGATATATTTCTTCATGCAAAAAAGTATACCATTTTATAGATTAAACAAAGACAACATATTTTAAAATAAAATTCTCTCTACAAAATTTTGTTTTTCTTATTTGTTATTACAACATCATTATGCAACTATTTTGCATTAAAATTCTACTATAAAGATCATTTTTATGGTACACTGACCTGTCGTCTTTCATTCACACTCTGCGCTCCTAACGCCTGTTCTTGTACTATGAAACTTTGACTGATCGGGTACAAGTGGAGAATTTCTTAATTGGGAGAACTCCCACTCTCAGAACGTTTTGTGTCAATAGGGGGCGCTCGCGAGATAGTCCAGAATGAAAGGGAGCCTATGGAGCTGCAGCCCCAAAAATGGTACGTTTATTGTGAAAAAAAAAATTTTTTCTGGCAATTTTCAGTATGTTTTTGATATAAAGAGTTAAAAAAATAGATACAGTTAAAATTAAATTTTTTATTACGAGGTTTTCAATAGTAGTAAAATACTTGTCTAGAAGTATTACTGACGTCACGCATCAAGCGCCAGTTCATGGCATTCGCCTGGCCAATTGATTGCAGTAGACCCCGAAGCATATGCAGGTTTTTTTTTTTTTTTTTTTAATTATTTAACCTCATGCCTAGTGTCCGTTATAGTTATCATTTGGAATATGCAAAAGGAATTATGCTTGAAAGCCGAAACTGTAATTATTGTGATTGTGTTCATATAATTGTGGTAAGGTAAGTAAATTTGACTCAGGTAACGTTGCTAGCTAACTGTCAAGACTACCGGTGCTACCAAGGGAGGGTGTACAATGGCAATCAGTCGTAAAGTCATACATTAGTGGAATGCTAGCCTTTTATGAGCAAAATCACCCACGCAGTGGAAGATCAGGCCTCCAGCCGTCCAGCTCACCAGTCTATTGAGACCCGGATCGCACTCATCACTCATTCCTCATTGCCTGCACCTGCGTGTAATCCCACTGAGTGTTAGCAGTGGGCTTATTAATTCAGGGCTCCACAGTCACTCTTTGTGAAGTCTCGCTAAGCCACATGCCTGTACCTCAGCTCTAGTGTTGTAAAGACATATCTTTCACGTATCGCATGTTTTTGTATTCAACTCTTTAAATAGTGCTGTTTTGCACTTCATTACATTGTATAGAGGAACCTCATTTCCTTTTTCT
This sequence comes from Gymnothorax javanicus, assembly GCA_029692085.1. Lineage (NCBI taxonomy): Eukaryota > Metazoa > Chordata > Actinopteri > Anguilliformes > Muraenidae > Gymnothorax > Gymnothorax javanicus. The sequence continues at coordinate 159,625,468 of CM056193.1, read as the reverse complement.
TCTCACTACTTATATGTAATACATAGCTAACCAGTGTCTTGGCCCTGTGTTTGTATTACTATAGTGTTCAAGGAACCTCGCTTCCTTTTTGTTTTCATATGCCTTAGTTGCACGCCCAAGGCATAAAACTTCCAGTACAACCAAGTCCATCTGTACACCTGAGTGCAGTCCGTACCTTCCTGTCCTCTGTGCGTGTCATAAGGGTGTGTGACTCATCCCTTACACGCTGTAAGAGAAAAACAAAAGGATACTGGAATTTTTTCCCATTTCAATTCAGTTTTTTTTAAGATTTTTTTTTGGGAATTTTTCCTTTATTTGACAGTTGTACAGTGTAGAGAGGCAGGAAAGTTGGGGAGAAGAATGGGGGAAGACATGCAGCAAATGACCTGAGCTGGAATCGAACCCAGGTCGCTGCGGTAAGGACACAGCCTTTATGGCTCGCGCGCTTAGACCAATGAGCCTCCAGGGCGGCCCTTCCCATTTCAATTCTGACTAAATTTCAGCACTACATTTGTCAAAACCAAAATATTTTTGGATTTTTTTTTGTCTGGAACCAAGCGTAAACAATTATCTATTTAGCTCCATTCACTCCCAATCATCAAGGACAATCTTGCAAGTGCCCTCCGTGAATCTCAGCCAACTTCAGTGCAATGGCATTAATAAAGAGCGGACTGGCTCTCGGTAGAAGAGCTCTGATACCTCTACATTGTAGCACTGAACACAGCAGGATCACTCAGATGCTTTGACACAGACAGTTCATTATTCTCCTTCCAAGGCACCAGGATGTAAGACCGTATCCACGGTTTGTAGTGGCTTAATTGACTGTGTTATTAATTAATTCGACCATCACTAATTCAAATTGATGGGAGTATTGCGGCACGAACATTAACATTTACTCGGTCAACAACCTTGACAGCTGCAAATGCCCTCAAGTCATCGGTTTAGACAGGGTATTTACCAAAAGTACTTTTGTAAATTAACAAAGCAACAGCACTTTTGAACAAGTACAGAGAGTGCCATTTAATGCTAATTTTGCAAAAGGGTGGACAGCATCATCATAAAAGCATTATTTATGAGTATCAGCTGAAGGGGCAGTGAACCGGAAAATTCTCATCGAGATTATATCTAACCCAGATTTACTGGAATCTGCCAGAGGTAAAGAGCTGAATTTGAGAGAGAAGGATCCGTAGTCTTAGAAGCCGTAAGATCATCAACGTGCAGTCAGGTCAATCTAGATTTCTCCAAAGTTTTCAGTATTCTATGAAGTTGACGTAGTGGGAGCTTTGCTACTGTGTTATGACATAAGGTAAACATGTATAAAAGTGCAAGTAAGAATGAATTTTTGTTCTTTGCTTCTTTTAATGTAGGGGAGACCGGGACTGGTCGTCTCTCTTTTTACTCTTGTTTGAATTGCTCATCATCAGCACATCTTTCAATACTTATTCCTACATTATATGGAAGCTTGAGGTCTTGGCTTGAAATGGGTTTCCCTCCTATTTTAACAACTTAGTGTAACAAGAAGCAATTAACCATCAAAAACACCCTGACATATTGTGACAACAAACCTCATCACTGGGTTGGTTGTCACAAGGTATGGGTTTGGTTGTCCCTTTGTAGTTATCAGAGGGGTTTCAGTTTTTTAAAAAAAAGTTATTTGAAAAAACTTTTTAGTTATTTAAGATAGAAACATCAAATCAATTTTGAAATGAATATCACCTCTGTAATAGTATTCATGAATTCCCTTGTGTTTGAACCATGAGTTTGAACCAGGTGATTTTTATTGTCCGAATTATCCTCAGTAATGAGAAGTAAAATGAAGGAATTACAGTGCTGAAAAAAATCTAGGCTTTATGAAAGACATTGTTTCATAACAACTCAAAATGAACATAACATTAAATGAAACAGTGAGATTGGAATAGATTAATCTCCATCAAAATATGATCAGAAAGTTCTGTTAAAATTTCAAACTATCTACAGTAGGTTGAAGTATGTAACCATTTGGATACAACATTGTTTTCTAATTAGGAACTAAAGCAAAATTGTTTTTGTGCATGCATGTGTTTGTGTGTATAACATGCTTGCCATGGTGACTGTCTTTCTGAACTGATTTATCCCCTTCAAAAAATATGACCAGAAGTTGCTTACCTTGGGTTAAAAGACAAACAGCCTTAAAACTAGCCTAGATGTCTAAATTTTGTAACAAGTAATTTGAACTGCCTTGAGTCACACATGTGACACAACCAACTTCCTGAGCAGTGAGACAACCATCCGCAACCAGCCTCTTGACAAAAATTATAAGCCAATGACCTACCGCATGGCTTTACCTTGCTGGCTAAAAGTTGAATCAAATGAAGGCTATTATCTTCAGCTTTTTTTGTAATAATTGATTTTAATATGACTAATAATCTACAAGTTTTTAATACAAAACCAACACCAACAGGAAAAGATAATCCGAGCCATGAAAAATGGCAAAATATCTCTTCACCACACCTTTTGTGTGTTCCACAAAATGACCCGTGCAAAATGAGCACAATGTCAAGCCAACTGTTTGATATCAACAAGTCACAGCACCCTCCAGTGTAGCTGTAATAAGCAACGTGACAACCAACCCCGGTCTTACCCACCTCTGTAAGCAGCAATTGCAAAATCTTTTCAATTTTCCACAGCTGGAAACCAAACTTAATTCCCGCTTTTTTGTGCACTGAAATGTATCTAAAGATTTAACATCCTGAAAAGGGCGGGGACAGTAAGGACGCAAATACGGGTCATTAATATTTTGAGCTTGTGAAATGATGGATACAAATAATTTCACAACCTGCAGCTGGGTTCTGTGCATGCATGTAAAAGTTTTGTGAGCACGTTTAAAAAAAGTGTTGCAGTAGTGGAAATACTTCATGCATGTGTAAAAAGGTTTTCTGCACGCAGACATTCGTACTCATGTAAAAAGGTTTGGTAGCTGTAGAAATATTTTGTACATGTGTGAAAACATTTTGTGAACACATATAATATGCACGTGTAAAACGTATTGTAGCTGTAGTAATATATTGTGTATGTGTAATTAAAATTTGTGTTGGAATATTTTCAACAGTGAGGTTTCATGCAGTCTGAGAGACGGACACAAAATTTTCCTATGTGCATATGGAACACTGAAATTAAAAGCTACAAACTATGAGTTAAATGCATGAATTTGGACCCTCAATATATGCCTGAGCTGATTAGTCAATCAGCAAATTGCACAGATTAAATTTCTGTCAGATTCTCAACAAATTTTCCCAGTTTCATCTTAGTTTAACTTCACTTTTTGCAGGCTCAGATAACTTTCATTTTGTTCATTCCCTTCATTTTTTACTTTTTAATGGCCCGGCTTTCTATAGCCTTGGGGCCCTCTCCCCTCACAGAGGGATTAAAAGGCTACATCTTCATCATTGAATCCAGGGTCTTTTAATGCGTTTTATTTCCCTCATTTACCTGAAATCTTTGCTCTGGGTATCAGAATTCAGCGGTTAGAGCTTGTATAAAAACCAGCATAGCTCGAGAGGATGATTTATGTACAGTTTTTAAGTTTGAGTTTTTTTCAGTTTGCATTTTTGTGAGGACCCAAGATGGTACAGATGAGGAAAGAGAGAGTGAAGATCATAAGATGCCAATTGTCACTGTTGTACTTTTGTGAATCACTTTCAATTTTACAACTCTTATGTAGGTTTCTGCTGATATGATGGCTTGACTTTATTTTGACACGTGACGTTTCATATGTCAATATGAAGTAATATTCCTTTGATCCCTCTCTTGATCCTGTTACTTCAGAGATTTGAAGTACATTGTTCTGAATCAGTTTTTACGTAATAAACTGCATACATGTAATCACATTAGAAACTTAAGATACTGCCTACAGCCAAATAAGATATACTTAATTGAACCCCGTGGGGTAATTTTCCATCTGCATTTAACCCATCCTATTGTTAGGAACAGTGGGCGGCCATAGAGCAGTGCCCATGGACCAACTCCAGTTCCTTGGTCAGGGGTAGCAGTAGGAGTGTTCCTATGATGCATTTTTTTCTGGGTGGGGGAAACCGGAGTACCCAGAGGAAACCCATACAAACACAGGGAGATTGTGCAAACTCTACACTGTAAGCCCCCAGGCCAAATTCGAACCCATGACCTTCTTGCTGTGAGGCGGCAGTGCAAACCAATGTGCCACTGTACAGCAGGATACTAAATTCCTTATCACCGTAAGTTTAGTATTGATGTCATAATGTGATTGTCATATTGCATCTTTTGCTGCTTCAAAACACAAGCATGACAACTGTGTCATACATGTGCTCTAATTCCAAGATATACAACCTAAAAGACAAACACATCACCAGGCAGGAATAGCAGTATAGTAGTTATAAGAAAATAATAGTAGACACATACTCTGCTGTGTTAGATTTCTACAGTATTGGTAAAAGCCCTGGGGCCTGAATTTGTTACATATGGACTTGGACTCGGCAGTGTAAGGTACCTAGACTCGGACTCAGACGCCAAGGACTTGGACTCGGACTCAGAGAACTTAACTACAATCTGGTAACCAGTTGTTTTAGATCAACCCACACAATATGTTACCTGCATGTTGATGTACTTAATCAATACAGGACCAGAAGCTGAAGGATCATGAGCTTGAGAGGCTCGTACGGTACAACAGCATTATCAAAGTTTGATCTTTTTTGCTCTTGTGATACTGAATCCCGCTGTAAGCAATCTTACAAAGGTTATATTAAAATATTTTCCTTCTAACTACATTTTGACGCTTTTGAGTATCATTCGTGGAAGGTTTAAAGGTTAAAATAAGGAAAGTTTTGACTCTCTAGCTGTCATTTTAAATAGATTCTAGCTCATTTTACAAACAGGCAAATAAAAAGCTTAATCAATAATTAAAATACAGTAAATTACGGTCTCAAGCTTTTGGATGTATTTGGTACTATAGAAAACCTTTAAAGGTGAGCAGTTAGGAGTGTTTACCTGCCATATTTTGGTACTTTAATCTGCTTTAAGCAGTTTTCACATGAAGCGTTTTTGTTTATCCCACTGTTGGGAGAATACAACGCATACACGCTTAAAGGAACCAATTGACTTTGAAACCAGGTGGGACATAACACCATAATGATTGTGACTCTGTTTTTTGCCATCATAGAGGATCAAATCAGAGAAGCTGGGAAGCTGGGTGTTCCTGCTATGCATCTCAAGGGTAATGACGTTGACATCCTTTGTGGGCAATGCCAGCTTGCGTTTGGTTGCCCTGAATCGTGGTTACTTAAGCTTAACGAGAAATGACAGAATATGTTGTCTTCCAAAGCTTATCATGAAAACCTAATGGGGATTGTCGTTGATGAGGTTCACGTCACATAGAAATGGTAAGACTTTGTAGCAACATTTCATAGCAGACAATTGCATAAGGACTGAAAGACATTTGAAGCTATCAGCAAACTGCCGCTGGCAGCTTCAATTTGTACCCTTTGAAGGGTTATGTTCGCAAGTCAGTAACTGTGCACAGTATTATTTTTCTTCATTGTTCAGACTCATTGTTGCAAGGCTGGCCCTACAAATCCAAACTAATTTTGAAGAATCTTAATACAATGTTAACTCTAATTCTATTAGTTGTTTGGTAACACTTCACTTTTTTGGTGCCTTCTTTGTATCAAATATTTTTTCGTATTCATAAGAATGTCAATTATACACAGAGATGTTAAAAATTGTCTACTGACATGCTGACTCCATAGCTAGCCACACTGACTGCTGGCTACCTTGTGAAGTGCCTCACACTGCAGCTGATTGTTATGTTTCCACTTTGGCACTCTCCTACTACATCATATGGTTCGTTGTTCTGATTGATTGAGGTTCGCCTATGATAGTAAGTGATAGACACAGTTTCTACGGACAGATTCTCAGATGGTCTGTAGAGCTAACCATCTGGTAGGTCAGGTTAGCAGTATTACACCAAGTCTCAAGTTTGTTTTATGGAACCAAGACTTCTGAATTTAGGTTCAAGAACTCTTAATTCATATCTGAAATTTTAACTGGACGGATGCACCTTTCCAACAATATAAAATCAGCGTTGATATGTAGTGAATGAACACTGTTATATGTACAATAATTTCTCAGTGATATACATTGAGTGTGCATTGATGCATATCAATGCAGAAAAAAGCACCTGCATAAGGCCCCCCTCTTTCTGCAGGGACAGCTGTCAGGCTGAAGTCCAAATAAATTCTGGGGCCCAGGGTTTTCCAGCATAATATTTCCCGAGCATCATACTTCCTCCACCAACTTGTCTTTTTTCTACAGGGCATCCTGGTGCTGTCTCTTCTCAAGGTAAATGGTTCACTCATGCTCGACTGGTACACACGATATGAAAGAAAACGGTAGTCACTGAATCAGGTAGGCTTAGTCAGTTGCTTATAAGTCCATTTCTCATGAACACATGCCCATTGTAGATGGTTTTGGTGCTGCACCAGGGTATATTGTGGATATCGTCATACTCTACATGCCTCAAATAATAAATTTTTCATAATGTATTGCCTAATTTTCCAAGCTTTAGTAATAAAACAAGCCTATACTTAGCCACTCAGTACACTTCATCATTTTCAGATTTTGTTATGGGCACCTTAGCTATCTTGCTAGCTGTATATGTAACAAATACAAGAAATTATACCGGGAAAATATCCCCTATGGTTTTTTTGTGTGTTGTTTCTTATCTGAGCTCTAGATGTAATAAGAGTTAATTTCACCAAATCCTTCAACTCCTCTGTTGTTTTTGATATTGGGAGTACGATATATTCTTGTATTACGGTACCTGCTGTTGCCCGCAAGTGGATATATGGGTCATTTTCTCTCTCTCGTCAATCTGCACTAAACTTGACTGTGAGAGGTATGTAATTGAAAAGCCTCGTCCATAAAATCAAAATTCGAAGTTCTAATGTTGATTTAAGTGCACAGAGCAGTTTAGATAATCTTAATATTAGCAGGGTGGATAAGCCATGCAATTTTTGGTTGTATATTTCGCTTGTAATATGACTTTTGAGCATTTGAGAGAGATCGCGAAACACGTTTTTGCCATGTGTTGAAGCTGTTATCCACATTGCTATCTTCTTGTGGAATACACTGGTAAGCTTGTCCTATTCTCACGTTAGGCTTGTTGTTGTGAAGACAGAAACTATGCCAACAGCATTTTGCTCGCTCCAGATTCATACAGGTGCGTTAATATTTTTTTTGTACTCCCATTATCATGTTCAATGACTGTGTTCGGTGTTTTGGATTTACTGTATTATACATAATACGGCACAATTGTATTTTTTTTTATATAGTCGTGAGTACTTTTTTTGTACCTTTTGCTGGAATATGTAGTGTATTTTGGTCAACTGATAGAAATGCATGCTGTGAATTATTTGTATATCGGAAGCTAAGCCTAAAACTAAAAGCTGTATATGCAATGTTAATGTGTAACATGCTATAAGAGGTAGAGAGCAGCATTTGTTGTTTATTTTTAATGCATCTTTTTCTAATTTACATTTTTTACGTGGAATTAATGTGAGTCTGCACTAAACTTGACTGCGAGAGGCTTATTGTTGTGAAAATAGAAACTATGCCTACAGCATTTCGCTCTCTCCGGATTCATACAGGAATATATCCGAGTTCAAGACAAAGTGTCAGTGTTCAGCCTTTCATTGTGCACCGGAACACAATGCAGCATAGCCGGAACATGCAGACCGCTCCAGCTACATATGGTTTAAGTAAAAAGATAATTCACATGTACCTAACCAGTGCACCAGTTACAGGCTGATGCTGCATTGGAAGACTCAATAGCTAGCATGTTGGCATCCACATCCAGTCATATAGACATGAAAAAGGATGTTACTAAGCAGAAGTGTACGTATATCTAACAAGTTCACGCAGAGCTCAAGCTCTATGGATTTAACAATGACAAAAATTAATATGAATTCTGACTATTCTGTATGCTAGGCAGCAAGTAATAATGCTTTGAAATAGGAGCTTTCTATGCCCGTAGCTGACTGGCTGCCTTAGTAGATAGCTTCTATTAGTTAGCTAGGGTACAGTGCAAACAAAAAGGTACTTAGGTGATGGTAAAGTTAGGCCAAGACTAAGTATTAGTGTCGAAATGAATGCTAAATCTGTCTAATTAGGGTAGGGTCACTTATTTTATATGCTAGCCATTGAATGCTTCCAAACTTGAGCGGAACCATGAATGTGCACTCGGAGCACGGGCTGTGATGACCATGGAATGCATGGAATGCACTACTACGTCCTAAAAAAACATACCAATCTGGGTGAAATACCAAGTTTTTAGGGGGTTTCGTGCAACTGAGGGAAAATGGGTCACATGAGAAGCAGAGAAGGAGCTTATTGTTGGGCCAGCACAAAAATTTAGAAAGCACAAACTAAGGCAACAACAGCAGACTGGCTATAAATGGTATGATACAGACTTTCAAATGATTACTCACACATGGCAAGGGGTCATTTTACTAAAAAAACAAAAAAAATCACATAATATTGCTTAGTGTAGCTTTAAAATTCTCTGCATTTTGTATCACAGTAGTTGGAGGAGATGGGATTGAGTTCATTGTCCATGAGCATCAGTGAGCCTTGGGTGTCTAATACTCTGTCATTAGTTCATCATTTGTCCCTGTTTGAATCACTGTTGGTGGGTACTCATCTCTTTTGAGTGGGAGCACACCAGAAGCTTTGCCACTTTGGAGCGTTATTTACATCAGTTGTGAGTACTTTAAATGCTTTGGCTCATCGCTATATATACAGTTTTGCTACATACACATATTTTTATACGCTGAATTTGTAAATGAGTGTATATAAGTTTGCGGGAGAGGTTGCAAGTCCCCCTCATACCAAGGGAGAAGATTTCTCCTAAATCCTAAATAATTGTGTAATACAGGGCTTTTCTACTCATAGTGCAATATCTCGCCTCAGAAGAATTCGAATATCCTCCATGAGCTGTATGGAGTAATTTTATGAGCATTTTTGGCCATTTTTTTATTTTGGAGTCAAAGAAATTAATGAGCAAATCCCCACGGTCTTCAGTTGTTTCGGAGAAGGCTGCTACAGAGTTGTGCTGGAATTCTACCAGTGTTGTATGCAGAGCCGTCGCAAGGGCTGTGTGAAGTGTGCGACTGCACAGGGCCTCGCGCCTTTAGGGGGCCTTGCGGCTGGTGTGTGATTTTTTTTTTTTTTTAATAAATTAATAGCCCACATATTTTACATCACTGCACTTGACTCATCAGGCTCCTTAAATGACAATTCTCTGCGTCAGTTTCATTTTTTTACCATTTCATCTCGATAAAAGCTTACCCAGATTTTTTTTTTTTTTTAATGTCGTCATACGTAACATGCTCTGTCTCGCTGCTCACTCGCCTTTCCTAACTGTGAGATTGCTCTCAGGGTCTTACTGACGATATCGATAATTGGCATCGGGGTAGCGAAGCTTTTCAAAGTTATTTAAAAGTATTTTCGGACCTCCATGTCGCAGGAGAGACTATGCGGGCTTGCCCTTCTGTCTATCGAAAAAGACGTTGCATTCAGGCTGGATTATAAGGATTTAATTGCTGAGTTTTCGGCTCAAAAGGCAAGGAAAGTGACCATCACCTAATCAATGAATGGCGAGCGGGAATCTGATGTTTTAAAGTTATATTGCAGCAGAGCGTTTGTGACTGACTAGCATGAGAAAATACACTGCATCGTAATCAAATGTTAAACTATCGCGTTTGTCAGCGGATACTACGCCATTGTTAATCTGAGATTTTTCCATAGAAATGAGTCAAAATAAGCGATTGTCACCAGTGAGTGTGAGCCATTAGTTATTAGTGTTTGTTGAATAGTAATTGAGCTGATTTGATGAAAAAAAGCCAATCGTTGTGCAGTTGATTTTTTTACCTTTGAAAGTTTATGATATCCGAAAAATCATAGCTGAAATTATTGCCACAATAATGCTGTTTTAGTCAAAAAATGCATGTCATTTCACCGGGTATAACTAGAACAGCTATGTGCTTGCAGCCTGACATGATTAATGCGCGGGCACGTGAGCAGGGCCTCGCGCATCAAGTTGGCACAGGGCCTCGCACATCAAGTCGGCACAGGGCCTCGCACCCCCCTTGCAACGGCCCTGGTTGTATGGACTAACAGACTTCATCTGCGTTTCCACTGGTATTGGGTTGACAAAAAATTGACAGAATTTTCATGTTTGGGTGAACTGTTCCTTTAGTAAACCAAATGTTAAAACCAAGGGCGTAGATTTAATGTGACAATTGGTGGGGACAGATATGTAATTTGAGCGCGCGTAGTGCGCGAGCTGGAAAATTTGTGCAAATACTGCCTTTTCTGTGTACAGAGATTATCCGAATGAGTGTTTCTTTGTTTTTTTTCTTTTTTAAGATGCTAAGCAAACTGCCTCCATAATCTTAATAGATAGATGCCACATTCATAAACTTGCGTTTCTATTTTGTTGACATCCAAATACTTTCGATTTGATTTTTGAATACAAGTTTACGACTGCTACTAATGTTATGAACATTTAGCAATATCGAAAAATTGAAATACTCGTACCAATTCATATGTTTCAGCCGCTTGCGAGTCTATGACAACCTCTTATACCGAGTTGAGATTGAGTTGAGACTTGTGCGAGCTTATTACGACCGATTATGATACCCTCTTGTGTTTTTCACTGGTTGCACAACCTTTGTGCGTGTTTTGAGCAGTTCCATACACTTGCAAACCTCTATGAGACAGATGGAGAGTGATGGAGACCACGAGAGATGGTTTTGGAGACCATGGACACCGCATAGAGATCAACCCAATGCGAGCAACCCAATAAGAGTCCATGCGAGTGAGGGCGAGCAGAGGCCATTTTTCAGTCGCAACTTGGTCGTAAGCCTGGTGTAAACGGGGTGTAACTTAGCTGGACGGCTCCTTTCTCTGTTCTGGTCTATGGCCTTTTCCTCTACTATTACCATTTTCCTTTTAATAAACACTCCCTGGTGGATTGAACCCCAAATTTGTATCTGGTTCCTTTTCTGGATCATAACAACTCTGCAGTTAGAATACATAATATAAACAGAGAACAAGAAATGTAGTGCTCTATTCATGTAAGCGTTGTGCTTCACACACTGATGATGTGCACAGAGGACAGGAAGTTGAGGACTTGACTCAAGTGCAAGGATGGACTTGGTTGTATTTATTATGCCTCCTGCGCAGCAGGGGGGCACACACGAAGCAATACAAAACAAAAATGAGACAAGGTTCCATAATGATGCTATTAGTAATACAAAACTGGGCTTGAGCTACAGTTACTATGTATTACTAAAAATAGAAAAAGGAATTAGGAAATGAGTTTCCTTAATAATAAAGGTAAAGTGCTGATATCAACAATAAACAGCAATGATGATTCTAGTACGCGTAATTTGCGGGATCCCGCAAGTTTGATAGACTTGGCGCTAAATGAAGATCTCATTGCGCCAGAAACTACGCATTACATATGATTTGGCACGAATCCTTTGTTCTAGTGAGTAGATTGATATGAAAGCATCGTCTATAACAAACTTCCGTGCATTTATTCAACAAATTTATAAACCTACTGCAAAGATTGTTGTCAAAATGTCGGCAGCAAGAGACTTCTGTATATGACTGTGGCTGGATGCATGTTTCTGTAACCCTCTGTCAGGCTCGAGTGCTGCTTTCCAGTTGGTAAAACCACGCGAGGTAAAAACAGCATCCCTCTCACCGGCAGTAACATATTTCCTGAAGGGAAAGCAAAAGCATGCATCCCGCTGAACTGAGTACTCCAGCCATGGCTGTGTATGATACCAGGCTGGATTGAATGATCACCATAAAACACCAAATCCACGCTTTGGGTAGCTAGCTAATATTGGCTGGGATGGAGCATCGCCATTCAAGTCGCTAACCGTGTGAGGTAAGGCTGAGGCAGCAGAGAGAGGGAACTGGTTTGGGGCAGTGCTTGTGGAGGGCACTGGAGCCGGAGCGATAGCCATAGTCATAGCTTCTGGTGTGCAAGCTATGGAATCGCTTGAGGTTGAAGTAGCACAAGGCTTGCTAATAGGTTTCAAAAAACGATAAATGGCTCAGAACTCGTTTGAATGAATGAAACGAAATGTAAGTAAAATTGTGAGTCTCTGCGCGCTGCTCATATGTACACCTATGAAGAGAATGGCTTCACTGCCTGGTGAAGTATCCATACTTACAACTTCAGCAATAGGACTTCGGTTTGGAGGCGGGCTTTAAGTTATGCACCAAATCAGGCGTTAGGAACTATTATTTTATGCGTTATTGTGTCATTGAGTTTATAATTGTTATGATTAGCACAGACTGTGAAGGTTTTCTACTAAAACTTTAAACTCAAACTGTCATTCATGTCTTAGTTTTGTCAATAAGGTGTAAAAACTGAATGGGTGTACATATAAATAAGTGAGCCAGTCAAGGTACTGTTTAAAAACTTGATATAAATGGCATTTTATCAGGTATACCCAGTTGGCCCACTTTTTTTCCCATTGGCCCACTTTTTTTAAGTCGGGGGGGGAGTTGGCCCACTTTTGAAATTTTCCAGAATCATCACTGAACAGCATTACATTAGAGAGTTAGAATATACACGCGATATACTGAGGATAAGTCTATACAAGACTAGTAATGCAACACAGGCATGTGGTTTACGAGACTTCACAAAGACTAAGTGCGAGGCTCGGTCTTATATAGCACAATACTCCCACTCTGTGGAAATGAATAAAAGGTGCATGCGATGATTGTGGAGCTGAAGAATGTGGTCCAGGTCTTAACAGACCTGTGAGTCTGAAGGCTGGAGGCGTGACCTTACAATTCAAATAAAATTGATTAAATTATTGACAAATAAAAAAATGTTGTCATTAAGGTGGGGGGGTTCTCCATCCTCAGCAATGTGGGGTTTGATTTCTAGTGTAATTCTACTTACCACATCAAAGGTTTACTGATCCATTTTAATGAGTAGGATGTGTTCACTGGGATCAGTGATGCATAAAAACCCACTGTAACTGTTGTCCAGAGCATGTGGTCTCAGTCAGGTCTTATGGCCGGTGCACACTGTACAATTTTGGGCCGTCCCAGATGAAAGATGACCATCGTAGGAGAAACGTGGAGAAATCTTTGGTCGTGGCTCTAAAACAGTGGTCTTACATCGCACTGTGAGACAGGTTCAAGGACGGCCGTTGCCAGCGTCTTGCGACCAAAGATAACCTGAGATTAAATTCTGACGGTGTCAGAAATTTAGGATGACTATCTCACAGTGTGACAGCTGCTACGACCTACGTCTACTAATCAGCCAATACAAGTGCAGCAGGAAATAAAATCATAATCGTTTATTTTTTAAAATAAAATAAACAGAATAATTTATAGCTTACGCTTTAGCTGATGCCGACAGTGATTCATGTAGACACACATTGGAGTTAAATCACGGACACAAGGCGTTCGATGTTAACGGGCATTTAATTGCATATCATTAACGTTTGCCATGCCGTGCGAACTGAATAAAATAAATAAAATACAAATCATTTTAATACAAAGCATTCTCGAAGAGAACAAGCATTAAAACATTTCACAAATACAACTTGCCAACCCATCGGCTTTTGAAGGCTATGAACCATTTAAGGAATAGTTCACCCAAAAATGAAATTCAGTCATTATTGACCTACCCTCATGCTGATGAGAAGTCCGGTGTAGTTTTTTATTCCTCATAGTGCGGCCGGAGATTCAGGGGGTTTTCCTCCTGCACCGCAAATCCATATAACGAGCGTCTATGGTTATCGAAAAGAAAAGGTCCATAAAACTACACAAAAACTTTTTAATATTCCTCCATACTGCTTGTCCGCTGCAATCCAAAGTGTCCTGAAGGGGTAACATCCAGAGTTTACCCGAAACGATGTCATTTAGTACAGTTTTATAGCCTATTATTCACTGTAGTGTGTTCACCTGGAGGCGGGCTCACGCGTTCACGTGGTTCTCCCGAGCAGCGGCGTTCACTACGGTAGCCGCGCCAGACAACGTCCAACGAGAATCGCGGAAGACAAAACCCTGTGTTTACATCCTGCTGAGAGCGACACGAGCAGCACACAAACACAAAAGGGCTCTGCCTGCATGTGATTTGAACCTTTGAAAGGAAAAAAGAAAAATGTCCGAGGACTTCAATGTTGAGGAAGAGCACGAGTTCTTTGCTGAGCCTTTTCTCTTTGAGCCGGAGTACACGGACGAGGAACTCAGACAGATGGATGAAGCAGCCGCAGCTCAACCAGAGCCACAACCAGCGGCGGACTACAGACCTAGGGCATCGGAGACATGGTGGTGTAAATGTCGAAAATGTAAAGCTATGCAAACCGAAGAGTAGAGCCTTTGCTGTTTAGATTGGGATTTGTTGATGCCGCTCCTGGAGGATCTCAATATCTCCGTTGATGAGACTGAGAGCACCCGTGGGGTTCTCGAGATGTTTTTCCACGTAACTAAAATCAACTGGAAAAAGAGGCCAAGACCCGCAGGACCAAACGGCACGCTCTCTGTAGAGTAAGTTCCATTGTACAGTATGTGTTATACATCTTTTGTTTTGATGCAACCCGATTTACAATATTTTCGTATTTTGTGCTGTGCCCAGTGCTAAACTATTTCTTTATTTACTTTTTCCACTGTCAGTGCAGGTTGGTGGCATACCGGGTGGCATTGGAGTGGGTCCTGAAAGGCGAGAGACTCGGCAAGGACAATAGAAAAGTTTTACTAGCCTGTGTTGTTACAAGCATCCGTGACGGCTACCATTCTCCAGATGGATTGTATACTGGAATCAAGGAGGCAGAAGAGGCTTTTAAACAGATCTGAAGACAATCAATCTAAAGAAATTCTCACTGACTCATTTTTATATTACCTCATAGTATTTCATCTGGGACTTTTTCCAATACATCACAAAAAAGTAATGCCACATTATGAATAATAACAGGCATGGAAACTATGCTGCTGCACATCTATATTTTTATTAGAAACGATATCGCTAAAGAATAAAAAAAATGTGTAAAATGGAAGATATTTTACAATGTTTATTGTAATTGTTAACGTTTGTTAGTATTGTGTGGTTTGTACAATAAAACAACAGTAACCAACCACAAAACTAAGTTGCATTTACTACTCACTCCAAGGGACACCATATTGCAGGTGTTACAAAATTGGATAAATACTAAAATAATTACTATAAATAAGTCAATATTTGGCTCAGAATCACAAGCACACACTTTGCATGACTTGCAAAGCTGCTCCTTTGACTGGAGATTTATCTTAGACCTGGGCACTAACTGCAATACAGGCATGCTACCCACAGATAAATGCAGTGTTTTATTTATGTACAGATATAAGGGCCTCATTTTCGAATGGTAGCTGACTAGTAGGGTCCATAAGCCTATATGCCATAAGCAGGACTTTTCTGGTGGCTTAATAATGGACAATGAGGACCTTTACAGTTTTTTTCTCACAAACTTTATTCTTTTCACACAAACTTTATTTTTTTAATAGAAATTTAAACAAACGTCACCTCATTTGGAAAACAACTAAAAACAAGATAATTGCAAAAATATAAAAAGGCAAAAATAAGCATGGCATGTTTGTGTTTGTCTGACTTGACATTTCACATGTTGATGCAGAAACCAATTGTGCATCCTCATACTAACTGCTAAACCGTGAAGCATGTTTTAGTATGGCTTCCTCTTTTGCAGGTTTTAGTTTTTGGGCTATGTTTGTTGGTAGTGGGGGAATAGAAACATGTGACTGTGGGTCTTTCAACTTGATCTTGGGGTCCAGGCGTCTCTGCAGAACTTGCACCACCATATTTTGCTGGAATGTTTGTGTAGTTGGCACATAGATCTTTTTGGCGACCCACTCTTTGGTTTGTTTTGGGTAAACCACATTAAATTGCAGTTTTCCTGAAAAACAAAAGAAAAAAATTGGACACATAGAAAACGTTAATGATACAACATATACATAATATTGACCATTCAAAATATTGACCAATTTTACGTTGCAAGGAAGGAACAAAGAAATTATATCCACATAATTATAAATCACGCACTTGTAATTTGGAAAAAACAATGTTAAATTACTTTTGTGGGTAATGTTTCTTCAATTGTGTAATACTCAAATTTAGACCACAAATTACTATATATATCATGCAGACTGACGTCTTGGTGCAGAGGGCCTGATTTGTTTAGGCTCACATAAAACAGGTGTGCCTCTCATCAAAGGTTACACGTAATGTGTTGTTTTTGCCATTAGAAGTCAGTAAGAGGACATGAATCAATATATGACAGTGAGCAATTAACAAAAGCCCACCAGGTTTGTAAAGAGGGCAAAAAAAAAAAAATGCAGATGGAAACGCTATTTTCTGAATAAATCTGCTACTGTATAGTGACGGTGTTTTGATGCCGTCGTTGCCTTCTGATAATGGTTTGCTATGTAGCTAATAGCTGGCACATAAGCACGTACAACTTGTGCAATTATCATCATTTGTTGGTAGACGCGATCCATTTTAGCTGACTAGCTAAATTATTCGGTTAACACGTTACTTTTGGTCACTTGAAGGTTCTGCGATTCAGTGCGAAAATGAATGGAAGCAGCTTAAAATGTCAGAAATCTGATCACCAATTTGATCGCATAACAGCATGTGACGTCTCTTCGCAATACTTTTTATTCGCTTTAATGCCATTAGATGGAAACGCATTTTCACCTGCTTTTTTCGCATGAATATTTTTGGCGAACTTCAGATAGTTCGATTGACAAGTGGATGGAAACATAGCTAGTGATGTTATCTTTCCCCAATCATTATAACACTTACATGCAACCCCCAGGTGTTATTTCACAGTCCCTAAGCAAAATGAACAGAACTAAAAGACTCGTGACAATAGTCCAAAATCATGTGAAAATGCATAATCACTGTGTCAGAAACAAGGACAAAACTCCATAATAGTCCAAAATGATGTGGAAATGCATAGTTTTTGGTCAAGTAACATCAAACATCCTGTAACATTACCACGTTTGTGAAAAGGGTACATAAATATACAAACAAATAAGTTATATAAAAGGTCTGTAAAGTACATACCTCTGTCCTTAGTTGTAACATAGTCGGCACAGCTGTAGTCTTCAACAAAGGTCTTCGTTTAGAAACTTTAAAATCCTCCGGTGAGAAGTGGTCACTACAGACCCGGAGACTATGGACGTTGACGGTCTTGATATCGCAACGAAGAGCTATCAGCCATAGCTATAGTCTTTCAGTGTCCTGAACTGGTAGTCTGAGGAAAGTCACGGATCTCCTGAACGCACGCTTCATTTGGTTGAAGCATCCAGGAAAGGAACACACTACAACCATCTTTTCATATTAATTTACCGGTGCAGTTGAAAAAAAAAGTAAATTTCTGAGTGACAAAAACCAAAATGTCTTTTTACTTCCAACTCGGGGAGCAGCTAACTTTGCTCTCGTTGACTTCGCTCTGCTTTATCGGTTCTCGTGTCGCTCTCAGCAGGACGTAAACACAGGGTTTTGTCCTCCGCGATTCTCGTTGGACGTTGTCTGGCGTGGCTACCGTAGTGAACGCCGCTGCTCGGGAGAACCGCGTGAACGCGCGAGCGCGCCTCCAGGCGAACACACTACAGTGAATAATAGGCTATAAAACTGTACTAAATGACGTCGTTTCGGGTAAGCTCTGGATGTTACCCCTTCAGGACACTTGGATTGCAGCGGACGAGCAGTATGGAGGAATATTAAAAAGTTTTTGTGTAGTTTTATGGACCTTTTCTTTTCGGTAACCATAGACGCTCGTTATATGGATTTGCGGTGCAGGAGGAAAACCCCCTGAATCTCCGGCTGCACTTTGAGGAATAAAAAACTACACCGGACTTCTCATCAGCATGAGGGTAGGTCAATAATGACTGAATTTCATTTTTGGGTGAACTATTCCTTTAACCTTACAGAGCAATTATTCTTCAAAAAGCATTTAAATGTTCACTGCGGCGTAGATGGTTCATCGTGTCATTATCGCAAGTACTGTTGATTGTATAACCATATTAGCTGCACGTTATCTTATCCGTGTCTTACATTACCATTAAGCTAGCACAGAGCTAAAATAACAGTGAATACAATGAACATGGTAGCGCCAGCGCAGATGGATGTCGTACGCTGATGACGTTATATATTGACGTACGTCGTAACCTGCGATTCAGTAAACGGCCATCGCACAGTCTGCACACATCAAACTTGACGTCGTACCAAAGTTTATTAGATCCAAGTGGCATAGTGTGTCATGCAATAGTCTGATAAGATTGCTAAAATCGTACAGCATGTACCGGCCATAAAGCAGCATCATCAAGTCTCCTAAGATGATCCAGGGATGGCTAAAGCCAGCTGTGACCAGCTCATGTCTCCACCACAATGACTATTTCACAGAATTTTCCTCTCCCAGATGCTTGGGTATGCTGTAACCAAAGGAAATAATACACTGCAATGAAAAAGTATTCGCCCGCTTCTCAATTTCTTCTATTTTTGCATAGTTGTCACACTTAAAATTAGTTTGACCATATGAAACATTTCACAGTGGACAAAGATAATCTCATTAGACACAATCATTTTCATTTCTTGATGGAAAACGCCATCCAGCCCTACCTGATCCTTTATGAAAATGTAATTGACCCATTGGTTACCATATCAACCATTTAAATAAATTTAATCGATAATTAGGTTCAATTTCAATACACTCACCCAGGCATGAGTACTGCCAGCCCTAATGTATCTTAATATCACTAAAATAGAACCTATCTGGTCACATGAAGTAGGTAAAATGCGGCACATGATGCCGCGATCCAAAGAAATTCTAGAACAGATGAGAGTCTTGAAAGTCTTTGAAATCTATCAGTTTGGAAAGGGTCACAAAGCCATTTCTAGGAGTCAGACCCTAAGCCAAACACAGCGAAAGTCATTATCAGCAAATGGAGAAAACTTGGAACAGCTGTGAACCTTCCAAGGAGTGGCCTGCCCATCAGAATTCTTTCAACCGTGCATCGATGACTCATCCAGGAAGTCACAAAATAATCCAGACTAACATCTTAAAAACTGCAGGCCTTACTTGCCTCAGTGAACAATTCCTCAATAAGAAAGAAACTGGGCAAACATGGCACCTGTGGGAGAGCTGGGAGCCAAAACCTCTGCTGACCAAAGAGAACGCAAAGGTTCGTCTCATATTTGCCAAAACCATCTTGATGGCCTCCAAGACTTTTGGGATAATATTTTGTGGACTGATGAGTCAAAAGTGGAAATTTTCTGAAGACATTGGTCCTGTTACATAAAAAAAACTAACACAGGATTTCAAAATATTAACATAATACCAATGGTCAAACATGGTGGTGGTTCTGTGATGGACTCAGGCTTCAGGACTGAGGCGACTGACCATAATTGATGGAACCATGAATTCTGCTTTACACTAGAAAATCCTGAAAGAGAATGTCCAACCATCAATTCCTGACCTGAAGCTCAAGCGCAGTTGGGTTATGCAGCAGGACAGTGGTTGGAAGCACACAACCAAGTCCAGAATGGCTCAAAAGAAAGAAAATGAAGGTGTTGCAATGACTATTAATTTTATACTATCCAGTTTTCCTAAGAAGTCATTACCATACCATTTCATTTACTGCATCAAAGGTATGCAATAAGAAGCAAGGCTCCAACCCAGGCATAACAACAAACGCTTGGAAGTAATACTAACAAACATATCTTCTGCCTCTTACAACAAGCCCTGAATGATGATTTGGGTTCCTGCTGCCGGAAGATGTAAGGCAGGGCCCTGAGGACAGAAGTCTCAGACAAAGAACCAGACCCCTCTCCAATGACTAGAAAGGTGACGTGCCGACCATCTAACTCATACACAGTATTATATGGGTACATTAGTAACAGGAAAAATGGAGCTGCAGCTTAGTGACAGAAAATCTCCTGAAACTCCTAACTCCTGACACTCTTAAACACCATCAGGCATGCAACTAATTTTTATTAAATGCCTCGCAACAGCAAACACACACACACACACACACACACACACACACACACACACACACACACACACACACACACACACACAAATATATACAAAAACAAATGTCCATGACATATTCACAAGATTACTGCTACAAGTATCTTTAACAGGAAAAAAATAAAATCTTCAAAGACATTGCATGTCTCATAGCAACAGATTTCCCTAACAGCCTCTTGGTGTTTGAGAGCGATCGAAGAAGGTGAAAGACGGGTTTTATGATGCTGACCGAAAAGTTATATATAATTATCGGATGCACCTGGCCTTCCTGTTGCTGCAACCAGTCTCATCTGAATTGGGCACAACACTGGGGCTGCAGCTTGTAGAGTCTCAGATGTTGTTAGTCCATCCAGTATTAATGCTATCCACATGCAATCCACATTCATTTCTGTTTCCCTGGAGAAATCAGTCGCTGAGAAAAGATCCTCTCAAATGTTTCCTCACATATCACTGTGTTGTGTTCTGGCCTGATGTCAGATATAATGCATGCATACTTGTTTTGGGCAGCATGGCGGCACAATGGTTAACAGTGTTACCTCGGCAGTAAAGCACAGAATTAGCTTCACCCTTGATAATAATAAAGAGAAATAACGGCATAAAGTAAACAAATAGTATAGTAATGGCTGTTGCATTCCTGATTCTTGTTGAGGCAGAGGAATTACTTAGCACTGCAGTTTACTGGTGTAATCTTTGTTCTCACACCTGGTTTTCTGAAAGTTTGATGGCCCCATAATATCTCAGGCCTATGCTAGCCTTGCTCCGGAGAGGGGTCACTGCCGCAACTGCGGTGTCAGTACCATCATCTCAAGTATAGGGTTATTGTACTTCCCGTTCTCATCCAGGCTGTTCAGTTTGCAGATAATTTGTCCAGGTCCGCTCCGAGGGATCGACTGGATGCTTCTATGTCCATTCAAGTCATAAAGCCTAAAATACCATCAAAATTTAATGAGCATTAGTTACCAATCTGAAAATCCAGAAAATCGGGACATGGTGTCAGCAGTGGCGGCTGCTGAACAGAAAACAGGGAAGTCAAAAGACATCCCTTGAAACGTATGATATTGACCTGTTTTCAGTCATTGTTTTTGATTAACCCATTTTCCAACAATTTGAATAATCCATCGGCAGTTAAATTTGCGGCTTCCTTTTTAATGAAATATTAAGGCGAGTAAATAATAAATTCAATAAAAATGTTTTAATCACTTGCCTTAATAGGCTACCCTTCACAGAAAAATAAACACTCAGAATTTTCTGCATTAACTTTTGTCCAACCTGTCCTCCAACCATACACTCAAATAGGTTGTTTTTTCTCATTTACTATGATTTACGACCCAGAGGAGCGTTTCTTAAAATTGCGCCCCTACTGCCAGCAGGAAGGTACTGTTACAGTTACAGTTTGAGTTCCAGATACAGTTTCAGTCATATTTACACTTAAAATAACTGTTTGGGTAAGGATTAGGGATAGGGTAAGGGTTAGGATTAGAATTAGGATTAGATTTAGTTTAGGGATTTACTGACGGCGACACTGACGATGGAAACCAGATTGTAGTTATTTAAATGACCGCTAGAGGTCGCTTAACTCCTAAAGGTAACTTTAGGTAATAAGCTGCTTGACAAACGACCTTTGCGGGCGTATTTTGTTGGAGGACAGGCTCCTTTTGTCATATCCTGCAAAGCCAGCCATCAAACTTATGCTTCATGATTTTTTAAATGAAAACAAAGATTGAAATTTGCTCACTTTTGCATCCAAATGACGTGTTTTATTTCTCGTCTTTACTAAGAGAATTGGTGACACCAGAAAGAGGTTTGTTAAAGTATCTTTAATCAAGGCAAGTGACTGAAAACCAATCAAGACTAATTATCAGTTCAAAGGCATGTTTTATGCCCTCCCTGCTTTTTGTCCATCGGCCGCTACTGGGGTGTCGGCTGAACAAAAACTGGATTTATAAAACTACATGTACCAGAGCACAACTTTGCCACAACTTTATAAATCACAGTGTTTTTACAAGCCTGAAGTTGGCTTATTTATTTATTTATTTATTTAGTTGCACATATTAAAAAAGCAATTACATGGAAAGATCACTCTATAAAGAGTGAGATATAAAATGTGCAGGTGAGGTCTGAAAGCCGAGAAGGGCTCATTTGCAGCTCTTTAGCGTGGTTTCCCAATAGAGGCCCTATTATGTGTCTTTTTTTTTTTACATTTTTTAAATTTTGGGATATCCAAAAAGGATGTTTATAAACTTTTTATCATAAAAAAAAAACCAGACAACAGGCGGTGCCAGGCATGGCAAAGCCCATCCATCACACATATTTTAGCTGTTCAATGAGTTGATCCACTTTTCGGGTACATGAGCTCTTGGGTACCATTGGTACCATTCAGACTCTCAAATATGACTTCCTTTCTGTGATTTATAGCAAGTGGCTATATACATCAGTTAACTAAATCATTCCTCTGTTCTGATTGGCCAGAATACAGTGTAAATGGAGATCAACAAAGTCTTATTCCCCCGGCTATAGGCTGGGCTCTAAACACAGATGACTAAATGAGTAGCTAGGTATCCAGCTTGCTATTAAACTAGCTACCGGTACACAGTGAGCATGGAAAGGCAATATCCGCAGACTAGGCAAGGATGGTCACTACATTCATGTGCAACATTCAGTCGCCATAAAAGTTTAATTACACTCGGAGTTCAGTCCGCTAAGAATGATCCATGGTTAGCCATCTGCACAGTAGTAACTGCTAGCTAACATTCCATTTATTTTGAATAGCATTGCTAATCCATGAAAAATTGATAGAACGGGCGAATGTTTAAATGGAATTCTATCTGTTCCTATCCATGTGTCCCCTATATTGCCACTGGCTAAACAAGCGACAGTCTTCAAATTCACAGACAATTTAGTAGCTAGCTAGTACAGTTTACATATTAACAAAATTAGAAACACTTGCATAACTAGCTAGCAGGCTAGCTACAGATTCTGGTTGGAAATGAATCATTGCCACCACCTTTTTGCATCTCCCTAAAACCATAATTGGTCTGATTTAATATCAATTTTGTTGCCAATCTAGCGTTGTACCAACCCAGGCCGTAGTATGAGGCAGTCTGACAAAAAGTGAATGGCACATAAATATAGTTTTTACCAACTGAAGCTGGGATGTTGCCATAAAAAATCAGCCATGAGTGGTAATACTCAGATGAGAGGCCACACAATTCTCACAAGCTTGCATGTGACATTGGAGGAGGAGCTATATCTGAATGCCATGCCTAATGAAAAAGGCAGCACACAAAAAAAAAACTGACTGGGTTGATTTATTTCACAGTTGGCGGGTGGGTACGCACTCCTGATACTGTAAAGTATGTGCACAAGCCCCAAAAGAGTGAGTCTTTCATTATATTTCTCCTTTAAAGTGTTTTCCCATACTTTTTCCGGACAATTCAGTACAAATCCAGCATAAAAACTTCCACACATTATATCCTCAAAAACAGTCACAATCCCGGTAAGCGAAGTGATTCAAACATCGCTCAGCACAACAAAATGTAACAAATGTGACAAAAATGTAAAAACCCAGTTTAATTTTTGCAGCTCTGTACTTGACGGGGGCAGATTTAACAGGTTTACTCACTTTAGGTTAGTCATAATACCACTGCTTGACAGCCTTAGCTACGCTTCACCCGTTTCAATTGAAACGGGCCCGCATTCAATTAATTGAATTTTTCACCCACTTTCTAAAGTATATATATTATGGCAGCTGGTGAGCTGTGGTCACTCATTCAAAGATGACACGCAGACGATACACAGGACACAGCTTCAATCACCACTAGTGGGTGCTCAGCTGATATCTGAGCAATAACTAAACTTGACCTTTAGAATGTAGCAGCTCGCATATACTCTAGTGGTGCTGCCAAATTGAATATATTAGACAACAAGAAACATCATGTCTCCAAAAAATGACCTTCCTTTTTGGTCCAGCATCTGTAAAAGGCCTGCTGATCATTACACTTGCACTACCATTGTGACCGTAGAATCCTGAACAATGGAGCACGCAAAACAGATGCACCCCCAGTATTAGAGCAGGGGGAGCACATTTTGCATCTCTGTGCTCTTATCACAAAGTGGAATTCATGATTAAAAATAGCCATATTTCAGCAGAACTTCTTGCTATTTTTGTCAAACAGTAAATAAACAAAAACCAAAACATGCTCTACTTTGATACTTAGTTGCAGCGAAGCTGTTACAGGCAAATTGTGTATCAGGCATTTTGTGAAATGCCTGGAATTTCGTGAATTGCTCATGAAGTCGACACATTTCACAAAATGCCTGATTACACAGTTTACCTGTAATAGAAGCCACCTTGAATAACAGTGCTTTAATGCTGAGTCTTGTTTATGAGTGTCAAAGGTAACGTGTTGTCAGATGGTCTGAGAAGCAAAATGAAGAGAGCAGGACAAGCACTGATATCAAGTTAATTAATATCATAAAGGCATGATTAAGGAATATATTAAAGTATGACTCTGATGCTATAAGGTCACATTAATGATTTATTCAGTCATTTGTCAATAATGTTTCACTGTTGTAACATTTATCATATGCAGTAGACCGCGATCGAATGCTCTTCGGTTCAAATCAAGCTAAATAAAGTTAAGTGATGTCAGCCCTCTAAAAATAACTTCAAACCCATACTTTAATGGAGCCCTGTCAAGGGCAAGGATGTGTAGTGGGTGCTCATAGGTAATCAGAGATATTGCTCAGCTGCCTGGGATCTTGGTTTTAGTAGGCTATGTAACTTTGATCTCTTGCCTTCAAAATTTGAAAATAAAATGCCTTGAAATACCTGCAATTTCTTAAAGATTTGGAATTCCTTTTGCTTATCTTCTGACATACCATCTGAAATACAATATCATGGAAAGTGAAGTCAGCAGAGATTCCATGAGGGTATGTTTCTTTCCTATATCTATGGCCAGACTTAGCAGCACACAAACAAAAGTTTCAAAGTTCCCACAAGCAAAATAGCCTAAAATATATAAATGCAATTCAAAATGATGACAGATTGACAGTGATGGAATCAGATTTTGACTTGCAGTTCAGCGGCTTGATTCATTTGATTTCTTGTTCGGCTGAACAGTTTTCCAAGTTCTGAGCATGCCCAGTAATCATGACACAGCTCCTTTAACTCCAGATAGCACTGCTCCTCCGTGAATTGCTACCTTATCGTGGTGGAGGAGTTTGCTTGCCCAGGCAGGGATATTGGGAGCTGTGTTATCTGGAGCATTAGCTCCTGGTAGGGTTTCCCATGGCAAATTGGTCCCAAGTGAGGGTGCAGATGAAAAGCAGTTCATAATACTTGTGTCCCCTCCGCTCAGTGCCGTAGTTTTGGAGCTCACCCCAGTGACAGAGAGGATCTCTGCAATGCACTAGCGGGTGGCGAAGGGGAATGCTCTGACTGTTGTTTGTGTTTACGCACCTAACAGCAGTTCGGAGTATCCGACCGTTTTGGAGTCCCTGGGCAGGGTCCTTGAAAAAGCTTCTACTGACAATTCCATAGCTCAGCTGGGAGACTTCAACGCTCATGAGGGAAATGATGGAAACACTTGGAGGGGTGTGATTGGGAGGAACGACCGCTTTGATCTGAACCCGAGTAGTGTTTTGTCATTGGATTTCTGTGCTAGTCATGGATTATCCATAACAAACACCATGTTCGAGCATAAGGGTGTTCATAATTGTACTTGGTACCACAACACCCTTAGCCAAAAGTCGATGATTGTTTTGGAATTGTGGGTCTCAGATCTGCGGCCATATGTTTTGGACACTTGGGTGAAGAGGGGGGCAGAGCC
Source organism: Gymnothorax javanicus (assembly GCA_029692085.1). Lineage (NCBI taxonomy): Eukaryota > Metazoa > Chordata > Actinopteri > Anguilliformes > Muraenidae > Gymnothorax > Gymnothorax javanicus. The sequence continues at coordinate 159,599,502 of CM056193.1, read as the reverse complement.
AGAAACTGATCACCACCTGGTGGTGAGCTGGATCAGATGGCGGAGAAGACTGCCAGACACACCTGGTAAGCCTAAATGTGTTGTGAGTATTGACTGGGAACATTTGGTAGAGGACCATGTCCGGACAATTTTCAAATCGCACCTCTGGAAGAGCTTTTCCCATATCCTGAGGGAGGCTGGGGACATTGAATCCGAGTGGACCTAGTTCAAAGTCTCCATTGTGGAAGCGGCAGCCTTGAGCTGTGGCTTGAAGGTAACTGGTGCTAGTTGTGGTGGCAACCCAAGAACCCGTTAGTGGACCCGAGCATTGAGGGAGGACATCAAGCTGAGGAAGGTGGCCTTTTTTGAGCTTGGTTGGCCCAAAGGACCTCCAACTTGGCAGACTGGTACTGGCAAGCTAGAAGGACTGCAGCCGCCCTGGTCTCTGAAGCAAAAACTCGGGTTTGGTAGGAGGTCAGGGAGGCTATGGAGAAAGACTTTCGGGTGTCCTCAAAGAAGTTCTGGTAAACCATGAGATGACTCAGGAGGGGGAAGCAGAGCTTTGCCCAGACGGTGGTGGAAGGAGCACTTTGAGTGACTCCTGAACCCGCCAGACATGTCCTCCATTGAGAAGGCAAGGATGGAGGACTCGGGCAGGCATTGCCGATCTCTCTGGTGGAATTCACTGAAGTGGTTTAAAAGCTCTGCAGTGGCAAGTCACTGGGAATGGATAAGATTTGCTCCGAGGTCTTGAAGGCTCTGAATGTTGTGGGGCTGTCAAGGCTGACTTGCCTGTTCAACAATGCGTGGGTGCTGGGTACAGTACCCTTAGGCTGGTAAACTGGGGTGGTGGTTCCCATTTTTAAAAAGGGACAACTGTTTACAGGTCGGCTTTGGGATTTGCCCAAGTCTATAGGGGATCACACTGCTCAGCCTCCCAGGAAATGCCTATGCCAAGGCGCTGAAAATGAGACTCTGCCCAATTGCTGAACCTTGGATTCAGGAGGAGTAATGCGGGTTCCATTCAGGCCATCCTTCATGGGCTTTCTTTCTGACCCTGAAGCACACATTGCTCATGAATAGGGCAAATCTAGACTCATCAGACCACATAAGCTTTTTCTATTGCGCCACAGTCTAATCTTTATGCTCCCTAGCAAATTGAAGTCATTTTTTTCCCAATTAGCTTCTCTAACAAGTAGCTTTCTTGTGGCCATGCAGCTGTTAAGTCAAAATCCTGCAAGTTCTTGTCACATTGTGCATGTGGACATGTTCTTACCTATATAATTAAACATGGCTTTGAGTTCAACAGCCAAATTTTTACGATGAGACCTCACTAAGTGTTTTAGAGATCTCCAATCATGATTGTCCATGATTTTGCACCAAACAAATTTTTACTTTTATTTGTTGTAAAATTATTCAGTTTCAGTCCGAAACCCCAAAAAAATCACAGCACAGAATCTCACCATTATCTGTGCAAAAGTTTATTCTAATCAAGAAAATCAGAGCAAAATTAGGTTTTAGTTCGGGAATGCCACAGTGGCCTCTCCAAGCTAACACTGTGTGCCATTTCATATTTCTCAGATACCAAACTGTAAAACTCATTTAATTTCACACATATGTCACTACATGCATACATTACATCCAAATACAACCACTTTTTTTTTTTATTTATTTTTTTTTAATTATTTTTAAATTATTATTTCTGCCAGTCCTGTAGCCTATACAATTTCCCATTCAAAGATAATACATACAAAGAAAATGAAGTTTGACTCCACTGGAGCAGATTTATTTAAAAAAGCAAAGAAATAAATAATGAATACAAAGGTAATGTAAAAAAAAAGTACAAAGCACAAAAAACCCCAGCAAATGATGTATACAAGAAAAATGCAATAATTGCCTAAGTAAGTACATGCCGAGACCAGAAATTCAACCCTGGCGGTCTAGACTGCAGCGCTTCACCTTGACCACTAGGCTACATCAACTGCCTGTCAGTTCTATGTCAAACTGGCGATATAAAGAATGAGTCAAGACAACACGTACTGTACTGTTGTACTCTCATTCATGTGGAATGGTGCTAAGATTCTGTTAGAAAACGACTTTGAAAATGATTGTTGCATATTTAGCGGATAATTTATGGAAAATACCACAAACAAACCAGTTAAGCGTTTATATTGTCGCGCTATTCAAGTACATAGGAATGGCCCATGGACTCACTTTGACGCACTGGGAACACAAGGCTCTAGCTCAGCCTAGATTTGTGCGATTTAGGTGGTTTAGAGCTCGTTAAAAACATCAGCACCCATAGAATCAAATGGCTACCGCCAAAGTCTTACTGAGAGCATCCCAAGCCGATCACAGAGAGTGTAAGTGAAACGGGTCAATGGAGTCAGATTCAGAGGCACCGGTAAGTGAAAACTAACCAACAGTAATGACATAATATTCCATTCTATATGTGGTATAAAATAAAATGCACTTGTAACGTTTAGTTACCTTTGTATTCTGACAAACTACCATAAACGTTATTATCATAATTATAGCATTTCAGCACCTGTTTGTTTACAGTCAAATGCATCGTTTTTTTTTTTCTGCCAGAGAGGCGCGTGACTCGCAAGTGGTGACAGCAGTAGGCAACTGGAAGGGGCGCTGCGACGGATAACAGACAGAAAGCTCGGCAAATCATTTTATTCGGACCAAAGAAAATGATTGGTCAGAATTTTATCAGAAATATATGAGAATTGAATATTGAAGAGTTTCAACACCTGGTGGATTTCTTTTACATTTAAGTGTGCCACACGCTCATTTGGAGCATTTTAAGATTACAAAAGAAAATTGTAAAAATACCAGAAAGGTAAGAATTGCTTTAATACCAAAAGACACAAACTGGCTGGACAGTATAGTTAGGAATGAACCTCGATAATCCAGCAAACAACACTGATGCCATAATCAAACTGGACAGATGAGACACTCCTCAAAAAGGGCAAGGCATACAAATGATTATACCTGGAGGCGAGTCAGGAGACAGTAAATGAATTAAAGGAGGAGACCGCACTTCGGCAAAGTATATTTCAGCGGAAAGTAGAATTCTTGAAGTGTCTAAAAGGGGTGTCACACTTTTGCGGATATCAAGTCCTTATGAGTTCCTTATAAAAATTTGTCAATACACACCCATACGCTCAAAATTGCGAAATTTTTCGATTACTTTGACTTATGTGTGACGCACATCTAGACTGTAAATAACGAATTCAGCGAATCCATTGCATATGAGGTGCGTTACACTATTTTTCTTGCTGTGAATAGCTGCATATGCAGTGTGTATGCCGAGCTTATTGCGGACGCATGCAACTTATGCCCACCGCATGCCTGACACACTTCCGACGAATGCCAAGCGTATTCCGAGCGTATTCCCGATTTATTAAAAAGGCGGCAGCTTTCCGCAGTTTTCATTACCAGTGCAGATTCCATAGCGTGAACATCAACCTTTTGTCATCATGGGCCGCCCTAAACGTGGATCAACTACTACCCATGCTGGCCTTGGCTATCTGTGCATTTGTCATAAGTTACAAATAAGTACAATGCGCTGCCCAATCGCAGGATGAATGGTACTAATTCGTGCAATATGTCGGCATTCGCTATGAGTTGGTTCACCGTGCGTTGAATCTGCAATGCAAGTATGCTATGTATAGGTCCAATATACGCAGCTCATAGCTCGTGCCGGGAAATCAGCTCATTACCGCATATGAACCGCTTATCCCCCACGAACACATAGTGTACTCGTACCGCGCTCGACCGACGTGGGACCGATGCACTGCGTATTTATAACTTATGACCTGCGTAACAGTATACACAGCGTAGTTTTGTGCATGCCCAAAACTATCAGGCGTACTGGGCCGTAATATGCCCATGCCGGTGTACACAAAACTTACACAAAACGATTGAGATGCATATGAGGTGTGTATTGTGTGTACGACTGCATATGAAAGAAATGTCAATGCGCAACTCATAAGGAATTAGGATACGCAGAAGTGTGACAGGGCCCTAAAATGCATATATTCATTTGATAATAATTCAGTGCGACAGGGGGCTAACATTTTTACTTGGGGAATCTTCTGATTTTGAATTTGATCTTCGGAAAGCTCACCTTTAAATGCATAATAACCTTAACCTCTCGCAGTTTACATCTACCGATTAACCACAGTTGCTCAGCCTAATTGGTAAAAACCGATAACAGTCTAATTTACTTTTGATAGCATTGTTATGCATTGCAATACAAAATGAGGCGTCTTCTTCTGCGCGTAAATGACAACGTAAAATATCAATATGTCTTTATCATTTCAGCGCTTGTATTGCTCGATAAGAAGCACAGATTTGCATAAATTAGTTTGCGAGGCTGCGGGAATCCGTTCTATATTCTGAATTTTGTCAGAACTAAAGGGCACTGTAATGCAAGTTGCACAGCTGTGTGACAATCCTAAGGATGGCGAAAATAAATGCTGCAAAGTCAACAAAAGTTTTGGATTTACAATGCCATATCATTATATAAATGTAGGCAATTGGATTTCACCTTTTCATCATCATTTCTAATTATAGGTCATGTATTGGTCTTGGTCGCTCAGTCAATAAATTATTTGATTGTTAATCAGGCCAGCTTAAATAAAAACAGCTTGCGGGCAGCCAAGCCGTAAAGGGTGAGCTTACTGAAGGCCCTCTGAACAACTCTAGGGCCCGGATGAAAGGAAAGAGAACAACTGACGTCACGAAAGAGAATAACTGACTCCACAAGCACCGTGGCACTGGAGTTTGATGTCCACTCACCCAATATATAAGGCACTATGCAGTGAATGTTCTACATTGAAAACAATATAAAGAGAGTAAGTGAGCGAGTGGACAAGTGTGCATTCAGAACGCAGCCTTTGATTCCCAAAGTAAAAATGTCTGCCCCTGATATTGACGCCAATTTGAAGACTCAACTCAAGTTTTAAAATATGTTGCACCAAATTAAAATTTATAAAACTATGCATTTTAGACACTTCAAGAATTCTACTTTCCGCTGAAATTATACTTTGCCGAAGTGCAGTCTCCTCCTTTAATGAAGACAAATTGCAAAACATACAGACTGCTGGGACAGGGGAAGATCCAACTGGTATTGTTATTCTTATGTCATTCATTGATTATTCTAATTCAAAAGATCAAGTGTTGTCCAATTCTAGTCTTGCTCTCTCTGGGCAATCAGCTGAAGAGGGTGTTTGTGATCTGATACATTATCCTGCTCTTGGACAGTTATTCCTAAAGCAATAATAAACTCAGGCCAGTCTAACAGTTTCATTTTTCTTCACTTTCAAGTTTTGCAATACTATCCATTTCCCTGCTTTTGCAAAAAAAAAAAAAAAAAGCCAAAAAACACCACACTATTTGCACAGAACATATTAAAACTTCACTGGGAGTTATTGGGACCCTCTCCGCTGAGATGCTTATACTGTAGGTGTTCGATATCTCCAAATACAAACTGTAGATGGAACAGCATTAAAAAGCACTTCAATGACAAATTGTGCTCAGAATTTATGATAACAACTCAAAATAACATGCATGAGCTATGTAGTGATGACAGGTAAATGTAAATATTGCAATAAGAATTGAAAGCAAATGCAACCACAACTCAGAAAAAGTTGGAACGATATGGAAAATGTGCATTAAAACAGAAAGTAGTGATTTATATCTTTTCTTTGACCTGTAATTTATTTTAGACTGTATGAAGACAAGGTATTTACTGTTTTGCCTAGTCAACTTCTTTTTATTTGTAAATATACATCCATTCCTGCTATTCAGGCCTGGAATGAATTTAGGACTAGTAATGAGGAAAAAAATGCAATAATTATGGGATTTGAAAAAGCTGATGTCAGCAGGTGATTGTAAAAGCAGCATCAAGGAAAGCCGTAGTCCCTCTGGAGCAAGGATAGCCCATGGTTCACCAATTTGCCGACAAAGGTATGAGAAAATCATTGAGAGGTTTAAATAAAATGGTCTTTAAAGAGAAACTGGAAGGAATTTAGATATTTTACCATCTATGATGCATAGCATAATTAAAAGATTCCTGGAATCTGGAAGAATTTCTGTGTGTAAAGAGCAAGGGTGCAAGTCTCATCTGAATACCTGTGATCTTTGATCACTCAGGCAGTACTGAATGCTGATATTAAAATCTTTATGAATTTACGAGTGATATGGGCTCAAGATTACTTTGACAAACTTCGGTCAAGTAAAACAAAACATATTACATCCAGAAATGCCAGTTAAAAGTTCAATGTGCAAGAAGGAAGCCTTATGTTCACCGTATCCATAAGCCCTGCCAACTTCTCTCGGCTTGGAGGCATCTGTGAAGGACTATCACACAGTGAAAATATATTAGGTCAGGCAAATCAATAATTTCATGTCCTTTTTAGAAGAAGTGGATGCCGTGTGCTCCAGACGAAAGAAGAAAAGGACCTTTCAAACTGTTTCCAGCAAAAGTAGAAAAGCCATGTCATGGTATTGGGTTGCCTGTGCCCCTGGCATGGGTAACTTGCTCTTCTGTGAGGACACATTAATGCTGAACAGTACATTGAAAGTTTTGGTGCAACATATGCTGCCTTCAAGATGACATTTTTTACAGGGACGCCAATGCATATTTTAACAAGACAACACAAAACCGTTTCCTGCAAGAATTGCAAAGGCAGGAATGCGTAAGAGTAGCTGGCCTGCCTGCAGTCCGGAGTTGTCCCGAATAGTGAGGGTGTTTCACATTTTGAAACGCAAAATGCATGAAGTCCCCAAACTATTGCACCCCTTCAGATTTGTCTGCAGAAAGATTGGGATAGAATTTTGCTTGAAGCACTCCTTCACTTGATGTTTTCAGTCCACCTTTACACCTTTTGCTGTTCATTTTTAGAAATGAACGTGACGTTTGTACCTGATGAAGGCCATATCAGCCAAAACTGTTGTGCAATAAAAAAAAATTTTGGGAGCTCATTTAACAGTGTGCGGACATCTCTTTTCCAGTTTTTGATGTTTTTGTCCTGCACCTGTTGTAATACTTGGATGTGCGCGCAATCTCTTTTTCAGTAATATCAATTAATTTGTGTCAATAGTTCTTTCATTCAGGTGAATATACTTTCATTAACTCCAAAATAACCTTTATTAATGCAAAGGAAATCTTCAATTGCGTTAATGAATTTCTTTTCTACAAAAATGATTGTCAGTCAATTAAATTGGTTATTTGCATTAACAAATTTTAGTTTTGCATGATGAAAATACTTTTCCTGCAAATGAATGGCAAGAGGAGCTATTGTTTGTCTTTTGATGCTTTTGAATGTTAATACATATGCTAATGTCATATTGAAGGTTTCCTTTGCATTAAGAAAGGTTATTTTAGTGATATATTCACCTTAACGAAAGAACTATTGACACAAATGAAAGGATCATTTCTGTTAATGCACAGCAAAAGGTGCACTGTCCCTACTTCTAGAATTAAGTAGCGAGAATCTTTGAAATACGAAAGGTTTGTTTATTATGATAAAACAATAAAATTCATGTGGCGAAGCATCAAATAATGTGTTGTTGTATTGTTTTCAATGTAATGCAGGTCAACAAGATTTTACAAATCACTGCTTTTAGTTTTAGTTTTAATGTACCATACCATCCCAAATTTTTCTGACTTGATTTGTATCGACTATAATTTCTTTGTTTTCCCGTATTCCCTTCTCTTGAAAATAATTCTGCCAATAGTCCTGCAATGACAGTGGACTCAAGTTGTGCATATTAGCACAGACTTGTGTATTTTTGCAGAATTTCCAGAGTTTGGAGAGAAATTTCATTCTTTGAAATATAAGGCAATAGGTAATATTATCTTTGTACATATATGTAAGCATTTAGAGACACAGTAAAACAAATGACTTACAGACCCATGATTCCATCTGATAATTATTCAGTATGCAATACTTGATTTTCTGACCAATTTTATATGAATTATTTCACACCTGATTCAGTTTTCTTCTGTTCAGAACGAAGGCAGGAAAAGGCAGTGTTCAAATACACAGTATATGGTGATGTTTTCATTCCAAGAGAGAAATTTGTGGAGAGTGGATGATTCAGATTCAAAGTCAGAGATTGAGTCAAACCTCAAAGATTATTTGTTTTATTCTCAAGTCAGGGAACTTTTGCTATACCACTGCAAATGTTACTTAACCCAGATGTATGCAGTGAATCCTTACATACATGAGTGGATAATCTGATCAAAAATGTATGTTAGCTGTATAAACCTCAAAGCTCTCAATAAGCGTGCCAGAAGGAAGTAAATAATGAAAGAGGTTTTTCGGACGGGCTGTTCGAGGCTAGATCATCATATTCTCTGACACCAAAACATGAACTGTTTTGCTAGCTCGCTTGTGAACACCCAATTTGTATTTCATTTGTGTTTTAATTATTAATGTATGAAAGCCACACCTGTAGAATGTGCTTTGCAATGGACCATGTGAATGAGGTCTCTCTGCTTTGGAAGAGGAGGTGCAGGCAAGGTCTACTGAAGTACATCATCTCTGACAATTTCAATATAGCTGCTTCCACAGAAAATCTCTTCATTACTGCCCTATCATACACAGTAGCGTGCAGTGATGATTACACACTTGACAAAATGAAAAAAAAATCAGACACCAAGCACAATTCAAGTACTTATTTCATGTAATATTGAATCATATAGGCGAAAATAAACAGACAACAATATATAGTAAAAACAAAATAGTAATCTCTTTTTTAGAGAAAAAGTCAATATCCAGTGTGACCACCCTTTGCTTTGATTACAGCATTAAATCTTTCAGACAGTTTTCTCATATTTCTTCACTCGTTAAACCATTCCATATGGAGACTCTTACAATGTAACAACAGATTTGCTCAATCAGATTAAGGTCTGGATTTTGAGCTGGCCAAGTCATAACTTTTACGTCACAAGATTTTTTTTCTGACAGGTAATTCTTACACAATTTAGAAGTGTGTTTCGGGTCATTATCTTGTTGAATATAAAATCCCCGACCAACAGTCTCTTTCATAATGGCAATGCATGCCTCACAAGGATGCTGTGGTACTTCTTTTGATCCATGATCCCGTTGATTTGTATGAGATCATTGGCTCCTTTCGAGCAGACTGAACCCCGAACCATAATATTACCACCATTATTATATTACCATTTCAAAAACGTTCTCCAGCTCCACAGTGCACATAAGTTCTGAGTTTTGGCGATAAAATTTCACATTTTGATTCATCTGTCCAAAGGACTTGCTCCCAGTCCATTGAAGTCCAATCCTTGGCTTTCTAGTAAACTGTTGCTTTCCTGTAAAAAAAAAAAAAAAAACTAAAGAGGAGCGGGGTAAATTTACGGAAGTGCATTGCGTTTAAATCAGCAAACATGCTAAAAAGAAAGAAGCCGGAGAAAGAGATGGGTGGAGCGGAGAAATTAAGGGCAAAAAAGAAAAAAGGTTAGAGCAGGATGCAGCCAAAAGCGCAAAGTTAACAGACCTTTTCCGTGGTTGAGGGGCTAAGGTCAGCGTGGCTACAGTCAGCCAGGCCACTGACGACATGGGACCGAGCAGCATGGCCACAGCAGGTTAGCAAGCACTGCCAAAATGGCCTTATCATCCCCGCCTATAAGCAATGTTACACTATATGTGCATAAATCATTAAGCTGCTTTATCAATTAAAGATAAAATCCACACTGGCTGACCAGCAAAACGCACAAATGTTTTTAGTGCAAAAGAAAAAATTTCAGGAGAGAGTCTGTGTTAAAAGTTAAAAAGATAATATTTGTATATATAGGCTATGCATCCTGTTTTCCTGTTATTTTTTTCTACATTAATATATAGCCATTTTTACCAGCTCAAGAAAAATTCATTTACAGTGTGTGTGTCCGTGCATGTGTGCGTGTGTGTGTGTGTGTGTGTGTGGCACTTTTGTTAAGTTGATTTTTATATTGCATTTGTGTTCTAACACTGAATTCTTTGCAAAAGTGCTATAACGTTTATCATTGTTGCTGTTATTGTTATTATTAGCTGACAAGGCCAGTGTCAGTCGTGCAGTTGATGCAGAAGGACAGGATGCCTGTTATAGGAGTGAGGAGGAAGAAGAGACAGATGAGGAGGGACAGGAGAAGTTAGAAGAGGAGATGGAAGAGGAGGAGGAGAAGAAGGAGGAAGAGGAGGTGGAGAAAGAGGAAGAATTGGAGGAGGAGAAGGTGGAAAGGAGAGCCGGAACCACCAGAAACACAGTGCCAGGTACAGGTGCAGTGTGCAGGACTGGGTTTGCAATAGGTCTTTGAATAGAATTATATTAAGATGTCATATGTTGATGTTCCAACTCCAGTCACACAGAAACAAAAAGCCTATACACTCCTGCAGTAATGTCAGTGGCTCTCTGAATTAGACATCTGTTTTCTTTCCAATGTTAATGAGTTATTTATAATCTTAGTTATTACTGATGTTCTTTTCATGCAGATATAGCAGTACAAAATGCACAGGAAAAGGCAGGGTCCAGCACAGGGGAAACTGAGCCAGGGATACAACCAGTTGAAGATGAGAGTTTCGATTTTTATGGACGCCCAGCCTCCAAAGATTTAGATCTGTTTTTTTCTTACCATCCTCAACAACCCCCCAGAAAAGGGATGTGTATCTATCAAACCAAAGATGGTATTAAGAGAAAGTGGCTTACCTACTGTGAGAAAGAAAACTCACTGTACTGCACAGTATGTTTGGCATATGCAAAGCCATCCGCAAGTGACAGTGCATTTGTTAAAAGTGGAATGAAAGCATGGAAGCATGTACATCAACGAATAGAAGAACATGAAAGAAACCAAGTGCATCGAGATAGTGCTGAAGCATATTTTATGAAGGTCAACCAAGCAGACATACTAAGTCTACTTGGAGGAAAACAAATGTTACTTCATCGTGAACAGGCCAGAAAAAAATGTCAAGTCATGGGCCGTGTCATAGACATGATAAAGGTCATTAAAAAGTGTGGTCTTAGCTACAGGGGCACTCATTTTGAGGCTGCATACACTTGGGAAAACATGGCTCTTGACCATGGAAACTTCTTGGAAATGATCCTGCTGTTAAGCAAATATGATGTTTCTCTCCAAGAACATGTTAGTGAATGTATAAAGAAAAGCAAGAGCCTAAATGAAACTGGGGCTAAAGGAAGAAGATCCCTTGTTACACTGCTCTCAAACACATCTGTCAACAAAATGATTGACATCATTAGCCACTTGATCAAAGAAAACATTTCGAGGGAAGTAAGGGAGGCAGGAATGTTTTCTGTGCAGATTGATACGACGCAGGATGTTACCTCCACAGATCAGTGTGCTGTTGTCCTCAGGTATGTGACTGACACGGTCCATGAAAAGCTCATCGGTGTCGTTTCATGTGAGTCATCAACTGGGGAGTATTTTGTTCAGCTGCTTAAGGAAACTCTGGCAAAGGTCGATATTGATATCCGTAACTGTGTTGGTAACTTGACAGATGGAGCAGCAAATATGGAAGGCCAATACAAGGGGGTCACCACTTTACTGTCATCAGAGTCCCCCTAACCAAGAGCACATCTGGTGCTATGCACATGTGCTTAATCTCGTTCTGGGAGACACCACAGGTGTTGTGATAGAAAGTGCATCCCTTTTCTCCATCGTGAATGATGTTGCCATATTTATCAAAGACTCATACAAGCATATGAATATGTGGGAGAAAGTGAGTGATGACAGGCGTCACAGACGGCTTTCCCCCATCGGGGAGACCAGGTGGTGGGCCAAGGACCAAGCCCTGAGCAAGATATTTGGCTTTTTGGGTTTTGGTAACCCAGACAATGCCTTGTTTGTTGATTTGATCTTAACATTGAAAAGGATAGTGGAAGATATGTCAATGAAAGCACATGTCAGAGCAAGAGCTAAGGGCTACATTGAGTCCCTACTGAAGAATGAGACTGTGCTTACAGCACAGATATTCTTGAAGATCTTTGAGATCACCTCACCACTCTCCAGATACCTTCAGACTAGCAACATGGACCTAATCACCGCTCATTGGCTTGTAATGGGGGCCTTAGAAAGCCTAAAACATGCACCAGGGACATGGATGGTGTCACAAAAGCAGCAAATGTATTTGCTGAGTGGGCAAACAAGAGGCTGGAGGAGAGTGGCTCCAAAGAGGTGGTTCAGGTGGATCTACCTGAAATAAAGATCAGGAACAGGAAGACCATGCCAGGTGAGGTAGCAGAGGAACAGCATAGGTTGAGTGCAGAGGATCAGTGCAGGGTCAGGGTCCACAATAATATTTTGGACACGGTCACTGAGAGCATTCAGACTCGCTTTTCAGCAAATAGAGCTCTTTATGATGATTTTGCATGCCTCGACCCAAGAAACTTTGGTACGCTAAGAGATAGGGGGGTTCCATCTGAATCACTCCGACAGCTCAGTGAGTGCCTCCTTGGGTTTGATGACAGAGCCACACCTGGAAGGCTGAAGGCTGAGCTCTGTGGTCTTGCCAGCCACTGGGAGAGACTTATGTTGCCCCATTTGGGGTCATACACTGTCTGGACTGCAGAAGAGCCAGAAAACAGGGAAACCATGGAGCTGATAAACACCAGTTGCATCTCCTATAAAAACTGTGCAGCTTGTGTTTATCACATACTCTCCAAATACAACCTACTGACTGATGCCTAACATGTCATCGGACTATAAGTTCCTGCTGACGCTGTCTTTCAGTCAAGTGGCCTGTGAGAGGACTTTCTCTACACTCAGGTTTGTGAAGAATAGACTGAGGACCACACTGACACAGGAACATCTTGAGGCATTTATGCTAATGACAACAGAGAAGGAGACCCTGATGACTTTAGACAACGATGCAGTCATAGAAAGAGTCACAGAGACCAGTGTACCGCTCAAACGCTTACTGATGATGTGAGTTAGGACAGTTTTCTTTTTGGTGGGGGGGGGTTGAGATGTTATAGGTCTGTATACCTTTGGAGGTTGGTTTCTGTCTCTAAATATTTGCTTTGATTTTGATGATAAGCTGCTTGTTTTTTTATCTGCTTTTGTTATATGCTCATCAATCCCTGTTCTTTTATCCAAAAAAAATCTTTTATCCAAAGTGCTTTACTATTTATGCCTCTCATTTATTACTCTCTCACACACACGCACACACGCACGCACACACACACACACACACGCACGCACGCACGCACACACACAGTAGTTTTGATTGTTGAAAAAAACAGTGTTCGAGAGTACATATTATGTGTGAGCATATGTACTTCAATACACTTCTGACTGACTAATCTGTGTGTTTTTTAATATCATTAGATTGTTTTTATACTGCAAATAGAGTATTCATGTTAAAATTACGGTTCCACTTGCGTCTGTTGTGCGATCTGAAAAAAGTCTTCTCCAAACTAAGCTCCCGGGCTGAATTTCAACCCCAGCCCGCCCCTGCCTGGGGTGCACTTAATAAGGGAGTGGTGGATTATACTTATTTTTCTAAACTACATAAATTGCGCTCTAGAATAGGTTATTTTTTCTTATCCTGCAGTCTAAACATGTGTATTAAGTTTATTACCACTTTTCCGCTATACTTTCAGACCACGATCCCATATGGGCCGAAATAGAGCTAGGTTCCCAAGTTAAGAGATCCTCAGGGTGGAGGTTCATTGTCAAGCTTTTACAAAATAAATGTTTTCTTCACAAATTTAAGGATAAATTACTGGAATTCCTTAACGATAATAAGTCTGTTGAGGACCCGGCATTTATTTGGATGGCTGCAAAAGGCTTCATCAGAAATTTCACCACCACTTTTGTCTCTCATTTAAACAATACCAGAAACCAGAAAATCAACGCTCTGGAACATTAGTGTCAAACACTCGAACAAAACCTCAAAAGACAATATACCAAAACAGTAGAGGACAAGTTAGCGACAACCAAATCAGAATTAAATAATTTACTGCGGAGAAGATCAGAGTTTATCATGCAAAGAGTGTAACAAAATTATTATTTCAATGGAAGCAAACCTAGCAAGCTTCTCGCTTTGCGATTAAAAAAGTGTGAATCATATTCAACAATAGATTTTATCTGTTCCCCAACCAAAGGTTTAATTTCAGACACTCAGGAAATAAATCATATTTTCAGAACCTTTTATGAAGATTTGTATAACTCTGAGCAAACTTTTAACAAAGAAAAGTGCAAACAATTTTTGCATAATTTGGACCTTCCTAAATTGGAGGACGCTGAATCGGCTGACCTAAGTAGCCCAATCACATTATAAGAGTTGCAAACAGCATTAAAAGGTACAACTAAAGGTAAAGCACCAGGACCAGATGGTATACCTCCTGAGTTACAGCTACAATTCTGGGACATACTAGGTCCAATTCTATTAGAAACTGTAAACTCTGCAGTTGAGAGAGGTTCTTTTCATGATCACATGAACACTGCTCTGATCTCTCTGCTGCCCAAGAAGGGGAAAGATCATACAGAGTGCTCTAATTTTCAGCCAATTTCCTTAATAAATTCTGATATAAATTTCTTGAGTTTTGGCCCTATGATTAGAAAATTATATAGGTAAATTAATACATGCTCACCAAACAGGTTTTATGAAAGGGCGGTTAGCAGTTGACAATGTCCATCGATTATTACACATGATACATGAGACATAACAACAGGATATTCCAAGCGCAGTTCTATCCCTTGACGGTGAAAAAAGCATTCGACACCTTTGAGAATTTCAGAATATATAATCAGGATAAAAGATTAACTGGAATAAGTCAGCTCTAATGTTACTTAACAAAAAGGCCGAACATGTCACTTTTTCCCCAACAATTGCCGTGCCAGATCAATTGTCTTACTTAGACGTCAATATACAAACATCTCTCCATGCTGTCGTCTGCTCAGATTTTGATTAAACTTTGCTTGACCTCTCTGAATATTTTATCAATTGGGGTAAACTTCGTGGTTCTTTACAAACAAAAATAGCTTTAATTAAAATGAATGTTTTACCCCGTGTTCATTTTATAAGTATGATGATACCACTACCATCACCAACTGGTTTCTGGAAAAAGATAGACAGGCTTTTATGAAAATATATTTGGGATGGGAAACATCCAAGAATTCGATTCTCCACCCCACAACATTCTAAAAAAGATGGTGGACTTGCTTTGTTGAATTTTCAACAATACCACCAATCATTCCAACTTCGTCCACTTAAAGCATGGCTGGGTCAATTACCTGATGTTTCATGGAAGGCAATAGAAGACTCATTGGTTCACCCTATCAAACTAGAAGATATAATTTTCTCTGGTATATCTAATAGTAAATGCATGCTTTGCTTTGGACCTATCATTACTAACATGATATCTAATTTCAGGCTGATAGAAAAACAAGCACTTGGGAATAGGAAGTGGCATACCCGCACACCCCTGTGGTATAACAATCATATTTCTTCGGGAAAGAAAGCTTTTAGACCTGGAGCCTGGTCTTGTAAAGGTATAAATACATTAGGTGACCTGTATGATTCCAGAGGAATGAGAAGTTTTCAGGATATTTGCAGTTTGTTCGATGTACCTGTTTTGTCATTCTTTTTCTATTTGCAACTGAGATCTGCTCTTTGTGTGTATGGGGTTCCTTGGGGCATAGGACTAGAATTGCATTCATTATGCGATATGATACTGGATTCTCCATCGAGAGGTTTTGTATCTGCTGTGTATTTACTTCTTTAACAGCATTCTATAAAAACTTGAGTGCTGCAAAAGCATGAGGAAAAGATATTTCAACTGACGATGAAGAAATAAATTGGGTTGTTGTTTGGTAAAATATTTTTACCTCCTCTAAGAATCCAAACCACCAACTTATACACTATAAATTTTGTCACAGAGCATACTGCACAACAGTTGAAAGATACCATATGAAGAGAGCTCCGAGTCCAATATGCACTCTATGCCCCAATGGATGTCCAGGCACACTAAAATACATGATGTGGGAATGTAGTTTTTGGAGAAAGGTCGCCTCAGTGCTTTCAGATTTAATTGGGAAAAATATTCCTTTTGAACCAATCCTCTTCCTTCTCAACAATGACTCTAATTTGCAGTTAACAGGTATTCAATGTAAAATTTATTGGCTGGATTAACCACAAAAAAAAAAAAAAAAAAAAAAAAAAAAGATTGCACAACGATGGCTGCCACCACATAAGCTGTAAATAAAGAAATGGCTGTTTTACTACTATGATATTGTCTTGCTAGAACTTTCTACTGCCAGGATAAACAAAGCAAGAATCAAAACTATAGATATGTGGAAAAATATTACCTCAAAAATTAATGATTTAATTTCCAAATCATAGATTACTTTATCTACTCTTTTGTCAGTTTTGTCAATGTCTATATGTGAGGTCAGGGAAGGGTGTGGGATGGGGGCTGCCAAGGCTGGGAGTGTTGTTAATGCGAGAAAGAATTTTTATATGTTTCAATGCAACTGTATGATTATTAATGGAAAATAAAAACAATTGTTCAAAAAAAATATCTTGTCGCTGTTTTGTACTCAATTGAATATAAGTCGAAACGGATTTGCAAATCATTGTATTCTGTTTTTATTCACGTTTTACACAATGTCCCAACTTCATTGGAATTGGGGTTTGTAAGTTTGCAGAACAATGTTGCCTCAAACCAGTTCAAACAATTTTTTTAGCATCAATGATCAAGTAATGATTCTTCAAACATGCATTCAGGCTATGGAAGAGTCAAAAAAAAATTGCAACACTTTCAATTGTTATAAAAAATTTATGTTTTCAGTGTTTTTGTTTATTATCGATATTTTTACCTCAATATACTTGTGGAAATGATTTTTTTTTATTCTCATTGCTTACTATAGTGTTTTTCAAGACATTTTCAAGAAGAATAATAGAGAAGTTATATATTTGGACCCCTTTCAGACAAAAGTGGTGATGTACAATAATCACTGCAAACTACTGTAACTGCCTCCCTCTTTGCTAAATCATTCACCTGACAACAGTGAGGACAAAAACACAGCTGTTTCCTGAGAGAGAGAGAGAACTTATGAAGATATTGCAGTGAATGCAAGGCTATCAAAGCCTCATAAAAAGAATGTTAGACTATGGGAATCATTTAGTATTTGTCATTTCCAAAATCCAAATGTTCTGTTGATCTTGACTCAGACAGAAATTTAAAAAATAATCAACAATGTGAGTTGATAAAGTAAAATAATGTATGATTTATAAAGTCAAATCCCACTAACAATTCACCAAGTGTACCCAAAGATGTGTCATTAGCTGAAGCCTGCAGCAGCAGTTGGAAAAAAAGATATTTGCCCCACTGGGATAATTGGTCATAAATTCTTAAGTTACACTTAATAAGAACCCCTATCCTAATCATGCTGCATCTATTCATCCAATAATTGATGACTGTGGTCATAACGTGATGTGCATAGTCGGCATCAATTCATACATGCAAGGCTTTTGCATTCAAATAATGTTCTCTTGCATTTATGGGCCATATGTGCAAAAAAAAAAAGACATTCACCGTATCATTACATCACCAAAACCACCTCACATGTTGACATAAGGCAAGATAGATCCAAGGATTCGTGCTGCTGATACCAAATTCGACAAATCTGCATGTCACAGAAGAAAAAGACTGTGATCCTATGCTGCACACGACTGTTGTGAACAGCTGTTATTCATATATTTTATCATTCTGCTTGCTTGAACAATTCTTAATCTTCTCTGTTGCCCTTGCTCATTAACAGCCCTCTTCCAGCTGAAGAACTAGCGCTCATCGAGTGTTTTGTTTATGGCACCATTATTTGTTACGTTAAGATTTTAATAGAATAATTCCCAGGAGTGTGGCTTTTTGTCAGATGCTGGAACCACTATCATTTGCGCCGCAAACAATCATCCAATAATTACAATCGACCTCATTCACCAACCATTCTTTTTTTTTTTTTTTTATTTTTAAAGACTTTTTCTTTTTTTGGGGATTTTTTCCTTTATTTGATAGTTATACAGTGGAGATGGATAGGAAAGTTGGGCAGAAGAATGAGGAAGACATGCAGCAAATGACCCGAGCTGGAATCGAACCTGGGTCGCCGCAAGAAGGACACAGCCTTTATGGTGCGCATGTTTAGACCTATGAGCCACCGGGGCGCCCCATCACCAACCAATCTTAAGAGGAAATTTCTTCTTAAAACCCACTGACATACTTTTTACAAAGATTCTGGCATTCATCAATGTTTTCTTCTTTGGAATTTGTTCTTAGGTAAGAACAGAATTTACGCACACTGAAGAGCACTCTTATGCACATTCAATGCTGACATATTTGATCAAAATAAGTGGTTATCGCATTTTTTCTGTTAAACAGTTGTGTAATATCATATTATTTGAATTATAATAATATTTTTGTAATTTATAATATTTTTCAATAACTGCTGTTGTTTTTCAAACAATTATGGTCTTTCAAAATAAATATGAACGTTATACTGTACTTCAACTTATATCAATCATGTTAATTGGGAACCATGTTCCTGTCAAGAAGTGGTCAGATGGACACCAGATGCAGGAAAAAACAAGTTTATTTAAAAATACCAAACACTAAGGGAGAAAAGCAGGCAAGCAGGCCAGAAATAAAACACCGTGCCAATGCACTGAACGAATGGGAAAAACTAAAGTACACTGCCCAAGGCAGGGGGAAACAGAAGTACACACTCAATGAGTGGCAAAACAAATCTAACCAGAAAAAAAAACTTTACCTATCTAACTGATGGAACAAGAAACACTGGGAGACTAGACTAAGGGAGACAAGACGTGGACGCAGTAAAAACAGAGGACTCGGAAATGGCTCAAACAAAAAAATACTCTGAAGGTTTTGGCGCAGAGATTTCACAATGTAGCAAAGCTGACAAAGTTCCGTCTGATGATCTCTCCACTCTTGCCCACTGAAATACGCACGGAAGGGGGCAGGAACTCGGAGGGCAATCTCAAAGTAAAAAGAAACACATGGGATTAATAGACATGTACGCGAAAACTGGGATAACAATAATGACGCGAGACAAGACGCTGAGACAATCAATCAAACTCGACGGTTTAGATCAAGGTAATCTAAACGTGACTAGATTAAAAACACCACGAGAGAAGTGAAGGAAAGCATAGCGTAAACGTATACTGACCAAAAAAAGAAACGCAATTTTCTATTTCTTGATTTTATCGAGTGTAACTGTTATCAATCAACACTTCATTGGTATCAAATGAAAGAGAGAATCTCCGACAATAGATATAACAGAAAATCGGGTTGGAATATTGCCATGTTGGCTTTTATTTAACAAGGTGAAGTTCGACATAATGAAACTCAAATGACACTATCAGTATCTCCTATGTCCCCCGTTGGTGTCGCGAACAATGGTACACCTGCGTCTCATAGACATCGCCAGACGTCTGATTGTTGCTTGTGGAACGCTATTCCACTCTTCGGCCAACGCTTGTCTTAGCTAACGTACTGTAGCTGGCGGTGGTTGACATCTCCAGATTGCTCTATCCAGAATGTCCCACATGTGTTCTGTAGGTGAAAGATCTGGAGAAAACGCCGGCCAGAGAAAGATTTGCATGTTTCCGGCCCGAAGGAACTCCATACAGATACGTGCCACGTGCGGAAGCGCGTTGTCCTGTTGGAAAATCAGTCGGTGATGTCGGACAAACGGAAGGACGACTGGACGGAGAATTTAATCGCTGTAACGGACGGCGTTGAGGTTTTCATCACAAAATGAAGGTTGGTTCGGTGTGTAGCAGACAGTCGGTCATGATGTGACGGTCAGACGCTGGAGTCGTAACATGTAGCCCACCAGATCTGGGGCGATCGGCCGTGTGTCCAGTGGCATTAAACCTGGTTCTGAGGCGACTAATTGTTGCAGAATGCACGCCAAATTGACGGGCTACTCTATCTACCCGACTTCCGGCCTGTAGCATCCCAATCGCAAGTTCTCGTTGAACTTCCGTTAGTTGTGGCATTATAACCCGTCTGATTTTTACTCATTTTCGGTTGGACTTTTACAGGCCTCGGTGTCTATGTGGAACTCAAAACAAAAATGGGAGTGTTAGGACAATGGTAGTACTCGAACCCAAGCACTGCCGATTGTTTGGTTCCGGACGAATGGTGGCTCCAGAATACGCGCTGTGACAGCGAAAATTTGTATGATAGAAGTACTCACCTCCAAAAATAACTCAGAGCAAAAGCATCTTTCTCAATGGGTTTGTCGAAATTTGGCACCAGATTAAGTAATTGCGTTTCTTTTTTTGGTCAGTATAGTTAACAGGGAATGCTTAGGAAGAAATTACAAAAGCTAGAAACTCTCGCACACGCTAATGAGTTAATCAGGGTTAATTATACATGATTAATATATTCAATCACCCCAATAAGGGCTGGTTAGTATGGGTTAGTAATGAACCTATCAGAGAACACATTCACTCAGAGTTTGGGGAGACCCCGAATTAAGCACAGGTGGAAATAACGAATGAAATACCACAAGCCGAATCCGAATGAAGAAGCATGATTAGACAACGAGACGCAGGCACACTCAGGGTTGTCAAACGACATCACGGGGGCTGGGTAAGAGTGAATCAATCCTCAAACGGCAGAAAGAAAGCTGAAACAGAAACACAAAGAGTGAGGCTCGGAAAAAATGGCAAAAGCACAAAGAAAAAAGTAATAGCACAATGACAAAACGACACACGAGGCAGCAACATAACAGTTCCATCCATTAGTCCAGTCGTTCCCAACCCAGTCCTCAAGGACCATCTGCCCTGCAGGTTTTTGCTCCAGCTCTACTCTTTCACACCTGATCCATTTAAGGGCGTCATGCTGATTGGTTGAAAAAGATCTACCTGAACAGGGTGTGCATAAAGGTGCATCGGGCCTTAAATGAATAAGGTGTGCAAAAGTAAAGCTGCAACAAAAACCTGTAGGGCAGGGGGTTCTTGAGGACTGGGTTGGAAACCACTGCATTAGTCAGTGATTGTCACCACATTTATTAGCCAAAAAGAAGAACTTCTACATCCTGCTCACACAACGGCATATTTACTGCTACTGCAAGATATTGCAGATGGTGCCCTATGGAGGGAACGAATTTTCAATGACCATATAGATATATTTACATAGAGTTGGAGTTATTGGGAATCTTTAGGCTACCCCAAGCTGTCCTCTTGGACCTTTGTGATCATTTGGAGCCAGCACTTTGGAGCCATTCAAGACAGTCTAACCCTGTGCCAGTGAAGGTATTCTCCACCTTGGGTTTTCTAGCCATCGGGAGCTTACAGCGGGAGCTGGGAGACAGGAGATACTGCTGTGGGGAGGCATTGACTGCGCTAAGTTGGACTGAAAGCCTGCCTCTCCCCTTTGTAGTGAATTATTCGGCCAATGCTGTCGCTATGGAAACCAAAATCGATAGGTGTCATAAGTGAACTATAACACATGTCCAGACCAAATATGAAAGTAATCAGTCAAAACTTACAGCCTGTACAGCATCCTCAAGGAAGTGTCTATGGACACGGCGGCAGCAAAGACGACAAGCATGAATCCATAGCAGCCACCCGACTTCGTCCGGGGGCCAGAGTCGTCGCAAGGGCTGTGCGAAGTGTGCGACCGCACAGGGCCTCGCGCCTTTAGGGGGCCTCGTGGCTGGTGTGTGATTTTTTTTTCTTTTTTTTAAATAAATTAATAGCCTACATATTTTACGTCACTGCACTTGACTCATCATGCTCCTTAAATGACAATTCTCTGTGTCAGTTTCATTATTTACCATTTCATCTCGATAAAAGCTTACCCAAATTTTTTGTTTTTATGTCGTCATACGTAACATGCTCTGTCTCGCTGCTCACTTGCCTTTCCTAACTGTGAGATTGCTCTCAAGGTCTTATTGACGATATCAACAATTGGCATCGGGGTAGCGAAGCTTTTCAAAATTATTTAAAACAATTTTCGGACCTCCATGTCGTAGGAGAGACAATCCGGGCTCGCCCTTCTGTCTATTGAAAAAGACGTTGCATCCAGGCTGGATAATAAGGATTTAATTGCTGAGTTTGTGGCCCAAAAGGCAAGGAAAGTGACCATCACCTAATCAATGAATGGTGAGCGGGAATCTGATGTTTTAAAGTTATACTGCAGCAGAGCGTTTGTGACTGACTAGTATGAGAAAATATACTGCATCGTAATCAAATGTTAAACTGTCGCGTTTGTCTGCGGATACTACGGCTTTGTTAATCTGAGATTTTTCCATAGAAATGAGTCAAAATAAGCGATTGTCACCAGTGTGAGTGAGCCATTAGGTATTAGTGTTTAGTGAATAGTAATTTGTGACGCACTGTCATACTTCAACATGCCAATATAAAGTGAAAGCTGAGCTGATTTGATGATAAAAGCCAATCGTTGTGCAATTGATTTTTTTACCTTTGAAAGTTTATGATATCCAAAAAATCATAGTTGAAATTATTGCCACAATAATGCTGTTTTAGTCTAAAAATGCATGTCATTTCACCAGGTATAACTAAAACAGTTATGTGCTTGCAGCCTGACATGATTAATACGCGTGCACATGAGCAGGGCCTTGCGCATCAAGTTGGCACAGGGCCTCGCACCCCCCCTACGCCGGCCCTGCCGGGGGCCACAATAATACATCCATGAAATGTCATGGATGAAATGTCTAGAGAAGCTGGTATTAAAACACATCAACTCTGTGGTTCCAAACACTGCAGACCTCCTTCAGTTTGCCTACTGCTCAAACAGATCAGTAGATGATGCAGTGGCCATAGCACTTCACAACATCCTGCAACATCTGGAACACGCCAACACATATGCGCGGCTCCTATTTCTGGATTACAGCTCTGCCTTCAATACGATCAAGCCGATGAAGCTCACTGTGAAACTAGCTGACCTGGGAATACCAACACCCGCCTGCAACTGGATACTAGACTTCCTCACAGATAGATCACAGGTGGTGAGGATGGGGAACAAGGGGCTCTATCTTTCACACTGCCCTACCCGTTGCCACTACCCGCTACCCGTGAATTACGCATTTAGCAGCTTCCACTATCCCTAAACGGTATCTTGCGGCCACACTACCCGCCATACATCATGCCGAATCCTTTATTTGCGACTGGAGGTGTGCCCGTGGGCGTGTTTATGCGCTTTCCCTAAAATTGCTATCTTAACCACACAGGTTAGGGAAAGCGTATAGCGGGTCCTCAAACCACCCGCTACCCATTTGGCAACTGAAGACATGGCTTCTCTCCCCTATGCGATCTAACAGCGACAAATGGGCTACATTCAGTTCAGAAAAATAATTAATTATAATTAGGTCTATGCACTGGCACTCAGCAACGTAACTTTTTTTCCAGCGAGAGCGGCATTTCAGAACTCTTCAACGAATGAAGGTAATTCTGGTGACAAGTACATGGTTTCGTCCGTTTACATGTTCCAATCGGACAGCTGTCAATTTTTTTTACAGCAAGTTGCGTGACCGTGCTGCAAAAACAGGTGCGCGTACTTGTCGCCGAAATTATCTTCATTCGCAAAAGAGTTCTGAAATGCCGCTCTCGCTGGAAAAATTACCGTTGCTGAGTGCCAGTGCATAGACCTATTCATAATTTAATTCTTTTTCTGTACTGAATGTAGCCCATTATTTTGTCGCAGTTAGATCCCATGGGGGAGAGAAACCGTGTCTTCAATTGCCACTTGAATATTCTTGAATTGGAAAACGTGAATAAGGGAAAACCATCTAGAATTAGCCAGGACTAATTGTAGTCAATAAAGGGAAGGATATTTTCACCCAAATTTTCAGGTCTAGCGCCGGCCCTGAGTATTATTTCCCACAGAATGAGAACGCGTGATAAAACTGCACCTCTCCCATCAGGCAGTGATGGAATTATGTCACCTGGTTGCAGATGATGTATACACCGCTTCTAGCTGTCTGTATGCCTTGCCTGTTGCTGTTAGGGTTACTGTGGCACTATTTTTCTATGCTAGTGGGTCATTCCAACGCCCACTCAGCTCAATTGGAGGCATGACCCAATCATGGTGAAACGCATTTTTTTCTTTTTCTTTTTTTTTTTTTAAGTTTCAATCACAAAAGGGGTAGGCTTGATGTTTTTTTTTATTACATACCAAACATTAAACAATATGTCAATGTCAAATAATAATAATAATAATAAAATAATACAATTCATGATTAACTTAACAAAAACAGATCCTCCCCTGTCTGGATTTGACCTCATGCACGAGCAATTTAACTTCGTCTTCGGAGAAACGTGGCGACCTTCCTCTCTCCATCAAGGGTTTCGGTTTGAGGGTTTGGGATAGCGCAGCCTGCGCTGAAAGGCAATGGCACCTAGCACACTGATTGGTTCAACTGGCGTAACGCCCAAACCACGCCTATGCACAATATAACGGGTAGCGCAGGTGTTTTAGGGATATAGGCAGGTGTGCAAGATAGCAACTTTTGCGGGGGAACGCCTCTTACGCAATGCTAAATCCCCAGATAACGGGTTTAGGGACTCTGGCACAAGATAGGGCCCAAGGTCTCTGCAGCACTAACAGTGAGTACTGGAACCCCGCAGGGCTGCTGCCTCAGCCTCAAACTCTTTACACTTTACACACATGACTGCTCTTCCACCCAGGAAAATATCATCATCATTAAATTTGCAGATGACACAACCATCCTCGGCCTCATCAAAGGGGGGGAATGAGTCATCATACAGGGAACTCGTTCATAGAATGACTGTCTACGGGGAGGACAATGATCTTGCACTCAATGTCGACAAAACGAAAGAGCTCATTATAGATTTTAGGAAATCAGCCAAACCTCTGCAGCCGCTCATCATCAAAGAGACCACGGAGGAACGGACTGACAGCTACAAGTTTCTGGGCCTGAACATCTCAGAGAGCCTCAGCTGGGCCAAACACACTGCAAGCACAGTGAATAAAGCTCAGCAGAGGCTGCACTTCATTAGGGTGCTAAAGAAGGCTGGACTTGGATGCCAGCCTCTCACCCAAGCCTACAGAGGACTTGTTGAGAGCGTCCTCACCTGCGCCATCACAGTGTGGTACGGCAACACCACCCTGGCTGAGCGGAAATCCCTCCAGCGGGTCATCAGAGCTGCAGAGAGAGTTCTTGGCTCTGGCCTCCCATCTATGGAGACCATATACATGCAGCGGTGCCGGCGGAAAGCGCAGAGCATTCTGAGAGACAGACATCACCCAGCACATGCTCTGTTTCGGTGGGGGAACTCAGACTACGACCTGAGACACCACAGGCCCGTGAGCATCAGGGCCCGCACAGCGCACTTCCACAAGCTTCTTCCCAGCCACCATCAGATAAGTGGCATTGGACATTGGGGAGGGGAGAAACAATGTCACGTCATAACTCATTTTACAACACACACGTCACAACATTGACAATGTGCAAAAACCCTTACAATGTACAATACCTTAACAATGTGCAATACCCTTACAATGTGCAATAACCCTTACAATGTGCAATACCCTTACAATGTGCAATAACCCTTACAATGTGCTATACCCTTACAATGTGCAATTAGTACTCATGTACTCATGGTTTGTCCTTTATTTGTTGTTGAGCTTATTATTTATTTATGTTATTATTTATACTGATAATGTGTCTTATGTGTCTTTTATTAATTTTAGGGTCTTTACTTTTAACTGCTGCAAAGTTTTTTTTTTTTTTTTTTTTTTTTTTTACCCTCTTGACTCGGGGTCACGCACAAGAATTCCTATGTACCTGTACTGCGATGTACCTGTGCAAATGGCAATAAATTCTATTCTATTCTATTCTATCTCTTGATTTTCCTGGAAGGTTTAGATTAAAAGTATAGCTTTTCCTGAAAAAAAGTGTTCAAAATTTATCATAAAAATTTCTGACAGGACCAAGACTGAGTGCAGTCTTTACCTTTTTGGGTTCCCACCTCTATCAATGCACTGATTCAGTAGAATTATGACATTGATACCACGCCCATCTCTGTTCAGTGAGGTTCCGCTAGTTGCCTCAATTTTTGATTTCATTTCACAAGTTTAAATAAAAAAGAAGCAAAGAATGGCATAAACAATGGGGTATATGTAAGGGGATAACCTCTTTTGTAAATATTTACCAAGGGTGCCAATATTGGTGGAATCCACTGTCGCTGTCCAACATGATTATTGATGATGCCAAGAAATCTTTAGAAATGAAAACAAGTAAAAATGTGCACATTTTTCATTTTTCACACTCTCACACATGCGCAGTTGGTTCGTCTCTGGGTTTGTTACAGGCTGTGCGATTTATATTACGAGTTTGGTTCTCATGAAAATTTATCGACTGGTGTGAAGTTTTGCAGGAATGTGGCATATTTTCCATTTCGTGTTTCTGGTTATTTGAAAAAGGTAGACATCTGACAAACTTTTGTTATAGCTTTGCCATTTTCTTTAGTAGGCCTGAATAAAGTAACACATACATAGCCAGACTTGGTTTTTGTGCAAAGAGGTTAACCAACAACCTGCCTGTGGTGGAAAATCTAGGTTCAGAAAATAAAAATCCTGCCCAGTCTTTTCTTATGATCATCTTGATTTGTTTACCCTTTAAAGTGCCGTCCTTTTTGAGCAAATTTCCTTCCAAACTAAAATCCATAGTGCTTTTGATCCACTGTGACTACAAACATAATCATGGTCGTATGTGAAAGGTGACACTCAGTCAATTTCTCTCAGAATTGCTGAGAATATTACCAAAATTAGGTGACAAAGCTGGAAATTTTTTTTTGTCTGACAGAAAAATATTTTATGCTTTCCACTGCCCCTGTAGCACTGTGACCAAGCCTCATCAGCCTGGACAAATAATACAGCCACACCCAGACGCCTGAACAACTGCAGGTTCAAATATTATGATTCTGTAACCAAAAAACATTTTACAGATTTTTTTTTCATGGTTATGTTCATGCGTATTCCAACAAACAATTTTTGCAAGTCCAAATTTTCCTGTGCTCCTAGCCATGGTTGCGTTTGTTTTTAGAATAGTTATAGAACTTCCTTATTTCAGGTCGTTTTGCCTATATGTGACTGAATTTTCACTCCAATATACCCATCCAATTCCCTGCACTGGTGTGCAATTGTACAACCCCAATTCCGAAATAGTTGGGACGAAGTGTAAATTGTGAATAAAATCAAAATGCAATGACTTACAGATCACATGAGCCAATATGTTATTTACAATAGAACATAGATAACATTTCAAATGTTGAAACTGAGACATTTTACATTTTTATCCACAAAATGAGCTTATTTCAAATTTTCTGGCTGTAACTGGTCTCAAAAAAGTTGGGACACAGGCCAAAAAAAGGGCTGGAAAAGCAATAAATATATAAGAGAATCAGCTGAAAGAACATTTACCAAGTAATTAAGTTAACTGGCATCAGGTGTGTAACATGATTGGCTATAAAAGGGATGTCTTAGAGAGGCTGAGTCTCTCAGAAGTAAAGGTGGCCAGAGGCTCTCCAACCTGTGAAGGCTTGCGTAAAAAAAATTGTGGAATACTTTAAAAACAATGTTCCTCAACGTTGAATTGCAAAGGCTTTGAAGGTCTCATCATCGACAGTGCATAATATCATCAAAAGATTCAGAGAAACTGGAAAAATCTCTGTGCGTAAGGGACAAGACTGAAGACCTTTACTGGATGCCTGTGACTTTTACTTTCAGACTCCTGGGTTTTCCACCTCTGCTAGCTGTTGTGGCCCACTATTGATAACAGTACATTCATCAATGTAAGAAATCTCAACCATCTAGCTAGAGCTGAAGTATCAATTCAGCAATGTCGGATGTAATATTGATGTGGCTTGTGGTCTGGAGCCCACAATTATATAGTCAGATTCATAAATATTTGGACAACAGTAAAGGTATTGTTATTTTAGCTGTCTACTGCAGCATATTACATTTGAAATTAAAAACTGAATAGGGGCTCAAAGTGCTGTCCTCCAGCTTAAATTTTTGGGTATTTACATCTTAATCAAACAAATGATGGCAAAATTATAGCACTTGTACATGCGGTCTGTCCATTTCAAAGGTTGATAATTAGCTGCTCAGGCCAGGCATATGTTATTCCCGCATAATTTAATTTGCCTTTAAGCAGATAAAAGGTCAAGAGTTGATTTCAAGGATGGCATTTGCATTTGGAATCAATTGCTGTTAATAGTTTGAAGTCCATAGGGCTGTCACTACCCATGTAGAAAGCCATCATAATGCCGAAAAAGTCGATCAAACCCATCAGAGAAATAGCAAAAACAATAGATGTGACCAGATTAACTGTTTAGTAGATTCTCTAAAGGACAAAATGCACTGGTAAATTCAGGAACACCAAAAGGTCTGGAACACCATAGTTATCAACTGTGGTGGATGACAAAGGAATTATTTCCTGATTTACGTATAAAAGCCTCATCACAACAGTCAGCTGGATCAAATCAACCAAAACATTTGAAGGCAAAGAAGTGGAATGTCCTGTGATGGCCGAGTCAATCAACTGGCTAGAATCCTGTTGAGCATGCATTTCACTTACTGAGAGCAAAACTGAAGGTAAAAGCCCAAAGAACAAACAAACAATTAATGTAGCTGCTGAGAAGGCCTGGCAGGGCATTATGGGGGAAGACATCCATAGTCTGATGATTTTAATGGGTTCTGGACTTCAGGATTTGTGATTAAGAATTAAAAAGGTCGATTTATTCTTTGATTGTTCATCGCATTATTTTCAGCCCCTAAAACAGGGCTGCCCAACCCTGTTCCTGGAGAGCTACCATCATGTAGGTTTCTACTCCAACCCTAATTCAACACACCTGATTCAGCTCATTAGCAGCTCGTCAAGATCTCTAACTGGGAAAGCAGGTGTGGTTTGCTTTGGTTGGAGTGATAACCTTCAGGATGGTATCTCTCCAGGAACAGGGTTGGGCAGCCCTGCCCTAAAATGTAGGTGGCCATATGTAAAAATGATTGTATTTCCTACATGGATCATGCAAAATTTTTGACCAAATCTTTGGATTAAAGCTGAGCTGAAAGTTTGAACTCCAAGAACATCTTGATATGTTTTTTCAAATTCATTGTTGTGGTTTTGAGTGCCAAAATTAGGTAAATAGTGTCACTGTGCAAATAACTGCACTTATGATTAGGGATGGGAATTGAGAACTGGTTCTTTTTCAGAACCGGCGCCCATTCAATCGATTCCTTGGGACCGTTAGTATGCCTGCCTAACGATTCCGCTTATCAGTTCCATTACAAATGTGTAATGACGTCACACACGCACTGCTTTGTTTGGTTCAAAACGCAGCAAACACGGCGTTGAGGCAGAAGCGCTCTAAAGTTTGGGTATATTTCACGCGAAGAAACGACACTAGGGTCATTTGCAACACTTGTAAAGCTTCCATTTCATCAAAGGGAGGAAATACCTACAATATGCAGAAACATTTGGCCACACAGCATGCAATTCATCTGCAGGAATGTCACGTGTTTGATACGCTACTTAGCGCTGCGAGTGAATCTCAGTAAAACAGCAGCAGCAGAGCTAACAGGACGTCATCTGTTAGTGTCGAAGGTAACTTTAAACTCTCCAGGCAGGGCAGGCCCTATCTACCACGTTAATGTTAGCGCCATTTCATTGTGTCAAGTTTCACTATATGAATAATCTCCATTGTCATTGTCCATCAAATTTAGATGACGATGACTGCCAGAGTCAGGCTGGCTCAGAGGCTGGCTCTCACACTGGCTCCGAGGCTGCAGCGAGTAGCTCTCGGGCACCTTTAGCTACTCCTTTCACGGAGACAGGGAAGAATGAAATGACCGAGGCAAGGATAAACAAATGTCACCGAGCAGTGACTAGATTTGTGGTGAAGGGTTTGCACCCTTTTGCCACTGTAGATGCCTCTGAGTTTCAGTAGGTTAATTTGCTGTATTTTGTCTAGCATGTCTTTTCAAATGACAATTAGATAAGCTAAAGTTGCATATTGTTATGTTATTCAGTATAGTTCTGTTTCATTTGGTAGGCACTCGTTCACACGGCTCAAAAGGACGGTCATTAGATATGCATCATTAGTGAGCAGAGCAAAGCCAGAGGAAACTCTGGTGGAGGTCCTCGGCGGTCCTGACGCTCAAATCGGTCTGACCGTGCGAGTCGCTAGACTGGGCAACATTATCATATTTGTAATATTTTCTAAGCGCATTGGACTTTGTCATTTTTCTGAGATGCAACGTCCGTAATTAGCGGTGCCGCTGCGGACCTCCGCCGGAGTTTCCTCTGGCTTTGCCCTGCCCACTAATGATGCATATCTTATGACCGTCCATTTGGCCATGTGAACGAGTGTCTACCGTTTCATTCATTCAGAATAAATGTTGGAATGAATCATTCTACTGTTTTCTGTAGGGAGATGATAAAGACTCTCAACCCCAAAATTCAATGCCCCAACAGAGACAGTTTAACAAATCATCTGATTCCTGCTTGGTATGGGGTTGAAAAGTGCAATCTGATCGCAGACCTGAAATATGTCACAAATGCAGCCATCACAGCAGATGGCTGGACAAGTTTCAGTCAAGACCACTACCTCACCGTAACATTACACTATGTCAGGGAAGGTCAGAATCAAGAAAAAGTCCTCAAATCAAAGCAGTGTAAGATGCACAAACGGGAACAGCTGTGGCGGAGGAGATTGAGGGGATCCTGGAGGAGTTTGTAGTGAAAGAGAAGGTGGTGGCGGCCACTGTAGATAACGCAGCAAACATGGATGTAGCTGTGAAAAAGCTAAACATCATCAAGTTTCCATGTTTTGCACACACATTTAACCTTGGAGCTCAGAAGCCGTACAACTGCAATACAGTTTCCAACTGGGCAGCAAGGATTCGTTCCATGATCATGTGGATGAAGAGATCCCACATGGCTAAAGTAGTCCTGAAGGAAAAGCAACAACTCCTCAGTAAGTAATATTGTTTAAATACTTTAATCATACTCATAGCATGCAAACAACATAGGAATTTTAACATATAAATGAACAGATTAGGATCAATTTAAAATGATAAACTAATGGTAATATCACAGTGTTTAATCTCATAATCTTATGTCTGTGTGTGTGTGTTTGTGTGCGCATGCTGTGTACGTTTGTCTTGCAGAGCTGCCTCAACACATGTTCCTTTTAGATGTGAGGACGAGATGGAACTCCCTGTTTTTGATGATGGAGAGATTCTTAGAAGAGTTTCCTGCTATCCAAGCTGCAGCTATAGACCAACGACTAAGAAAGCCCATGGAGAAGGAGAAGTAACTAATGTTTGAAAAACATTAAAATTACGTATATAAAACTTGGTTGACTATAGCCATTAAAAGGGTTATGTTTGTTTATGCAATATATATTTTTTGTTTTGTTTATGTTGCAGACTGGCAAGAATGGGCAATGAGGACTTGAGGAAAGCAGAGGAGTTTGTGCTGCTGATGCGGATACATTACACATCCACACTTGCTGTCTCCAGCGTAAAAAGTCCAACCTGTGGCCAGATATTACCCATCCTTCAGAAGCTGTGCAAACATTACACAGTGCAGGCAGACAACTCTGCATTTGTTAGGAGTGTCAAGGAGAACATCTGGAATGATCTTTCCAAACATTACCTAGTACAGTCACTGACATGTAACAATGAATTATTATATGACAATTAATCATATACACTTAAAGTTTATTTATTGTTCGTCACATTTTCTCACAAATTTGTGTTGTTTGTCCTCCATTTTAATCTTAAGGATGATGATATCCACGTATTCTTGGAGGAAGCCACCGTGTTAGATCCCAGATTTAAATCTAAAATGGACAGGGATGAAATCTGGGACAGGGTCAGGGGAGCAGCAGTGGCAGCAAACACAGAGGCAACTGCAGCAGAGAAGGTATTTGAATTTGACAGTGCCTTTAGCACATTTCTATTGTGAGACCTTTTCTTGTTGCCCTATGGTTCTTACACTATAAATTTCTTCTTAAGCTGTCAGAGCCAAGAGAGACACTGGGGAAGGGAGAGGAAGAGGATGAAGAAGAGGTAGAAGATGACAATGTAAGTTTAGCTAATTGTGATGAATGATGATATATGGCAGGGATTATTACACTATTTCAAACTAAACCTTGTGGTTATGTCATAATTTCAGACGCCACCTGTAAAGAAGCAAAAGAGGAAAGCCCTAGAGGAACTTTTTGAAGACGAGGACAGTGAGCTGCTTTCCACACAGCAGCAGCCCCCTGTCTCCACAGCCCAGAGAGTGGATCAAGAAATCCAGTTTTATAAAAGCCTTCGGTCACACTTTAGATGAGGTGTTGCTCATAAATGCCTTATACAGCATGTATAATGCCTTCATAAATGAGACATAATGTCTTCATAAATCATACATAAGCAAATGTCATGCTTTGTAAATGGTGAAATAACACATCCTTATTCAGCATGTGACGCCAGATGTGACAATGACAATGTCACTTAGCTGACAATGTCATCCTTTATAGTATTAGCCGCTTGCTAAGTTACATTGTCAGTTATATCACATCTGGCATCACATGCTGAATAAGGTTGTGTTATTTCACCCTTTACAAAGCATGACATTTGCTTATGTATGATTTATGAAGACATTATGTCTCATTTATGAAGGCATTATACATGCTGTATAAAGTCTTTATGAGCAACACTTCATCTAAAGTGTGACCAAGTCTTCCTTCCATTCCAACCAAGGACAGCGCCAGTCTCTGGTGGTGGAAGAAGAGGGACACATTGCCAGTGTTGTCAGCTCTAGCTGAGAAGTATTTCTGTGTCCAAGCGTCCTCCACCCCTTCTGAAAGGGTGTTCTCTACAGCTGGAGTTACCCAAAGTCCAGAAAGATCTCGTATCCTTCCTGAGAGGGCAAACATGCTAATTTTTCTGCACAAAAATTAATTTGCCAAAGTTGATATTTGTGGTTTTATTTTATTAACATATAAATCTTTACAGAAGAATTCTTGGTATTTTTTATGTCAGTTGAAGTTTTGTTTCAAGTTGGGCACAAGCTCTTCCTTGACTGTTCTCAGTCAGTGTTTTTTGTTTTTATGGCACATAATGGCAATTGGGCCAAACATTTAATTTTTGTCTGGACCAATTTAAGTGAAATGGAAAATTTCCTAAGGCGCTCTTGATAATCTTTCAAGGCACACACTACTGTAGCGTGCCATGGCAAACTGGTTGAGAAACACTGCTATGGGTCCATAGACTTTACTCTGAGAAGTAGCTCACCTACCTTTTAGGGTTGTTCTGAGGTTGTTACACATGATTGGTGTATACTCTGTGCTGTATCTTCTGATCCTATTATTAAATAGAGTGAGTTAATGCAAACAAACCCATTTGTACTTATTCCCTCACTCAATGAGAATCGATAAAGGAATCAACAAAGAATCGGATCGATAAGCAATATCGATAATGGAATCAGAATCGTTAAATTCTTATCAATTCCCATCTCTACTTATGATTGCAAATCTGTCAGTATGCAGTGAGTGTACACAAATAAGTACTATTTTCATCTAGTTATCTGTGTGGATATAAGTTGTTTCTAATCAAATACGGAAAGTGGAAGGAAAGGATAGCAGCCCTGTGTCCTTTTTCTTGTCAGCTGAAGCTACAAAGCAAATCCATCCGAACTGGCCCAGACTGCCAAATCTCCTCCAAGTATTTGGTTGATGATCTTTAATGAAAGCTTTGCAACCGTTTTGTTCTTAGTCATGGTGGTTGCTTGGCTAATGACGCAAGCTCTTTCAGCTCTTTGCCTCATTTTCTGAGAACTAATGCTATCTTAAAGATAAAGGAGGTCATAAACTCAGTCTTACAATCTGTATTGATTGAGAGGCACTTGTCACAGTGGGATTCAATGTTGCTAATAAGTTTGGTCACCCTGCAAGTTGTGATTTATGTTTTTCCCACAAATGAATCAAGTACCATAAGTGCAAGTAGCTGAGGATCTCCAGAAAGACCTCCCAATAGACTGCAATAAGGACACTAAAGAGAGCCCCAAAAAACCACAGGACATCCTCATAAAACCCTGTTAATTAGTTTTAATCAATAAAAAAGGTGTGAGGCATGCACTAACTCTCATTGCAATTGACAAAGCTTGGTGGAGGCAGATCAGCTCAACCCTGACAGAGCCTTAGATTGCCAATTTAGTGCAGTTGACTCAGGAATTCAGATGACACTGAGCTCAGAGCTGTATGAGATGCAATGTTACTGCAAAAAATGCTTTACATTGAAGTGATATAGCTTCACATATGCACAAGAGATTTGACAGTCTTGCAGTGACAAAGGAACTGATTAAAAGAAATTGGAATAGTTTTGTTTGATGCTGAAACTTAATTCTAAATAATGCAAAACAAGTGTAATCCATCAGTTTGTAGATGTATATGGCATTTGTCAAGTGTATTGTTTTGAAAATTCAAGTAATGCAATTTCTGATAGTGGTATGCTTTTATGGGGGAATGTGGTTGTTTATTACTCAGAAAATGTAAATTTTGAAAAAAATGATTTCCCCCTCCTCAGTTGCTTAGTTGACAATTTGCCAAATTTAATTGAAAATTGGGTCAAATTAAACTGAACGCACCCAGGTTTTTTGACTGTCATCCCTGTTGAATCTAAATATCACAAATAGATTTTTTTCCAGCAATATAAAGTCAGCTAAAAGTTTTCACCAAGCAGCAAATTCTGCTCCGATGAAATTAATTCAAGAAGAGATGAGAAAGTTATTCAAATACATTATATCAGTCTGGAAAGAGTTATAAAGCCATCTCTTAGACTCTGGAAGTCCAGCGAACCATTCTGTGAGCCATTGGGCTCTAATTTCTTGGCGCAGCGCAGGGTGGCGCAGCCCACGCAGTGGTAATTTCATCCGGTGCAGCCCGCACAGTGGTAATTTCGTGCGGTGCAACACCGTGCGCAGCCACTTTGGCAATTTGGTAGACGGACGCGCGCCGAGATGGGTGTGGCGGCATAGTAGGGGGAGGTGTCACATATTCATCATGACGCAGTCACAATTTCGTGGATAAAGGCTCCACCGACAGTGCGCAGAGAGCTCGCCAGCTCCAACCTGGTTTACTTTCTGAGCAGTGGTAATTTGGCTGACCGGCGCACAGTGGGCACACGTCACCGAAACCTCACAGGCAGGTTTCCAGAATGTCAGGCACATTTCAATGCAATAAATAATTACAGCAACCACTATTTAATGTAACTATCTGAATCAGGACAAAAATTATAGTATCTATATCGATTGTCCTGATGTCAGATCATAGGCGGTTGGCACGCGTAATGGAAACTCGACCTGGCTTAATCAATGCAGCTGAATCTGTGATGCAAAGTAACGACTTCACATCTTTCTCAGCCAACCACAAACTGCTGTTATGACTTGAAAACACAACAGAGAAAACCAGCAATGACAACTTAAACAAATTTATTCTTCACTGATTAAAAAAAAACTTCTACAAATAATCCACTGTTTAATCTTATAATAACACTCTAATGCCGCTATGTAACACTGTTGCCAAAACAAAAACTCTGCCTCTACTGACCAAAATCACAGCAGTTATATAGACTAGCATCATTCTGGAAAGATCTACGGGAGTCCTCGGTGATCCGGCCCCCTCCAGGCAAGAAGAAGCCAGAAACTTCTAGAAAGTACCAGTCTATTTCATCACAAACAAGTGGTATTGCATCAGATCATGTTTTTCTACAGACATACCACCAGAGGGTGCTAAATGATGAACAAAATAAACAAATAGCTGACCAGTAAGGCAGCACAAATAATATGTAACAAATCTCCATTGACAAATGATATACAGTGCTTTACACAAAACACTCATACATAACACCTCCCCTCTTTAAGAAAAGAAAGGTCTGAGATTGTTTACTGATTTACGAGCTTCTTATGATATACCAGGTACATCTTTTTTCCTTTATTTGCTCCTAAGAACCACGATGCGAGCGTACGGTGTGCCCTGGGGTACTCTCCTCCCCACTCACAAGCTACATAAGTTGTTAGATGTAGGAGTAAGGTCGAGAGGCCTAGTTTCTGTTCTTTATTCTTTTTTATTAGCATCCTCTTGTAGACCCCTGGCCGTTCATCGAGTATGGACGGGTGACCTTAATCTACCCAGTGGCGAAGTATGCTGGTCGACTGTTTGGAAAAATTTAGACGAAACATCAGAGAACCTTAATCAAAAGCTTATACACTTCAAACTCATACATAGAATGTATCTAACGCCAAGAAAGTGATACTTCATGAACCTCACACATTCGCCTGTTTGTGATCTGTACTCTCTGGGTCGTGTAGGAACATTCAAACATACAGTATGTACTGGGAGTGTTCTGATGTGGCGCTCTTTTGGAAATTGGTATCTTCCACTCTATCAGGCCTATTGGAGGTAGACATACCGTGCTCTCCTAAAATACTACTTCTAAATGGCACCTCATCATTGAACCTGTCCTCTACTCAGACCCGCACTCTGTTAGCGGGGTTGACTGCAGCTAAGAAAATGCCGGCCTTGCGCTGGAAGCCCCCCCACGCACTCACACAAACCCAGTGGCTACAATCATTTTTGAGCACACTCTACATGGAGTTGTCTGTGGCAAAAATGCATGGAGCTAGTCAGAAAACAGTCCGAACCTGGATGTCTGCGGTGGCAATGGTTAAAGATTTACTGAATTGA
Organism: Gymnothorax javanicus; assembly: GCA_029692085.1. Classification (NCBI taxonomy): domain Eukaryota; kingdom Metazoa; phylum Chordata; class Actinopteri; order Anguilliformes; family Muraenidae; genus Gymnothorax; species Gymnothorax javanicus. Next base: position 159,562,741 of record CM056193.1, on the reverse strand, counting down.
AAAATATGTCTTTATTTTAAATCTTTGTAATTTTTTGTTTATTTTTACGCGATTACTTTGGCCTATAAGACACTGATATGACTGATATACTATGTGCTTTATTTTGTATATAAAGTAGAAGATCGCGCTGGGATAATGAGGGAGGGGGGATGTCGCTACCCTGGGGAGGTATTTGGGAGGGGTGGGTAAAGGGAAGTGGACACTACTTGTTGTATTATTGTCTTTGATCTATGTCATGCCCTTCTCTTTTGGAAATAAAAATGAAAATAATTGATCACAAAAAAAAAGAAAAGAAGGGTTTGCTAAAAGCTTCCTTTTGTTAAAATTTACACGGTTTTATAATCAGTATAATCTTGAAACTTTACACATACAGTATCATTGATCATTAGAACAATCATATACCTAACAACCAGTGCAATTTTCACGATCAAATAGAGAAGTAAAATTTACATTTTTCACAATCAAATAGAGAAGTAAAATTTACATGCGTGAAAGTGCATCTGGAATAGCATTATCTTTTCCCCTGATGTGAGAAATTTCTAAATCATACTCTTGCAAAAGTAAACTCCATCTCAGTAATCTTTGATTCTTGTTTTTGATCTTATGCAAGAATGTGAGGGGATTGTGATCACTGAAGACCTTGATGAAAGTAGCTGAACAAGTAAAATAGACTTCAAAATGATGTTAAGCCAAAACAAGTGCCAAACATTCTTTTTCAGTTGTTAAATAGTTTTTCTGATGTTTATCAAACTTTTTGGAAAAGTAACAAACAGGATGATCTACTCCAACAGTGTCTTCTTGCAGTAAAACTGCGCCTGCACCAATATCACTGGCATCAACAGCCAACTTGAACTCCTTTTTGAAATTAGGAGATAAGAGAACTGGTGCATTTTTGAGGATAGCTTTCAGTTGGTCAAATGAATTTTGACATTTTTCATCCCAAACAAATTTTGCATTTTTCTTCAGTAAATTTGTCAAAGGTTCAGAAATGATGGAGAATTTTTTACAGAATTTTCTGTAGTAGCCAGCTATCCCTAGAAATCTCATTAGTTGTCTTTTAGCTGTAGGCTCGGAAAATTCAGTGATAACTTTTACTTTTGCATCAATTGGTTTGACTTGACCCTGTCCTACAATATGACCTGAGTAAACAACTGTAGCTTTACAAAAGTCACTTTTAACAAGGTTGATAGTCAGCTTGGCATCACTCAATCTCTGAAAGAAGTCTCTGATGTAGGTGAGGTGCTCTTGGAAGCTGTCGCTGGTGATGATAATGTCATCAATATAGGCCTCACAACCTGGTACTCCAGCGATCACTCTGTTTACCAGACGTTGGAAGGTGGCTGGAGAATTTTTCAATCCAAAGGGCATCACCTTGTACTGGTAGAATCCATCTGGTGTGACAAAGGCAGAGATCTCCTTTGCTCTGTCTGTTAGAGGGATCTGCCAGAAGCCCTTGAGGAGATCAAATTTGGTGACATACTTTGACTGTCCAACTTTGTCAATGCAGTCATCAATCCTGGGAATAGGATATGAGTCCGTTTTTGATATTGTTCGCTTTCCTGTAGTCCGTCATCATGCTATATGTTCCATTGGGTTTCGGAACTAGTATGCTTGGAGAACTCCAGTCACTGTTACTTGGTTCAACAAAGTCATTTTCAAGCAAGTATTTGACTTCTTGTTTAAGGTATTTCTGCTTCTCTGGATTCATTCTGTAAGGATGCTGTTTTACAGGCTTGGCATCTTCTTGTAGGATGACATCATGGTAAACCATATCAGTCCTTGATGGAACGTCAGGGAATATGTGACTATATTCAAATATGAGCTGCTTTAGCTGTTGTTGTTGAAAAGGGTCCTGGCGGGACAACTTGCTGTCAATATTTTGAAGAATGTCTGAATTTTCAAGTTTGGCTGGACCAGGTTCATTTTCCAAGGGGCAGTCACAATCTTCCACAGAATTTTCCAGTTCAATTGTATTTACCACATTGACTGGCTTTTGCTGAGTGTCTCTGTCAATGTATCTTTCAGCATGTTGATGTGACACATTTGTTTTTGTTTCCTCCTTCCAGGTGTTAAAATGACATAATTTAGATCACTGATCTTTTTGAGGACAGTGCAAGGGCCGAAATATCGGGCTCTTAGAGGGTTTCCAGGCACTGGTAAAAGTGCCAGGACTTTTTCATCAGCTTTAAAACTTCTATCTTGGGAATGAAGGTCATATCTGGTTTTCATTTTTCCCTGAGCCTCTTTGAGATTAGACTTAGCAAAATCACAAGCCTTAGAAAGACGACTACGGAAGTCAGAGACATACTGAAGCAAGTTCATTGGGACATCATCTTCGGCCAGCAACTTTTCCTTCAGAAGCTTCAGAGGTCCACGGACTGTATGCCCAAAAACAAGCTCAAAAGGACTGAACCCAAAAGACTCCTGAACAGCTTCACGGGCAGCAAACAGAAGAAGATGAACACCTTCATCCCAATCTTTCTGTGTGTCAAGGCAGTAGGTCCTTATCATGTTCTTCAGGGTTTGATGGAACCTCTCCAAAGCACCTTGACTCTCAGGATGGTAAGCTGATGATCTGTATTGTTTAATACCAAGCTCATGCATGACTTGTTGAAATATGCCAGACATGAAATTTGACCCTTGATCAGACTGAATAGACTTAGGAAGACCAACAAAGCAGAAAAACTTAGTAAGAGCCTTGATGATAGTCTTTGCCTTGATATAAGGAAGTGGAATTACCTCAGGAAACTGAGTGGAAGCACACATGATAGCCAGTAGGTACTCACAACCAGACCTAGTCTTCGGCAATGGTCCAACACAGTCAATGATGATCCGACTGAAAGGTTCTTCAAAAGCTGGAATGGGCTTTAATCGAGCCTTTAAAATATTCTGGTTCGGCTTCCCAACCATTTGTCAAGTATGACAGGATTTGCAGTACTCCTGTACATCGGACCTCATGGAAGATCAGAGGAAATTATTCCTGACACATTGAAGGGTCTTCTTGATACCCAAATGACGTGACATAGGATTGTCATGGGCCAGACTAAAAGTTTCTTGACGATAAGACTTTGGAAGAACAATTTGATGGGTGATCATCCACTCTTCATCTGCAGAAACATCAGGTGGACGCCACTTTCTCATAAGCACACTATTTTTATAGTAAAAACAGACAGGAAATTGAGTAGCCTCTTGTTCACTTGCAGCCTGTGGTAGAAGATGCGCTAGATCACGAGCTTGTTGTTGCTCCTGAATAAGTTGTTTCTGAGACGGAATGTCATTAGAATGACCTGACAAGGACAAGTCTGAAGATTTCCCGGACATCTCAGGACTGGAAGGTTCCTAATGAAAAGACTGCCCAATGAAGGTGTCAGCCAGGTTGAAGTCCAGGTCAGCATCATCTTGATGGCCTTTTTAGCCATAGAACGAGTAACTGCACATGAAGGATAGAGGTGTGGAATTTCCTCCTCTATAGATTCAGATTCTTGATCAATCAAAGGAGTGTCAGTTACAACAGGGTAGGGCACAACCTTATCCCCAGCAAGATCATTACCAAGAAGCAAATGAACACCTTTGAAAGGAAGAGAAGACCTAACACCAACAGTAACAGGCCCAGAGACCAAGTCTGATTTGAGATGAACATTATGGTGAGGTACACTTGTAAAACCACATTCTACTCCTTGAATAAGGACATTAGCCTGAGTAGATGATTTGTCCGAAAAAGGCAGAATATCTGCAAGAATAAGAGATTGTGAAGACCCAGTATTCCTTAGAATTCGAACAGGAGCAGATGAGGAAAAATCATGCGAAAGTGAGACAAAACCATCGGTGATGAATGGCTCAAAACCCTCCATAACAGAATCACAGAAGGTAGAAGATCAGACAAACTGACTTTTGAAACAAGAGATTCTCTCCTAGTGAAAGCAGTTGGCTTGGTTTCTTCTCGTTGTTGTTTTTTCTTGAGAGCATAACACTCAGAAATAAGCTGACCTTGCTTTTTGCAGTATTGGCAAGACACAGAAGGTAAAGAATCAGAGGATTGCTTCTCACTGGAAGGTTTCCTCTCAGAAGTGGCCTTAGAATCATTAGAAGTGTTATTAGAAGAAGTCTTGGACTGAGACTTGCTTTGAAAGTTAGAAAAAGTGGATTTTTGGACAAAAGAAGACTTATGAGTCAATGCATATATATCAACCAGGGTGGAAACATCTTGCAAAGTATTGGCTTGTTTCTCCTCGAGGAAAATCTTAATATCAGGCTGGACACACCTTTTGAATTCCTCAACCAGAATAAGTTGCCTCATTCTGTCAAAATCTTTCTCAACTTTCATGGAATTACACCACTGATCAAACAACTGTTCCTTCAACCTGCCAAATTCAACATGAGTTTGACTGGCTTCCTTGGGAGAATTCCTAAATTTTTGCCTGTAAGCCTCGGGGACCAATTCATAACCCTTCAGAATGTCAGATTTGACAAAATCATCATCAGAACACTGTTGGGCGGATAACTGGTTATAGATTTTCCTAGCTTTACCAGTAGGAACACTTTGTAACTTCATTGTCCAATGCTCTTTTGAGCCATTTCAAATTTTCAGCAATTTTTTCAAAATGGGTAAAGTATTGGTCTACATCATTTTCTAGGAAGGGAGGAACAAGTCTGATATGTTTAACCACATCAAAATGATCAGAAAGTCCAAAAGATTTTGGAACAGTACCTGCTTCTGTTTCTTCATTTCCCATTCGTACTGCAAGTGCATCCTTCTTTCTTCCAGTTCTCTCTCCTTCTCCAACCTTCTTTCTTCCAGTCTTCTTTCTTCTAGTTCTCCCTCCTTCACCAACCCTCTTTCTTCCAGTTCCAGTTGTTTCAGGCGTAGCTGCATCTCAAGTCTTTGTATCTCTGTTGCAGACACTTTCATATCTTTAATCAATTCTGCTGCTTCTTCCCCAAAGATCTCTTCACCAATGAAATGTTGAACCAAAATGTTCAATATTTCTTGTTTCTTCCTTTATGATTTCACATCAGATAATCCAAGGGTTGAGGCTATTTGCAGCAAGTCCTTCTTCTTTGCCAGCACAATTAATTCCTGGGTTGGCGTTTTCAGGAAACTTTCAACATCAAAAGTCATGATTGCTGGTTTTTCAAATAGTCACAAGATATAAAAATGATAGATCAGCTTTAATCTTTGGTGAATCCAATGAATGGTTTATCTCGGTAGAACCTCCAATTTGTTATGACTTGAAAATCACAACAAAGAAAACCAGCAATGAAAACTTAAACAAATTTATTCTTCACTGATTAGGTCCAAAAATTTGTACAAATAATCCACTATTTAATCTTAGAATAACACTCTAATGCCACTATGTAACTCTGTTGCCAAAACAAAAACTCTGCCTCTACTGACCAAATTCACAGCATTTATATAGACTAGCATCATTCTGGAAAGATCTACAGGAGTCCTGGGTGATCCGGCCCCCTCCAGGCAAGAAGAAGTCAGAAACTTCTAGAAAGCACTAGTCTATTTCATCACAAACAAGTGGTATTGCATCAGATCATGTTTTTCTACAGACATACCACCAGAGGGTGCTAAATGATGAACAAAATAAACAAATAGCTGACCAGTAAGGCAGCACAAATAGTCTGTAAAAAATCTCCATTTACAAATGATATACAGTGCTTTACATAAAACACTCATACATAACACTGCCTCGGCATCAGTTAAACGTGTATTCGCGTCTAGGCATTGACTTTGAATGTAATCTGTTGTGCAAAAAATTAGTTTCGCGCCCAGTGTGCAAGCGGCTTAATACTTTTATTATTTTCACTTAGGTTTTATCGTTTTTAGTGGGGGAAAGGAATACAGCCCGATTGCTATGATCTCATACTGAGTTAAGATCATATATTGAAAATAAATGTGTAACGTATCTTGCATTGTTGTCCATGCATGTTAATCCCAAAATTTTAAGCAGCAACAGGGTGTAATAATAGGAACACGCCATCCATCGTGTCTCTTCCCAATGATGCAGGCAGAAGAAATAAATGAGCAACCGTCGTATTTCATTCCAACTTCATAAGTTTGAATGATCTGACATAGTTTTGTTTTGAAATTCCATTCAAGTTCGCTAATGGTAATAATTCGCGAATGCCTTAGCTAGCCAGCTAACTCATATTCGCAATGCTTAATATAGACATAAGCGGTGCAGAAAACATGCCTGAAGCAGCAAAGTAAAACGCAACATTAATGCATCATGCAGATATAGGACAGAGACTTCTTTTTTCCAACATTTTAAAGGCCAGGAGAGGAGCTCATTTGATTGGTGAAGATTTGACTCGGCTGTGTTAAACCCACTCACGCCTTCTCTCCTCCCTCTTTGCCACTTGCGCCGGGCACGAAATTGCAAAATACGCCTGGATACACCCCCTTGGCGCGGCGCTCTCCCCATTCGCCGCGCCTGCGCCTGGTCAACGAATTTCAAGCCCACTATCTCCAAACGGTGAAAACTTGAAACAGAGGTGAATCTTCCCTTAAAATATGACTTTAAAAAATTCCTCGAAGAGCACATCAATTCATCCAGCATATTACAAAACAACCTAAATCAGTGGTCTCCAACCCTGCTCCTGGAGAGCTACCATTATGTACCGTAGTTCTATATTCCAACCTAATTCAGCACATCTGATTCAACTAATTAGCAGCTCATCAAAATCTCTCACTAGGTAACTTGCCTCTCACTGGCCGGCGAACTTGCGATTCCCTAAACCACATAGCAATGGGACAAATTTTTCTGACTTTGATCGGCTTAGCGTGATGTTTGGGTGGCTGGAGGAACATTCGGGTGTGTAAAAACGTAAAACGTACATCCAGTCAAGGCGATTCAGAGTTAAAGCCGAAAGCGGAGGTCCGATCGGGAATTCTTTCCTTTAGGGCAAAAACCAAATTACATATAGCAATGATAACAAAGATTCCACTTAACTAGTGTAAACTAGATTGGGAGATGGCTAGCTTTATAATCTGAAGAGTAACGTCATACGCGATAGCATGTGTAACAAGATAATACAGCTAAAACTAGCCATGATATACAGTAACACGTCTCAGGTCCGAACTGTCTGTTTGTTCTTTAGGTAAAATAAGCTGGTAATCAATGTTGAAAGAGTTCGTCTGCGTGCGTTAGCGTTGAAAGTGACAAATCAGAGCCATAAAAACTTCTCCAATAGCATCATAACTACCGTAGATTCACTAGCCAGCTAGCTGTACCCAAGCGATTGCTTTTGAACTCGCCAGCAAACTAGATGTTGTCCCAAAAATGTTAAAGTTTAATTGGGTCACACGAAACTTCCGCAAAACCTAAGATAAATTCATGCCTATGACAGCTGGCAAAGTTCGTTGAGTTGGGGCAAGAAACAAATCATATTGCCTTGGTATGATGATCATTTACAAGGATTTTCTTTAGTTAATGTTTGTAGGCTGACTAGTTAATTAGGTGGATATATCCAAAGAGCAATGTTAACAAACCAATCAACAGCCTGGGGTATGTTTCGTTAAAGCTTACCTGTTAGCTATGTTAGCAACTTACTTAGTTTGCACCAGAGGTCTGGTTCAAACCATGTAGTTTGCTTACATAGTTAGCAACTAAGCTTTTGGGAAATGTACCCCTGGACTGATTACAGATGAAGACTTGCTGTATACGCGGTATATTTCATGCTGGTTTAATTTTGTGAACACATCCCTGACTGCGGAACTACTCGCAAATATATACGCTCAGTTGAATGGCATCGTAAGTTTACGTATGAAGGGTGCAACACTTTACAGCAGGGTTGTGCACACATAGGGCTCTACTGGTGCTTGAGCACCAGCCCTTTTGCCTTCATAGACAAAAGTGCCCTTTTTGGCTGTAGCTTGTAAGAGCCCCTTTTATGCCCTCCAGCACCCTAATCATTGTTTAATTCGAGGCACACTAAAATCAGGATAGATACCGATGGGCACGAGCCTTTGAGGCCATTACGTCCCTCCTAGTTCAAGCCCTTTATTTTTTTTTAAGTAATTTGGGGGAATGTTAATTAAACAGCTGGAATTCCTATCTTGAATCAATAAAAAATAAAGCAGTTTCTAATACATTCTAAGACTTACGTGTGACTTTTGTATGATCACGAATGGTCTTCCTGAGCTTGGCAGTATCATATATGTGAATTAGTCGGCATATAGTTTTGTATATTAGTCATACAATATCAGCATGTTCTTACAGTGGGGTACAAAACTTTGGGCACCCCTGGTTGAAATGTCTGTTACAATTAAGCTCCAAGTGATTGACAGCAAACCTGAACACTAAATGCTAGAAAGTTAAACATAACCCATGTCATCACATTTTAAAGCAAGAATTATTTTTATTTTTAACTTTACAGTTTCAAAATAATAAAACAAGGAAAAAGACCTTGTGCAAAAGTTTGGGAACCCGGTCAGCTAGTACTTTGTAACTCTTCCTCAGGAAGCAATGACAGCTTGCAAACGCTTCCTGTAGCCAGCCAAGAGTCTTTCAATTCTTGTCTTTGGAATTTTTCCCCATTCTTCCTGACAGAACACCTCTAGCTCAGCAATATTCTTCGGCCTTCTTGCATTCACGGCATGTTTGAGGTCTCTCCACAGATTTTCAATAATATTCAAGTCTGGGGACTCTGATGGTTATTCCAAAACCTTCATCCGTCTTTCCTGGAGGTACTTTATGATAGATTTTGAGGTATACTTCGGGTCATTGTTTTGCTGGAATACCCATCGTCTCTTCAACTTCAATTTCTGGACTGAGCTTTGAACATTAGCCTCTAGAATGTCTTGATATTTGGTGGAATCCATTCTTCCTTCCACTCGCACAATACTGCCTGTGCCCCCAGCTGCTACACAACCCCAAAGCATAATGGATGCACCTCCATGCTTAACAGTTGACAACGTGTTCTTCTCTACAAATGCTTCACCCATTTGTCTCCAAACATACCTTCTTTGGTTGCGGCCAAAAAGTTCAATTCTGGTTTTGTCACTCCAAAGCACATTGTTCCAATAGCCTTGAGGTTTCTCAAGGTCCTCTTTTGCATACTTCAGACGTTTAATTTGGTGTTGAGGTCATAGGAAAGGCTTCTTTCTTACAACTCTGCCATGTAAGTCTTTGTTGCTTAAGGTATGCTGTATTGTTGTCCAGTGAACAACTAGACCTGTGTCTGCTACTCTTTTTTGCAGCTCTTTTGCAGTGATGTGTGGGTTCTTCTGAGCATTTCTCACCAGATCTCATGCAGTGCTATCTGAAATTTTTCTTGGTCTTCCAGATCTTGCCTTGACTTCAGTTGATCCATTTATTTTCCATTTTCTTACGATGTTTCTGACAGTAGAAATTGGTAGTTTGAAATGTTGTGAGTTTTATGTAGCCCTCCCCTTGTTGGCGGAAGTGAATTATCTTGATTTTCACAAGCAATGTGCTCTAACTTGTTTTGATAAGTACAATATTAATTCTGTAGCCTACTTCCTATGTAAAAAGCAGGTGCTTAATTGACTGCGAATTTGACCATTCGCAAAATTGTCTATCAAGAGTGAATTCACAAAAAATATCTGTACGCAGAATACACTGCCTGTCCAAAAAAAAAAGTCGCCGTTTGGATTTCAATTAGCAAATACTCAAGAACCTATGAATGACTTATTGCAGTGATGAATACATTTCAGCTGGCAATAATTATTTTAATCCTGACCGATTCAGTGCGTAACCTCACATTTCTTAAAAAACCATGTCGTTGAAAAGATGATTCTGTGTTTCAAGAGGGGCGAATTATTAGCCAGCATCAAGCAAAGAAAACAGCTAAAGAGATTGCTGAAATCACTGGAACTGAGTCAGGAACTGTCCAACAGTCATTAAATCCTGGTTGGACAGAGGTATACTATCAACCTTGCGGAGGAATTGGGCTAAAGAAAAATCATGACTGATCCTGATCAGAGATCACTTAAATGCTCGGTGAAGTCTCACTTTAAAAAAAAAAGAAAAAACAAAGAACTCGTGGCTTTGTTAAAGTATAAAGTTAAGTATAATGTTAAATGTTACATCTAAATTTATATCCTAAATTTAAATCTAAATGTTAAATGTAATTGTTAAATTCTTAATCTAGATAGTAAATATTAAATCTAAATGTAAAATGCTAAGTGTAAATGTTGAATGCTAAATCTAAATTAATGTTAACAGCAAATGTTAAATCTAAATATTAAATGTTAAATGCTAAATCGAAATACAACACCAGTTCCGAAATAGTTAGGACAAAGTGTAAATTGTGAATAAAATCAAAACGCAATGACTTTCAAATCACACCAGCCAGTATTTTATTCACAATACAACAGAGATAACATAGCAAATGTTGAAATTGAGAAATTTTACCATTTTATCCACAAAATGAGCTCAATTTCAAATTTGATGGCTGCTTCAGGTCTCAAAAAAGTTGGGACAGGGGCCTGTTTACCATGGTGTAGCATACCCTCTTCTTTTTAATGCAGAGTGGAGGTGTCTGGGCATTGAGGAGACAAGTGTCTTGAGTTTAGCCATTGGAATTTGATCCCACTCTTGTTTAATACAGGCTTCCAGCTGCTGGAGAGTTCTGGGTCTCCTTTGACAGACTTTTCGTTTAATTATGCGCCAAATGTTCTCAATCGGTGAAAGATCAGGACTGCAGGCAGGCCAGTTCAGTACACTGACTCTTCTACTATGAAGTCATGCTGTTGTAATAGCTGCAGTATGTGGTTTTGAATTGTCCGGCTGGAAAACACAAGGCCTTCCCCGAAATAGATGTCATCTGGGGGGGAGCATATGTTGCTCTAAAACCTTTATATACCTTTCAGCATTCATGGCGCTTTTTAAAACATGCAAGTGTCCCACACCATATGCACTAATGCATCCCCATACCATCAGAGATGCTGGCGTTTGAAATGAACGCTGATAACAGGGGGGATGGTCTTTCGCCTCTTTAGCCCAGAGGACACGACACCCATGATTTCCATCAAGAATGTCAAATTTGGACTCATCTGACCGCAGGACACTTTGCCAATTTGCTACAGTCCATTTTAAATGAGACTTGGCCCACACAACATGGCAGTGCTTCTGGATCATGTTCAACAATGGCTTCCTTTTTGCATGATAGAGTTTTAGGTGGCATCTGTGGATGGCATGGCGGACTGTGTTTACAGACAGTGGTTTCTTGAAGTATTCCTGGGCCTATTTAGTAATGTCAAAGATAGAATCATGCCGGTGAGCGATGCAGTGGCGTCTGAGGGCCTGAAGATCACAGGCATCCAGTAAAGGTCTTCGGCCTTGTCCCTTATGCACAGAGATTTTTCCAGTTACTCTGAATCTTTTGATGATGTTATGCACAGTTGATGATGAGACCTTCAAAGCCTTTGCAATTTGATGTTGAGGAACATTGTTTTCAAAGTGCTCCACAATTTTTTTTACACAAGCCTTCACAGGCCGAAGAGTCTCTGGCCATCTTTACTTCTGAGAGACTCAGCCTCTCTAAGACGTCTCTTTTATAGCCAATCATGTTACACACCTGATGTCAGTTAACATAATTACTTGCAAGATGTTCTTTCAGCTGATTCTCTTATACATTAATTGCTTTTTCAGCCCTTTTTTGCCTGTGTCCCAACTTTTTTGAGATCTGTTGCAGCCAGAAAATTGGAAATAATCTCATATTGTGGATAAAAATGTAAACTGTCTCAGTTTCAACATTTGAAATGTTATCTATGTTCTATGTAAATAACATATTGGCTCGTGAATTTACAAGAGCTGCCGGATAGCTCACTCGGTAAAGCATCGAGTTGCAAAGCAGAAGGGACTATCACGTCGCAGGTTCGATCCCTGCCTCGTACCAACCGGCAGTGGTCGGCAGCTTTTTCAGAGTAGCGCACAATTGGCTATAGCGCTATAGTGTTGCAAATTGGGAAGGAACTGCCAGGGAGGAAAAATAATAGTTGCCTTGTTTGTTGCTCAAGCGCCTCCTGTTGGCCAGACGGGCGCTCGTCAGGACGATTCTAAGACTGTTCATGTCCTGGTATCCTCCGCCCTCGTTCTGAACTTGAGAAGATTCAACCAATGAGTGTACAAGAAGCAGTGGCTGACAGGCGCGTGCTTCAGAGGGGAGCCGCGAACTGTCTACACTCTCCTGAAATGGCAGCAAGGGGTCGCATACGAGCAAGCCTTGTACATAGTTCACCAATTGGGTATTCCAGATTGGAGTGGGATTTGAGATGCCAAATTAAAAAAAAAAAACAATTTACACTTTGTCCCAACTATTTTGGAATTGTATTAAATTTTGAATCTAAATGTTAAATGCTAAATGTTGTATGCTAACTCTAAATAATAAATGTTAAATGTAAAAGTGAAATACTAAATCTAAATGCTGAATGCGAAATATAACATTTACATTTAACATTTATTTAGATTTAGAATTTAACATCTGCATTTAACATTTCTTATTTAAATTTAGCATTTAATATTTACATTTTACATTTATTATTTAGATGTAGCATTTTACATTTAGCATTTAACATATAGACTTAATAATTAATATTTACATTTAACATTTATTATAAAGATTTAGCATATAACATTTACATTTAGCATTTAATATTAAGATTTAACATTTACTATTTAGATTTATCATTTGACAATTTACTTGTAGATTTATCATTTAACATTTACATTCAACGTTTAACATTTACATTCATCATTTAAAATTTAGATTTAACGTTAACATTACATTTGAAAAAAAATTTCAGAAGAAAATTAAATATGACAAAGTTAACAAACATTACTATAAATATAATTTTTTAAAAAAGTGCCTCAGAAAATGCACACCAGTCTTTTTATCAATTTTTTGGAGCTAATTGTGGCTAAATCTTAATGTTATTTTCAGCCTGCACCATTGTACAATCGGCAGCGCATAGGTAAGACCATTTCCACATGCACAATGCAACAAGAACTTGAAGGACTGGGACTAATCAGCTGCACATCCACAAGAAAGCCACTAGTTAGAGAGGATGATTGGGACTGAAACTACTTCAGTTTGCAAGGGAACTTAAAGATTGGACTGAGGACCAATGGAAAAAGGCCATGTGGTCTCATGAGTTCAGATTTACCCTATTCCAGAGTGATGGGCACATCTGGGTAAGAAAGGAAGCCCATGACGCAATGCAGTCGTCATGCACAGTGCCCACTGTATTAGCCTGTGTAAGCCTCTGGAGGCAGTGTTATGATCTAGTGGTGAAGCTCAACGTCTGTACTTCCTAATCTGTGCTGCAGGCCTCACTTGCCACAGATAATGGCCAGCATTCTTGATTCCACCATTAGGAAGATACTGAGCAAAATTATATTCAGAGAAGAGATGCAAGGCAAAAACAATTGCTAACCAAGAGGAACATAAAAGCTCATCTTTGCCAAAAATAAATAAATAAATAAATAAATAAATAAATAACTTCAGAGAAATTGAGTATACCTGCCCATGCACAGTATTTCATTGGGTTTCTGGGCAATATTTTGGTGCACTGCAAATTGGCAGAGAGAGAGTTGGGTATGCTCCATATAACTGTGAATACCCTTCACTACACTACAGAACACAGACAATGAAGGTATTAAAGAGTTTATTTTCCTTAACAATCATGATATCACAGCCCTCAATCTCCCTGACCCCAGGAGGCTAGCAGATATATACAGGACAATTAGAGATGTAAAACACCTAGATGAAAGACCTCCAAGCATTTACCCTCATTATGTGAGTGAGCCACAATACTGGGACCATAAATTTGGAAGTATTCCAAAATGCTGTATCAGGACCATGATAGGACAGTTTATACTGTAAAATCATCAATTTTTGCTGGAACCAAAGTAATTATGCAAAGAAAAGTCGGCCTAATTTCCACAACAGCGATGTGAAAGGCTCATGACCAGGCGCTTTTACATTTTCACATGGGTGACACAGATGAGGGATAACCTTCCTCTTCAAAAAATCTAATTATTGTCTAAAAATAATATTTTTGTTCCCTTGCTCTCGTTGTACGGAGAGCTAAAACGTTTTCATGGCACAGTACATACACGCGTACATACTGCACAAACATGCATAACAAATATTCTTAACACTTATTTTTATATGTATAATATACTACAGGCGAAAAACAAGAATATTCTGCTCTTCCACTATTGCTTATAGTAATGATGGAGTAAATTGAATTAATATATACAGTTGAGGTCAGAAGTTCACATAGGCACAGGCTAAATACATTTAAACTCAGTTTTTCACTATTCCTGATATTTAATCCAAGAAAACATTTCCTGTTTTCGGTCAGTAAGGGTCACTACTTCAAGAAAGTGTCAGACAAATAGTAGAGAGAGGGATGGATTTCAACTTTTATTCCTTTCATCACATTCTTCGAGGATCAAAAGGTTACATGCGCTTAATATTTGGTAACATTGCCTTTACATTGTTTAACTTAATTGGATCAAACTTATTGGCTAGCTTTCTACAAAGTCCAAAAACTTGCTGGAATTTTGACTCATTCCTCCTGACTGAACTGGTGTAATTGAATCAGGTTTGTAGGCTACCTTGCTCACACATGCATTTTCCGCTCTGCCCGGAACATTTACTTTGGACTGGCGATGAGCACTCCAGTACCTTAATTTTGTTGTCCTTACACCGTTTTATCACTAGTTTGAAAGTATGCTTGGGGTCTTTGTCCATTTGGAAGACCAATTCACGACCAAGCTTTAACTTCCTGGCTGATGTCTCGAGGTGTTGCTTCAAAATATCTGAATAATTATCCTTCCTCGTGATGCCATCTACTTTGTGAACTGCATCAGTGCCTCCTGCGGCTGAATACCCTCACAATATGATGCTGCCACCCCCGCGTTTCAGGATTAGGATGGTGTTCTTTGCTATGTAAGCATCTCCCTTTTTCCTGTAACATAAAGATGGCCTTTATGGGCAAACACTTCAAATTTTTGTGTCATCAATTCTCCAAAAAGTAAGATCTTTGTCCCCATTTGCAGTTGCACACCACAGTTTGGCTTTTTCATGGCAGTTTTGGATCAGTGGCTTCTACCTTGCTGAGTGGCCTTGCAGGTTATGCCGATACATGAACTGCTTTAATATGTGTACAGATAGTTTTGTACCAGTTTCCTCCAGAATCTTTGCAAGGTCTTTTGCTGTTGTTCTTGAATTGATTTGCACTTTTTGCACCAAAGACAGTCATCTGTAGGAGACAGAAAGCGCCTCCTTCCTGAGTGGCGTGATGGCTGAGTGGTCCCATGGTTTTTATACTTGCATATTAGTGTTTGCACAAATGAACAAAGTACCACTCAGCATTTGTAAATGTTCCCAAGGTTGAACCAGACAATGTGGACGTCCAAATATTTGGTCTGCGATCCTGGCTGATTTCTATTTGAGTGTTATTGTGATGTCGAGCAAAGAAATGCTAACTTTGAGGGTAGGGCTTAAAATACTTCCCTTGGTATACCTCCAGTTGACTCAAATGATGTCAATTAGAGTATCAGAAGCTTCTGAAGCCATGACATCATTTTCTGGAATTTACCAAGCTGTTTAAAGGCACAGTCAACTTACGTAGTGTACAGTCTGTAAACTTCTGACCCTCTGGCATTGTGATATATGCAATCATAAGTGGAATAATCTGTCTGTAAACCATTCTTGGTACATTTCCTTGTTTCCTGCACAAAGTAGATGTCCTCACTGACTTGTCAAAACTATATTTTTTAAAATTAAATCTGTGGGGTGGTTAAAAATTGAGTTTTACTGAATTCAATCTACAATAAGTGTATCTAAACTTCTGACCTCAACTTATTGTATTTATGTATGTATGTATGTATGTATGCATGCATTATTATTATTATTAGTATTATCACTTCTTGCTGAAAGCCTTTACCCTGTACCCTGAAAGCAAATTGAACCACCTCTTGGCCAGATTTCCTCAACGGAAGTAGAAGCGCTAGCAAATGGAACTGATTGTCATGCAAGAAGAGTCGCTGTGCTGGCTGACTGAGTGTAAACTCCTCAGTAAACAGCTCCCAGGCTTTGCCAAGGAGGACTGTATGGCATCAAATTATTCAGGTTCTCCTGTATAAAATAACAAAGCCATAAACTTGCTTATTTTTCCTAAACAATTAAGCATCGTATAAAATTGGTAGGGGGAGGGTAGTCAGTGGCACGAATATTGCAGTTGATGTTTTTCCATGCATGCAGAAAAAAAGAAGTGGGAAAGACACAAATCAATTACTGGTGAAGCTGTAAACCATGTTGAAATGGTTCCAATTACTCTTATTAAGGGGGGCATCACTAATCTGGGCTATTCAGTGAAAATAGAGCCAGTCTGATCTTGGCCATTATCTAGCTAGATCTCATTTGCACACATGGAATGAAAACCACAGCCAGATCTTAATTAGTAGCTTGCCACTAAGTCCGTTGCAATCTCTCCTTTGTTTTTAGCGTAGTAGGATCACAGATCCCTGCCCTGCAAGGGCAAAATAGTTGTAATGTTCATTTGGATACAAACCAGTGCAGCACTTACATGCAACTCTATACCAGGAATACCTAAACGCATGATAGAATGATAATTCTGGCTAGTGTACATTCCCCTTCATTCCATACAAGAATCTGCATGGGATTTCATAACAGGTCCATATTTTTGGTATTTAAAATTTGCAATGTGCTCTTATCATTTAGTTGACATTTTTAAGCAAATCGAACAATTTGACAGAAGCTGTTATTACACTCAGTGGCCACTTTGTGAGTGCACAAGTAAACAGTGTGTATTATACGACAAGAATGTTAACCCCAATATCTGTATCCAACCAAAGGTGTTTATCTTATTTTGTGCATGTGAAAAATATTCCTGGCGGCTCTTGACATAAAATATAAAGCATTTTTCAAAATACATCTCCATGTCATCTTCAAGTAATGGAATTCTTTCATTCACATTCAAACATGAAATTTACTTTTGTTAGAGTTTGCTAGATGCTTAATGACTAATTGCAAAATATACTGATTTTAGTGTTGACCAAATCAGATTTTATTATGTTTCTGGCATTGAATTTTAAATGGAATCATAGGGTTCTGCCACCTGTAGCAGAATTTTCCAAAAATCTAGAAAATTACTACCACCCAAGCCTTTTACAATGAAGGTTTAGAAACATGAATAATGTAGACCAGGGTGTTACGACTCGGCTCAAAAGCCATAACAAGGAAGGAGATGCAAACTGATGCATTTAAAAAGCAAGATTCAATTTATTTCAAAAACTTGACCTTAACAAAAAGACTATGCAAATATGGGCTGTGAAAGTCAGTATCATCAGTAATGTAATTGAGTGGATGTGTGCAAAGAGTAGTGAAGCAGTGTTGTATGCAATCCAACCAAAAAGTAAAATTCACAAGAGAGAGAGCACCCCAACATGGGAAATAGGCTTTTTTATTTATTTTTATTTATGATTATTATTAATCTTTTGATGATGTTATGCACATTTGATGATGAGACCTTCAAAGCCTTTGCAATTTGACGGTGAGGAGCATTGTTTTTAAAGTATTCCACAATTTTTTTTTTTATGCAAGCCTTCACAGGTTGGAGAGCCTCTGGCCATCTTTACTTCTGAGAGACTCAGCCTCTCTAAGACATCCCTTTTATAGCCAATCATTTTACACAACTGATGCCAGTTAACTTAATTACTTGCTAAATGTTCTTTCAGCCGATTCTCTTATATATTAATTGCTTTTTCAGCCCTTTTTTGCCTGTGTCCCAACTTTTTTGAGACCTGTTGCAGCCAGAAGATTTGAAATAAGTTCATGTTGTGGATAAAAATGTAAAATGTCTCAGTTTAAACATTTGAAATGTTATCTGTTCTATTGTAAATAACATATTGGTTCATGTGATCTGAAAGTCATTGCATTTTGATTTTATTCACAATTTACACTTCGCCCCAACTATTTTGGAATTGGGGTTGTAAAATAGAGATTGATGTATACATAGAGTCAGTATATGCTAAAGGGGGGATTGCTGAGAAAGATTTTTTTTTCTGATTACCAAACATCCGATTTGTCCTGTATTTTACAGATTACCTAAAATTCACAAATCAGTTGAAAATCCCCCTTTGCGTCTTATTGTATCTAGTATTAGTTGTTTGACCGAACCTTAATCATAGTTTGTTGACTTTTTCACCAAAAAATATTAACCCATTCTACTTTCCTATTTGGGTGATACCACTGATATCCACAAGAGAATTGATTCATTTGAATGTGATGAGAATGATTTTGGCAACACTTGTTCCAAGTCTGTATACATGTATTCTGCATACTGCTGGTCTAGAAGCTCTTACTCATTACCTAAATACCCGTCCCACAAACATTCAGCCTCCCAATGAGTTTTTTACTGACATTAACTGAAATAATACTACCTAAAAATTTCTTTCAGTATGCAGAATCTTATTGCCTTCAGGGACAAGGTGTGAGTATGGGGAGCGCTTTTTCACCTTCACGTGCATGTCTTATGACGGGCTTTTGAGAAGAAAGATTTATTTAGAATCCCTCTAACAGTCCCCTCCACTCAAAAATTGCCCTCTGGAAGCGATGTATAGATGATATTCTTTTACTATGGATTGGGACTCAAGTGGAACTTAATAACTTTATGATGCATGTCAATTCCAGCTCTTTCACAGATGAATGTGATCTTAACAAAGTTCACTTTCTAGATCTGACCATCTATAAAGATAGGTGAGACCGGGGCTGGTTGGAACATTTTGGTGAAAATCCTTGTGAGATCTCAGGCATTTGTTACAATTTGTTTTTCAATGAGTACATACTATAGTGCCAACATAGGGCTGTATGCAGCAACTAACTAATTACTGAGAAAACCAAAGCCAAACTTTGTGAAAGCAAAATAAAACAGGTGGTTTTCTGTTCCAACCAACCCTGGGTATGGGGTTGGTTGGAACACCCCCTGGAGTTGGTTGAAACAGACCTGTTCTATAAAAAATAGAAAATATGAAGTAGTTTTGGAGGCTTTTTTTATTTAAACTTGCCAATGAGCAATATGGCACCAAAGAATTCAACATTTCAAAACACAATCTCAGTAATATTAGTTTAGTTATTATTTGGGGTTATACTTCCTTAGGACAGCAGCGATTCTACTGCTGACATTTTGTCGTCTCTCTTAGAATCGAACCAGCGACCCCGGAGTCAGGAACCAACCGCTAGCACCCCAAGCAAGCTACACAATCTGCTTGGCCAACACACTCCCACAAAAATAGTAGATAGCTGACCAGTTTACTTCACAACAAACTTTGAGAACCCCTCTTGTAGTTTTGTTTGAGACAGCAGACATTTTCTGAACAGATGAGAATTTACATGTCATTTATTTCAGCAGTAGAAGCGCTGCTATCCCAAGTAAGTTTAACCCCAAATAATAACTATTAATATCTGTTATTGCCTCACTTCCTAACTGAAGTTTACGGTATGTCAAGGATATGCCAAAATCTTTTGCAATTGCGCCACAAGGTTTATTGTTTACTAGAATGTCATTTGCAGCACGCATCATAATGTGCTGGAGTTTCCCCCTGTTTGTCTTTCATTTGTAGTTTCCCATATCTAAAATTGTACAGAATGCAATAAAGATGTAATATACATCACCACATATAATCATTACATATTCAGGACGTGAACAAATATTTTTTCTGGGAAAGTTAGAACCGACAGGGGTTGGTTGAAACATGTTCCAACCTGCCCCGACCATAGTGTTCCAACCAACCCTGTAGGCATAACCAATAGTTGTACCACAAAAATGGATACTAAAGATATTTATCAAACAACAAAAAGCAGTGTATTGCAAGGTAAACTTGTATTAATATATATACAAAATTGTGTTCCAAGATATCTTTCCACAGTCTGGTAATAGAAGGAAAAGTTTTGGTTCCATGACAATTACTCAAGAGCCATAATTTTAGTAAAATCTTACCTCTGTTAACCAAAACTACCAGATCTTTCTGAAAACAATATGGCTACAACTGGTGTCTTGCCTGGGTTTTTCCCTAAAATGTGTGACATCATCAATCAACAATGTCATTGAATATTTACAATGTTTCAACCTACCCCATGTTCCAACCAGCCCCGGTCTCCCCTGCAGATAATTATTTATGTACAACTCTATATTGCAAACCCCTGAGTAGAAACACTCTTCTTCGAGCTGACAGCAATCATCCTGAACATTAATTGAAGAATGCATCAGTAGGACAGTTTTTACGATTAAGTAGAAATTGTAGTCCTGATTTAGAATTTCAGTCAAAAGCAGGAGAGATGAAGGTGAGTTTCCTCAATAGAGGCTATGCAGAATTGGATGTATCTACAGCCTACATCAAAGCCCTGCACTCAGATAGAAGCAGCCTAATGGTTAATAAAAAACACCCTTCTACTTCTTCTCAACGGCTATGTTTTTCTACTGAGTTTTCACCTGAAATGGGAGAAGTGAAAAATGTTATTTTAAAACATTGACATGTACTCCAGGCTGACCTTACTCGAAGAATATTTGTGCTGAACCACCCCTATTTTCATTCAAAAAATCCCAATCTATTAAAGACAGAGAGGTTCATAGTATGATCCAGCCTATATCACCTCCTACTTGGCTACCTTGACAATCTGTTGGTTTGTATAGATGTGGACATCGTGTTCATTGTTCCAATTCCAGTGATAGTAAACATTTTTTGCATCCCCATACAGGCAAGAAATATAACATTAGTTCCTTCATAAACTGTAGTTCCACTCATATTGCGTACACATTAAAATGTCCATGTGGTTTGGTTTATGTTGGACAGACAAAATGAGCTTTGAAGGTCCGTATAGCAGAACATAAAGCAGCGATACAGAACAATATCATGAATTATGCGATCGCATGTCATTATGTGAAAGCTAAGTATGGTTCTCTGGCTTCGTTGAAGTTCTGGGGCATTGAAAAAATTAAAGTCTCCCCCAGAGGTGGTGATATATTGAAGAAATTACTCAAAAGAGAAAGCTTCTGGATCCATGAATTAAACACACTGGAACCCTTTTGGTTTGAATGAGTACCTTAATCTATCTTACCTTCTCTGAACTCACTCATTGTTCATGTCAGGTTTTTTTTGGGGGAGGGACAATTTGTTCTCTCTTTTTGCAGTTAACTGATAATCCTTACGTGTTCATTACATTCTGAGGTCAATTTGCTGTTATGTCTACTGATTCCAGTGCTTTTATCTGTGTGCCTGTCTTATGTTATATGTTTTGTCAGTGGATTCAATAGCCCACATATTTTTTTAAATATTTTTATATGCACGTAAGATACATTTGTACATTTGTCAATGTTGCAGTTATGGCCTCATTTGTTGACTGTTGGTCCCTTTGTTGGTCTATGAAAGTGGTAGAATGTGCATTGGTTAATTGTGCCAATTTGAATCAATTGATGACCCAGCCTGCAGTCTCTAATCTGTTCCTCCCTCCTCTTTCTTTTAGCCTATGAGCTACAGGCTCCCACTGAGAGGAGGGGTTAAAGCAGACTGATTGTTCCCCATGCTGTAATCACTCTGAAGAAGACCGTATGCGTAGAAACGTTAGTGAACGCTTGCGCCTAAATAAACTTTTTTAAGATGATCTGTTGAGCTCCAGTCATCTCTTCTTTTTAACTAGCCAACTAACTTTGGTGAAAATGATGATGTCATAATTAACATAAGAAAAATAATAAGTTTTTCCAGTCACTTGTGCATGTAGTGAACCACCTTTAACTGGAAATTTTTGTAATTTGTGATCAAGGTAGGCAAAAATTGCATGCAGTCGTACAATGTAAGAAATACTGTGATAAATCTTACAGAAAGAGAGCAATTAATTTTGAGCAGAAAATGGGGAGGTTGGGGAAAGCAAGTTGTAATTTTAAGCACACAATAAAAGTTGTATACGCAAAATTGAAAATTCTTTGCATGGCAATATGTTTTTCTACGAAATTGAATTTCTGTGCATGCAATATTTTTTTTTCCTGTGCTCAATCATTCCTCCCCTATGGTCAGAATTGTGAGACAAATATTGTTCAATATTTGCAGGGCAAAGTTCACAATATTTTACATTTTGGGACATGATGCCAAACAAAACCTTGTGTATAAATTTGAGTGGCAAATTTATGCATTTGGCTGGAAGTCAATGGAACTCCAATGGCTAGTGTGTAACCACAGCACTAGTTGCTATCTCTTGACACACAGTGTATGGAGCCTCTAGCTCTGTTCTCCCGCTCATCAGGGAAGAACTCATTTCACAGGGTCGATGCCCCCTCAAAACAGCCTCTTCTGACATTCTGAAGAGAGAGAATGACAAGCAGCAAACAGCCCAGAAATGAATGGTTTTTTTTTTTTTTTTTTTTTTTGGGGTAAGACTCATTTGTCAATGAATGAAGTGGCATGGATCATGGAACTGCCAGAAAGTGTGCACAATTTCATGTTCACTTTTAAAGCTGAACAGAAAAATGAATGCTTCCACCCATACCATATTTAGGCCATTTCAATAGTGCTTATTGTCGGTGATGTCCTTTTTCATTTTGAAGTGTCCACGATTTCGCAATGCTCATTAAGAAGAATTAAGGCAAGAAAATGAGGGCTCTAATCATGAGTTTCTCCAGGCCATTTCAATCTTGCAGATTGTTAGTGGTGGTGTCCTTATTTCTTTTCAGTTCAATTCAGCTATTTATCTCTTAGCATCTGTAACTTTATCACAATTGTCATCTGACTCCTCATCACCCGAAAATACTTAGGTTGGTAATTTAGCCCATTGTTATCTGCATATATACAGGCCCTTCATCAGCGGCTATTGAGACTGTCTGCTGGCCGTTCACCAGCCAACTGTCAATGCTCGTTCCTCATTCACCTACTTGCTCGTAACTGCCCCTGCATTTGCCAATTAACAACGCTGATCCCACATCAGCCAGCTAGCTGGTATCTGAGCCCTTATTCAGCCGATTCGCAATACTAGCCCCTCATCTGCTTGCTAGGTAGTGTCTCACCCTCCCCTCTTCAGACATTGGCAATGCTCATTATCCCACGAGCTATTATCAAGGGCCCTCAGCAGCCTATTAGCAGTGCTGGCCCCTTCGTGCTTAGTCAAAGGAATTTCCCTCTAAAACACAGATCGTTTTGTAAAAGTAACTACAGAATATGACCTTGAGTAACTCTGAAGTAAATTGATTGTAACCATTTATCACAGAGATGCTTATAAATGAGCAAAGTTCCATGGCTGACATAATGCATTAGACCCTTTCGACATTCTATTAAGATTATAAGGAATAAATAATTAATTGGGCCAGAAACATCCCTGGGGATACAAGTTCTCCAATATCTCAACACTCAGAAGCTGATTGAAAAACTGAATTGTCTTGCAATTTAAGTAAAAGTATCGGAGTGAGTGCAAATCATAATTTTAAATTTAATTTAATTTGGTAATGTTATTATGGATTGTTCAATAATTATTTTGCTCTAGGTGTATGTTGGCCAATTGACACTTTTTTTTTTAGTTTTAAAGGGTCAAAATAAATGTGAGACGTATTCCTGCTTGGAAGAGAGAGGGCAACACTTTGAGACAACACAAATGAAACTGCTGTATGCAAGGAGGCAGAGGCCTGTGGTCATAATTTTAATTTTTTTTAATGCAATACTTTCCTAATATTCAGACGATCACATTTTACTTCTCCATTTTAATCACTATGGAGAGTGATTAAACGATTGACAATAAAAATGATTGACTTTAAAGGATATAAGTCCCTCAGGACTTCACCAAGAAAATCCATCCATCAATTACCTGAACCCCTTCTCCTCATCGGGGTCATGATGACCTGAAACCTATCCCAGCCGGCTTTGGGGTGAAGGTCAAGAACACACCCTCCGCCAATCCATGTCAGGGTGCACACACCATTCATTCGCACCCATGGGTAATTCGGAGTCTACAGTTAATGCAAAATTCATGTTTTCGGGCAGTGGAAGGAAACCAGGGTACCAGGAGGAAACCCATGCAAATGCTGGGAGAACATTCAGACTCCTCACAGAAAGGTTCCATGCTAGATTAGAACTTACAACCTTCTGGCTATGAGGGAAAAATGCTACCCAATGCTCCGCTGTGCTGTCCTTGCCATGGAAATGTTCAATTGAATGAGTTTGCAAAAAATGTGATCAAAACTAGCATACTTAATTCTCACAAACTATTTACCTTTTTTTCTTTCACTATTACTTCTAACATCTAAAATC
Source organism: Gymnothorax javanicus (assembly GCA_029692085.1). Classification (NCBI taxonomy): domain Eukaryota; kingdom Metazoa; phylum Chordata; class Actinopteri; order Anguilliformes; family Muraenidae; genus Gymnothorax; species Gymnothorax javanicus. The sequence continues at coordinate 159,538,445 of CM056193.1, read as the reverse complement.
CCCATAAGAACTTATGTTCAAGTCCAGTTTTTGTGACAAAGGCCTAATTTTGCTTGATTTTGTACTCTGCAATTTTTAGATTTGCGCAGCAAAGCACATAATTAAAAGTGCAGATCCGCTGGTTTCATTTAAAAAGATTTATACAGGCTGCTGGGTCGGCTTACTTGGAAAAGGTTCTGCTTGCAGTGCTCTGGGATATGGGTGAGATACAGTGAATTAGGCTAGAAGAAGAAAAGAATTTAACATTGGTCCAGAGCCTCCTACTGGTCATTTATTCAGGTGTCCTCCACCCTCACTCTGTATATATGGGCCAGGCTCACGAAATGTGCACCAACCCCCACCCCCCCACAAATGTGTCCACAGGCTAGCAAATCTTATATTTTGCTTAGATCATTCAAGAACCATCATGAATGGATGGAACTCACCAAGAGAAACTTGGAACACCCCACTTTTGTAGGTCTGCGATAAATATTGCCCTGTCTTTTTTGCCCTTAAAGTTGGAAAAGTGGCCAAAAATTGCATTTTTTGATGTCCATGTAAAAAGTTAAATAGTGCACTTTTTGTTTTTTGATATTTAAGTGTGTTCTATTTTTTTTTCTGTGCATAATAGACATGTAGGCTATGTCTGACAGTCGGCATACGTCCCTATCGTCGTTTTGTGTATTGTGGTGACATTTAATAAATTGTCCACAAGGTACTGGTTTCTGACTTAGTTTTTACATTTAGCTCTCTAGAAAAATATAAAAAGGTCCCTACACCCTAATAATCCTTCAGGATGAAGCAAATATATGGTGCATTAGGGCAAAAAAAAAAAAAAAAAACTCCATCCTACAGGGAGTGAGTGGGATTTTTGTGTCCCAAAAAAACAGCCTTTTTAAGAAAAGTTTCTGACTGAGATGTATATATAAAAAACCGTAAAAGATATAGCCAAATGCAATTCAGGTATTGTTGTTGGCCTAAATCAAAGTGGAAATCACTGTTTAGATCAATTATTTATTGAATAATGACATAGCTACAGCGCGCAAAGCGTTTTGGTCGGTTTCTGACTTAGGGTTTCTGCCTTAGATTTCTAAGTCAGAATCCCGGGCATCTCAGGCAGAAACCGGTCGTATTCGGCCAAATATGGCCCCAGTCGTTACACAGGTGGTCAGGGACATGATATTCCATGTTGGTTTGACATGTTAACATGTATACTGGACAAATAAAGTTAGGGATCACCCCAAATTTTGAATTTGAAATATGTGATAGTTTGTATTTTTTTCCATATCATATTTTAATATAGAAAAGTTGGGTGATCCCTAACTTTCTTTGTCCAGTATATTTTAGCTGATTTGATCGAAAATACAACCCCAATTCCAAAATAGTTGGGACAAAGTGTAAATTGCGAATCAAAACGCAATGACTTTCAAATCACACCAGACAGTATTTTATTTTTATTCTTATTTAAAACATGCAAGTGTCCCACACCATATGCACCAAAGCATCCCCATGCCATCAGAGGTGCTGGCTTTTGAACTGAACGCTGATAGCAGGAGGAGTGGTCTTTCTCCTCTTTAGCCCAGGGGATACGACACCCATGATTTCCAACAAGAATATCAAATTTGGACTCGTCTGACCACAGGACACTTTGCCACTTTGCTACAGTCCATTTTAAATGAGCCTTGGCCCACAGAACACAGCGGCGCTTCTAGATCATGCTCAACAATGGCCTCTTTTTTGCATGATGGAGTTTTAGGTGGCATCTGTGGATGGCATGGCGGACTGTGTTTACAGACAGTGGTTTCTTGAAGTATTCCTGGGCCCATTTAGTAATGTCAATGACAGAATCATGCCGGAGGGTGATGCAGTGGCGTCTAAGGGCCTGAAGATCACGGGCATCCAGTAAAGGTCTTCGGCCTTGTCCCTTACGCACAGAGATTTTTCCAGCTTCTCTGAATCTTTTGATGATGTTATGCACTGTCGATGATGAGACCTTCAAAGCCTTTGCAATTTGGTGTTGAGGAACATTGTTTTTAAAGTATTCCACAATTTTTTTTATGCAAGCCTTCACGGGTTGGACAGCCTCTGGCTATCTTTACTTCTGAGAGACTCAGGGCCCTATCTTGCGCTAGAGTCCCTAAACCCGTTATTTGGGGATTTAGCATTGCGTAAGAGGCGTTCCCCCGCAAAAGTTGCTATCTTGCACACCTGCCTATATCCCTAAAACACCTGCACTACCCGTTATATTATGCATAGGCTTGGTTTGGGCGTTACGCCAGTTAAACCAATCAGTGTGCTAGGTGCCATTGCCTTTAGGAGCAGGCTGCGCTATCCCAAATCCTCAAACCGAAACCCGTGATGGAGAGAGGAAGGTCGCCATGTTTCTCCGAAGACAAAGTTAAATTGCTTGTGCATGAGGTCAAATCCAGACAGGGGAGGATCTGTTTTTGTTAAGTTAATCATGAATTGTATTATTATTATTATTATTATTATTTGACATTGACATATTGTTTAATGTTTGGTATGTAATAAAAAAAAAAAAACATCAAGCCTGCCCCTTTTGTGATTGAAACATCAAAAAAAAAAAAAAAAAAAAAAAAATGCGTTTCACCATGATTGGGTCATGCCTCCAATTGAGCTGAGTGGGTGTTGGAATGACCCATTAACATAGAAAAATGGTGCCACAGTAACCCTAACGGCAACGGGCAAGGCATACGGACAGCTGGCAGCGGTGTAAACATCATCTGCAACCGGGTGACATAATTCCGTCACTGTCCGATGGGAGAGGCGCAGTTTTGTCACGCGTTCTCGTTCTGTGGGAAATAATACTCAGGGCCGGCGCTAGACCTGAAAATTTGGGAGAAAATATCCTTCCCTTTATGGACTACAATTAGTCCTGGCTAATTCTAGATGGTTTTCCCTTATTAACACGTTTTCCAATTCAAGAATATTCAAGTGGCAATTAAAGACACGGCTTCTCTCCTCCATGCGATCTAACAGCGACAAAATAATGGGCTACATTCAGTACAGAAAAATAATTAAATTATAAATAGGTCTATGCACTGGCACTCATCAACAGTAATTTTTTTTTTTTCCAGCGAGAGCGGCAATTCAGAACTCTTTTGCGAATTAAGGTAATTTTCGGCGACAAGTATGCACACCTGTTTTTGCAGCACGGTCACGCAACTTGCTGTAAAAAAAAAATAGACAGCTGTCCTATTGGAAAATGTAAACGGACGAAACCACGTAATTGGCACCAGAATTACCTTCATTCGCTGAAGAGTTCTGAAATGCCGCTCTCGCTGGAAAAAAGTTACGTCGCTGAGTGCCAGTGCATAGACCTAATTATAATTAATTATTTTTCTGAACTGAGTGTAGCCCATTTGTCGCTGTTAGATCACATGGAGGGAGAGAAGCCGTGTCTTCAATTGCCAAATGGGTAGCGGGTGGTTTGAGGACCCGCTATACGCTTTCCCTAACCTGTGTGCTCAAGATAGCAATTTTAGGGAAAGCACATAAACACGCCCACGGGCACACCTCCAGTCGCAAATAAAGGATTCGGCATAATGTATAGCGGGTAGTGTGGCCGCAAGATACCGTTTAGGGATAGTGGAAGCTGCTAAATGCGTAATTCACGGGTAGCGGGTAGTGGCAACGGGTAGGGCAGTGTGAAAGATAGAGCCCTCTGCCTCTCTAAAACATCCCTTTTATAGCAAATCATGTTACATACCCGATGCCAGTTAATGTAATTACTTGCTAAATGTTTTTTTTGCTGATTCTCTTATATATTAATTGCTTTTTCAGCCATTTTTTGCTTGTGTCCCAAGTTTTTTGAGACCTGTTGCAGCCAGAAAATTTGAAATGAGCTCATTTTGTGCATAAAAATGTAAAAATGTCTCAGTTTCAACTTTTGAAATGTTATCTGTGTTCTATTGTAAATAACATATTGGCTCATGTGATCTGAAAGTCATTGCATTTTGATTTTATTCCCAACTATTTCGGAATTGGGGATGTATTACGAGGGCATCGGTTGGAGGCCTGACATCAGACCAATCGGTGGCACTGTACACATCACGAACAGCTCAATGTTTGTTATTACTGAAGTGCTTGGCACGTGCACGTGGTGCGCCTCAGGATTACAATACCACGCGCTTTTCTTCATTTCCTCTCGTGCCTCCCTGGAACAGCAGTAAAATCAATCGATTCTTCAATTTGCCGCAAATACAGTACATACCTCACCAGCACGTTTTTAATGGCGCTGAGTATAGTATGACCATGATATTGATATGAAAAGAAGCAGCAGCTGCCTGGTGCCTTTCATCGGAAAACACTCTCCTGGGCTAGCAGAGAAAGTCAAAAATACCAGTAACATATTTGCGTATTTTGGTTTCGAAAGTGTTTACAGCAGGGGCTGTAACATTTTGTGTACTGTCCTGTCCTGTGGCACGGACCACTGCAGTAACTGTCCTGCTCCACTAGGGGGCTGGTCCGGACCACTGTCCTGTGTAGCACGGACCACTGCAGTAACTGTCCTGCTCCACTAGGGGGCTGGTCCGGACCACTGTCCTGTGTAGTATGGATCACTGCAGTAACTGTCCTGCTTCACTAGGGGGCTGGTCCGCACCACTGTCCTGTGTTGCACGGACCACTGCAGTAACTGTCCTGCTTCACTAGGGGGCTTTTTTTTTGTCTGATTTTGTTGCTAGAAAAAAGAACAGCCTTGTTAAATTTACCATACCATTTTTTTCTGAGGGCAGCGTGGCTGAATATCTTAAGGAATTGAAGGCAAAGAGGACTGGCCTGTCTGGGTTATCAGTAAAGGTCTTAAAATTATCTGCGGAGCACATTTCTTGCTCTCTAGTAAAAATTCTAAATCTTAGCCTTAACATGTCTGATTTCCCTGATATTTGGAAACTTGCTAGGGTAACCCTCATTTTCAAATTTGGGAATAAATTACATCTTGACAACTACAGACCTATCTCAGTGTTGCCAATGTTGTCAAAACTTTTTGAAAGGCATGTCTGTAATCATCTTTATAATTACCTCAGAGAATACAACGTTCTTGTACCAAATCAGTCTGGTTTTCATAAAAACCATTCTACTGAATTACTTCTTATCTACAAATATCTACAAATATCTTATCTAAAAATATATACGCCCCATGTCAAATTTTTGAGTTTTTATTAACAAAAAACTGGAACCGGAATTCGTCTGTGAATAGCACTCTTCTCCAGCATGCCAAGGGCCATCGAACGTGTGCGTTTGCCCATGCAAGTCAGTTCCGACACCGGACAGCGGTGAGATCCAGACCACGGTGAGGACGCCGAGCGTGCAAGTTGGCTTCTCGCAGGCGGTTATGGACTGTCTGTGGTGTGATGCGTCAGTTGTGCAGACCAACGGTCTCATCCGCTGTGCGTGTCGCTGATTTGAGCCGATCCCGCAGGTGGACAAGCCGGATGCAGCAATCTTGTGCTGGTGTGGTCACACGTGGCCGACATGGATGAGGTCGATTTGCAGTACTGCCCGTCTGTCGGAAATGAACTCTCAAACGGCCTATCGTCCGATAGTTAACATTCAGCTGCACAGCGACCGCTCTGGTGGACATCCCTGCATCCAGCATGCCAATGGCACGTTCCCGCATGACCTGAGACATCTAAGGCATGATGACTTTTGACAAAATTTGACATTTTGGGGTGGCCTTTTATTGTCCCCAGTATAAGGAGTGTCTGGGTACTGCTCATTCTGTCTGATCACCGTCTGGAAATGCCACACCAATGTACTGAGTGAAATCACTGCATTACTGAGCAAATGCTCACTGACAGAGAGATGGATTAAAAAATGCTACACAAATCAATAGAAATATCCCTAATGTACAAGTAAAAGTCAGCATATGCTCACCTAGAGTTGTTAACTCCATGTGGTATCAATATTTGACATGGGGCGTTTATATTTTTGTTCAGTGTACTTAACGGACATCTGGCTTAAAGAAATGAATGAAGAAACCTGAATGGTCTGCTGCTCATTGATTTTACGAGAGCTTTTGATATGGTTGATTATGATGTTGTTTTAACTAAACTTTCAATTTATGGATTTAACTCAACGTTGGCTTGGTTTAGATTGTATCTCACCGACACAAAGCAGGCTGTGTGTGTCAACTCTAAGATCTCTAGTGAGCGTGTGATTCCTTTTGGGGTCCCTCAAGGAAGTATTCTCGGGCCTTTACTGTTTATTATGTATACTAATGACCTGCCACTTATCTTTGAACAGAGTACCATCTCTACAGCTATGTATGCAGATGATGCTACACTTTTTGCATCTGCACCAACAGTTAGTGATCTAAATTGCACTTTAAATAACTGTATTCAACCACTGTTATTGTGGGCCTTGGCATTGAATAGTTCAAAAACCAAAACTATGCTCATTGGAACCAGTGCAAAATTAGTTACTGTCTCTAACTCACTTTGCGTAAAACTTGGGGCTGATATGATACAAGACTATTTCAGTGAAAAGTTACTTGGTGTGTACATTGACTCAAATTTAAAATGGCAAACTCATGGGACACATCTTCTTAAAAAGGTTGCTGGAAGATTAAGTGCAATCAAAAGGGTAAAATATTTTTTGCCTCTTGAATTACGTTCGACTCTTTACAATGCCCTTATAAAGCCAATACTGGAATATTGTTGCTCTATTCGGGGAAATTGTTATTCTGAAGATCTTGAGTGCATACATAAATTTCAGAAATGCTCTGCAAGAGTTTTGCTTGATGCTGATCACCATTCCAGGTCAGTCCCCCTTTTTAGGAAGTAGAAGTGGTTGCCTATTGATTCGATGATAACAATTTCTAAATTAAGCATGTTGTTTAAATGCCTCGATGTACAGGCTCCACCTTCTCTTGCAGATCAATTTACACGGGTTAGCACTATTCACCAGTACTCCACCGGATCTTGTATTTCAAATAACTTGTACCCTGATAAAAATCTTTGCAAAACTGATAGTGGGGGGCGGACATTTGTGTATAGTGGTTCCATGTTATGGAATAATCTGTCCCTCCCTTTTAAGTCCTATTCTTCACTCAACTGCTTTATATTCAGTCTTTTTCAAGTTTATTTGGACTCGCTAGCTAATACTGAAACTTTTGTTTTAAAGCGTCAATTGTGATATTTTTAATATTTGTTTTTGTGAACTATTCAGTGTTTTATATCCTTTTGGTGTGTGTGATGTGGGTGTGTCCAGAGTGCATGTTATTTTTTCGGAGTATGACAGCTTGTGCTCGCCGCGCCTGCAGTGTCTGTCCTGCTGTTTTCCGTTTTTTTTCTCTGCTGCTGAATTGCCCATACATTGAGTGTTTTGATGTATTGTTTTTGTAATTTTAAATACTTTATCTTAAAGGAAATGAAATTGCAATTATGGTTACATCATGTATTAATTGCTGTATTGCCTTGGTATATCCTTGTTATGCTAATGAAATTGCAATTCATGGCAATGTCTTGTATTTTTTTTTTCTTTTTAATTTTTGTTATGTGGGCCATATTAGAAACCAGCCTCATTGTAAGGCTGAATTTGTCACCCACTATAAATAAAGATTATTGAATTGAATTGAATTGAATTGAATTAGTGCTTTTACTAGTTCCATTGAGTCAATTTTAGTCTATTTACAATCATCTGACTGTGTCTTATTTTTCAGCTTGACAATAACTATGCTTTCACTGTCACAACTCTGGTTTTCATGTTGACAAAGGCAAATAACAGACTTCAAAGCTGCATAAAAAGTTGCAAATAAAAGTAGGTATTTTGCTTAAACCAAAGTGCTTAAACCTCCACTAAGGCAGTGGTTAAGTATGCCTGAGTCATCACAAACACCTGCAAATCCATTTCTACAAAGCATTCTGGTCCCCAAAATAAGGGTGACAGCATAGAAAAAGAGCTGCTATTTCTGCGCTGTGAATCCTAAACATATAACATATAATTTCATAAAAGATGAGAATCTGCACATTGAATTCATGAGATGTGCAGAGCCAAATGAGGAAAAAAAAGGTCCTTTTCCTTAATTATACTGTTGCTAATGACCACCATCAGAAGAATCAAGGTTTTGCCCATGGTGTCATGACTTTAAGCCAGTATAAAGAGTCAATGAACTTGGACCTAGGAATTTCAAGGACCTGGAGAGATGCTGCATGGAGGAATGTGCTCAGATCCATAGAAAAGTAAAATCCAAGGAGAGATCCCACATGTTGTATTTCTTCTAGACACAAATGAGCTCTTTTTTAATACTACAATGTAAAATGAGAATTCAGGCTTTATCCCATACTGCTGAAACTGATATCAGGAGGAACAACTACTAAATAGATCATTTATGTTATGATCCAGACTAGGAACCAGATGCAGATTCAGGGTGCAATCCACGCGAGAAATTATTGATAGAAATACCGTTATGGTAGTGATAGGGCCCGAAGCCCTGAACTGAGAAGGGGGCAGCCCAACTAACTTGGTCATGGAGGCTGGAGGCATGTCCGCGCCCAGGCCCGTGGCTGAACAGGGGTAGAAGCCAGGTGGTGAATTCCCCTCGCTGACACAGGACTGCTTGACTGAAAGAACGAAGGGTTTAACAGGAATGCAGTGCCAATCCTGGAGACTGGTTACAGCTTGGGAGGTGTTCCTAATAAACTGTCTTAGAGGAACAGACTGGAACAGATGGTTATCAGTGTGATAAGGAGCTCTGTTACTCCTTTCCGTGAAATGCATTGATAAAGCACGCTAACAATCCACCAAAGTATTTTGAAAATGCTAACGTTGCTGTGGGTGCACACGCAGTCATCATTTAGCGTCTTTCCTCGCTACAAATGGACCAAAATGGACAATATCCAATACTCATTATTCCAGTTCATTTAATCCTTCTGACAAAAACACAATTACAGCTTCCATATTTAGCCCGTTTGTTTAACAACTTGGGTGGCAATCTTGCACCTTGCTGTGCGCCATCTGGTTTCCTGGTTCTGCATGGGTTTGAGCCACTTCCGGGTCAGATGAGGACAAAAGGGGTTGTGCATACTTCGGCTGGCTTTTGTAGTGCCAGACCGATAATTTCCCTCCTACAGCTTGGTGATAAATGGAGGAATCCATTCCATAGATTCCATTGATGAAAAATGCTTTATTTTTGATTCTATCATATTTTCTTTTTGAAATCTGTGATACTATTCTGTATAATGACTTGCAGATATAGATGGTGGAGTCAAAATAAGAAGGGCTTTAACTTATATATAGGGCCTCAGGCAAGGTCTTGGAGCGGCATTGGAGAAATCAAACCCTTGTGGAAGCTGGGTGAGATTTGTGAATCATTATTGTGGTGAATGATTATTCAATCTCCTGTTTCCTGTACATATATGTGTCTTTTAACAATACTGGGTAACAAAAGTGTGACCAAGAAGTAAGCTAGAAAACACTGATTCAAATTGAATTTCAAAAGTCATCATCACTGCTTATGGGTAAGGTTAAATGTACAATTAATTCATGTGATATTTTATAGGACAACATTATTCTGAAGCATAACTTTAATCACGGTGGATTATGGCGGACAAGAAATGGGTACGAATGAAACAGTCACTGCATGATAAGAAATTGCATTATAGCTGCCGGGTTAGCTCTCTCGGTTAAGGCGCCACACTAGTGACTACCACGGCATGGATTCGATCCCCGGTCTCAACAAAAAAAGTAAGCTGAACATGATTCTGATTTTTTGGCAGACAGTGTTCATATTTCTAAAATTGCAAGGTAAAAATTTCAGAGAGATTAATAACTGGTGACATTTTTTGCCCCAAAAAAGGGCATTTTAGGGCAAAACCGGAAAAATTTACTTAGAAATTATTTCATTAAAAAACTTCTACAAATGATATTACTTGGATTACAGCATTTTTACAGAAAGAGATGTCATAAAATCATAAAAAAATGAATTCTAGCCATTTATCTTACTTAGTTCCTGAGTTACAGGTCATAAAATGTGGTCTCGTTTTTGGGCATTTTGTGTTTTCGGCTGATTTTGAGGCTTTACCACACAAAAGTGGATCAAGATACACAGAATCTAAGGCCATTTTCAGATTCTAGCAGGTGAATATGGTTTGTATTATGGTTGATAATACACATCAGGTTTATAACACGACACACTGGAAACGCGTAGGAATTTTTTCATGGGAATGGGGGGAATGAGAGGTGGGAGAAGAAGGGGTTAATGAAAAATGCGGAGGCAGCCTGTGGCGGGGGGGGGTGGAATGCAGAGCTGCAATGTCTGGTGTGGCAATTTTGGATCTCGAGCCCTCCTTCCCACAGTACAGGCAGAGTGACTGCCTTATACACCGTGATCACTCTGATTCAGGCAAAAGCCTAGACCATTTTTTCATGGGCTCCTACTCCTCTACTGGCAGCATGGTAACCAAATGAGGAGTGGTGTGTCTTCTAACCGGCAGGAAGTTATCAAAACACATTGAAATGCAGATTGGGATTTCCAGCTCTCATCACAATATGCCAATTCCATTTGGATGACCTTGTACAGACTCCTTCAAGACCGAGCTCAGAAGCCTGCCGGTAAAACTCATTGGTAGCAGCTTTAGTGTGGAAGGCAAGGGTATGCTATGCTGAGGACTGGTCTTGCTACCTCAGCTCCAGCTGCTGCTCAACACTGTCTCATCTGTCCTGTGCATAGTTGAAGACAGCCTGAACTGTTCCAGAAAGACCTCATAAGAGATGGGGGTCATCTCTTCCTCCCCAGATAGTGGCGGCTCCATGAAATGATAGTGGCTATTTTGACAGTGTGAGATTAAGCCGAGCCAGACAGATGGTAAGGACATCCTGCACTTCAAAGCGGCCTCATTAAACTTTTTCGGTAGCAATTACCACAATGAGGGAGAAGGGCGCTGTACTGCGAGATCACATGGTGAGTTAGGTGGTGGTGGAGGTCCAGCGATGGAGGTGGTTAGGTGCTGGAGCCAATGTAGAACTTCAACCACCGCTGATCCCAAATTCTCCAGCTGCTGGTGATGTTGGCCGAGTAAGATGCCCTGCTTGGATACCTCCATCTGGAGGGACTGCCTAGAATTTTGTATTCGTTTGTGGGGGTTGCATTTTGTAAGAAAGTATCCATTGCAAAACAGATGTGAGTTTCCCTCTGAAATGTCTCTTAGCAAAGTAAAGGAATGCAGATGATCCAGGCACTATGCATTCACTGGTCAGCAAACCACCCACTTGTTCACCCACATGACAACTCCCCATACTTAATCCATTATTTTAGCTTTGGAAGCAAAGGCAGACAGTTCAATTTAATGAAATGTGTGTGATGCGGCAGAGAGACAGAGGTCAAAGCAGAAAAAAAAAGAGGCTGCAGGAAATAATGTAAAGGATTGAGGAGAATCTGGAGAAAATTTGAGGCATTTGAGTAAAGCAGACTGATTATTCTGGGTGAATAATGCTCTCTGTATGAAATTTGCCAAAAAAAAAAAAAAAAGACAACCGCAGCATCAATAAAATCTATTTATTTTTACTGTATATCCCTTTTACAGGGAAACTTACATTGGTTGCATTTCATTTGCAAAACATTCAAAGTGGATATTTATTTACTTAGTTTCAATGGGAAGTAACTTGTTCAAGGGAGTAGAAAAATGTTAAAGATAAGAGCATCAGTTTCTTTGTACATTTTCCTTTTCTTTGCACAATAAGACTGAGGTATGTGAGTCCTTTTCACCCTAAACAAACGTGAGCAGCCTTTGATTCGTCTTCTCGCAGAGGCTTATATTTAAAAGTCAAAATGTGGCCTATTCAGAATTTGAGCAATGGTGAGATCTGAAAAAAAAAAAAAACAACAGAAAGTTATATAGCATAAACTGATATAGTGATTGAGGTGTTCCTGCAGCTCATGGGGAATTTGATGAACAGAAAACCAAAGGACTAGTCGAAGAACACTGATTGATCAAGACTTTCAAGTAAATTTTTTTTCATGCCATTTACAAATAAAATTCTTACATGATTCAGGATTTATTTGCACTTCTCAAATTAAAAGTGGGGATATAAAACATTTAGAAGTTTCTGCCTTTGGTCAGGGGTTTATAATGGCCAAGTATAAGCCTCAATTCACTTTTCCATGCACTTTTCCATAATCTTGGATCCTTCTTTCTTTTATATGCTGTAATACACAAAATAATTTTTGTCCTCAATCCAAAAAAATCATTGAATCCAAAAAATTCATTCCATCTCGAAACTTCTCCCTCCATCCCATTTTTTTGTATTTACCATAAAATTAAACCAGAGTTATTAGAGGGAACAGGTTGGGAAAGCCTTCAAAGGGCCAAACAATAGAGCGTTCTCTGATGTTGAACATACCAATCTCTTGACCTTAATCGTGTACAACAAACCGAGATTGTGGCGGGAATAGACAAGTTATTTGTTTTTGGTGATGACTTTGAAGCCATTTTAGATATTTTAGAGGAAGACGAAGATTTGGTGAAGCTACGGTCAATGAAGTAAGTAGAAAGTTGAGGCACTCTGAGAGTGCCAACCTCCGCCGAGGCAGCACAGTGGAGATCTTGCTGAGTGAACATGGCTCATAAGAAATTTAAGGTATCTGCAACGTAGGATTTCAAGATGGTTGCTGAGGTGGCCATATTGTTTGACCGATCGCAGTGAAAATGAATAGGGTCCATTCCTGATGTGAAGGCAACCCACCCACAAAATTTCAGAGATATCCGTTCATTACCTTTAAAGTTATCTTGTACACAGACAGACAGACAGACAGACACAAACCAATGCTGGCAAAAACATAACCTCCGTGGAGCAGGTAAATACCCAAATTTCTACTTGATTTTCTTGCCTATTACTTTAAAATTCATGTGGAGCTATAGAGTGTTTTAGGCAAGCGCAATACACTCTAAATGACAACAAACTTTACTTGCTGAAGAGGTAACTCTGCTTACAGAAAATTATTGAGCTTTGTGCAAGCATTCAATCAATCTGAATGAGAGCTTTATTTTTTAAATAAATATAGGATTTGTAATAAGTGAGCCTGAGATATCAAATTTGTGAAACGAGAGTGGTAATTTTAGTTCATTCTGAGCCATTCTGAGCTCACAAATTTATCCCATAAATGTCAATGTCTTTTAATTGGGAAAATAAAAAAAAAGCATTAGCTTCTAGTTGGTGGTCTTTTCAAGTCAATAGAATGAAGCTAGCATGCTAACACTTTTCGCCATTAAATGAATGAATTCAAGATTCTACACAGTGGCGGCTGGTGAACTGGCGATTGGGGAAGCTGAATACGTTGGAAGAAATGCATGTGTTTCATTATCATTTAAATTATTTAAAAGAAATAAGATCATTTGAAACATCTTTATTCAATTCCATTGCTTCCAATATCTTATTTAGTTTAAACAATTTAAACGATCATGAAACACATGCATTGCTTCCAACCTCTGAGTAAACAAAAGTGTGAGAAGTCCGGAGTCATAATTGGTTTCCAATTACTAGTGGTGAAATCTACCATAATGCACGTGAAACTGATAAACCTCCATGCACGAGGGTTTCAATTCTGCGTGAGAATCTCTTACATACGCGCTGATTGAATAATTGCTGACTACACTAATCATCACTGTTTCTACGATAACAGTGACCCTTATAACTTATTACTTTGATGACAAAAAGTGGTAGCATGCTAGCTAGCGAATTATTTATCCTGTTGAATAAACCGCAAAATGGAAACTAAAGATAGCGATGGTTAACGGTTACCAACAGGAAGATTGGCAATGTACCCTGTTTGTCAAGATGATGGACAAGAGTGCAAAATGAAAGGTCATTCAAAGAATGACGACTTGCCGGAATCATGCACAGATCTCTGAAACAGAATGAACGGAATGGAGTTGGTTTCAAGTCTCTAGCTGTAATAGTAGCGAAGCTATGAACCAAAATGTGTTTTGGACCTTTCTGGTGAGCTTGACCTTGACCTTTGGCCTCAAAAAAAAAAAAAAAGAGACTGGTCTCTAGCCACAAGGCTAGTCAATGTTGTCACCAAGTTTGGTGAAGATAATGTGAAAATTGTGGCCCGTAGAGTGCACATAAACAGACAGATAGCCAGACAGACAGACCAAAAAATAAACCAAAATAGAGCGTTGCTTAGGTGACCTTGACCTTTGACCTACATTTACCAAAATAGTGCAGTGCTTAGATCAGGTAACACAGGCCTTGAGTTTATCAAGAAATTATGCACTTGATTTGAAGAGTGTACACCGATTAGAAGCAAAGCTATGGCGACTTATGTGTTTTTGACATTTTGTGTGAGCTAGACCTTTGATGTAGATTCACCAAAATAGTGCAGTACCTAGGTCAAGTAACATAGACCTTTCATTTATGAACAATATGCACTTGGTTTGAAGTCTCTACGTCGATTAGAACCGAAGATATGGCTTCTTATGTGTTTTTGACCTCTTGTGTGACCTTGACCTTTGACCTACATTCCTAGGTCAAGTAAGATTGACCTTTCGTTTATGAACAATATACACTTGGTTTGAAGTCTCTACGACAATTAGAACCGAAGATATGGCTTCTTATATGTTTTTGACCGTTTGTTTGACCTTGACCTTGACCTTTGATCTAGCTTCATCAAAATAGAGCAGTACCTAGGTCAAGTAAGATAGACCTTTCGTTTATCAACAATATGCACTTGGTTTGAAGTCTGTACGACGATTTGGCTTCTTGTGTTTTTGAACTTTTGTGTGACCTTGACTTTGACCTTTGACCTTGATTTCTAGGTCAAGTTAGATAGACCTTTCGTTTATGAACAATATTTGCTTGGTTTGAAGTCTCTACAAGGATTAGAACTGAAGATATGGCTTCTTATTTGTTTCTGACCCTTTGTGTGACCTTGACCTTTGACCTAGATTCACCAAAATAGTGCAGTGCCTGCCCAGTGCCTGTCCTATGCTGATCATGAAATATGAGCTAAATTGACCTGAAACTGTGGACGCCACAATGCAAACAAACAAACACACAAACAAACAGAGTAATATACTTGCGGAATCCGAGATTCCGGCAAGTAATAATAAAACAGAAAATATAAAATAGACCATACTTATATATTTCAAGATCTTCCAGCGCAAAATGCTTCTTGCAGGTATAAACTCTGTCCCTCTTTATCTGTTTCCTGAAATCGGGATTGGCACGAACCACATCCAAACGCGGAGCAATTGTCACCTGGCATCTCCAGGAAATAATTTCTTTTTCAAATACAGAACAAATGATTATTTCAGTAAAGAAAAACTAGCAAAATATTGTACTTTCATCACACATGTCCAAGCCTGACAATATATTTAATTCTGTGGGCACAATAAGATTCACATGACCAAGCAAAAACTTTAACTACAACATCAGTCTTTGCAGCTCGCTGGCTTTCCTAACCAGTTACCCCTATGAACTCTGACCAGATAAACAAAGTAATTTCATATATAAAAATGCACTCCAGTCACAATTTCTTCTGTCCAGCTCAGGTTACTTTTATTTATAAACTGTCCAAACTGCATGACTTTCATATGGAACAATCTACACCTACATTTGTTTCCAATTATCTCTGCTGACTACTTTTTAAACGTACTGCATTTTTTAATTTTAAAACCTTTGCATGGGCTGTAACTTTGTGAAGCATGATAAACTCAATTCACAGTTCACTGCAGTACTGGAAGACAGCAAACTGTGGGTAAATACTGTTTTGCAACTTCAGCTGCACTAGTTCAATAATATACTTTTCACGATGAGTTAATAAATTTAAGTTGATTTCTTGTTTGATTTTTGAGATTAGTGTTGAGGGCAAATCCTCTTTTGGTCATGATACCTGTTGTCTAATGTTTTGATAAAGTATACTATAACTTAAATTGGTATATTCTATGTCCACGCTCCATTTACAAAAGGTCTTTTTTGCATCAGTTCAGTAAAGCCAGTGAAGTAAACAAATATAAAAACAAATATAAAAAATAGAAAATTGCCATGCATTAAACCAAGGACATGTTGTGGACAGATGTAACAAAAAGTTACCAATTAGCACAGCTTATGCAGAGGAGGAGTTTGTAATCAAGACCTAATGTAAAGAATAAAGAATATGAATGATTGGGATGACATATTTAATTTGACTCATCCTTTTGATTCATAATTACAATATTTGAGCTTTTGATAGGCATACTGTTAGATATATCACATACTTCCATCAATGCTAAGAAATAGTGGTCAAAAGAAAACATGCAGAGGCTGCAGGACATAATGTAAAGGATTAGAGAGTGGCTCACAGAAATTTCTGACACTTAAATGGAGGGGACTAATTATTTCTGGGAAGAAATGCTGGCTATGTGGAATGTACAAATAAAATTAAAATCAAAAATAATAACCAAAGCTGCAATAAAACAGCCTATTTAGTTACATAATACAATCGTTAGCTTCATAGCATAAGTCATTTTTTGGCTTACTTCTTCTTCTTCCGAGATTCTGGCAGGCTGTACACCATACGGCGTAATGCTGCCCTCCACAATTCATTACAAGACACTATTCAAATCATCTTACCATTCACTCTCACACTCATACCTCTGGGCAATTTAGCGTCTCCAATTAACCTAACATGCATGTCTTTGGACTGTGGGAGGAAACCAGAGTACACGGGGAGAACATGCAAACTCCACACAGAAAGGCCCCAGGCCGGAATCGAACCCACAACCTTCTTGCTGTGAGACAACAGTGCTAACCACTATGCCACCACATTTATAGTTGATTGCACAATTACCCAATATAGATGGGAAGTAACTTCCTCAAGTAACTTGTTTAGGTAAGAAAGAGTACAGGGTTAGTTTTACTGAGTACATGATATTTTTGCTTGGGCAGTAACGCAGGCAGAGCGACTTGAGTCAATGTCAATGTAAATCTAAACAGTCTTAGATTAGCATTTTCTCTCAGAGGCTTACATTAAAATCCAAAATGTTACCCATTCAGAACTTGAGCAGCAGTGAGGTCTGGTCGGAGAAACAATTATGTGCTACAGGATAAAACTGATATTGATCAAGAAGTTCTTGCAGCCCCTGGGGAGTTTGAGGTCCAAAAAAATGATGAGTTAGTCAATAAACACCAATTCAGGTGTCAGCGAGCATTCTGATGAGATAAGGAGAAGCGTGAAAAGTCACAAAAATGCATGGTGTGAAATGAAGCATGATACCCATACAAACATATGTATATTATTACATTTCACCCAAATAACAATATCTGAGTGTTCTGAGTATTTTTTGTAGTGTTTACTTTTTTTTGAAACACCCTGTATTGCACTGAACTTTTTTCTGCAACCACCGACGTCACTATCTGCTGGCCATTAAATAGAATGTAATTTTTAGAGATTTCCACATTGGCCTCACTTTTCAGACCCAGGCGCAGCGTCCATCTTTTTATACAGTCTATGGACTTAACTCGTCTATATTCTAAATCGGTAACAGGCTGGGCTTTCTCATGAATATTCAAAAACTGTTTTGGATGTGCCACCTATTGATAGAATAGTCTAACTGCATGCATAAATAGAGCAGATCCATGTCTGCGGATGTGCACATCTGAGCTGAGGGGTTAACCTCTTAAGCTCGAATGCCCTTGGTACAGGGGGCAATCAAAAAATATCAATACAGCATGGATCCGAATAGCAACATTGTCATGCAGCATATCCACTTAATAGGAAGAAACTCGACAAAAAGCTCATGATGACCATTTTTACCTCAACCGAACACAATTCAAGCACCAAGCAAGTAAATAAGCATGTGCAAAAACATAAGATAAAATAATATCAGTGTTTGATCGCTTGCATTTCTTTTGAATTCCTGCTATGCATACAAAGGACAGATCAAATGAAAGAGGAAAGTCCACAGAATCCAACGATATAAGCCTTGCCATTTTAAACTGACACCACACTCAAAGAACAACAGGCATACACTTTACATTCTACAGCAAAGCACAACCTTTGAAAAACCTGATGAACCCCTGATACTAGTTTTAGTGATATTTCTGCATGGCAAATAATTTACGAGTAGGTGTAGTAGTGTAATTGAAAAACAACGGACTCAACAGACATGCACGCTGTTTGTTCTGAGTAACTGACTCACTGAAAGGGGTGTGTTCAAAATAATAGCAGTGTGGAGTTAGAGAATTAATTAATTCTGTGAAGAAACAGGTGACATTAATTGTCCTTAATTAAGGAAAAAGTGAAGCAAGTGTTTCACATATTGCTATAAAATATATTTCCTTCTGAGTTGCGAAGTAAAATGGGCCTTTCCAAACATTGTTCAGAGGAATAATGTAATTTGATTTAAAAGTTGATTGGAGAGTAGAAACATATAAAGGAGTGCGGCAAATTATAGGATACTCACCTAAAATGATCTTAAATGTTTCAAAATGGCAACAAAAACCTGAAAGACGAGGAGAAACGCGAGGAACTACTGTTAAAATAAATCGAAGAATCGTCAGAATGGCAAAGATTCAGCCAGTCATAACCTCCAGAAAAATCAAAGACTTTCAACTTTCTAGCTAGAGAACTTACGGGCTATAGTGCAATCGAAACACTGACACTCTAGCAAAGGTGGCGAGGCAGTACTTGGGCTTAAATAAAGTCCAGGCGCTGCCCACAATTAATGCCAGCTGGCCAAAGAATCCGATTGTGGGCAAAACAATATCGTCCCGGACGAGAGCAACATAGAAAACTCCCAAGCAAACGCCAGCCTCCAGAACCATGACATTCTGGGTCAAGTGGTCGCTGACAGTACAGTGCCTGACAAAAGTCTTGTCACTTATCCAAGTTGTAGGAACAACAAATAATAATCTGACTTGTAGTTGATCAACTGGAATCAAAAATGGCTTATATGAAAGGCAAAGCCCTCTAGATTATGCGAAATATACCAAAATAGAGTTTTGTGTCATTCATTGAGTTTTATAATTTAATTTGTACAGAACGGTCAGATTTTGCTTGGACAAAAGTCTTGTCGCATTGAAAAAAAATGTGGAAATTATACATACACTTTATTTTGAATACACAAATATGCCACTATAATATCAGAACATAAAGTCATGGTACCTTGGAAAAAAGAATTAATATTGCGTATGACTCCCATGAGCTTGGAGGACTGCATCCATACGTCTTGGCAATGACTGAAATAACTTGATGATGAAATCATCTGGAATGGCAAAGAAAGCAGTCTTGCAGGACTCCCAGAGTTCATCAAGATTCTATGGTTTCATCTTCCAAGCCTCCTCCTTCATCTTACCCCTGAAATGCTCAATAATTGTTCATGTCAGGTGACTGGGTTGGCCAATCCTGGAGTACCTTCACCTTCTTCGCTTTCAGGAACTGTGACATGGAGGCAGAAGTATGAGAAGGAGCAGCAGTATAAGTAGGGCAGCAAGAACTTCTTGATATTTCAGGCTGTTGTTGTTGCCATCCACTCTGCAGATCTTTCTCACACCCCCATACTGGATGTAACAACAAACCATGATTTTTCCTCCACCAAACATGATCGTTTTCTGGGAGAATCTTGGGTCCATGAGGGTTCCAACAGGTCTTGTACGGCGACTGGGATGCAGTTCAATGGATGATTCACCAGAAAAATAAACTTTCAGCCACTTTTCCAGTATCAATCCTTTCAGCGAGCTGTGGGCCTTGGCAAATGCAATGCAGGTTTTATGTTTTCTGTTTAATGCAGGCTTCTGTGTACTAATTTGGCTATGAAAACCACTTTGAGAGAGAATTTGACAAACTCTTCTTGTAGATACCGGGATTTTTGGTGACATTTCCTCATGTAAGCCGCTGTAGTTGAAGAAGGGCTGGCCTTGTACAGTTGAAGCAACAAACGGTCCTTTCAAACAGTTGTCATACCGGGGTCTGTCTGACCTGCGCTTGCCATGAACGTCACCAGTTTCTTCAAATCTTTTTCTCATCCCCTCCACTTGACATTTGGATATATTAAAGATGTCTGCCACCTCAGCAGCAGACTCAGTCTTCAGGCTCTTGATGATCAGCACTTTGGTCTGTGGTTGAATCTTTGGTATGTTGTCAGAGGTCTAGTCACACCTCATATGAAAGTCTGGTGTGCTGGGGTTATTTCTATACACATCCAGGAATGTGTTAATTACAGTATTTGTCATAGGTTAAACTCTAATCTGCGATTTGTTGCATCATTTGAAGAGACGACAAGACTTTTGTCCCAGCAAAAACAGATGTTATGGGCTTAGCCAAACAGATATGATTTTGAGTTTTGATGATGGGATTGTTATGATGGTATAATGACATACTTATCACCTCGAACAAGCTTTTCGTTGTAAGTTATCTTTCTGTTTCTCGGTCTTTCTTTAGTGTACATAAATGTGCTTGAAACTTTGAGGTAAACAATGAACATGGACATGCATGCCACTCTCTATCTTTTCTCTATCTTGTCTCAACAATTTCCTCCAACTGTTTTTCTTTTCTGCCCATGGTTTAGTACTCACTAGCCTCCGATCTAGTGGTATCTTGTTTTATTGTTCTTTTGTACGGTCTCCGGTGAATTTCACCCCGTTTGAGCTGAAGTTGGAGATATTATTTTTACTTTTCCTGATAGCAACACTGAATCTCGCACTTGGACTGTTTGTGAAGCCTCAAACAAGCAGGACTTGAATACAGTCGTGACATTCTTCTCGGATTTAAATCGCACAATCACCCCGTGGATCTACTTGTGGACTTTTTTTCATCTAATGGCAAGTACATGTTAAACTGCAATAATAACTTCACGCGCAGTTTTTCGAACATTTGTGACAGGGGCAAATGCAAAAGGGGGAAGAAGGGGGCTGCTCGACAGCGCTTAAGAAAGCTTACAAGGGCTAAACGTCTTCCCCTACCTTCTATAGTCCTGTCAAATGTCCAGTCGTTAAAGAATAAGACTGATGAACTGCAGGCTTGTGTGTCTCTAATGCACGAGTTTAGAGATGTCTGTGTTCTAGCTTTCACTGAGATGTGGCTGACAGACGCAGATCCAGACTCCACTTTGAACATTGATGGATTCGGAGTACCGATACGGCTGGACCAGGACCCTATGACGACAGAAAAGCCCGTGGCGGGGGTGTCTGCATGTACTTCAATTCCAGTTGGTGTAATAATGTCACGGTACGCGAGCAGATCTGCCTACCTGACATCGAGCTGCTGTCGGTATCAGTCAGCCCCTTCTATCTGCCGCGAGAATTCCCCCCAATATTCCTGTCAGTGGTGTACATTCATCCCAGCGCAAACGCTAAAGCTGCTGCCGATGTTATGCATTCAGTGTCTCAGCAACTTCAATCTCTGTCACCAGGCGCACCGAGTTTCTTCTTTGGAGATTTTAATCACGTGACGTGTAAAAAGCCGCTGAGTGGTTTTAAACAATGTGTTACTTGTCCCACTCGTGGTAACAAGACACTGGACTTGTGCTACAGCTCTATTAAAGGAGCCTATATGTCTGTTGCCGGCCCACCCCTGGGTTCTTCTGTCCACAATGTGGTGCATCTGCTCCCCATATATAAGACTGTGCTGCGCAGGAACAGAGTGCAAACGCTCGATGTGCAGGTGTGGAATGAAGAGAGCACTCTGGCACTACAAGGATGCGTTGACTGTACAGTATGGTCTGTCTTTGAGGAATCATCCAGCAATGTCAATGAACTGACAGATGTAGTGTGCAGCTATATCTCTTTTTGTGCTGAGAGTGTTATTCCCAAAAAAAAGGTTGTTTCCTATCCAAACAACAAGCCGTGGATCACTAATGAGCTGAAAAGACTGCTGCGAGAGAAAAGGGCTGTCTTTAACAGTGGAGATAAGACTGCTTATGCTGAAATTAAAAAAAGTTGTTCGGGCTGAGATTGCAAAGGCGAAAAGTGGCTATAAGGAAAAAATTGAATCCCAATTTAATGTCTCCAACCTTAAGTCTGTTTGGAATGGCATGAAATCGATGACAGGCTTACAAAACTGCATAAAACCTATCACCTTAAACGGCTTTACTTGCAATATGCAGCTTGCTGATGAGCTTAACAATTTTTATTTGAGATTCAATTCAGATGTTTTTAATGAAAAAACAATCAACATGCGCGAACTTGTCAGAGACGCATCTGCCTTTGACACTGATCTCCCTACTGTCTCTAGGGTTCTTCAACAAACCAAGGCTAAAAAGAGCCCGGGACCAGATAATATTACTGGCCAAGTGGTCAAGTCTTGTGCCCCACAACTGAGTGAATTTTTTTAAGTTATCTTCACTCAGTCTCTCCAGCTACACACCGTTACTAGGGTTTGGAAACATGCCACTATCGTTCCTGTGGAAAAAACAAAAAACCCTACAGTCTTGAATGATTTACGACCTGTAGCTTTAACCTCTCTGGTGATGAAAGCCTTTGAGAGGCTGGTGAAGCAGGAAATATTGAAACAGGTTGACGGCTTACTAGATCCTCTTCAGTTTTCCTACCAGGCAGGTAAGGGTTTGGAAGACGCGACCCTAGTTTTATTACATCTTCTTGTTCAACACTTAGAGGCCCCAAAAACCCATGCCAGGCTTTTATTTGTCGATTTTTCGTCTGCATTCAACACTATCCAGCCTTATCTCCTTGCAGAGAAACTAATTTCACATTTTAAATTGAACCCTAATCTTGTTGGCTGGATAGTGGACTTTTTGACAGATCGGTCACAATGTGTGAGGGTTAATGGTGTGTTCTCCTCCAAGTTATTCTCCTCTACTGGTTCCCCTCAGGGTTGTGCTCTCTCCTCACTGTTCTTCATTCTCTACACAAACTTCTGTAGAAGTGTCTATGAGAACAGGCACGTCATTAAGTTTGCTGATGATGTCGTTACAGTTAGTCTTTTAAACGATAATGAAACTGAGCATGGTCCTGTGGTAGATGACTTCATAACTTGTTGTAATGACTTCTTCCTGTCAATTAATGTGGCAAAGACCAGAGATATGATCATTGACTTTAGGAAATCTCAACCCAGCAGCCCTTCTTATACCGTTATTAAGGACAAGCAGGTTGAGATTGTCTCTAAATATAAATACTTGGGAAATATTATTGATAACAAACTGAGCTTTGAATCAAACACTGATGCTATCTGTAAAAAGGTCCAGCAGGGCCTGTTCTTTTTAAGAAAACTGAGCTAATTCAAAGTCTGTGATGTTTTAATTACTTTGTTTTATCAGTGTTTTATCAAGTCCATTCTCACATATTGCTGTGTGGCTTGGTTTGGTTTCCTCACCCTTGCCAAGTAAAAACAGGCAGGCAAAGCTCATCAAAGTGGCAGGTAAGGTGATTGGGGTGCAACAAGCGCAGCTCCAGGATATCTACCTTAAACGAGTAAGGAATAAGGCCAAATTTATCCTTGACTGTCCCGACCACCCACTCTATCAGGAGTTCAACTTCCCACCATCTGGGCATCACTTTAGGATGTCGAAGACAAGGACGTGACGTGCCAGAGTCTCCTTTATTCCTGTCGTTATTGACAGGCTTAACCTCTTAGGCTAGGCTTTGTCTGCATACCCCATATCACTTTGCATGCATTTGCATTTTAATGCATTCCTTTTTTATTTTTCATTTTCTACATGCCTTTGTATTTTAATGCATTGCACTTTATTGCCTTGTTTTATGATGTCTTTGCACTTTAAAGCCTTAGCACTTCAATACACTGCACTTTAATGCATTTGCACTTTGATACATTGTTTTCTTTTCGAATGATTTTTGCTCAATTGTTCATTCCCGGTGCTATTGTTGCTGTTGTGTCTAGTGTGTGTGCTGATGTTTGTTTGATGGTGTCATATCCGTGGTGTGGTTGACGCCTGCTACAAACCTAATTTCCAACTTTTTCCTAATTTTTATATCAATAAAACTGAAACTGAAACTGTTTATTTCAACTGTCAATCACGAAAGAAGTGTCCAATGGAGACTGCTTTTCATCTAGACTTTTTTCTCGGGGCAGTGGGCTTGTAGAGGTCTAGATCAAAAATACCAGCTTTATGTTTGTTTAAGTGATTTTCGGGTACCTGCCCGAAAAAATAGTCGGGTTTCCGTTTTGAAAAAATTCCCGAAATTTCCAGGCCTACAATGATTCGCAAACCCTTTTTGACCTATATTCAATTAAGTAAACCACAAAGACAAGATATTTGAATGAATGAATGAATGAATGAATGAATGAATGATTTTTATTTGGTTTATTTAAAATCGACAAAATAAAGATATGAAGACAAAGAAAAAAAAAAAAAAGTTCAGAAAACCTTCTGAATTCCCAGTAGTGAACCAAAAGGGTGTAGGCTGAAGCAAAGCTTATTAGACACCTATCCCTCTTACCTTACCAAATCACAATCATCACAGTAGGAAAACATGGTTTATGGCAACAGTGGTGCAGAAAACTTGATGTTGACATTTTGACAATACATTATTGACATTTAATGTTCAAACTGATAAACTTTATTTATTTATTTCTTTGGAAATATTCACTCAATTTGAATTTGATGGATTCTCGCTTGAAGCGGTATTCTCATTTTTAGCGGTAGTCTGGCGATATCAACATGGTGCTACCCTCGACGGAGAACAATGAAGACGAGTTGTAAGTACTGCTATACATGGTAAAATTTGCCTTGCAATTTACCGAAAAATCCTCGCATTTTGCGATGCGAACCCAGATATATTTTTCACTGCCATTTAAGTTTGCAGTTGTCAGCAACAATCACTGCTATTCATTCCTCACGTACAAAATCTCTTTGTACCTGTACTAAATGATCTAACATGAGCTAGCATGTACACAACTACCATAGCTTACTCTAAGCACTGTTGATGGTGCCAGTAAGTAAGTAAGCAAAGCACAGCTAACTCACCTGTAGATGACCATGATGAACCCGATCCTTAATGATGACCATTGGGTTAAATAACAATGCTCCACTTTGTTTTTCATGTCCTGGTTGAAGCCAAGCTGCTGTCCCTCTCCTTTTTTTTTCTTCTGTTGCATGGAATGCAGACTCTAGCTAGGGAAACACTTGTTCTGTCAGCTCATGTGGGGGCAACAGGTTTTTTAACCTCAAGGAGTAACGTCAGTGTTCATTCTTTGAATAAGTTCATCTGTTACATCAGAGTTGCTAACACTGAAACACATTTTGAAACAAATATTAAAAGTCCTTAGGTTAACTTTGGCAGTATGAACATAGTAATTTCTGAAGTCATAAAATGCTAGGTGATGTTCTGGTTTTGCACCACCTCAAAAGAGAGAAATTGACACTTGAATGGAAATGAATGACCGGAGGGATTCGTGCGGATGGCTACTGAGCCAGATGTTCTTATGGCCTTGGAAAGTGATCTGATAATTGATGGAATTGCAAAGAGAAGTTAGGAAATAAAATATAAATGCTGAGTCAGTGTGGTTGAATGGATTTTGTAATTTTTTTCTTATTATTGTTTACTTATCATTCTTGACAACAGCAAATCATGGTTTTAGGCTATCGCGGAGTGGTTTTTCTTGTTTTTAATGGGCCAGCCTGCTAGGAAAGTCCAGGGCCATTTTTCATCCCCAGTCTGTCCCTGCCTCAATAGCAAAACTACTGAGGATTACTTTCGTAATCATGCAGTCAAAAGGATTCAAGAATAGAAACCTTTTTCATAATTTTCTGGAGCAGAAGGTGCTACAGATGGGGTTAACAAGTTTGTCTGGCCAACTAACACATGTACAGATAAAAAGGGTTTTTTTTTTCCTTTCTGTCTGCATTTTTGACCCCTTCTGTGACAAACCTCAATATCTGCAATTAAAATATAAATACCATGCTTAAGTAGACCCATTAAAACATCTAATAGCTGTGCGTGTAAATGACCATTTAAATCTGCTGGAAAGAACATTCAGGAATAATAAAATGGCTATTAAAGGTGATGCACTGCTGCATTTGTATGCGATGGAGGGGACACAGCTTATTTGGTTTAATGACTCTTGTCTTTGTTTTCAAAAAGCATACTACAAAAACCTCTGAAGAGTCACTTCCTATGTTAATTGTACTGGTAGTTGTGTTTGCATCCTACTACCATTCTTTTTTTTCCAGCCCAACAAGAAATCAAACAAAAGTTAAGGACAATGATCTGGTTACTCCAGGTGACTAATAGATTTTCAGATGTTTAATTCCCCAAATAAAAATTCACTACTGTTTTCAATTCTTTGTGTACTACAGTATCCTCGAGAATTATTGGATCCCTCTACTAAAAAAAGAGCAAAATGAGATATGAAAAATGTTTTTATCGTATTTTCTCATGCTTTTCTTCAAAATATTCACAAAAATAGTTCCAATAAAGGAATAAGCCCCGAGAAGCAGTGGGTAACAGTGATTTTATAACGCCGGAGGGGCGTTCTAAGGCACGACACGCAGCAGAGTGCCTTAGTGCCTCTCCGCCGTTATAAAATCACAGTAACCCACTGCTTCAAGGGGCTTATTGCTTTTACAAAACGGTTACCCTACATATAGCCCATTAAATAAACACACAAGAAAAAAAATCAACAATTTATTGGTAATAATGCAACAATGAAATTGAGAACTATTCGTTCTTCCACCAAGCAAGATAGAGTGGACAGAATGGTTGGCAAGCAACACAGACGCTAAGATTGCTTTTTCATCTAGCGCCATTATCATGTCACATCAGGCTATTTGGGCTCATTAATGTAGATAAACTATGAAAGTAGGCTATTTGGAATGTCTCCTTCGGTCTCCCGAAGGCCCCATTAAATAATTTTATGTTCATTTCGGTTTCGGTTTTCGAGTTTCCTTGTTCTCAACTCGCGCCGATCAGCCATATCATTACAAGCAGCAGTGAGAGTACCCAGATAGCAAGCACCTCCGCTCTGGATCTGCCCCGGCTCTGAGCCGGATCAGCTGGAGTCGGCACAGAGCCGGGGCAGATCCAGAGCAGAGGTGCTTGCTATCTGGGTAGGGAACAAGATTGACTTTTATCCTCCACACTTGCCAGTGTCCAGGAAAATATGTTGAATTGTGCATCAGTTTGCTAGCCAGCTTGTCAACTAGCTAGCATTCACTACAATGGATGTGGTTACCCTACACATAGCCCATAAAATAAACACACAAGGAAAAAAATCAACTATGTATCGCTAATACTGAAATAGCGAGCTTGTTAGCAACGTAGCTAGCAAGCTAAAGTGATATCGAACTCTATAACGCTATAGCTAGCTAGGTAGATAGCCAACTGGTTAGCGGGTTAAAAGGGTAAACTTCGCTAACACTGAAATAGCGAGCTAAAAGTCTTGAAACAAACGTAACCTAACGAGTCAGTTGAGCACAGAGTAGTTGGTTGCTAGGCCAAGCGCGCAGGGATATTTTGTGCTGCGGTCTGCCTCAGATGCAGTGGCTTACACTGATTTTATACCGGCATGGAATGCGGCTCAGCCAATCACATTTAAGGATGGGAAGCACCCATTTTATAATGGAAATTCAATGAGTCACAAGGTTGCCAGTTTCACAATTAAACACCAATGGATGATTGAGCTGAAGCACTGATACCTTTCCAATAAAACAAATATAATGAAAAGCATTTTGTGTTGTATCGTTGGATATTTACCTGATAGAATCACTTTAATTGTTTTAATCATATATACGTCAAATCACAGAAGCTAGCTCCACTCAAACTTCCATTTCATAGAGGCTTTAAGATCGCACTCACCGCAGTCTTCCATGGTAGCAAACTGCACATACATGCCCGATGCACACATACAATAAAATCCTACAATGAAGAATCAGATAAAAATGAAAGTGTGGGGGGAAGTAAATTCAATATTTAATTTTAAGTACGTTGTATATCTTTGAATGATGTAATTGAAAAATCATCAGTAAATAAGATTAAAATTTCCCATCAACTTTCAGCTAAGTCACATATCTCAATCATGTCTTGTGGGTATAAAAACATATATGAAAACTAACAATGATGCAGAAAATTTTATGATGGAGCTGGCTTTCATTAAAGGTAACCAATTTGTTCCTTATCCTCAATTTTTTTTTCGCGTAATTTGCCAGGCTGTTCCAATTAAAAGATTTATGTGTAAGTTTTAATGACATCCTCGACCCCAAACAAGCATAAATTCCAAAGGAAAGCAATCACTCGAACGTTACAATCAGCCATTATGGCTGCTGGACCGCGGCCATTTCGATGTGCCTACTACTTAATATGCATGAGCGATTTACATGAAAAGTCACGTTAGATCAGTCATCAGATTCGACTGCTAGTACGTTTATGCATTAGAAATTCATTACTGTAAATATGTCTAGTTACAAATATGGGACGATTTCAAGTACATTAACGATCTGAAAGTGCTAGGAAACAGGAAAATCAGGCATTTTGCACCAGGCATCAAGTTTACTTATGTATCCAGAAAAAGTTTGGCCAAATCTTCATCGGGAATATCTTATTCCTGGCCTTTTCCAGCACTTTTATGGGCCGAATCAGTCAGACATTTCTTTGGCCGCGGCATTTGGCCAACTTCTCTTAATTTCTGCGTCCACCGCACACATCCGTTTCGCGTGACATCAGTTTTGCATAATCATGAATACTAATGAGGTATTTCAAATAGCGGGTCGCAAAAACTATTTTCACATTCAATATTCGGGGGGTTGCAAGCGTTCTAAGAGAAAAAATTTATTTATTCCGTTTGTTTTGGTCATATCTGTTGTAAATTATATTTTAAAAAAAGAACAGATTGGTTACATTTAAGCAGTAGCTCAATCAAACTTTACTCTGTGCAAAAAATAACAATATAATATTATTAATATTATCTGATATTATCATAATATCTTTGGCACCAGGAGAATCGGTGCACTGAATATGGCGGAGGTTTTACCTCAATCCTGAAGGTTTTCTCATTGTACATGAAACCTAGGCATCCGATTTTGTTGAATGCGGAATAAATTCTAAAATATCACCACATTGAGCAAAATGCCTCCATAAACAGCATAATTAGCAAAGGCTAAAGGTTGTCCATACTAACCAATGTGGCAAACAAGCTCTGTGATCATCATTGCTACAATAATAATAATATTAAACAGCTAGCCATAAGGATGCCTTATTTCTCCATTCTACTCACTCAAATAGAAGCAAAACTCACCTTCAATGAAGTCCTCCAGAGAAACAGAGTAACAGAGCCTTCTGGCACGAGGATCCTTCCATTACTGTTCCATTCAGAGTAACTCCCATTATCCATGTCAGAATCAAACTGCCATCATGTAAATATAACCTAGGCACTTCTAAGTAGGGTTTGGAAGTGTTTTTTTTTTTTTTGTACTCCTATCATTCAGCTGCACACAGTTCATAAAAAACAATCTAACTTGCTGTTAGTCAAGGTTTTAAATATTTTCTGAGGGTCCAATCAAAGTGTGGAAAGTTTATACTGCCTGGAATTGGATAAAAACATGTCAATCAATAGATCAGTACCAGGTTATAGTTCTGCTGGAGAGAGTAAGCCTGTTACAAGTGGCCCATTGGGCCGGTGCTTAACCGCAGTTTCCATGGCATGAAGTGACTAGGAGTATTACCACTCCCCTGGATGGGATGCCAGTCCATCACAAGTATTCCCCTAGCTCTTAGTCAAGTTTCCCTGAATATTTGCTATTTGCTGACTGTATAAATGGGTACATTTATACACCTGGGTGGAGTGAAGCGTGGAGTGTGGGAGTGAAGTTTTTTGCCCAAGAACACACCGCAAAGGTCATGGCCGGGGCTTGAAGTCAGGACCTCACGATCCCAAGTCAAACCTACTTGACCACTGCGCTATCGCGTCTCCATAGTTCTGGTGGGCATGAACTATAACTTAGCTTTATGCAGATATGCCTGAGCAGGCATTAGAGACACTGGATATCAATGACGGATTGTATAAGGTTGTAAGGAACCGCTGAATTCATCGTGAGATGAATCTATGCATAATATAATGGCAGGGAATCCCGCTTTTTTAATACCTGATGACTATAATTGATTGTAGAACGATATAGTATCAATACTATGTGGAATTTTTGCTTCAGAAAACTTTTTTTTTTCTCTACTCAGTTGAGCTACCTTTGGCCTATTATTGCCACTAATGTTGACAATTTTTTCTTTCACAAGAGATCATTGTATATTAGGCAGTTCACACAACAGGCTTGGTCGAGGAGTTTAATTCATACAATTCCTGGGAAACAGGAATGGAACTGAACTCATCCATATTCTATCAAGCTCAGCTTACTAGTTAATATTCAATAACTGATCCGGGTGGTAGAATAGTGTAACTGTGTGCATAAATAGAGCAGCTCCATATCCGCTGGCGTGTACATCTGCTCAGAGGGGTTAATAGGATCACGGTCCCTATCCTGGTCTAGATTCCTGGAGATCGCAAGTAAGGCTTGGGAGCTTATTCCTTTTAATAGTAAAATACAGAAGTTTTCATCTTAGTTCTATCATTAAAAGTTGCAAATAATTTTGAAGACAATGAACTTTTACAAGCAAAACCTGACGGGTTGTCAAAGGACGCATAGCATGAGACAAACCAGCCGCTTGCACATCCAAAGTAAGGGGTATAAATTCGCCTTAGATTAGGGAAACATGAATGCAACACAACTACTGAGGAAAGCATGCAGTACTTAAACTAATCAAAACAGACAATACATTTAGTGGACATGCAAGCTTCTGAATGGGAGGAAACACAAAAGGAATTCACACGAGGGCTGTGCCAATGTTTTTGTTTTTGTTTTTTTTTTAAAGCTGAGGGCTATGGAGTCTATAAACATTACCTTCTGCAGGACTAACTGTGGCATGACCAGAGTAAGAAATGAGACACCCCTGAAGCAACAATGACCATTTTCTGAAAAGAGAGATCATTGCTACCTCTGATCCCAGCCCTTGTCATTGTCCTCCCATAGCAAGTTGTAGTAAATAATTGTGCGCAAGAAGACTATGTCGGTTAGGCAGTGCGAGGAAACCTACTTACTATGCAGTTTCACCTCTATAGGAGAGACAACTTCCCCTCCCCCAATGTGTTTAGTATGTGGGGAGAAACTTTCAAATCGTGCAATGGTTCCTAGCAAACTTAAAAGACAGCTGACAATGAATCACACGAGCAAAACAGCAAGGACACAGAGATTTTTTTTTTTTTTGAACCATCAACATTAAAAAGCAAGAGCAAGTCATTGTAAACTGTCCAAAAGTTTCAGAAAAAACACTCATGCAAGCAATCTAGAAGCTGAGAAAAAGCCTAACAAAATCATTGAAATGATCATATAGCTGACAGCCAAGCCAACTGTCCATACTGTGCTAAGATCGCAAGCAGCTTCTGTCGAACAGCGATGTCAGTAGACACAATGATGATATGTCTGTTCTACGTGGAAGAACTCTTTTGGAAAAAAATCACATCTGGAAGGAAATTTGCCATACAAATGAATCAACAATGTCTGCGGTTACGGTTAGCTATAAGCAAATGTTCCCACGATGGTCTGAACTGAGGTTCCCAGATTTGCGTTCTGGAAAAACTGAACAATATGTGCAAGCATGTAGATATGTGTATAAAGCTCAAAATTGTTTAACATAAATGCAATGGACCTTTCTGACCTGTCAATCAAGTTAAGAATAACTACCAATCAGATTGCCTTGCCTACCCTGACAGCACCGCCATACTGTCCCACATTCAATGCAGACATTAGCTGTGTGTAACAGGAAAGGTGTCTGACTTTATCGAAAATGGTTCTTAAGATGCGCTTGGGGAACAAGTAAAACTGACGAAAGATACCCAGCCCGAAAAGTGTTTGCGCTGGATTAAGGCATGTGGAAGGCCTCCCACTCAACTCAATGTGAATAAGATCAACAATACAAGACTGTTTGCTCGAAGGTAAAGCAAATGAAATGTTGCACCCTTTCACCCTCACTAGTTAGTTACTAAGAATCTATGCATATGTTATTGCTGAGAAGACAGAATTACACCAACGGCATCATTGATGTATACGTTAACATAGGATTGTTTTTCCTCAGTGGACTTCGGCATGCAATACCAGATGTAGCAACAGTTTTGCTTTCCCCCTAGCATTTCCAAATGATGTTAGTGTTTTTGTCATTGTCAACAACGACATTGGGATTGATTAAATTTTTGAAGAGCCTATCGCTTGGAAATGATCATATATAATGCGGTGGCCTGGGCAATAGGCATGCCTTTATCAGACTTCCTGAAGACAGCAATTCCCCTTCCCTTCTCTTCCTACTCCGTCAGCACCAAGGAAAGCACCTGCCGGACAAGCTTCAGTTCAGCACCCCTGGCCTCTGCTCTACATTGGGGAACTCCCTCCATTTGCAGAGTGGCCAATGAGAAGAGCTCTCCTGCAACATTCCTCAGGGGACCACATGGGTGCTCAGGGGACTCTCACTGTCTGCTGCCGGTCCTGCTTTATGTAGCCAGCTCCCCTGAAGGTGACTACATAAAGCGGGACCGGCAGCAGACACTGAGAGGTTGGTCGAGAGAATGTATCCCAAATCCACTACTACTCTTTGTTTACCCTGCCAGAGTCCGATGGCGAGGAGACAGAGGATTTTGAATTTGCTCCTCCTCCTCCCTGATACCTCGCTCTTGTGCAACTGACCTCCCTTGAGGCGGCTGATTCCCCAAGTTTCTTGGTACTGAAAGAGACAGTTCTCTCCCTTCTGCCGGCCAGCTATTGTTAATTTGCATCCATGGTGACGTCCAGAACGTACCTACGGTGAACATTCACGTCAGGCACCCCTGGAGAAAAAAGAACATCACAGTAGCTGGTGCCATAGCTGCACATTGATATCTTCGCTAGGTGGAATATTGCTGCACAGAATGGCCTCATGGCAGCTGGCGCTAAAGCCACACTTTGATATCTTCACTAGGTCGTGTATTCCTGCATGGACTGGCCTCACAGCGGCCTGTGCCTCGGCCGCATATGCATGAGTTCAAGGTTAGCCTTTGGCATCTGATTCCGTAGTCAAGCTCTTCACTGTGGGAGACTGTTGTTATGCTGTTGTGGGGGGGGAGTCTACTGTAATCGTGCTGTTTTGTGGGGATATCTTGACACTCCCAGCTATCCTCTCTTCAAGCTTAGGAGGCTGGAGGATGTGTACCTGTCACAGCCTTGACGCCAAACTGTTGTTGTATGTATTTCTTACTGCTGTTATGGATGGTTTAATTGTGAGCTGGCAGAAAGAAATGGGGCGCAGATTGCGAAACCAGTTCTGGCAGACAACTCGACATGCCCACATTCTTATAGACACTCATATGCATATCAGACACTGCTCCACCCCTCTTCTAGGTGGGCTATATAAGCTGCTTTCCTGCTCCACCTCTGTGGCATAACATTGCTCTGTGACGTGGCATCACACTTGCCTGCTGCAAGATAACATCCCACCACCAACCCCGCATCCATCTGTGGGATCTAAATCTTCCCTCAGAGGTGGGGGATGTCTTGACATCCTCCTTGAGTTCAGTAGACCGCAGGGTGTGTCAGGGCCTGTCTAACATTGTATATATTTGTTACTGCTGCTACTGATGATTTACATGAGAGTTGGCTGACAGGAATAATTTTACCATATTTTTAGTACTGTTAGAACAAAATGTTTCACAACCCTCATGTGAATGCCCTCCATGTTTCCTCTCATTTAGCAACTAGAAGCTCCCAAGCTTTTTGAGGGTGCAGAATTGGGACCGCGTTCAAGCTAACCCTGTTCTAGTCTGCATCTTTGTCCAGTTCAATAGGAACAAGCTCCCAGGATTTGGACTGTGTTCTTGTTAACTCTGTCCAAGTTTGTTCCTCTGCCCAGTTTATTAGGAACAAGCTCTCAATCCTTCAATGGTCATCAGGATTGGAACCAAGTTCCCCTTAAGCTACTCCATCCCCCTGGCGGACAGTTGGGCTCTGGTGAAGTGTGCACTACTGGCAGGCATCCCGAAAAGCCACAGGTTGGAGATCAACTTTGCCCTGCTACGCGCCCAACATCTGAACTGAACTGTGTTTTCCTCATCTGGGTTCTGTCCCATTGTTACTGTATTACCATCCATAAACCTTCCTTTTTACTCAGCCTCCGCATTCGATTCCTGGTCTGGATCATAACAAAAATGCTTGAGACGGTATTCGGGTATTGCGGTGAAGGAGTAGCTAAAGATTTGAGCAATATTTTAAAAATTCATAACTGCAAACACAACTCTACAGTTGAGTATGTTTATATGCAGCTAGTGGAATTTGTACGTATTTGAATTTGACTTTGTACTGCACACAGACAATTCTGAATTATTCATTTTATTGCAGGAAAAATTTTTTATTTCAGCAAAACCAGAAACTTGGTTAAAATTAAACTTGTTTATATCACACATTAACAATTCCCCTGAGCAAATCTATGTAAGAGCCCAACTGAAAATGTTTTCCAGTATAGGGGGTAACACATCTTAAATTAGCATATGGCCCATGTCTACAGAATGAAGCTTGAAACAAGGTGTCTGCAGGTGGTTTTTCCCATTTGAAAATTACTTCTGAATCCTTGAGCAAAGTGCTTAAACTAAATTGTTTCTGTAAATTTCTAGCTGTGTAAAAATCACATATGAGCTGGGTAAATTGCCCTGAGGAAAAGTTTATACTAAGCAAATAAATAATGTACTGTAATTATTAATGCTGGTGCTACAAGAATAGAAGGGTACATTAAATCATCCTGAAAATATTATTTTCGTCCTCATTATTGTACTCCTGCCTCATCTTCCAGAATTTTCACCCTGCCCAGTTTAAAGGTAACCAATCTGTTCTCTTTTTTTTTGGTATAATTTAATAGATTTAATAGATATGACTAAAACAAATGGGAATAAATAAATGAAGACCACAATGGAAAAATGGAGTCACATTTTCACGTTGTGGAGAAGTGATGAATTAAAAATTCAAAACGATCTTAGAAACAAAGCACTGAAAAACATAATTAATTTTTAAATGATATACAATATATAAAATATACAAAAATGCGAAATTTGGACTTTTTTCCTTTGTGGATCATATATCCTTTGTGGTCTTCAAATGTTTTCTCCGAGAAAGCTTGTAATCCCCCAAATTGAATGTGAAAATGGTTTTTGCGACCTGCAAAAACTCCCCGCGCCATTTAAAATACCTCATTAGTATTCATGAGTATGCAAAAATGATGACATTCAAAGCGGATGTGCGCGGTGGACACAGAAATGAAGAGAAGTTGGCCAACGGAAAAATGCTGCGGCCAAAGAAATAGCTGACTGATTTGGCCCGTAAAAGCGCTAGAAAAGGCCAGGAAGAAGATCAGTTGAAGGCCAGGATAAATATAAAAGGCCAAAGTGATCACTGGCTAAATTTTAAAGCCAGGTTTGGAGATATTTCCGATGAAGATGCGGCGAAACTTTTGCTGGATACATAAGTCAACTTGATGCCTGGTGCAAAATGCTCGATTTCCCTGTTTCCTAGCACGTTCAGATTGTTAATGTACTTGAAATCGTCCCATATTTGTAACTACACATACAACGTATTTATAGTTATGAATTTCTAATGCATAAACCTAATTTATTTACTAGCAGTCGCATCTGATGACTGATCTGATGTGGCTTTTCATTCAAATCGCTCATGCATATTAAGTAGTAGGCATGTCGAAATGGCCACGGTCCAGCAGCCACAATGGCTGATCGTAACGATCGAGTGATTACTTTCCTTCAGAATTTATCCTTGTTAGGGGTCGAGGACGACATTACAACCTACACTAAAATCTTTTTATTGGAACAGCCTGGCAAATTATGCGAAAAAAAGTTGAGGATAAGGAACGAATTGGTTACCTTTAAAGTGCTATGATTAAGTATTTTTCCCCCTTCCAAATTTTATATATTTTTGCATATTTGTCACACTTGAATATTTTCAATTATCAAACAAATTTTAATATTAGAAGACGATAATCCACGCGAACACATCATGCAGTTTTAAAACAATCATTTCATTTATTGAAGGAAAAGAGCTATCTAATCCTACCTGGCCTTATGTGAAAAAAGTGATTGCCCCTTGGTCACAAAATCAACCAATTAAACAAAATTAATTAATAATTGGGTTCAATTTCACTAGACACACCCAGGTATGATTATTCCCACTCCTGTTGAATCTAAAAATCACATAACAGAGTGTGGATTGATGCGTGATCTTCAGTGCAGTTTGTTTAGCATTTGTACGTTAGCTTCAGAAAATCCTAAAAATAAATAGCAGATAAATTAAAAATTCAAATGTTTTTTCCTGAACCTCAATTTCTAAATAATTGTTCGAGTCCAAGTTACATGGATTCTTATGATACTGGACCATTTACCAAGGCATGTATTAGAAACAGGCCATAACCTGCAATAAATGGGCTGTAGGTGAGTGAACACCACTGTTGAAATGTTTAGATTAAGGCCATAACTTGATATTTTGACTGGAACAACGACTTGTTTATCAGGAATGATACCTCTAAAGGATTCTGTATGATTATATTGATGTGTTTTGCCAAATATGTACTATTAAATTATTTACACTACCGGTAAAAGTTTTAGGAAACCCCAATTTTTCCAGTTTTTTAATTGAAAATGATGCAGTTTAATATCTCATTGTACTCTGGAACGAAAGCATAGACATGATAGAACAAATTAACAATCGAAGTTAAAAAAGAATTGATGGACTATGTAAATCCCATAGGGCCAGCGCTACCTCTATGGGGTGTTCTGGTTTATGAGGTTAAATAGAGCCTGTCTGGCAATGCGAAGCCGGCAAAAAGCAGTATGTGATGCTACAATCTGAAGAACTCCATGAACTGAAGAAACAAAGAAACAAAGGGCTCAAATTTCTTGGCGCAGCGTGGCATAGCCCACGCAGTGGTAATTTCGTCCAGTGCAGCCCGCGCAGTGGTAATTTCGTGCGATGCAATACCGTGCGCAGCCACTTTGGCAATTTGGTAGACGGACGTGCGCCGAGATGGGTGTGGCGGTGTAGTAGGGGGAGGTGTCACATATTCATCATGATGCAGTGACAATTTCGTGGATCAAGGCTCTGCCAAAATTGCGCAGAGAGCTCGCCAGCTCCAACCTGGTTAGCAGAGCTTAAACAGAAACATTGATTGAAATTCTTGGTACTCATCTTGAAGAACTGAGCCCTCTTATCAAAATATTAACGCTTAATATCTAAAAGATTCAGTAGATTTGAAGAAATTAAAAACAATAATCGACTGTCGGACACGGAGTTATATTGAAACCATCCGATTGTCGGACACGGAAATATATTAAAACCCTGTCCGACTTTCGGACACGTAGACACTGCGTTCAACGCAATCTGTCGTGCGAAAAATTCATTTCGCGTCCAGTGTGCAAGCGGCTTGATAAAATTATTATTGTCACTTAGGTTTTATCATTTTTAGTGGGGAAAAGGAATACAGCCTGATTGCTATGATCTCGAACTGAGTTAAGGTCACATATTGAAAATAAATGTGTAACGTATCTTGCATTGTTGTCCATGCATGTTAATCCCAAAATTTTAAGCAGCAACAGGGTGTAATAATAGGAACACCCTATCCATTGTTTCTCTTCCCAATGATGCAGGCAGAAGAAATAAATGAGCAACCGTCGTATTTCATTCCAACTTCATAAGTTTGAATGATCTGACATAGTTTCGTTTTGAAATTCCATTCAAGTTCGCTAATGGTAATAATTCGCGAATGCCCTAGCTAGCCAGCTAACTCATATTTGTAATGCTTAATATAGACGTAAGCAGTGCAGAAAACATGCCTGAAGCAGCAAAGTAAAATGCGACATTAACGCATCATGCAGATATAGGACAGAGGCTTCTTTATTTCAACATTTTAAAGGTGAGGAGAGGAGCTCATTTTATTGATGAAGATTTGACTCGGCTGTGTTAAACCCACTTACGCCTTCTCTCCTCCCTCTTTGCCACTTGCGCCGGCAGGAGGGACAGAGGCGGGACAGAGGAGTATTTTGCCGGCTCGCCGGGCACGAAAATTGCAAAATACGCCTGGATACACCCCGCTGGCGCGGCGCTCCCCCCATTCGCCGCGCCTGCACCTGGTCAACGAGTTTAGAGCCCAAAGTCTTTGACATCAGTTAGTCTGGAAAGTGTTACAAAGTGTTTCCTGTTTATGATCGCCTGATTAATAATTTCACAATTTATTTACTGAATAATCAAGCCCAATATATAAGTCTGATGACAGCTCACTGATGGGCTACATTGACAACATACTGAAAAGCGATATTGCAGGGATGCAAAAAAATAATGATAACTAGAAAAGGCTAAATTTTCTGGAGAAAATTTGTGTGCTTGCTTCAGCGGGAAAAGTTGGAGGGGTTGGCTTATAAAATGAAGGTGCTTGGAAACTGAGAGGCAAAGGAAATTGCTGAAGAAATGTTGAAAAACTGCTGAAATGTCAGCACAAGTCTTTAAAGCTGAAAGTAATTGTTTAAGGAATTCTGACTTTTCAGCTGCATCATGACCGAGTCTACTCCGCTTCAACCCAGCCGAAAAAAAAAAATGGTGAATTGGAGTCAATAAGGTTGATGCATCTCTCTCTGTAGCTCTGTGCATATCTAGTTCAACGCAGTACATGCTGACAAATTAGCTTTATGGCGGAGCAAACATGGCAGGCCACATTGGCAGACTGACGCAGCTGTTGTTGCTTATAGCTCATTATCAGTGTCTCCCCCAGTTGCGAACTGTACAACGCTGACCTCGCCAAGGAGTGAAATGCTACTATTCGCGGCTCTCTGTTCATTTCTGTGCACTGTGTATTCGCTAGCTAAATAGCTAATCAAGTAGCAAGCTGCAAGATATCGTTAACACGTTGTGATATTACTCACGGCTCCCTTTTTATTTGTGTGCTATTATTAGCTAGTAAGCTCACGAACACGCAGTGCACAGAACGTGTTTGAAACGGGTTGAACTTGAACTTTCAAAGTCAATTCTTTTGCATGATAAATGTGCCTCAGTCTATCAGTAACATTTATGGACAATTTCGACCAGTCAATGTTTTTCATGTCTTTTGTCCTCAATGTTTGTATTCCGTTCACCTGGCTTCAGTGCAAAGCATTGTTAAAATTTTGTAACTGGTTACCTTTTGCTCTAAATCGCCAGAAGAATATATTATTTTATTCACAAGAAGGCATTTCAAAGAATAAAAATGAAATAATAAATCAGGTGGCAAAGTAGGGTCATTTTCTCATAGACTTCAGTAGCATTGAACTTCTTTCTGCAACCACCGACGTCGCCATCTGCTGGCCATTAAATATAATGCAAATTTTTTTGAGATTTCCGCATCGGCCTCACTTTTTAGATCTGGGTGCTGTGTCCATCTTTTTATACAGTCTATGCACAGGACACGATCTACGCATATTTCTTGATGTTGTTATGGTCGTAATACGATATTAGGACATGGAAAATTTTTCTTTTTTCAATCATTATTTTTTAAAGCATGGTATATATGATTGTCTGACGCCTTGTGAAATTTTGATGCAGGAAGTGAGTACCTAAGTTTGCCGTGGTCATCTTTACTCCATTTGCATGCATTATGCAAATTAACCCACATGTCTGGACGTAACATGTGAGGACGCGACTGGTTACGCCCACAACGGTCATTTCAAATTGCATTTCTGATCAGACGAGTCCCGGTAATTTAGTGCAGACAATTGAAACCGTTATTATGGGTACTTCTCTGCAATATTTCATTTCACTTTCTTTCGAAGTATCAACAGACATGTCATGAGCATTTCATGAAGTTGGCTGCCAAATTTTGTAACAAAATATGGCTTTCACAATGCCTTGGCTGACATCAGGACACCACTTTTTCTGCTGCGTTGTTGGACCGACCGATCTGTCTTTTTCTTATGTATATCTTCAATCCGGGAGTGAATAAACATGAACAATGCAAATCATTTAATTCTCTTCAAAAAATTTTATTGACCATTCTTATACAACATAGTTAATTGTACAGTTTAGTATGGAGTGACCCGTATTGGAATTGCCATTACTACAGATGACATAATCAATAGCTAGCTGACATTAACTATGAAACTACTCAATGAGTATGGAAAAGTTACGTCTGCTGGCTTAGCAAGGAAGGCAGTTACGGTAATTTTGATACCAGTATTTCACCTGTTTTAGATATGATTGTGAATATATCTAGCTAGTGCGAACAGTTGCTTGTATATACTGGAATAGTATAATTTTTTTCTGCTTTGCAATTTTTTATTGTATTGTTCTCATGGACCCAACCTGCAAAAAGACCAGTCTTTGCTGCCCTAAATGTGCTCTCTTGGAGCTGGTTTGTACAAACGACGCCACCGAAAATTCTTTCGCTGAGTTTGACGCAGAAGAATGAGATTTGTTTTACAGTCGTATCAATCTTGATCCAAACAATGATAATGCTGAGGCCAGGAAAATGTCCAGCAGAGGGCAGAATTGAACCGCAATACCGCTATGCCACAGTTTATCTGAGCCATTTGAGTTAATGGTTAAAGCATTTGGTCCAACGGAGATTTTAGCTAAGGCGTCTATTACAAACTATTGCCTCTACCTCAAAGATAGTAAGTCCAATCTATGAAATAGAGAAATAGAGATGTTAAAATTGTGTGTGTACTGCCAAAAATGTGGGAACAAGAGCAAGTTATTAAACTGTGTTTTTCAACTTTCCAACTGGAATTTTCTGTCTCATTTAATATAGGAGTTAATGGAATTTCGGTTTGTGCTCCCGTCGCTTTTCGGCTCATGCTGCCAAAACCGTCTGTCCGATTGCTTGCATAGTTTCATTTTCGTGACCAGCACAAATTTTGCTACAACTTGGATATAAAACTATTTATGAGGAGTGAAAACTGTGGGAGTTAATGCAAGTTTAAGAGAAGACTTGATGATGATTTTACAGCTGTTCACCACTCTAACAGTGACGTCATCACACTGTAAGTTCCCAGAATGTATTGTAACAGAAATTATTTTTAAAATTTTTAATTAAAAAAATATAGAAGTGACGAAAAAATTTGAACTGTGAAGAAATTATACAAGCTTAACTTAACATTTTGCAGTTTGAATGACACTTCTAGCTAAAAGTATGACAGAGTGAAAAAATAACAGAAAATAGCTGAATCTACTGAATCAGCACAAAAATGGCTTGATTTAATAGGACCCAAAAAAATGACATTTAGAATTAAATATCTCAAAAACTAAAAAGAAAATTAAAGATCTGTACAGATGCAACATAATTCAGAACAAGCTGCATTTTTTAGAGTTTGAACGGAATCAATAGCTTAAACGGTGCAGGAGGAGTGGGTCGGCCAAATTTAAGCGGAAGAAGAAAAAGAAAAAGAAGAAGAAATAAGAGAATAGAGTGTGCTGCTTCACTGAAGCAAGCACACAATAATAATTAATTAATCCAATACTTTTCCTGAATTCCATCTCCTGTTTTAGCTATTTTTTTCAGCAGTGCAACCTAATTTATTTTCAAATTGCACTTAATCAAAATGTTTACAGTGTTCAGAAGACCAGGCTACATTTGCAGGTAAGAGCAATTGCAGACTCCTTGGTCTTTACTGTCCAGCTTCTGGAAAAGTTGTGAAGAGGCCACAATATGAGATTGCAAGAACGGGCATTAACAAACCACATAACATTCTACTTTAAGATGGAATTTTGAGAAATTTCAGTTATTACCATCCATACAATCTCATATTGTAGCCTTGCTCTTTCATGCAAAGCTATACATCTTAATCACTGATGGCCAAACAGCTTATTGGTAGCCTATTTGCATTTGAAATGAATT
Source organism: Gymnothorax javanicus (assembly GCA_029692085.1). NCBI lineage: Eukaryota > Metazoa > Chordata > Actinopteri > Anguilliformes > Muraenidae > Gymnothorax > Gymnothorax javanicus. The sequence goes on along the minus strand of CM056193.1, from coordinate 159,496,631 downwards.
CCATTAATCGTCTGATTCTTAATTGGAAACAGGTTGAGAGTTAACCTGCAATATGGTAACATCACTGGTTGTAGACAGAGTTCTATTTTTACGTAAGCAAATTTCACACGCGCACTTGAGTCCTCAAAATCGTGTTTGTTAAGACATTTTCTGAAGTGTAACAAGCTGATCGGACACTGACCCAGAAAATATACCGGTTTGTGAGGTGCGGGAATTCAGTTTCTTCAAAACACATTGACATTCTATGTCACCATTAATGTGGATAAGAAAATGCTCGATAACTATTGCAATGAACAAAAATGTAAGATGGCTGCCGGATAGCTCACTCGGTAAAGCATCGCGTTGCGAAGCAGAAGTGACTATCACGTCACGAGTTCGAGCCCCGCTTCGTACCAGCCGGCAGTGGTCGGCAGCTTTTTCAGAGTAGCGCACAATTGGCTATAGCGCTACAGGGTTGCAAATTGGGAAGGGACTGCCGGAAGGGATTACAATAGTTGCCTTGTTCTTTGCTCAAGCGCCTCCTGTTGGCCAGACGGGAGCTCGTCAGGAAGATTCTAAGCCTGGTCATGTCCGGGTATCCTCCGCCCTTGTTCTGAACTTGTGAAGATTCAACCAATGAGTGTATAAGAAGCGGTGGTTGACAGGCGCGTGCTTCGGAGGAGAGCCGCGAACTGTCTACACTCTCCTGAATTGGCAGCAGGGGGTCGCATACGAGCAAGCCTTGTACATAGTTCACCAATTGGGCATTCCAGATTCGGGCGGGATTGGAGATGCCAAATTTAAAAAAAAAAAAAAAAAAAAATGTAAGATGATCCTTGCAACTGAATGAATTAACACTTAATTGCTAAACAGGATGCATAAATAGGTGCAGGTTTGGTGAAGTGATGCGCTTTTAAGGGAAGGTGAGAGCCGGCTTTAGTCCCTCCGATGGCAAGTCCCAAGTGGAAGAGGTTAAGGTCAGTGTTCATGATTCAATAAGACAGAGACTGGGCAAAATGGTATCCATTGGACAGCTGCAGGGCGAAAACCACTGTTGCCCAAAAAGAACACAAAGCTTTGTATTACATTTCAGTCAGACAACTCTGGATTGAATTCAATATTTTTACTGGGCATAAATACTTTACATAATTGAAGCAAGTTTGGCGACAGGCTCTGTCTCAATTTATTAATTCCCTGAAAATGATCTGCCAGATTAATTTCAGGGAATGATAGCAAGACCCCCGCAGGGGATCATAGAAACAGAGCCCACAGGTGGATGTTGGGGAGGTGGTGGGATTGCAAAACTTCATGGGCAGCAGCAGCACAGAGTAGCAGCTGCAGCAGCAGCAGTACGGAGCAGAACGAGCAGCAGCAGCACAAGCAGAAGGAGCAGCAGCAGCACAAGCAGAACAAGCAGCAGCAACACAAGCAGAACGCGCAGCAGTACTGAGCATCAGTAGCAGCAGCGGCAGCACCGAGCAGAATGAGCAGCAGGGAATGATCAGGTAGGCGGGGAGGTTTTAAATAACTCGCTCCATTAGATGAAGAGAGCATGATAATGATCAGGGTTTTGCGCCGCTTTGAGTTGTCTGCCTGAACTAGCTCCGCAGGCTTCGCATCATTTGTCAAAAAAAAAAAAAACACCTTTATGACCACCTTGACTTTGGGATAATATTGATGACTCAAAAGTGGAACTTTTTGGAAGACATGGGTCTTGTAACACCTGCCATAAAACTGACACAGCATTCCACAATAAGAACATCATATCCGCAGTCAAACACGCTGGTTTAGTGTTATGGTCTGAGGCTGCATTGCTGCCATGTGTAAACGATGCGCAAGTACTATAATGTTACGTACGCAATGTTTCATGCACACATTGGAATGTATAAAAATCACCGTGACTTGAGAATGAGCGGATCATGCCGCCAATCCTCGACCAGCTGCGAAAATGTGCGAGTTGTCCGGCAAACTCCGTCATTTGGTGTCCAAGAACACAAAGCACTGAAACTCGACAAATGTGCCAAAATAATTTTTACACTCAACCTCCTGAACTATGTTAGATAAGTTCAGGTAAGGCAAGATTACATGAGGTAAGATTACAATAAAACATATTTCTTCTGTAGTTAGAGCATCTATGTGCATAATGTTTAAAATCAGAAAGATGCAACAAAAACACATTTAAACTAATTTCCCCCATATTATAAGCCTTACTGTGCCAAAACCAAAGTAGAAAGTAAACTGAAAAGTACTCTCTGTAATGTGACATGGAGATGTTAACACGCGTTAGAGATCGCACAGTTGCCAAGGCACAGACATTCATGATTCAAAGGAAGGGAGGCGCACTCTCATCCCCCCTGGAAAGAAAATGCAATGTCGGATGAGCATATTAATTTTGAATGTGGCCTTTTAAAGGCTGCGTTATATTGGCAGTGTGTAATTGCTGAGCAATGGCTGCTTTGGTACTGCTGGAGGACATTGTGAACAGTTCAATTCGGAGGGAGTGTGTGTTTAGAGATCACTGCTTTTTTTTTTTTTTTCAGAGTAGCGCACAATTGGCCACTGTGCTACAGGGATGCAAATTGGGACGGGACTGCCGGGAAGGGAAATTTTAAAAAAAGGTTGCTTTGTTCGTTGCTCAAGCGCCTCCTGTTGGCCAGAATCAGGAAGATTCTAAGCTTGTTCATATTCGGGTATTCTCCGCCCTTGTTCTGAACTTGCGAGGATTCAACCAATGAATGTAAAAAAGCAGAAGTTGAAGGGCACGTACTTTGGAGGAGAGCCGTGAACCGTTCCTCTCTCCTGAATTGGCAACAGGGGGCCGCATACGAGCAAGCCTTGTACATAGTTCCCCAATTGGGCATTCCAGATTCGGGTGGGATTGGAGATGCCAAATTATTTAAAAAAGAAAAAAAAAACAAAACGAGATCACGCTGACTTGTAGGCCCAAGATGATGACTGGTTATTGAGCCAATTCAAATTGCCAAAAGAGATCATTCTGCATCGGGTATCTCCCACTCATCACTGAGCCACGCCATGCCAGCCTTATGGAACGGCCTAATCCGTATGACGCCAAGATACATAAGATTTCTTTACAATGTGGCTGAACAGGCAAACATTAAAGTGCAATTTGCAGCGATGAGCCAATTTCCAGTTGTTATCGGAGTGATCGACTGCACTCACATTGCTATAAGGGCACCATCGGAGAATCAATTTGCTTATGTGAACAGAAAGCACTTTCACTCCATAAACGTACAAATAGTTTGTGATGCGCAAATCTGCCTCAAATGTAGTGGCACAGTGGCCTGGCTCAACACATGATTAATTCATCCTACGGAGTAGTAGTTTTGGGAATAGACTTCAAGCAGGGGTTGTGCTGGATGGTTGGCTTCTAGGTAATGTACACTGCTGGTTGCTCTTAAATATAACATTGATTCTTAACTGATTTAAACTACTTTTGGACCGTGTGTAAAACAGCAGGGGGACACCTTTAAATAGGTACATGATGACATTACGGTGGTTACCTCGGGGACTACTCACAAAATAAGTCAAATTTTAAACAAAATTGCATTAATTACACTAATGATGCTGCGTTGATTTGATTTGATCATGTGGTTATTGTGGCCTTGGGTGACCATGGTTACTAGCTCAAAACCTGGCTCCTCCAGCCACTCACCAACCCCCAGACGGCACAAGATCGGCAATGACCTCTAAGCTTGGGCATGGTCAGTTATTGAATGGACCATAGGGCAGTTAAAAGGCCGGTAGCACTGCCTGGACAGCACTGACGGCATCCTGCTGTACACCCCACACAAGGAGCCTCATTTATAAACGGTGCGTAGGCACAAAAAAGATACGTACGTTACTTTCTTTGCAGATTTATGATTTATAAAAACAAACTTGACATTAAAAAAAGGGAAATTATTAAGATTATGCACAATGTCAATAAATTCAAAGTCCATCCTGATTAAATAAATGAAAATTCCATGCAATTTATTTTACCCACAGGTTAATAAATTAGGTTTTTTTCCACAAAATGTCATTTTTATTTTTTTGTGCGTACATATTATTTAGGTATGAAATCCACACAAATTTTTATAAATAAGGCCCAAGTTGTGCCGCATTGTACTGGCATGTAGCACGCTGCACAATGCGGTAAACTAATGTGCTATTCCTGTACCTCAGGAGCTGCAAACGGATGAACCAGACCCTGGCCCTGCATCTCACAATGAGCCCAATGCAGCAGCTAGGCAGTGCCGTTTGGATGCGACTTATTTTGTTAAGAACGTCAGTCATCCTTTTTAATTCAGTGCATATATCTTTCATTGTATTGACGATCTCTCTGTGACTCCACCACAGCATTAGTGAGGACACGGGCAGACTGGCGTCCCTCAGTTGCCGAGGCCCGGGGTGCCTCGAATCCGTGCGCCTCCGGGTGTGCATGGTCAGCCGCTGTGGAATCCCCTGCCTAAGGTCCATGGTCTCTTCTCCCCCTGTCTCTGCCTGGCCCGTGTTGGCAGATGGCAACATTTCCCTGATGCTGCACTTCCCAGTTTCCACATTATCTGTGACAAAAAAATTACATTACTTTCTGAAACTGTGTGTCCAGCTTTCTTATTGTACATAAAGTGAATGTAACATATACAATGGGCTCCAAAATTACTGGCACCCCTGACAGGCAAGGCACAAATAATACAAAGAAGATACAAACAATATACAGTAACTATAGAGAAACAGAATGTACAAATGTGTGAGATACTTTATTAGTATTTTGATGGAAAAAAATCATAACAATAATTTAATACAAAACATTTTCAACAAAATCAAGGTTTCATAATAATTGGCACCCTTCATTTGGTACTTCGTGCAACCACCTCTCGCAAGGATAACATCATAGGGGGTAATTCCATATAAAATCAACCAAATCTATTAAAAAAAAGTCCCCACCAGACCCCCTTAGAATCAGCTGATTTTTATAGTACAATGACTTCAGTGTATTTAATGAATCCTTGCCAAATTTTACTTGATTGTGAATAATTTTTTGATTTACAGGCTCTGAAAGTACACAGGGCTGGGGGTTCATTGCATTTTTGAGCCCTCATAACTTTATGTGTATTTAAGATAGCTAAATGAAATTTCCAGTGCTGAAAGACATATTGGAGCACTAATAAAAACTGCTATTAAATCAATCATATACCCATTCTAGGTGTCACAATCTTAAACCAAAATCTGGATTTTTCTCACAAGATTTGTTCTGTAACCCACTTCAAGCTTCAATATCATGTGAACCATAAAGTTTCAATAGTAACACTGCACCATTTTAATAACTATGATATAGGGTTGTAAAAATAAATGTTGGAACCATGGATGTGTCAAGTGTTCACCAGAGAAAACTAGAAAAAGTGTGCCCTAGGAAAACTTCGAGGGGTCATGTCACCATGTGGGATAGGCCGATTATCAAATAAAGTTATGGCATAGGAAAGATCTCATTTTAATCTACATTTTGACACCAGTCTCATCTTCTAGCCATGATTCCTTCTGTGCCAAATAAATTTCATACTTGCCAATGTAGCTCAAATTTTCAACAGTTCCTAACAAACAATCAGTTGGAGGACACTGATTTTTAATCAAATCAGTAAATGATTTTGTTTCGTTCCATTGGAACATTAATATTATGCAATATTTTTCACGTTGTTATTCAGAGTTTCTCTACAAATATATTTTGCTGAATTTTTTAAAGTAATGTTTGTGCATTGCCAGTCAGGGATGCCAGTTATTCTGGAGCCAACTGTATGTTTTCTTGTAAGTGGTCAAAATTCAGCTGCAAGTTTGAGTCATGCTGTATTTTATTTACATACCGGGATTACCACACATGTCTGAGTCGCCCTCATGTGCTGGCAGGATGCCAGAAAGTGATCTCTCCAATTCTTGCAGCCAGTCTTTCTTCCTGCGGTGTCACCTCCGGCTTTCTGCGGCTGTAACACTGTGTCAATGCGCAGCTACCAGTCTTATCACATTGACTTTGATGTTGGATCATTTTTTCTTTATTTCAGCTATTGTGCAAAACTCATTGTGAGCATGCTGCGTTTACTGCATTTTTTGGACTCTGCCATTTGACACTTGTTGCTTATTCCAGAGGAAAGACCACCGAATAAAATATTTTTTTCTGGCTTCCACCTCAGAAATGAGCACCTCAATTTCACATTCAGTGAAATTCTTCCTTGTTTGTGCTTTTTCCTGCTCGATTTGCCATGGTTGTTTGGACAGTGAGTGAAAGTATGGGCCGTATTTATGGTCACTTGCACAGATATTAATGGGAGGAGACAAGGCAGCCCAAGTGGTACGTGCAGTTGTGCTCAATTCTGTGTAAATTGGGATGTATAAAGGAAAGGTGCCTAGGAACAGGCATGTGCTCAGTTTTATACATGAGGAAATTTCTGAGTGTATGTACTTTTCCACTTTTGTGAGGATGCCATAGTATGAAAACTGGGCAGTCATCCATACATGAGGCCCCTGGGCAACTTGCCATTAAATGATGGAATCATGAATTTTGCTCTCTAGAAAAAAAATCCTGAAGAAGATTTTTCAGCGATCAGTTTGTGACCTAAAGCTCAAGAACAGTTGGGTTATGCAGCAGGACAAATATCCAAAGGACACAAGCAAGTCCACTAGCAGTTAAGGAACAAAAATGAAGGTTTTGGGGTGGCCCAGTCAAAGTCCTGACTTGAGTCTAATAATGATGCTGTGAAATGGCCTTCAACAGGCAGTTAAGTTCAAAAACCTTCTGTTGTGGTAGGATTAAAACAATTCTGTACAAAGAGAGTGGGCCGAAATTCCTCCACAGCGATGTAAAAAACATTTATCGCAAACATTTGATTGCAGTTGCTGTTGCCAAGGGTGGCACAACTAGCTATTAGGGTTAAGGGACCAATTAGTTTCTTCACGTGGATGATATTAGTTTGAATAAAACTTTACCTTCAGAAAATGAAACGATCATTTAAAAGCTACATGTTGTGCTTATTTATGCTGTATTTGTCTGACAATAAAATTGTTTGGATTATCTGAAACCTTTATCTATGACGGGCAAAATTAAAGGAAGTCAGGAAGGGGGGCAAATGCTTTTTCACAGCACAGTTGGTCAAGCCATTTTATTGTAATTATATGCAACACATGCAGTCAGTTAAATCGATAACAGATTCAGGTGCCATCTGTTTTGCACATTCAATTCTCAGAGAGCGTGAGGGCAGAATGAGGTAGCTATCAAATCATTGAGCCACAAAATCTGTGTGAATGGAGTAGCTTACAGTCTGGAGAAAAAAGCAGCAACAACACTATTCAATTAAGTTATTGTAATTTTTCAATTTTAATGTCACATCGTAGTACTGAACTTGCATCCTTATACCGCATTTCAAATTTTCGTTGATGAACCAGAATGCACACCTTAAGGTTTCTGTGCTGGCCTCAAACATAGTCTCCCAATTACAACCCCAAATCCAAAAAAGTCGGGATGAAGTGGAAATTGTGAATAAAATCAAAATGCAATGACTTTCAGATCACATAAGCTAATATGTTATTTATAATAGAACATCGATAACATTTCAAATATTGAAACAGACATTTTACATTTTTATCCACAAAATGAGCTTATTTCAAATTTTCTGGCTGCAACAGATCTCAAAAAAGTTGGGACATAGGCAAAAGAGGGCTGAAAAAGCAATTAATATATAAGAGAATCAGCTGAAAGAACATTTAGCAAGTAATTAAGTTAACCGGCATCAGGTGTGTAACATGATTGGCTATAGAAGGGATGTCTTAGAGAGGCTGAGTCTCTCAGAAGTGAAGATGGCCAGAGGCTTTCCAACCTGTGAAGGCTTGCGTAAAAAAATTGTGGAATACTTTAAAAACAATGTTCCTCAACGTCAAATTGCAAAGGCTTTGATGGTCTCATCATCGACAGGGCATAACATCATCAAAAGATTCAGAGAAACTGGAAAAATCTCTGTGCGTAAGGGACAAGCCCGAAGACCTTTACTGGATGCCTGTGATCTTCGGGCCCTCAGATGCCACTGCATCACTCACTGGCATGATTCTGTCATTGACATTACTAAATGGGCCCAGGAATACTAGCAACTAATCATTCAATCCAAGATGGCAGCACGTCTACCAGTCAACTTCATGTCCTTGTGCTCTCTTGTCTAAATGTGAAAATGTTTTAATGCTTATTGAAAGTTTTAATACTTATTGTATGGGGTAGCTGTATCTAAGCAGCAAGTTAACTGTTAAGTTTTATTCTCACTGTACTTGGATAACACAAGTGGAGTTTTCCACAATTGGAGCCTACCTGTTCCTGTGTTTCCCGATTACCTGGCGTCCTGTTCTGTGCAGCTAATCCTGTGCCTCCTGTCCTGTTCTTTCCAAAGTGCAGCAATAATCCAGTTTGTGCCTCCTGCCGGACAGATTCTGCACCTTCCGCTTTTGACTTTTGTCCAACATTTGTATATTGTTGTGGACCCAGTGGACACTGTCGTTGGCTTTTGTCCAACATTTGTATATTGATCGCCGCATGGATCACTGACTGACGCTCCTTTCATTTCACTGTGCAATGTGGGCGTTAAATATGTCAACTTTTATTGTTTTATTCTGCCTTCTGTCTATCCTGGACTGTGAGGAGTTAACTCCTCACATAAACATAAAAGGAGTTAACTTCCCATAAATACTCAGCAGTGGGAGTGTTTGCTAATGATGTCAGTGACCATTGTGTTGTAGTAGCTATAAGAAATACAAAAATTTGGAAAGGTAATCCACGCATTGTTATGAATAAAAGATTTTGCTGAACAGGGTTTTTTGTATGATTTATTTTACTTTGAATGGGATAAAATTTTCCTTATTGACGATGTTGAAAGTGCATGGACATACTTTTCTCGTGGTTTTAGAGAAATTATTGATAGACATGCTCCTTTGAGTAAATACAGGGTGAAGGGCAGGGATAACCCCTGGTTTTCTACGGAGTTATCCAGTCTCTTGCATGAGAGAAACAAGGCCTGGTAAAAGGCAAGAATGACAGGATCCGACATTGATTGGCTCTATTTTAGGTGCCTAAGAAACCACTGTAGGTCACAAATTGAAACCTCAAAATCTGAATATTATCTCTCAGTCACTACTGAAAATTTAAAAAAATCAAAGAAAATTCTGGAAAGCAATTAAATCCTGTTCTACTCTGGGTAAACATAATGGGTAAACAGACCTCCCATGTTGAACTGTTTCAATGAGCATTTTGTGTCCTGTGGTTTCCTCTATGATTCTCTCTCAAAATCTGCTTCTGCAAATGTTGCAGTGTGTGAGTCAGATCAGGCTGGCATAAGTCGACCCTTCTTTTTTACTTAATTTTCTGTTGATGAAGTGCGTGAAGCTTTAGGCGGGCGAGATACTAAAAAATCTGCGGGTCCTGACAACTTTGAACCATTTTATCTAAAATCAGCTGCAATCTTTATAGCAGAACCACTCACTTATATTTTCAATCTCACAATAACAACTAATGTGATTCCTAAAATATGGAAATCAGCCTATGTTCTCCCTCTGCTAAAAGGGGGAGATGCTACTTCATTAAATAACTAAAGGCCAATCTCTAAATTGTCAGTTCTCGCCAAAATCCTTGAACAGCTTGTAAGTGAACAGTCAAAGGATTTTTTATGCAAAAACGACTTACTAAGTAATCACCAGTCTGGCTTCAGGAAGCAGCATGGCACTATTACTGCGACTATGAAAGTAGTCAATGACATCATTGGCATATTGGATTAGAAACGGAGTTGTGCAGCTCTGTTTATTGACCTGACCAAAGCTTTTGATATTGTTGACCATTCTATTTTGCAACACAGGTTAACGAATATTGGAATATCCAACCAGGCTGTGGGATGGTTTGCAAACTATCTCTCTGAAAGATCTCAATGTATCCAATTTGATGGGCTCACTTCTAACTAGTTAAATATTAGAAATGGAGTACCCCATGGGTCTATTTTGGGTTCTCTGTTATTTTCAATTTATGTTAATAATTTGGGACAAAATGTAGAAGGTGCGAATTTTCATTTTTATGCGGATGATAGAGAGTGATCTATTGTGCTGGTTCCACCATTATACAGGCTCTTCCCAAATTGCAGAATGTTTTAATATTATACAGGCTCAACTTATTTAAAGTTGGTTTTAAATGCTGACAAAGCAAAAGTAATGCACTTCTCAAATTCCACACAAAAGTCAGTAAGCACTGAGGATATTATTACTGCTGGGGGAAAGAAGTTAGAAGTTGTCTCCAGTTTTAAATATCTCGGTATCTGGCTTGATGACTGCCCGTTTTTTAAACCCCAGGTTTAAAAAATCTGGTTAAAAAATTGAGATTGAAGGTGGGGTTTTATTATAAAAATAAGCACTGTTTCTCTTTTGAGGCAAGAAAGAAACTGGTTTCTGCTACTTTTTTTTATCAGTTGATTGATTATGGTGACCTTTTATACATGCATGCACCTGCACATTGTTTCAAAAGTTAGATAGTGTTTATCACAGTGCATTGAGATTTGTGACAAATTCTAAAGCCCTTACTCACCATTGTACTCTTTCTGCCAGGGCTGGTTGGCCATCTCTGACCATGCGTCGGCTCAGTCATTGGTATTTGTTTATTTATAAAGCTATTTTAGGTAAACTCACTTTTTATATTTGTTCCTTGATTGCTCTGAAATCTGACTGTAGATATGATTTGAGATCTAAAGATGTGATTTTATTGTCTGTCCCAAGTACACGGACCAATTTGGGAATGAAAGCTTTTAAGTGCCCTGCTCCCCTCACCTGGAATAATCTTCAAAAAGATTTGAAACTAAGCGAATTAGTTTCTTTGTTTGATTTTAAATTTCTTATTAGTACAATGGTGAATAAATCGGTTGGCACCTGTTGATGCCCATAGTTATTTAATGTAAGTCCACTGTTAAATGAATATTTTTTTATGACCATCGGTGCTTGAAGTTGTCTACATCTTAGTGTATACATTGTATGTTTTCTTGTTATTGTCATGTTATCTGTAATACCTGATGCTGCCATTTTGGCCAGGTCTCCCTTGAAAAAGAGATCATGGATTTCAATGGGACTACCTGGTAAAATATGGGTTAAATTAAAAAAAAAAAAAAAACAAGAAACCACTGTCTGTAAACACAGTCTGCCGTGCCATCCACAGGTGCCAGCTAAAACTCTATCGTGCAAAAAGTAAGCCATTGTTGAGCATGATCCAGAAACGCCACCGTGTTCTGTGGGCCAAGGCTCATTTAAAATGGACTGTGGCAAGGTGGCAAAGTGTTCTGTGGTCAGACAAGTCAAAATTTGACATTCTTGTTGGAAATCATGGACGTCGTGTCCTCCGGGCTAAAGAGGAGAAAGACCACCTGTTCTGTTATCATCGTTCAGTTCAAAAGCCAGCATCTCTGATGGTATGGGGATGCATTAGTGCATATGGTGTGGGACACTTGCGTGTTTTAAAAAGCCGAAAAAAGAACAAAAGTCCGCACACCATTTAAATAGCTCCCCAAATGAGTTTATTATCCGCAATGTTTCGGCCCACGTGGCCTTCGTCAGGTGCACTTCCAAACAAATGACGGGGTGGGGGTGGGGGTTTATATACACTGGAAAATGGGGCACACCAAAACAGGGTCAAATTACAATTGGTACAGCCAAGAACTCGGGAAAACAAAAAAATTATAATAATAAAATTAATAATAATGACTGATCAAGCCCCATAGTGCCCACAATTCCAAACACCACAAGTATTTTATATAATATACATCAGAAAAAATGTCAATACTACAAAGTATATTCAACAATAGTCATTTCCTACAAACATTGCCTGAAACAAAGGATACAGTGGCATTGTCTGGAATGCATATATCCACATATCAAGTGCGAGATAAAACACTTAGTAGGTACACATGCTGAGAAATGTGCATAGATTCAGATTCAAAAGTTGAACAGAAACACAAAGACAAAATCTAAAACTGTCATGAGTAGTAGTTTATAAAAATGGTTTTATATCAAACTCCTCTTTCAAACCAAATGGAGCCATAGTATTCAGTGCATAGATATAATAGGTCTCTCGTTGTAAAAGTAATTTTTTCGTAATCTCCACCCCGAGGTGGTCGATTCACTTTTTCAATCCCCATATACCGTAGGGCACTGATATTGTGCCCTGCCGTTTAAAATGTGCGGCTACAGGATTGCACTCGTCACCACTCCAAATACTGCTCCGGTGCTCACAAATGCATGTGCCTAATTGTCTGCTGGTTTTACCTATGTTATGACTTAAAAATCACAACAAAGAAAACCAGCAATGACAACTTAAACAAATTTATTCTTCACTGATATTAAAAAAAACTTCTACAAATAATCCACTGTTTAATCTTATAATAACACTCTAATGCCACCATGTAACTCTGTTGCCAAAACAAAAACTCTGCCTCTACTGACCAAAATCACAGCATTTATATAGACTAGCAACATTCTGGAAAGATCCACAGGATTCCTGGGTAATCCTGCCCCCTCCAGGCAGGAAGATGCCAGAAGCCTCTAGAAAGCACTAGTCTATTTCAACACAAAGAAGTGGAATTGCATCAGATCATGTTTTTCTACAGACATACCACCAGAGGGTGCTAAATGATAACCAAAATAAACAAATCGCTGACCAGTCATAATGGGCATTTAAACAGTGTCTAACAAATCTCCATTTACAAATGATATGCAGTGCTGTACACACAATACTCATACATAACACCTCCCCTCTTTACAGCTTTATACACAGCTTTATAATCAGTATAATCTTGAACTTAACACAAAAAGCATCATTGATCATTATAACAATCATATACATAACAACCAGTGCAATTTTCACAATCAAATAGAAAAGTAAAATAACATTCGAGAAAGTGTTATTCCAGATGCTTTTTCCCTAATGTGAGAAATATCCAAATCATACTCTTGCAAAAGTAAACTCCATCTCAGTAATCTTTGATTCTTGTTTTTGATCTTGTGCAAGAATGTGAGCGGATTGTGATCACTGAAGACCTTGATGGAAGTAGCTGAACAAGTCAAATAGACTTCAAAATGTTGTAAAGCCAAAACAAGTGCCAAACATTCTTTTTCAATTGTTGAATAGTTTTTCTGATGTTTATCAAACTTTTTGTAAAAGTAACAAACAGGATGATCTACTCCATCAGTGTCTTCTTGCAGTAAAAGTGCGCCTGCACCAATATCACTGGCATCAATAGCCAACTTGAACTCCTTTTTGAAATTAGGAGATAAAAGAACTGGTGCGTTTTTGAGGATAGCTTTCAGTTGGTCAAATTAATTTTGACATTTTTCATCCCAAACAGATTTTGCATTTTTCTTCAGTAAATTTGTCAAAGGTTCAGAAATGATAGAGAAATTTTTACAGAATTTTCTGTAGTAGCCAGCCATCCCTAGGAATCTCATTAGTTGCATTTTAGTTGTAGGCTCAGGAAATTCAGTGATAACTTTTACTTTTGCATCAATTGGTTTGACTTGACCCTGTCCTACAATATGACCTAAGTAAACAACTGTAGCTTTACAAAAGTCACTTTTAACAAGGTTGATAGTCAGCTTGGCATCACTCACTCTCTGAAAGAAGTTTCTGATGTAGGTGAGGTGCTCTTGGAAGCTGTCGCTGGTCATGATAATGTCATCAATATAGGCCTCACATCCTGGTAGTCCAGCGATCACCCTGTTAACCAGACGTTGGAAGGTGGCTGGAGAATTTTTCATTCCAAAGGGCATGACCTTGTATTTGTATAATCCATCTGGTGTGACGAAGGCAGAGATCTCATTTGCTCTGTCTGTTAGAGGGATCTGCCAGAGGCCCTTGAGGTGATCAAATTTGGTGACGTACTTTGATTGTCCAACTTTGTCAATGCAGTCATCAATCTTGGGAATAGGATATGAGTCCGTTTTTGATAGAGCGTTCGCATTCCTGTAGTCCGTCACCATTCTATATGTTCCGTAGGGTTTCGGAACTAGGATGCATGGAGAATTCCAGTCACTGTTACTTTGTTCAATAAAGTCATTTTCAAGCAGATATTTGACTTCTTGTTTAAGGTATTTCTGCTTCTCTGGATTCATTCTGTAAGGATGCTGTTTTACAGGCTTGGCATCATCTTGTAGGATGACATCATGGTAAACCATATCAGTCCTTGATGGAACATCAGGGAATATGTGACTATATTCAACTATGAGATGCTTTAGCTGTTGTTGTTGAAAAGGGTCCAGGTGAGACAACTTGCTGTCAATATTTTCAAGAATATCTGAATTTTCAAGTTTGGCTGGACAAGTTTCATTTTCCAAGGGGCAGTCACAATCTTCTTCAGAATTTTCCAGTTCAATTGTATTTACCACATTGACTGGCTTTTGCTGAGTGTCTCTGTCAATGTATTCTTTTTGCATGTTGATGTGACACATTTGTTTTTGTTTCCTCCTTCCAGGGGTTAAAATGACATAATTAAGATCACTGACCTTTTTGAGGACAGTGTAAGAGCCAAAATATCGGGCTCTTAGAAGGTTTCCAGGCACTAATAAAAGCGCCAGGACTTTGTCACCAGCTTTTATCTTTTAACTTCTATCTTGGGAATGAAGGTCATATCTGGCTTTCATTTTGCTGAGCCTCTTTGAGATTAGACTTAGCAAAGTCACAAGCCTTAGACAGACAATTACGGAAGTCAGAGACATACTGAAGCAAGCTCATTGGGACCTCATCCTCAGCCAGCAACTTTTGCTTCAGAAGCTTCAGAGGTCCACGGAAGGTATGCCCAAAAACAAGCTCAAAAGGACTGAACCCAAGAGACTCCTGAACAGCATCACGGGCAGCAAACAGAAGAAGATGGACACCTTCATCCCAGTCTTTCTCTGTGTCAAGGCAGTAGGTCCTTATCACGTTCTTCAGGGTTTGATGGAACCTCTCCAAAGCACCTTGACTCTCAGGATGGTAAGCTTAGGACCTGTATTGTTTAATACCAAGCTCATGCATAACTTGTTGAAATATGCCAGACATGAAATTTGACCCTTGATCAGACTGAATAGACTTAGGAAGACCAACAAAGCAGAAAAACTTGCTTAGAGCCTTGATGATAGTCTTCGCCTTGATATTACGAAGTGGAATTGCCTCAGGAAACCGGGTGGAAGCACACATGATAGTCAGTAGGTACTCACAACCAGATCTAGTCTTCGGCAATGGTCCAACACAATCAATGATGATTCGACTGAAAGGTTCTTCAAAAGCAGGAATGGGCTTTAGTCGAGCCTTTGGAATATTCTGGTTCGGCTTCCCAACCATTTGACAAGTATGACAGGATTTGCAGTACTCCTGTACATCGGACCTCATGGAAGGCCAGAAGAAATGATTCCTGACATGTTGAAGGGTCTTCTTGATACCCAAATGACCTGACATAGGATTGTCATGGGCTAGACTAAAAGTTTCTTGACGATAAGACTTTGGAAGAACAATTTGATGGAGGATCATCCACTCTTCATCTGCAGAAACATCAGGTGGACGCCACTTTCTCATAAGCACACCATTTTTGTACTAAAAACAGACAGGAACTTGAGTAGCCTCTTGTTCACTTGCAGCCTGTGGTAGAAGATGCGCTAGATCACGAGCTTGTTGTTGCTCCTGAATAAGTTGTTTCCGAGACAGAATGTCATTAGAATGACCTGACAAGGACAAGTCTGAAGATTTCCCACACATCTCAGGACTGGAAGGTTCCTGGTGAAAAGGCTGCCCAATGAAGGTGTCAGCCAGGTTGAAGTCCAGGTCAGCATAATCTTGAATAGCCTTTTTGGCCATAGAGCGAGTAACTGCACATGAAGGATAGGAAGGTCTGGAATTTCCTCCTCTATAGAGTCAGATTCTTGATCAATCAAAGGAGTGTCAGTTACAACAGGGTAGGGCACAACCTTATCCCCAGCTAGATCATTACCAAGAAGCAAATGAACACCTTTGAAAGGAAGAGAAGACCAAACACCAACAGTAACAGGCCAAGAGACCAAGTCTGATTTGAGATGAACATTATGGAGAGGTACACTTGTAAAACCACATTCTACTCCTTGAATAAGGACATTAGCCTGAGTAGACGTTTTGTCCAAAAAAGGCAGAATATCTGCAAGAATAAGAGATTGGGAAGACCCAGTATCCCTTAGAATTCGAACAGGAGCAGATGAGGACAAATCATGTGAAAGTGAGACAAAACCATCGGTGATGAATGGCTCAAAACCCTCCATAACAGAATCAGACACAGAAGGTAGAGGATCAGACAAACTGACCTTTGATACAAGATACATCAATAGAATCCCTTACATACGAGGGAAGAGTGGTGACCCAGGGTTTGAGACAGAAATCCACAAAGATGGAAATGTTAGAAGTAAGAGACCCAATTCCACTAATAATACTTAAGGGATTCTATTGATTTTATCACTAAACTGAAGGCCATACAGTTACCCACTGAATGTATTCTTGTGACCATGGATGTCTCTAGTCTCTACACTAATATTCCCCATGGGGGTGGTATTGAGGCTGTTAACACTTTTTTGAATATGAGGCCACATACAGATAAGCCTAGTACGGTGTGTATTTCTGACCTTACTGAGACAGTATAGACCACGAACTATTTCCTTTTTAAAAATGAATTTTACCTGCAAATGAAGGGGACAGCAATGGGTAGCACTATGGCACCCCATTATGCTAATGTGTATATGGGATACTTCGAAAACCGATATGTCTATAACCCTGATGTTAACGCCTTTGTCTCCAAAATCCTGTTATATCAGAGGTATATTGATGACTTTTTGTAATTTGGACAGTAAATGAAGCATCTTTTATGGCGTTTCATCAATATCTTAACTCAGCCAATCCACATCTAACTTTTACTTTGGAGTTTAGTCGCACCAGCACTTGTTTTCTAGATGTGCTGGTTATTAAACAAGGTGACTCCATCTCCACCGACCTGTTCCGTAAGCCTACGGACAGGAACACATTACTGCGCGGTGACAGTTTCCACCCCACGCATTTGAAAAAAATCCTACCGATCAGTCAGTTTCACCGAGCCAGGAGAATCTGCAGCTCGGACCCTCTCTATCAGAGGCAATCATCTGATCTCAATAAGAGATTTTGTGAAAGGGGGGTATAATAATGAATGGATCGAACAGGCTGCTAATCGCTTTAATAATACGACACAGGAGGAGTGCCTACAGCCCAAACCCAAAGTTCACAAGGACCATACTCTTTTATGTTTTACTAAATGCTCTCCTACTGGCTTTGAGTTTGCTAAGGTAATTCGCAAGCATTGGTACATAATCGAATCGGACCCCAAACTAAAACACGTATTTAAAGAACCCCTTTCCATTGTGTATAAGTGACCTCCCAACCTTAAAGATCTTTTAGTGAGGTCTTACACCCCGGAAAGGAGAGACACCTTTCTGAACGTTTTACCCGAAGGCAATTGTAAATGTGGCAATTGTGTACAATGTGGCTATACCATCCGAAGCAAGACATACACGCAACCCCATAGTGGCAAGTCTCTCAGAGTTCGTGGTGTGATCACCTGTAACAGCACACATGTTGTTTACCTCATTAAATGTCCTTGCAGCCTGAGCTATGTAGGTAAAACCAGCAGACAATTACGCACACACATTTGTGAGCACCAGAGCAGTATTCGGAGTGGTGACAACGCAATCCCGTAGCCGCATATTTTAAACGAGCAGGGCACAATATCAGCGCCCTACGGTGTATGGGGATTGAAAAAGTGAATCGACCACCTCGGGGTGGAGATTACGAAAAATTACTTTTACAACGAGAGACCTATTATATCTATGCACTGAATACTATGGCTCCGTTTGGTTTGAATGAGGAGTTTGATATAAAACCATTTTTATAAATTTCTACTCATGACAGTTTTAGATTTTGTCTTTGTGTTTCTGTTCAACTTTTGAATCTGAATCTATGCATATTTCCCAGCATGTGTACCTACTAAGTGTTTTATCTCACACTTGATATGTGGATATATGCATTCCAGACAATGCCAATGTATCCTTTGTTTCAGGCAATGTTTGTAGGAAATGACTATTGTTGAATATACTTTGAAGTATTGACATTTTTTCTGATGTATATTATATAAAATACTTGTGGTGTTTGGAATTGTGGGCATTATGGGGCTTGATCAGTCATTATTACTAATTTTATTATTATAATTTTTTTGTTTTCCCGAGTTCTTGGCTGTACCAATTGTAATTTGACCCTGTTTTGGTTTGCCCCATTTTCCAGTGTATATAAACCCCCATCTCCACCCCTGTCACGTTTGGAAGTGCACCTGAGGAAGGCCACGTCGTGCGAAATGTTGCGGATAATAAACTCACTTGGGGAGCTATTTAAACAGTGTGCGGACTTTTGTTCTTTTTTCTACATTGTCCCTTTGGGTCGAGCACCTGTGAACTTCTGGTCTTGATGTGCATGCATTTTTCTGTTTCATGTTTTAAAAAGCACCATGAATGCTGAAAGGTATATAAAGGTTTTAGAGCAACATGTGTTCCCTTCCAGACGACATCTACCATTCCAGGGAAGGCCTTGTGTATTTCAGCAGAACAATGCAAAACCACATACTGCAGCTATTGCAACAGCATGGCTTCGTAGCAGAAGAGTCCGTGTGCTGAACTGGCCTGCCTGCAGTCCTGATCTTTCACCGATTGAGAACGTTCAGCGCATAATTAAATGAAAAGTCTGTCAAAGGAGACCCAAAACTCTCCAGCAGCTGGAAGCCTATATTAAACAAGAGTTGGATCAAATTCCAATGATTAAACTTGAGAAACCTGTCTCCTCAATGCCCAGACGCCTCCACTCTGTGTTAAAAAGAAGAGGTGATGCTACACCATGGGAAACAGGCCCCTGTCCCAACTTTTTTGAGACCTGTAGCAGCCATTAAATTTGAAATGAGCTTATTTTGTGGATAAAATTGTAAAATTTCTCAGTTTCAACATTTGCTATGTTATCTCTGTTCTATTGTGAATAAAATACTTGCTGGTGTGATTTGAAAGTCATTGCGTTTTGATTTTATTCACAATTTACACTTTGTCCCAACTATTTCGGAATTGGGTTGTACTTAAAATAGAAAATATTTTCACTAATAACCTAATACTTCCACTGCTTTTAAAGAGGGAAGGGGGATTATTCTTTGTATGGTAGAAAGGCTGCTTTAAGTAAAAGCTTTATATAAGGACCATTCATCTTTTAAATGATATGCAGTAGCAATCAATAATCTTAGTATTGTCCTACATTGCCTGGTTATTCCTCATGTGCTGAATTTGTATAAATTCTTCTGTATGAACTGTGAGCTGTCTGTGAGGAAACAAGAAAAAATCTAGAAAAAAAATTTCCTAGCACCTCACCAAAGAACTAAGATTCAACAAAACCCAGCAGTCTGCTTTAATCCTCATCTGTAGTGCCAAAGGACATTCAGTTAAACCTTGAAATTGCATACCCCTTCAATCTCTCCTGTGGATTTAGGACATGTGTTCCTGAGGGCTGTGCAAGCAGTTTTAACATTTCAGAAGTAGGCTGCCATCAGGGGTAGAAAAGGACAGGCCACCATCTTGGGGTGCAAATCTGGACTAGTGGGGGATCAGCAGAACCGTTTGCTATAGTGTAAATGACATCTCATCTCATCTCATTTATGAGCTTCAAAAGCTTGTGCAGTGGACAGAACCCATGACTCGATTATCCCTCATGCACGGCAACTGAAGAGATTCCAGTTTCTGCAGCCTAACAGCTTTATTTTAATCAGCACACCAGCCCCTCCCGAGGGCCACCAAGACCTCTTTTATTTTGCAGGTGAAGAAAATGCAGAGGTGCGGCGTTAAAGTGGTAATTCTGCTAAAGTTAAAAATTAAGATACAATAACCTCGCCTGACAATATGGCTAAATTACTCCAGCTAAGATAATTAATTGTGCTCTTATTCAAGATTCAATTTGTCATATTACTTGAAGGATACCGTTTAAATATAAACTCTTGCACTACAGGTTGAAAATATTTGGTCACTTCAGTCATGTTAATTAGTCAAATAAGTTTGGCTGATCTCTCTTTTGATGATCTCCTCCATCAGTCCCTGCACACCTGCACAGCTCAATGAAAAAAAGGTGCAGTACAATCAACCATACTGAAAATATACTCAGCAACTACAACCTCAATTCCACAGGAATTGTGACTGTAAAATGTAAAATGCACATTAAAACAGAAATAATTTATTTGTGAATTTGTTTTTGCCTGTATTTAACTAAAATAGTGCAAAGAAAAATGTTAAAGTTTGAACTTGTTAACTGTGTTGATTTTTATAAGTATTCACAAATTCTGAATTTAATGTCTGTAACATGTTCCAAAGCATTTTCTTCAGGAGAATGGAAAGACTAAAAAATGTGTGGAGTCTTCATAAACACACCCATTTGGAACATTCCGCTGGAAAAGATGTGAATAGGTAACAGGGTGATTCAATTATGTTTCAGTATCAAATGAGCAATCACAAATGATTGTTTACCAGGCACATTTGTTTACCAGCAAGATGGTTAGAGGTTCACCACTTTGCCAAAGGCTGCTTGGACAAACACAGTTGAAGAACAACATTTCTGAACTCGTAATTACGCAGAATTAAGGGAGCTCGTCATCGACAGTCCATAATATAGTAAAAGGAATCTGAGAGTCCGGAGAAACCTGAGCAATCTCTGTACATTAAAGACAAGGCCAAATACCAGTATAGGATATACAGTGCTGTGAAAAAGTATTTCCCCCCTTCCTGATTTTTTTTTTTTTTTTGCATATTTGTCACACTTAAATGTTTCAGATCATCAAACAAATTTTAATATTAGACAAAGATAACCTAAGTAAATACAAAATGCAGTTTTTAAATGATGACTTCATTTATTAAGGGAAAATAGCTATCCAAACCTACCTGGCCCAGTGTGAAAAAGTAATTGTCCCCTAAACCTAATAACTGGTTGTGCCACCCTCCGCGACAACAACTGCAATCAATAATTTGCGATAACTGGCAGTGAGTCTTTCACATCCCTGTGGAAGAATTTTGGCCCACTCGTCTTTGCAGAATTGTTTTAATTCAGCCACATTGGAGGGTTTTCCAGCATGAACCTTCAGTTTGAAGGTCTGAGAATAGGCAATAATTTCAAGCATAAACATTATAAGGGCCATAGTTAATAACTATATTGCTGAAAAAACTTAAACTAGAATAATTAAGTGAGAGCCATACTCACACAATCCATTTCGTATCAACACACCTAATTTTAGGGTTTCGGTTGATGCAAGCGTTCGGATGAAGATGTTACCGGTGTCGACACATCCTGGTTTTTTCATTGGATGTTAGCCATACCCTGGGGCAAATTTCAGCAAATTCCCTGAGTGTGTCATGGCCGGGAACTTTGTCAAATGTACCGTCGTTTACACACGTGGCCGTTGGAAATCTCCATTTCAGAACATATTTTTTGAACAAATATCTTCCTATCTCGGCAGTATGACATCAACTTCATCAAATTATTTTTTCATTCATTATTAGGAAATATATCAGCTACAATGTGAATTGATGAGCACATGACTATAATCATTGGTGACACTTTGTGGGGCCCTACAATGGGTGGCCCCTCCCAAAAACTAAAAAATGTTAAAAATATCTTTTTTTTTTTCATAAAGAAAATTGATATTGCAGTTTTCTCTGGTGGATTCATGAACCCCATGGGGTGGTTTATCAAGGCTAAAAATTATTTTGAAATCGGTGGTTTGGGCCAGAAAACGCCCTTAATGGGACTCCACCTTTACTTCTCCCTGAAAACACACCATGCTATCAGATATTGCTAATTACCTCACTCTGGTAAAAAGACAATTATTTATTTGTATTTGCAATTTGGTGCGTTTCAATCAGCCCTATTCAAAATTGTGTGAAGATGTTTCAAATCTTTGTCTTTGATTTAATTTAAACGATCATGAAGCACAGGTTATATCGCCTAATGTGCCAAAAAGGTGGCATGGAAAAACAATGACCCAAACCACTTCGCAGCATCTACAACCCCAGTTAAAAAGAAAAAAATTGGCACATCATGGAGTGCAAATAAAATTTAAAAAAAGGACTGGTTTGAAAAGCCCATTCATAATCTCCTATACTGAGAGCAGAACAACACATCATTTGTTGTTGTAACATGTAAATCGATTTTTTTTTTGGTAACAGATGACTGCAACAGAGCCCAAGAAAGTTAGCACAATCAACTGTTTAACACTTTGTAAATAAATAAATAAACAGAGAATACGGTCGCCCTCGACTGCATGGGTGGAGCCCCCAAGTGCCCACTGGTGATATCTTAAAAACTCTGACCTCTAGAGCATTCACAAGCCATACAGTGAAACAGGCATATTTTCAGTAGACATTGTGCTTTATTTGGCCAATTTTGTTGCAATGGCAACCAAAATCAATAGGAGCCGTGAACTAACCATAACCTATGCCCACACAAAATATCACAGGAATGTGTTGTGGCAGATATGACGACCATGAATCCAGACTGTCTGGTGGCCACAATAATGAATGGATCTGTGATTGATATTAAATGTGATCTGAGAGAGGTTATTTGAATACTGTGACCATACTGTATGTATTATCTGAACCAACAGTTTGAAAAGTTCAACAGAACAGCAGGGAGAACAACGTGAATTGATTTATTACTGTTGTTATTTGTGGCAGAGAAAAGGCTAAATCTGTCATTGTCCCAATTATTTTAGAGCTCATTGCTTCTACTGTAATATGCAGAGATTAGCCATAACATTATGACCACTGACAGGTGAAGTGAATGACATTGATTGTCTTGTTACGGTGGCACCTGTCAGTGGGTGAGATATATTTGGCTGCAAGTGAACATTTTGTCCTCGAAGTTGATGTGCTGGAAGCAGGAAAAATGGGCAAGCGTGATGTGATGTGAGCGAGTTTGACAAGGGCCAAATTGTGGCGACTAGACGACTGGATCAGAGCATGTCCAAAATTACAGTTCTTGTAGGGTGTTCCCAGTCTGCAGTGGTCAGTACCCACCAGAAATGGTCTAAGGAAGGAAAACCGGTCAACTGGCTACATGGGTACAAGCGGCCAAGGCTCACTGTTATGTGTGGGGAGTGAAGCGTGGCCTGTGTGGTCCAATCCAACAGAAGAGCTATTGTTACTCAAAATGCTGAAAAAGTAAATTCTACTTCTGATAGAAAGGTGTCAGAACACACAATGCATCACAGGTTGTTGCGTATAGGGCCACAGACCTAGCCTGTGAGCAGGCTCTCTTGTTTGCAATGGGAGGCGCGAATGAGAGGCAGCGAGCGAAGCGAGTCGGCGAGAGGATTGGGGAGAGGGAGGGAAAAGAGAGCCTGCACAACCAGGGGTTTTTGAATTCCCCGCGTTCGTCCACGAACGCAGCATTCTGATTGGTCGAATTTGACAGTTGAACACTTGCCAGGCCGGCGCTAGACCTGAAAATTCGGGGGCAATTATCCATCCCTTTATTGACAACAATTAGTCCTGGCTAATTCTAGATGGTTTTCCTTTATTAACACGTTTTCCGATTTAAGAATAATCAAGTGGCAATTGAAGACACAGCTTCTCTCCCCCATGCGATCTAAAGCGACAAAATAATGGGCTACATTCAGTACAGAAAAATAATTTCATTATTATGAGGTCTATGCACTGGCACTCGGCGATGGCATTTCAGAACTCTTCAGTGGATTAAGGTAAATTTGGTTTCGTCCATTTACATTTTCCAATCGGACAGCTGTCTATTTTTTACAGCAAGTTGCGTGACCGTGCTGCAAAAACAGATGTACATACTTGTCACCGAAATTACCTTCATTCGCAAAAGAGTTCTGAAATGCCGCTCTCGCTGGAAAAAAAATTACCGTTGCTGAGTGCCGGTGCATAGACCTGATTAGTCTAACGACGTTGACAGCTTGTTAGGAGCGGAATTCAAAAACCCCTGGCTTTTGTGCAGGCTCTCTTTTCCCTCCCTCTCCCCAATCCTCTCGCCGC
This sequence comes from Gymnothorax javanicus, assembly GCA_029692085.1. Taxonomy (NCBI): domain Eukaryota; kingdom Metazoa; phylum Chordata; class Actinopteri; order Anguilliformes; family Muraenidae; genus Gymnothorax; species Gymnothorax javanicus. Next base: position 159,472,529 of record CM056193.1, on the reverse strand, counting down.
CTCTCAACTCGCGCCTCCCATAGCAAACAAGAGAGCCTGCTCGCAGGCTACCACAGACCAGTCAGGATGCCCATGCTGACCCCTGTCCCCCATCGACAGCAGCTACAATGGGCACGTGAGCGTCAGAACTGGACCACGTAGCAATGGAGGAAGGTGGCTTGGTCTGATGAATCATGTTTTTCTTTTGCATCATGTGGATGGTTGGGTGCCTTTGTGTTGCTTACCTGATGAGGACATGGCACCAGGATGCAATTTGGGAAGAGGGCAAGCTGGCGGAGGCAGTGTGATGCTTTTGGGTAATGGTCTGGAGGGTAAACTTGGGTCCTGTCACTCATACGGATGTTACTTTGACACTTACCACATTTTTGCAGACTAAGTATGCCCTTTCATCAAAACAGTATTCCCTAATACCAGTGGTCTCTTTCAGCAGGATAATACGTCCAGCCTTCCTGCAAAAATGATTCAGGAATGGTTTGAGGAACACAACGTGTTCAGTCTGTTATCTTGGCCTCCAAATTCCCCAGATCTCAATCCAGTCAAGCATCTGTGGGATGTGCTGGATAAACAAGTCCGAGACCCCACCTCGCCACTTACAGGACTTAAAGGATCTACTGCTAACATCTTGGTGCCAGATATCACTGCACATCTTCAGAGGTCTGGTGAAGTCCATAACTTGATGGGTCACGGCTGTTTTGACAGCAGAAGGAGGAATTACACAATAATAGGCAGGTAGACATAATGTTATGGCTGATCAGTGTAGTCATGAACAAATCTGTAACTCTGTTTGAATCTAACTGGCTATGAAAAACTTAGCTCTTGAAATACACAAACAGAGGAGGTAGATAAATTGAAAAATAACTAAATCACACGATGTGCTCTCACTCTCCATCTGCAACAAATGGGAAGATGAAAATGGATGATATGTAAAAAGCAATATTTTGGGATCTTTTGATATTTAAATATTTGATATTTACTTTAGAGGAATTTATAAATATGCCCAGCTTTTCTGGCACCCTCAGATGAGCAGTAAACATGAACAGGCAAAACAACACTTTGAGACAAAAATAATCTATTCATCTTTGCTCGACAGGTTTGTGACAAAATCAGGCTTTACTTAGATTTTTCAAATGCCACATAAAAGGTTCTAGTCTCTTTCACTTTTGCATATTTGCTGCTATATCCTTGCCAATTGGAGTCTGTCATTCAGGGAACTGCAGGTTTGACAGCAGGACTCTTCCCATGAAGCAATGTTGTCATTCAGGAGCAGAGCAAGTTTTCAGAGGGCTGAAGTATGAATGCCCATGTTAGGCAGTGATAGCGCCCTATTGCGCAAGTAACTTGCTTGCTTGTTACAGACTAACAGGCTTCAGCCATCTTCCTCAGTTCTATCCTAATTGCCACATAGCATTTCATACCACAACACTTAAACAAACTAACTCAAGTTTACACTCATATACACACATAGTACACATGCAATGTTACAGTAATACCCCACCAAAACCCAGTCTGATATAGTTCAGGGTTATGTTATCTATACAAGTTCTGTGTGTCAATTAAGTGTACTGTAAGTTTTCACGTGAGGCAACTTGCCTCACGCTGACCTGTACATTTTGTAATTTTGGCTAATTCCTCTTTATCCAGTATAGGCCACTAATATAATTTTGAACATTTGATTTTCACAAAATTTTATTATATAATATGTTGAGTACATTCAAAAGTCATTCAAAAATGATTTGAATGTACATACCCCAATTCCAATGAAGTTGGGACATTGTGTAGAACGTGAGTAAAAACAGAATACAATGATTTGCAAATCCGTTTCGACATATATTCTATTGAGTACATTACAAAGACAAGATATGTAACGTTCCTTTATTGTTTTTTGGGAAATATTTACTCTATTTGAATTTAATGCCTGCAACATGTTCCAACAAAGCTGGGACAGGGTCAACAAAACACTGGGAAAGTTGAGGAATGCTCAAAAAACACCTTTGGAACATTCCACAGGTGAACAGGTTAATTGGAAACAGGTGAGTGTCATGATTGGGTATAAAAGGAGCTCCAAGCAACATCTTTTTCAGGGATGTCCCTGCTTGTTTCAGCAAGACAATGCCAAGCCACATTCTGCACAAGTTACAACAGGGTGGCTTCGTAGCAAAAGAGTGCGGGTAATAGAGTGGCCTGCCAGCAGTCCAGATCTGTCTCCCATTGTAAATGTGTGGTGCATTATGAAGCGCAAAATACTACAATGGAGACCCCGGACTGTTGAGCTAATGAAGTTGTACAACAAGCAAGAATAGGAAAGAATTCCACCTACAAAGCTTCTACAATTAGTGTCCTCAGTTCAAACGCCTATTGAGTATTGTTAAAAGGAAAGGTGATGTGACACAGTGGTAAACATGCCCCTGTCCCACCTTTTTTGGAATGTGTTGCAGGCATCAAATTCAAAATGAGCAAATATTTCCAAAAAAACAATGAAGTTCATCAATTTGAACATTAAATATCTTGTCTTTGTAGCGTACTCAATTGAATATAGGTCGAAAAGGGTTAGGGTTAGGGTTAGGGGTTAGTATTTTGTCTACTGGATGAACATCATTTATGCACTCATAGTGAAGCATGTAAGAGAACTCAAACAGTCTCCATTTTATGCTTTAACAATGGCTGAATGAATAAATAAATAAATAAACTTTAAAAGCTAAATAAAATAATGTAACAATGACTTCGGTATTCAAAGTACAGTAGACATAAACGGAAAATGGCAGCATAAACTGACTGATTGATATTATGTCCAGATTAATTTTAGAGAGTTGATGGCTACTTTACTATTATGTGGAAAAACATACTCTTTATAATACCAACCCCACCCCCCCCACCCCCTGTTTTTCCACTGTTGCTTGCCATTTAGAAAAGCCCGGAAATGCCTTTTCCCTCCTTCTAATGCAATCCCAGTTGGTGCTTCTTATCAGACAATTGTCATGTTCACATAAAAATTAGAAGAAACTTCATGATCTGCAAGCAGACTGCTGCCACCCAATTGAACAGATAGGGATTGTAGTGAGCAATAGACCACCGTAAGCACGGGAAAAATGAAATTCTGCCTGGACGAGTTTGATGTCAAGGGTGAAAACCCTTACAGGACTTCAGGCAACAGTGTGAACTTGCCCAGTACATATTTACGACTTGACCGCGTGGCTCATTCATAGAACTGTACGATGGTAGTGCATTCCAGTGATAGTAATCTGTGGTGACTCTCGGAGACCTCAGACTATTTTGATGTTCTTAGAATTTTTTCATTTTTTGTTTTGTTTTTAAAAATTAAAGAGGTTTGTCTTAGATACATAATTCCACATGGAACCACTCATCTTTACCATGACACTTTTCTCTGTCGGTAAATGTCAAATCTCGGCTATGATAGTGCTCAGTCAGTAAACCATGTAATATCAGCTTCATAAGAATATTTTTGTTTTCTTTATGTGACAGTTGATGGGTCTTGTCACTAGAAATGCCTTCTAATAAGTGTGCACCCTGGCTACCTTGCCAACAAGCCTGGCTCTTTGGCGATGTGGTCAGCGCGTTTGATTCTTGCCCGGGAGTCTGGGGTTCAATTCCCCACCCGGGCCCTCCTTCGGCCTGCCACATTCAGGATATCAAAATCAAAAATGCCAGATCGAGTATATCCTACATTACTAGAATAGGCCCTGTCGAGTAACCTAATAAATCCAAATATAGGGCACTGGTGGCCCCAGAAGCTCCCGCTGTTAAGATAAAAAAAAAGTTTTTTTTTGATGGATGGACGGACGCACGCACGGATAGAGCCCGATACCATTGCTCCCGTGCCACTCGAGCGGCGGGAGCTAATTAGGAGCGTGTAACTGAAAATGTTGATAAGATAAAGCAAATAGTCAAAGTTTTTGGTGATATTTCTAGGCCAGTGACCTTGAAAAAATAGGCCAAGGTCACCTTTAGGCACGTCATTTGTAGGACTTTATGAGATGCATGTCCAGTAAAATTAGGAGCCTGTAACTGAAACAGTTGATGAGATAAAGCAAAATATCGAAGTTTTTGGTGATATTGTTAGGCCAGTAACCTTAAAAAATAGGGCAAGGTCACCTTTAGGCATGTGATGTGTAGGCCTTTATGAGATGCATGTCCAGTGAAAATTAGGAGACTGTAACTGTAATAGTTGATGAGATAAAGGAAAATGTAAAAGTTTTTGGTGATATTTTTAGCCCAGTGACCTTGAAAAAATGGGCCAAGGTCACCTTTAGGCACGTCATTTGTAGGCCTTTATGAGATGCATGTCCAGTAAAAATTAGGAGCCTGTAACTGAAACAGTTGATGAGATAAAGCAAAATGTGTTGACGGACGGACGCACGCACGCTCGTACGGACGGAGCCCGATACCATAGCTCCCGCACCACGAGCGGCGAGAGCTAATAAGCAGCAGTACTTGGCCATAGCTTTGAGTTATTTTTCCATGGACGTAATGATTGTAAACCTTTGGAGCTAGTAATACAGCTATTGGGGCTCTGTTTCACTTCACCTATTTGTATGGTGATCTGGAGAGGAAGCAGTCAAAACAGTAAAATATATGCTAAGCCTGAAAAAGCAACCCTGTCTGAGATTTTGGTCATTTAAACACAATTGCGAGTCACAAGACTGCCACGAATAAATAGTCATATTATTCTCCATTTAAAAAGAGTTATTCGACGGAGAGTAAGGTGATGACTTTTTGATGCTCTTCATTCCAGTCAGTCTCTAATAGTTAAAGAGAGAAGAAAGCACATGGTTGTGAGTCCATAGAAAAAGCTGTTGTGAAAACCTACCGGCATGAAATTAAGCATAAAATTGTAAACACCCTAAAAGATATTTTTTATCATCTACAGTGGCATACTACACAGCACTGTGAGCTCTTGGTCATGGGGTGAACCACAGACTTGTAAAACTCGGCTCAAGGTTTTAAGTGAGGGGCTTCTGTCTAACATTTATGCATGAAAATCATACTTGATACCAGGAAAAAAAAGTTTTCCCGTAAGTACATGTCCATCTATTAAAAAGTGAATTGATACACAAAACTGCATGGGGTTGACAATGGCAAATCAGAAGGGAGCATGTCTTTCAGCACTGGTACATAAAAAGTTGGCTGCGCCTATGCTACAATATATACAGTACTGTGAAAAAGTATTTGCCCCCTTCCTGATTTCTTTTTTTTTTTTATATTTGTCGCACTTAAATGTTTCAGATCATCAAACAAATTTTAATATTAGACCAAGTTCACCTGAGTAAATACAAAATACAGTATTTAAATGATGATTTCATTTATTGAGGGGAAAAAGCCATCCAAACCTACCGGGCCCTGTGTGAAAAAGTAATCCCCCTCTTGTTAAATCATGAATTAACTGTGATTAACCACATTTTGTGAGTACAATTTCACTCGTCATACCCAGGCCTGATTACTGTCAGACGTGTTGAATCAAGATATCACTTAAAAAGAACCTGTCTGACAAAGTGAAGTAGGCTAAAAGATCTCAAAAAGCAACACATCGTGCCGCGATCTAAAGAAATTCAAGAACAGATGAGAAACAAATTCATTGACATCTATCAGTCTGGAAAGGGTTGCAAAGCCATTTCTAAGGCTTTGGGACTCCAGCAAAGCCATTTAATGATGCAAACATGGTAGCAAAAATAGTATTTAAAATTGTGTCATAGCAACCCTCAGCCTGACTACGCAATCGCATAGGTTCTATTGTATAGCATTGGTGTGATGTGTCAAAATATGTTGGAATCGATGTTCTTACCTTGGTAGCAGTCCAGAGGTTAAAACTATGAGTTTTTATCTCAATCTGCAAAACAAGCAAGACAGGACAAACATCACTAAATTGATTTTGCCATAGAGGTAGTAGCTGCGCGTCTTCCTGAATTTCACTGTAATTAGCACTTCTACACATGATGCAGTCCTATATGTAGTAGGAGCACTTTGCAAATTTCCGGCGATTCTTGAGGAACCGCCCTATTTGCATGTAATGGGCAATTACATGTAAAGGTGAGGCATGCTGGTTATTTCCGTGTTGGCTACCTCGCATGGTCCTTTGTTAATTTGTTGGTGTGTTTGTAAGTCCTGGAAAAGTTTGATAAGGATATTGATTTGGTCATTATTGATGATGTGCTTGACCATTTGATTATAATATTGAAGCCCGTATTTATGCCTATTTAGGCTGGGTAAGTGGAGCTGGATCTGTGCTGTAAGGTTGTGAGAAATTGAGTGTACGCTAAGCTAATGCCATCAATTTTGTAAGGTATAGTACCGGGGGATTTCCCCCTTTTGTTCCAATTTATTTATATTGTTTGTCTTTTAGAATCCATCAGCTGCTGCTTTGCATGCGTTGCTTTGCTGCATTTCAAGTGCACCTGTTGCCGGCTCCATTGGGGCTCTGAATGCCCTTGTCCCTTCAGTCTGGGGTTTCGGCAGTACAACGCCGTTTAATTCGAGCCTGTGATCCAGTTTTCCTCAAGATTGGAACTTCGTCCTACGTATGCAAGCTCCTATTGCGGGGAGGCTGATGCTGGATTGATCGTCGTCCAGACTTTTGTCTTTTTTTTGCTTTACTTTGCGTCTTATCAACGTTTAGTACGTTGCCATCTGTGGCGTTCACAAATTCCAAAGGCTTATTGATTATGTTGTATGTGGATGTCTGTTTTGCAGGTGTTATTTGCAGGTGTTGTAATCAACTGGGCCATATCGCGCGAAATTGTGTCATGCCTCTGTCTCGACCTTTAGAACCACAACAGCACTTTTCAGCCTCTGTGGGTCAGCCGGAAAACTCCAATCCTCTGAAGTGATGAGCCCCACTTCAGAAGGTGTTGCAGGTGGCTCACAAACCTCCGTATCTGCAGAACAGACACTTGGTAAATTGTTGGGAAAGTGCGCTTCTGTTACCTCTAATATGGGTGGAATTGAGGTTTCCTGCTTACTAGATACTGGGTCTATGGTCATTAATATTACTGAGAGCTTCTTTTTCAGTCATTTTGAGCCCTGGGGCAAAGATAAGCTAAGTAGTTGTGGGTGGCTGCAGCTTCGTGCAGCTAATGGTCTTAATATCCCTTATGTTGGATGTTTGGAAATGGATATTATGGTGTTGGGTAAGTGCATTCGTAATAAAGGGGTCCTTATTGTAAGAGACCCTCCCCATTCATCCTCAGCAGGTGGATTTCCTGGGCTTTTAGGAATGAACATCATAGGGGAGTGTTATAATGAGTTATTTAACCAACATGGATCTGTTTTGTTTAATCAACCTTCAGTGAAGGAGGATCCTGCCTGGAAAATCCTATTATAGCACTGTCAAGAGGCTGGAGACGACAGCCCTAAGTTAAAGAGGAGTACAGCCCACATTAGAGGTGCAAAAGTGGTGCGCATTCCAGCGAATTCATTGCAGTTTGTAGCTGTAACCTGTTCTCCTCAAGTTTGTGCTTCCTCTATGACTTTGTTTGAGCCTGCAGGGGAGGGAAATCCATTGCCAGCAGGTCTTCTAGCATCCATTTCGCTGGTTCCAGCCACTCGGGGTGTTGCCCATGTTCCTATTGTTAACGTAGGTGAGCATGACTTTTTTTGCGGCCTCGTAGAGTGGTGGGTACTTTATGTTTGGTTGAAACTGCTAGCTGGCCTGGAGAGATTATAGCTACGGAGCCCAATGGGGCTATTCGCTATCAAGCTACCATTTCATTCCAGTTTGGGGGTGCAGACAAGGTGGGGGAGATGATTCAGCAGATAGATTTGGCTCTGCTTGCTCCAGAAAAGCAGGTCCAGTTGAAGTCTCTTTTGGGCCATTATCAGTCGGTATTTTCTGCTCATGATGGTGATTTTGGCTGCACGAATCTGATTACTCATAACATCGCCTTAATAGATGATGGGCTAATACACCAGAGGTATCGCCGTTTTCTACCCTGTGAAAATGAATCTGTTAAAGAACATGTGCGTCAGTTGCTCGCTAGTCAGGTGATGAGGGAAAGTAGTAGCCCCTATGCTTCCCCTATAGTGATTGTGAAAAAGAAAGATGGCCAAATACGTTTATGTGTCGATTATCGACAACTTAACAGTAAGACTCAGAAGGATGCTTTCCCTCTGCCTCGTATCGAAGAGTCCCTGCATGCCCATTCGGGGGCCCAGTGGTTTTCAACTTTGGACCCTGCGAGTGGCTACAATCAGATTCCTGTGGTGGAGGAAGACAAGGGTAAGACGGCCTTCTGCACACCTTTTAGGTTATTTGAATTTAATCGAATGTCCTTTGGGTTGTGCAATGCCCCAAGCACTTTTCAACGTTTGATGGAATGCATGTTTGGGGACCAGCAGTTCCAGACATTGTTGTTATATCTGGATGATATTATCGTGTTTTCTTCAACAGTAGTGCAGCATCTTGAGCGACTGGAAATGGTCTCCAAGCGACTCCAACAGGAGGGTTTGAAGGCCAAACTTGAGAAGTGTTGTTTTTCCGCCAAGAGGTCAAGTACCTGGGCCATGTCGTCTCTAAGGATGGTGTCTCCACTGATCCAGGTAAAATTGGTGCTGTGGCAGAGTGGAAAAGACTGAGTAATGTTGCAGAGTTGCGATCTTTCCTGGGTTTTGCAAGCTATTACAGGCGTTTTGTGGAGGGGTTTGCCAAAATGGCTGCCCCGCTACATCGGTTGGCAGCAGAGCTTGCTGGATCTAGGAAGCGGAAGGGAGTGGGGAAACCGCTGGAGGATTTTTGGACCGAAGAGTGCCAGCTGGGGTTTCAAGGCCTGACGCAGCAATTGGTAACTGCGCCAGTCTTGGCATATGCAGACTTTTCTCAGCCATTTGTGCTGGAGATTGACGCAAGTCATTCAGGCTTGGGGGTGGTTCTCAGTCAAGATCATGATGGAAAGTTGAGGCCAGTGGCATATGCTAGTTGAGGCCTCAGGCCTACAGAGCGAATTATGCAGAATTATAGCTCAATGAAATTGGAATTTCTCGCATTAAAATGGGCAATGACGGAGAAGTTTCAAGATTATTTGCTTGGGCAGAAATTTTTGGTTTATACTGACAATAATCCCTTGAGTTACTTGGCTTCTGCTAAACTCGCTGCAACAGAGCAGTGTTGGGCTTCACAGTTGGCAACGTTTGACTATGACATCAAATATCGTCCGGGTCGTATTAATGGTAATGCAGATTCTCTGTCTAGACAGTACACTCTCGACTCTCTCTTGTAAGGCGCCCATGGAACCCCGTGCCCGAGAGGCTTCAGAAAGTGGTTGGTAGTAAACGTGTGGAGGTAGCACAGTGCACTGTTCAGCTTTCCCAATTAATTCTTGTGCCGAGCTGCGACGGCTCCAAAAGAGCAATCCCACCCTTAGTGCCTTTCTTCAGTTTTTCTCTCGGCAGACTTATCCAACCAAGATGGAACGCAGCTTGATGTCCAAACTGGTATTCGAGTTGTTGCGGCAGTGGGGTAAGCTGTCTTTGATGGATAGTCTCTCCTCTATCGCCATCTCCAATGTCCAGAGGGGAAGAAGTGAACCAGTTAGTCCTACCTGTAGTTCTACAGGAAGAAGTCTTTAAACAGTTGCATGATAGTCATGGACACTAGGGTCGAGAATGTACGGACGAGCTTATTCAACAGAGGTGTTTTGGCCTGGCATGAGTACTGACGTCCAGGAGCACTGTCGGAATTGTAAGCAGTGTGCCATTTCGAAGTATAATCCACCACCAGCACGTGCCATTTTGGGCCATTTATTGGCGTCTAAACCAAATCAGATTTTGGCTGTTGACTTTACCATCTTGGAACCATTGAGAGATGGTTGAGAATTTGTGTTAATCATGACAGATATGTTCTCCAAGTATACACAAGCTGTGCCTACAAGGGATCAAAGGGCTACCACTGTTGCTAAGGGTTTGGTTCATGAGTGGTTTTATCGGTTTGGGGTGCCAGCAAGACTCCATTCCGATCAGGGTCAGAATTTCAAGAGTGCGGTGTTTGCTCAGTTATGCCATCTTTATGGTATTCAGAAGACGCGTACAACCCCTTACCATCCACAGGGGAATGACTAATGTGAGCGGTTTAACCGCACTCTCCACGATTTGCTCCGTACCCTTCCACCAGAGTAAAAAAAATCTTGGACTCAGCATCTTGCAGAGGTGGTTTTTCCCTATAATAAGTCTTGCCATCATACAACTGGTGAGCCAACATATTTTTTAAAGTTCGGTCAAGTTCCTAGACTTCCTGCACATCAGGAGACACTGGGAATGACATATGAAAGGTGAGGTTGCGTGTTGAAGCAGCCGCCGAGCATCGGAGGGTCCTTCATGAGCAGTTTGGCAGAGATGTGCCGTTATTGAAGGGACTATTAGTCTTTTTGCGAAATAATGGGACACGAGGTTGACATAAGATTCAGAACCATTGGGCTCTGGAAATTTACACCATAGTGAAGGCACTGCAAGATGGAGGTCCGGTGTATAGTATTGCCGAATTGAATAAGCCTACTTTTGTGAAACATGTGCATAGGTCCCACCTTAAACTGGTCCCTCCAACAGTGCATGAAGTCAATCATGCTGATCTAGGGTTGGGGCAGCAAGTATCATCTGAGTACATGGGTGGTGAGGATTTTGTCCCAGTGATGGTTACCATTAGATCTTCGGTGGACATGCCAACCGCTACTTCAGTTGGCTGTGAGGAGACACCTTTTGTAGTTCAGTCAATCTTGCCTCCAGCTAGTTCCACGATGGAGGGCCTGCGGAGGACCACTCGGGTAACCGCAAGAAAGCATTCTAATCCATATCATCTGCCGAAGACTGTAATTACTGATATTGCTACTAATTTGCCACTGGGGGCTGTGAGTCCCCAGATACCTGGATCTGGTCAGATACAGGATGCGTCAGTAGATATTAGTTCTGAGTCACCTGGATTTAGTCGGGTATAGCGTGGTTTTTTTTTCCTTGTATCATCGAGACGATGATAGAAAATCCAGGGGTAGATTGTAGTAGGAGCACTTTGCTAATTTCTGGTGATTCTTGAGGAACCGCCCTATTTGCATGTAATGGGCAATTACATATAAAGGTGAGGCATGCTGGTTATTTCCGTGTTGGCTACCCCGCATGGTCCTTTGTTAATTTGTTGGTGTGTTTGTAAGTCCTGGAAAAGTTTGGTAAGGATATTGATTTGATCATTATTGATGATGTGCTTGACCATTTGATTATAATATTGAAGCCCGTATTTATGCCTATTTAGGCTGGGTAAGTGGAGCTGGATCTGTGCTGTAAGGTTGTGAGAAATTGAGTGTACGCTAAGCTAATGCCATCAATTTCGTAAGGTATAGTGGCGGGGGATTTCCCCCTTTCGTTTCAATTTATTTATATTGTTTGTCTTTTAGAGTCCATCAGCTGCTACTTTGCTTGCGTTGCTTTGCTGCATTTCAAGTGCACCTGTTGCCGGCTCCATTGGGGCTCTGAACGCCGTTGTCTCTTCAGTCGGGGGTTTCGGCAGTACAACGCCATTTAATTCGAGCCTGTGATCCAGTTTTACTCAAGATTGGAACTTCATCCTCCGTATGCAAGCTCCTATTGCGGGGAGGCTGATGCTGGATTGATCGTCGTCCAGACTTTTGTCTTTTTTTTGCTTTACTTTGCGTCTTATCAACGCTTAGTACGTTGCCATCTGTGACGTTCACAAATTCCAAAGGCTTATTGATTATGTTGTAAGTGGATGTCTGTTTTTGTGATTTTTTTAATTGATTGAAGGGGGGGCGTGGGGGCTTATCATTGTTATTGGGATTTTATTTTATTGAATCTCATGTCTTCTGCATTTCTGCCGGATAATTAAGAGCTGCGTCAAGGAATGCATGGACGTAACTTTACCGTTTTGTAATTGTTTGTTTTATGCATTCTCCCATTACTAGCCGGTTCAGTAGCCTGTTTCTGCCAGTGTTGGGGGTTCCAACCCTATATAGGAATCTTTGTTGCATACTCAGTCTGCTCTGCAACTTGTTTGATCTTGGAAAATTAACACACTGGCACTGCTATTCGTGGGAGTGAGTGTATGTTCACGTTTCACAAAGTGGTGAGAGACTAACCCCTCCTTTTCAACTACCCCTCACTTGCATGTGGGTGTGGGCCCCCAGCTGGCAGGTAGGATCCATTTCTAAAATCTTTTAAAATTTTATTCTGGAAAAATTGTCTTTTTACCAATTTGCCAAGTTATTGTGTCTTAACCATTAAAGCCGAAATTTTGTACTCGAACTTACGTCTGTCTTATTTCATTTGGTTGAAAGCTTGTGTCTGGGGACCCATGACCTTATTTCCAAATTGGGTGCTCGGCGTGGCAGACAAGGCTTCCTGCCACATTGTAGTCCTTTTAGAACAAAGTTTGTACACCTACTGACTACTATTACGTGCCGATCTAATAAAACATTAAATGTCTTAGCCTATCAGCCCCTCACTCCAATATAACTGAAAAATCAAATTCTTTTAGTTTACACAGACAGCCAGTGGTATGAAACGTCCAAAAAATGGATGCAAATGTTAGCCAAGGGATTAATTTCTACACGGAGGAATTTTTTTAATGGTTCCTGACAAGGGGAGAATTTTATCAACAAAGCTAAGGAGTTATGGAAGTGACTTTGTTATGCATATTAAATTGCACATCAGTGCAGAGAGTTGGAAGGGTGTATTGGAGTGAAAATTTGGCAACACATGCGACCTGAAATAAGAAATTTCTAAAACTATTTAAACGCGAACATGACTGTAGCTAGGAATGCAAGGAGATTTGGAATCTCAAAAATTGTTTGTTAAAAATCAAACTTATATTTCCAAAGATTTATAATACTTATATTTCCAGTGTTGTCACTTAATTTGTGTAATATTCACGTCAATTCTGACTATTTCAGAGCAATCTACTGAGTCTCACCTTTCAAACAAGATCATGACTATCACTGTAGTCAAAGTGGTTCAAGAGCAGAAAGCATTTTAGTTTGGGAGGATTTTTTAGTTTACTCAAAAAAGACTGCACTTTAAAGATTTAAGCCAGATGTAATGTGCAGTGTGAGCACCATTTTGATTGAATCGACGGAAGTGGGTCTAGTGGGGACGCAGTACTTTAACATTGGGTCTTATGGAGAATATGCAAAATGGCCGATGGAGGCTAAATGGTTGCAGATAGACATTAAGTTTGTATTATTAACATATAGAAAGTCACATATGACCTTTATTTTGGCTCTGTTAAAGTTGACTTGAGATCAAGCAAAATGTTCCAATTTTCAAAGGCTCCAAGGCTTGAAAATATTGAAGATAGAGAACATGTGCATTGAACACTTACAGGAAGGCATATATGAACTTTCATTTGGTGACCTTGAACTTGACCTTTGATGACATTCAAAAGTCAAACTTTACAGGGACGTTTCAATGACTTATACCACCAAAATTGTTACAGCTAGAGTGTAGGTTTGTATTAGAGACATATTGGAAGTCATATATGAACTTTCATTTGGCGACCTTCATATTGAGTTTCGAAGGTCAAATGTGACCAAGTGAAAATTCAATGACTTGTATCACTAGAATGTTCACAGAAGGGGCTTGGGTTTGTGTTACAGACATCCAGGAAGTCACATATGAACTTTCATTTGGTGACATTCAACTTGACTGTCGCTGATCTTCGAAGGTCAAACTCGACATAGTGAAATTACAATGACTTGTATCACAAAAATGGTCACAGAGAGCCAAGATTTGTATTAGAGTCATTTAGAAAGTCGTATATAAAGTCCGTTGGGTGATCTCAACTTGACCTTCTGTGACCTTGAAAGTTCACAATTGGTATAATGAATTTTCAATGACTTGTATCACCAAAACTGCTTCAGAGGTTAGGATTGTATTACAAGCATATAGGAGGTCTTATAAATGTGAACTTTTACTTAGTGACCTTGACATTGACCTTCAATGATTTGAAGGTCAAATTTCACATGAAATTTTTAAAACTTGTATCATCACTATAAGATCGCTTGCTGGTAAGCTACAGGACTCTTGGTCCTATTTTTGAAAAGCTGCATTACTCAATAAAACAACTTCAACATCTTCTACTGTGCACAATATTGTGAAAAGATTCAGGAAAAAAACTGGAAAAGCTCAGCATCAAGAATAAATTTAAAATTAACCCTAAGGGTCCCTGATCTTCAATCCTTCAAATGACATTGCATTGAAAACAAACATGTTCTCGTGATGGATATACTGTAACAACATGGGCTGGGACTAATTCAGAAAATCTTTGTCAGTAAATATCATTCATCATTGCATCCACGAATGCAACTGAAGACATTATATTTCAAAATTTTCTGAATTGTCGCAGCCTTCTCTGGGCTTGAGCTCATCTGAAATGGACTGATGCACACTGGAAAAACTGGTGCTGCTGTAAGACCAGTCAACATTACAAATTGAATATTGGTAAAAATGGATGTTGTGTTTACCAGGGCAAACACGATAAGGACCCTCTAAGTTGTTACCAACGCAGGGTTAAAAGCCGGCGTCTCTCATGATATGGGGGTGCATTGGTGCCCATGGCATGGGTAACTTGATTATCTGTGTCCAACACATTCTCATCCCGACTCGTAACATTGTGACGCTGTCTGACCAAGTGTTGATATACAACAAAAACAGAGGCTTTTGGCATCATTATTTGATATTAAGGGTTGGGGCTTGGACTAAGGGTTTGGGCTTAGGGGACAGGATTCTTTTTAAAATGGCATCAAATAAGGACGTCAAAAGCCTCCTTAATTGGCGTATATTGACGTTGGTCAGGTAGCGTCACTATATGACGAGTCGGGATGAGACTGGGCTCCTGTGTCGGTAACACATTAATGCTGAAGCACAAATGCATTTTGGAGCAAGATTGCTGCCTTCTAGGCGGCATCTATTCAGAGATGCCTATGTATATTTCAACAAAATACATTCTGCTCATGTTACAACAGAGAGGCGTCCTAGGCGGCTAGACTGTTTAGACCTGTCTCCCATTGGAAATATACAATGCTTTAAGAAGCGCAAAATAAAACAATGAAGTCCCCTGACAACTGAGCTGCTGAAGACAGATATCAAGGATGAATAGGGAGAAAATATTTCAAAACTGGAACAACTGGCATTCTGAGGTCCCCAAACAATTACATCAAGGGCAGTTGAAAGGATAGGTGATATAACACAGAGGTAAAAACACCTCTGTCCCAACTTTTCAGGAATGCACGCCAAGCATAAAATTCCTAATGAATCTTTATTTCCAAGAACAATGCAGCGCAGGAGGAAAAACATGCAATGCAATGCTGTGAAGAAGTATTTGCTCCCTTCCTGATTTCTTCATTTTTTGCTCTGTTGTCATATTTAAATGTTTCAAATCATCCTACCAAATTTAATATAAGACAAAGACAACTTAAGTAAAGTCACAAAGCTGCTTTGTAAATGATCATTTCATTTATTGGAGATGAAGAGTAATTCAAAGCCTATATTACTTGCAAAAAAAAATAATTGTTACCTTGAACCTAAAAACTAGTCGTACCACCCTTGGCAGCAATAACTGTGTTCAAACATTTGAAGGGTTGATTTCCAGAAGTATTCAAGTCCGTTTTCGTCTTTTTAGAGAAACGAGATTTTAAGAATTTGACAACTTGTGATGATCATTTTACATGTGTTAAGCTGATGTAAACGTAGTTAAATATCAGAGAAAATGTCTTAAAACATATTTGGAGACCTTCTTTTTTGATTCTTGGCCCAGATATTTCAAAAACCAGTCTGCAGACTTGACTACTTTTAAAAGCAAATGCCTCAAAATCACAAAAATTGAACTTGATTAAAAAATTTTTATTATTATTTCAGAGTATTAAAACAGAGCATCTTTTTGAAAACAAAACACACCACTTTCTAATGAAAATGAGCAGCAAATATAGTCATACCAGTATACTACTGTATAGCCATGGACATCAAAAAGCTTCTTGAACAAAATGAATGAAAGATATTCAGTGAAATGGAAGGTAAATGCAGCTGAACAAAGGTCACAATAAAAACCAATCTCCATAAATTCTGAATGGGTAGTACCACCATCCAAACAGGTTTAAAGACTTCATTCGTCATCGAATTGGATGTGGCATGGTAATTAGAAATTATTATTCAATTAATTATTGTTGGAGTATACTTCTGAAGTAATTTGTAAATGGAAAAACGGATGAAAATAGTTGTCAAAAATGCCACACTATGCATTGTCAGTAAAACTTGCAGTTTATTTGTAAGACAGTAATTTAAACTTCATTTATACATTTTTGTGTGTTTAATAATACATTACAAAGCAGTTCATCTAGACAACTTCTGCTTCAGTTTTCCAACAGTGACTCTAGTCATCTGCCCTTGGACTAAGAGCTCATGAGAAATGCTTTGTCATTCATTGTACATTTTCTTTGATGGCAGTAAATAAAACCTCTTGTAATGTATAATAAAGGTCTCCACATGCATGTGGAGCCAAAAACTTTACTCTGGAATTCTTTCACATGTACTAAGTCTTCTGCTTTGGTAAATCAGAGGCATGCAATGAGAGTTAAATAAAAATATGTATTTAAACTAAAGCTATGCAGAGGCCTTAAAGTAGGGATTCAAAGAAAAAACTGAAATATGGCAATATCGACATCAATGGCAAGCTTAGAACACACAGAATGCTATGTACCGTATTGAACCGAATATAAGACGACCCTGAATATAAGACGACCCCGAATATAAGACGACCCCTCTTTTTCAAGACCCTTATTTGGAAAAATACTTTTTATTTGAACAAAATCTCATTTGCATAAAAAAACCATTTCATTGTTTTCCTTGCACATTTCAACATCTTTGGTGATTATCATGGGGGACAAAAAAATCATAAAATCGTCTATAGCCCGCAAATAGGCAAAGCGCAGAACGCACTTCACGGTTCTATGCCATGAAAACAGTGCAATAAAACGGGCATAGGCCTCCTGGCCTAACTTGTGCAATAAACGGCGCACATTTGCTTGACAAACAGTGTCAGAACAGTCTGCAAAATGTAAGCGCATTAACATCCAAAAAACACCACCACCAGTTTTTTCCACATTCATTTTGAATGACGTTGATTTAGATACAGCAAATACGCGTCCAGGTGAATGATTGTCGTCTTTCCTAATCGGGGAGAACAAGCAACACCAGTTAAGTGTGGAGTGCTCTCAGAGTGAACCTTCTGTTAATAATGAAAATGACTGAGAACAGGTTAGGACTAATAATTGTTTTAAACGGAAGTTTCGTGCAACCCAACTCTCGGTTCTTGTTCCGCAACTGTACTGAATTTAGCCCATGATTTAATCGCTGTTAGATCGCATATGGAAGGAAACCGTGTCTTCGGTTGCCAATTACGATCATTACGTTGCACTCTGTCACATCATATCTTTTTCCTGCCTGCACGTTGTTCGTTCTCTCAGCTTCGTTTACAACCATAAGTTTAAAATTTGCATCATAACTTCTCCTCTGATTTTTATTCACCTGACCGACTCCGGAAGCACTTTTTTCACGTGGATCTCTGTGCCCTGGCTGCATCTTTCTGTCATTCAGTAGCGTATGCAAATGTAGGCTAACACACCCACTCCAGCCGACTTGTTTACAGGATCACGCTAGGGTCACACTGCTCTAAACACTGACAGAGAGAAAAGCGCTCATATGGCGCCACGTAACTCCTTAGACCCCGAATATAAGACAAGGCGTCATTTTCAGGCATTTTTCAAGGGGAAAAATATCGTCTTATATTCGGATCAATACGGTAATGTCATTCCGTCACATTATCGATACGAGAAAATGGAAACACACGAAACGACAGTACTTTATCGAGCGTGAATACTTCCGTGATTCTAGGAAAGAGGCCTGTTTTGGGTGACGTCACATACGGGTTTTGCGAGCTCTGCTCTGTGAATTTGTGTGCAGTGTACATGCCAATAGACATATTATGTCTCTCTCTAAGCTTTATGTAGCAGGGAATGGCTTTTTCATTCCCTTGCTGTTTCTGCAAGCAATTTTAATTGGATAAGTGGAGTGAGGTAGTAGCTCCTTGCATGAATCAATTATTCAATTAACATGTAGGTTTATATAAGGCAGCTGGTTTAGTAGCCAGAATAGACTTCTCCAGGCTGAGTTCACCCCTCTTTGTTGTGCTGTGCTGTGGAGGTAACTTTGGTTTTTATGGTATTATTCTTTTAGTATGGCTGTATATTGATACGTGTTCTTTTGTGGGCAGCTCTCTTTCCTAGGTT
Organism: Gymnothorax javanicus; assembly: GCA_029692085.1. Lineage (NCBI taxonomy): Eukaryota > Metazoa > Chordata > Actinopteri > Anguilliformes > Muraenidae > Gymnothorax > Gymnothorax javanicus. The sequence continues at coordinate 159,454,248 of CM056193.1, read as the reverse complement.
CCTTACCTTATGGTCCTGAAGCCTTTTTGGTATATGTAGGCTGAAAGCTTTTTCAGCTGAGGTATCTGGCTGTATTTTAGACTCAGGAACCGGTGGTTTGAGTTTGTTCAGCTGCTGTTTTTGCCTATCTAGAATGGTTTGTAGTTTTAATGATTCCCTTTAGGATATTCAAATTTGAGTCTCTTTGTAGACTTACCATTGTAAACCACTGGTATACCCTCTTTTGGATTGTTTTATTGGTCCTGTAGGCCAGCTGAGTGCCGTTGGGTGGGGGAAAGCCATTGGGGGTCCTTTTCACCGCGTGTCTGTATGAACACCGAGCACTAAAATTTGTGGCTTGCTGTGATTTTGTTATTTGCACTGATGTTGGCCCTTTGGTTTATTCCACCTTCCTGGTAGCAGTTTTACCTGCAAGGGTTTTTAACTAGGCTTTACAATTGTATCCAGTCTGACTGACCAAGCTATATTTTTAACCAATTTGTATAACTTAATAAAAATTGGTCTGTAAGCATAGTGTCCTGGTCCTTTTTAGGTCTGGTTAACACTCTTCCAGCTGATTTCCGGCTCTCAGTTTAATAAAACATGACTTGTGTGGAATCGCGTCTCTGTCTTTCTTGGTGATTGAATCTGCATTTTTGGGTATTCAATTTGGTGTAAGTGATTAAAAGTAAAGCTATTTAACTTAACCTTTAGGGTGGTATTATTGGTTTCCCACCTTACTCGGTCACATTTATATTTTGTCATTTAAGGTTAAAATTGAGTCGTACTTTACTTGAGATGGATAAATTATAATGGAGAAACATTTTTTATTTTTATTTTTTTTTTTTTTTATTTTTTTTTTAACTGTGGCAGAGGGCTTCAGCGTCGGGTCAAAACTCAGCATTGTCAGGTGTGGCCAGTTTTCATTAATCAGCACGTAGGCGATGTAATAATTTAAGTCTACGTGCACGGAGGTTTATCAGTTTCATGTGCGTGACGGTGGATTTCACATATAAAATGAAAACCGATTATGACTCCGGAATAGGAATTAAATAATCCTGAAGCTACAATCAGGTAGAGCAGGATATGCTTACAGCAAACACATAAGTTAACATTGTAGTTTATAGTTTTGCAAAGTGAACATTTTTTTTTTTTTTTTTTTTTTTTTCTCTAATCATTGCACACATTGCATTAAGAAAGCAGCGCGTTTTGCCGCTGATGGCTAATTTTTATTCACTGGAAACCGTGTTCATCAAGCAAAATGACAACAGGTCAAGAATTATTAGCACTCTTAACTTAACGAGAGGGTCCTCAGAGCCTGTACTCGAGCCGGGTCTAGGCCTGGGGCAATCGCGAAACTGTGCGTGCGCATGAGCAGGACAATCGTGACCCCGAAAAAAAGAGGAACAGAGCCTAAACTTATGCTACGTTCCATTTACCTCGGAAGTCGGAGCTGGAAATGACGTCACAGCCGAGTTACCAGCGTTCCAGTTACAAAGTCGGAAAAAAGTTGCCAACCGCCATATACCGGGAAGAAGAGTAGTAAAACAAGATGCTCACGTCTACGAAAGCTATTCTCGCGTTTGCCTTGTTCGAATATAAGCAACTTCTGGACAAATATGCGGTCGTTCTGCAACCTTCAAACACGGTGGATTTCCATATACATACGTCGAACAATGTATACGGCTGATTTAGTGCAACAAACACGAGTCAGAAGTAATAAATGGAATATTACAGGAGCTTCTAATTACTGTTTACACCTGGGGCAGCCATCTTTGAATGTTAACTCGGGGGTAGTGAAGATTCTCCGACTTTCCGAGTCGGAAATCCGACCTCGGGGGGCGTTCCAGTTGAATCTTCCGACTCGGAACTCAGAAATTCCGACTTCCGAGTACAAATGGAACGCAGCATTAGACTCGTGGCCTACCGGCCCGAGTAATGAGAACTGGCGACACCTGATTGTCCTTAGGATTTTTGATGTTTAAGTAAAGTCATTTTACATAGGCCTGGCGGCTTTTATTTTGCCATGGCGGTGCGCCAAGATCAATTACATGTAGCGGAAACCCTGGGGGAAGGACTGATACCTTAATTTATTATGAAATTTTTTCGATGAGTAGACTTGATAAGAGCGACAACAAAACAAGAGGAAGATTTTTAGAATGTAATCTCTCTCTTAACTCGGGCAGGAATACATATCGCTCATGCACTTACAGGTGCCTGTCGTCATATCTTTCTATTGCGTATACTGTAACTATCTAACGTTATTAGATTTGAGGTTTTGTTTTGGCCATCATGGAAGAGGAAGGACCGGAAATTGAAGAAAGAACCATGGGGAGAGATACAATAAAAAAGCAATTAAGACCTGAAATTGAGCTTTAGTGCATGAGAAGTACAGGCGGACGATTCAGGCTGCTTTTGAGGTATTGGGTGGAGATCAGAGGTGGACAATCCAGCCCCAGAAAGTAAAAGTCCGTCCCAGTATTTTGCTGCAAATGCCTGGATCTAAGAATTGCAGCAACTCTTAAGCCCAGAGGTTGAACTAATTAGGAAAATCAGATGCCTGAGCTCATGGCTGGAGGTAAAACATGGCCGGACTTTTACTTTCTGAACCCTGGAATGTCCGCCTCTGGTGGAGATATTTGAGGGGTACGATTGTGTTCCAAATGGCATTGACCTCGTCACTCCATATTTCTATTTCAGTCGATCACTGTTATGAGAGTCCACTTGATCATGTTCATAAAATACTATCTTTTTTTGTAGCCCAGCTTTGGCTTATCCAACCTTCCTCGGAATTGTAGCATGACTCCAGTAAAAACATAATTTTCTTTCAAAACTAGACAACGTGTACGTGTATAGCCTATAGCCAGCGTGGCGACCGGACTTTTTGCAGGCACGGAACGAAACAAAATAAGCAGCAAAACTAATATGCATCGATGAAAGAAATCACCTTTATGCGATAATAGCTTAAAAAAAGTTTTAACACGGGATTTAAAACTATGAACTCCTGGGAGACCTGGAAGAAATCTATTCAGAGTTCTGACTCGTCAGGCTTTAAAAACAAAATTGTAAACAGTTTTCACAGTGTTCACTGTATTATAACTATGGAACATCTGGGTACTTTCAAAGTATATCAAGTAGCATGAAACTTTTCTTCTCTTGTTATATGAGTGAATGCCTTCAACATATCATGAAATTCCCATGATGGACCAATTTTATGGGTAATTATTTTCTTTGAATCCCTACTTTAACTTTTGGGTGGCTCAAAGACAACCCCTAGGCTACATTCACCGTGGGGAAATGCAATTCAGGAAGTCCATGAGGTGGAAATGCTGGGGTAAAGCAATGGTTTGGAGAAGACTGAAGATGAAAAGAGAGGGAAACAAAGGTGGAGGGAGAGGAAAAGCTGTTACAGCAATCACTAGTGTGAAAGCTACCTTAGTATAAAAATAAATAAAAAGAGCACATCAAACATCACATACATCGGAGAAATTATAGCATTTATTGCGGCCATAACTTGCCGAAAAATCCAAATCCAGCATCACCCTACTGGATTTGGTCTTTCAGACACACAGCAATATTTCTTAAAGATATATCTCCCATAGGGGTGAAATGAACTCCTTCATGCAAAAATTGGTTAGGATCTCTATGCTTTATCTGAGAATGATGCAAGAGGTTTCCACCAATAAATAAAACAAAGGTAGCCATCACTGTGAACATAATGCTGGGCTTTGTCAATCCTTGGATGGGAAGACCTCCACCAGCATCGCTAGGTGATGGCAGAGAGGATCATCTTCATGCAACGGAACTGCAGGTGGAGATCTTGCAAGTCCTGCTTGATTCCTGCGACAAGCTTCACACTCTTGATGTTCCTGAGGTCATTCCTGACACAATGGATCAGCAGGACATCAGGTGCAGCTCTTCCTCTTAGGGGTTGGTAGAGGAAAGGGAGGAGGTTTCCTCAAACCATGCCACACTAGCCGAACCACTGGACCTGGGCATCCGATGGGCTCCCTTGCATGTTGTTTCCCTATGGTGAATGTAAATTTTTGGCCCCATTAATTCTAAAATGCAAGTCATCTTTCAATGCAACACTTGTGCTGGCTTTTTATGTAATTTAATATATTTTCTATTTTCATTTTATTTTTCTAAATTTTACCAGGCTGCTTTGTGCTCTTTGTGCAAACGCTGGATATAACAATGTTAGCTATAAACTTGAGTTTATGTAATTCCCCAATGAAAAGTATAATGCGGAAATCACAATAGACATCGATTTCCAGATATTCCTGTAGTATTTGTACATGTTCTTGACCTCTGCGGAGTCAGTCAAAATGGCTGAATCCATCTCGTCTAAAAATGAGGATAAAAATTAAAACAATGACTAACTACTCATTCAAATATATTGAGCCCTCGTGAGGAAAGAGGAGGGGGATTGCATCGCTAACTTTGCCGACACAGAATGCTTTCCCGGTCCCCGGAGTTATGATGGTTATGTTCAATTGCATTGATGAAATTGTTACTCATATTTTAAAAAATAAAACATTATTGTTAAGATGTGCGACTTTTAAATACACCTGGCTTGAAAGGCTTAGAAAGGCTTTTCATTTTTATTCAAATTTCGAACTACCGGTCTAACTTGAAGAAAAGTTCGACCAACTACATGCACTTACGAAATGACACTTTCCTGGTGGAATGTGATTTAGGAAATGCGATGAAAGTCGGCGTTAAAATGCTCTCCACTCGCAAAATGGGGTAAGTTACAGTTGTGAACACTGACTGCGGCTATATGGTCGAGAAATTGCAAAAAATCAGTTGCCTGCGGTAGCTAATGTAGTTAGCTACCTAGCTGGCTTGTTAAGCAAGATTCAGTCACAAGACAATGCTGGTGAGTTAAGTGGGACATTAACTATGAAACAAATGGCAGCGGGGGTCTATTTACCCGGTGCCAGGTAAAAATGTCAGAGGAAAAAGGGAAGATATAAAACCTATCAGAGCTGCCGTGAGTTAAAATTACATTTCAAGCGGTGTTTCTCGTGCTCTTTCTCTTTTCAAGAATAAGAAATCCTTCCTCTAACATTTTTTTCCTCTGACATTTTTACCGCTAACATTTTTACACCGAACCATTTACCCATAGACCTCATTAATGAGCCAATGAATTGCAACGCTGCCGTTGCCGTTCACTTACATAGACTGCACAGTCTCTATCTATGAGCTATTACAGGCACTTAACGTTACATTAATAGCGCAGCAACCAGATCAGGTTAAAAGTTCAAGGGGAGGTTTGGGTGGGTGTATGGGCGGGATCTCGATACTGTGGCTCGACCCCCCGATCACTACTGTGCAGACTGTGGCTCCAAATGTGCAACATGGCAGCGCCCATATCTGGGGTATTTTGGCTCCATTTTTGATCAATAAAAGTGAATGTCAACTCGTCATCCATCTTTATATGCTGTCCATGGTCCACACACAAACACACACACACACACACACACACACACACACAGATCCTGGCCTGTAGAGTCAGTCATTTTGGTCGGCTAAGAAAGCAACAGTGGCTGCTATTGGCCAACCAATATTCTAAGCGATGCTTTGATTGGCTGACTGGACTTGTGTACTTGTAGAAGTTTTAGACTGAACTTTTTCACCTCTAGAAGTAGCTTCTTGGGGAATTTCCAATTCACTGCTCATTTTATATTGCACTTGAGTGCTTCTCGCCAAAATTATCCTAGGTGGCTTATTCCTCATCAATGAACGAATGGATTTGTTATCTGATTTTTACTGTTTATGGACATGAGCACTTATGGAAATAACCCCTTCATTTGCAATAACAGGCAATGAGTCCCTTACATTACTGCGGAGGTACTGGCCTGCTGTTCTTCTCAGAATTGTGTTAATTCCCCAATGTTGGAGGGTTCTCAAGCATCATCTGCCTGTTTAGGTCATGTCACAGCAATGCTACTGGATTCAAGTCAAGACATTGACTGGGATACTTCAAAACCTTCATTGTGTTTCTTTTTTATTTTTTAAATAAATTTGGCATCTCCAATCCCACCCGAATATGGCATGTCCAATAGGCAAGCTATGTACACAAGCATGCTCGTTTGTGACTTGTGCTGCTATCTCGATGGAGAACAGACAGTTCGCGGCTCTCCTCCAAAGCACATGCTTGTCACTTTGCAAGCTCAGAACAAGGATGGAGGAAACCTGGACATGTGCAAGCTTAGAATTTTACTGACGAGCGCCCACCTGGCCAGCAGGAGGTGCCTGAGCAAAAAACAGTGCTAACCCAGACCAGCAGCATCCCTCTCGTATCTTGGCAGCTCATAGCCAATGAGGTCGTTGCAAGTGACATAGGTGGTCAGGTGATCACCGAAGCAAAATGGACACAAAGGTTGATCGCAGCATTGTGAATATGGGGAAATCTTGTGCTGCTGTTGCTTGCACCAATAATAATGCCGTTCAGTCGTCTGGAAAACACGGCAAAATAAGTTTCCATCAATTTCCACAAAATTGTGAAGCCCTTTTGAAAGAGTGGCTTGTTAAATTAAGAAGAATTGACCATGGACAGCCTTACAAACCAACAAAACATTCAGTTCTTTGCTCAGAGCACTTCGAGCAAAGCTGCTTCACGTACCTGAAGTTCACAAGTAGTTCAACGGTTTTGTTGCAATAAAAACTGGTTTTAAAGTGAAGATTTAAAGAAATTGGTGTTAAATATATTTTCTATACAAATATTAACCTTAAGCCTGAACGCCCCCGTAACGGAGGCAATGAATTTGCATAATAAATACATAATGTTTCCTAATAGCAACCTCGTCATGCAGCATATCCTCTTAAAGCGAAGAAACTCAGTGAAAAGATCGTGATGACCGTTTTTACCTAAACAGAACACAATTCAAGTACCAAGCAAGTAAATAAGCATCTAGCAAAACATTAAATAAAATAAGATCAGTGCTCTATCGCAAGCATTTCTGCTGAATTTGTGCTATGCATACAAACGATACCTCAAATGAAAAAGGACAGTCCACAAATTCCAGCGATACAAGCCTTGTCATTTTAAATTGTCACCACGCTCAAAGAACAGCAGGCATACACTTTAAATGCTACAGAGATGAGCAAAAAATTTTCTTACCTTTGATATTTTGTCATAAAAGCTGTTCGTGGGTAAATCTGCGCTTGCTATTGTTTTAGCCAGTCTATCTGAGAGTCTTTTCGCCATTATGCTATGCACTGGAAGACCTCAGCAGTATAATCGCTTAAATGGTTTGTTTTTTGTATTTTCGTGATAATTAACCGCTAAATATTCAACTGTTGTTTTCAAAGCCGGTTTATGACTGAGAATCCTTGCGCCAATATGCTCAGGTTCAAACACAGCACAGCTATACAAGTGCTAAATCAACCAGTGAATATATAGTCTGTTGAGCTAGTGTCGTGGCTAAGGCAGAGCATTTGGACCTGAGGTTCAATATCCGGTTATACATGCGACCTTTCAGAGCAAGGAAATACATTTTTTTTGTATAAATAAATAATAATGAATCGATGCATCCCCATTCAATCACAGCTATCTTCCTGGGTAACTTCGGGGATCACGTGACTTACACTGCGGTTTCTGCATCCAGTGCAACGCCTCCATTGTGCACTGCTCTGAAAAGGCTACCGGCCACAGCCAGCACTGGCACAGCCTGGATTGAAGCCTGGGCGATGGTGGTCACTACTGCTCTGCAGCTCCTTAACCAAGTGAGCCATCCTGGAAGCCTCACTTTTTCCCTTAAAAGCCATTCAGAGCTGGACTTGCTCGTGTGCTTCATTGTCATGCTACATAACCCAACTGGACTTTAGCTTTTGGTCATGAACTGATTGCCAGATGTTCTCCTTCAGAATTTTCCTGTGCAGAGCAGAATTCATGGTTCCATCAATTATAGCAAATGGCCTGGTCCTGAAGCAGCAAAGCAGCCCCAGACCATCTCTCTACCACTACGATGTTTGACTGGCAGTATGATGTTCATATTGTGTAAGGCTGTGATAGCTTTGCGCCAGACGTAATGAGACCTATGTCCCCCAAAAAGTTCCACTTTTGACTCATGAGTCCACAGAATATTAATCCCAAAAGTCCTAGGGGTCAGCAAGTTTTTTTCTTTCTTTTTTTTAAAATTACAATTAATACAAAAGGACAAGATTTCGAGTTCACCAAAAATACCAGGTTAATATAAAGAAAAAGACTTGGTATTATTCCAGTACAGATAGCTAACAGGTAGTCATGCATAGACTACTGGCTAACAGAAATAAATACTGCAGTGACAAAGTAAGTTCAAAGAGAGCAAATTGAGCTCAACACGTGTTCGATTTTCGGTCCACAGCCATCTTCGATCCAGTCAGATCACTTGCCATTTCCAAGGAGATAGTTCATTCTGGCTAACTCGCTGAAGTTTCCCAGCATTCTCTGACTAGTCAGCAGGCCTAACTCTCCTCGAAATATTAGCTGTCTAAATTATACATCTGCAGCTGGGTCATAAAACATAGAAAACTTCATCAATTCATTTCCCATGGATAGTGGTTTACCCACCTAGTTACACATATATTTTCTCTAAAATTAAAAACTCACAAACGCTATAACATGACTGTCTGCACCATCACATCTGTGAGCACATATCAAATTGATGAGCTGGATCAATTCCGAGGCTAAATGAAGTGGCAAACTCAGGTTTGGGCGTTGTATATGATTGTTTTAAAAATGGTATTTGTTGGGCGCAAATTACTTGATTTGACTCAGTTTTTTTCATGAAAAGAATTCTTATATGGAATCCACATAGAAAGGCATTGAAGATGTAGGTATTTCTCTTCAGTTTGAACCATGTCAGATTGGAGTTCCAGAGGATGAATGCAGAGGATTGTGGGTCAGTGCAACATGTCGGCCATTCTGTTTTCAATGCAGTTCTAATCAGTTCAAAAATGTAAGTTATATTCTTCTTTAAAGCCTTATCATCTTATTTTACCGATAATATCCAAGGTAAGTGTAAATGAAAGTTAGATTGCTTTTTAAAACTAAAATTAAGATTCCAAATGCATTCTAAGCTCTGATAAGTTGCTTAAAGGTGCCCTGTGTAAGAATTGAGGTCAAAATATCCAAAAAATGAGCTAGACACAACAAAAGAATGAGAAGAAATAAGGGCAATGATGTCATAAAAAAGATGACAAGGTATAGCGCTGCAGAGATATCAACCTGAATTAGCATGCTAAATCACTAGCTGAGCACCGTCCTGTGTCATAATACCAGTTTCTGCCATGGGTGGCGGTATGCGGGCAACATAACAGCCAGCCAAACTGCAGTGCATTAATAAATCGCATGGCTTGAGGGCGTACTTGAACCTGATGTCAATCATGTGGAAGGTACATTAGCTAAGAAGCTTGAAATGGCTTAGATGAAAATGAACCCTAAATGAACGCACAAAACGCAACAGAAAACTTTGCATAATGTAATGAAACATGACAGAATGTTTAGTTGTGACTAATGATACTTGACTGCTAGAAGAGGTCTTGCTAATGAAGACTGCATATCAGTCAAACTGGTTGCATTCTGTTAAATTATCATCAGGCGGGCGGCATACATGAAGTTCAAAAATGATCTTGTCCCTACTTTTACTTGTACATGTGCAGCTAAGATTACTTCATAATTTTGAACTCCGCTATACCTGTTTTGACGACATACGGTAAAGTGATGGTCAACTAACAGTGGCGATCGACTGGCCAGCTGATTTTGGGATCAGACACTGGTTATGGTAAAGTCCGGCATTAGATAGATTTATTCACGCAAATGTTGGTTCAACATTAGTGCTTAACATTAGCTAATGTTACGTTGACGCTAGCTTGCTCAACAGCAGTCAATGTTATCTAGCTAATGAATTTATTTCGAATGAACAATGACACGTAATTTGAACATATTTACTGGATCAGGTGAAGGGGAGTAGCTTGAAGATGTCATAGAACAGAATCACTTGACATCAACTGACGTTCGTTCATGTGTTTATATCTCAGAGTTTTGGAGTCAGAGCGGCCCTGTTTGGATTGTTGATAGTCGGCTATTGGGTCGTTGGGAAGGTGGGGGTGAATCATGGGCAGTAGGCTTGATGGGAGGAGAGACTGTGCCGTTTCTCGATTGTTACGCTAGGGTAGACCAACTGACTTTCTGCAGGTATACTGCCCCCTTTTTCTTTGGCATGTGTAGAGTATGAATTTACTTTTCGGCTGTCCATTACACAGGGCACCTTTAAGTTGTACATGTATGGTACATACATGTAGTTTATTGAATGGAATTTCCCCAAAACTAAAGTTAAATGGTGATTTTAAAATAATTGACTCTGTATTGTTTTATTTCATTGAAAGACTAAATAATGACAACTAGATGAGCTAGAATAAAGGTGAGGAGGCATATTGCAAGAGGGGAAAAAAAATGATGGATTAAATTAATGCTGATTAGTGAACCAGACCATGCCTAAAATGTCACTCCATTTGTCCGCATCTTAACCAACCAGCCCATTTATACCTGTAACAGTCAAATTGTGAAACCAGTCATTTCTTGAGACGACTAAAAATTTCAGTCATTTCATGGAATGGCTAATGCTATACTTCAGTCATCTCATGAAATGACATATTTCCTGACTGGCTGCTTTTTTCATTTAACCTGCTACTTCCATTTCAAGGGAACACTCAGCCAATGGATCGTGCCAATGCTGCTTAATTCTTTTTGGGTCATTCCCTTCCCCTCTTCCCTTCACCAGTGAACCAGTGCTGCTGTGTGCTGTAGTTGGTGATCCATAATTAAAGTCAACCTAGTTTATCAGATCATCTGCAGATCAGGCCTATACTAGACCTTAATAAAAAATAAAAAAAAAATAAAAAATCCTTTTTAATTTCAGGCTATATTACCATCAAATCATAAGCACCAAATATGTCAGTTCACCCCATCAAAGGAGAATGGACTTACTGAAGTTAAATTGAGGTTGCCGTTGAGTACACAGGATGAGGCAAAGCAGTGGGTTGCTAGATTTTCATAAGACATCCTACACAACCTTCAGATTGGCACACACATATCCAAACATTGCTGAAAATTATGAAAAGCTTGAGTACCAAGTCTTATGTTTTGTGCAATATGAACAATAATTGGAATTGGTAACCATGGAGCACGCTTATCAATTAAAATCTCATAGATTGATCTCATCTGGCAGATTTTGTAATTTCATTGACTCTGCAGGGCCTTTTGATTGAAATAATCCCCTCAGTCTTACAGGCTGATTGGGGTTTTTTTTTTTTTTAAATCCTATATCATTCATTTATTTTAAGGTTGAATGACATTGTCAGCACAACACATTGCCTGGGTTATAAACATCAAGGGAGCATGTAAACAATAAGAACGCTGACTGTCCTGCTAATATTCAAATGTGCATCTTCAAGTTGAAAGACATGAAAGATAGCACCTCAACCCTCCTCTATTTAAAAAGACGAAATACAAAAGCTATGCTAGAATTACATCACTAGTACACTACTTGCCTTTCCTCCTGCACTTCTCCTGTGATTTAATATGAAATTAATGGGTTCATTTCAGTTTTTTGTGTGGTTATTTATGTATGTCAAGTTGGCCATCATTTCATTTTTCAGGATTGTCAACCCACATTTCCTTGATCAAAGACTGATAGTACCCCTTCGTCATGATCACAACCACCCTCTCATGGCAGCTGATACTCTCCACCACAGAGATGTCTCACTGGAAGTAGAAGGCAAACTCATTGGTTAATTCAAAGAAGGCTACATCTCTGCAATGGATCTTGATGTCCGTAAGTACGACCTACAAGTAGAACATGGTGACAGCTATGTGGTAGCAAATGCTGATAGACGAATTCGTCCAGATCTAGGTTTAGGCACAGGTAAGAAATGGAACTCAATGACTCCATAGTAAAGTCTATGGAAAGCACATTGAGCAACTACAACAATGGCTAGATTCTGCACCATATAAGACTTCTATAATTATCATAATTGAGGAGTCAATCACTCATACATTTTCATAGAGGAGTGCACACTTGATCAGAATTCATGGGTGAACGCAATGTTAACCTCTTAAACCCAAAAGCCCCTGGCAGCAGGGGCGATCATTACGCATCATAAATACAGCATGTTTCCTAATAGCAACATCGTCATGTGGTATATTAACTTAACGGGAAGAAACTCGGTGAAAAGCTCGTGTTGACCATTTTTACCTCAACCGAACACAATTCAAGCACCAAGCAAGTAAAGCATGTAGCAAAACACAGGATAAAATAATATCAGTGCTCAATTGCTAGCGTTTCTATTGAATTTGTGCTAGGCATACAACGATATATCAAATGAAAGAGGAAAGTCCACAGAATCAATCGATATAGCATTGTCATTTTAAATTGACACCACACTCAAAGAACAGCAGACTTTACATTCTACAGAGATAAGCAAAAAATATTTCTTACCTTTGATATTTTGTAATAAAAAACTGGTCGAGGGTATATCTGCTCTTGCTATTGTTAGACCAATGTGTCCGTGTTATATCGAAACAAGTTCTGCCAGTCTCCATGCATGTTTTTTACTCGGGGCACTGTGTCAAAGGATTTCAGCTCCTGAGCATTCTGCTTGCTTGCAATGTATTTCCCTCTATGTGATTGGCTTGTAGTGCTATCAGTAAGACTTTTCAGGTGGTCATTTGATTCTACCGGCTATGACATTTCCAACGAACCCTAAACCACCTTAATCACACAAACCTAGCCTGAGATAGAGCCTTGCATTCTTGGTGTGTCAAGCTGAGTCCATCGGCTATTTACATGTACTTAAAGAGCGCGACAGTATAAATGCTTAACTGGTTTGTTTGTAGTATTTTTGGTATGATTACCCCCTAAATATTCAGCAGTCATTTTCAAAGTCTTTTCTGATAGAGAGTCCTCGTACCATTAAGCACAAGCACTAAGACAGGTGGCAGTACATACACTAAACTGGGGTGCATGACCTGTTTTCTTGATTCGCTCTTTATATCAGCAATTTGACTGTATGACATTACTCAGCTAATGTTGCCTAGTGGTTAATGCGCTGCACTGTGGTTTGGAATACCAGGGTTCAAGTCCTGCAATGGCATGCACCTATTTTGACAGTGAAAGCATTATTCTTAAAGTGTTTCCCACAGCAGGAAGCAATGTGTGGTGGCAGACCGGTGGGGGGGGGGGGGGAGATGCCTTTCCTTTTGTTCGCTGGGGGAGCATGGCACTAATATTACGCACATTATGCGTCTTCCAGTACTTTTAATTTTACCATTTTTTTTTATTTGCGCACACGCAGATGAGAATGCGATGGAGAAAATCGCGTTGGGCCGGAATCAATTTGTGGCGGTCCGAGTTGATACTGTGGCAGCCCGCCACACAATGGTGTATGTGTGGGAAACCCTGTATAATCTTGTATAAATAATTGCTGGGGTTTTTGTTCTTTGACTTTATAATTTTGTTTATTTGCTTGTTTTATTTATTTATTTATTTATTTAATAAATCTGCTCCAGTGGAGTAAAACTTCATTTTCTTTGTATGTATTTTCTTTGAATGGGAAAATGTACATTGTATATAGGACTGGCAGAAATAATAATAAAAAAATTTTCAAAATTTCAAAAATTAAAAAAGTGGTTGTATTTGGATGGAACGTATGCCTGTAGTGAAATTTAAGTGATTTTAAATGAGTTTTACAGTCTGGTACCAAAGAAATCTGAAATGGCAAACAAGGTACGCAAACTGCCAATTTGGAGAAGCCACCTAGACATTCCTCTCTAATTTTGCTCTGATTTACGTGATTATAATAAATTTTAGCACAGATAATGATGAGATTCTGTGCTGTAATTTTTTAGAGGTTTCAAACGGCAACTAAATAAGTTCACAAGTGATAGAAGTAAAACTTTGTTAGGCACAAAATGAGATCTTTCATTTATGCTGTTCCATCTTCATTTAATCTGACTCAGTGAAATATATACTGACTTTTACACCACGACAGAAATCCCAAATGGTGTTACCTTTATTATGATACCAAAATTATTCAAATGGACCAAGTAGTTGCTGAGATATACTCATTTCGGGCATGCCATTTTCAAACCAGAGGCTCAGGGCTTAAGAGGTTAATCCATGTTAACTGGCAAGTTACTGCACCAATAATCTTTAAAAGCATGTGTGAAATTCATTTACTAGTAATGATGACATTATTTTTCAATTCTCTCTCTTCAGATTGTGCTACAAGAACTTCAGTGGTGAGTATGACAAGACAGTGGGTGAGCAAGTGCAAGAAAAATTGCAGCAGAAATTGAAGGAGTATGATGCAGCAACTAGTGGGAAAGCAGCCAGATGGGAAGCTTTTTAGGCTTTTGAAAATGCTGAGCGAATGCGTACAGGCCAGAAGCCACATGGATTCCAATCTGACTGTTCGCATTCATGTTGCATGGCCCTGTATCAGATTTGAATCCAATCAAGAACCACATCTGATAGCGGCTCAATTCTGATTTGAAGATGGAATGTAAGATTTTTTTTGTCCTCCCCTTGTGCCCTCCAATCTGATTGAGAAAAAACCTTGACTTTCACCTGACATCAGACCATTAAGGTGTGTGCATGGCAATTCATACCGTGAGATGGTTGACAACGGGCAGTTATGATCTGCTGAATTATCAAGGGCCTTATTTCATGATTTTTTTTATGCCTACTTTCCCCCCTGTTTTCTATATTCCCCTCAGCTTGACTATCACATTTTTTAAATGGAAATGAGAAAGAAAATGGGAAGGGACAAAAACACAAACATCAACAAAAACAGCAATTACAGCAGATAAAAAAAGGAAAAGACAAACAGCAACAGCAGTGACAACAGATAAAAAAATAACAACAGAAGAAAAAGAAAAAGGGGAAATAACATTTTGAAAAAGCCCATATGAGAAACGTTTCGGAGAGACATAAACAGAAACACAATTGTGGTTGGAACAAAAACCAGCATACACAGTGGGTCCCCAGGAACGACGTTGAAGACCACTGCAATAGGTGACAGAGGAAAGGTAACACTCCCTAGGGCAGTTCTTTCGCTGGTTTTGACACCAGTTTCTGGCCTTTAATTAGTTAATTACCTTAATTAGCTAAAGCATTTATAAAATCTGACGTTTCTGCCGCATCTCTTCAAATTCTCACAATTGACCAACAAACACTGTACTTATCTCCCTAAATTAAACATTTCTCTTTGATCTACTGTATGAGCAAATCCATGTCTCTGAATACAACCAATTTGTTCAATTAGCCAATGTAATTGGAAGAAATAAAAACCTGCATACACACCGGCCCTCCAGGACTGAAATTGCCCACCCCTGCCCTAGGGTCATTCCATATAAACTCAACCAGAGGCCTCACAGTGACCAACTTAAATTTGGCCCCTAAAATTGTGGGAGTACCTCTATATATGAATTTTTTTGGCTGCAACTCCCAAGGGTTTCTGAAATATGACCTCTCCATATGGGGGGGGTCATGCTGTCTTTTTTGTTAATGTTAATTTGTGGGGGGGGGTTGAATTTTGAAGATCAAGATCTTGAAAATAAATTAGAGCTTTGAGCGGAAAATTTTTACTCAGGGTAGTTGTGACCTATAATTAAAGGCACTCCACATCAAAACATCAGATCTGTGTCACATTAAGGCTAAAAATCTTATTTGAGTCACTTCAGCCTGGTAATGTGAACGTACCACATGTAGTGCTTTTTGCCTACTTCAGATTGCCAGACAGGTTCGCCAACGGTAGTTAAGTGAAGTTTCTTTTCACCAAAGCTGTCAGTAATCAGGCATGGGTTTGTCTTGTGAAATTGAACCCAATTATCAATTAAATTATTTTAATTGGTTAATTAAGTAACTAATTGGGTAATTACTCTTTCACATTGGGCCAGGTAGGGTTGGATAGCTTTTTACCTCCAGTAAATGAAATCATTTAAAAAGTGTAAAAAATTTGCAAAAGTAATAAATAAATCCGGAAGGGGGCAAATGTTTTTCACAGCAATGCACTTTTCCGTCTGTGAAGTCATAACATGCTCACTCATCTCTTGGCTACACTCACACCCTTATTGAGCCCTGATCAGTTTAGCCAAGACTAATAAACCCCAACAAATCAGACCTTCAATTTTGCATTTAAGGCATGTCATACCTAGCCCTAATTTCCATTTGCAAAGACACTGGCACATGAACCAGATGTGCCTCACACAATGACTATTTATTCCTGTGGATCAATCATCAGCTTTGAATAGCAATATTCCCTAAGGCAGACGGGAACAATGGCCTTGTGTCAAATTTGAGCAATGAGAACTAACTTAATTTCTAATGTCCTAATTTCCCAGAAAAGGGTTTTACTAACCTCCAACTTTGCAAATCAAGATGAGAAGTGTATAAACAAATGGTAAAGTTTAACATAAATTTAGTCAAACTCCATGCTTAAAAATATATATCTGCAAAATCTGCAGATACAGCAATAACTGGCCGGTCCAAATTTAGCTGGAACTGAGGTTCCTTTAGACATCTTTTATTTTCAACGTAAATGTGCCCTAATGTGTGCTTATCATAACAGCATGTAACAACTATCAATTTTTCATCTTCAGTACTTTGTGTGTGTCTTTCACTTTGGAGGTTGCAATTGTTCAATTTTTGCCAGGACCTTTTATGCTTCTTTGTTTACCTGCTGCCAGGGCTCAAATTCTCATGTCGCACACTCCCCTCATTTGCTTTCCTAAATTAAAGGCTGTGGTCAACCAAGGTTGGACAATCATGAAGAATCGGGGGAGTCATCTCTAGATTATGTCCATTCAGGACCAACTGGCGCAGCAGACTGAGCAGATTTTTCCAAGCGCACCGTCTGGTCATTTGAAGTAAGTTCTATCCACAGTGACCTTTAAACAGGCACCTCCCTGTCTTAGCTGGGGTTTGCAGATTAAACTTTCAGCAGACACTCATAGCTTCCTCATCACTTGGAAAAATAATATTAAAATCTATATCTTTGCTTGAGGGCAGTCTTTAAAAAAATCTTTCAAAGTTCTGCACAGAAGTTAGAAAAACCAAACAGTGCCAATCAAAGGACTATTGTGAAAGTCCATAAAACCTTTGCACAGTAAAATCTTATCAAAAAGATTTTGTTTAAAGTTACAATTACTGCAGGCACAGCTGTTCTCAGTGTCCCCAATCAACAGGGAGAATACTGAAAGAATATATCTGCCTCCACATTTGCTTGTTACCATGTGCTGTGAATTTTGAGTACTTTCTAGTCTTCAAATTAACTTCATTTATAAAACCACAATTTTAAATAACATTGAAAAAAGTGCCGAATATATTGCTTGAGCAGTTGGAGAGTGTAGACGTAAACTATGTATCAGCGAAAACAAACATGAATTAAAGAATATTAAACAATGCATTTCAATGTTTGTCAATATGATCTTAATAGACCTGACAAATGATGGCATTAGATGATGGATGAGATTTCAAGATGGTCCAGAAAATAATTAAACCCTTGATTTTAACTTCACAAGGATTTCTGACTTACTGGCCAGCCAGTTTACGCCTGCTTAAGTATGTCTTGTCAACATTTTTTGTGAATGAAATGTCCCCATGGAGTGATCAAAACCATCATTGTTCTCACACTCCAATGCATGTTGTTGGCTTTAACTCCTCATAAATTCCTCTTTCAATGTATTTCTTTATTTAGTCTTTTCCATCATTTTGTTACTCTTGAAAAGCAGTAAGATGGGGGTGTTTCAATCATGGCTACTGACTGATCGAGATTTCATTCAACAGTTGTTTTGATCCAGACAAGGAAAAGATGCAGATTCAGGACACAATCAAATGGGGGCATTTTTTGATAGTAATTACGGTAGCAACAGAGGAAGACTGAAGTCCGGAACAAGAACAAGCATAGTACAGTCCAGCTTAGGTGGTATAGTGTAGGTGAGGGTAATGGGTGTGTCCGGGCCTATGGTGTCCCATGGCAGAAGCCTCGTGGTGTTCACCATTGCCAAAGAAGGACTGTCAAACAGCAGGTCTGAAAAGGTTAACAGGAACATAGTCCCAATCCTGGAGACCAAAGAAGGTTTGAGACATGTTCCTAATAAACTGGGCAGAAAAACAAATTGGGAAAGGCAGGTTAAAGGTTCACTATGCAAGTTTGTTTACTTTCACTTCTGTTGACATTCAAACTTCAACAAAACAGATGTAGCCTGCCCCTCCCTCCCAGAGTTCCCTCCTTCCCATGCTTCCATAACTGTCAACTCTTGTCGGCGAATGGCCGGGACGGTTTGTTATGTAAAGGGGCACAGCCTGTGCCCCTTGTGTTTATTTGCAGTTTGTGACGCCTGTGCAGTCTACAGAGGCCGGGTTTTTTTTACAGTGAATTTAGGGGCAGGCAGCGAGCGGATCGTGGCGAGATGTCGGCGAATTGAGACAAAAATATAATCGCGCAGAAAGTAAAAAAACTTGCATAGAGCACCTTTAAGAGGAACATGGTCGCAATCCTGGGGACTGACAATAAGGCTTGGAGTTTGCAATTTTATTTGTTTACCACTTTTCACAATTGAGATTGGGCCAAAGCACCTAACACAGAACAGGGCCAGAACCCCCAAAAAGCAACCCAAAAGGTGCCACAATTTTAACCACATTTTTTGAGTTCAATTTCACTTGGCACACTCAGGCCTGATTACTGCCAGACCTACTGAATCAAGTAATCAGTGAAACAGAACCTGTCTAACAAAGTGAAGTGGGCTAAAAGATCTCAAAAATGAACACATCTTGCCGCGATGTAAAGAAATTCAAGAACGAATGAGAAACATAGCCATTGACATCTATCAGTGTGGAAAGGGTTACAAAGCCATTTCTAAGGCTTTGGGACTCCAGCGAACCATGGTGAGAGCCATTATCCGCAAATGGAGAAAACTTGGAACAGTGGCGAACCTTCCCAGGAGTGGCCGGCCGACCAAAATTACTCCAAGAGCGCACTGACAATTCATCCAGGAAGTCATCAAAGAACCCAGAACAACATTAAAGAACTGCAGGCCTCACTTGCCTCAGTTAAAGTCAGTGTTCATGATTCAAAAATAAGAAAGAGACTGGGCAAAAGTGCCATACATGGGAGAGTTCCGAGGCAAAAACCACTGCTGACCAAAAAGAACACAAAGGCACAAACCCGACTTCCCGCGCCCTTGGGTAGAAGTCAAATCATACTTGGCGCAGCTCACAACTACACATATACACAAAGTGTACAATGTGGGAAGGATGAATACAAGCTCCCATAGCTATATCACATCTGCACACAGCTGCAGGAGCACGTGTGGGAAATTGTCTAAGATCTTCCATGACTAGATTAAAGCTACCCATGGCATGGAGATGCGCGTGGGGGAAGTTGAATGCAATCTTCCATTGTGATAGGCTACACATATACAGATGCATGTGTGGGAAGTCGTCTGTCATCTTCCATAACTATAGACTATTGGCTACACATGGCATGGAGATGCACGTGTGGGAAGTTGTCTGCGATCTTCCCCAATTGCTTTGTTTTCCTACCTTTTATGCCCAAACTCCGGAAGCGCTTCCTATAGTGGGGTCATAGGTCACTTGGGTAATTCGAACCAGGAAGGCGCCCCCTCCCCGGAGGAACTTTGGGCGGAGACATTACCACGAGGAGAAGTAGAAGTGTATTTCTTTTCATACTTATTGAATGAGGGTTTAGTACAATTTTAATCCCTACGAAACATGCCCCATGTGATTTCGGAATTTTAGTGGAGTAAAATGATACCAAACACAATATGCTTGCACTACAGTTTGCCATGAAACATCCGGTACAGTCCATAATTATAGATAAATAATAACTAGTATTAATGTGAACAATCAGCTTATGTCGTATAACAAACAATACACCTTGGATTTACAACATTACGGGAGGTAATGTGAATTATTTTGCTGGTGTAGTCTCTGAAAAGTCCAGTTTATGGCACTGCGGCATTGTCTCTGCCAGAGTTGTCTCAGCCGTTTTCGGGTGGTTTGCAAGACGTTCAACGCCGACCTTTACCCCAGAGATTCGAGGCCGGTGGCCGCTCCAGCTATCGTAAATTAAGTTGGTGCCATACAGACCCTAGTTGAGTCTGGTCCCATGACCCAGGAATGTCTCTGTTAGGTGCTGGGGCCCTTAAGACAATTAGGCGTAAATTTACGAGTCCTGCGTCTGTGAGAAAGTGGATGAGTTGAGTTCTCTCTGCATCTCACGGCCCAGAAGTGTCTCTGCCAGGGTGCAGGTGCCATTGAGATAAGTTTACCAGAGTCATGCGTCTGTGACAAAATGCACATAGTTTTCCCTGCCTTTCCAGCGCGGCTTACATTTTGATTTCCATCTTTGTACAGCAGAAGCAGTGGCGGAGAATGTTGACTAGCTTCCGTTCAATATATCCACGGGCACCAACAGTTAAACTGGATTTTGCTATGTAGGTTGGCCCTATGGCTTTAGGGTTGACGCACATGTTTGCACACAGACAACAAAATCTGACATCTTATTAACCAGGCACAGGCATGACAACACAAATGACAAATTGAAAATGTGCCAACAGATGAACTTGAACCCCAGCCATTCAGCTTGACACTTTAATACATGAATGAAATCATGATCAGATTAAGTTGTGAACAAAGCTACCAAATCATGCGAGGTAAAAAAAAAAACGACTGAAAGAGAATGCCAGTGTTTCAATGCACAGTATTCCTAGCGAAGCTGTCTGATTGCACCTACATCTATCAGAGCTGCCAACTTTTAAGGCAAACTTCTGGTAAGATTGACAAAGATTGTCCAAAGCTGGCGTCCTTTCAGGTGTGAGATAAGTACGCAGAATTTACTTTTCACTGACGTGACATGGGACATACTAAACCTATCTCACATCAAATACACGAGAACTGGAAACCCTGCAATATGCACACATTTAATTTAGTGTTGTTTCTGAGAGGCCAGACAAAAGCCACTATCTAGCTCCTTTTCATTAATTGATTTCATAGCTAGGAAAGGTAAAACTGGTCTGCATTACCTATAGCCATAGTGTAATTAAGCCACTTCGATATTTTGCTCAAACCAGAAAATCCTGACAAGGTCAGCGATGCTTTCAAATTTGCCACATGAGCTAGCTAGTTTCATTTACCAGTTACGATAATGGTTAACTTAAATTTGTAACCGCAACATCGTTTAAACAGTATATCCACTCATTTTATGTCTTGTTACCAAACATGCCAGTTTCTAATCTATTTCTCCCTGCCTTGCTATAAGCCTATTACTACCCACCTGCGGTGTCTCTGGCGACGATTAACTGGTCTGATATGATGACATATAGGCCCCTTTACAGCTGGTATTAAAATTAGTAGGGGGACGCCATTAAAAAAGTTAATCTAATTAGTTAGAGGCTTTGAAAATAATTAATCTCGATTAATCGCATTTTTATCAAATATATCAATGCAATATTTGACACAATAAGCAAAGTTTTGAGGAGGGAAGACTCAGATATTTCATTGGGCCAGCCCCATGTCAGTATAGAAAATGAACCAATGGGCCGTTTTCCGTGTTTTAAAGGCCGGTGCGATCATTAAAAATGATCTATATTATGACAATTTTATTAACTATGATTGCATCGGAACAAATAGTGTGTCCACCCACCGCCCATGCCCAGTACGCCAGATTACCAGTCCAGCCTTGCTCTCATCCACACCACTGACCTTGTCCTACCGAGCTCCTTAGTGCAGGGGTGCTCAGAGATTTTTTTTAAAAATAAGGAAATTCTACATGGTAGGATATAAAAATAAGGAAGTATTGACAGCCCGGCCCGTGAAGCAGAGGGGTCCGAGGGCATGGCCCCTCGGAAAATTTTTTATTTCTAGGCTTTAAATGGTGCATTCTGAGCACTAAAAGAAAAATTTATAATACATCACCATTTTGGAATTTTTCTGGCACAAAAGCCAACAAAATCACACAAACAACTTGTGTACTAAGAAACAAGAAAATATTTACTTCAAGATAATATATGGGTGTGGCTCACGAAAACTACCCCAGCCAGGTTGTGACTTTGAAAAATATTTTTTTCTTAGCTGGATCTTGCAAATAAGTATTTAGAAAGTACAAGTGTTACGGGTTTATGTGCAAAAAACCGCGTGATCAAACGAGCAATAGTTTTTTTGGGGCATGTCCTTGAAGAAGGCCCTCTCAGAAGTCAAATTTGGCCCTGTCATTTACGTTATCGGCTGACTTACCTGTCTTTAAAGAGGCTCAATGTACAGTTAATCAATTCCTAGCCATGTGGAAACCTGTTTTATACTAACCTGACATTCCAACAATGAAATTGACATACAAAGAAGCTGCCTGCACCTCATTTTAGTAATGTGTCACCTGTTTGAAGTTCGGCCTGAAAATGTGCATGTTAGTTCCGCCGCATAACTTGAAAAACTGGACTGTTCCATTACTTCTAGTTCTGTGCAACTGCCTGCTTATTCATTTTTAGCTATTTTACATTAAAGTGTGCGTCTTTGTGATTAATCATAAGTGTCCTTAAATGTGTACTACTAAATGCCTTGGCGCACAAGGTTGGTTTGTGAATGGTACCAAACGATAATGTAAATGACACGATCATGAGTCTCAACTATGTGTTCTGAAAATACCTTTATATCATGTTATAGAGCTGTTATATGCAATCAAACCTCATTTTAGTATTATATATCCATGAATCTTTGGTTAAGTACCCCAAATGCCATCCCCTGGTGTAGTTCACCTGCACTCATACTGACTTTGACAAGTAAATGAACACAAAACATCTGAAATTTGCATTAAAACAACCCCTCAAGTCTTTATTTGCCCACCCCCCCCAAATCAATCATAATACTTTGCTAAAACAAGTTACATTAGTTTTGCAGCCTACAGAAGGTATCACTGCACTAGAAAGCAGGGCAAATTACGTAAATGACACGGATAATGTAAATTACACTCTTTTGAAAATCTTCAGAAAATCACTACAGCACCCCGGTTTGGAGCTAAAAATGGCATTCTTTACATTAAACTGATTAAATGTGGTTAGGAGAACCACCTGGACATTAGAACCATGATGACAAATGACATGGACGGTATCTGACGTCATAAAAAAAATCAGAATAGTCACAGAAATGCCAAGTCTCACGCATTCTGCCTGAGTCTCTGGCCTCTTAGCGGCATTCCTGTTCTTGTGCCATAGTCAGCAATTATTCAATCAACGCACACTGAAGAAATTCACTCGCGGAATTTCAGTCATTGTGCATTAAGTTAATCAGTTTCACGTGCATTACGGTGGTTTTCCCCACTAGTGTCACGGAAATCGATTATGACTCACGCTTGTCTTTACTGAGTGATTGACTTGGCATCTCTGTAATCATAAAAGATGTCATTTACGTTATCCCGATATGCTTACTTTGTTTTCAATCTCCTCGTACTAAACTCACTCCAAACACCACAAATAAGCAGTAAATATGAAGATAACACTGATATAATCTGATTCAAATGCAAGAACATAGATGGCAAGTCATTTCAGAGACCTAAACAAGAGCATTGAAAACTGATTCAAATGAAGAACTAAATTGTCATTTAAGACCTTATCCCAAAAATCGATCCTTTGGTACATAATCCAAAAAGCCAAAACAACATCAAAATACTTCTGAACAGAATTTAGACATCCCTATCGATGATATCATGTAAAGAATTTACATTCAAACAACTTTCCCGACATGTTTTCTCACAAAAATTTTGTCATTTAAAACGTAGATGGTCATTTACGTTATCAAGTCAACAGCGTTGTATTCGGCGCAATGTTTCGAAACTCAGACATATTAACAAAACTTTCTTTCGGTCTAACCATTGAAAAACACCATAGAGAGTTCGGATCTTCGGCATGGTGAATCTCTGACACTTGTTTTACACAGTCATCAATCAGAGCGTAAAAATGGCAAAAACTTACTTTTTTTCGATGTAGGTCAGGTCCTCCGACCCAAAACAGCGTGGGGACGCTTTTGACCAGAAGAGGAAGGTCCGCGGAAAAGGCAAAATACAGCGCGATAAGATTCAGAGGGGTCACAACGGTGTTTGGGCTGAAATCCTCCCCTGTTGCTTTAGGATAACGTAAATGTCAGATAACGTAAATTACATAAATTGAATATTTTGGGCTATGGAGACGCTATTATACATGTCAAAGCGAATCATAGGTATGTTTCGCAGTGTTTTGGACTGACTGGATGGGTTTAAAAGGTTGAAGTACCAAGGAACAAGCAGGTTCGGCACCACGTTGATAACGTAAGTGACATTCTTAAACCGTACGCAGTCGAAGTCATGATACGATCAGTCACCACCTCGAACGCAGTTCCTATAGGGTAACTTTTGCTTTATTTCCTTAATAACTGCTTATTTGGCTATAATATTATTGGCTATAATACATTATAGGCTATAATATATTATAGCTTAATTGGCTATAATAAGTGGAGTGTTTAATGCTTATTCTAGATTATGTTTCCGATAGCTGTTCAGGGATAACGTAAATGACATAATTTCATGGACATTTTACCTAGGAATGCTATGGACACAGGGTCAAGAGCAGGAATTTTAATTTGGCATGTCACTATGGCTAAAAGTCTATACTTTAGAGGGAAATTTAGTTTTCATCAATAATAAGCGGTCTACATGCTAAAACACATGTGTAATCATGTATACATTGCCTGTGGACATGCTTAAATTCTGGTATTTGAGGTTTTGAGATGACTTTAAGTAGCTATTAGAGGGGGAAATAATGGTCATAGACCCATAAGAGTAATATGTCCTTGGAGCTCCACTCATGCTCTTTCCATTAAGCCTATAATCTTAAATGAATTCCGATTTTTAGGGATTCTATAGGCAGTGGACAAAATAAAAAGGCGTGGGGTCATTTTCGTGAGCCACACCCATATATATGTATAATATCTCAAGTCATTCCAAAATTGAAATTTTTTTTTACTAATGATTGAAAACACTATTACAATCTACCTCACATTACAAATGTACCCTGAGATTACCTCTTTAAAATTTACACAAAATTTTTACATCTTTGAACCCTCTTGAACATATTTGAACATTTTTGAACCCTCGTCCATCCTCCGGTTTTCAAAATTGTCATTTGAGGTAACTTGGAACATGAAATCATTGCAAATTTCAACATTGACTAATTTTAACATAATGATTGGAAATATAATGATAGGAAACACTATCTATTACAATCTACCTGAGATTATAAATCTCCTATTAGATTACCTCTTTAACATATTATCATGGATGCCAGCCCCAAAAAATATTTTTTACAGAATTTTACTGAAATTCTGTAATTTTCAGTAATTTATCATTGAAACATGTATAAAACCACATCAACTGTGACAGACAGTCCTGACATAATTGTAATAAGGGCATCTACAACTCATCATCATCATTAGCTGCAACTTCCTGTACTGCCAAGCGACGTAGATTATGTCGACGATCTGGAAAGATATCCATAATCTTATCCACAAGCAAGCTAGCTACATAAAAGCAATGCTCCAAATGGCCACGGAAAACAATGGAGCCTTACTACCTACCTAGCAACCTAGTTACGTTAAGCTGCTTTTCCGCCAAACGCGAAATTAATTTTTTGTGCGACAGATTGTATTCAAAGTCAATGCAAAAACGCGAATACACACGACTTAGACTAATTGTAGACTTCGGCACAATGTCGTAACTTTACAGCAACTTGTCAGATAAGATCTAAAATATTCGCTGAGTTGCTGTCACTTAGTATTTGCAGGACTGCACCAAACAAGCACACAATATTTACGGTTCACATTTTAAATGATCAGCTACAAATTTTGAATGGATAAGAAACCTTTAACCAGTTGAAATGTGTTGGGCGCGGTTATCGGGTGCTGCATCTGTGGTTCAAGGGAGTGATGCAAGGGAGAATCGATGATACGGCTCAACATCTGCATGAAATAAATATGGGTTCTACACTATACATCAGCCTACGTTTCAGCGTCTCGCATACCGAGAGTTTCCCTACAGCTTCGCAATAAAACTGCCCCCAGACCCTGAGGTGATCGGTGCTCATTGCTCGCAATCACCAACAAAACACTCTCTGATTGGCTACTAGTTTAAGTTTGTACAAAAGCACATATTGGCTCAATCAACCGAACTTATGGGAAATGTAGTTTTATACAGTTTTTTTTACGGAGGAAAATTTAAAAAATATGGAAATCCGTAACATTATGGACTCTGAGCACCCATGCCAGTGGTGGAATGGCCTGTCCTCATCACCACAAACTGCTTAGTCTCTGTGAATCTTCCATCGAGGCCTAGACACTCATCTATTTCTTCAGTACCTGACCTAGAGCCCCTCATAACTAAAAGATAAACTAATGCTCTGTAGTGTCTATTTCCATTTGCTTTTTCTGTGCATGCTTAATTGCTTACCGTCTAATCTACATGTCACTTGTTCATGACTTAAGGGAAATAATGCTGCAAATGGATTGTAGCCCACTTAATCTGATCAGTTGTGTCACTGTTTATGATTTTTCAGTTGCCGACTTCTATGCATTCATTGTACGTTGCTTTGGATAAAAGCGTCCGCCAAATAATTGTAATGTAAATACATGTATGCTAATTCAATTGCTTCTTTTGTGTAGGTGCACTGTAAGAGAGCTTTCAGTATCTTGTTTTGATTCTAGGCTTTTGATTGCTTTTGGACTCACTTATTGTGTTTGTCATCATGAGAACCTGAGGTTTGCCAGTGAAAGTCAATGAAGCCAGTGTGCTGCTGAGCAATAAGAAAAAAATGAAAAGTTGTGGAGTGGGCACGCGCATGTGAGGTGAGACAGTGGGGGTAATGGCATATGGATAGCACTATCCTGTAGGAGGGCCACCAAACTGAATATTGCATTGAGCTCCAGGGAAGCCCGATTCAACCCTGATCTGTGCAGCGTGCATGCAGTATAACTGTTTTTATTACACTAACTGCTGTTTACATTCATATGGCAGTTATATCTATCAAATATCTGAGAATACATTTAGCTTTAGGTTAAGTAAATGATAACCTTTTTAGAATACAGATTATTTCCATGAAGCTGCCTCATGCAAGAACAAATTGATTCAGTTACTGTTTTGAATCCATTGCTTCTCGGCTTAAAGGTCATATTAACAGTATTTGCTGTAGAGTCGTGCTCCTGGAATTTCAGTGGCTGCCACTCCATCCAGGGGACTCCTTAAAATGAGGGAGATAAGTGAGGGCCAAATGGACACAACCTATAACGTATGTTAAGGAGCACTGTGGCCATTATTAATTATTACAATGAGAAACACTCTTTTATATGCACATCTGAGAGGGAAATAGGGGTTCATTGGAACTAGGTTATTGAAAGGCAAGTAAGAGAAAGTCATAACAAAAACTCAAAGACTGACCGATTTGTGACAGACAACTTAGGGTTGTGAATAATTAAGGTGTATGAATGACATTACATTCCTTTTTAGCCCTAAAACCTTATTATCAATCCACAGAAATGTTATACAATTCTTCAAGAAGTAAATAGGATCTTTACCAAGCATCAAAAAGTACAATTATACTCTACCTACACGGTAGAGCCCATTCCACTGCTTTGTTAACTGATAAAATGTCCAATTCATTGATCAAAACCCATAGACTGTAACAATCTGTTGTGAGTCTGTGGGGCCACAGTTACTTAACAGTGATTGATTCATGAACTGCTGTGATTATCTTCTGTTGAGACAGTGGGGTTTTACTACCATAAAGAATCACAGGTAAGTCTTGACAGCAAATGAAAGAGAATTGTTTGCAAATTTTAAAAAGTAAATTTACAAAAATGCGTTAACATCCTGAGCTGATTATTTCATAAAAGTAGTAAGTTAATGGCAATAAGGAGTGTGATATTTTGTATATTGGGTATTAAGCCGAAATCTTACTCCGACTCTGACAGCTGTTTCAGAGTAATAATTGTACTGTATATACTACATCTCAAGGATAAGTTTCAAATGTACTTAATGTAAATTATGGGGATAAAGAAAGTACAGTGGTTTTATCACGCTTCTTATTGCCATGAACTACTTTATGAATTAATCAGCTCAAGATGTTAATACATTTTGTTTGGATCATTTTATTCATAACTCAGCAGTTGAGACAATATTTGGGTGTTAAAAAGGGAAATACTGCTCAAAAACCAATCCTTGGGACCAAATATCATACCATTACTCAAGCTGCTATTGCTCTCCTGCCACAATTAGTGTATAAATATTCATTACTGATCATTCTCAAAGTTGCACCGCTCAAAGAAAAGTGATGTATCCCATGGGACTGTCAATAAATGGTTCAGTGAAGAAAATGGAGAAGGTTGTGAGTTGGTTACCTATGCAGAACAGGCTCCATCTGGACTTGCGTAGGAATAATTACAGAAGCAGGGCAGCTCGGATCAGTCACCGAGCCCGTCTGCAGTGCGAATGTGACTTAATACCCTGATGATCACCCCCTTCTCCTCCCTCCATTTAATGAGATGACATCGACTGAAGCTAAAAATGTATAAAGACAGAATTGGACATGACCTCAGATTTTTTTTTTTCACCCTGAATTTTGTTCAGAAATTCTCCTTCTCAGCATTGATTGATAGCCTTCCATCAGGCTCTTAATCCAATAATATTCTCTTTTACAAAGATCTCACTAATACAATGGCATGGAGTTTGGCGTGTTCATGCATTCTAATCTTGCGGCTTCCATCTATTGATGATACGATGGATTTTATCAGTAGGTCCAGAACCCTGAACTAAATAATAACGTGACACTAAATCAGATGGTGAATCATTCAAAAGTCTGTCAAGAACAGTGCAGGGCCTGGTGAGTCATTTAGTGGATCTAGGATTGCTGGTGCAGCCTTCTAAGATGGATGTGCAGTCTGTCGGGGAGTTCTGTGCAACATGCCTGTCGGAGGCCTGTTTGAGTGACCAAAGATAACAGGCGCGCCATTTTAAGTGTTGACTTAGCAGTGGATCAGACGTAATTGCCGCAGCCTGTCCAGGCCTTGAGGACAACACGGCAGAGAGCGATGATACCTACAGTCCCTTTGTTAGCTACACTGGAATTTGTCAATTTTGAACAAAAAAAAAGTAGGTAAATCAGAATGTTGCTATATGCAAATTAATTGACTTTCGCAATTAATTTTACTAGCAAGGTGAAAGTCATTTGGACAATGCCCCGAACTTGGTAGCTATACGCCATATGTTTATTAAAGTTAGAAAACTCCTGAACGCTTGGTTGTGAACTAAACCACTGGTGTAAATATAAAACATTGTCTTCTGCCAATTTAATTCAGCCATGCAGCCTATTCCCAGTTTAAATAAATCAAATCACTTCTTCAATTACATTTTTTTCGAGTCACATTTTGAAAAAAAATTTCTTGAGGGCCAAACATTTCCCTGTAGCAGTATTCTGTGTTAAGAATATGTAAACTTTACAGTCCCTGCCAATTTTTCAATTATAAAAATTTTCGACTATGTCGTTTCAAAAACTGCAAAAATATTTGCTTTAAGAAATACCATCTAACACTTAAAAGACTAATATATATATATTTTTTTTCACTTTTGTAAACTCAGATAGGGTACATTTTTTACCACATACACGCAATTCTTATTTGTAATGAAAACGTTGTACAATAAAAATACTTGCAAGCTGCTTACACAAATGATAAATAAATGATAATGACCAAATCATAAAGAAAGAAACCAGAGGCAGGCCACAAAAGGGGAACTAGATGTCACTCAGCTATGGAGAGATAGACCTGCGCTTCAACGAATGAGAGAATTTTCTTCTTTATGTATAAAATGCATTCATTGCAAAGCAGACGTATAACCTTCCCCCTGCAATTCAAATGAATACATTGATGAATTGATGATTATCTTGACCAACTTTTGTATTTATTGACAGAGACATTTTGCAATCGAATAAGCATAGGCCTATGTGCCCTCCTAAGAAATAAAATAAGGGGTGGGCCAGCAAAGATTTGACTGATAAACTAGCTATTACGAGAGACTCGGCTGCAGCACAAGCATACCAGTTTCATCATTAATCATGTTTTAGTTAATATGCCACTTCTAAAATAATGAGGACGGATGAAGACTTGTTTGTCAAAACAGTCCTAATTTGCATCTATTTTTCTTTCCTTTGCAGGTCTGCTGGATCTTTGCAGATTCTTGCCTGAAGGGACGCAGGCTTTGCACATTTGCTTTAAGCTGCTGTGGTGTCGCAAGTTGATTGCAATGTGTAAAGTTCATTTTAACTTTCACACAAATCCAACGTTTAATAAATAAAAGAATTATCCATATGAAGTCCAGATATTATGACTTGAATTTTTGGCAATTTTTCTGTAAAGTTATACAGTTTGTCAAATTAAGAAAATGCAATCCAGCAATAAAAATACTGGAGGACACCATCTATCCATCCCTCAAAAAGGTTTAGCCAATGAGAGGTGGAGGAAAGCTTTGGTATTCTTGAGACAGTAACATTGACTGACCATAGCTTAACCAAAGTCTCCCAGTAACGGGAGCAACGGTACAACAAACATCATACAAGGGCATACAAGAGCCACACAGGATAGAAGCCAGGGGTAACGATGGTACACGCTGTCACCCCACCATTTTATTAAGTGCACAGTTTAATTTTGTTTGCAGTCAGCCACACCTCAAACATTTCATTTCATTATTTTAAGTAGACATGCACTGAGAAATCAAAAAATGGGCAAATTATACCTCTACGGAAAGCCAATGTCATGGACATGATGAATAAGACACTTTCTGGACACTCACTCAAACAGGAAGAGAATAAAAGAGGCATTTTGAACACCCCCTCAACTCTCGTACATCCCAAAAAAGAAAACAGTGTGAAAACATCCCCTTTCTGATGGCGTCATATGTGGGAAACAAGGACACACGGTAAGGAAGTCGAGTGAAGTCGACTATTGTCTGCCTGTCCTAATTTGTTTAATTCTTGGTCTTGTTTAATTTTATATATCAAGTGGATTGGATTTATGATCGTCAAAAAGTATGTTATCGTTGGGCTACCGGGTTAGGTCACCCGATTTAGGCACCGCTTTGCAGCGGAGCACTGAGCACCACGGCCTGGGTTGAAGCCCCAGTCACACCAGTGCCCGTTAGCCTTTTCAGAGCAGTGCACAATTGGCTTTCGCTGACTGCCAGCTTCGGATTATAGGATTGTTTCTTGCCGAAGAGCCACCTATTAGCCAGCCGGACACTCATCAGTAAAATTCTGAACTTCTACACAGGCCTGAGTATAAAGTTTTGAAAAAAAAAATCTGAAAATCAATTGCGAAGCCGTGGAAATTTTTTTGATTTTGCTGACATAAATGGTGCTCAGAGGTGGATTCCAGCCACATGAAACAGTGATAATTATCTCTCAATTTTAATGATAAAATCAATGAATTAAAGTCAGGAAATGAAATCACACAGCTGCAAAAAATAACACATAAAATATTGCCTTACATGTACTGACTCTTCAAAGAAGTCAATTCATGTACTCACCAACCCCTGCTGACCTGGCAATTCATATAACAGGTAAAGCATCATTTCTCTTCTTATCCAGCAATGTCTGTGATAACACTTTTCCAACAAGAAACATTTTGTTTCAGTTCAAATAAAAAATCTATATCATAAGGTCAACCAACAATACTCCGATTATTTCAGATGTGACTGTTCATTTCAATGTTAAGATTTGTTCTCCAATAATATCTCTGATAACACATGAAATTATATGGTGTTTGCGCATAACTCAATTAATTCCCATGATCTGTGCGCGCAGCAGCTGTTCTGCATCGTGTAAACGAAGTCATAACGCTTCGTACACTAATGTCTCATACTCAGTGCAAGCACGTCTCGTACACTGCGACCGCAACGTCTCATACACTGCGCCTATACTGATATAAACCCATATAAAATGGTCTAAAATTTTTTATTCTGAATTAAAATGATCAAGAATCATCGTTTAATAATTCAAGCTTTTATTTTGTCGGTCCTCAATATTTTATGCACTGTTTTTTGCATTATTTGGAAAAATAGCCAACTTCAAATTTCACTTCGCAAAATTGGTTCTCACACAGTTTACTCAAGACATAATTTGACCGTGTTAGTGAAATTCCCACCTGTCTACAACATGTCAATCCTAATTATCAGATCTAGATATCAATCTTTGAAAAATTTTCTCATGTTAAAGCTAATCAAACGAAGAGACAGGCGACTCCGACAACGCAAATCCAGTTACACTAATGAGGAACGTGCATCATGTACAGTATAGACGTCACTATCTTTTTAACATGGGGAAATAATATGGATACAAACAGCAATAACTTTCTGTCAATAAATATAAAGCTAGAATCTTCACTAGGACGTGATGTAGGAACTAAATCAGCGTAGTGAAAATACTTTTCGGTTCTAGTGTACAAGACGTTACACTGGTGTACGACAGCTGCAGTGTATGAGACATTGAAGTTATGAGACGTTGTACTCCCCGTGTAAACATACAATGATGCAGTGTACAGACCGGCAGTTGATCGGCATGTCACTAGCTGCTCACAGTCGAGTCCGCTCAGAGCTGCCTGGCTCACAGCCGCGCTTTACCAGACGAACACCTTACCCCAACCCTCCGAAATTTTCTCAACGGATTTACGCAAATCTCGAGAATGATATTTTTGATCGGAAAATCGCTGAAATCCGCAGAAAATTCTCAGGCCTGTGTACGTGTGTACATGTTCAGGTTCCCTCCGCCCTCGCTCAGGAGAAGGTTTCCCAAAAGTATAGTTGCTAACTACGTACAAACTAACATAGCTGGCTCAACCATATGCAGTCAATGATCCCAACTAAGTAAGTGAGCAGCAATGCTTTTGGGACATTCACTCCAGATCTTGCTTCCCCCTCACTTGCCCTTGTCCAAGGCTCCAGTTAGTGCTGGTACACTTGTGGTAGCTGTTGGCGTTTGGCTGCATCCCTATCGTTGCCGATTTCTTCCTCATTTTCTGTCTCTTCTACCTCATCATCATCATCATCATCATCATCATCACTGTCACTAGTTGTTGAACTTGCACTGGAATCATCTTCTTCAACTTCATGTCCCGGTCAAGCAAAAATAGTCTGATATTTTTAGTGGATTTCGAGATCTTCCTTGCATTGTAAAATACGCATACGGTAACCGATGTGTCACAATCGATCCCGTGAGAGTCTTCACAGCTCTTGGCCTCATTAAACAGTGCTGTTCAAGGGCCATACTGGGGGTTGCTAAAAGCCCGTCTTACATCCATGATTATTCAATTCCAGTATCATGTACGGTTGAAACATTTGATCGTTTGATAAGTTCAAAATCAACATATATCGACTTTAAGTTCATGTTACAGTTTATTTGATATGTAATGGTATTTACTTACTTTTAGCCTCACACTCTTTAAATGGAGTGCACACATTTTTCCACTGCAGGGTTAGTTCAGTACGTTGTACATTTCTGTAATATTAATCATAGTTTCTCTGAGTTACCGTGCTTGTAAAGAGGTCCCTTCTCGGTGCAGCAAAAGGCGTGGCAGAAGGCGGCTGACTGTTAAATATTGTGGCCTGCCCATCAGGCCATACCATGTACTGCCATGTTGGAGGGGGGTTTGGATTTAGTTAGTTTTTCCTTTGCATAAGTTAGCGTAGATGTTTAGTTTTGTTCACCCTTTATGTGCTATTTGGTTTGGCCAAGCCACTATACACAGTAGTGTGCAGTGATAATTATACACCACCAAGTTCATCTAAAAGGGGTCCTAGGATATAACTTTTCCATAATTTATTGCTGAAAATGTATTGAAAAACACAAACCCCATTCTAATGCTGCCATCAAATTCAAAATGAGCAAATATTTTTGATGAAACGGTAAAATGTCTCACTTTCAACATTTGATATGTTGAGAATAAAATGTGGGTTTATGAGATGTGCAAATCATTGCATTCAGTTTTTGTTCACGTTTTACACAACATCACAACTTCACTGAAATTGGGGTTTGTACTGTTGTAGGCAATGGGAACAAAAAAATTTATTCTCACAAGGATATTAAGGCAAAAATATAAGTAACAAGTGGTGCCAGGCACAACAAAGCCTGCCCCTCGCGCATACTTTCACCTACTTGTACGAAATTCAATAGGGATCTATTCTGGGTCAGTAGCAATCCCTATACCGAATTTGGGGTGAATCCTGCGATTAGTTTTGCTGCTAGAGTGTTAACAAACAAGGAAACAAACACACAAACACAGAAACAAACCGAACCAAAAACAATATCCATTTCCTAATCCTTCGGGTGGGGCGGGGTAAAAAACAAAAACACTGAAAACATCAATTTTTGATAACCATTGAAAGGTGTTGCAAATTTTATTTTTTTGACTCTTGCATAGCATGAATGCAAGTCTGAAGGCTCATTCCATAATTATTGATGCTAAAAAATTCGTCGCAACTGGTTTGAGGCTACACTATTCTGGGAGAATTACCTCTGATGGTCAGTTGTTCCAGTACATAAGGTGATATGAACTTTGAGCAATGCCACAGCGTTAAACGCAATGGCACGATGGAAGGAGCTCTCTGAGATTGTTCGTAGCTGCACTGTGGCCTGACATGATGCTGGGTGGTCATTCATTAAAATGTCTGTAGACGCTAAATGCTGCTATGGCACTGTAATAAACACCATCAAGTGTTTCAAAGAGATGGGTTAGCTGAAAAATAGGGGCAATGGAGGTGCAAAACAGAAGTTAAGTGCCTCTGATATTCTTTATCTGTGTATGCAGGGGCGTGTCCAGACATTTATAATAGGGGTGGCCCAAGTGGGGCACTGACTTATGGTGGGGTGGCATGAAGTGTGACCATATGCACACACATTACGCACTCATGTATGCACATGGGCATGCAAAGACAGGCCCACACACAGGTTTTGGGCATACCCAGTTTTGTCTGCAAAACCCGTATCTACTTCAATTACTAACACTGCAAGAAAAACTAGACCTACTAGTCAAAAAATACAGGAGTGGCAACATATAATTGTGACGAAAAATGTCAATATTTTATTCATGAAAAAATAAATAAAAGGCAGTATAAAACAGTGCTACAGTGTTGGTTAATCTGAGAGACTCTTGAGAGTCACATCCCTCTTAACCAGCAAATCTTGTGTCAACTCTATAACATGATATTTACAGTTATATCTGTGCAGAATAGGAAAGAAAGTGAAAAAAATCAAAACAGCTTTTCTCTCTTAACTGTGCACATTTGAGCATATGTCACATTTTGTCTTTGTACCACAATAATCAAAAATTTGAACTATAAACTGATGTCTTTTCCTTGCTTTGGGCAGATAGTTGCAATTTGCATAAAAATGTAAAATGTCTCAGTTTCAACTTTTGAAATGTTATCTATGTTCTATTGTAAATAACATATTGGCTCATGTGATCTAAAAGTCATTGCATTTTGATTTTATTCACAATTTACACTTCGTCCCAACTATTTTGGAATTGGGGTTGTATAACGATGGTGTTGGTCAGAGGCCCGACATCGGACCGATCGGCCCACGCTCTCAGTCAGAAACCGGGATCTCAGGCAGAAACTGAGGCGGGGCGTGGGGGACCGCTGTGGCCACAATCGGTGGCCAATCAGTCATAAACTTGGTCAAATAACATGCATGGGTGATCGGGGACATGATAAATTGTGTTTTTTAAACGTGTCGACTTATATTTTTGAAGATTTAATTGAAAAATATTGGTGGCGTCGGCCCACGCTCTCAGTCAGAAACCGGGATCTCAGGCATAAACTGACGCGGGCCGTGGCGGCCGCTGTGGCCGCAATCGGTGGCCAATCAGTCATAAACTTGTTCAAATAACATGCATAGGTGGTCGGGACACCAGACAAAACCTACAACAAAATAACAATAACTAAAAGACAGAAACATGCAATCATCGTAAAAAACTCCCAGGGCTCAGGCTAGGGGAACCTAGGACGCAAAATTAAAAAAAATAAGAACTGTCAAGCAGCCTGTCCACCAGCCTACAAGTGGCATCTTCCATTGGTAAGTGATCAATTACCTACTTGAGACTCTTATTCTATCTATTAGTTAAGTATTATGGCAATAGCAAGTCAGTCGGGTTGAGTTTGGTACACTTTGACGGGTTTCTGACTTAGTCGCGGTTTCTGACTTAGATTCGGTTTCTGACCGATATACCGATATTTTGAGCCAATAGACACCTGTTCTGGATTGGTATTGCCTAGGCTACATACTTTTAAACCATAAGGAGTGTTTCTAGGAGATTTTTGAGTTTTGATATAGGTTTTTATAACATTTTTCAGGTATTTGCAGACCAGAATTTCTTTTTTTTCAGCAGCGACGGGATCCCGAGGGAAAAAAATCACTGTAGAGTTTCTAATTTCAGGTGATATACCTCTGAACATCACTTATATACAATTATAACACTGATTGGAGGCATAAATAACTTTATTATCACTAGTTATATGCCTCTGGATGGATTATAGGCAAACAGTAGCTTTTCATGTTTCTGACTTAGACGAGCAAGGGTATAGGGGAATGCGTATAACTGACCAAATATTCCACCAATGACCATGATATTTGGTATTCAGAGAGTAGACATATACCTTTATCATATACAATTACCACTGAGAACATAGGGTTGCCTGAATTAATTTTACACATTGTGTTAGAGAGCAGTTTGCACTCACAAGAGCAATTTTGCAGCCGACGCAAAAACGTGCACCCGACTTCAGGGCCATGGCAGGGTTGACAATCCCAACAGCATATTACCTACATACCATTTTGCCATCAGCTATACTATCCTTCTATACATATCAGGGCATTTTGAGAAGATAGAGCTATATCTATGCATGTATGAGTCTTTAGAAGATATGCATGCCTTGAAACTAAGGCAGAAACCCGGCCCAAAAAATGAGTTGAGGGACCCAACTTTGACCAGGTACCACGAAAAAATGAAAAACGTCGCCGTCGCACGGCTTTGGAATATGATCCCACACCACCTATAGATTAAAAAACCACTCACAGCTAAGCTCTATGGGTACTTTCATTATTTTTCAGTACCTGGGGGGTTTGGCGCACATTTCGTGAGCCTGGCCCATATATATATATATATATATAAATAATGCTTTGTTCTATGCTCAGTAAAGCCGCTTGCAAGCGACTTAATACTACTATTATTGTCACTTAGGTTTTATCATTTTTAGTGGGGGAAAGGAATACAGCCTGATTGCTATGATCTCGTACTGAGTTAAGATCGCATATTGAAAATAAATGTGTAACATATCTTGCATTGTTGTCAATGCATGTTTATCCCAAAATTTTAAGCAGCAACAGGGTGTAATAATAGGAACACGCTATCCATCGTTTCTCTTCCCAATGATGCAGGCAGAAGAAATAAATGAGCAACCGTCATATTTCATTCCAACTTCATAAGTTTGAATGATCTGACGTAGTTTCGTTTTGAAATTCCATTCAAGTTCGCTAATGGTAATAATCTGCGAATGCCCTAGCTAGCCAGCTAACTCATATTTGTAATGCTTAATATAGACGTAAGCGGTGCAGAAAACATGCCTGAAGCAGCAAAGTAAAATGCAACATTAACACATCATGCAGATATAGGATAGAGGCTTCTTTATTCCAATATTTAAAGGTGAAAAGAGGAGCTCATTTGATTGGTGAAGATTTGACTCGGCTGTGTTAAACCCACTCTCGCCTTCTTTCCTCCCTCTTTGCCACTTGCGCCAGCAGGAGGGACCGAGGCAGGACAGAGGAGTACTTGCACCGGGCATGAAATTGCAAAATACGCCTGGATACACCCCGTTGGCGCGGCGCTCCCCCCATTTGCCACGCCTGCGCCTGGTCAACGAATTTAGAGCCCCATATCTTTTAGTTTCAGAGTTCTGCTGTGGAAACAAAGCCTATCTGTTATAAGTTATTTGAGAGCCTAAGTCCAATTTGTTTCCAAGGTAACCAGAAAAAAAAAATTGGCAAATTCCCTTGCATCAAAAGGAAGAACTACATCCCATAGAGAACATGCATGCCAGGTTTCCAGACAATTTTGGTCATACTTTCCGAGTCCTGCTCTGAAAATATAGCCTACCCCTTCCACATTACATGAGACACTCAGTCCCAGTTTGTTTCCATGGTAACCAGAAAAAATATTGTCAAATTCCCTTGCATCAAAAGGCACAACTAAATACCCTAGAAAACATGCATACCAAGTTTCAAGACACTATCTTGGATACTTTCCAAGTTCTGCACCAGGAATAAAGCCTACCCCTAACCAGTTCAGTGACAGACTAAGGCCTCTATCTTCCACCCAGTGCAGTGGGGTGCAAAACATAACGCAACTGTCTTTGCTACTTTACGACTGACGAAAATAACAATTTTCCCGCCAGTGACTTTGCTGCATAAACACTAGTGGTGGGCGTTACGATTCCTTTCATGGACATGGATCCTTTGACTCAGTGCTGATCCGTTCCCGGATTCTTTCACCAGTTCCTTCATTCTGACTCTGGTGAACGAGAATTGGAGCCATGCAGCAACTTATTGCAACCACAGTATTGTGGTGACCGACAATTCCGAATTTAGACTGAAGTTGAAAGCAAAGGGCACCAGTAGAGACAGAAATATTTGGATGGCTGATGAGAAAAACAATGTGTTTCGTTGAGTAGTTCCTGAATATGCTGCTAATATCACATGTCCTTTTCTGCCAAAGTAGCCAAGCTCACACTTGGCTCACACAGTTCACAACATGAATGCAGCTGGATACCGTCCTGAAGTTTACTGAACAGTTTGCTTTGAGTCAGTGAGTGCTGTTTTTATGAATTAATATGAGTCCATGAATTTGTGAATTTTACAGCGTTGCCTTAATAAAAGTGCCGCCCATTTCCATTAATGTTTCTCTCAAAGGAAGGACAGCGCTATATCGCCTGTAGAATTTTATGGCTTGTAGATCTGGACTTGAATTGTGAATTAGGCTACAGAATTATCCCCGTTGCATTTAAGTGGAGAACACTAAAAAACAGTTTCATTTCATATTTCTGTAAAATTGCACTGGGGTTATATTATACACTTATTCCTTTAAGTCGTGAAAAAAAATGCATGAAATGACACGTCTTTTTTGTTGATTTATTCGTACAGTCGCCATTCTTGCCAAGCATGTGTTTCCCTGTCATTCAGATTTTTAAAAACAGAAGCACTACCCGATTTAATGATTCGACCTATAAGCTAGCCTACTTTCTTGCAATTTTCTGGACTTGAATTCTGGTTCCAATATATGCACATTCAGTTTGCAAACCTGCACCTTTAAAAGCCTGAATTTGCCTGTGAATTCATAGGCTAATTAAAAGCCTATGCCACCACTATAATAAAAATATTCTGCACTTCCATACAGTATGCTTCTGTCTTGTACAGTGCTACATCGGCATTAGAACTCTGGATTGAATTTTTATTATAGGCCCTGATAAGTTATGTTCAGGACAAATTTAGAGTCATATAGGATAATTTTTCCTATAAAATTCAATCTTGGAAGAATTAAAAGCATATTGCATTCAGTACATAGGCCTAATGTTAAGCCTATTTTATCCCCGCAAAATCGCACGGCTAC
The DNA here is from genome assembly GCA_029692085.1 of Gymnothorax javanicus. Classification (NCBI taxonomy): domain Eukaryota; kingdom Metazoa; phylum Chordata; class Actinopteri; order Anguilliformes; family Muraenidae; genus Gymnothorax; species Gymnothorax javanicus. The sequence continues at coordinate 159,414,481 of CM056193.1, read as the reverse complement.
ATTATATGCATATGAAACATTTTTTTAATTGCCAGGACAATCCATAAACCGTGCATTCTAATGCGTTTGTAAACTGTTGCTAATGGGAATAAATAGCCTTTGAAAGAAAGCTATGCAGTGTTGTATTTTTAATTTTTAAAATGGTTTTTTTTTTTTCTGGTGAGAGTCTATTGGAATATGGAATGCTATTTTGCAACTCCATATCGCATAGCCTCCAGATAGCCACTCTCTTTCAAATTATTTTGCCAAGGCAATCACCAATAAAAGTTTAGAACACAATGTGATGCTTATTTTAGGCATGTTTGCCTCTGCAATACAAAGACATTCTGCAGAGGGAGAGACGAAGCCCTGCAGTGATTGTATTATAACCAGGTTCTTTCTGGACTCATTCACTGAACTGGAACTGGACCTCGGGAGCAACCAAGTCCAATTCCTCGGATTAATTCCATGGAGTCGTTGACTGAACTGTTGCGAATGTCTAGTTCCAGTTCCTTGTAATCATTCACCAAACTAATGCTTAATTCCAGCCCACACGGAAATGTTCATCAAAATGATGGTTTGGTTACACACCGACAGATAAAGACCGCCAGGGCATATAGTGTGGTTATAGCTGCGGTTAGCTCTGGGTAAGTAGCATATTTTAACTACTTGGTTGAACGTAAATTGATAAATATGAGGTTTTGCAGGGAAATTTTGCAAGTAAAACGTTTCCGACTTTATTTACCAATAGCTGAATGAAAGGAACGAATCTTTACGCAGAGGTAAGTCAGTTCTTCTTGTTCACCAAAAGGATTCTTTCAAAAGGGACAAATCGTTTCTGAACGACCCATCAAAAATAAATGCACAATTCATTTGCGCCAAATTGAGCTCCCATGGGCGTGTTGGTCTTAAAATTAGGTGTGGTCAGGCACAATGCTGGCCTGTTGCTATATTGAGGTAGCGCAAACCTCTTGCTTGATTGACCAACAAAACTTAGTCTACAGTCAATAGTCAGTTATTGACTTCAATTTTAAGGGCGCATTAGTATTATATTATTTTGTGCTTTTGTCGGTGAGTTCTGCTCCAGAAATATAGCCTACCCCTTCCACGTTACCTGAGACACTCAGTCCCAATTTGTTTCCGTGGTAACTGGAAAAAATTATAAATAAATAATAAATAAAATTTGTAAAACTCTCTTGTATCAAAAAGCACAACTACATCCCCTTGAGAACATCCTTGCCAAGTTTCACGGCAAAAACTTTCATACTTTCAGAGTTCTGCTCCGGAAATTAATTCTGAGAGGAGGCTGTAACATTTTGTGTACTGTACTTTCCTGTGGCAGGAGCCACTGCAGGAACTGTCTTGCTCCTCTAGGAGACTGGCCCGGGCCACTGTCCTGTGGCACAAGCCACTTGCAGTAACTGTCCTGTTCCACGAGGGAACTGGCCTGGGCCACTGAACAAGTGTCTCGAGACTGTCAGGTTAGGTTACAATTTCGCTTGCTTATACAAACTGCAACAATGGGAGCCGATGAGAGTGCACATTAGGGACACATCACTCTCTGTGATGCAGGATTTTTAAAATTTATTTATTTATTTATTTAGCCTGGGAGTCCGATTGAGAGCAAGCTCTTTTTTGCAACGGAGCCCAGTTGTGAATCAATAAAAACATGCACTACAACAATAAATTAAAAACAAAAAAACAAAGGAACTACAGGACACATGTACATTCCAGCTTCATGGCATCCAATAACAAACATTTAAAACAATTAAATGAGATAAGTTTTTCCAATTTCAGTGTCTTCTGAAGCCTATTCCATTTCTGTGGGGCATAGTACATAAAAGCAGTTTTAAAAAAAGCAGGATGCAAAGCATTGCCCCCTGAAGTTCCAAAAGAGCTACTGTTGGGACCATCTAGTGGTCAGGAATCAGTGTAGCGTTAACAGTATCAAAGTGACACTATCGTTAACTCCTGGATAAGCTGTTTGTGAATCTTACTGCCTGTGGTTGTGCTAATGGCAAATTGATTGATTGATTGATTGATTGATTGATTGATTGATTAGAGTGACGCTGGAGTCTCATCACAACACTTCTTCCTGAGCTTTGCTTATCCAGGAGTAAAAAAGTAAAAATTATCATTCTAAGGACACCCAGCATGTCTTGTGCTTCGCAAAATCATTCACCGCGCTCTTAATGTCCACATTCTCTGCAGTATCATTTTCAATGAAAAGCATGGACTTCCAACTAAGCCTCTCTTGTCCCATGCAGCCCCTTCAGTTATTCTTAATAAATTTTATTTTTTGAGAATGAGCGTTGGCAATAATGAGCTAACGTTAGCCTCCAGCTGCACGTCAACATTGCTTGCATTTAATGAAGTATGGGGATGAGCTGAAAATTTCATCCATCTGATTTCAGCAATTTTGTTGCACACTCATTCTGTTCTCTTTTACTCTTCTTCCTTTAAGCACTGCTTTTTTGTTTGTGCTAGCTAAACATTACATTGCTTTTTGAACATTTTGCTAAAGAATACCAGTTGAAAATCTGTGAAAATATTGATTTTGATGCAAATTATCACAAATGACAGGGAGCAAGGTCATTGGACAAATTAGCATTTGCCAAAAACCTTCTAAGACAGAAACCAAGTTAAATATGAGGTGGGAAGAAACAGTATTAATTTTAAAAAATACATGCAGTCATGCAAAATTTCAAAAAGTAAAAAAAAACAAAACATAAAACGGCTACAATTTAAAACCAAAGGTATGCAGTACAAGGTAGAATGGTGGTATGTATGGTTATCACTGTTCACAGTGCTTTAGACTTATTGAATGGCAACTTTGGACTCAGTATAACAGTCAATGTGACATAGGGGCACCTAACAATAAAGCAGAAAAACTGTTTTCCTACATTAAGTCCCTGACAGCTTCTGGGCCCCGATGCAGCTGCACTGGTTGCATCGTCAGTGTTTCAGCCAGTGTTGTTGGGTCTGTGGAATCTGTTGTTGTACTGATAGGCAGTAAAATGAGAAACTGAAGTGAATGCTTATCTGTTGTTCACTCCTCCCTCGACAGCAGCACAAAGTGTTGCAGATTTATTACAAATAATACAAGAATGTTACAGTGTCACATTGTGGCAGTCTAAAATAGAAGCATTGTATACCTTTACCAGCTTTTCCAGTTCAAAGGGAAAATTAAGTACTGTGGGCTACAACAGAGAGAAAGCCACTTGACTCCTTATTCTGGACAAAAGCTTATTGGTTCACAATTTTGGAGTAACCCACTCCCGCGTGATTTCCGAGCAGTGTAATCACTCAGCTGACCCACTGGGGGGGGTTAAATATATTGCACTGAAAAGGTCACAGCTGTTACTCGAAATAATTGTGTACATGTAAACAAAAGTGGACCACAGAGACTTTAGCCAATCCCAATATCTTCCCAGGTCATGTCCACATAATGGCTACCACTCACCCTTATCCACTGATGCATTATAAGCTTATTCAAATGTATCCATACATCCTACTCTCTTCTGATTCATTTTTCTCTTTAGCCATTTTCTCTTCTGCCACCATCTATATATCCCTCCATCTTCGTCATCATCTCCACTCACTCTCTCTCTCTCTCTCTCTCACTCACTGGGAGAGACCCTGAGGCTAGATTTATAGCTATCTGCTTAGGTCATAAGAAGGTTTTACAGAGGAGAGGGCTGTCAGATTTGTGGAGGAAGTCGTCATCCATCTGTCTCCCAGTCTGTCTGTTAGTCCCTTTCATGTCTTATCCAACGTCCTTCTTCCTCCCTGCTTATATTCCACTTCAGTGTGCCTCGTCTGACACCTCCTAGATGCACAACTGACAGAACTAGCTAGCACAGCGAGTGTTTCCTTCTCTTTTTCCTCATTTCCACTCTCACCTGTTCTCTCATTTGCTCTTTATCTTTCTCCCTCACTCTCTGCTTCACTCATTCTTTTCCAAATGAGTTTTTTTTTTAACCCTGATGTTTCACCTTGCTCCCCTAGTTTGGAATGCCCAGTCGTACTTCAGAGCCTGTCTATTCCTGCAATGTTATCCGTCAGCTTGGGAGAGTGCACACATTCTATTTGAAATCATTTGCTGCAGCAATATTTCATTAGCTCCCAAGGAGGTCCCCTCTGCAAGTGGGTTGTTTTTATTCATTTGTCTCCTGTAAAGTCTCTAAATAAAACATTTTCAATTCACTACAATTCAAACAGTTAGCTAGACTGCTTAACATACAGGCTACATGGTGGTGTCAAGGGAATGGGTGAGATTTTCCATTAATCTTTGGGCTGATATGAAAAAAAAAATCTAAAGGCTACTGGAGGGTTCAGACACCATTCCAACTTTTCCAGTCAGTGAACAGAAATAGAAGTCAGGATTGTAGTTTCAGAATGCCTTCAATTCACTTTTTTGCCTGCTACTTATTTCTATAAAAATGCACTATCAATTTAGATGGATGATATAGGACATGACTAGGATTTCTTAAAATTATTATGTTATGTAACAGCGTAGTTTGAAGCTCGTGATGCGAGACATAAGTTACAAGAAAAATCAGCTGACTAATTAATATCTCCCCAGTTTTACTGGCTCCATGCTTCAGCATGCCTGGTCAAAAAAGAAATGCACAAGGCATTGTTTAATTGTACATGCTTTCAAAAATAAAAAGAGATTGCAGATCCCATGGTGACAATTCTGAATAATTTTGCAGGCAGTATAATTGTGATTAGGCAAAGATTTTACACACAAGCTATAATGATTTAATGATTCAATTAGCAGAGTAAACTTAGTGCAAAAGAAACAGAAGAGTATGTAGCAGATGATTTCTCCAAAGAATCTCTGGTTAATCTTTGTGTAATTCAAAGCACAGGCAGGGACAAATTTTAGGAATTTGTTGTGTTCATTGAAGTATTCACCATCAAAGTAGAATCCAAATAAAAGAACTAATAGAAAACTTAGACACACAATTCATTTGATTTACCGCTGGTTAATCTTTGTGCAGCCCCTGGCCTTTTCTGTCAAAACATGACCTTTTCAAATTGAGTACCATAAATGCTCTATCAGCAGGAAACCTGTCACGAGAGAAAGTAGCACCTGCAGCAAAGACACTCAATAGTAACCACTAAAACAAGCAATAGAAAAAATGTACGTGTATAGTTTGTACTACTGCGCCCTCCGCTAAATACTGGCATCCTTGGTGAATACGAATAAAGGTGGTTGTGAAATAATATCTTTATTGTTACCACAATGTACTTCAAAATATTAAGAAAAATAAAACCTTCAATTGAATTGCAATTATTGAAAGAAAAAATAAATAAATATGAGCAAAATATTTTTTTCTCAAAAACATCTGGCACAATAATTGGACCCCCTTCAGTTAATACCCTGCCGAGATAAAAAGCTCTGGGCCATCTCCTACAGCATATAATGATGTTGGTCAGATGTTGGTCTCATCTGACCAAAGAATCTGTTTCAGTTGGAAGTTCCAGTGTTGTTTGCCAAACGATAGGTTCCCAAGATTGTTGGTTGATAATAGTTGCTCTTTTTTGGTGATGCTCCTGCAAACATTTTGTAGGAATGTAATTACTGTCTGATCATTGCATGCAGGCACCCTCTTCCAGGTGGATTTTTCACAGTGCCACATGCCTTATACTTCTTGATTATTAACCTCACAGTCAAAATGGGTATTTTCATGACGAGGGAAATTGCCCACAAATCACCTAATATTCATATCCTGGGCAAAAAAGAAGTGATGGTGACCATTAAAGTTTTCTTAATTATTAAGGTGAACTTAAAAAGTAAAATATGAATGGTAATATGTTTCAATTTGATTTTTCTTCGAAGGTTTTAAGGGGTGCCAATAATTTTTCTACACACATTTGTGGGAAAAATATTTACTTTAAGACAAGAATTTTTCTCCTTCGATCATTTTCATTAAATTCACGATCAGATTTGTATTAACATCTATAATCAAAGATTGGCAGAATAAACGGCAACCACATTTTACATAAAATACTCATACATAACACCTCCCCTCTTTAAGAAAAGAAAGGTTTGCTAAAAGCTTTCTTTTGTTAAAATTAACACAGTTTTATAATCAGTATAATCTTGAACTTTACACAAAAGTATCATTGATCATTATAACAATCATATACATAACAACCAGTGCAATTTTCACAATCAAATAGAAAAGTAAAATTGCATTTTTCACAATCAAATAAAGAATAAAATTACATGCGTGAAAGTGTATCTGGGATAACACTATCTTTTCCCCTGATGTGAGAAATATCCAAATCATACTCTTGCAAAAGTAAACTCCATCTCAGTAATCTTTGATTCTTGTTTTTGATCTTATGCAAGAATGTGAGGGGATTGTGATCACTGAAGACCTTGATGGAAGTAGCTGAACAAGTCAAATAGACTTCAAAATGTTGTAAAGCCAAAACAAGTGCCAAACATTCTTTTTCAGTTGTTGAATAGTTTTTCTGATGTTTATCAAACTTTTTGGAAAAGTAACAAACAAGATGATCTAATCCATCAGCGTCTTCTTGCAGTAAAACTGCGCCTGCACCATTATCACTGGCATCAACAGCCAACTTGAACTCCTTTTTGAAATTAGGAGATAAGAGAACTGGTGCATTTTTGAGGATAGCTTTCAGTTGGTCAAATGAATTTTGACATTTTTCATCCCAAACAAATTTTGCATTTTTCTTCAGTAAATTTGTCAAAGGTTCAGAAATGATAGAGAAATTTTTACAGAATTTTCTGTAGTAGCCAGCCATCCCTAGAAATCTCATTAGTTGTCTTTTAGTTGTAGGCTCAGGAAATTCAGTGATAACTTTTACTTTTGCATCAATTGGTTTGACTTGACCCTGTCCTACAATATGATCTAAGTAAACAACTGTAGCTTTACAAAAGTCACTTTCAACAAGGTTGATTGTCAGCTTGGCATCACTCACTCTCTGGAAGAAGTTTCTGATGTAGGTGAGGTGCTCTTGGAAGCTGTCGCTGGTGATGATAATGTCATCAATATAGGCCTCACATCCTGGTACTCCAGCAATCATTCTGTTTACCAGACGTTGGAAGGTGGCCAGAGAATTTTTCATTCCAAAGGGCATGACCTTGTATTGATCTAATCCATGTGGAGTGACGAAAGCAGAGATCTCCTTTGCTATGTCTGTTAGAGGGATCTGCCAGAAGCCCTTGAGGAGATCAAATTTGGTGACATACTTTGACTGTCCAACTTTGTCAATGCGGTCATCAATCCTTGGAATAGGATATGAGTCCGTTTTTGATAGAGCGTTCGCTTTCCTGTGGTCCGTCACCATTCTATATGTTCCATTGGGTTTCGAAACTAGGATGCATGGAGAACTCCAGTCACTGTTACTTGGTTCAACAAAGTCATTTTAAAGCAGGTATTTGACTTCTTGTTTAAGGTATTTCTGCTTCTCTGGATTCATTCTGTAAGGATGCTGTTTTACAGGCTTGGCATCATCTTGTAGGATGACATCGTGATAAACCATATCAGTCCTTGATGGAACATCAGGGAATATGTGACTATATTCAAATATGAGCTGCTTTAGCTGTTGTTGTTGAAAAGGGTCCAGGTGGGACAACTTGCTGTCAATATTTTGAAGAATGTCTGAATTTTCAAGTTTGGCTGGACCAGTTTCATTTTCCAAGGGGTGGTCACAATCTTCTTCAGAATTTTCCAGTTCAACTGTATTTACCACATTGACTGGCTTTTACTGAGTGTCTTTGTCAATGTATTCTTTCAGCATGTTGATGTGACACATTTGTTTTTGTTTCCTCCTTCCAGGGGTTAAAATGACATAATTAAGATCACTGACCTTTTTGAGGACAGTGTAAGAGCCAAAATATCGGGCTCTTAGAAGGTTTCCAGGCACTAATAAAAGCGCCAGGACTTTGTCACCAGCTTTTGTCTTTTAACTTCTATCTTGGGAATGAAGGTCATATCTGGCTTTCATTTTGCTGAGCCTCTTTGAGATTAGACTTAGCAAAGTCACAAGCCTTAGAGAGACGATTACAGAAGTCAGAGACATACTGAAGCAAGTTCATTGGGACATCATCTTCGGCCAGCAACTTTTCCTTCAGAAGTTTCAGAGGTCCACGGACTGTTTGCCCAAAAACAAGCTCAAAAGGACTGAACCCAAGAGACTCCTGAACAGCTTCACGGGCAGCAAACAGAAGAAGATGGACACCTTTATCCCAGTCTTTCTCTGTGTCAAGGCAGTAGGTCCTTATCATGTTCTTCAGGGTTTGATGGAACCTCTCCAAAGCACCTTGACTCTCAGGATGGTAAGCTTAGGACCTGTATTGTTTAATACCAAGCTCATGCATAACTTGTTGAAATATGCCAGACATGAAATTTGACCCTTGATCAGAATGAATAGACTTAGGAAGACCAACAAAGCAGAAAAACTTAGTAAAAGCCTTAATGATAGTCTTCGCCTTGATATTACGAAGTGATATTGCCTCAGGAAACCGGGTGGAAGCACACATGATAGTCAGTAGGTACTCACAACCAGATCTAGTCTTCGGCAATGGTCCAACACAGTCAATGATGATCCAGCTGAAAGGTTCTTCAAAAGCGGGAATAGGCTTTAGTCGAGCCTTTGGAATATTCTGGTTCGGCTTCCCAACCATTTGACAAGTATGACAGGATTTGCAGTACTCCTGTACATTGGACCTCATGGAAGGCCAGAAGAAATAATTCCTGACACGGTGAAGGGTATTCTTGATACCCAAATGACCTGACATAGGATTGTCATGGGCCAGACTAAGAGTTTCTTGATGATAAGACTTTGGAAAAACAATTTGATGGGTGATCATCCACTCTTCATCTGCAGAAACATCAGGTGGACGCCACTTTCTCATAAGCACACCATTTTTGTAGTAAAAACAGACAGGAACTTGAGCAGCCTCTTGTTCACTTGCAGCCTGTGGTAGAGGATGCACTAGATCACGAGCTTGTTTTTGCTCCTGAATAAGTTGTTTCCGAGACAGAATATCATTAGAATGACCTGACAAGGACAAGTCTGAGGATTTCCCAGACATCTCAGGACTGGAAGGTTCCTGATGAAAAGACTGCCCACTGAAGGTGTCAGCCAAGTTGAAGTCCAGCTCAGCATCATCTTGAATAGCCTTTTTGGCCATAGAACGAGTAACTGCACATGAAGGATCGAGGTCTGGAATTTCCTTCTCTATAGAGTCAGATTCTTGATCAATCAAAGGAGTGTCAGTTACAACAGGGTAGGACACAACCTTATCCCCAGGAAACTTAGGCTGCTTTCTTAGGTCAACTCGAAGTGCCAAGTCACAAGCGGTGGTGATGAGCCCTCCTGAGGAGCTTGGCTGACATTGAGATTTCTGCCCTGCTCTGATGAAGATGATTGACTGTTTGGGGATGGTCTGGGTCTTGCTATTCTGCGTCGCTGTGCAGATGGAGACCACGAAAAACCTTAAAACATGGTTATGGCGCCTGCGATATCACCCCTCCACTAACGCCTTCGGGCAGCAGCTTAGAATGTGCTCCATGGTGCCTCTCCTCTGGCACAGCATGCACCCAGGAGTGTCTTCCAGGCCCCAGGTGTGCAAGTTGGCCAGGCTTGGGAGGACGTAATAAACTGATTAGATTAGGAACTTAATGCATGATTGGTCAGCTCTCCAGAGCTCTGCCCAGGTGATTTTTCAAGGTTCCGCGTGCTCCCACCTGGTCCATGCCCCTCGCTTGGACATGCCTACCATCTTGCTGCAGCGTTCTTACTCCACCTCTGTTTGGATCTCATCCTGAATCAGTTGGCATTTCTCCTTCTCTCTTCTTCATTGAACAACTCCCACTTTGTGATGTTTTAATTTCTCTTTATGTTACTGGAAGGATCTGACAATAAATAAGTTGTTTTAAACCGCTGCTCTGCTTGGAGGGAGGAGGGGTGGCACTTCGGCAAGTTTTGAATGTCCTCTCCGAAATTCATTATGGTGAAGTTGTTTTCATTATTCTGTAACTACAGCTTCAAAAGATGTTCATTTTTCAAATGTCATTTTAATTCGTGGAAAGCTTTTGGCCAAGACCAACAACGAATATAGGCCTATATAATATAATATAATATAATATAATATGTTATTAATTGCTTATTTCTGTATTGCCTTGTTATTGGCCTGAGGGTCGCCGTATTACGGCGACCCAAAGACCAATGCCAAGGCAATGCGAAAATAAGCAATTTGTAATATTTTTATTAATTGGTTAAATATTTTGTGCTATCATGACAATATTATGACTATGACTTCTGAAGTACGCTGCAACATTAAGACTCATTAAAGAGCTAAATGCTAGGTCCGTGACTGTTGTCTGCTTCTCTGAAGAGAGCGAATGCCGCAGTTACTGCGACCGAAAGGCCAATACCAAGGCAATGCGAAAATAAGCAATTTATAATATTTTTATTAATTGGTTAAGTATGTTGTGCTATCATGACAATACAACCCCGATTCCGAAATAGTTGGGACAAAGTGTAAATTGTGAATAAAATCAAAATGCAATGACTTTCAGATCACATGAGCCAATATGTTATTTACATTTCAAATGTTGAAACTGAGACATTTTAAATTTTTATCCACCAAATAGATTACATTTCAAATGTTGAAAAAGTGAGACATTATACAAAAGGGCTTTTATCCATAAAAAATCAGCTGAAAGAACTTTAGTTCAAATTTTCTGGCTGCAACAGATCTCAAAAAGTTCAGACACATGCAAAAAAAGATGGCTGAAAAGCAATTAATATATAAAAAAATCAGCTGAAAGAAAAACATTTTTCTCAATGTCAAATTGCAAAGTTAACTGGCATCAGTTGTGACATCAAATGATTCAGAAAACTGGATGTCTTAGAGAGGCCAAAGACCTTTCTCAGAATGCCCGTAAAGATGGCCCTCAGAGGCTCTCCAACCTGTGATGGTTCTGTCATTGACAAAAAAAAATGGGCCCAGGAATTGTTCAAGAATCCACTGTCTGTAAACAATGCTCCTCATCATCCAAAGATGCCAAGGCTTTGAAGGTCTCATCATCAAAAAGGAAGCCATTGTTCTGCAACATCATCAATTCTGTCGGCCAAGGATAATAAAAATGGACTTGAAAAGGGAGCTCCTATTTAAACAGTGTCCAAACTTTTGTTCTTTTTTTATACATTGTCCTCCGGCTAAAAAGAGAAAGACACCTCCTGTTATCAACGTGTTCAAAAGCTTCTCTGGTCTTGATGGGATGCATTAGTGCATTTTTCTGTTTCATGTTTTAAAAAAGGACCATGAATGCTGAAAGGTATATAATGGTTTTAGAGCAACATATGCTCCCCTCCAGACGACATCTATTCCAGGGAAGGCCTTGTTTATTTCAGCAGGACAATGCAAAACCACATACTGCAGCTATTACAACAGCATGGCTTTGTAGTAGAAGAGTCCGTATGCTGAACTGGCCTGCCTGCAGTCCTGATCTTTCGCCAATTGAGCACATAATTAAACGAAAGTCCGTCAAAGGAAACCCAAAACTCTCCAGCAGCTGGAAGCCTGTATTAAACAAGAGTGGGATCAAATTCCAATGGCTAAACTCAAGAAACTTGTCTCCTCAATGCCCAGACGCCTCTACTCTGTGTTAAAAAGAAGAGGAGATGCTACACCATGGTAAACAGGCCCCTGTCCCAACTTTTTTGAGACCTGTAGCAGCCATCAAATTTGAAATGAGCTCATTTTGTGAATAAAATTGTAAAATTTCTCAGTTTCAACATTTGCTATGTTATCTCTGTTCTATTGTGAATAAATACTGGCTGGTGAGATTTGCAAATCATTGCATTTTGATTTTATTCACAATTTACACTTTGTCCCAACTATTTCGGAATTGGGGTTGTATTATGACTATGACTTCTGAAGTACGCAACTTCAAGACTCATTGAAGAGCTAAATGCTAGGTCCGCGACTGTCGTCTGCTTCTCTGAAGAGAGCGAATGCCACAGCTGCCAATGGTTATTTGTGCACGTGCTGAACTCGGCCAATTCAGGTCAGCCAATATGGGTCGACCGAAACAAGATATATTGGCAGGCCGTTTTTACTGTATGCGGGCAATAATATACATAACCAATTAATAAAATATAATATAATATAGCTATATCTCCCTGCATATTTTAATCAAAATATGTGTTTCACTACCTAAATTAACACAACGTCTCTCAAATTTAATCACCAATTACATCACCTATGTCAAGCAAAAACACCATAAATTTTCTCAAGTATTCAAACCTTCCTTTGCCGGGTAAGCACTTTTTTTGTGGGATGGACGCTACTTGGTTGAAAGAAGTTTCAAAATGGTGTTGTAAATCCATATCGACACTGGAGGAGAAATTTTGGGGTAATATCAAAAAGTTATACATAGTATTGATCGCACACCAATGAAATATTTAGCATCTTTCATTTACATTTTGTGTAATTGTATGATTTTTTTTGTCTGCATTTATTGAAAAAAACAACCATAATGATTAGCCGTGTGTTCTACAAACAAAAAAGGTGAGGATGGCTAGCTAGCATTAGTTAGCCAAAATAAACCACAATCAATTTTGCAGACAAATCCCGCCTTGAAATATGACCACGCTTCAAGGCTTTTGTATGCCATCAGGCCTTGCTTTCTGTATTTCTCTGGCGTCAAAATCAGGTACATATAAATCTCTGGAAACGCAGTTCCTGGATGAGTTGTCTGTTGTTACTGTAGAGGTCAACTGGCTTTAAAGGACCAGTGTGTAATATTTGGCATGATTTATTGGCAAAATCTGAATATACTACCCATTAATTTGTTTATATAAGTGTATAATGGCTATAAAATAAAATTTGTTTAGTTTTTGTAGCCTTATAATTATGCATTTATATATACATATAGCAAGGGCCTTGCTTTAGAGATGTCGCCATCTTGCACCGCCATGTTGGTACGGCAGCCCGACCAGACAATCCAGCCAGCTAGAGAATGCGTTTCGCGTGTATAAATCCCAGTCGTGGAAGACGCCATTTCCGCAAAAGTGTTTTGGTCCTCGGAGGCCACCGTCTTTTTGCCGACGTGAGGGATGAGCGTGAGGGAGTGAGCGCAACAGTGTAGAATCTGAATGCTAGATGTCACTGTTTCCCCCCCCATTTTACACACTGGACCTTTAAGCAGATAGGTACGTGTTTTACTACTGGTTTCGCTGTTTACCCTGCTAAAGGCAGCCATGTTGCAGGATGTTTTGCCACTCAGTCTACATGAGGGGGCTGTTCCGTTCTGTGAGTGACATACCCTCTATGTAAGTGAGATGTTGCATCTTTTCTGACTTTGAGCCTTCTTAAGGGAAAACTTAAATGAAAAGTTAGAGTTTAAGGGATTAATTTCAGTGTGCTCCTTCTATTATTTTCATTTATTTTCTGCAAAAGCGCTCTTATTCAAAGTGGCTTGCATGTATTACATTTTGTTATGAAATTCAAATGGATGTTGACTGATACCCCAGCCAATCCCAGCCACTGTTCATTCATTGAAGTCAACAGTATAATTTCCACCCAGGAATGAAACAGGGACATCGTAGTTAAATGCTGGTGTTGCTCTGAACAGGCAGCGGCCTTCTGATGTCAGCTCTGAGATGCTGACCACAAGGTCATTCTACCCTCTGTACAGAATGTGCACTGACCCTGAAAACCCATCTGATGGACTCATTTTTTCTTTTTCTTTTTACCTTGTGCCTTCCAGTCTGTTTGAGACAGAACCTTGAGCTTCACCGTGACATTAGACTAATTAGGTGTATTACTGTCAGTAGTGCATGGCTACTCATAATTTGTCATGTTGCAATAGAACATTTGTCTCCTTATCTCTAGTTACACTTTTACATACATACTTTCAGGACATCACATTGTTACCACCTACTGAGAAGGAAGGGGGAGAGAAGAAAAAATAAAGAAGCAAATAAAAAAAGGAGTTTAGCGTGAAAAAAGTCACAAAAGGATGGGAGATGTGTGTCCCTGTGCGTGTGCGGCGTGTGTGTGTGTGTGCACGCTTGCGCATGTGTGTGCTTGCGTGATCATGAGAGTGTGTGTGTATTTGTGCACATGCGGCATGTGTGGAGAAATTTGTTGGAATTAATGGGGGGGGCCTTGCAAAAGTGCCAAGTGCCCAGAGAAGTGGCAAATCCCCCTCAGCCACCGAGCGAGCCCCAAAAACCCCCAAAGCATGCCTTAAAACCTGGCACCATGCTGCTGCACTGACAGGGGACAGCACAGGCCCCAAGGATAGCATTCCACCAAGACAGGCAGGGAGAGATCCACAGAAAGTACTGGACCTGGGCAGACAATGGTGCATAAACCCAAATCACAGCCCCTAGGCAGTGAGACCCCCCGTGCAGAGCAGAGGCCAGCACGCCGGATTATATTTCATAACCAAGTTGGGGAAAATTTGCAGTTACGGTATAATCTGATTGGTTTACATTTTGTTCGGCACAAGCTGATTGGCTGAAGTGTGGCTCAGAGCGGAGGCAGTACCACAACTTGGCCAGGAAAAATAAGCACATGGCCAGCACCCAAACTGGCAGCCCCTCAGGGAGTGGCGCCAATGGTAAAGACCCTCAACCATCCTCCACCCACCCGATGCAAGCCACTGAAAAGCAACTGGGGCCCCATACAGTCCCCCAATCGCAGGAGAGAGCACTGCTGGTCAAACACAGCTGGGCGCTGGGGCAGAGGCATGCATCCTGCGCAGGGGATGCGCAACACTACCACACAGGACAAGGCTCACACCCAGGGACTGCAAAGGAGGCATGCGCACTGAGCCCAAGCCCACAAACCATCTCCCTTTGCGGCCAGAGGATGCAGGGTAGTGACCGGAGGGCGCACACCACAACATGCCCCTGGCCCATCCCCCCCCACACCCCCACACCCCGCAAGGCCATCCAAGCAGTCACCTGAAATGTGTTTAGTTTATGAACTCAATTAATGGCGTCCAAAAAGATTGAAATTCTACCTTTTGTTTTTTTGTGGAAACAGACATTTTCTCCAGTGATATGAAGTCTGTGAGAACATTTTTCCACTGTGAGACATTTTAGTTGTTTTTGGATTTGGACTCCTTTCGAGTAGACTGAACCCCAAACTATAAAATCACCACCTCCATGTTTTACTGAAGTTAAACAGTTGGTTAAACAGTCATTTTTGAAATGTTCTCCAACTGTACGGCACACATGCTCTGCGTCCAGGTGAGAAAATTTCAAATTTTGATTCATCGATTCAAGGGACTGGTCCCAGTCCATTGGTGTCCAATCCTTGAATTTCTTGGCAAGCTCAAGCTCTTGGCAGCAACACGACTAATCAGACCATTTTAACACAGGCGTCTGGAAATAGTAGATCTTGGTACTTTCATCTCTTCACTTCTGGCGCTATTAATATTTGGATGTCATCTTTTTTTTTAACTTGTCAAACACAGATAACAAACATTGGAGGCACGTAACTTCCATTTGACACCTCAATTGCCACTAGTTTTCAATGAACTGGTCTCTTTGAAATGCTTGATGGTGTTTCTTACAGTGCCATGGCAGTATTTAACATCTTCACCATCATGTATGGCCAAAATGCAGCTATGAACAATCTCGGAGAGCTCCTTCTGTCGTGCCATCATGTTTAACACTGTGACACTGCTCAAAGTTAATTTCATATCATATACTGGAACAACTGAACATCAGAGGTAATTTTGCAGAATTATGTTGCCTGAAACCAGTTTAAACAAACTTTTCAGCATCAATAACCATTGAATGATCCTTCAAACATGCAATAAGGCTATATGCAAGAGCAAAAAGAAAAACAAATTTCCGACCCCTTTAAATTGTTATAAAAAATGTATATTCTCATAGTTGATGTTTTCTCAGTGCCCACAATAGTTCCCAGTGCCTACAATAGTAATTCTCAATATATTTTCACCAAAAAAATATCAAGAAGTAATATATTAGGGCCCCTTTTAGACAAAAGTAATGCTATACAATCATCACTGCAAGCTACAGTATATTATTATAATTCCACTGTTGTGGCCTGAAGTTTTACAAATGTCACTATTACCAATCAATCCACGAACAAATTAATGGAAATTTCAGACATAACTCATGTTTGCACAATTTCTCTGGGAATATCAGTGCATCCTGTGGTCATGTTAGATACCAGGGAAAATGGACTCTTTAGAAAAAAGCCATGAGTTGACTTTTATAAATACAAAATAAAATAAATACAAATATGAAATGAATATGAAATATTATTATTTAATGGAAATAATTTAAATCCAGCAAGCAGAACAACGTACCATTTGCCGCAGTCATATGCATGTTATCCAGGCTTTATGACTGCTCGTGATTTAAATACTCAATGATGATGGGAAATTTAACTTCCAACTCATTTGGTAAGCGGGGAATGGATGATTGGGTAATGTTATTTTGCCTCAACTATGTGTTTTGATAACTATTATCCTGTGCGCACTAAACCGCGAAAGGTATGGTCTCTTTACGTGGTAGTTCACGACCCTTCAGGAATGAGATTATAATTAAAGCAATGCGCCTTTTAAAAATGAACATTGTCTTCTATCAGATTAAATGGCTATGAGCTCTTTTTTACTGAACAATATGTGTAGAGAAAGACCATTTTTGGTTATGGCTCTTTTCTAATTCATGATTTTTTTTCCCCCGGGATTCATGAACGAGAGGGAAAAATAATGCTGAATTTTTAAAGGGACCTCTAAATGTGATAGCATGTGTAACATTTTGTATATATAAATATTAAATTGTAGATTTTGATCGTTAACTGACAACTCTGAAATTAGTCTTCTTTTATTCCCTGAGCAGCATTTCACTGCTGTATTTCACATTTATTTGAGTAAATATAGTTTCTTGTTGTTGCTAGGAGGTTTGTCAAATTTTTCTTGATCACTTTATAAAGTAAAATAATATCTAGTGGCTTCTGTAGCCTCATATGCCAGGCTGGGGAGATATGATTAATGTAACATTTATTTCACTAATTTAGACATAAGAACTCCCATCTTTTGAAAACTTCTAGGGCACCACATCCTCATGAATATTCAATCTACAGTTACGTGCTCCATATAAGCAGTTACATGCTGACAGTGATGTCATCATTGAGTCGCTGGCATCTATGGTTCTGTGCAAACGGGTTTATTCTGAGAAAAATAATTATTTTAACCACCTCTAATCTACCTATAAATGAGAGGAGTAGATTCGTCCAATGTGAAAGATCAGCCTTTATATTTTTGAATATAGGGGTACGGTTCAGATGCAATAAACCTGTCAGCATGGAGGAAATATCGATGCCCAGGAATCATACTTTCCCAATGGATAAAAGAACAGGCAATGTGCACTGATACTCCTTGTCAAGTGGAAAAACAGCAGATTTTGTCCAGTTCCTTGAGAAGTTAGAAATGGATGAAAACCTGTTTATGAGTGAGATCTTTGCATGCAGTGAGGACTGTGTCTTGAAAAAATGGTAAACACATCTTCAGCATGAAGGCTCACTATGGTTCACAGTTGTGGTTTGAGAATTGCGGAAGTTAATGATTCATAATGATCATGGTTTGATGCATTCTTAAATCTTTCAGTTTATTGTTCTGTAAAATCTTGAGAGAGTTGTCATTATGTAATGTTACAGCCCAGGAACCAGAAGCAAGCAGTGGTAGTGAAAGTTGAAATCCTTTATTCGGTCCAAGTTCAAGCCAGAGATCACAGAAGTGCAGTGCCACAAAGCACAATCCAAAACTTAGGGTCATGGGACTGGCAGAGCTCGGTAACAGTGGGTCAGAATGGCAACGGTACATAAACGACAGGCAAAAATCAGAGTCGATAAAAAGAGATCCAAAAATACAAAAAACCAGGACAGCAAAAACAGAAATCGTGGTCAGGTAGGCAGGGTCAAAACCAGAACAACAAACAGATTAAACAGAAGGGCACAGGCAGAAAACGGTCGTCGGGCAAAGGGTGTCTCAAATCTCTCAGATCTACTGGTTTATGGGTCTCTCGGCACAGAAGATCAACGTTCTGATGGGGAAAGAACAGAAATGCAGGGCTTAAATGCACCACACAGAAGTCACATGCTGCAGGTAAACAGGTGAGGGGAGCAACAGATAATGAGCAGGGAAGGTGAGCACACAAGGAAGCCCTAATACAGTGATTGGCAAAAGCCAAGACGTGGACTGGGAATACATAGACAACCTATGACAGATAAACGACTCCGGCTAAGGAAATCTACGTGCTCAGATAAAAGAGTGCAGGATAGCAATTAAAGGGAACCTATTTTGCTATATTTTCAAGGTTATATTTTGATCTTGGACTCCCCTAGAGTACTCCTGATCGTTCATAGTCCAAAACAGGGTCCTTATTTAGCTCTTACTGCCATCCTCAAAAAACCCCATTTGTAGTCCATTGTAGTCTCTGCTTGAAACGCCTCGTTGGGGTGGCTCTTCCGCTATGGCCCCCACTCCCCATGTGCCCACTTTCTTCTGACTGGCCAGCTCTGTGGAGGGCGGATCTAAGCGGGACAAGGCAGCAGAACACAGTTTTCCGAGTCCGCCTCCCTGGAGTGAAACTGAGACGCGTCTGCCATCTGAGAGGGAATCGACGGGCAAATTCCGCAATCAAACGCAGTACATGTGTATAGATCTAATGAAATGAACTTGTTCTAATAAACGCAACGGCGAAAGTGGAGGACGCAGTGCGAAAGTCTGGCAGCAAAGCTCGAATTTGCTGTCTACCTACGGCTACTATGGTGAGTACACCGGTGTTTCTACTCTATAGCTAGGATTGAGGGAAAGCTAGAATCCACCCCATACAGACACATTTGTAGAACGGGTTGACATACCCAAGTGTAGGCGCAGAGACCGTAGAAATCCGGTGGGTCTGAGTTTAGAGGGAAACATGGACAGTGAGGAGCAGCAAAAAAGTGGACCAACAACTTATGGACTACTTCGGTGTGTATTATAAGGACCTGCTGATTTGTGTGCATAACTGTGGTGTGTCGTTAGCGTGGAGTAACGAACAGCTTCTGCGCTGGTATATGACGGAGGGGCGAAAGCTCCAGGCTTAACGGCCTTTTCAGAAATTGTCTGTGGTAATGGTTTACTTATTGTGTCGGAATGACCAACGTTTGCTCGTGGAAAATGGGCGTGATAAGCCGCTTTCACACCGGACGCGAAACAAATTTTTTGTGCGATAGATTACATTCAAAGTCAATGCATTGTCTTTGCATTGACTTTGAATGTAATCTGTCGCGCGAAAAATTAGTTTCGCGTCCGGTGTGAAAGCTGCTTAACGCACCCATAACGCGTGTATTCGTGTCTTTGCATTGACTTTGAATGTAGCTAATCTGTTGCGTTAAAAATTAGTTTCGCGTCCAGTGTGAAAGCTGCTTAACGCGCCCGTAACGCGTGCATTTGCGTCTTTGCATTGACTTTGAGTGTAATCTGTCCCGCGAAAAATTCATTTCGCGTCCGATGTGAAAGCAGCTTTATGGATAGTACGGGACAGCTAGAGAGAGTTATGTTATGAACATAATACAGGTTTAACAGACCGTAAGTTCCGTGGACAAGTTGCTTATGTGGAGCTAGCGAATGATCACTTCCACAGGAAAGAATTTCCTATTTAATCTCCGGCTTTTTCGGCTTTTTATTAGCCACAACAATTTCTAAAGGGGGATGAAATTATGTCACGGTAGTGCAGAGAAATCGTTTGTTATACCAGACAGGTTAGAGCTTCTGCGTTTCGCGATAGCTTTCACGGTAGAATCAGAGAGCTAACCCAGATATTTGTGAAGTATCCGGCTGATCCCGGCCATGGATAAGTGAAGCGAAACAATCCAAACAGGTATCCCAAGCTCTGCAAAACGTACGTCTGGTCTAACTGCTGCCTTTTCAGCCCAACTTTGCGGACACATACAGCACCTCTCCGGTTAGCTTCAACTGTAGTGGCTACAATCGGGCAACGTTATGATGAAACTGCCACATTGATGCTTATCAAAGTAACACAAGCATACCGATCAGAATTACTGCATGTAAGTTAACCAGGAGCATTTTTAATTAGCACGGCGGCACGCAAACTAACATGCAGTAGCTGGTAACCGAGCGGTCATGACAACCACAGAGACAAACCCTTGCAATATAAGTTTTACAGACAGCAAGTTCCGTTACCGTGGACAGTTGTACCAAGCATCCAAATTACAAAAAAGTATTAAAAGTTAGCTTCAAATGAGGTTTATGTTCACACACCTTCTGTAGAATTTCCCCTGATATTACTCATGCATATTTAGGACACAAACATTAGCAACAGTAACTTGGCTACGTTAGCCGCTGTGCTACAGCCACAATCAACTGGCTTTCACGTCAGGTTGGCTTATGCAGTAAAAGCAACTTACAGCTTCTGTGTCATGGACAGTCGCGACCAACACAGGCTTTATCTTCAGATATTTTACAAAGCCTGCATTTGAGGCCAGTTGTTAGTGCTAACTATCGCTAGCGGTCCTGCTAGCCACCCATAACACGTTAGCTTCACTTACATTACACTTACATTATTTGCTGTTATATCGTTACTTACAGCTTATGGCACCGAACGCTTGATCGATGCAACTGCTTCAGGTTTGAGAAGCAGCTGAAACGCTTATCCTGTGTCGAATTATCCTTTATTGCCAAAGCTGTCTTTGGTGAAATGCTGAGCACAAACAGCTAACATTCCCTTTGGCTGTGGCTGTTTGCTGCCAGCAAACAAAAAAAGCTACCCATTGATTTCTGGTGGCATCGTCTTTTGGAAGAGAAATAGGTGCTTTTCTTCGTGTCCAAAAGTAAATGGACAAGCAGCTTTGGGAAAGATACTGACAAAACTGCACCTCAAATGATCTGTGGTTCTTCTTTTGTATTTCCGAAAGTGTAGACGCTACTAAGGCATAGTATGATCTGCCGTTGTTAGTGCCTGCCAGAATAGTTTCCGGTGTGGACAGGTCCAGCGCCGTGATTGGCTCTGGCTAGGTCTGGACTAATTGGACGGCACAACCTGACGTCAGGTTTTGCCCAGATCTCGCTGGCTCTGGCTAGGTCTGGACTAATTGGACGGCACAACCTGAAGTCAGGTTTTGCCCAGATCTCGCAAAGATCTCGGGAGGAGCTGTTCAGAGAGGAAATCACGTTCACGAAATCACGTTCTTGGATTACGGCAAAACCTCTGTATCTTATGTTTAGAAACTTTTCAGAGGTTGAGTATGGACAACCAACATTACAACATTACTAATATGTATTAAAAGAAGGATCAGCATTATAGGTCCCCTTTAAGCACGTGTGAGAGATTTCGCAGAAACACAGCAAGATACAGGGAAAGCAAAGCAAGGGGCAGAGATTAGAGCACAGCAAGTGCTGAGATTACATTAGTAGTAATTAGTAGCAGGGAACTTTACAAATTAATCCGAGTGCTCGTTAGTTACTTAGTAATATGTTAGTTAAGTTAGTAACTATGATACAAAATATAAATGTTAGCATAATTAGTACTAAGAGAAAGCAGAGCGAAGGAAGTAAACGAGAATTGAAGTAATTAAGTGAAACAACAGAAACCGCTGAAATCACCAGAAGCATGTAGGCACACAGACCGGGGAGAAGGAACTTACCACACTGATCACAAGACAGGGGTAAACACTGGTGCACAGAACAGAAAATAAACAAATGGCAAAACAGAAACTGGGAAGCAGACTGATAATAAATAATACATAATGATGAAAAATAATTGGCAACAAGCATGGCAGAATCATAATACATTACCCTGCATGCAAATACATTTCTTCACTTAGTTTTGTCACTGCTTGCTTACAAGACAAGATTTTCTACTGAAGAAATAATTGGGTACTTTGACCTTTGGATTTCACAGTCTCTCAATCTTGATATTTCAATATGTTAAACAACGAGGACCGTAGCACCTGTTGTCTGTACCACCTTAGAAAAAAGGCACTGTCCAGGATTAAATGGCTCCTTCAGGCCAAGTTGAACTTCAATGCTTTCAATTTCCGTCAGCCTCGCTGTTTGCCAAAAACAAGAATTAATGAGATCCTTAGATTCTGCTGTCAGATTTGAAAAACCAACTCTCACCAGGAGACTCATCAGTATCGTGTTAGTCCCAATCCTGCTGATAAGTCTCACGTCCCTTCAATTATTATTTTTTGTTTTATTATTTATTCATTTTAATTTATTATTTCTGGCCCTTGCCAGTTTTTCTTACACATATAGACACACCCACACAGATACATGAACTCAATTAATTTAGATATTTAAATCATAATTAACAGAGTAGCATTAATTAATTTTTCTAACAATGGAAATCTTGTTCTCTTTGTGTTTTCAACCACATTCCTCCCTGCCCTTAAGCATGCAGCACAATTACAATGCAGTACTTATAGACTTTCCCAATTAGTAGAATCTCAAATGATCTTAGTTTATCCCTGACAAATGGTTAGGGTGTAATTCCATCTGCCTACATACGCTGAATTTAAAAATAAAAACAAGAAACAGAAAGACTTTCAGGGCGAAGACAAGCTCTGTGTACAGTGTCCCCATGTCAAGTCAATTACTTGTTGGTCCCAAGTGAACAATTTGTGCTGCAGCAAGCATAAAAACACAAAGCAACATGAAAATGTACAATAATACATAGAAATGTACAGTAGTAGACAGAGACATACAGTATGCCCAGGGTGGCTTGCACTTATGCAGTGAAAATAGTCCTGCGTCGATCAAAGAATAAAACCCCCAGAATTGGTCAAATCCCAGAGCAAAAGAGGGGAAAAGCTAATGAATGAATGGCAGGTGTCCAAAGATTCAGCGCTCTTTTAGTCTGAATTATCTGTTGGTGCCATTTAATCTGGGTCCGTGACCCTGCTCAAAGACAGTAGACAGTAAATTTTCTACCATCTTCTTCTCTCTCTCTCTCTGAAACACACACTCCCCATCAGTCTTGCGGGATGTCCTCCATCTGGGCAGTTTTTTGATGTGTGTATGTGTGTTAATCGGCATTCACATTTTTCATGCATGTCTCTGTCATTGTATAAATCTTAATGTACATTGGTATTTGTTTTTTTATCTTTCTCTGTTCATAGGTTAGCATTCAGTTATTATGGAAGCCTATACATCTGTTTACTAGCATTTAATTCCCTCAATTGAGTTATTTAATCTGTGGGAACAAATCAAAGCCCACTATGAATGTGAATAACATTATATAAATATCCAGATTCTGAACAGCCCACCATTTTATATGATATTTGTTTTTTTTCCAGGGCAGCACCCTCTAACACCATGGTGTATGAAGGACTTTTAGCAGAATTACGGTATGCCATTTTTTGGGAGAACAAGCCTTATTACAAGTAAAGGAGCCAGAGTAAATGTCACAGAATTTCCTAAAGCCTTGTTTCTTCTAATCACATTTCACAATTGGTCGGTACATCTGAAATGACTTGGATCATTAAAGTTTGTGCTCAGGCAAAAGAGTGTCTATGGGTGGGCTATGGCGGGAATTGCCCACCCAGGAATAACCCTTGTTCACTCAAAGGAATCATCTGTCCATCTACTGAAAACTCTGAAGAGAATTACAGTTATAGCTACATAGTTTTTTGAGCAAACTTAGTTTTCTGAAATGTTGTTTTTGGACGTCAAAGAAATGCATGCTTCCCTGTTGACTATTTCGAAGATGTGGTGGGCTTAATCAGTGCTTCTCTTTTACATTATCACCACACCATGATACTTCTTCACACGTCATACAAACATGGTTAAGTGAGCTGAACAGCCTCTTTGTAATTAGCTGTTCTCGGCAATTCAAATAAAAATGCCTATACCTTTATTAAGGGCCTGAGCAATGACCGCCGGGCCCTTGAAGAAGCAAGGAACCTGTTGTTTTGTACGGATTATTAGAGCCTGAGCACCAAGTGCTCTATTGAAATTTTATAGGGGGTACTGTGGAGCTGTTTTACCATGCCTGTGTGAAAAATCTGCAGGGTAGTGAAATATATGCCAGCCCAGATGCATGTGCCATTAATGAAGGTGGTAATTAATTTAACCTGTAATTTCACATGTATTTCATGTTTTGTTGAACAATTTCAATGACACTGCTCAATATATCAACTATGAGTGTTGAAGCTGTTATATGTCCTTTAAAAAAGAAAACTACCATGGTAATATCAGGTGCACTTCAGCTGGAATGGAACTCTAGCTTAGCAACTTGGCTCTTGACTGCTTGCAAACCAAAAACCATGACTTGAATTAATTTAAGATTTCGCTTGTATCCTTAAAGCACAAAGTAATTACCAAACTCAATGGCTTGCTCTAAACCAAAGCAATAACTGTTTATGGTGTTTTGAAAACACTTTCCACCTGCGAATTTCTGACAGGCACAATGTGCGGTCTTTTTTCAGACTATCATGTTTCTCAGTGTAGTAAAAAAATATGTAGGGAAAAATTCCTCCCGGCAGCAAATGTATCATGGGAAAAAAATCCTCCGGACAGCAAATGTGTGATGGAGAGAAAAAATCTTTCAGGCAGCAAATGTGTTATGGAGGAAAAAAAAATTCTTCCTCGCGGTAAATGTGCTATAGAAAAAAAAATCCCATCAGTGAAATTCACAATCAAAAAAATAATAATGTAGCATGCGTAATGTGCAGCCATTATCTGAAGGGGCAAATATTTCCTGTTTCTGTTGCCATACTGGTATGCATGTCACACTTGAATGAGACAGTTAGTAATACAATGTCTTGAGGCAAAGTTCATGTTTATGAAGGAACATTTTGAGATTCATGTTGCTATTTTCTGATCTCTGTCATTGCGTAGATCTCAGTGATTAACCTCTCTGCACAGATGTGGACACCAGTGGACATGGAGCTGCTCTATTTATGCACACACTTATACTATTCTAACACTAGAAGGCACACCCGGATCAATTATTGAATATTTACCTGGCAAGCCGAGCATCGAACACGGTTTAGAATATGGACGAGTTCAGTCTCATCCCTGTTTCCCAGGAATTGCATGAATTAAACTCCTCAGCTGAGCCTGATGTGCAAACTGCTTAATATACTTGCCCATAGTATCAATCCAGCAGTTCAAAAAAATGATCTCTTGCAACACAAAAAATTGTTGTCCCTTGGAGGAACCACTTCAGCTATAGTGAGCCAGTAGTTAAGTAGTTATAAAAAATCAGGTTTCTGGAGCAAAAATTCAACATTTAAAAATTGTCAATTCTACAATCAATTACAGTCATCATATATTGAACACATAATTCCCTCCGGTGGATTAACATGAAAATTCATTAATCGACCAATTCAGCGCTCCCGTATATCCTCCTAAATACTCTCCTTCAATCGCCAGGCACTCAAATGCTTACTTAGGCTCATCTGCATAACGCACATTTATAGTTCACGCCCAAGTGAAACTTCCCCGGGAATGATCTATTGATTGACATGTTTCCTATCCAATTCCAGAAGGTATAAACTTTCCACAGTAACTGAAAGACATTGATTGGATCATCATCAAAAGTATGTAAACATTTGCAAAAAAAGTAGTTCTGTCGTATTCTCTTAATGTTGCACAACTGAAAATGATGCAATTGCACAGAAAAAAAGACTTCCAAAACTGGCCTTAAGTGCTCACTGATATTTATGGGATTTAAATAAGACAAGGACTTAGTCAATGGGAATTATTCCAAATGAAAGAGGACTGGAGGTTTCCTTCTACTAAAGAAATCAATGTCTCTGGAGGAACAGGATTATTCTACTGAATAGAGCTATGTCTCTGGAAGAATTAGATTAAGAAGGGTTTTTGCTCATTTCATGAGTAAGTGCAATTGTATATTTTTTTACTCATGGCTAGCTGGCTAGCTGTATTTTATTTTCAGTTTACCATAGCCATGATAATCAAAGAGCTTGTTTGCCACATTGATTAGAAAGAGTAACCTAATAATACTTCATGTGATGGCATTTTGCTCAATGTGGCCCTTTGATTTAGAGTTTATACCGTATTCAACTAAATCAAATGCCAAGGTTTTGGCCCGTTTAAAATGCGAACCGCTCAAGCACTTCGGTAAACTCTCTGCTACGTTCGTTGCCCCATTCTGTTCAATCTGGGGTAGCAAACAGTTTGTTTTTTCCTGAAAGTGGATTGTCTGTTCTGTCATAATGAGGCATATTTCAGATATTACTGAGTTAGTGAGTTATACTTGTTCTTTATAAGGTGTGGAAAGTTTGTATATAAGGTTTCGAGCTCGGATGTGGGAACTGCTCCCCTTTTATCGCAGGGTGAATGTTAAATAAGCAGTTCCTTTAATGAGTATGCATACTGGCTTGTGGGACTGAAGAAAAATGGACAAAATTCTATACCTATACTAAAAGGCATGTTTTGGGTTTGGAGAGGTTACTGGTGGCCATAGATGTCCAACTGCACCTATATTGATAAAATTATGCTAAATTCAACCAGAAAATTATTCACTCAAAAGTTGATTTGAAGACCTTTTTGCAAGAAGAACTTAAGTCAGATTTTGCAAAAAATGAGCTGACACCAGTATTAAAAGCCACATGTAATTAGCAACATGTTTTGAAAACTTGACCCCCAAAATCTCAAAAGTTTTATTTTGTGACTTAGGTACTTCTTGCATACAGGTCTTTATTTGTGTTGAACATATGATTATTTTATGATTTGACAGTGCACCATTTAGAGGGATCTGAGAGTTTGGGGAGCCACCATGAAAGCTGTCTTATTTGGCTCCAAAAGAGTAGAAGAGTAGATTATTTAGAATTTCATGCTCAGATGAAGAATACATGTGGTCAAGAAGTTTATGATCCCCGAAATGTATAGTTTTAACCCCCAGCCATTTTTCAATTCTCAGTATTATTATTATTTTTTTTTACAATTTCAAAGCTGAATTTTCATTAAGTTTTTTACGTTTGCAGTGCCCTTTCTCTGCCAAAATCATGAAAATAAATTGAAATTTGAAGTAATTCTAAATGCTACAAGTGTCTTGACTCAGTTGAGCCATTCCTTTCCTCTCTGTGAAGCTGCAATCTGCTGGGACCCAAAGGATGAACAGTTTTCTTCACGACTATCAGTGAGCCACCTGATCCAAGTAATCGGGGGCTTTGTGATTAGGTGATCAGCATCTCTTTTCTGTTGGTGCTGGGTTAGAACAGATGGATGCATCTCTTTTAGGCCCACAATTTGAAACACTAGTGTATAAATACATTGCATTTATCAAAGAATGTGAAAATCTGTTCGTCCAACGTCTCATTCCAAAATTGTGGGCATGAATAAGGAGTTGGTCCCCCTTTTGCTGCTATAACGCATTCTTCTGGAAAGCCTATCCCACTATTTGTAAAAACATTGCGGGGTATTTGCAACCATTACACCTGCAAAAGCATTGAGGAGTTTGCGCAGTGATGGCAACAAACCATGTTGTGCACCTCACTCTGAGCATTGTAACAGCAAACTGCTGGAAGCAGAAAACCTTCCTATATGTTGGGCGTTTGGCAAACTATGAGAAAACAATTAAAGGTAGCATCTGTTCCATTTTGCTAAAGAAATAAGTAAATAAGTTTTCCATTTTACAGGAAATATCCCCAGCTGGTTAGTCTTGGTTTTTTATAGATGCAGTTGCAGTGAGATGGCTTTCAGCTGTGGCTGGAGAAGACAGCTGAATCTTTCGTTTTTCAGTCACTGGATGCTTTTAAAGGCAGGGTTGGTAAAATAATCATATATACAGTTTTTGTTATATTTTTTGAAATGGTCTTTGCACCTCGACAGCACTGGAGCTGGATGTAAATTCTGATAGGCCATTGAGTCAAGCTTGCTAACATACAAGAGCTGCTTCTCGCACTGGAGAATCAGCTGAGTGCTCACGAATGTCATCTGATTTGCTGTCACATGATTGCTTGATTAATAATATGCTGGTTTACTTAAGCTCTCATCCTGAGGAGCAGCTCCTCAGCACATACGCTTAACACCGCTCGCACAGGAAACAGAGCCATCTGGGACAAGGTTCATGGTTTTCGTTGTCGCTGCTACTTCCATAACACGTTTATTTTGGTTACTGCACTTCGATGGAATTGATGTAGTTTGATGTCATGCTCTCCATGTTGCCATGCTGGAAGTGTTCAGTTATGCAGGATAACCAGCGCAAAAAAATTAACCTGTCTTAAAAATGTAACTTGTTTCGAAAACATTGCCTTGGTGTTTGCTGAAGGAACCTTTTGTTATTGGCGTGCCATTGTTCAACTGTAAATTTAAAGCAGCGCATGCTAATTCGGATGCAGCCACGAATGCTCGATTCCAATTCTCGCTTAGCGAGGCAGTACTCTTTGTCGGAAGCTGGTCTTTTCCGGGTGTTGAAAAAGCATTTGGATGCTTTATATAAATAAAGTAAGGCACTGCGGTCTTGCCGTAATCGGGAGCGTGGTGCTAAGACCTGCATGTCTTCCAGACAAAGTGTGTTGGAATGCAAATATTTTGAGTCTTGGCAGTGTTTGTACTCGCAGCGCAGAAAGATGCTGTTATGTCTCATTTCATGAAGTTACCAGAGCTGCTAGTTTTCCTTTATATACGGGACGCTTGCTAGTTCCTTTGTACGGTCAAGATATATGATTGGGAAGCCTTGGGAAGGGCATGTTGAACGTTATCTCACCGCAGCAATGAATGAGCTCACAGCTTTTTTGAATCGCGTTCATGTTTTATGCCTTATGGATTCTACAAATAATAACTTTGACCTTCTAGCTGCATCCAATTCACTTGGCTATAATGGAGTATTTAGAGATGACAAATTCATTCTTTGTAGCAACCTCCGGATCGGATGCTACTTGGTCCAGTGATTTAAGTTTTAAACTTGGTTTAGTTCGATTGTTAACTCTACTTTTACCTGGGTTCTCAGATATGACGTGAAATGGATTGACTGCGCATGTTCAATCCGAGTTTTGCTCGAACTGGTTCTGAGGTCTTGTGGATTGCGACTAAACTTCATTTGCCTTGTCTCAGGCCTGTTAATGGCAATTCACAGGCAGAAATACTACAATTTGCCAATTATCCCTGTTGTCTCAGCACTCATGATGGTCATATAAGTGGAGTGTCTATCGAGAAATGTCCTACGGTTCAGATTTGTCTTCGACTCTTTATATTGTTTCAAAAAAAGAAAAAATCTTTAATGCATTGCCTCAATCTGTTCATTTAAAGGGGACCTATTATGCTACATAATCAAGTTTATATTTTGATCTTGGACTCCCCTAGAGTACTCCTGATCATTCAAAGTCCAAAAAGGGGTCCTCATTTAGCTCATACTGCCATTTTCAAAAAACCCCATTTGTAGTCCATTGCAGTCTCTGCCTGAAACGCCTCGTTTGGGCGGCTCTTCCGCTATAGCCCCCCCTCCCCGTGTGCCCACTTTCTTCTGATTGGCCAGCTCTGTGGAGGGCGGAGCTGGGTGGGACTCGGCAGAACGCAGTTTTCCGGGTCCGCCTCCCTAGTGTGAAACATGAGATGCGTCTGCTAAGGACGGCTCAAGCTCGAATTTGCAATCTACCTACAGCTTCTATGGTGAGTACACCGGTATTTCCACTCTAAAGCTAGGATTGAGGGAAAGCTAGAATCCACCCCATACAGACACATTTGTAGAACGGGTCGACATACCCAAGTGTAGACCGGAGACCGTAGAAATCCGGTGGGTCTGAGTTTAGAGGGAAACATGGACAGTGAGGAGCAGCAAAAAGTGAACCAACTACTTATGGACTGCTTAGGAGTGTATTTAAAGGACCTGCTGGTTCGTGTGCATAACTGTGGTGTGTCGTTAGCGTGGAGTAACGAACAGCATCTGTGCTGGTATATGATGGAGGGGCGAAAGCTCCAGGCTAAACGGCCTTTTCAGAAATTGTCTGTGGTAATGTTTTACTTATTGTGTCGGAATGACCAGCATTTTTGTTCGCGGAAAATGGGCGCAATAAGCCGCTTTCACACGGACCTTGAAACAAATTTTTTTTAGACAGATTACATTCAAAGTCAATGCATTGTCTTTGCATTGACTTTGAATGTAATCTGTCGCGCGAAAAATTTGTTTCGCATCCAGTGTGAAAGCGGCTTAACGAGCCCATAACGCGTGTATTCGCGTCTTTGCATTGACTTTGAATGTAATCTGTTGCGCGAAAAATTTGTTTCTCATCCGGTGTGAAAGCGGCTTAACGCACCCATAATGCGTGTATTCTCGTCTTTGCATTGACTTTGAGTGTAATCTGTTGCGCGAAAAATTCGTTTCGCGTCCGGTGTGAAAGCAGCTTAACGCGCCCATAACGCGTGTATTCGCATCTTTGCATTGACTTTGAATGTAATCTGTTGCGCGAAAAATTCATTTCGTGTCCGATGTGAAAGCAGCTTTATGGATAGTATGCGACAGCTAGAGAGAGCTCCGGTTATGTTTTTAACATAATACAGGCTTTACAGACCGTAAGTTCCGTTAGCATGGACAGTTGCTTATGTATTTGCCAGAACAATTTCTAAAGGGGGATGAAATTATGCCACGGCAGTGCAGAGAAATCATTTGTTATACCAGACACGTTAGAGCTTGTGCGTTTCGCGATTGTTTTCACGGTAGCATCAGAGAGCCAGCCCAGATATCGGTGAAGTATCCGGCTGATCCCGGTCATGGATAAGTGAAGCAATCACAAGCAGCCATAAACAAACCCAAACACGTATCAAGCTCTGCAAAACCTACGTCTGGCCTAACTGCAGTCTTTTCAGCCCAACTTTGCAGACACATACAGCACCTCTCCGGTTAGCTTCAACTATAGTGGCTACCATCGGGCAACGGTATGATGAAACTGCCACATTGATGCTTACCGAAGTAGCACAAGCATACAAATCAGAATTACTGCATATAAGTTAACCAGGAGCATTTTTAAGTAGCACGGCACGCAAACTAACGTGCAGTAACTGGCAACTGAGCGGTCATAACAACCACAGAGACAAACCCTTGCAATACAGGTTTTACAGACAGCAAGTTCCGTTACCGTGGACAGTTGTACCAAGCATCCAAATTACAAACAAGTATAAAAAGTTAGCTTCAAATGAGGTTAATGATCACATACCTTCTGTACAATTTCTCCTGATATTATTCTTGCATATTTAGGACACAAACATTAGCAACAGTAACTTGGCTATGTTAGCCGCAGTGCTACAGCCACAATCAACTGGCTATCACGTTAGGTAGGCTTATGCCATAAAAGCAACTTACAGCTTCCGCTTCTGTGAGTCACGGACAGTCGCGACCAATACAGGCTTTATCTTCAGATATTTTACAAAGCCTGCGTTTGAGGCCAGTTGTTAGTGCTAACTATCGTTAGCGGTCTTGCTAGCCACCCCTAACACGTTAGCTTCACTTACATTATTTGCTGTTATATCGTTACTTATGGCTTGTAGCTCCGAGCGCTTGATCGATGCAACTGCTTCAGCTTTGAGAAGCAGCTGAAATGCTGATCCTGTGTCGAATTATCCTTTATTGACAAAGCTGTCCTTGGTGAAATGCTGAGCTCAAACAGCTAACGTTCCCTTTGGCCGCGGTTGTTTGCTGCCAGCAAACAGAAAAGCTATCCACTGATTTCTGGTGGCATCGTCTTCTGGAAGAGAAATAGGTGCTTTTCTTCGCGTCCAAAAATAAATGGACAAGCAGCTTTGGGAGAGATACTGACAAAACTGCACCTCAAATGATCTGCCGTTCTTCTTTTGTATTTCCAAAAGTTTTGATGCTAAGGCTCCTCAGCACGTACGCTTAACAACCCTCCTCCTCCCCAGCTCCTCTCATCTATTTTAGCATTCTGTAACCCTGTTCTTTCATGTCTAAACTGCAGTTCAGTAACAATGTCTACTCTTTTTGAGGTCATTTTTGCTGTAGGCTCTGTTCTATGGAGGGGGGGTTAGTTGCAGCTCCCTGCCTTCGGTTCCATGCTGGATGGGCAGGGATCTCTCAGAACAGAGACATCCTGCCAAACTCAATGTATGCTTTCAATAAATATTCTCTTTGACAAAGTGGTCCTATCAGAAATAGATAACTTAGTAATTTTGAAATAAAGACCCAATATTTGCTGTTGCTGTAATCTTGTATAAACACTAACCAATCACTCCCTCGCAGTCCGGTTGGAAAGAACTAATGACAATCCTCCTTGCCTTAACGTGTACAAGCTTAATCTCAAAGCGTATAATCACAGCAGAAGGAAAGTTGTTCTGCTATCAGATCAAAAGAAGAAGAGGTTTTTGGAAGTCTACCGGAGAATGCAAGAGAAAACTGTGCCAACACTACCACGACCAATGTTACTTGCTCTGCCAAAAAGGCCAGGAAAAGAAAGACCGAAGCAAAAAAACTTCGACTATAAAGGCTGCCAATATAGCAAGAGGAAAAACGCGAGTCAATATCAGTATAGCCTTTCAGCGGTGGAGGTGACTATGGGAGTTGAAAGGCATGGAAAGTGATGCAATGGTTACTGTCTTTCTGTTGGACAGGTAAGTTGTTTTGTTTTTCGGTGAGGACATGGAGCTGATCTATTTGTACACACAGTTACACTATTCTATCAATAGGTGGCACACCCGAAACAGTTATTGAATATTCACAAGAAAGCCATGCCAATTTAGAATATGGACTAGTTAAGACCCATCCCTGTTTCCCAGGAATCGAATGAATTCAACTCCTCAGCCGAGCCTGATGTGCAATCTGCCCATATACTTGCCCATATTATCTATCTAGCAGTTAATAAAGATGAAGGAAATAAATGTAGTCCTTTGTAGCAACCACTTCAGCTATAATTGAGTAGTGGAAAAAAAAAAATCAGTTTTCTGTAGCACAAATTCAACATGATACTGATGGTCTATCATTCTACAATCAATTATAGTCATCTGATATAAAAAAATGCATGATTCCGTTCCATTAATTTACGCTTAGGTTCATCCCTTGATAAATTCAGTGGTTCCATACAACCTCTTACAATCTCTCACTGAGATCCAGTCTCTCAACAGCTTGCTCAGGCTTATCTGTGTAAAGCACAGTTACAGTTCACACCCACGTGAACTATAACCCAGTAATTATCTATTGATTGACACATTTTTATCCAATTCCAGGCAGTATAAACTTTCTACTGGAATTAAAAGACTGTGATTGGACCCTCGGAAAAGTATTTAAACCCTTGCGTCACAATGAGTTAGGTTGTATTTTCTCAACTGTGCACAAAAGAATGGCGTGAGTTCAAAGAAAAAAAAAATGACTTCCAAAACCAACCCGGAAGTGCCTAGGTTACAATCACGTGATTGCAAAATGATACCAACATGGATAATGGGATATTCCGAATGGCACAGTATTGGAGGGTACCTTGTGCCAGAAAGCTCTGTTGCTCTGTTTGTCTGGAGGAGGACTTCAATAATGGTGAGTTTTTCTTCATTATGAGTGAGTTCAATGGAGTTATTTTGGCTAGCTGGTTGGCTGTTTTTTATTTTCAGTTTACCATAGCCATGATGATCACAAAGCTGGTTTGCGACGTTGGTTAGTAACTGTTTGCCTTTGCTAATAATGCTGTATGTGGTGACATTTTGCTCAATGTGGTGATGTTTTAGAATTTACACCGCATTCAACAAAATTGAATGGCTAGGTTTTCATTCATTTAAAATGAGAACAGCTGCAGGACTTCTGAAATTCCCTGCTACGTTCGTTGCACTGATTCTGTACAATCTAGAATAGCATATTGCCTGATAGTGGAACATCTGTTTTGTTAAAATGAGGTATATTTCAGGTGTTATTGTGTCAATGAGTGATACTTGCTCTTTATAGGGTGTGAAATGCATTTATACAAACTTGCATTTTGCTTGGATGATCGGAATTGTAAATAGCAAAATTTGCCAAAGGGTGAACATTTTGACTGTAATATAAGCAGTTCCTTTAATGAGTTTGCATGCATGCTGATGTGTCTTTTCAGAAAAATTGACAAAACTCAAAACTTTATCATAGAGAAAAGGCATGTTTTTGGTTTGGAGAGGTTACCGGTGACCATTGATGTCCATCCACACCTACATTGATAAACTCATGGTAAATTCCACTCGAAAATAATTTATTCATATTGAACTTCATGAGTCAAAAATGGAATTGTGTTAAACATATGATTATTTCATGATTTGTCATCACGTAATTTTTAGGGCTCTGACAGCTTGGGGAGCCACTTAGAGAGCTATCTTATTTGGTTCATAAAAAGTAGATAATTTTAAAAATCACAATCAGATGTAGTCCACTTGTGGTCAAGGAGTTCATGATCCCAGAAATGTATTGTTTTAACTTCCCATTTTTCAATTATCAGTATTTTTTATGATCTCTTTGCTAAATTTAAAAGTTTATTTGTGGTTGTAGCCCTTCCTCTGAACAAAAATGTCATGGTTATGGTTTTTTGTCATGTTAATGTTCATGTTTATGTTCAGGATCTGCGTTCATGATTTTGTCTTTTATTTACTCTTTTTGGTTATTGTAATCCTCAGGTTTTTAGTTCATTCCATTTCTCAGTTCCATTGCACTTGTCTCCCCTGTCTTGTGATCTAGTTGGTTCAGTCCCTCTTCCCGGTCTGTGTGCTCACTTACTTCGGGTGATTTAAATGTATTCTGGTGTTTAACGTATTCCTTCGATTCTCGTTTACTTCCTTCGCCTTACTGTTCTGATTACTAAGAAAACTAACATTTGTATTTTGTATCATAGTCTACTAACACAACTAATCCATGTATATAGATTGCTAACTTACTAACGAGCACTCTAGTTAAATCTGTAAAGCTGCACCGCTACTAATTAATACTAATTCCCTCTCAGCAATCGTCCTGTTCTAGTCTCCGCCTCTTGCTCAGCTTTACCTGTCTCCCCCTGCGTTTTTCTCGCGAGATCTCTCGACGTGTTAATTACTTTCCTGCACTCATTATCTGTGCACTTAGAACTCCTTGACCGGAGCTGTTTAAATGTCATAGGCTGTCTGTGTGATTCCCGTCCGTGTCTTGGCTTTCGCCAATTTTTGTGGTTAGGGTTTCCCTCATGTGATTCTCCCATTGTAATTAGTCTGATCCAGCTCACCTGTTCCCTGCATAGCATGTGACTTCCCTCTCGGCTATTTAAGAGTCCTCACTGCAGTTCTGATCAATATTTCTTTGTGCAGAGCGCCGTGTATGCCATTGAGTATTGTTTTTCTTCAACTGGTTTGTCCGACTACGATTCTTGCCATTGCCCTTCTTGTATTGTTTTGTCTTTTTGGATTTTGACCCATTTTTGTATGACCACGATTTCTGTGTTTGGATGCCCTGTGTATGACCCTTGGCTTTGTTCATCGACTACGACTTCTTGCCTACCGTTTATGTACCTTTGCGCATCTTTCTTCCTGCTTCTGACCCCTGCCTGTCTAGTCGACACTGTTTTTGGATTTCGTATTGTGGCTTGGCAATAGTGTTTTTTGGCTTTGACTCGGACCTCATTAAAGGCATACGTTTTTTGGATTTCCCTCTCTCGCGTGTGGTTCCCGAACGCACCGTCACAGTACGTTCTGACCAGCATGGAACCAGCGAGAGATACCAGGCTGCAAGATACGGTGGCGAACCCGGCCGTCATGCTGGAATTCCAACAGCGACAGCTGTTAACCGTCGTGCAACATCTGCAGTCCATGACACACCAGATGTCGGACCTGGCTTCCGCTGTGAGAGCTAGTCAGCCCACACTCGCCACCTGTTCTTCAGCTGTCCCTGCTCCTACACCTGCACCCGCCGTACCCGCTCCTGCTCCTGTCCATTAGCCACGCCTTCCACCCCCGGAGAAGTATGACGGTGAGCCCGGCACGTGTTGTGCTTTTCTTATTCAATGTAAGCTCATCTTTAGCCGCCAACCTGCCACCTTCCCCACTGAGCAAGCTCGGGTGGCTTACATCATCACCCAGCTCACCGGAAGAGCTAAGCAGTGGGCGACCGCTGCCTGGGAAGCTGGTCTGCCTTCTGTGCAGTCATCCAATCTGCTGGAGGAAGAAATGAGGCGCATCTTCGATCGATCCAGGCACGGGCACGAGGCTGGCCGAGAGCTCCTGCGCATCCGCCAAGGTAGCCATTCAGTTTCTGATTACGCTATCGACTTTCAGACCCTGGCTACCAACAGCGGGTGGCAGAAGAGGGCGCAATACGACGCTTTCCTGAATGGTCTGGCGGAGAGGATCAAGGATGAACTCCTTACCCGCGAGCTGCCTGAGGAGCTGGAGGCTCTCATTGGCCTGGCTATTCGTGTGGATGCACGACTAGAGGAGCGAAGACGGTCGAAGCAACCCAGTGCTTCCCCTGACCTCCCTATCATGTCCCAGGTGGGACGGCAACTTCCTCTCCAGACCTCTGCGGCTCCCAAGACGGCACCTGAGGGGGTTCCTACGCAGATGGACCGAGCCAGACTGACCAAAGAGGAGCGGGAACGCAGGCTCAGGGAACGGGCCTGTTTCTACTGCGGCAAGGCTGGGCACATTGTCTCCCAGTGTCCAGCTAAAGGCCAACGCCCACCCATGAGCAAGGGGCCACTAGTGGGCGTAACACCTGTTGAGACCTCCTCAATCAATCGTACCTGCCTGCCGATCAGTTTGGAGTGGGAATGGGGGTTTAAGCAAACCACTGCCCTGGTGGATTCCGGAGCTGAGGTCAGTTTCGTGGATGCAGAAACGGCGCGGAAGTGGGGAATACCTCTGGAAGAGGTTTCATGTTCACGAGTGGCTAATTCTGTGAACAGTCAGAGGATCGGCCCCATCACCCACTCCATTGCCCCCATCAAGTTACGCGTTTCTGGCAACCACCAGGAGACCATCCGATTGAATCTCATTGACTCCCCTCACTCCCATGTTATCCTGGGCCATCCTTGGATGGCCAAACACAACCCCGAAATTGATTGGGCTACCCATGAGATTAAGGGCTGGAGCCCTAACTGTTCAGTCATGCCTTGCTAATGCTCATGTTCATGTTCATGTTCCCTCCCCTGCAGAGATCCCTAACCTGGAGAAGGTCCCTCAAGTTTATCATGACCTCAGGGAGGTGTTTTCCAAGTCTCGTGCCACGTGTTTACCCCCTCATCACCCTTATGACTGTGCTATTGATCTCAAGCTAGGTACCATGCCCCCTGGAGGCCGTCTGTTTTCCCTGTCCCGTCCCGAGACCCAAGCCATGGAGAAGTACCTGAGTGAGTCCCTTGCTGCCGGAATCATCCGCCCTTCCTCCTCTCCTGCTGGGGCGGGGTTCTTCTTCGTGGGTAAAAAGGACGGGACCCTACGTCCATGCATTGACTACAGAGGCCTCAATGAGATTACCATTAAGAATCGCTACCCATTGCCGCTCATGACCACTGCTTTTGAGCTTCTCCAGGGGGCCGCCGTGTTTACCAAGCTAGACCTGCGCAACGCCTACCACCTGGTCCGCATCCGAGAGGGGGATGAATGGAAAACGGCATTTAACACCCCCACGGGGCACTGGGAATATTTGGTTCTTCCCTTCGGATTGACTAACACCCCAGCTGTATTCCAGGGTCTCGTTAATGATGTGTTGAGGGACATGATTAATAAGTTTGTTTTTGTGTACCTTGACGACATACTCATTTTTTCCAAGACCCTGGAGGACCATGTCAAGCAGGTTCGACAAGTCCTGAAGCGCCTCCTGGAGAACTGCCTTTTTGTGAAGGCCGAGAAGTGCGAGTTCTCTGTCCCCACCACGACTTTCCTGGGTTTGGTTATATCAGTTGGTGCCATAAGCATGGACCCCTCCAAGGTGAATGCTATCACTAAATGGCTCAGACCCACGGACCGTAAGTCTTTACAGCGCTTTTTGGGATTTGCCAATTTCTACCGAAGGTTCATTCATAATTATAGTTCTGTTGCTGCCCCTCTCACGTCACTAACTTCAAGTAAACTCAAGTACCAATGGAATGATGAAGCTGAAAATGCTTTTAAAGACCTAAAGTCACGTTTCACCACAGCCCCTATTCTTTCTATCCCTAACCCTGAAGCCCAGTTCATTGTGGAAGTCGATGCTTCTAACGTTGGCATTGGAGCCATTCTGTCTCAGAGATCTGAGAAGGATAACAAGATTCACCCATGTGCCTTTTATTCTCACTGTTTAAGTCCCACAGAACAGAACTATGACATTGGCAATCGGGAGCTGCTGGCGGTCAAACTGGCACTGGAAGAGTGGAGACAGTGGCTAGAGGGCGCCAAACTCCCGTTCCTCGTTTGGACTGACCATAAGAACCTCGAGTATTTGCAAATGGCTAAGAGACTGAACCCTCGTCAAGCCAGGTGGGCTTTGTTCTTTTCTCGTTTTAATTTCCATCTTGCCTATCGCCCAGGCAACAAGAATGTCAAGCCGGACGCACCATCCCGGATTTTCGAGCCCCCTGACAAGGAACCTTGTACGGACACCATCCTTCCACAAGAAGTTTTTGCTAACGCCATAGCCATGGACACCGAGAAAGAGGTGAGAAATGCGCTCAATGACTCTGCCGCTCCCAGTACTTGCCCCACTAATCGCCTGTTTGTCCCCATACCTAAACTTCCCCAAGTTTTGGAATGGGGACATGCCTCCAACCTAGCCTGTCACCCAGGAGTCAACCGTACTTTAGACTTTATTGCACGACGTTTCTGGTGGCCAGATATGCGTAAAGATATCCGGGACTACATCTCTGCCTGCTCGGTCTGTGCCCAGTCTAAGGCCTCTCACCAGCCCCCTCAAGGCCTACTCCAACCACTACCCACACCCCATCGCCCTTGGTCTCACATATCACTAGACTTCATCACCGGTTTACCCCCTTCCAATCACTATAACACTATCCTCACTATTGTAGATCGATTTTTCCAAAGCTGTTCATTTCATTCTCCTCACCAAACTCCCCACTGCACAAGAAACCGCCTCCCTACTCATCCAACACGTTGTCCGACTCCATGGCATTCCCACTGATATCGTTTCTGATCAAGGTCCCCAGTTCACTGCCAAATTTTGGAAAGCCTTCTGCACCTCACTTGGCACATCAGTCAGTCTCACATCAGGTTTTCATCCCCAGTCCAATGGCCAGACCGAGCGGGCGAACCAGTGCATTGAAACTGTTCTCAGATGTCTCTGCTCTAAGAACCCAGCCTCC
This sequence comes from Gymnothorax javanicus, assembly GCA_029692085.1. NCBI lineage: Eukaryota > Metazoa > Chordata > Actinopteri > Anguilliformes > Muraenidae > Gymnothorax > Gymnothorax javanicus. The sequence goes on along the minus strand of CM056193.1, from coordinate 159,375,270 downwards.
TGGAGTCACCAATTGCCGTGGGCCGAGTACGCCATCAACAGCCACACCTCCTCCTCCTCCAAGCTGTCCCCTTTCGAGTGCTACATGGGATACCAACTGCCACTGTTCCCCAGTCAGGAGGAGGAGGTGGCCGTCCCGTCCGCACAGGCCTTCATCCGCCGATGCAAACGCACCTGGAAGACCACACGCATCGCCCTGCTGAATTCGGCGGCCAGAATGAAGCGCCTGGCGGGCAGAAGGCGTACTCCGGCCCCAAACTACCGGGCAGGACAGAGGGTTTGGCTGTCCTCCAAAGACATTCCTGTAAGGGGCGGTAACCGTAAACTGTTCCCTAGATTCATTGGTCCTTTCACTATTGATCGTGTCATTAGCCCTACTGCTGTTCACCTAAGGTTACCGTTATCCATGCGCAGAACTCATCCCACTTTCCATGTGTCTCAAGTTAAACCTGTTACCACCCCCTGTGTTCTGGTCCTGATCCCCCTCCACCCCCCCCGTATTATTGATGGTGGCGAAACTTTCACTGTTCGCCATCTTGGACTGTCGTCATCGGGGCCTCCAGTACCTCATCGACTGGGAGGGCTACGGTCCCGAGCATCGGAGTTGGGTTCCTTCACGCTTCGTCTTGGACAAGGATCTCATTAAGGACTATCATGCCCATCACCCCAGACCCAGTCATTAAACGCCAGGAGGCGTTTCCTTGGGGGGGGCGGGGGTACTGTCATGGTTATGGTTTTTTGTCATGTTTATGTTCATGTTTATGTTCAGGATCTGTGTTCATGATTTTATCTTTTATTTATTCTTTTTGGTTATTGTAATCCTCAGGTTTTTAGTTCATTTCTTTTCTCAGTTCCATTGCACTTGTCTCCCCTGTCTTGTGGTCTAGTTGGTTCAGTCCGTCTTCCCGGCCTGTGTGATCACTTACTTCGGGTGATTTAAATGTATTCTGGGGTTTAACGTATTCCTTCGATTCTCGTTTACTTCCTTCGCCTTACTGTTCTGATTACTAAGAAAACTAACATTTGTATTTTGTATCATAGTCTACTAACACAACTAATCCATGTATATAGATTGCTAACTTACCAACGAGCACTCTAGTTAAATCTGTAAAGCTGCACCGCTACTAATTAATACTAATTCCCTCTCAGCAATCGTCCTGTTCTAGTCTCCGCCTCTTGCTCAGCTTTACCTGTCTCCCCCTGCGTTTTCTGAGATCTCTCGACGTGTTTAATTACTTTCCTGCACTCATTATCTGTGCACTTAGAACTCCTTGACCGGAGCTGTTTAAATGTCATAGGCTGTCTGTGTGATTCCCGTCCATGTCTTGGCTTTCGCCAATTTTTGTGGTTAGGGTTTCCCTCATGTGATTCTCCCGTTGTAATTAGTCTGATCCAGCTCACCTGTTCCCTGCATAGCATGTGACTTCCCTCTCGTCTATTTAAGAGTCCTCACTGCAGTTCTGACTTTGTCAGAACGTTGATCAATATTTCTTTGTGCAGAGCGCTGTGTATGCCATTGAGTATTGTTTTTCTTCTACTGGTTTGTCCGACTACGATTCTTGCCATTGCCCTGCTTGTATTGTTTTGTCTTTGAATTTTGACCCATTTTTGTATGACCACGATTTCTGTGTTTGGATGCCCTGTGTATGACCCTTGGCTTTGTTCATCGACTACGACTTCTTGCCTACCATTTATGTACCTTTTGCGCATCTGTCTTCCTGGTTCTGACCCCTGCCTGTCTAGTCGACACTGTTTTTGGATTTCGTATTGTGGCTTGGCAATTGTGTTTTGGCTTTGACTCGGACCTCATTAAAGGCATACGTTTTTTGGATTTCCCTCTCTCGCGTGTGGTTCCTGAATGCACAGTCACAAAAAATTATGAAAAGAAACTGAAATACAATGGAATTCTAAATGCTACAAGTGTCTTGTTTCATTTAAGTCATTTTACGCACTCTGTGAGGCTCAAATCTTGAATTATATAGATTTAAATGGGTAACACATAAATAGCCATATTTGGCTTCTGCCCATCTGCGCAAAGGGGTAATGAAATGGATGCCCTTGATTGAAGAGAGAATTTTGAATTATATTGCGCATGACCTTAAACCTTGACATAGCTCATCCCCTTAGCCCAAGTTTCTTATCATGTGATTCACGATTGCAAACTCTTTAACCGTCCTCCTCTGCATCACCAACCATTCCCCATCACATGCTGGCTTTGCCCATCTGCGCCATTGCTGGGCTGAAATTCCCTTATTTTCTTTTGCTGACCTCCTATTCTTGTTCTGTATTTCTATGGCATCATTCCCTATATTTGTTCATTCACATGATTTGTTTTCTCTGCTCTATTCTGCAAATCACACATTTTGCACAGTTCTTTGTAAGTAAGTGCTGTGTACACTACAGGCCAAAAGTTTGGGGCCACCCTCAGATTTTTAATGGTGCACCAAGTGCATTGTGACCATTTGGTTTCGGGGAAGGCATTTACAGTAAACAGCATGCCTTCTTGTTACATAAAATTGTTCACATCCTAGTGAAATAAAATCATGCAACACAAAAACATTGGAACTCACTTATAAAACATTGTGGTCAGTGATCAATCAGTCAAGACATCTTTAAAATGTGGTCCGAGGTCTGGAATTCGCCCAAAACCTATTGGTTTCCTATATTTTATGCACTGAAGTCATTTCATGTGCAAAAAATAAAGAAAGAACAGTTGATGTGTGATTTTTTTTTAAAAATCTGAGGGTGGCCCCAAACTTTTGGCCAGTAGTGTATATAACAGATATGGCACATTCTTCTTTCGGGGGCATTCTTACTCACCGTATTTCATGGGATCCTCTACAAGGTTATATTCTGGTAGAGGTCAACACAGCTTGTTCAACAGGTGAAGGGGAGAAAGCTTGCAAAAGGATGCAAGGAAGCTGTCGAGACCGACGAAGCAAACTCAGAAAGGCAGATAAAAGAGGTCATGTTAGACCCAGTTAATAAGTCCTCATGTTCGGAGAGCCCCTCCACCCAAAAACCAAGATTTTTTATTGTTAACTCTCTTAGGAAGCTCTTGAATTTTAATTTTACCCTCAAAATAACATGCAAGTGGTGTGTCTGTGAGTAAAACATTTTTGCTCTTAAGTGAACAAAGAGCAGAGAAATTGTAAAATAAGTTTTTCATTTTTTTTCTTTTCCAAAACTCTAAAAGTGTTAATTTTTTGTAATGAAGTACAAACGCAATTGCATAAAGCTTAAAGTCTTCTTATTTTCAAATGTGGAATGATATTGATAACAGATGGTTGTCATGATGAGTTGATTACCAGTTGGAAAGGTTTCACAACTATTCATTTGCTGTGATTATTTCAAAGGGTCACAAAGAGTATTAATACATGGTTATTCATGGAAAGGTTATCCTTATTCAGCATCCTAATGCATTTGTGAAGTGCTGCTTTAGGAATGCACGTTTTAATTTTACAATAAGAGTCACAAAGCATTAATAAATGGTTAATTATGATTAAGTAATACTTATTCAGCATCCTTATGTATTTATGAAGTGTTTCCTAACAGTACCATATGTCATTCTCCCCTGATGCCTTCGTAGTTGCTATGTTTAGACCAATCAAAACATTTGCTTCATCTTTCGGTTGGTTGCTATGCTGTCTTAACCAATCAGAGCAAGCCTTATTGATCATATTTGCATAAACACATGGCATACCTACAAACAAAGCAGTAGTAGCTCCAGGACCTGAGAATACTCCTTGGGCCCAGACCCTTCCCAGTCCACCAAGAATTGGCGTCCGCGTCCCCTGCGCCAGCCGTCCAGGATCCTATGCATGGTGAAAGCGGTGCCACCGTTGATGTGCCAGAGGTGAAGTTGGGAATGGGAAGGAAGACTGTATGGAGGCAGACACATGCTTAATTCTTGAGACATGAAACTCAGGGTTAATGTTACAAAGGGAATGGGGGAGGAGGAGGCTACCAGCGACTGAAGACAGGATTGTTGAAATGGTGAATGGGTAAATGAACCAAAGGGCAAGCTTTTTCAACATCTCCTAGACAGGATGTCCTTCATGACAAGCTAAACCCTCTGCCTATCTTGGTTCACAGGTGCTGGCCTGCGATGACATTTCACATGCTTCTGAAAGGCGGATACGCGTTGGAGTAGTAAACCCCCCAATGGTATGGTAGGACTGCAGCCAAACTTACATCAATCACTTCTCCTAAATCAATCAATCGGCTAAATCAATCAATTTCCTCATTGAGTTCCCCTACTTATGCATACTGGTCTGGTGCAAGAGTTTCATTAATATGTTGGTTTAATACAGGTGAATTCCTTTGTTCAACATTTGGCTAAATGAATTGACTATTTGAGTGTGAGCAAACTGAATTAATTATTTGAGTGCTAAAGACTGTTTACAGAATCTACAAAATCTATTGTTGATATTTTTGTTTATATTCAAATCTCAGAAAAGTCTTGTTTGTTATTTTTTCCTTGATTCATATATGTTCTTATTTTTGTTTTATGTTTGTTCCATGCACTTCAGTATAATAGCTGGTACACTCAGTTCTTTGCCTGGTCTGTCTTATTATTTTTCACACAGCTCCAGGTGTCGAACCAGCAACTAGCCCTATCTCTCCATCTTGTAACCTAGCATATGCTCACTCAGATTTGCTATTATAAGTGTTACATGCTGGTATCTCAGAGCATCAACCTGGCTGGGGATGTCTACTGATTCTATTCAGTGGCTGGATTATACTGTTTTGATCCAGACCAGGAACCTATCCAAGAGTAAGGTTTATGGATAGTCATCTGGTAGCAGTGAGACAGAGCCCAGAATAAGAAGGCACCGTTCATTTCAGATGATGTGCCGAGGCTGTTCGTTGCCAAACTCCAGCCAGTGGCTTTCCGGGAAGACTGCCAAATGGAATGCACAATTCGTCAGATCTGAACTGTACGAAGGCAGGAGGAAGGGACTTGCAAGGAACTTAGTTCCAATCCTGATGACCATAGAAAGATTGGGAGCTTATTCCTAACAAACTGGATGGAGGAACAGACTTGGATGGGGTTAACAAAAGCACAGTCCCAATCCTGGACCCTAAATTTGGCTTGGGAGCTTGTTCCTATCAAGCTGGACAAAGGAACAGACTTGAACTGGGTTAGGTAGAACGCGGTCCCAATCCTGGACATTGAATTAGGCTTAAAATCTTGTTCTAAATAACTCAGGCAATGAGGAAGGTTTCCACAAATTACTCGAATTAAAAGTTACGTTTTACTTTCTTAAGACAGAGTTTCTACTTGAAAAAAGTGACTGGTTCTCCAATCCCTGAATCTGGAATGCCCAATTTTACAACTATGTACAAGGTTTGCTCGTATGCGACCCCATGTTGCCAACTTCGGGGGAGCGAGACAGTTTGTGGCTGTCCTCCGAGTTTGCGGCGTCCTGTCAGCCGTTGCTTCTTTTTACACTCATAGATTGAAACCTCACAAGTTCAGAACGAGGGCGGAGGATACCTGAACATGAAAAAGCTTAGAATCTTACTGACGAGCGCCCGGTTGGCCAACAAGAGGCGCTTGAAGCAATGAGCAACTATTTTTATTATCCCATCCCGGCAGTCCCTTCCCAATTTGTTTTCCCTGCAACACAAAGCCAATTGTGCGTTGCTCTGAAAAAGCTGCTGGCCATGGTGTCGCTACTGCTCCGCAATGCGGCACCTTAACCGAGTGAGCTAACCCGGCTGGTTCTCAAGTGACTGGTTATGTTTAAACACGTCACAGGTACGTTAGGAAGTAACAATGAAACAAGAAATGGTCAGGGATATGGGCGCACACAAAACGAAAACCAATCAAAGGAGACGTACTTCTGCGCCCCGGTGGTTCGTCGGTCTGGGAGCGCGCACCGTGGGGGCTGTGTCCTTCCCACGGCGACCTGGGTTCGATTCCGGCTCGGGTCATTTGCCGCATGTCTTCCCCATTCTCCTCCCCAACTTTCCTGTCTCTCTCCACTATATAACTATCAAATAAAGGACAAATTCCCCAAAAAAAATAACATTTAAAAAAAAGGAGACATACTTCTAATAGAAACACAGGTTGCTGAAATGGAAGAGACACAGATGGCATTCACATGAGGGTCTGACTATGTATTGTTCATTATAAGCATTCTCTCTGTCTGTTCTCAGAATATCTGGGTTACAGAGTCATGAGGTCAGGAAGACTGGCTGAACCTCTTTCACCAATTGTTTCATAAACTCCATGGCAGGAGCACAAAAAAATTACTCTCCAAAGGATTCACTTTAAGCCAAGGAACTTAGCAGAAAGGTTGATCGGGAGCAGTTGGATTCTGATGAACTTTTCATACCAGTTGGGAAAAAAGGGTCATGGTGGAGAGCACAGCTCATCACAATAAGCATAAGACTTCTTATCCATGCAAGTAATGCACAAAATATGTTGAATGCCAAATTAAAGGCTCATCTCAACAGAGAACTTTTCAGCCAAGGAACAAATATAGTTCTGCTCGGTTACATGGTGCTCTAACTATAGAAGATAAAATATCCTCAAATGGAAACACTAAGATAAAATTAAAATGGGCATATCTCATGTCTGATTTCATGTACAGTTAAAATAATCCAGAATCTCCAGATGTTATTAGTATGGGGGGAAAAAATTATTAACTTCTCATGGGAATCAGATATGTGGTGCTGGAATATCTTGAAAACTGCATTCTTTGCAGTTTTTGCTCCACTGAGTGCCATTTATGTATGTATGAAGACCAGGATTGAAATCTGCTTTACGAACATGTTCAGTATTGCGGGGTCAATTGTATTGAGTTAAGTATTGGGGGAGTGAATCAGAGAACGGGTACCCTTTGTTTAGCTTCAGTGGATACACTGTAGGGGGAAACAAAATATCCAGAATTTTGAAGATAAAAATGAAGTGAGCAATTTGAAAGCACTCGCTACCCCTCTGAGATAATAGGATGGATATAAATGTCAGTGCTCAGCACTGTAAAATATTACTCTCACAGCAAATGAAGCATCGGCCTGGATCAAGGTGGGCTCTGGAGAGCAAAAGTATTTAAAAAAAATTTAGAAGATTTCATCTGGCTGTCCACACATCAGGCTGAGCTGTTCAGATAACTCCTACAGTGCTGTGAAAAGTATTGGCCCCCTTCCCGATTTCTTCAATTTTTTTTTTTTTTACTTATTTGTCATATTCAAATGTTTCAGATTATCCAACTAATTTAAATATAAGACAAAGACAATGTGAGTAAAAACAAAATGCAGCTTTTAAAACTAGTGCATTACCAGCCAACAAACTTGCAATTTTGTCAGGTGAAGAACAAATACCAGCTTATGTCCCTGCCATCTCCGGGCTTCTGACAACCGTATTCCAATGTAGGATGCAGTTCAATGATGTGAGGCCAAGAGGGAAGTGAAAACTACACTCTAAAACAGACTAGTTAAAAAATAACCAGTCGAATGGATTCTGGCTGATGTAGATTGATTTAAACAATATGTAAGTTGATTTAATCAAATTCCTGCTTGATTTAACCAATTTCTTAATTACAAATAACCAATACAGTTATCCTGTCGATCAATCCTGCTTGTTTGGGCACACATCTACGTAGATATGTGCCTAGCCAAGCAGGATTGTTTGACAGAATAACCATCAAATCGGTTGTTGCCAAGATGTTGTTTAAATCAACTAAGATTTTGATAAGACGACCTTTTAAAGTGTAGCATCAATGTGTTTTGTATGACTTTGGGCGATTTAAATCACATACAAAACAGCACTCATTGTATGAAAACAAGGGCAGGACTGAAGTTAATTATTTTTATTTCCCCGAACACAAAGAAAATATTTACATGTGTAAAAATATCTCTTGCACATCCCCTTCCCATTAGACTCCACCACCATTTTGTAGGCATTATTTTTAGGGTGAGTGATAAAAATAGAATTTAAAAAGGGAAGGAAAACTACATGAACAATAGGTGTTTATTGGTGAGCAGCTCCGCTGGCTGGAATTCACTTCGATGAAACTGCTACAGAGTGACAGTGTTTGCATTAAAAGGTGGTTGTGGTGAGTCAAAACACTGAGGAGGACTATGACACGAAACTTTCACTGCGCCAGCTTTATGCTTTGACACCCCCCTTCATGTGCAGCTCAACCCATTGTAACACCAATAGCTTTATTTCAGAGCAAAAAAATACCAAACTGGGTGAAGTTGACTAATACTCTGTTTGCGGCAAATGAAATTGTGCAAAAGTTCACTGCTACATGTATCTCAGTTTGAAAAGGCAATGAAAAAAAACTGCAAAAACTGAAGTTGGGATAAAAATGAAACCAGGACTGTTTTTATCACAAAACAAAACAAGAATGTATCTTACCAGAAAATAAGAATAACACCAAACGCTATTCACATTGCTTTAGAGAATCAAAAATTTGTTCAATTTGTCTCAAGTTACAGTTTTCTAAATGTTTTTTTTTTTTTTTGCTATTCAGGGTCTTGTACATTTATCACAATGGCAAAGAAAAAGAATAGAAATAAAGGAAAATGTGCATAATGCATACAGTGGTGTCGCATAAGGAAGCCAGAATACAGTGGTGACTGTCTTTTTGCCTGATACTATTATGCAAAAACCATGCTGGCAGCTTGCCTGAAGGCCAGGCCATCTAGTTTCGCTGATATCAGCACTTTCTCTCCTTTTTATTAGGAAAGATTGTGTGCCCTTTCACAGGCACCCTCCTGCCATGCTTTACAGAATGATTTATCCACTATTTAGTGAACGGAGAAGATTAAAAACACAAATTTCCAAGTTCAAAGGCATTGCTTTGTAAGGTTATTTAACTACTGGCAGCAAATAACCCCATGAAGAATAAGGAGATGTGTCAAGCGTGCAGCACAGCAATGATGTAAGATGATGCTAATATCACAGACAACAGAATTGCTGCTGGAATTTAAATATTTTTGACACACAGTATTAGTGAATTCTTATTTGCTTTTGAAACTCATGCATAATGACACTCCATGAATAATAAAAACACACTGGAAAGAATCTGCAAGCTGACCATGTTGTCAGTTAATAATAGTTTATTATATGACATGAAAGGTGATGTTTGGCTTTAGAAATAATTTCAGTCAACTTTATTGAATGCACTCTGAACTAAAAGGTCTACTGTTCAGTCATGTCCATTTATCATTTGTCAATGGACAAAGTTATACTTATTTTAGGTGACTTCCATAGTTGCAAGTAAGTAATGAGTTTGAGCTCAAAGAGCCAATTTTCATCTTTAAAATCAGGGTGTTTACGAACAAGTGGGTCAACAGCGTAGGAATTATATCAGTCCCCCCCTCTCCATTCGAATGCCTATTGATTATTTACTTTGATTGGGTACTTTGTCTGACACTAGTGACACATGGTTGCATAAATAACATTTTTTAAGCCAAGCAGATGATAGAGTAAGACCTGTTAAAGGTTGTATCTACAGTGAGTCCAAAAAATATTGGCACCATTGGCTGACAATGCACAAACAATACTTTAAAAATTCTAAAAAAAAAAAAAAAAAAAAAAGTATTTGTCGAGAAACTTTAAATAACAACATGTGAGAAATACTGTACAATATTAATGTTCCAATAGAACCAACCAAAATCATTTGATTTAATTAAAAATCAATTTCCTCCAAATCAAGGTTTCATAATTCATGGCACCCTTAAAGATTATTGTAAATGACATTACCAAAATTAAACCAGGGATTAAATTCCTCTTATTTCAATTTTACCTCAGTGTTAAGGAACTATATTGAGCCATTAAGTCACTTTGTGTATCATTAGGGTATAAAAATGAGGTAACACACATGCTGTATCCCTTCGTCGTTCATCACCGTGAAGAAAACAAAACAACTGTCAGTTCAAAAGAGACAGATGGTCATAGACCTGCATAAACGTGGTAATGGGTACAAGAAGATTCACAAATGATTGTATATGCCACTGAGCACCGTCACTAAAAATTGAATATACCACTGAGCATTTATTGAAAATTCCAAAGATATGGACCTGATAGAGATATTCCATAAATCTCCGAGTATCAGACAGGGCAGTTGGGGAGTGATTGGCAGATAGCAAGGCTGGGCGAAATAGATTAGAAGCTGACATGTTTAATAACAGGATGTAAAATGCTCGGATATTTTCTTGAAATGATGATCCGATTACAAATTGCATTTTACCACTGTCGTAACTGGCAAAGGAAGCTAGCTAGCTTGAGCGGCATATTGTCAAGCAACGCTACCATTTGCAGGACGTTCATGGTTTGAGCAAAATATTGAAGCAGCTCCAGTTACACTATGACTATAGCTTTTGCAGGCTATTTTTTGACCATTTTCCAACTATGAAATTAATTAATGAAAAGCAAATAGATTTTGGTTTTTGTCTGGCCTCTCAGGAACAACACTTCCTTAAATGAGTGCGTATTCCAGGGTTGCTAATTCTCACGCATTTTATGTGAGACATATTAATTATGTCCTGAGTCACATCAGCATTAAAAATAAATTCTCTTCGCTCGAATGCATCTTCAGGATCCAGGCTCCCAGGCACCATGTACAGCATCTGTACAGCGTAGGATCCTGACTGATAAGAGTACTAGGAAGGATAACAGGCAGGAATCAACATGCTGATATCACACAGTGCCCGGATCAGGTCCGTCATGGCGGATTATTAATAATTTGACACAAGCTATGTTTACCATCCTTGAGCGGCTTTGATAAAACTTTCCATGATTAAGTAAAACAAAAAATTATGTTTGACACTGTAAGACAGGGGATCAAACTGGGATGCAGCAAAAGGCTGGCAAACTGGAGGAGCCCGGGAACTGAGGCTCATCCTGTACTTCAAAGAACTCGGGAGTCCTGCAATATGACAAGTTGTTCAGACTTCCTCTGGATGAGGGGGCTGTTGACTCCCCAGAGTGTTTGCCCAGCTGGAGTAAAGGGAAGCACAATGTGTTTATGGCTGTGTGTCTGAGGGACTGGGGGCTTCATGACGGCAGGGAACAATAAGCAGGTCTCTGGCAAAGCGAGCGGGTGACTATCACAGTTCTCCCTCTGTGAACATCGATCTCTGCCCTGGTCATGTCTTTTATGAAATTGGACCTTAACTCATCTCTTTTAATATTCCAAACCTCTGAAAACTTCAAACTGTTCTCATATGTTCATTATGCTACTATAAAATGACTTACGCACAAATAACCAGATTTGCATGTGAAATAATTCAGCAAAAGAGCTTTTCATGACAACTGCATCATATTAATACATTCTCTTGGCATGTTTGGTATGTTTCTGTTCAGAATAATTCAAGGAGTTGGATGGAACATATTTAATTCCAAATAAAATTATGGTTTATTCAATTTTAGAAACTCCATACAAAACAATCAAAGTAAAATAACCTCTCTGGTCATCATCTCATTTTCCTTGCCTTGTGCTAAATTGTTTTATTACATCCTCCAAATGGTGGGGGCCTAAATTCCGGATTCGACCACTCATCCAGGTGATTTATGGCAATGCTGCCTGGATCAAAGACGTGATTTGGCTTAAAGCAAAGAGAGACAATCCATTCGGGGAAGATCGCGAATGACTTTCCACACATGCTACTGCATGCCATGTGTAGCTGATATAGTTATGGAAGATCGCAAACGACTTCCCACACGTGTCTATGCCGTGTGTAGCTTATACAGTTTAGGAAGCTTCGTAATTTGAATTTACCACATGCTTGTTCCGTGTGTAGCCTTTTCGCCAGGTATAACTCTACTTTCATTGTCTAAATTTACTGCAACTTGTGTTTGATTTGTTTGATTTAAGCTCGTGCCTACCTGGTGAATAAATTATTGTTATTCCTTTAAACTAGCGTGGTCTCCATGACTCTAATCCTTCTACATTGGTTTGATTAAGTTGGAGAGGCAATCACAATCTACTTACATAAAGGGTCTATGTATTGCCGGTTCTGGGATTTTAACCATAAAGAAACCCATGGATGAAAAGTCGGTTATCTGTTAAAATCGCCTGAAGGAACCCATGGGTGTGCATAGATCTGGGTTCACAGTATTTATGCCAAAAGATGCTATTGCTGCGGTGATTAACCTCCATCCCCTGGTATTACCAACGAACTAAGATTCGGCAATAATTCTAATACCCAAAGGCATATATTGAGTAATGCAGTCTTCACCTAAGAGTCCGAGGTGTAATCACCCCGAGATCCATGCATGTTTTCGCTAAATTATAAATTCTAATCCTAATTGGAGTCAGATTTGAAATAAGAGTAAATACAGTAACTGTTACGCTTCCTTTGCAGTGATCACTGATATGTCTGATGTCCCGCTTCATTCCTGTGTAATATTCTAATGCTCACATTGGATTATTCACCGCACGGCAGCAGATTAGATATATCCGTGATTACAGCAAGGCCCCGTGTGCGAACAAAGAAAGTTTATTAATGTTATTCTATTTGCCTCACAACAGTCTGAGAACATGCATGAACCTTCGCTCCCAGCTCTTCCGTCATTGGTTTAGCTGTGTGAGTTCTACAACACCACAGAGGTTGTGCTAAGATATACATTGCTGACCTCCGGAGGTACCCTTTAACCTTGTCAAAAATTATATGATAAGATTCCATGTTGTTATCCTTGCCGGAGAGGGTTGCACGAAGTACTAAATGAAGGGTGCCAATAATTATAAAACTTTGATTTTGTTGAAATTCATTTTGTATTAAATGATTGTTATGATTTTGGTTGTTTCCATCGAAACATTAATAAAGTCATATATTTCTGTAGTTTTGATATTTGTTGTTTCTCTATAATTATTATTAGGGGCCGGGCAGCCTAAGCTATTAGGCTTTCTTCTTCTTCCGAGGAAATCCTACTTCCCATGCGCAAAAAATCACCAAACTTTGCACAAAGGTCCAGTCCCATGCCAGATTGCCTCAACTGCAAAAACAGGCCAATAGTCCTGATGGTGGCGCTACAGCAAGCCTCTAAAGTTCAAAATTATGAAAATTCACAACAAATCAACCATATGTGCTACAGATTTGCAAATTTCACCAAAATATAGCCCCAATATTGAAGAAACTTTTGTACATTTAAAGCTATGCAAACTATGAAGTGCATCACTCTGTTTTTTTCAAAAGCTGTTAAACTTGTTGAACCTATTTCCTCCCACAATTTTTGCTCAATTGACACGAAACGCGCTACAGAGCATCTTCAGACTATTTTACACAAAGGATCCAAAAAGATTTTTGATTTGTCGAATATTGAGCCTACAGTGCATCAAAATGTTTGACTGTAAACAGTATTGTAAACATATACTTGCAATTCTTGCTGAATACATTTTCAATGTTCAATAAAAAATGACAAAATTTTGGAGTCATGGTAGATGATGTTTGGAAAATATCAGAATTTTATCTCAAAAACTGAATTTTTTACAGCATTTTGAATTTCACTCTCATGCAAACAATTGGAGTCAATGCAAAAATGGCATTTTTAAACATCAGTTTTTCACTTATGGAGCGAATAAATCATTGTTAAAAACAAACATCTCCATGCTGTCTAGATGCGATTTGTGTATTTTCGGATTTTTGTCTGAATAACTGAATTTTTGACAGCCGTTTGAAATCTGCCTTTACACGCTAACAGCTGCTGTCTTGCCCACAGGTGACTGGCTTAATCAATTTGTGAAGCTACATGTGCCACCTTTTTTTCCATCTTCCTACACTCTGCTTGTTGCTCAGAATTGCCTAATTTTGCCTAAAATTGCCCAGCCCCGACCATTGCTGCGCAGCAGCTATAATTATATTGTTTACTTTTTTCTGTATTGTTTGTGCATTGCCAGTCAGGGCTGCTAATAATTTTGGAGCCCACTGTATGTTATTAATTTCAAGTATGTTAGTTTGTTAACATTCTGAAGCTACCTAATTTGGAGCTTACTGATTTTTCTCAGTGTCTAATTTGATCTGTTTGAAAATGTTATTAACTGAAATTGCTTACAATACAGAAATACACTGCCTAGCCAAAAAAAAAAAGTCACCACCTAGATTTAACTATGCAAATACGTTAGAGTCTTACATTGGAAAATTTCTGCAGTGATTAATACATCTCAGCTGGCAACAAGTTTTTTAACCCTAACCGATACAGTGAGTAGCTTCTCATTTCTTTAACAACAGTGTCAGAAGATGCATCCTTTGGTCCTGGAAAAGATGTTACTCTGTTTCAGAAGGGTCAAATTATTGGCCTGCATCAAGCAAGGAAAACAACAACGGAGATTGCTGAAAACATTAAAATTGAGTCAAAACTGTTCAACACATTATTAAAAACTGGAAAGAAAGTGGCGAACTGTCACCTTAGTGGAAGAAATTGGTCAGAAAAAAATCATGAATAATCCCGATTGGAAATAACCAAAACGTTCGGTGAAGGATCATCCTCAAAAATCACACTACAATTCATGGCTATGTTTATTTGTGACAGCAAGAGCATTTTCACACACACAATAATTATTATCTGACAGCTTGCAGGATTGGGACTTAGCAGCTGCATGGCCACAAGAAAGCCACTTCTGAGTGAGGCTTACTTGGAAAAAAATTACTTCAATTTGCTAGTCACCTTAAAGATTGGACTTTGGAGTAATGAAAAAAGGTCATATTGTCTGATGAGTCGAAATATACCCTATTCTAGACCAGTGGGTGCATCAGGGTAGGAAAGGAAGCCCATGCAGTGATGCACCAGTCATACATCGTGCCCACTGTTCAAGCTTTTGGAGGCAGTGTTATGATCTGGCATTGTTTCAATTTTTCAGGTCTTCTTGGCTCAGCAAAATTATGAAGCAATGATCAGTAGACTTTGGACATGCAACAATTTTTAGCGATATTTGAGAGGATTTTCGAGATTCATGTGTTTCTATTACCAGTTTTTTATTTTCCTATTTAGATTTAGATATATATTTATATATATGACATTTAGATGTGTTTAGATGTGTGTTTATGTTTCGATATACAACGCAAAAGGAGGCTTTTAGCATCCTTATTTGATGCTTAGGGTTACGGTTCCAATTAAGGGTTAGTGTGATTTCAACCACCAAAACCACCAATACTGAGCTCATCAAAGTTGACCTACTTTTTGGACTTTGTCATTTCTAAGAACTGTGGGCCAAAGAGTCCATTTTTCAAAAAATCAGTTCACACAGAAGGAGCTGGATAAGCAAACTTTTTACTGGCCCTAAAGTTGGATATGGTGTGTAAGTTGGTTATATTAAAAGCAAATTGTCTGTCTTAAGTGAAGACATGGTGAAATCATTGCCTAAAATTAGGGTTCTGAAGGGTCCCTTTGTCCTGTGACCATTTTTGAGACCCACCCATAGCCCCACTAATGATCTGGTGTCCCTGAAAATCAGCTAAGTTACAGTAATGTCATCATATTTGATAAAGAAGTTGTCAAAAAGCCTTCAAACACACAAATCTCAATTGCCTGGAACCTCCAATATCCCAAAAATCATTATTGCATGAAACAGAATTCAGTTTAAAGGGTTAATATTGTATACAATGGAACTAGTATCCCATTTGTAAGCATTGGCTCCAAGAGAGGAGGCAATCAATGACCACTTTATCCATTTTTAGCCCAGTAGCTCATATGAAAGAGAAGTTATGGACCTCTAGATATGGTTACAGATTAAGTGCAGGGGAAAGTGGGCGTGGCACCCAATTTTCCCAGGACGATGATGCTGAAATGACTCAAGGTATGAAATTTGGAATTCCTTCATTTGGGGACAAAAACTAATTTTAGAATTTTTTTTTCAGTCAAATCTGAGAGATGTCAGTGGTGAGGTTGTGTGAATTGACATGGAATGACCCTTATGCCTAAGGAACAGGATAGGATGGGAGTGATTTTTCTCAGAACTGGGACAGGACAGGAATTTTCTTTTAATCTTTCATGGAATTTGAATGGGACAGGAATATACTCGCGCAAGTGGGATGGGACAGGAGTGAAAATCAGTGAGGAGTGATGGGAAGAGGAGAGAGAAGGTAAGGAAATACCCATGATCCAAAGCATACATGTGCAGGCATTAATAACTGCCATTGTAAATGGTTCCCTTGTATGAAACGACTGCTTACAAAAGCAGCAGGATGAATTCTAAATTGTATAGGACTATATTATCCGCTTAGATTGTTTCCAAATTCTTTTATGAAACTTCACATTGCTGAAGGACAATAACCTGAAGCATACTGCTACAGCAACCTAAGGGTCTTTTAAGGTAACAAGAAAAGGCAGTTTCTGAAGAAACTGCGAGTGGGATTGCTGTCTGCTGAAGCTGCTGATGCTGGACTGCAATTGCAGAATTAAGACAGAAATTGTTTGAATAAAAGTATGAACGAGTTGGAAGTGGTTGAAGTTTAGTGTGTTTGAAGCTTTTTCTCATACACTCCCATTATAACAAAGGTTGAGAAAAAGTTGAATATTTTTATGAGAATGATTAGCATTGAAATGTTGAATGAGATGAAAAATGTTGAGAAGTTGCTTAATATTTTGAAGTTTGAATGAAGTTTTTATGTGGAAGTATGAGGGAGTTGAAGGGTTTTGAAGATGAGTGGAAAAAACTGAAGTTTTGAAAATTCTGCATTCATTTCAAATGGGAAAAATTTGTCGGAAAACGTGGAATATCTCGGAAATTTGCGGTTGCTATGGTGTTCAGGGTGGTTGCTAAGGTGTTGCTAGGTGGTTGCTAAGGTGGTCCGGGCGGTTGCCAAGGTGTTCTGGGTGGTTGCTAGGGTGTTGCTTGGAGGTTGCTATGGTGTTTTGTGTGGTTGCTAGGGTGTTGCTAGGTGGTTGCTAAGGTGTATTGGGTGGTTGCTAGGTGGTTGCTATGGTGTTCAGGGTGGTTGCTAAGGCATTGCTAGGTGGTGGCTAAGGTGTTTTGGGTGGTTGCTAGGGCATTGCTAGGCAGTTGCTATGGTGTTCTTTGTGGTTGCTAGGGCGTTGCTAGGTGGTTGCTATGGTGTTCCAGGTGGTTAAGGCAGTTGCTAAGGCGTTGTGGGTGGTTGCTAGGGCATTGCTAGGCGGTTGCTATGGTGTTCAGGGTGGTTGCTAAGGTGTTGCTAGGCAGTTGCTAAGCTGTTCGGGGTGGTTGCTAGGGCGTTGCTAGGTGGTTGCTATGGTGTTCTGGGTGGTTGCTAAGGCATTGCTAGGTGGTTGCTAAGGTGTACCGGGTGGTTGCTAAATGGTTGCTATGGTGTTCAGGGTGGTTGCTAAGGCTTTGCTAGGCAATTGCTAAGGTGTTCTGGGTGGTTGCTAGGGCATTGCTAGGCGGTTACTATGGTGTTTTGTCTGGTTGCTAGGGCATTGCTAGGTGGTTACTAAGGTGTACTGGGTGGTTACCAGGGGTTGCTGGGGCGTTGCTAGGTGGTTGCTACGGCGTTGCTAGGCGGTTGCTATGGTGTTCCAGGTGGTATCTAGGGCGTTGGTAGGCGGTTGTTATGGTGTTCTGGGTGGTTGCTACGGCATTGCTAGGCTGTTGCTATGGTGTTCTGGGTGGTTGCTAGGGTGTTGCTAGGCAGTTGCTATGGTGTTCTGGGTGGTATCTAGGGCGTTGCTAGGCTGTTGCTATGGTGTTCTGGATGGTTGCTACGGCATTGCTAGGCTGTTGCTATGGTGTTCTGGGTGGTTGCTAGGGTGTTGCTAGGTGGTTGCTATGGTGTTCTGGGTGGTTGCTAGGGCGTTGCTAGGTGGTTGCTATGGTGTTCCTAATGGTTGCTAGGGCATTGCTAGGCTGTTGCTTTGGTGTTCAGGGTGGTTGCTAGGGTGTTGCGAGGCGGGTGCTATGGTGTTCCGGGTAGTTGCTAGGGTGTTGCTAGGCAGTTGCTATGGTATTCTGGGTGGTTGCTAGGGCATTGCTAGGCGGTTGCTAAGGTGTTCTGGGTGGTTGCTAAGGTGTACCAGGTGGTTGCTTAACGGTTGCTATGGTGTTCAGGGTGGTTGCTAAGGCGTTGCTAGGCGGTTGCTAAGGTGTTCTGGGTGGTTGCTAGGGCATTGCTAGGCGGTTGCTATGGTGTTCTGGGTGGTTGCTATGATGTTGCTAGGTGGTTGCGATGGTATTCTGGGTGGTTGCTAGGGTGTTGCTAGGCGGTTGCTATGCTGTTCTGGGTGGTTGCTAGGGTGTTGCTAGGCGGTTGCTATGCTGTTCTGGGTGGTTGCTAGGGCGTTGCTAGGTGGTTACTATGGTGTTCCTAATGGTTGCTAGGGCGTTGCTAGGCTGTTGCTATGGTGTTCTGGGTGGTTGCTAGGGCGTTGCTTGGCGGTTGCTATGGTGGTCTGGGTGGTTGCTAGGGCGTTGCTAGTCGGTTGCTTTGGTGTTGTGGGTGATTGCTAGGGCATTGCTAGGTGGTTGCTATGGTGTTCCGGTGGTTGCTAGGGCATGGCTAGGCGGTTGCTATGATGTTCTGGGTGATAGCTATGGTGCTGCTAGGCTGTTGCTATGGTGTTCTGGGTGGTTGCTCTGGTGTTGCTAGCAGTTGCTATGGTGTTCTGGGTGGTTTCTAGGGTGTTGCTAGGCGGTTGCTATGGTGTTCTCGGTGGTTGCTAGGGCATTGCTAGGCAGTTGCTATGGTGTTCTGGGTGGTTGCTAGGGCATTGCTTGACGGTTGCTATGGTGTTCCAGGTGGTTGGTAGGGCATTGCTAGGCAGTTGCTAAGGTGTTCTGGGTGGTTGCTAAGGCGTTGCTAGGTGGTTGCTAAGGTGTACCAGGTGGTTGTTAAACGGTTGCAATGGTGTTCAGGGTGGTTGCTAAGGTGTTGCTAGGCGGTTGCTAAGGTGTTCTGGGTGATATCTAGGGCATTGCTAGGCGGTTACTATGGTGTTCTATCTGGTTGCTAGGGCGTTGCTAGGTGGTTGCTAACGTGTAGCAAGTAGTTACTAGGCAGTTGCTATGGTGTTCAGGGTGGTTGCTAAGGCATTGCTATGCGGTTGCTTTGGTGGTCCGGGTGGTTGCTAGGGCATTGGTAGGCGGTTGCTATGGTGTTCTGGGTGGCTGCTAGGGCGTTATTTGGCTGTTGCTCTGGTGTTCTGGGTGGTTGCTATGGCGTTGTTAGGCGGTTGCTATGGTGTTCTAGGTGGTTGCTCGGGCATTGCTAGGCAGTTGCTATGGTGTTCCGGGTGGTTGCTAGGGCATTGCTAGGCAGTTGCTATGGTGTTCTGGGTGATTGCTAGGGCTTTGCTAGGTGGTTGCTACGGCGTGGCTAGGCAGTTGCTATGGTGTTCTGGGTGATTGCTAGGGCGTTGCTAGGTGGTTGCTACAGCATGGCTAGGCAGTTGCTATGGTGTTCCGGGTGGTTGCTATGGCATTGCTAGGCAGTTGCTATGGCGCCCTGAGTGGTTGCTAGGACGTTGCTAGGTGGTTGCTTTGGTGTTCTGGGTGGTTATTAGGGCGTTGCCAGACGGTTGCTAAGGTGTTCTGGGTGGTTGCTATGGCGTTGCTAGGCGGTTGGCAAGGCATTCCTGATGGTTGCTATGGCTTTGCTAGGCAGTTCCTATGATGGTCTGGGTGGTTGCTTTGCTCTGATCAGAGCACGCTAGAGTGTGGCTTGAGTTTCGCATTCATTTCTAATGAAAAAAAATATTTCGGAAAACGTGGAATATCTCGGAAATTATGAAATTTTGGAAAATTCTGAATACATTCGATAATGTCTGAATTGGGCTGAATAATTTGAAGTTTGAACGGTTTGAATATGTTGAAGTATGTGAAAGTAGTTAAGGTCCGTAAAACGGCGGAAGAGGAGGAATAATTAACAAACTGGTAGAATAACATATTGATGTATATCAATTAAATAGAATCCTCTATAATGGACAAGTCAATCACCTGATCTCAATCCAAGTATGCATGCATTTCAAAAATTCTGCGGCAAGTTTACGTAAGGCATTACATTAACTTACATGCATAAAAAAAAAAATTACATGCATAACCTTAATGCATAGTGGATCTAACTCAGGACTCCAGTGCACAGTTAATGAGGTAACATGAGTGTATGCAAGTTTCTTGAGCCACGCAATAAAAGATGCCACTGCCCTGCATAATTTTTTTCTGAATAAAATCCAATACTTGTTTCTTACTAATTTTGGTGAGCTGATTCTAAAAATAGTGTCTTTTTTGCTCTGGCACATCACATTTTCCCACAATGTATGATGAGAATTTCATAGCATTATTAATTTCGACAACCACTTGTACGGTTAATGTATCATCCCATAATCACTAAAAAACTGCCGCAAAGACATGATTTCCATCTTCCTATGAGTGAATAATGAGAACTATTTGTTCAATTCTCAGCTGATTCTCACATGTATGAATGATTCTAAAGGCAATTTTATATGCCAAATCCTGATTTCAGGCATAGTAATATAGCCACAGACAGAAGAAAATGCAAATGTGATTCGATGTTTTCTGCCACTTACAAAATGCAAACATAATCCAGATGTCTTCTGTTACATATAAGGGTGTTTCACCACACCCAAACAGCATTTTTTGCTGTTTTGATCAGTGGATAAAATGATATCATTAGGAAAATTTTATTCTGTGAAAAAACTTTGTGATGAAAACTTCTTACTGGCATTTTTTAAAACTCAGCATCCTCAAATTAGGTAACATGAGACCCGTTAGGGAAATCAACAGAAATTTTTTTCAACATGCAAGGTGTGGTGGTCAATGATGTTGGTACAACAACATTTTGGGCAGGTGTTTGGACAATGGACATAGAAACAACAAGGTGAGCTGAAAGCGATTGAGGTGTAAAGCAAGGGCATGGTGAGCCTGCCTCCCATGGGTCTCGTGGAACTGTCTCCCAGCACATTCTTCTCATTCTTTAGTAACTGGAAACAGACATAAGTGATAGCACTCCATAAAATCTTACCATTTTTTGTTTGGGTAGTAGAGTGCTCTCATTCTGCTGTGTCTAGAGGATTCTGTCTTTGTATGTGCATATTTTCCTTTCTGTCTCCAGAACCCAGGACTTGTGATGAAGGCATCTGGTAAAAGATAGTGAAGGTCTGAGGTCGGGGAAGAGATAACGGACGGTGCACTCTCCCAACAGATTCATAAATAAATAATGTTAATTGCTAAACAATTATTCTTTATTAACTAAAAATGTCAGCGTAGTGTGACTCAGCTAATCATTTTACTCCTTGTTCACAAATGGCCAAACCAATCAAATACATTTTTTGTTCTCTTTAAAGGTAACAAATGTGTTCTTGCTTGATATAATTTAACAGATATGACCAAAACAAACGGGAATAAATTAATTTTTTCTCTGAGAACGCTTGCAATCCTCCGAATATTGAATGTGAAAATAGTTTTTGCGACCCGTAAAAACTCACCGCGCCGTTTGAAATACCTCATTAGCATTCACGAGTATGCAAAAATAACATTACATGAAAGCGGAAGTGCGCGGTGGCAGCGGAAATGAAGACAAGTTGGCTAACAGCAAAATGCCGCGGCCAAAGAAATATCTGACTGATTCGGCCCGTAAAAGTGCTAGAAAAGGCCAGGAAGAAGATCGATTGAAGACCAAGATAAATATAAAAGGCCAAAGTGATCACTGGCAAACCATTTAAGCCAGGCTTGGAGATATTTCCGATGAAGATGCGGCCAAACTTTTGCTGAATACGTAAGTAAACTTGGTGCCTGGTGCAAAATGCCCAATTTCCCTCTTTCCTTGCACTTTCAGATCGTTAATGTACTTGAAATTGTCCCATTTTTGTAACCAGACATGTTTAAAGTAATGAATTTCTAATGTATAAATATAATTTATTTACTAGCAGTTGAATCTGATGACTGATCTGACGTGACTTTTCATGCAAATCGCTCATGCATATTAAGTAGTCGGCACGTCAAAATGGCTGCGGTCCACCAGCCACAATGGCTGATCTTAACGGTCAAGTGATGGCTTTCCTTCCGAATTTATCCTTGTTAGGGGTCGAGGACGACATCAAAACTTACACACAAATCTTTTTATTGGAACAGCCTGGCAAATTATGCAAAAAAAAAGTTGAGGCTAAGGAACGAATTGGTTACCTTTAAGTAGAACCAATCAAATACAGTTTTTTTGTATTCTGTCTAAAGTTAACTGTTATAAGGTATAGACTGCACCACCATCTCTACTACAGTCTTATTTATTTTGGAATGCTTAGGTACTGAACTTTTTCTGCAGAAATAAACCCTAACTTTATTGGATGTACCTAAATATGTCAAATTCTTTAGAGCGAGGAATATCTCTGCTCAAAACAGGCAAAAACTGTTTGCTCAGACTTGGGGCCCCATTTTCTTGGTCTTAGTAAAAGGAAATGTGAGCGGCAGTGGGGTTATTCCCATTTACATCCATTACAAATGGTATGCCTTTTCCCAGCTAGGCAGCTTCCTCCCCTAAATAAAGTGTCTGTGTCTCAAGGGGTTAAACAGTGCAAAATCCAGTGTGTCAATGCATAAAGCTGGCACCGTGTAATTTTTGTACAACAGATCTCAATTGCGTTTTGGCTTTTCCAAACCACCTTTTAATGCAAACGCTGTTGCTATTTTGTAGTTTCATGGTACTGAATCGCAGTCAGTGGTGTACTTTTATATGTGCATATGAATATTTCCTTTGTACGGGGGAAATACACATAACTGACTTCAGTCTTGCTCGTTAAAATACCATGAGTGCTGTTTTGCATGCAGTTTAAATCTGACACATCTTTTCGTACAAAATGCATTACCTGGCAAATCAAGCCTATCCCCAGTCTCCCCCTCACTTTACTACAATAGAGAGTGGTTCTCGGAGGGCTGAAAGGGGCGGTGGCAAGGCTTTCACCTGACGAAATTCCTCATTCACTATGGCATTAACGAGATGCTATTGAAGGGAATGACGGCGACTATACTCAGTGGCCTTAATGGAGCCAAATTCCTGCCACACTCACAGTAATTAATTCTTCTTAGTCCATACCTTTCGATAACAGTGCCACAGCTATGCTATTGCCCTCTGTCATGAAATTACCTGAATTATGTTTGACACCCCCAGTTCTGATGGGTGATATCATGAACACTTGCGGTTTCCCACTGCATTTAGGCCATCAGTAGAGAGCACTTAATGTGTCTGGTTGGACATTGTTGAGCTGTCACCACAGAACTACAATTATGTGGTTGGATTTACAAAAATTACATCCCGGTTTCACCAGCACTTCTGAATAAGAAAATTCATAAGAAATCACATGACGTATATTTCATAATGGTGATTTTACATTGAATTTGGACCTAGCTACAGACCGGTTGACCAATATAGCTGCAACATGACAAGAGAAAGGTTAATTAGATATTGTTGCACCAACTTGCCATTTCTCAAATCAGGCAACATTACGTTTGGTAATGTTACCTAAGTTTCTTGGAAATGTTAGAAATTTCTATTTACCTGTATACAGATCCTTAACCCATAAAGGTAGACACGTATCATGAGAAAAGGACAAACATTTGAACAATATTTTATAATCAATTATTTTTACTTAGGAATTAGTGTTGTACTTGCCATCCCGAAAGACATTATTCCTTTTCGCTTTCACATATAACATTTGCAGTGTTGTGAAGCTGTGGCTCAGGCCCATTTGATTGGGTGACCTCGCATTAGTGACGCTTGTTCGACTTTTAATCGATATCTGGGACATGAGGTCCAAAAACACCTCTTGCAGTTATCACTTCTCGCAATAGTGGCTGCCGAAAAGAATGATCTTTGAAATGAGGGATCTTTGAAATTGATACATTAAAACAGCATTGTTTCCCTCCACATGCATTCTAACACCACATAGCCTCATTGGTCTCCTGGTTCTCAGCTACATCAGTTTCTTTTTTTGCTTTAGTTAATTATATCTCCAATTAGTTTTATTTATGGCCGAGACTGGGTGACATTGAAGTTAACTTGAGTTATTTGGTTTGATATTTTATTTGGTGTTTATAAGTTGCAGTCTTTTCTAGATTGGTTTCAGTTTTGGTTTGTTGTTCCAAGGGCTGTGCCACCGTACCAGGCTTCATTTTCTGTCTGGCCCATGATGCTGCATATCTGCTGGCCAGCCTGTATTCCAGCCTGCTCGCTGTCCAGCCCATTATTTTGCCTGTTCTGGAGCATTACCCTGTTGTGCACCCTGCTCCCCCTCCCTTGTCTCTTTGAGTTGTCTGAGCTGTCCAAGCCCAGCTCACACCTTGTCTCTCCTAGCCCTCCAGAGTCAAAGCTGGGCTTGACGTCAGTTCCTGCTAATGCCACAAGCTTTCCCAAAATGGAAACTGCATTCATCTTCTCCTGCAGTCCCTACTAGGGACATTAACCTTCCACTGTACTCGTCTGTGAGCTGTTGAAGACAAAAGACATGTTGACCAGGTCTCTGTGAACCATTCTTGATCTAGAGGCCTGTAGTCAATTTTCCCTGCGAGCCGTGTCTGACCTGGATGCCTGGGCTTGTTGTTTCCCACATTCCCCCCTGAACTGGCGTATTGCTTGCCTTTGGTTTCTCAAATTACCATTAGCACTCCTTGACAGAAGTTGCGCTCATGACCATCTGCAGTCCCCTGCAAGCCTCAGTGTACCCAGAACCCCTGTGAAGTGGCAAGAGACTGCCATCCTCCTGCTCCACATTTCCCTGGTGAGGTGACAGAGAGGCTGCTATCACCTTGATATTTATGCTTGCCCTGATCCCGTCTTCCCCCATGAGTTGATGGAGAGGTCAGCATTTGCCATGATCACTCTTCCCTCAGCCACCTGGCAGAGGGATCTGATCTCTCCCTGATCCCTTTACCCATGGGGTGGTGACAGAGGGGTCTGCCTTTACCCTGATCCTTCATCCCC
This sequence comes from Gymnothorax javanicus, assembly GCA_029692085.1. Taxonomy (NCBI): domain Eukaryota; kingdom Metazoa; phylum Chordata; class Actinopteri; order Anguilliformes; family Muraenidae; genus Gymnothorax; species Gymnothorax javanicus. The sequence continues at coordinate 159,350,410 of CM056193.1, read as the reverse complement.
ATAAGAGATGGTGATAGGCTCTGCCCTCGCCTGCGTACTGTTCTCCCCTAGTGAGGCGGCGGAAGGGTCCACCCTTGCCTTGTTCCTGCATGACCTCCAGGATTGAACCTCTGCTCTTGGCAGCGAGCATTTTTGGGTCTCTCTTGCCACTGGCCCAGCCAGCATTATTGGGAGCCACACGTGAAAGAGGGGGTAATGTCATGCCTTCCTACATGTGCACTCTAATTGCACATGGCTTTGTGGGTCAGCTGGTTCTCAGCCACTTCACTTTCTTGTTTTGTTTCATACCACTATTTAATTATTTGTGGCTAAGACCATATGGGTGGCATTGCACTTAGTTTGAGTTGTCTCTCTCTCTCTATGTGCCGTGACGTTGGCGACCATGCAGTGCCAATCCATCCTGTTCTTTGCCAATCTCAACAGCTTGATATTCTCCATACCAGTGCAGGCTGCAATACTTTTGAGATATGTTATTTTCTGGCGCCCTCTGTCTCTCCTCCCATTAATCTTCCCTGTAAGAAACAAAACCTCCAGACTTTCTTTCCTCACACAGAGGCCTAAAAAATCCAGTTGCTGTTTCCGGATTTTCTTCATAAGCATCTGTTGACTACCTGCTCCACGAATTACAGTCTCATTTGTGGTATGAGTAATCCAAGGGATCCTCAACATTCGCCCCAAAAACCATATTTCAGTTGCTTGCAAACGGTCTTCCATTGCCTTTGAAATTAACCAACTCTCACAACCATTTTTCAGAATTGGCATTACATAACTTTCCAAGACCCTCAGTCTTGTATTCATGGTGATTTTCACATTACAGAGAAGGGAGCTCATTCTACTGAAGGTCTGTTTTGCCATTGAAATTCTCCTTTTGATTTCTTTATCACACCCCCCATCTGATATGATCCAGCTTCCCAGATAGTTGAACCCCTCAACTTGTTTAAAACTGCTCCCTTGGATTTTAATGTCACAAACAGGAACATCCCTCCATTTTGTAACCCCAAGACACTTAGTTTTCTAACAGTTTGTGAAGAGTCCTTTATTCTCACTTTCATTTACAACTTTGTTGACTATCTGTTGAAGATCTGGCTCTGATGTAGCTATAAGGACAGTATCATCAGCATACCTTAGGTTACTAATTTTTGTACCGCCAATCATAACTCCTGGTGAATCCTCCAGTGTTCTCAATATCCATTCGCTGGACAGATTGAATAAATCCGATGTAAAAACAGATCCTTGCTGCACTCCTTTCTTGATTTCAACAAACTCTCCTACATCAATACCTACTCTTATTGCTGCTGTCCAGCTTCAATACAAATTTCTAATAATCCTCAGGTCTTTTCCATCAATGTTGATTCTACTCAAAATATTCAACAGCTCCTCATGCTTTACAGTGTCGAAAAGCCTAGGTATAATCATCAAAACACCTATAGAGATCTTGTTTTATTTCTATTTCCCTCTCAGATAGCATCCTCAACATGAAAATTGCATTCCTGGTTCCCCAATCCTCCACAAAGACATACTGCAACTTTGGTATTTCTGGCCTGATTTTATTCCTTGCTCTCTTCATCAACACCTTCAGGAGTATTTTCATTACATGGCTCATTATACTTATTGTCCTATGTAACTCACACAATACTGCCCCTGGCTTCTTTGGTAAGGCAATAAAGATGGACTTGCTCAACTCAGGTGGAATTTCTCTTGAATTGTAGATCTAATTCATCACTTCTGTCAACTTTACTATCCCCAACTCATCCAAGCTCTTAAAGGAGAAGTACCGTTTTTACGGTTTTGACATTATTTGTGGCATAAAATACGATCATTTACTCGCCCATATAACTTTCGTGTTACTAGAAGTCCTTCGGAAGATATTTAGATCCAAAGAGAGCCGCGTTTATCCGTATAATGGGAGTGAACGGGGCACCCAGAGCGCAGCCTCTAATGCCGCATTATCTGTCGTGAAACTCATTCATTTCACGAATATTTTGTTATGATTCGCTCGTGTTGTTCCCCTTTTAAGTCCGGGGCTGCCTGTTATCATCATCCGGCGTCTGTAGCTTGACTTACTAACCGCTGAACTGAACGTTGTCATCTCAGGTGCCGCGCGCAGGTGCAGTACGGTTCATTAGCTCAGCGACGGTCGGCCGCTTTACATGGATTTTGCTACCGCTAGTTTTGTGCAACATGGCTGAATATTTTTCGGATAACGAGGTTGTGGACGACAACTTCGAATATGATGGGTGTCCTTACCGTTTTGAGCCAGAGTATACAGATGAGGGGCTCATTGAAAGGAGGATGCGGAGGCAAAGAGAGGAACAGCTGGCCAGAGAACAACAAACCGCTGCACGTCCGCGAATAGATGGTAAACGGTGGTGTTCTTGTGGACAGTGTTCGACTATGCCTCCAGAGGAGGAATGCCTTTGCTGCTCCGAGTGGGATTTGATGCCAGGAGATACACGTCTGGATGTCTCCAGAAATGACCGTCTCACAACTCTAGAGGCACCTGAGATGACAACGTCCAGTTCAGCGGTTAGTAAGTCAAGCTACAGACGCCGGATAACGATAACAGGCAACCCCGGACTCAAAAGGGGAGCTACACTAGCGAATCATAACAAAATATTGATGAAATGAATGAGTTTCGCGATAGATAATGCGGCATTAGAGGCTGCGCTCTCGGTGCACCGTTTACTCCCATTATACGGATATACGCGGCTCTCTTTGGATCTAAATATCTTCCGAAGGACTTCTAGTAACACGAAAGTTATATGGGTGAGTAAATGATCGTATTTTATGCCACAAATAATGTCAAAACTGTAAAAATGGTACTTCTCCTTTAATCAGTTCCACCCCTACCTCATCTGGACTAATTGCTTTGTTATTTTTCATATTGAGAACCACAGATTGCACTTCAGATTGCAGAATTTCAGGGCCATCTATTTCCCTATTGATAGTCGGTAATTCACCTCTATCATCTTCAAATAATTCTGAGATGTATTCAGTCCATCTTTCGATGATTTGGTCCCTCTCCACGATGACTTCTCCACCCTTTGACTTGATACATCCTGCTGAGGTACACCCCTTCTTTCCACAAACATCTTTAATATTCTTGTACATTTCTTTAGGGTTTATATGCCTCTGTTTCTCTATCTCATCACATCTGCTGTTGATCCGTGCTTCTTTTGCATCAAGACACTTCTTTTTGATCAACTCATCAAGCTCCTTGTATTTATTTCCCTTTATGTTCTTGTACTGTCTTCTTTCTTCTATCAGATCCAAAATATCTTTTGTCATCCAACCGTGTTTCTTCTGCCTTTTCTTTGGTGGAATCACTTCTTTTGCAGTTTGTACGACTGCCTCCTGGAAAATCTTCCATTTGGTCTTGTCTTTGTCCCCTTCATCCTCCAGAACTTCAAATATATTGCTCACCTTAAGTGTGTACATATCTTTGATTTGACTGTCTTCTTTTAGAGCTGCATAATCAAGTTTCTTAACCCCCGTTCATTTCTGAACCCTTTTAAGCTGCATTTGAATCCTACTTATAAGTGGCACATGGTCACTGCTAATGTCTGCTCCTGGATACGTCTTGGTTTCTTTCACTGCATTTCTAAATCTCTTTTTAATAGTGATAAAGTCAATTTGATTTCTAGTCCTATCCTCTGGACTAATCCAAGTGTACTTCCTTCTTCGTGGTTGCATAAACCATGCGTTTGCAATCATGAGGTCTTGTTTGGTGCACCATTCAATCCATCGATCTCCTCTTTCATTTCTTGCACCCAATCCATGAGGCCCTACTGTATCTCCAACTCTTCCGTCTCCGACCTTTGCATTTAAATCTCCCATTACCATGGTGACTTAATCTGACTTGCACTATTTCATTGCTTTCTCCAGATCTTCATAAAAAACATCAATTTCATTCTCATGACTGTCTGCGGTTGGTGTATAGACTTGGATGATTGAGAAATTGAAAGGTTTTGCAGCTAATTTCACAAGCATCACTCTGTCTGACCCCAGTAACCTATCAGAGTCCTCAAAATATACTATTCAAAAAAAGTAGGGGATATTGGATTTACAAGTATCATGAAATGCAGATCATGAGGTCAGGAAGGAAACAAATGACATAAAAACATTAAGGAAACATTTGTCAATTTATTCAAAACCCTGTGTACAGTCAGTAAAGGACAGATTCTCCAGAATAAGGATCGACACAAACACAGGGTCACACAGCAAATTTACCACCATTGAGAAACAGAGTCAGTAGCGGGTAAAACCCCCTCGGTTGGCTAGACAAGCTCGAATTCGGTGTGGCATACTCCTAACGAGACGTCCCAGGTCATTTTGGGGAACGTTATTCCATTCTTGTTGCAATGCTGCAGCAAGTTCTTGGACATTGGCAGGAGGTTGTTGACGTTGGCGTAGCCGCTGTCCAAGCATGTCCCAGACATGCTCGATGGGGGAAAGGTCCGGACTGAGTGCTGGCCATGGTAATGTGGTGATATTCTGCTGCTGGAGGTAATCTGTAACGATCCTGGCCCTATGACATCTGGCATTGTCATCTTGGAAAATGAAACGGCGGCCATAACGACGCGTGCAAACGGCACAACATGGGGGTACCAAGATGTTGTCCCGGTAGTACTGCCCTGTGACACGTCCAGCAACAACATGCAAGTCTGTTCTGCCGGCAGCAGTGATGCCTCCCCACACCATTACAGATCCACCCTCATACGGATCATGTCTAATGACGTTAACGTCATGGAAACGTTCGTTACGTCGGCACCAAACCCTCCTGCGTCTGTCAAGAAGTCCACAGTGAACCTCGACTCATCTGAGAACATTACGTTGTTCCATCGGCGATTATCCCAGCGTTGATGATGACGACACCATTGAGTCTGGCCCTAATGTGACGATCCCTCAAACAGGGAATGACACGAGGACGTTGGGCGTGTAAGTGAAATCTGTGCAGACGATTCCGGATGGTCTGGCCACTCACTACCAAGCCAGTATCCCTTTGAAGTTGAGACCTTATCTGATTTGCTGTTACCATACGATTTCTCAAGACAATAGTGCGGATGAATCTGTCCTGAGCCTGAGTTGTTGCCCTTGGTCGACCGGATCGTGGTCTATCCTGAACAGACCCTGTAGCACGATGTCTGGACCATAATCTGCTGATGACAGACTGGGAAACATTCATTGCCCTTGCCACAACGACCTGTCTTGTGCCAACCTGTAGCATGCCAAGGGCACGTAACCTCTCCTCCTGTGTTAGACGGCGCATAGTCTCTGTTTAATTAACGACTTCAACCACTGATAATCTGATGCTTTCTCTTCAAAATCTTCCTTTACAGTGGCTCTAACCTTCCAATTCAGAGTCATGCAAATTTGTGGCACAACCCCCTTGATCATCAATAGCATCCCGTGCAGATCGTGAGAGTGTCATTGATGTGTTTGGGTGATGAATTTCTTTGGAAATGCTTCCTCAGTAAGGAACTATACAACATGGTTTCGTATCCCTTTGTATATGTGAAAATTTTGATCTCAAAATAAAATATACCCTACTTTTTTTGAATAGTATAATTTTATCTAACAAAACTGCAACACCCCTTTCATGATGGGTGCCTCCAGAGAAGATCACTGTACACTCTCCAGATGTAAACATTCCAGTATCTGTCCATGTTGTCTCACTTATCCCAAGAATGTTAAGTTCAAGTCTTTCCATTTCTTTCACTAAAGGGCCATTCCGCGTTACGTAAGTTACAGTTCGGACAGGTTTTCTCTGTCTAATTTTGGTCACAACTTTTTATTTAAAACAGTTTCTCTCTTGTTTTTATGTGCATATTAAACCTAGGTCATTACTCTTTCACAGGACACAAAAATATTTTGTCCACTGTGAGCAGAATTTTTGTTACAGATGAGATTTTAGCGTTACGTAAGTTACATTCAGACGGATCTCAAATCAAAATCCTTTTTTGTAATTGCAAAAACTCTGTGAAGTGTTGCATTGAAAGAAGATCTGTTTGACATTGCATCAAAATTCAATATCACACCTTTCCAAAACAGAAAGAGTTGGTACCTTAATATTTAATTAAATACCAGTAATCAGAGGATGCCTGTGTTATGTAAGTTACAAAAAAAAGGTTACGTAAGTTACGGGTCTGAATTTGGTTGGTATAAAATTCCATTTTTGACTATAAAAGACATTCTTATGCCTTTTTCTAAACTTCCTAACATATTTCTAAGTGTCTGTTGTAAATGGATTTCTGTCATTTCAATTTTAATTCGGCAATGTTTGGACGTCATTAGAATGCAACGACATGGAACAAGCAATTTGTCAATGAAGACCTTTTTGTTCAGAAACCATTGAGTTTTTTCACGCGCAAGGAACATTCATGGAATTAAGCCAATGCAGAAGCTGTACTCATTGCCATAAAGGAAGGAAAGGAAATCTCTGGATCATGTGATTTGAAATTGGTCTACAAGAGAGGTGCAAGAGTGCAATATATCAAGAAGCAAAATCCATGGAAAGATGTGAAAGATGCTTCAGGTATTAGTAAGATGCATATTGTAGCCTGTAGCAATGGGTTCACAGTTGAAATATTCATTATAACTGCTGACAGTGAACCATCTGGTTCTTTTGTGTATGGTACGGAGGAGTCTAGAAGTTCTGAGGTTTTGGAGGTTGGAGATTGGGCCTTGGTAACATATGATGGTAAGAAATTTCCTGGTGAAGTTGTGTCCTTCATTGGTGTGGATCTGGAAGTTACTGTCATGAAACCAGCAAGAAAGGGAAAGTGGTACTGGCTAGAGAAATCAGACATTCTTCATTACAGACCAGAGAATGTTCTCGAAAAGCTATGTTCTCGGCGCCACCGATCCCTGTTAGTATGGTTGGAGCAGGTTCTAATGAAAATGTATTGTATAAATTCCACCCTGAAATAAGGCATTAAAGTGTTTCAAATACTTATTTGAAAATGTATCAAGTGGTTTTGTGTGCTGAATACAGGCTTAGTATGCACCAGTGTGAGGACTAGTTTGAGAATAATGCCTTGATGTTTTATACAGCTGTTAGATTTCTGTAACTTACGTAACGTTACGTAAGTTACAGAAATTTAAATGGATTTGTGTAAAAGAAGAAGCAAATAATCTGCGCTATTTTTGCTGCATTTTCTTTGTACCCATATCCTAGCTTTGAATCAGAAATGTTAGCTTTCTGGAGCATCAAGTTTTCTCAGTATCAAAAGATATTGATGATTTGCGTTACATAAATTACATGAAATCACCCCAGATTTTTATCAAAGTTTCCTCAAAATCTACAATGGTCTGGAGGAAAAACTCTTTTTTTCCATGCAGTATGTGCCTGTTTGAATCACAACTGATGTAAATGAGTATTTTGTGTTGGAATATTAATAAAGATCTTTAGATGGATATTGTATTGTTTTCTGTTCTTCAGAATCCCAAAAATAGCCCCGACTTTGATCCCCTAGTGCGCATCATCAACTCAATTGCCAAAACTGCTGTTGCATTTTTCTGATAGATTTGGGGCCCTATCTTACGCCAGAGTCCCTTAATCCGTTATTTGGGGATTTAGCATTGCGTTAGAGGCGTTCCCCCGCAAAAGTTGCTATCTTGCACACCTGCCTATATCCCTAAAACACCTGCGCTACCCGTTATATTATGCATAGGCGTGGTTTGGGCGTTACGCCAGTTAAACCAATCAGTGTGCCAGGTGCCATTGCCTTTAGGAGCAGGCTGCGCTATCCCAAATCCTCAAACCGAAACCCGTGATGGAGAGAGGAAGGTCGCCAAGTTTCTCCAAAGACGAAGTTAAATTGCTCGTGCATGAGGTCAAATCCAGACAGGGGAGGATCTGTTTTTGTTAAGTTAATCATGAATTGTATTATTGTTATTATTATTATTATCATTATTATTATTATTATTATTTGACATTGACATATTGTTTAATGTTTGTTCTGTAATAAAAGAAAAACGTCAAGCCTACCCCTTTTGTGATGGAAACTTCAAAAAAAAAGAAAAAGAAAAGAATGCGTTTTGCCATGATTGGGTCATGCCTCCAATTGAGCTGAGTGGGTGTTAGAATGACCCACTAGCATAGAAAAATAGTGCCACAGTAACCCTAGCAGCAACGGGCAAGGCAGCTGGCAGCGGTGTAAACATCATCTGCAACCAGGTGACATAATTCCGTCACTGCCTGAGGGGAGAGGCGCAGTTTTGTCACGCATTCTAGTTCTGTGGGAAATAATACTCAGGGCTGGCGCTAGACCTGAAAATTTGGGAGAAAATATCCATCCCTTTATTGACTACAATTAGTCCTGGCTAATTCTTGATGGTTTTCCCTTATTAACACGTTTTCCAATTCAAGAATAATCAAGTGGCAATTGAAGACACAGCTTCTCTCCCCCATGCGATCTAACAGCGACAAAATAATGGGCTACATTCAGTGCAGAAAAATAATCTAATTGTAAATAGGTCTATTTCCTGGCACTCAGCAATGGTAATTTTTTTTTCCAGCGAGAGCGGAATTTCAGAACTCTTTTGCGAATGAAGGTAATTTCGGCAACAAGAACGCACACCTGTTTTTGCAGCACGGTCATGCAACTTGCTGTAAAAAGAAAAATAGACAGCTGTCCGATTGGAACATGTAAACGGACGAAACCACGTACTTGTCACCAGAATTACCTTCATTTGCTGATGAGTTCTGAAATGCCGCTCTCGCTGGAAAAAAAAGTTACGTCGCTGAGTGCCAGTGCATGAACCTAATTATAACTAATTATTTTTCTGAACTGAATGTAGCCCATTTGTCGCTGTTAGATTGCATAGGGGGAGAGAAGCCGTGTATTCAATTGCCAAATGGGTAGCGGGTGGTTTGAGGACCTGCTATACGCTTTCCCTAACCTGTGTGGTCAAGATAGCAATTGTAGGGAAAGCGCATAAACACGCCCATGAGCATACCTGCAGGCGCAAATAAAGGATTCAGCATAATGTATAGCAGGTAGTGTGGCCGCAAGATACCGTTTAGGGATAGTGGAAGCTGCTAAATGCGTAATTCACGGGTAGCGGGTAGTGGCAACGGGTAGGGCAGTGTGAAAGATAGAGCCCTAGATGTCTAACTGTCAAAAGAGAAAGATAAAAGCTAAAAAATGCAATATTCAATTTTTCTGCCCCAGGACCACTTTGTGTGGAATGGCCCTAAATTGCCAGTCTTCCAGCCTGGTACAATGTTCTTACATTCCAAGTTCCAAGTCTCAGTAACCTCTTACATAAGTTCAACTTTCCCCTTTGTGTGGTATCTTGTTGATGATCGGGTCCCACCCACTGCAAATGGGAAGCCCTTCCGAGCGAGAGACAGCCTTTGGTTAAAGCATCCTCCTTCACGCTGTTATTCTCATCAGATTTTTTTGGCATTATCATGGTATGACTAGGCTAATACTGTAGTGGTTCGCCATTGCCTTCTACAGGGTGGACTAAGGGTGACCACCATTTCCCTTCTCCTCTGTTCATCCGCCATTTAACTGCCGTTGACTTTGGAGGTCGTAACTCATCCGCCGTCACTTCCGAAATGCTAGCTGCTGATGCTGGCTCGCTAGATCTGCTGTTGGTCATCACCGTAATCCTGGTAAGGGAGGCTATGGGGGTACTCAATGCTTGCCCAGGGCACTCCCCCCAAGTCTACGGAAAGGGGAGGGGTGACTCACTGTCCCTCTACGGGTTGCCTTTAAAATGGTCCCGTGCTGTACCCTGAGTTTGAGTTGTGAATTTTGTGAACTTATGTTAAGGAGTTCATTTTTATTATTTTTAGTTTGTTTTTAGCTTACATGGCTGAAGGCCATATAAGCTATTGTCGTGGGTTTGCGTCCGGCGTAGTACGTAAACTTTGGTCTTCTTCTCAGAAACTGCTGGACAGATTGTTCTGAAATTATTTGTGGATGTTCCATATCAGGATGGGACTAAAGTTTGTTCAAGGCTTTTGAAAATTTTTCAAATTGAATTTTTGAAAAACATTTGAAATTTTTGTTACACTAGAGCCTTATGGGAGGGAAATTTTGATGGGCTATATCTTTGAAATGGTAAGAGATAAGGTTATACTTACTATTAACCTTAAATAGGAAGTCATAAATGGGCTTCAATTTGGCACCCTGACCTTTGACCTCAGATGACCTTGAAAGGTCAAATTCAAGGTCATAGAACTTCATTGGCCTATATCTCCGAAACTACTGGACGGATTGTTCTGAAATAATGCATAGGGGGGCGCTAGTGAGATGATTGAAGTGTAGACGTGGTTTTCTCCAGCGCCTCATGGCACACGGTTTTATTGTTTAAAAACTGCCTTTTTGATTATCAAACTCTTTAATTTTTAATTAAAATTTTTTAATTAAACCTTTGCTATTTGCTTTACGTTCACGCCGCTAAAAGTATAATGTCGACATGCCAAGTAAAGCTGCACGAGGCGGAAATGGAGCTACTCACCCACCAGCAAGTGCTATTGTTAGCCATGACCAAGCTAGCATGGAGCCTTTAGATATGTCCTCAGTTGAAGAGGAAGACAAACTTCCACTCGTGGCAAAAAATGTCAAACAAGCTCTTGCAGTCTTTTGACGAACGGTTCGACAAGTTCGAGATGACTTTCCAAAATCTTTTTTCCGCTCAGGAGACGCTCACTGAGAGGGTATCCAACACCGAAAATCAAGTGGCGGACCATGAGCAGCGGATTCATGCAGTAGAAACTTTATTTCTTCCCGCAGCTCAGAAACATGACTGCGGGCTAAGTTGTTGGATCTCGAGGGGAGATCCAGGCGCAACAACATAAAGAGTGTCGGGGTTCTGGAAGGTGAGGAGAAAGGGAGACTAACAGAATTCCTCTCCAGGTTGATTTCCAGGCTGGTGGGGGAAGACAACTTTTCTAAGCCCATTGTAATCGATAGGGCACATCGTCTTGAACAGCCCAAACCACCGGATGGCTTCAGATCTCGCACAAGTGCATCTTGCACAAGAAAAAGAGAAAATTCTGCGGTTCGGGAGGCAGTGTTCGCTGGATTACAGAGGTCACCGCATCCTAATCTTCCCTGAAAACACTGCGGAGGTGATGGAACAGTGGCAGATTTTCCGCAACGTGCTACAGCGCTTGCCGAAGAAGGAGGTTCGGCACTCGCTGTGCTTCGTAGCTAGGCTCCATGTGCACTATCTAGGGCAAGTAAAAATATTCAACGATCCGGTTGAGGCGAAGAATTTAGCTGACCAAGAACTTTGTAAGTATTGAATGAAGAGTTAAAATGTACATTCAATGGACTTTTCGTATAACATTTTTTTTTCCATGATGTAATATCTGTCTCTTTCTGTATATGTGCCAGCGAGGGGCAGTGAGTTGAAGGAGTTTATTTTTCCCTTCACGCCTTTTTTGGCCAGCGATCCCCGATGTGTATGGGGTTAACTCTGCTTCGTTTGGGGAAGCATTGGGTGTGGGATTTGTTTATATATTTATAAATCCTTTGTTTGGTTTTTGTTTTAAGTTGTTGGCTGCCAGTTGGAATCTTAAGGGGAGGAGACACCAAAAAATCACTTCAATCTGCTCAAGAACAGGACAATCAATCAGAGGGAGCAGGAGGGAGAAGTTTATGCTTCAGGGGCATTTTAATGTTCTAAGTTGACTGTTACAATGATTTGTAGGTGTACTTTGCCTTTAACCTGGATTTTCTCAAAACCTGATTTTTGCCCCGATTGCTATCATTTAAGGCACTATATCTCACTTATTTGTGGCGCTTTTCTCATGAAATTTTGACAGAAGTCTGTGTACATATCAGGAGGTCTACTGAACTAAAAGTTTTGGGTTAGCACTTTGGGTCTGTGAGTTATGGTGATTTATATATCATACCGAGGGGGCGAAAAATGGCAAAATCCTCTTTTACCCCACTAAATCTCTAGTATTATGTGTAAATGCTTAATTCCAGTTCAGAAGAAGGTGTAAGCATAACTAAATCTAATAAAAAAAACCTGATTCAAATATCTTGCTTCAGTCCTGAGATATAAGGCAAAGAAATAATGGTGAAATCGGGGTGGCGGCCATCTTGAATCACATGACCTAATTATGCAAATTAGTCAAATTCATATTTTATGTATTTCAGGTCATATACTGTCAATACACCAAGTATGAATGATTTCTATCCAAAAATGACAATTTTTTTCCAAAAGGTTTCTCCTCCCCTTAAGTCTGTGTTTGAATATAATGCAACATTTTTTTTCCAGGACCCCACTATTATAGATGAGTATTAAAATCGATTAGATGTCTTTGGTCTCTTGGAATGTGCATGGGCTGGGTCATACTATAAAGCGAGGTAAAGTCTTTGCACATTTTAGGTCACTGAAATCAGATGTTATTTTTCTGCAAGAAACGCATATTAAAGCTACTCAGCATAGGAAACTTAGGGTTAATTGGATTTCACAGGTGTATCAGAGACCTTTCACACCTAAGGCCAGAGGCGTTGCCATTCTTTTTCGAAAAACGGTACCCTTTCGTTTACATTCATATAAAAATTGATCCGAATGGTAGGTTTTTCATTTTAATGAGTCATATTAATTTACTTTCTGTTATATTGGTAAATATCTATGCGCCAAACACCGATGATCCGGTTTTTTTCGTAAGGTATTTGATTTGATCCCGGATGACGATTAAGTCATATACTGATTGGGGGTGACATTAATTGTTATCTGGATCCTTATTTGGATAGGTTTTCTTCTGCCTCCCCACCCAATATTTCTGCTGTGCATACTTAACAATTAAATGAAGACAAAGAAAGTAGTGGACATTTGGAGACTGCAATTATTCTTTCTATTCTCATGTACATAGATCGTATACACGGATTGATTATTTTTTGGTGGATTCAAGATTAATTTTGAATATTGACTACACCAAATATAACATTATAATATCTGAGCACAGTCCCGTCACTTTCAACCTTAAATTGTCCCTCCCTAAACGAGTTTATAGTTGGCGCTTTAAAGGCCCAATGTGTAATTCTCTGCCGCTAGAGGGCGCTTAACCAAACAATTACAAGAGGCCGAGTTTGATGACGCAATGGGATTGCGTGGAATCATGGGAGTTGTTGTCTTCATCAATTTACAGGCACCGCTGACAGCTAAATTCTCCGACGTGACTCAAACAGGAGCGGCGAAACCATGTACATGGACGAGGTAAGGTTATATTTCTTTACTTTTATATAACTTCATCTTATTTCATTCAAATAAAAAAAAATTTAAGGGATAATGATAAGTCGGCCGTTTACAGCACTTATGATGTGCTGCAGGTCAGAGGCTGAGATAAGGGGGTGCGGCCGGCTCATGTTGCCCATCTTTGTAGAGAATAATAACAGATGTGAACACTCTGTTGCTGAATGCAAATTCTAAAGGTAACAGATATCAAGGAAATGCCACTGTCAGCTGGCAATGTACGCTTTCAGTTGCTCCTGCCGCTATTGCTATAGCTTCCTTAGCAACGATGTGCTCAACAGACCAGCTGGCCAGCGGTTATCTGTCGCGACACGCTGATAGACCAAACTGAATCGAGTATTCAAGGGAGTCGTGTTCTAACTGCAAGTAATGTAGCTAACGTACCACTGACTTCTCATAACGCACAAACAATGTGCCGTACACATCAGCTTTCTGTTTGTCATGTGGCATCACAAGAAAAATTTTTTGAAGTGGAGTAACGTTACATTTATGTTACCATCTTGGCTTGAAACTCTTTAGCAACGGCGAAGCATTCGTGCGTGTAGGGTGATTTTCTCGGTCTCGTGCACTCTTTGTGTTGGGAGTGACGTCAAATATGCAACAAAAAGAAACGGCCCGTGTCCCAACGTTGATAATACAGATATCTCTGTCTTTGATAATCATTGAATACATCATGGATAATGTAAGTACACAACACCAAAACATATATAACATTTCTATATATTTTATAGATCTTTGAATTGGGAAATTTTACATATTGGGCCAATAATCCCTTTTTACTAAGAGATCTGGCATTCAAAGAATTTATTATGAAGCACATCACACAGTTCCTTGAGACCAATGATAGGGGTAAGGTAAATGATTCAGTATTGTGGGAAACACTTATGTGAGAGGAGAAATTATTTCTTATGAAGCCAGTAAGAAAAGGGATAAGCGTAGTAGATTGGAAGAAATTGAGATGCAATTACCAGTCGCCGAACAGGCTTATAAAAACTCCCTGTCCCAATCAGATTATAATAATAATCTTAAATTAAAATATTAATATAATTCTATCCTGGGAGAACAAACTGGTAACATATTACTTAAACTTATACAGAGACACTTTGAGTTTGGTGACAAACTGCATAACCTATTGGCAAGGCAGTTAAAGAAAGAACAAGCAAAACAAGCTATTTATAAGATAAAGTCCAAATCTGGTACGATGCTCTCCGACTTAAGGGATATCAACAAACGGTTCAGGGAATTCTATTCAGAAATTTATACCTCCAGATCAACAGCAATACAAGAACACCTCTGTGTCAGCGTACGTCTACATCTACTCAAAGGGATTTAACAGCCAGCAGGCTGTAACTGTATACATATGATTATCACTGCTATCCAACATGTCCAATGACAGCTAGCGATGACTACCTGTTTGTAGCACCATTCCTGGATGTCACCTTAATCAAAGTATTTAATACCCCGCTCTAAACACTCGTTAATTCTGCCACTCTTCTCCACGATGTGATCATACACATGAAGAAATTTAATTGAGGGTATCAAGGCTGCGGTAGCGCTTATAGTCTGTGGGGCCTGTATTTTCTTTCATGAGGCTCTGTTCTTCTACAGTCGCTTCAATCAGTTCAGCCTTTTTCATTCCCACGTGGTTTATGTCCAAATCCTTGCACATCTGCCATAATTCTTGCACTTTAACCCGTGAAATTGCTTATTGCTCGCTAATACAGGTTTTGACAGACGCTATGACATTTCTTCTTACCATACAAACTTTGTCTTACACATACGCATAACAAATCTCATGCTTACTCCGAAACGGTCTATTAACCTTGTCGCTTCATTTAAATCAAGTGAATTTTGTGTTGAATCTTTTGATTTTGATCAACTTTTGCGGTGTTGTGGTGTATAATAGCCCCTTTTGGCTCACCAGGCTTCATTTGGGACCATTTTGGGCTAACTTAGATTGGACTCCACTCTCACAATTTTTCCATATTGGTCAACTTTTAGGGTATTTTGGGCCAAAATATCAACATTTTGGGTCGCCAGTGGTCATTTTGGATCATTTAAGGCCAACTTCGACCAGACTCAACTGTCATACATTTTTTATTATTTTGGTAAACTTTTTAGGTGTTTTGGGCCAAAATGTGACCTTTGGGGTCACCAGGGGTCATCTGGCACTATTTTGGGCTGACTTCAATCCAGCTCAACCAGGGGTCATGTGGGAGCATTTCCGGCCAACTTTGAACCGGGTCCACTTTCACAAGTTTTCAATTTTGATCAACATTTTGGGTGTTTTGGGTCAAACTACAACACATTTGGGTCACCAGGGATTATTTCAGGCCAACTTCGATCCAGTCCCACTCTCATGATTTTTTTTTATTTTCAAAAACAATTTAGATATTTCAGGCCAAAATACAATCCTATTCAGTCACCAGGGGTTATTTGGGACCTGTGACCATTTCTTGCCAACTTCTGCCTTCAGTTTCAGAAATCTTCAATGCCTGTAAACATTTTGGCCATTTTCTGCCAAAGACCCTTTTGGATCACTAGGAGTAATATTTTTACCAATATATTTCACATTTAGGTACCAAAGAGTTTGAACATTTCGAATATTCTTTGCAGTCTGAATAGCCATGTAAGCTACAAAGTCTGTCGACTTTTATTTTATCTTGATTTGTAATTTCCTTAACCGAATCGGGTGTCAACTAAAAACAGTGAATTTGTGAATATTAACACAATAGAATATGAACAGTATGCAACTATTAAGAAGTAAAGCACAGGTTAGCTCAGTAATAGCGAAAGGCTGTGGCGGGCTAAATAAGTCTTCTACAGTTGATTGCTGAAAATGCAGGCTTGGAAAAGCTTGTGATGTTCTTGGTGATGTCAGTGGATTGATATCAAGCATTCATTGCAAACAATTGCGTTTGGCAGTATGCTACAGATAGCGACTTTCATTTATATGACATTTAACTTGTCCCTTCATAGAGCACAGAAATGAATGGACAATTAATAAAAAGCGCAGTAGTTTCAATTACAAGACACATATTCAATGTGCTGTGCACACTTTAAACTCATGAAAATTGTTGATTAAATCTAAAACTGTTCATGTGTGCACACATGAAAATGAAATAAGATTTAAAAAAAGACCAAAACATTACAGTTGGCATCCTGAGGGCATAAAATCTCATTTGATAGAACTCAATGTCATTATTAAATGGATTGTTTTCTCTCCTGGATTTCCAGCAGATGCTATCCCTTTGTTTTCTGTCTCTTTTTTTAACTCATTGTTTTTTGGCAGCTATGAGCAAGAGGTCTATTTAGATTTGAGCCCTCTGTTTACATTCTCATGTCCTCTCCCCATATTGGATAGTTTGCACTTACAAAGAATCCTCACTGTGTAGTAGACAGCTGGATTGTGTTTTGATGCTTGTGTCTTGCTGACAAAAATGTCTAGTTACTTATGACTCAAGAAGACTCCATGATATCCAGAGAGGGTGAAGCTACCAAAATCAGTCCTTGATTTATTATATTGTGACTGACAGAAAATAATACTGTCCTGCTTGATTAGTTCTACTAGTATTTGCAGTTATTGGCAACTCATGGTGGCTCTATCTGTTGTGGCTTTCATAAATCACAGTCCAATTATTACTAGTCACCCAATATATCTCTAATACACACTGTAAATAATCAAGTCACTTGCAGTAATGAACATTTTTCTCCTCATCCCTCATAGCGAGCCATGGGAAATTATATGAGAAAAATGTATGAATAGTATAATATTTTTAAAGATTAAATATTCTGCAATTTAACCCTTATTAGCCTAGAGTGTGGCCTACCTTGGAGGGTTGCAGTCCAATATGAATTCCATTTTACACTTGAGCAAAAGGCTCAAATGGTTCATTTAAGACATTTATCTTCTCACCAGTCTCATGTGAATGTAAAACTTGCTCTCAGCCCGTTAGGAGGGGGGCATCACTACAGCCTATGACTGAATGTACTGTATTGCCTGACTCTGTGCAGCTATCATGCTTGAATGCTTGGAATATGAAACAGTGTACTCTGAAAGTCATGTGGGTCTTTGGGTCCATTAAGATAGATACTTTGAATCAAGATGGATTTCATATAAATGCCATTTTACTAATTTACTGTTATGAGTAGCAATATAAAACCTCTATCTTAAGTAGTTAATATTTAGATAGAAGGACTAAAACATTTATTTTTCTCCAGGCGACTGATAAGCATGATCATTCATTTGTATTCTTGAACTATTTGAATCATTTACAGTTCAGTTTGAGGATTCAGGTGCCATAATGAGAAACTGAAGTATTAAAAATTTCAGTATTTAAAAATAAGCTTTACAGCCTGTCGAAAGCAGAGGGGAGCGGTGAGAAACAACAAGCACCTTATTCATGAAAGATTTTGGGAATAAAAGATGGTTCAATCTTGACATGCATTCATAAATAAAATTTGAAAGTAAATTTAAATGCCAATTTTTTTGAATGCTTTTTTATTAAGGCAATGCTCTCCACATGAATACTCGCAGACCTCTTGACCTTTTCATAAGCTAAAAAAAATCTAGTGCAGCATGGCAAGTGCTGAATGCTTTATTCTGTTGTGGCATGCTGGGCTGGCAGAAATTTGCAAGATCACTTGGTTCTGCTGTTGTGCTGTGAGCCGGTGTGTTTGGATAAAGGTAATGCAATCATATACAGTGCCCTCCATTAATGTTGGCACCTTTGGCAATTATTCACAAAAAATGATGAATTTGTAAATTGTATATCATTTTTTTCATCCCCTTGATATTTTAATTAAAATATTGACAAAAATATATCCTTTAACTGAAATACAATTAATAAAATTTTAAAAAATCACAAATATATACTTTTCTCAAAAACGTGTGCCACAATATTGGATCCCCGTCTTTTAATACTTTATGCAGCCTCCCTATCCCACTGGTTTTCAATTTGGCGAAGGGCAGGGGACTGGGATAACCATAGCAAAATCTTGATTCTGTGGTCAGTGAACCATTTTTATGTTGGGATTGATGCATGCTTTGGATAATTGTCCTGATAGAGGATACAACTGTGGCAGTCACAGGACTCTTCGTCCCTGGATTTTTGGTCCCCGGACTCTTCGTCCCCGAGGACTTTTCATCCCTAGACTCTTCATTCCCAAGGTCTTTTCATCCCTGGATTTTTCGTCCCCTAATGATTATGAAATATGCCACCATTGTTGACAGACAGATGGACAGGCAGACAATGGACAGATCAGCATGATATAAGGGTTATGATTAGGGTTATGGTTAGATTTAGGGTTAGGGTTACAATGCAGGAAGAGGGAAAAGCATTATTGGGGATGAACAATCTAGGGACGAAGAATCCGGGGACGAAAACTTGATGGGGACAAAAAGTCCGGGGACGAAGAGTCCACAGGGACGAAGAGTCCGGGGGCGAAAATTCCTGAGGGACAAAAATTCTGGGGATGAAGAGTCCTAAAGACAACTGTGGCCCAGTTTAAGCTGTTTGGCAGAGGCAGTCAAGTTTTCATTTAATGTCTACTGGTACTTGACTGAACGCATGACACCAAGAATCCTGGCAAGTTGTCTGGGTTCTCTGGAAGAAAAACAGCCCCACAATATCAAATATACAGTGTACACAAGCATACTTCATGATGGGGATATGCTTATTGATTTACAGTATTAGTCTCATCTCACCATAAAGCCCAGCTCTTTTGGAAGCTCCAATACCATTTACATAGACGCTCGAGTATGTTTTTTGATGATAACTGAGGCTGTTTTTTGGCAAACCTCATAAGCACCTTATAATGTGTTGATAGAGTCTGACCATGGTTTTGGAGACTATCTGACCCCAGGAGATAATTCCTGTCTGCATTTCCCAAACTGTGATCCTTGGCATTTCCTTTTCTTCTTGAACCATCCTCCTTGCAGAACTTGTATTCAAAACAGATACACTCTCTTTCTTTCAGGCAGACTTTTTTATATTGCTACATGCTTTAATCTTCTTCAGCCATTTGCCCACAGGAGCAGATGATAGACGCTAGCATCAATGGACCTGCTCAAGCGATGCATTTAGTTGCAGTATACTAACAATATGAAGTCAGTGCAAAATGTATCTTGAATATTTGCCAATAAGCAGTGCCCGTAACCTATTCAGAATATTGATTTTTGAAGTCCTACCACTGTTGCCCAAAAATTGTATGAATCAAGCTCCTCAACTAAGCCTGATCTGCAAACAGCCTAACATATTTGCCAATAGCACCATCCAGCAGTCAATGAAAAAATTATTTCACTACAAAAAAAATGGTTTACATCATATCTGCAAATTAAGGCGTCAATAGCCCAAGGTGTGGCAGTTTAGTGTGAAAAACTGCCTTTTTTCCTTCTTTCTGAAGAAAAAAAAATCAACATGGTGTTAATACTCCATCATTTTGCTGTCCATCATACCCATCAGATGTTAAAACCACATATTACACTACTACTGATTTACTCTTAGATATGTCCCTCACAGGATTCAATGGTCAGTTACCACCTCAAATAGACCTCTCCTGGAAATACAGACATATAAAAACTTGTTGACTATGTACTGCATGAAGCACAGCTGTAGTTCACACCAACATGAACCTTTGTCTGTAACCATCTGTTGATTGACAAGTGTTTTATCCAAGGGAGGAAAATACAAACTTTCCATGGTAATTGAAAGAAATTGATTGGGTCTCCAAAGAAGTATATGAAACCTAGCTTATCAGGAAGTTGGGTCAGAACTCTGTGCATTTTAATCACGTGAGTGCATGAAAAAAATGCAACCATATGCAACCCAGGAGCGTTCAGGTTACTGTTATGAGATGGAAAAGCAATACAGACGCGGACACCAGCAGAGAGTCCAAATGGGACGGGACGAGAGGGTTCCCTGAACCTGACTGCATTGATTCTTTTAAGGAGGAAGCCTATCATAGGTAATCTTTCTCCACGATGTGTTAGTAGGCCTCTTTTTGTCTGGAATATTTCAGTCACTTAGCTAGCTATTTTTTTGTTTTTGCCATTTGCTACCATTGCCATGATTATCATACAACTACTATAGCACCTAGTTGGTCACATTGGTTAAAATCTTTAACTGTTAGCCTGTGCCAATTTTACTGGATATGGTAGCATTCATCTCAATTTGGCGATTTGTTTTAGACCACATTCAATGAAATAGAATGATCTAGGTTTACACTGTTTTATCAAGCTGACAGCTCGAAGACTTTAGTATACTCGCTGTTACGTTCGATGCACTGATTGCTGTTTAATCTAGGGTAGCAAATTGCCTGCTTTACCCTGATGGCAGAATATTTTTTTCGTGTAAAAATAAGATATATTCTGGTTATTATTGTGGTAATGATTTGCTCCTTATATTTGCTCCTTATAGGGGATGGAAATTCTTTACACAAGCTTGCTCCTCACTTGTGCTCGGAGATGGTGACAGCACAATGTTTCCTAGCAGGGTGAACATTCTGACGGTAAATTTAGCTCTTTTTTTAAGGGGAACCCCAGTCAAACCTCAGGTATATTTGCCCGAAAAATGTATACTTTGATATTTTTGATGTATCATTCACCTATGAAGCCCACCCCCATTGCTCAGAAGAGTTGTTGAAGTAAAACTGATATAGCGCAAGCAGAAGCATCATCTGCTTTGTGTGGGAGCGGGCATGTTCCCCCTTGACCCCCACTAACCCCCAGTGTAGTTGTGACATTTCTGTGGACAACTTGTCTCAAATGTAGAGAGACTTGGCCTCTATCCCTTGTATGCAGTGCGCAAAAAAAATAGTTTTTTGCTAGGCTTTTGGCTGCTTGAACCAGAGCGGAAAGTGCTCTTGGAAGACATTTCATCCCCTACTGGACCTGGAAAAAATTCTGAATTCCTCCAGACAGGTAAGGAGCCCGGGAAGTGCAATGACATGAAAAAATATATTTCATGTCCGCAAGATATAAGTTGTTCCCTCACTTTGAGTCAACAAAATTGTGGGAACAAGTTAATAAAATTGAGAGAATGAGTTATATCACATGGGCAAGAGCTACTTAAATCATGGGAACGACTTCTATCTCAGGCCATGAGTTAACTAAATCATGGGAACGACATATCTTGTGGCCATATATCAGTGGCGGCTCGTGAACTGGCAACAGGGGAGGCTCACACAATCTCTTAAAAAAAGTGATTGGTCACGACCTGTTTTCAATCATTCATTTAAATTACCATTACAGAAACTCCGAGAACTCTCAACATTATCAGGTGTGGCCAGTTTTCATTTATAACACATACCGATTACTAGGGTGACCACCTGCTAATAAGCCCAATGGGGGACAAGGGGTATGATTCTGAGGGACAAAGTGGGACACCACCCGGCGTGGCGGCGCCCCCACCCGGCGGGCAGACTCACTCACCGATACCGGTTTACTGATTTCTAGCAGATACCACTTAACATGGTATGTTAATGTTAATTAATGTTGCCCTGTTCCCCTAACAAATGTAACTGCTGCTGTATGCTCATGAATAGGCCACCCTTGTTAATGAGCCCTTAGCTTTCAATGTGTTTTTTTTTTCTAAATGAAAGATATTCATAATATTTTAAACATTTCAATAAAATGACAGATGAACTTCCACTTAAGATTTACTTTTTATTGAAAGTGAATGAATTGCAATGGAAAATATAAATAAAATTAAATAGCTTATAAAACTTTAGTCTGGGGATTCACTGGCATTGCACTGGCTCAACAGAGCAGGAACAGTTGAAAAGTCTTAAATCACAAGTCCAGGGATTAACAGGCATTGCAGTGGCTCAACACAGCAGGAACAGTAAAAAAAAATCTTAACTCACAAGTCCAGAGGTTCACGGAACGAGAAGGGGGAGGAAGGATGGTGAACTTGCAGTGATAGTAAAGGCAGGCACAGGAAAAAAAACTGTTCAGCGTTCTGGGGACACCTTTAGGACTCTGTCCTCACACCTTCTCACCAGCATCTGAATCAAATAAGGAAGAAAGATAAGAAACAGAATTTAAGCAACATTATTTATTATGATAAGCTTCCAAATGGTTTTCCAGTATAGACACGGGTGCAAACCCATCACCATCACAAAGGTGACAACAATGCAAAAAAAGGTGACAAAGATACAATCCTATGCAAAATAATGACCTATTTTGACCTAAAAAAGGCTATTGTCACCTTCAGCTTGGTGACTATCTGGTTGTGGATCGCGGCAGATGTTTTGTCACTGTCATCATAGAAATCAAGGACCTTCGTTTGTACTCCCAAGTCTGGCGTCCAGTATCGCACTGACAGTGAGAAGAGCCTGGTGGTCCCATGATTGGAAGCATCTGAGGCCACTGAGAAGAATGGCGTGTGGGCTGTGGAGACACACAGGAGATGGGATGAACTTAACAGAGATGCTCTAAAAACAGATAATTATAACAAATACAAGATACTGCATTATGTTTTGATCATTATTGATTTAGATAATCATAATCTACAGAAATATTTATACCTTTTCAAAAAATATAGTTGCTTTTTGTTTGTTTGAGAGATAACAAATAGTGAAATTTTGGGCATTATTATTATGATTGCTATTGATTAAGAAAGATTTCATTCATATATTTCCTAAGTATATTCTACAGCTACAATACTATTTAAAAAATATTGTAGCCTTTGTTCATTAGTGAATTGTGAAATTATGGGCTCTGGCCCATGAACTAACGTTATCATGTTAGTGTTGCTCTGCTCACAATCCCATAACAATACACACAGCCAGGTTTCATATGAAGGTACGGATGAACAGCATTATGTTAGCTAACGTTAGCTACAGCTAGCGGATCTACCGGCAAACATAGACAGGACCGGACGACATGATTAGCTAGGTAGCTAACACAATAATGTTACACACATGAACAAACCTTTGGTTGTTGCCTCCCGTGGCTTATTCAGCGGTGTTTTGAGGTCTTTCAGGCAACCTTCGACGGATGCAGGGGCAAGCACGTCAGTGACGATGGCTTCTGCCTTCGTCCGACCACAGGCCATCCTCTTGGCAATGTCCGAGTCGGGATAAATCGTTGGGGCTAGCTTTGTGCCACAATCTCCTGCTCTGTATGATGTAGCGTGTTGGACAGTGTGATACACATTCGTCACCTCTGCAGCAGTGACTTTGTCAGCTAGAGAATCGTTTTTAGGTCGGAGGAAAGCATCCATAGATTTGGATGTCTTTCTGTTGGACACGTTTTTTGTGAGTCTCCGTTAGCCTGTGTCGTTTGACATCGTATTCCCCGCCATGCCCGATGGAGAATGACGTTTTGCAAAGGTCACAAAAAGCCCTCTCGGTATCCCCCTCAACACCTTTCACTCACCAATATTCACTTTCCCAATCCTTTCTGTACATACATTTTCTCTTTTTGATCTATGGTGGCGCCTCAGTCTCTTTCTCAGCAGCAGTTTCACTCTCCATTATTCAATGACAGTTCATAGAAAGCGCGCGTCTAGCTCCTTGTCCCAGTGTGCGTATGTGTATCTTTCAAACGGTGCAGGTGTCATGCCAACAACAAAAAGTTGTTGACAACTAACCTCGCATCACCAGTCTCTCGCGCCAGTGGCGGAGATGACAACAGCTGTTCAACTGAGGGGTGGGTGTGGCGAGTGCGATGAGCAAGCTGAACTGACAAGTAATGTTAGGTTTTTAACATTGGCTGCCTGGGGCTCGGGGGGGATAGGGCGAACAAGCTTTTTTTTTTTTGAGAGCAAGCACTGATTATGCGGGACACGGTCTCAATTTGCAGGACGCGTGAAATGGGCTTCAAACGCTGTATGCGCACGCGCTATGCGGGACGGGTGGTCACCGTACCAATTACTACTCCGGACTTCTCACACTTTTCTTTACTCAGCGGTTGGAAGCAATGCATGTGTTTTGCGATCATTTAAATGAAATAAGATCATTTAAAACATCTTTATGCAATTTGATTGCTTCCAACCCCTCCATGCACAAGGACTTCAATTCTGTGCGAGAATCTCTTACATACGCGTTGATTGAATAATTGCTGACTACAGCAGAGGAACGTAAATATGCCACTTAAAGGCCCAATATGTAAAATTTTCAAATTTAAAGATCTATAAAATATATAGATATGTTTTATATGTTTTGGTGTTGTGTACTTACATTATCCGTGATGTATTCAATGATTATCAAAGACGGAGATATCTGTATTATCAATGTAGGGACATGGGGCGTTACTTTTCGTTGCATATTTGACGTTACTCCCAACACAAAGAGTGCACGAGAGCAAGAAAATCACCCTTCAAGCACGCATGCTTCGCCGTTGCCAAAGAGTTTCAAGCCAAGATGCTAACCATCTTGTGTCTGGAACTGAATTTTCCACCACAAATGGTCGTAGATCAAATTTTATTCAGGTTGTTAGCTACCTTACTAAATAAACTTTTGTTATCTTGGTTTTTTGTAACTTAATTTCTAATAAGAGAAAAAAAAAAATTAGAAGAAACTAAAGCTAAACCGGCAAGAGACAATGGCTGCTGCTGTGTGTCGGTTGGAGGACATAGTGAGCCGTGAGATATCTCTCTCTCTCCCTGTCAAAGTGCACATTAGGCTGTTATTTATTTATCCTCACATAGTTAGCAAATCAGCCTATTACACCAGCAGCATAAGTTCAAATTTAGCCAAGTAGTAACATAAACGTAACGTTACTCCACTTCAAAACATTTTTCTTGTGATTCCTCATGACAAACAGAAAGCTGATGTGTACGGCACATTGTTTGTGCGTTATGAGAAGTCAGTGCTACATTACCTACTTTACTTGCAGTTGGAACACGGCTCCCTTGAATACTTAATTCAGTTTGGTCTATCAGTGTGTCTTGACAGATAACCGCTGGCCAGCTGGTCTGTTGAGCACATCGTTGCTAAGGAAGCTATAGCAATAGCGGCAGGAGCAACTGAAAGCGTACATTGCCAGCTGACAGTGGCATTTCCTCGATATCTGTTACCTTTAGCATTTGCATTCAGCAACAGAGTGTTCACATCTGTTATTATTCTCTACAAAGATGGGCAACATGAGCCGGCCCCACCCCCTTATCTCAGCCTCTGACCTGCTGCACATCATAAGCGCTGTAAACGGCTGACTTATCATTATCCCTTACATTTTTTTAATTTGAATGAAATAAGATGAAGTTATATAAAAGTAATGAAATATAACCTTACCTCATCCATGTGCATGGTTTCGCCGCTCCTGTTTGAGTCACGTCGGAGAATTACATATTGGGCCTTTAAACTCACACCGAATGCGTGAGAGTAGACAGGTATGCATTATAAATGAAAACTGGCCACACCTGATAATGTTGAGAGTTTTTTCGAGTTTCTGTAATGGTAATTTAAATGAATGATTGAAACAGATCATGACCAATCACTCTTTTCAAGGGATTGTTTCAGCCTCCCCTGTTGCCAGTTCATATATATATATATATATATATATATATATATATATATATATATGGGCCAGGCTCACAAAATGTGCGCCAACCCCCCCCCGGGTATGGAAAAGTAATGAAAGTACCCATAGAGCTTAGCTGTGAGTAGTTTTTTAATCTATAGGTGTTGTGGGATCATATTCCAAAAGCCGTGCGGCAGGACGTTTTTCATTTTTTTTCGTGGTACCTGGTCAAAGTTGGGTCCCTCAACTCATTTTTTTTTTTTTGGCCAGGTTTCTGCCTTAGTTTCAAGACATGCATATCTTCTAAAGCCTCATACATGCATAGATATAGCTATATCTTCTCAAAATGCCCTGATATGTATAGAAGGATAGTATAGCTGATGGAAAAATGGTATATAGGTAATATGCTGTTGGGATTGTCAACCCTGCCATGGCCCTGAAGTCCGGTGCGTTTTTGCGTGCGGCTGCAAAATTGCTCTTGTGAGTGCAAACTGCTCTCTAACATAATGTGTAAAATTAATTCAGACAACCCTATGCTCTCAGTGGTAAATGTATGTGATAAAGGTATATGTCTACTCTCTAAATACCACAAATAATGGTCATTGGTGGAATATTTGGTGAGTTATACGCATTTCCCTATACCCTTGCTCGTCTAAGTCAGAAACACAAAAACCTACTGTTTGCCTATAATCCATCTAGAGGCCTATAACTAGTGATAGTAAAGTTATTTAAGCCTCCAATCAGTGTTATAATTGTATATAAGTGATATCCAGAGCTATATCACCTGAAATTAGAAACCCTACAGTGATTTTTTCCCTCGGGATCCCGTTGCTGCTGAAAAAAAGAAATTCTGGTCTGCAAATACCTGAAAAATATTATAAAAACCTATAGTAAAACTCAAAATTCTCCTAGAAACACTCCTTGTGGCTTAAAAGTATGTAGCCTAGGCAATAACAAGCCAGAACAGGTGTCTATTAGCTCAAAATATCGGTATATCGGTCAGAAACCGCGACTAAGTCAGAAACCCGTCAAAGTGTACCAAACTCAACCCGACTGACTTGTTATTGCCATAATACTTAACTAATAGATAGAATAACAGTCTCAAGTAGGTAATTGATCACTTATCAATGGAAGATGCCACTTGTAGGCTGGTGGACAGGCTGCTTGACAGTTCTCTTTTTTTAAATTTTGGGTCCTAGGTTCCCCTAGCCTGAGCCCCGGGAGTTTTTTATGATGATTGCATGTTTCTGTAGTTATTGTTATTTTGTTGTAGGTGTTGTCTGATGTCCCCTACCACCTATGCATGTTATTTGAACAAGTTTATGACTGATTGGCCACTGATTGCGGCCACAGCGGCCGCCACGCCCCACGTCAGTTTCTGCCTGAGATCCCGGTTTCTGACTGAGAGCGTGGGCCGACGCCACCGATATTTTTTGATTAAATCTTCAAAAATACAAGTCGACACATTTAGAAAACACAATATATTATGTCCCCGACCACCCATGCATGTTATTTGACCAAGTTTACGACTGATTGGCCACCGATTGCGGCCACAGCGGCCGCCCACGCCCCGCGTCAGTTTCTGCCGCAGATCCCAGTTTCTGACTGAGAGCGTGGGCCGATCGGTCCGATGTCGGGCCTCCAACCGACGCCATCGTTATACAAGCCCAATTTACGAAGTGTAAATTGTGAATAAAATCAAAATGCAATGACTTTTAGATCACATGAGCCAATATGTTATTTACAATAGAACATAGATAACATTTCAAAAGTTGAAACTGAGACATTTTACATTTTTATGCACAAAATGAGCTCATTTTGTGGATAAAATTGTCAAATTTATCAGTTGCAAAATTTGCTGTTGTCTCTGTTCTACTGTGAATAAAATACTGGCTGGTGTGATTTGAAAGTCATTGCGTTTTGTTTTTATTCACAATTTACACTTTGTCCCAACTATTTTGGAATTGAGGTTATATTTTCGATCAAATCGGCTAAAATACATGTTAACATGTCAAACCAACATGGAATATCATGTCCCTGACCACCTGTATAACGACTGGGGCCACATTTGGCCGAATACGCCCCGTTTCTGCCTGAGATGCCCGGGTTTCTGACTTAGAAATCTAAGGCAGAAGCCCTAAATCAGAAACCGACCAAAATGCATTGCGCGCTGTAGCTATGTCGTTATTCAATAAATAATTGAACTAAACAGTGATTTCCACTTTGATTTAGGCCAACAACAATACCTGAATTGCATTTGGCTATATCTTTTACAGTTTTTTAAAAATACATCTAAGTCAGAAATTTTTCTTAAAAAGGTCATTTTTTTGGGGACTCAAAAATCGCACTCAATCCCTGTAGGTTGGAGTCTTTTTTTTTTTTTTTTTTTTGCCCTAATGTACCATATATTTGCTTCATCCTGAAGGATTATTAGGGTGTAGGGACCTTTTTTCATTTTTCTAGAGTGCTAAATGTAAAATCTAAGTCAGAAACCAGTACCTTGTGGACAATTTATCAAATGTCACCGCAATACACAAAACGACGATAGAGACGTATGCCGACTGTCTGACATAGCCTACACATGTCTATTATGCACAAAAAAAAAAAATAGAACACACTGAAATATAAAAAACTTTCGGAGGTACATTTACGTACCTCCGGGAACTTTCTGGACGCCGAAGCCGCTGCCTCCTGGGGTATTCCACTCTCCCCACTGGCGCGGTCTCTGACCGTCTTTGGCCTCAGAGGCCAAAGACAGGCTCAGATTCAACATCAAACGGCTCCAGTCCAGCTTCTGGTCTCAGGCCACCACCGTGAGACCATCTCCTTCCTGATCATCTGGTCTCCCAGATCTCAGGTTTCTTCCGAGCCAGCGCCTGATCTCTCCCGAGTCCCTGCTGAATACCATGACCTGGGTGCAGTATTCAGCAAGTCTAGGGCGGTGTCTCTGCCACCTCACCGGCCCTATGATTGCGAGATTGACCTCCTGCCGGGAGCAGTGCCGCCCCGGGGGCAGGTCTTCTCCCTGTCTCAGCCCGAGAGAGTCGCCATGAAGAAGTACCTCCAGGAGTCTCTCACGGCTGGGATAATTCGGCCCTCCACGTCGCCAGTAGGAGCCGGGTTCTTCTTTGTGGCGAAGAAGGATGGGTCGCTCCGGCCCTGCATCGACTACAGAGGGCTGAACAAGATAACGATCAGGAACCGTTATCCCCTGCCACTCATGTCGTCCGCCTTCGACATCATCCAAGGGGCCCAGGTGTTTACCAAACTGGACCTGCGGAATGCCTACCACCTGGTGAGGATACGTGAGGGGGATGAGTGGAAGACCGCCTTTAACACCCCCAGCGGTTACTGGGAATACCTGGTGGTTCCCTTTGGCCTCATCAACGCGCCCGCAGTGTTCCAGCGGCTGGTGAACGCTGTCCTGGGTGACATGATCGGTCGGTCCATTTATGTCTACCTGGACGACATCCTCATCTTCTCACGCACCCGGGAGGAGCACATTTGGCATGTGCGCCAAGTCCTGAAACGCTTGTTGGAGAACCGCCTTTTCGTGAAGGCCGAAAAGTGCGAGTTCAACACCTGCTCCACAACATTTCTGGGCTACATCATCTCTCCCAGGTCCCTGAGAATGGATCCTGCCAAGGTCCAGTCCATCCCGGAATGGCCCCAGCCCAAGGACCGCAAAGCCCTCCAAGGATTCCTGGGATTCGGCAACTTTTATCGGCGCTTTATCCGAGGGTACGGCTCGGTGGCAGCTCCCCTGACCGCGCTTAGCTCCATCAAGCAGCCGTTCTGCTGGAATCCCCAGGCGGACCAGGCCTTCCAGCAGCTCAAGCAGCGGTTCACATCTGCGCCCAACCTGATGACCCCGGACCCGGCGTCCCAGTTCATCATGGAGGTGGATGCTTCCAACGTGGGCGTGGGAGCGGTGCTGTCCCAAAGATCCACTAAGGATGGGAAGGTCCACCCCTGCGCCTTCTTTTCGCACTGCCTCACGCCTACTGAGGGTAACTATGATGTCGGTAAGCGGGAGTTACTGGCAGTCAAGTTGGCTCTGGAGGAGTGGCGTCACTGGCTGGAGGGAGCCACTATGCCATTCCTGGTGTGGACGGACCACAAAAACCTTGAGTATCTGAAGAGGGCCAAGAGGCTTAATCCCCGCCAGGCCCGGTGGGCGTTATTTTTCGAGTGATTCAATATCTCCTTGGCTTACAGGCCTGGGTGTTGTAATGCCAAGGCTGATGCCCTTTCCCGGCGGTTCGAGAAGAGTGCCTCTTCCGAGAACCCTCCTGAGACCATCCTCCCTCCGGGCCGTTTCCTCAGCGCTATCCAGCTCCTCATTGAGGAAAGGGTCCGGGCAGCATTGAGCGGGCAGGCCGCGCCCAGTGCTTGATTCAGAGGGGGCGAATTATAGGCCCTCACCATCATTAATTATAAGTTATCATAATGTTTTTAATCAGACAAAAAAAATCCACATAACGATGGGTTACGACCTTTTAATAAGATAAGGAAACGTATCATACTTATGAAAATGTTATACAGAAGCGTAGTTTGTCTTCTGAACGATTTATTGAACTGTGATTTGTTGGTCACAAGCAGGGCTCGAAATTGCGACCGTTTTGGTCTCGTATGCGACCAAAATCAACCCTGCGCGACCTTTGAATTAAAATAGTCGCACCTGTGCGACCGCCCCCCCCAATTAAACGCCTCTTTTCCCATACATTTGGTAGTCAGTAGGCATGCAAACCGCTGCTGCAGCTTTAATATAGATGGGCGTATGTGCAGGAGCAGTGCACTCATCTACTGCATACCGCAGCCGGGCGTACTGGTATTAGAATGGAACGCACCCAGTGTGTTCCCTCCAGCTGACAGAGATCATTCTGACCAATCAACGGGGAGATTGACGTCCTAAACCTCAGTTCTGATTCTAGAATGGTTAATATTAGCCGTTAATCACTCCATTTCGTGGTACTGATAGTTACTTTTGTAACTATACACAAGATTTAGACGGAAAATGAAACGAGGACCAATAGAAGACTTTTTTAGGTACCGTTAACGTAAAAAAAAAAAAACAAGTCCGAGTCGGTAACAAAAGTTGCTGAAACTGAGAATCATGACAAAGACTACAACGGTGATTTGGGTGAACAGGCGGCGAAATGAGTTTATTATTTTCGCAAAGAGTGGCTTTGAAATTTTGAATGGCTGAGGTTTAAAGAAGGTGAAATGCACTGTGTTCGTTGTAAAGATAATGGCCCGGATCTCGCAGGTAACAGCGCATTAGCTACTGAGACCAAACTCTTTTAACATGAACGTCCCTCCAAACATGGAGTAAGCGCGAAACACAGATACTGCTGTGACAAATGTGCGTCAACGAGTAGGTCCGGTGTTCTGTAAATTTTTGCTACCAATAAATATGCTGCCTCGTGGTTCTGCACTTGCGCAGACTTAAAATCTTTGTCTCGGTTTCTTCGCTCAAATCTTAAGTAGCCTATCTACAAAAATCGTAAAAACACATTTTTTTTCACCGCGTATTTCGACCTGTACGCATTTATACATTTGCATGTACACGCTGGGTGTTCCTGAAAATTCATAAATTAGATGACAATGGCGTGCAGCATATATCTTAAAACAAACGTATCCAACTCATTATAACATCTGCTTATGATATAATAAGCTAACAAATAACAAAGTTACTATTGTAGACTGATTAATGTTGTAATATTAAGGTGAGAACAAAGACTTTACGACTTAACGTTAGATCTGCATTTAACCCTAATACAGTTGAAGATTTGATTCGGATCCCTGTGCTGGGTTCTCCTCTGGACATATTTGATGCCTCACAGGCAGTGAAGAGATGGATGGAAGGGCAGAGAACCAGGAGACCCTATTTTAAATCATGGCCTCAGGATATGGCTTAAAGCCAGTGTAGTGGAAACTTTTGTTAATCAATGAACTCACAAGACTGTCATCTTGTTTAATAACTTACATTTGCTGGAGACAGTTGTATTGTTAATGTGGAGTGTTATATTGTAGTTTTCAAGCACGAGCCAAAATTTAGGAGCGCACACACCAAAATCTAATAAACACATACACACACACACACACACATATATATATATATATATATATATATGTATTTATGTGTGATATATATATGTGTGTGTGTGTGTGTGTGTGTTTATTAGATTTTGGTGTGTGCGCTCCTAAATTTTGGCTTGCGCTCCTAACTTTTTGAACTTGGGCCGCAGTGCTACCAAGTAAAAAAGTTAATTTCGAGCCCTGACAAGCATTTCTGCTTTATTTTTTGAAGATATCGTTCCAACCCATATGTAGTCATGATGTGCGTTCTAATTGTAATAGAACAACAAACAATCAAAACTGATTCAAACTGCTTTACAAGGAGCTGCTATTTGTGATTCAAAATATAAACAGATCACAGAGCTTCTGCGCTTCGCATGCGCGATCCCCA
This sequence comes from Gymnothorax javanicus, assembly GCA_029692085.1. Taxonomy (NCBI): domain Eukaryota; kingdom Metazoa; phylum Chordata; class Actinopteri; order Anguilliformes; family Muraenidae; genus Gymnothorax; species Gymnothorax javanicus. The sequence goes on along the minus strand of CM056193.1, from coordinate 159,318,242 downwards.
ACAGTCCAATTAATACATGTGATATTTTAGAAGACAGTTTACAAAAATAATTTACTGAAGCATACATAACGTTAAGGTGGAAGGTAGAAAAGAATGGGGTATGAATCAGAGACGTGCGGTCAGGAGAGGCAGTGACTTCACCATTTTATCACAAGAATTTTCAAGCTGTTTCCACATACTATGCCTGATTGACAATCAATCAATTTTAACTTTTTTACTGAACAATTAAAACTTAGCCTGGGCTAGGCCTTATGGAGCCTGTAATGATTAAGAGGTGATAGTGACAAAAAAAAATTAATTTACATTTTCGCTTTGATTCCAGACTGCGAGGATGGAAATCTTAATAATTAATTAGTAAAAATCTCAACTCTCTCGGTAATTCCGTTTATTGTTTTACAACATAGACAACAACATAGACTGAAAATAAACTCCATATTTTTTTTTTTTTGAAGGGCATTAAAAAGTACGTATTTAAGGGGGAAAACATTATCGTAGACATACTGACCACGCATTGAACACGGCATAAGAAAGGTTTTGATATTTGTTAATGGCATTGCATTAGCTTCCTGTAAGCAAGTATGGCCAAATTTGCTGTCTCGTGAGCATTTTAAGTTCCACGCACTGAGCAATAATGTCGTGGATGAAATTGGCACGCCATTTTGTCATTTAGTCTCTGTGAATTAGTAAATCAATCCTTTGATTGCTAATCAAGCAAAGTAATAGGGAGTTATCGTTTGTCTAACGGTGAGGATTCTGCCTCCCCTAACTGACCTCCGACGGCACATCACTGGTACAAATGAACCCCCTCATTGAATGATAAGAAATCGCATCCTAAAATATGAAATCAATTATACAAATTATTTGGAAAAATCATGTAAATAGCAGTCAGAACTGTCTTATCTTGCAGATGGACGGCCAGTTGCTGAACGATGGTCAAGAACAAGGATGGATTCAGACGATTTTTATCATAGTTCCCTTTTCTGTGAGGGTCATGGCAGCACAGAAAATTGCGGACATCGTATATGCAGTAAAGGAAAACTTTCGTTGCCGATCAAAGGTGTTTACGGAGTCATTCCAGGAAACATAAAAATCAATAAATTAATGCATATAATCATGGAATACAAAACAAAATATGTCTTCAGTAATGGTTGTGATTTAGTGGACACAAACATTTTTTTTGCGTTTGAATTAATTATTCTCAGAAATGACGGAAATTAGCGGGGCGGATCTTTTAGTTCGTTGGAGTAAGGAAAGTTAGTATTTTTGCGGAGTAGCAGTAAATTTGAGCAGCGCCACTCACTCAAGACCTGCCAGCCGTGGTAACGGTCGTGAGCGCAGCGAACACATCTGGCAACGACCATCAGCCGATAATTTCAGTCTGATATGGTCTTATATTCTGACTAGAACTGTTTTGTGACAAAGAGGAATTTATTCACTGGACTGTGAGTGAATAACATACAGGCAAATCTACATGATACAGACTAATTTTAATTTCCCACATCCTTTCAGTTAAAAACTGAGTTTTATCTTCACAATATCTCTAACATGTACTTAACAAAATAATCATGAATTAAATGCATCGATCATTACCCGCTGATAATAAAGCAATGAACAATAACTGTCCCGAAAATCTCTCCAGTATTGTGAAAACGCACATAAATATATATATATATATGTTTCCAAAAAGCAATAAGTGCCAAAATTACAAAAATTGAGATAATACCATAGAGCGATAGCCCTGTGCTTCTTACAAATGGTGAAAAAACCCGTCATAAGAAATGCATACTATATGGTGTATTTTTTCATGGTCAAAGTTTGTGTTTTTCTATAAAATGCAATAGGTGCCAACACAGGAAAAGCTGATTTACTCAAAATGAGTAAAATGGATATATTGCATTTTGGAACCAAACTCTTCTATATATATATATATATATATTTTTTTTTCATGTCATTGCACTCCTGGGCTCCGTGGAAATGGGTAGCAAGTATCAAGGTGAAAAAGTTCTGATCAAAGACCTCCACACGTCAAATTAACTGTGACCTGATGGCAGCGTGCAGTTCCGCAAAGAACTGCATTTTTTTTTGCAGTTTTCCTCTTATGCAGGTGTCACTTTGAATAAATTTGTGTGGCAGATAGATGCAGAAGGTATTCTCTTTTTGGGCAAATCTACTTGAGGTTTGACCCGGGTGCCCCTTTATTGAGTATGTTTGCAGGCTGATGGGGCTCTGATGAAAAATCAACAAAATGTAATACTTCTTGATGAAAAAAAAAAACTTTTTTTTGTTTGAAGATGTTTTTGATGACCATTGATGCCCATCCCCAGGATTCATGCTGATTCCCACTTGAAAATAATTTGTAATTCATGAGTCAATAGTTGATTTGTGTTAAAAATATGATTATTTTGTGATTTGACAGTGCACAATTTTTAGAGCTTGGAGAGCCACTTGGGCAGTGATGTAATTTGTCTCATGGACAGTTAAGTATTTAAATATTACACTCAGATGTAACAAACTTGCGTTCAAGAAATTTATTATTGTTTTACAGCCGAGCCATTTTTAAAATTCTGTATTTTTTAATTAACTTCGAAAATTTTCATGAAGATTTTTTTTTGTTCGCGCCCCTTATTCTGTACTAAAATTATGAAAATAAACTGGAAAAAAGGAACAATAAGGAACTAAAAGGAACATTATGCACTGTATTTACTGCACTAAATCATAAAATCACCATGATATCCCATCAGCAATTAAGGAAACATGCTAAATTGAAATACTGGCTTCTCTGAAAACAATGCGGCGGCCAGTATTTTCTCCATTAAATTTATATTCTGGCCCGGAACATCTGATTTTTTTTTTTTTGACAGTGTGATCTTGCCCACAGCCCTTTTCTACTCTGTGGTTCGCCAAGTGTGAAACAAATTGGCTGGCAAAGAAAGTATTCTGCAGCCAGGGAAGCAAGAACTAAATCAACAGCGTTCACATTAGATTCTTACCGACATCAGCTCAGCAACCTTCGAAAAAGTTCCATGAGAACAGACATGAAATGAGGAAAAATATTAAAGATGCAAATAAAAGATAGAGATGGCTCTGAGCCCAGAAGGATTTTTAGATGGATGCTGAGCTGGCTAATTTTCACCTGAACAGGGAAGCACTGGGCTTCATCTAATATTAGCTTACCTTGGCTAATTTATCATGGCTAATTGAGCAATGTTTTATCAGGGTCTGGAAAGTACTTTCTAACTCTTACTCCAAAGTGTGTGTTTTCAGGATAACCATACATAGCCAACCGTGCATGTTGCTAACATTGCTGAGTCATTAAAATCAACATGAGCTGGTTTATAATTTGCAATAATTAAAACACTGCAAATGTATACATTAGAAAAAGTGAAAAAAAATTATGTTAAAAGTAAATAGTAATTTACGAAAACTCATGAAAAAATTGTGTTGGTGTAATGTGTGCATTTTCATCATTTTAGTGGCAAAGTAAAACTTGGGAAGGGAACATGACAATAGAGTGGGTTGTTTGTTTCTTTTCTTCCTGCTTTGCTGAACGTCAGGAATTGCACTGAACTCTGGATAGTGGCAGTCTCCCACATAGCAATTTCAAAGAGCTTATATCATCTGAAACACAGTGGTATTGTTTTGTCTTATTTAGACTAAAAGCACAGCCTTTCAGACTGATATGTCACAGCTATCATACAATCTTTCTTCTGGAGGGTAACCCTGTTTGACAGCTGCACTATGGAAACATTTTCCATTGCCAGATTTGTCACAAATTGTTTAAGCCTGCCTTGCCGGCCACAGGACCAGATCCTGACTTGAGAATGATTTTTACCCTCTCCCTGCCAGGGCCGCATCAAGATTTTCAGGGGCCCGGGGCAAATTCTACCTTCAGGCCCCCCTTTGGAGCTATGGTATTGCATTGACACATTAGTGGCGGAAGAGAAATTGACACAATTGGACAGTGATGTAACATTACAACATAATAAAACCAGTCAGACCAATTCATGGGACAATGGGTTACAGTCAAGCGAAGTACAAGGTAAACTAACTACAACTCAATTTTCCAAAAAAGTTGGGACACTATAAAATGTAAATAAAAACAGAATGCAATGATTTGCAAATTATTTAAACTCCATATTTCATTGGACAAAGACATTATATCAGATGTTGAAACTGGAAATTTTTGTTTTGTTTTAAAAAATATATGCACATTTTGAATTTGTTGCTTGCAACACTTTTCAAAAATGTTCGGACTGGGGCATCTTTACCACTGTTTTGTATCACTTCTTTCAACAACACTCAAAGTTTTTGGAATCTGAGGAGATCAACTGCTGCAGTTTTGAAAGCAAAATGTTTTCGTATTCATGCTTAATGTAGGATTTCAGCCAGTTTAGCGCCCAGACTTTTTTTTTAAATCACGGAGCCATGTTGTTGTCGTACGTGCAGACTGTAGTTTAACATTGTCTTGCTGAAATAAGCAAGGCCTTCCCCAAAAAAGACATCTGGAAAGCAGAATATCTTGCTCTAAAACATAAATATATCATTCAGCATTAATGATTTCTTCAAAGATGTGCAAGTAAACCATGCTAAGTGCAGTAATGCACCCCTACACCATCATGGATGTTGGCTTTTGAACTATGCATTGTTAACAAGTTGGATCATCATGGTGTCCATCATGGTGTCCATGGTGTTAGGGATTTCCAAAAGGATTTTCATATGTTGATAAGTCAGACCATAAGACAGTTTTTTTTTATTTCGCCTCAGTCCAGCTTAAATCAGCTCAGGCTTAGAGATGGCGGCAGCATTTCTGGATCTTGTTTTTCTCAGGTGTTGTCTTTTCATGGTGGAGTTCTAATTTGCATGTTTGGATGGATTGATGAGCTGTGCTTACTGACAGCGATTTTAAGGGTTTTGCAATTCATATGCAGGAAGTGATTAGCTAGCAAGCTGCGTATCAAAATGCTTTTGATTCAGCAAATAGTCTGGCGAGCAGTTTCTTTGTTTTACAAAAGGGTTGAAACCCAGCCGTCACCCACTCCACTACTGAATGATATCACATTAGCTGTGGGCTACAGTCATTATTTAGAGCACGAAAGTACAGTCCCCAAGCTTCACTTTGCATGCTGGAAATCACCAATGCATGGAACGAAATCCTATCTTTCAGTCCTATCCTTCGTAACTGCTGTAGCTGACAAGCTAAATGTTTGCCACATGAATATAGTCGGCTAAAGCTAAGGCTTTTACAAAAGCCAGGATTACGATTATGCACCTTTCAATATTCACTAACACAACTGGTAAACTGGTAAGCCCCTCCACTGCTCAATGTCAACTTGTTCAAAAGTGCTAATGTTAGCCTGTATAACAACTATATGTGTGGGTTTCAATATGCTTCCCGCGAGTGTCCGTAGATGGCCACTAATTACATGGCAAACACTGGTTACTTCACCAGAAAACTATACTGACCACTGGCTGACAATACTGCTTTTTGACGGATTTCGAAAAAAAGATACTTGTTGGACGGATCTTTGAATTAATGAATCAGGGGACTTTATGATGTATAATACAGTGGGAGCGGGATGATTATCCGTCAGGCCTTTTTTACGAAATGGTGTGAGCATATGTATATCGTCTAGGGTGGATACTTCAGTCTTAGCGCGGCTAGTGCATGGCTAGCTGCTCCAAGCGCCTACTCGCTGGCATACTGTAAGGTGCTGGGCAAGGGTAATCTTTCCTAATCACCTTTTAAATAAAGCACTCTGTTTCCATACAAGCTTTTATGTTTTTTGAGTTATTGGTATAACCAACAACGGAACAAGTGAGCCTGAATGCATTCTGTCTGCCGGTCTCTCTTCAGTACAGCGAGCAATGACCGTAAGTAGGAGACCGTCTGGGTTCTCATGGCGGCGCGCATCGTTAGAACAGGAATTAGGTGGATAACTGTGCAGTTACGCAGATGAGTATATAATTGAATGATTGGCTATCAACACCAGTACTTGGGTGGATATAAGGAAGCGCTGAATTTGTCAATGGAGGAATCTACGCGTAAATCCACGATAGGGAACTACGCATTTTTTGTATGTGATAACTGTAATTGACAATAGAATGTGAGAGAATCAATACCATGTTGAATTTTTTGCTTCAGAAAACAGATTTTTCTTAACCAGTAATTGGAATACCGTTGGCTCACTGTGGCTAAAGTGGTTGCTACAGAGGACAATGATTTTTTCTGTTGCCGGAGATCACTTTTTTAAACTGCTGGATCGATACTATGGGCAAGGATATTGACCAGTTTGCATATCAGGCTTAGCTGAGGAAAGCAACTTAGCAACTCTTGAAAAATGGGGATTGGAGTGAACTTCTCCATATTTTAAACCGTGTTCGAGATCTGCTTGGTGTGACTATTCAATAAATGATCCGGGTGTGCAATCTAGTGATAGAATATTGTAACTGTGTGCATAAATTTTCAGCTCCATGTCCGCGGGCGGACACATCTGCACAATGGGGTTAAAGAGGGAGATAAGCTCAGGACATCTGACCTACAGTTTAGTTTTAAAAAACACTCATCCACTACCCTTTGTACATCTATGGTTCAAGAGACTTTATCTTATTTTGTGCATGATAAATGCCATGTTCATGGCCTGCTATTAGATGCAAGCAAGGCCTTTGATCGCGTAAATTATGCCAAATCGTTTAGAATTTTACTTGACAGAAATGTCTCTCCTCTGATTTGTTGGCTGTTGCTTCACATGTACTTAAATCAGCAACTTAGAGTCAGATGGGCTAATACTGAGTCAAGTTATTTTGATATATCAAATGGTGTTAAGTAGGGTAGGGTCATCTCTCCCATTCTTTTTTGTGTATACATGGATGGTTTACTTAATGAACTCTCTCAGTCTGGGGAAGGATGTCAGGTTGGGACTGTCTTTGCAGGTGCCTTTGACTATGCAGATGATCTCACCCTGCTTCTCAGGAAGCTCCTTCTGATTTGTGAAAACTATGCTAGTGATGTGCTGTTCAATGGTAAAAAGAGCCAACTCATCATTTTTAAACATACATTTTCAAATCCAGTTGACCCATGTATTTGTCTCAATTATGTAATCATACCAAGAGTCCATGAAGTTACACATTTGGGACATAAACTGTGTGATGATGTATACAGGTTTGATTCATCTAAGTGTGTTGCAGATTTTAATAGGCAATGCAACATGTTGTTTGTGATCATTGCCCAGTAGCATGTATTAGAGACATTAAAGTTATAAAGTCTCCTCTATATTGTATTACTAAAAGAAATTTTAAACATTTCTGTGAACAGGCCTTCCTGCATGATATTTTCTGGAGTTATTTGAGCTCTGCGGGTTTTATTCCAGACCTAGCATTGGCTCACTTTATTACCGTGTTTAATCGTGCTGTGGATAAGCATGCTCCGGTGAAGAGACTTAGGGTTAAGAATAGGAGAAACCCTTGGTTTTCGAATGCCTTATCCACAGAACTACGTGTTAGGGATGAAGCATGGGGTAAAGCTAGGGAAACCCAGGCACTCTCTGACTGGCAGGTTTTTAGAAAATTAAGAAATAATTTCTGCTCACTGATTAAAAAGGTGAAATCTGATTATTATATTTCGTCACTGGCCAAAAGTCAGGGTAATCCTGCAAAATTTTGGAAAATTGTGAAGTCCCTGAATTGTTATCCGTCTTTATCTATACCACACCCTATCCACACTGATTCTGGTCCTATAACTGATAAACAAAAAATCTGTGATCTTTTTAACCAATATTTTATAACGGCCGGAAACCTTTTTGAAAATTTAATTAATCGGCCCTCTACAGGGGATATGTCTGACCTCAGCTCCAGTTCATTCACAAATTTTCCAAAACCTACAGTATTGTTTACATTTAGGGAATTTCAAGTGAATTAGGTCCTACAAGAATTTAAACAAATTGATGTAAATAATTCCACTGGAGAGGATCATCTAGTTCCGAGTCTTTTGCAGTTAGCAGCCCCAATGATTGCGCATTCAAAAACTAATATTTTTAACTTGTCAGTATCGACAGGGACTATTCCCAGTGTATGAAAAGCTGCTCATGTTTTTCCATTGTTTAAGGGTGGTGATCCCAGTTTAGTGAACAGCTACCGACCTATCTCAAAATTGCCTTGCCTGGCTAAGATTTTAGAATCTCTCGTTAAGCAACAACTGTGCAGCTTTTTAACTTTCAACAACATTTTAACTTCACAACAATCTGGCTTCAGGCCTGGTCATACCACCATCACAGCAGCTTCAGTGGTTATAAATGATTTGATATCAGCTGTGGATAATAAACAAAAATGTGCTGCCCTATTTATTGATTTCGCAAAAGCTTTCGATACAGTAGACCATTTTATTTTATTAAAAAAGTTGTCCTCCATTGGTCTTCATTGTGATGCCTGCTTGTGGTTCCAGGACTATCTCTCTAATAGAACACAAGCTATTATGCTTGGGGATGTGAAGTCTCAATTTTTAAAAGTGACGAAAGGCGTACTCCAAGGATCCATTCTTGGACCGAATTTATTCACAATTTATATTAATAATATTGCTCGTAATATTGCAAATTGCAAGGTTCATTTTTATGCAGATTACACTGTGTTGTACTCCTCTGCACCAACGTGTGCCCAGGCCCTTATATACCTGCAATCGGCTTTTAATCTTATTCAACACGCTCTGGCAGATCTGAAACTTGTTTTAAATACGGATAAAACTAAGTTCATGTTTTTTTCCTGCTCGGAATGCAATTATGCCAAATGATTCAATTTTCTCAGTGTCTGGTGCTAAAATTGTGCAAGTTCAGTCTTACAAGTATTTGGGTATCTGGCTGGATCATGATTTTTCCTTTAAGACTCATGTGTCTAACTTGTCCAAGAAAATCAGAACAAAAATTGGGTTTCTTTACAGAAACAGGTCTTGTTTTTCTTGAGACAGTCGGAAGAGGATTGTTCAGGCAACAATCTTACCTTTATTTGACGATGGGGATATCCTTTACATGCATGCCTCTGATAGTACTTTAAGACCTCTGGACGCTATTTATCACAGCACTCTGCGTTTTATCATTGGAGATTGTTTCCGCACTCATCACTGTGTGTTATATACAGTGCCTGACAAAAGTCTTGTCACTTATCCAAGTTGTAGGAACAACAAATAATAACCTGACTTGTAGTTGATCAATTGGAATCAAGAATGGCTTATATGAAAGGCAAAGCCCTCTAGATTATGCGAAATACACCAAAATAGAGTTTTGTGTCATTGATTGAGTTTTGTAATTTAATTTGTACAGAAAGGTCAGATTTTGCTTGGACAAAAGTCTTGTCGCATTGAAAAAAAATGTGGAAATTATACATACACTTTATTTTGAATACACAAATATGCCACTATAATATCAGAACATAAAGCCATGGTGCCTTGGAAAAAAGAATTAATATTGCGTATGACTCCCATGAGCTTGGAGGACTGCATCCATACGTCTTGGCAATGACTGAGATAACTTAATGATGAAATCATCTGGAATGGCATAGAAAGCAGTCTTGCAGGACTCCCAGAGTTCATCAAGATTCTATGGTTTCATCTTCCAAGCCTCCTCCTTCATCTTACCCCTGAAATGCTCAATAATGTTCATGTCAGGTGACTGGGTTGGCCAATCCTGGAGTACCTTCACCTTCTTCGCTTTCAGGAACTGTGACATGGAGGCAGAAGAATGAGAAGGAGCAGCAGTATAAGTAGGGCAGCAAGAACTTCTTGATATTTCAGGCTGTTGATGTTGCCATCCGCTCTGCAGATCTTTCTCACACCCCCATGCTGGATGTAACAACAAACCATGATTTTTCCTCCACCAAACATGATCGTTTTCTGGGAGAATCTTGGGTCCATGAGGGTTCCAACAGGTCTTGTACGGCAACTGGCATGCAGTTCAATGGATGATTCACCAGAAAAATAAACTTTCAGCCACTTTTCCAGTATCAATCCTTTCTGCGAGCTCTGGGCCTTGGCAAATGCAATGCAGGTTTTTTGTTTTCTGTTTAATGCAGACTTCTGTGTACTAATTTGGCTATGAAAACCACTTTGAGAGAGAATTTGACAAACTCTTCTTGTAGATACCGGGATTTTTTGGTGACATTTCCTCATGTAGCTTCGCTGTAGTTGAAGAAGGGCTAGCCTTGTACAGTTGAAGCAACAAACGGTCCTTTCAAACAGTTGTCATACCGGGGTCTGTCTGACCTGCGCTTGCCATGAACGTCACCAGTTTCTTCAAATCTTTTTCTCATCCCCTCCACTTGACATTTGGATACATTAAAGATGTCTGCCACCTCAGCAGCAGACTCAGTCTTCAGGCTCTTGATGATCAGCACTTTGGTCTGTGGTTGAATCTTTGGTATGTTGTCAGAGGTCTAGTCGCACCTCATATGAAAGTCCGGTTTGCTGGGGTTATTTCTATACACATCTGGGAATGTGTTAATTACAGTATTTGTCATAGGTTAAACTCTAATCTGCGATTTGTTGCATCATCTGAAGAGACAACAAAACTTTTGTCCTAGCAAAAACAGATGTTATGGGCTTAGCCAAGCTGTGAACATCAGAGCACTTTTTGACGGTTTCATTTTGCACCAAATTATTAATGTGAAAGCCCTTGACATTAAAATGGACCATTTATTGTAACAATTGATTGGTTAGAAATAAAGTTATATGCTATTTTTAGTTACTATGTCCTTATGCGACAAGACTTTTGTCAGGCACTGCAGTTCTGTTGGGTGGTTTTCCCTTTATTTTAGAAGGAAGCTCCATTGTATTTTATTTATTTATAAAGCATTGCTTGGCAAACTTCCTTCATATCTTACTAGGCTGTTGTCCTTCAAAATCCAAAGCCAGCATGTTAGATCGCAAGGGTGGATTTTGTTAGAGTCACCCAGGACTAGGACAAATTTGGGCTGTTCTGCTTTTAGCTCATTTGCACCTTATGTCTGGAATAGATGCCAAGACTCTCTGAAGCTTGACTGTCTCATTCCCTATGAATCCTTCAAGAATCGACTGTGGGAGATGTTACTTGAGGAGGCCAGATGTATTTGCCTTTCGTTTTAACCTTGAACTTGTTCTCTGTCCTTTGCACTTGAATGTTTTACTTATTTATTTTTTTAATTTATTTTAACTGTATTTTAAAGTTTGTTTTCCCTCATTCTGCAGTTGTTGTATGTAATTGTGTGAATCTTACGATGCTCTGTGTGTTAACCCACTTTGTAATTCTTTTAATGTATTCAGGGCTCCCCTGAAAAAGAGACCTCGATCTCAGTGGGACTTCCCTGTTATAAAGGATATATATAAACTTATGGCTTGTCTGCGCTCTAGCATCTTCAGTTTTTCACCAATCCTTTTCATATTTCATATGTGTATATAGCATCATAAGGTCTAGACCAACTTCCATTTTCAGCCCAATCGGACCGATACTTTGGCTTAGGGGGCGTTCCATTTTGGCCACGCTAGCGGGTGCAGTGGCTTTGCCACTATTTTTGTTTTTTAAGCAATGTGATGAAATCATAGAATTTTTATGTACAACGTAATTTTATCTAATTTCAATTAATATTATTTTTTATTACAGTGATGATTCTAGGACGCGTAGTTTGCGGGATCCCGCAAGTTTGACAGACTTGGCGCTAAACGAAATTTCAGTGCGCCAGCAACTATGCATTACATATGACTTGGCGCGAATCCTTTGTTCTAGTGGGTAGATTGATATGAAAACATCGTCTATAACAATCTTCTGTGCATTTATTCAACAAATTTATAAACCTGCTGCAAAGAATGTTGTCAAAATGTCGGCCGCAAGAGACTTCTGCATATGCCTGTATATGACTGTGGCTGGATGCATGTTTCTGTAACCCCCTGTCACGCTCGAGTGCTGCTTTCCAGTTAGTAAAACCACGCGAGGTAAAAACAGCATCCCTCTCACCGGCAGTAACATATTTCCTGAAGGGAAAGCAAAAGCATGCATCCCGCTGAACTGAGTACTCCAGCCACGGTTGTGTACGATACCAGGCTGGATTGAATAATCGCCATAAAGCACCGAATGCACGCTTTGGGTAGCTAGCTAATATTGGCTGGGATGGAGCATTGCCATTCAAGTCGCTAACCGCGTGAGGTGGGGCTGGGGCAGCAGAGAGAGGGAACTGGTTTGGGGCAGTGCTTGTGGAGGGCACTGGAGCCGGAGCCATAGCCATAGTCATAGCTTCTGGTGTGCAAGCTACGGAATTGCTTGAGGTTGAAGCAGCACAAGGCTTGCTAATTGGTTTCAAAAAACGATAAATGGCTCAGAACTCGTTTGAATGAATGAAACGAAATGTAGGTAAAATTGTGAGTCTCTGCGCGCTGCTCAACGTACACCTATGAAGAGAATGGCTTCACTGCCTAGTCTAGTGAAGTATCCGTACTTACAACTTTAGCAGTAGTACTTCGGTTTGGAGGCGGGCTTTAAGTTATGTACCAAATCAGGCGTTAGGAACTATTATTTTATGCGCTATTTTGTCATTGACTTTATAATTGTATGATTGGCACAGACTGAAGGTTTTCTATTAAAACTTTAAACTCAAACTGTCATTCATGTCTTAGTTTTGTCAATAAGGTGTAAAAACTGAATGTGTGTCAAAATAAATTAGTGAGCCAGTCAAGGTACTGTTTAAAAACTTGATATAAATGGCATTTTACCAGGTATACCCAGTCGGCCCACTTTTTTGTCCCATTGGCCCACTTTTTTTAAGTCGGGGGGGAAATGGCCCACTTTTGAATTTTTCTAGAATCATCACTGTATTATGTGCGTTTGATTTTTTTGTTAAGTGCAAAGAAAGAGTTTTACAAACAAACCGTTATAAATTGACTCAATTTAACAGTTAAATTAATGCATTGTCTCCTTGTTATTTTAACTGTAAGTAGAGTCCTGCGTGCATTTAACTGAGGTTTACAGTTAACATACATGGAACCTCTGTTATGAACGGATTGTAAAATTACAGTTAAAATAACTGGCAAAAACTGTGCCAGTTAAATTAACTGGAAAAAAAGGTGCAAGTTTATAACAGTGAGGATGATATTGCGTGGGTATTTCCAACTGGGATGGAAACTGCGCCAGTTCTACTTTCAGCGACGAGGAACACCAAACTTCATTTTGTTGCTCTGTTGCAACTGCGCACGTGAGCTTGTCCGGTATACACGAGTGCTTTTTAATGGAAATAAATTGTATTAGCTCACTCAGTTAAGGTGTCGCATTTGCAGAGCAGTAGTGACTACCACGGCGCGGGTTCGATCCCTGGTCATACCAACCAGCAGTGGTCGGCAGCTTTTTCAGAACAGCGCACAATTGCTTAAAGTGCTGTGGAAATGCAAATTGGGAGGGGACTGCCGGGAAGGGATATTAAAAATGGTTGCCTTGTTCGTTGCTCAAGCGCCTCCTGTTGGCCAGCCGGGCGCTCCTCAGTGAGATTCTAAGCTTGCTCATGTTCCGGTATCCTCCGCCCTCGTTCTGAACTTGTGGTAGTTTCGACCAATGAGTGTAAAGATGCAGGGACAGACAGGCATGTGCTTTGGAGGAAAGCCGCAAACTGTCTCTCTCTTCTGAGCTGGCAACTAGGGGTTGCATATGAGCAAGCCTTGTACATAGTTCTCGGATTGGGCATTCCAGATTCAGGTGGGATTGGAGATGCCAAATTTATTTATCTTTTTTAAATTAATTAAAAACTAATCTGGTATATTCGATGTTTATATAATGGAAAAACCAGACAGAAAAATTGGGACTTGAGCTGTTGTCCGGTATGAGCAAGTTTCCAGATTATATGATGACAGTTTAGGCAAGTTCTACTGTATATTTGTTTGATAGTGGTGGTTTGTATTTGCAAACCACACTGTTTGTTTGCAAATTGTTTTTGCATTTGCAAGCCACACTTTGTTTGTACGTGAATCATTTTTATATTTGCAAACCATGCAGTGTTTGGAAATGTTTTTTGTTTTGCAAGCCACACTTTCTTTGCACGTGAATCACTTTTGTATTTGCAAATTACATTGTGTTTGTTTGTGAATCACCGAGCATTTGTAAAATATGTTCTCTTTGTATATTCGGTTTTGGCAGTAATTTAACTCAATATCCTAGACCTTGATTTGAATTGGAACTTGTCCTTGAAAACTTGAATTGAAAAACAAGATTGAATAGACGAGTTTGGTTTAAGGCTGGAAGTCAGCGCGTGCATGCGCAGTAGAGCTGATGTGGGGCAAAAGAAAATGTAATGGCTTTTTACTGAGTGGTGCGGTGCATAAACCGGTATCGTAAAGACGGGGGCATAAGGTTTTTTCGTATTCCCTGTGGCAAGAAACAACGACAGGCGTGGATTCGAGCTGTAAATCGGAAGACTTTGTCCCGATCGATCACACAAAAGTCTGCAGTGCTCATTTTGTCAGTGGCTGGCCCAACTTTGCTCTGTCTGTTTCCCTACAAACTAAGATAGCTCATACGGACACAAGCTAAAAGGAAAGAGCAATCTGATTGAAGAAATATAGTTAAATGATTTAATATCAGCACCTTAAATTGGCTTACTGATTGACTAAGAATGATTTCATCTGCTGTTGTTTCAGGCTGTTATTGTTATAGCAGTGTCAAGTTTTTGTATCCACATTTTGAAAAGGGACTGGCTTTGTTCGATCCTATAGGCTATATACGATGTTAAGTAGATGCTAAACTCAACGCAGACAAATATCAAGCCAACAGGGGAATGTATACGACATTTACGACATTTACAGTCTTGGTCAGCCCTGAAGGGCTTACATTATAGAGCTAAGTGTAGGTGTGGTTTTCATTTCACTGCTTGCAATAATCATTTGGTTTTTTTTTTTAATTTGTTTTTATTTCGGCATGATTGTATAGTCGTTTCATGACAATTTCAACACAACATGTATCATGACCAAAAGGGTCGCGGGAGAAGCGAAATCGCTTATCAAAGTCCCGCCCCCAACTCCCAGAAAAAAAGTTTGATTATAGTTAAGATATCATAGAGATTTATAAATCACAACAGAGCTGAGTGTCCGTTTACACTACGATTTAAGCGTCACAACATAAGATCATGAAGATTTATGAACATCATAAAGAATTATAAATCACAATATAGCTGAGTGTCCATATAAGTTTAGATTTGAATGTCACTCTTGCTTTAATCCATTGAGACTTGGCCCAGAAAAACCTGGACTCCTTTCTTCATCATTTGATTTGTTCCTAGTGATTTGGAGTAGTTGGAAGGTGCAATAATACAGGTCCATGTTGGTTACAGCTGTCTGTAGTAATGTGCTGTGACAGTTGTCTTTCAGACAGATGGCCTGGTGTGTCCAGTAGATGCAATGGTACAGATTTAACAATAGCAGTCCACATATTTAGTCTAAACCCCTAGTGTTTATGCCCGTTATGATTCCGTTTACTTTACCCAATGCCATTTTGTTGGATAAGTTTATAATTATTCAAACATGCACATTTCAAAAGATACTTAAAGACCTTCAGATTGTCTGCCATTCTAATATTGTCTTCAAGTATGTTCCATGCACTGACTCCAGCCACAGATAAGGAGTGCTCACTCCGAGTTGATTTGACCCTTCTCGTTTTCAACAACATTCTGCCTCTGAGGTCGTGGATACATTCACGTTGAAGAAATAGGCATTGTATATTTCTAGGCAATTCTTTGTGGTATCCTAAATATACAATTTGCAAGGAGTTGAATTTTATTATATCCTGTAATTTAAGAAACTTTGCCTTAATAAACAAATCGTTTGTATGAGTTCCATAAGGAACGTAATGAATAATTCTAAGGGCCTTTTTTTGGAGTTTAAACAATGATTCTATTGTATTATTATAAGTGTGTCCCCATACTTCAGCGCAGTAATGTAAGTGGGGTGCTATGAGTGCTGAATAGATTATTTTAAGAGACTTGTGTTTTAATAATTTCTGCATTTTCCAAAGAATAGACACGCTTTTAGCTAACTTTCTTTGAACCAAATTTACATGTGGTTTCCAGCTTAAGAGATTATCTAACATAACTCCCATGACTTTATATTCGTTTACCCTTTCAATGCTGGTACCATTTACCTTTTAAGTCTATGTCGTCCTTTAGGCCTTTTTTTCCCAAATATCATAAATTTGGTCTTTGTAAGATTTAGTGATAATTTGTTTACATTAAACCACGTGTGAAGTTTAGACATTTCGTTATTAGCCAATTTTACCAATTGTTTGAGATCGACACCTGAGCAAAAAATAGTCGTGTCGTCTGCGAATAAAATTAGTTTTAGGATATCGGACACCTTAACAATGTCATTTATGTAAATTATGAACAACTTGGGACCTATGACCGAGCCCTGAGGAATTCCACAGGTAATGTCCAAGCAATTTGATTTGATATTACCCATCTGCACAAATTGCGTCCTACTTGTTAAGTAATTTTTGATCCATTTTAATGCGGTCCCTCTTATTCCATATTTGTAAAGTTTTTCAATCAATATATCGTGATTTATAGTGTCGAATGCTTTCTTCAGATCAATAAATATGCCTATAGAATATAAGTTTGAATCTAGTGAATCTTTAATCATTTCAATAAATTCTGTTGTAGGACACTCGCAGCTCGACCAACGGCGGAGGAGCCGGGTGGTGAAGGCTTATGCGTGGTGATTCTGGCTGCTATGAGGCAATGGAACACGTCAGTTAAATCTTACATGTATGCGTCCCGCCTTGGACCTGGCCTGAGACTTACCTGAAGTATTCTCAGTAATTCTCCGCTCGAAAACGGGGGTATGCCGAAATCACGAAACCATCTAACCTAATGCCGTGCTGCGAATAACCCAAGGTGCACGTTGGAGCACTCACAGAAACTGAACAAAATATCAGACATATCAGTGATTGGGGCAAACTAAGCATAACGATTACAATGTAACTCTCGTTTAAAATCTGACTCCAATTCGAAATAGATAAAGGACTGAAACATGCGTGAATCTCGGGGCAGCTACACCGCCAGACTCTTCCGTAAAACCCAGTTACTCAACCGACGCCCCCGGGTAATAGCGCAGTTGCCGGATCTTAGTTCGGTGAGAGCTCTAGAAGATGGAAGAAATTACCATGATAGTAGCAACTTTGGCATAAACATATCATGAACCCAGATTTATGCACACCACAGGGCCCCTTAAGGGGATCGGCCAGGCACCGGCTTATAAGCCCAAGAAAGCCCTTAAGGTCAAAATCCAAGGGCCGATACTACATAAACCCTTTATATGAGTAGACCGTAACTTGCAATCCAACTTAAAGCCCATCACTACCTTTAAACATCAGCTAGCTAGTCTGGAATGATAAGGACTCACCCCCTAAGTACCGGTGGTAACGTGGCTAGAAAGGATAAAAGGATTAGGAGTCACGGAGACCACGCAAGCTTAAAGGAATAACAATGATTTATTCACCAGGTAGGCAAAAGCTTAAATCAAACAAATCAACGTTAAATCAATTACAATAAATTCAGAAACAGAGTGTAAGGACATACCTGGTGAAAGGCTACACACGGTCAGGAGTGCGGTAAGTCTATTACCAACCTCACTAAGCTAGAAATAACGCATTTGATCCGTGTGGGAAGTCGTTTTAGTCTCTTCCCTGACTAGGTCGTCTCTCCCAGATTTAAGGCTAGTGGCGTCTTTGATCAGAGCGGCTCAGCCCGCACAGATGGCCCAAATTGGAATTTAGACTTCCCCTTCGGAGGAAATAAGAGAACAATTACCATTCAAAAGAGATAATAAAAGTTCTTAGATAAGTGAGAGAATTTTGGAGACAGACCTCAGTGGGGGTCGCAAAGCACTTCCCGCAAAGGGGGAGAGATGATTCTAAGTACACCCCAAGAGATAACTCTGGCTCAGGACAAATTATTGCTGGAGAACAGAAACTATGTTTTCTTGAAATACAGCGGATATGAAATGCATCTCATTCAACTCCTTGAATTTCGCTGAAGAGATACATACCAAACATGATTACATAGAGAATTATGATGATGTAATTACCATGAAATTTCATCCCAACTGAACCATTCCCCATGAAATTCACATCACTATTACCCCAGATATAATACAGTAATTCAGTGATGACATGCGGGCAGTTAGAACGGTGTAATAGTGGGTTTTTGTTTAAATTGCAATTCTCAACTCAAAACAGTTACAGTGATGAAATGAAAGGGTGCGGTAACAGTGTGTCCAGAAGAGGTCACTATGGCACTAATCGGGCAGAGGGCACAGGTCACACCCCGCTGTGAGGGAAATTCTTTGCTGCAACCAAGCCAGGGCGCACTCCCTTCCCCGCCTTTGATGTGCTCAAGACACACACACACCCATGCTGAAGTGTCCAGTATTAGGCCCCCTTATCTCTGTGGTGGAATTGGGGGGGGCAGCTGCAGAGGACATCTGGACCCTGGATACTTTATTACCCCACTGTTCTCAGCCATGCCTGGCTGGAGACGATGCCAGCTGTGGAGGAAGTATAGGTTCTTATGTCTTTATTACCCCACTATGTTAAAAACAGAGGGCAACAGGCAGTCCTGGTCGCATGTCCATGTTACCTCCTGGCTCCCCCCCTACAGTCCCCCCTTTGACCCCAAGGGAGACGCCTCAGATCCTACTTCCGAGGGGTCATGAAGATAGCAGCTTAGAGGTGCAGAGTTGGCCAGGGAGTTTGATAGATCAGGTATTGGCTGGAACCAACAATTAAAGCCTTTACAGAGTTATTCTGGTGTATTTGACAAAGACAGTTATATGGAAAATGTAAACGGTCCACAAAGTCCACTCCAATATCACAGGGTGGAGCAAAAAACCCCGCTAATTAGGTAATAGTGGGGGAAAATTCTCCACCTATCCTCCGATTTTACTGGAGCGATAATGCCTTCCGCGATCTGTGACTTGGCAGTGGTGAACTGTGATTATTGCTGTCCCACGGTGTCCGAGTGGGTCCGATGCAGTGAAGATTCCACGGTTCCGATCCTCTGCAGGCATCTGCGCCAATCCGGTCCGGTGTCCCACTGCTTCAGTTATCCGACGTTGTTTTCCTTGCCCGGATCGCCACTCACAAGATTATTCTGCATCTGAAACAGACAGAGAAAGAATACGGCAGCATCAAAAGTTCATGGCAAGAATCTTACAAGATCCATGAGCCCAGAAACTGCAGTGGCTGGTTTAAGAAAGAAAGAAAGAAAGGACAGGCAATTACAAATATATACATATATACATTTACACCTAGAAATACTCCTGGCATGAGTAAAAGATCTAGTAACCAATGTTTTGCAGACTAAGCCACGTTCGATAGTACGGATTCTGATTGGATGCTGGATGGCAGAGGGAGAGAAACGCCCGCGTTTCTGCCCAAGTCTCCTGTATGTCCAGAAAAGGATTATCATTGGGCTGTTAAAAACCAGTGGCCATCTGATTTCAACCCATATTGGTTGAGGAATGGAAGTTAAAATTTTGGCTGAATTAGGGAGGAAATTGAGCTAAGAAATATGATTTGGAATTGCACTGATAAATTTGCTCAGACAGAGGTTAATCACCGAGCGGCGGCTATAGCCATGCAGAGATGTTACAAGTTTACACATTACTTTAACTAGAAATTTACTGGCACCATTAAGAGCTTTCTGGTGTAAGAATGACAAAGATAGTTAGTGACATAAACAGTTTACAACCTTGAGGCCAGCTGGTAAAATTCAGCGTGGGTGGCCTCATCAAGTTTGCGACATATACATTTCACAATGAAGGTGAGACTTGTTAATAATATCATAAGGAGCATTATAAATATTAAAACAATTTCACCTATTTCCCATATGTTTTTCCAGAAGGGACCCAAGATTCCCTCCAACCAAGAGGTATTATTCTTAGTCATTCCTGAAATCTGTTCCCGTAAGTGATTCATATCCCAAATTAGTTGTTTCAAATGGTCAGTTGGATTCACTACTTCAGAACAGCATTCAGGTCCTATGATGGTACATGTGCCTCCTTGTGAGGAGAGGATATAGTCCAATGCTACCCGATTCTGCAGAATCATCAGCCTCTGAGACGACAAGGCCAGGGAAATATTTCCCAGTGCCATAGCCGTGTCATTGGCCAACCGCTCTACATAATGGGATAGCATTCGAATTTGGTCCAAAGCCTGCATCACTCCATAATTGGGTAGAAGAGCCCCTAGGGCGCGGGACCATGTTGTTTGCTCACAGGTGAGTCCAGGAATACAGCCGTAATGATTATCCCTCCTCCCCATAGAGAGGAGTGAGGTGGGTGGAGGCCTGGGCGCATGAGCAGGACGCATGGTGGGGTACAGATACACAAGGGAACAAGTTCCCGTGAACTGAGCCGGCAACTCGGGCCACACAGTGGTACCACACAACCAATGTGTCCCCAGCGGAGCCGGAATGCGGCAGAATTGATTTACCATGAGTAAGTGTACCCAACCACTCCCCTCATTCACGCACTCCTCAGGGGAGTTAAGGGATGAAAAAGGAGCTGTATTCTCTTTGGTGATGTGCTGTCGATAGGATTCACTGCGGTGGTAAATGTTATTCCCATTGAGTTGATAAATGTTTTGACAGCTAGTGTGTGGGATTACTCCCATAGGTCGGGACGCTCCATGTTGTTCCAGACACCATGTAAATATGTTTGGGACAATAATATCGGAGAGACTAGAGGGAGGTAAATCAATTACATTACATTTTAGACCTGGCATGCAACACTGAAGAAGATTAGGAGTGGTAATGTTATGACAAGTGGCTATGTTGGGGGCGCGCTCCGGGTTAAGCCTCAAGAGCGCGCATGTGTCACATTTGGACACAGGGTGTGCCACCCAGGGAATACCGGCACCCACACTCACTGAGTGCGGCACACAAACATTTTGATTAGGGAACAACACGGAGCGTGTGTAATTAAACATGGTTTGAAATGTATTGGCCCTAGGGTCAAATTGTGGAGGTTGCGGCAAAAATGTGGATGATGATGATGAGAAAGTTGCCGGTGTGGCTGGTGTGGGTTCCTGTCTGCCAGTTGTGATGGGCATACAGGACACGTAAGACATTATTATCCACAACCAGCCCATGGCGATGGAAGACAGTTCACAGGGGCGCTTCTCCTCTCCGGCGTCGCCAACAGCAGCTGCAACAGGTGTACAGGATTACTGGCACCCTTGATACACACAAGAAGAAGCACAAGTTTAGTTGCCCCCCCCCACCCCTCGGAATAGTTTGCATTGGCTCATATGGTACCACCTAAGCTTTCCTCGGATGGCAACGGCTATGCAGCTGTGGCAGACGGCCTTGACCTCATAGGGCCCGTGCCACCGAGGAGCGAAAGCATCTTGTTTTACGAAGACCCGTACCATGACCATATCGCCTTCTGCAAACTTAATTTCGGAGGTGGGGTTAAATTGGGCATCATTGCACAGGTCGGCCTGTTGCTGTCTTAGTGCCGCCTGCGCGTAAAGTACTTTGAGCCGCTCCTGGAGCTGCTCCAATACCCTTTGCTGTTTCACTACAATCAGAGGTCCTAGATCTGCAGGAGAGACCTCTGGATCAATTGGCAGCTTCATGATCCTCCCAGTCATCAATTCACATGGAATAAGGCCTGTAGCTCGGGAAGGGGTTGCCCGCAGAATAGTCAGGACCGTGGGCAGCGCCTCTGTCCATTTGTTTTGGTGTTGTGCAATTTGCTTGGCAGTCCCCTCTTTGATGGTGCGATTAACCCGTTCTACCATCCCCGAGCTTTGAGGCCTGTAGGGCACATGAAATAACTGTTTGATCCGAAGCATTTTACAAAGTTGTTGTGTTATTTGGCCGGTGAAATGGGTCCCTTGGTCAGATTCAATTTGCATTGGCACCCCCCAAAGCGGAATGATTTGGTTCGCCAATACCCGTGCGACTGTAGTTGCGGTGTTGTTGCGTGTAGGTATCGCCTCTACCCACTTGGAAAATTTATCAATAATCACAAGACAATAGCGATACCCCCCTCTCGCACCGGGAAGTGGACCAATGAAATCTAACTGAAGGGATTCCCATGGCCCCTTAGGTGGATTAGGCCGACGCAAGTTTGTGTGGCCTGCTCTTCCCTGGTTCACAGAAGCGCAGACTACACAAGAACTACACCACTGCTCAACGTCAGCTAACATATGTGGCCACTAAAAATGACGCTTAATTAGCTGCAAAGTTTTTTCCACTGAAACGTGCGCATACACATGATATAATTTGAGTACAGGCCTACGCAAAGTATCGGGGACCACGTACTTGCCATCCCGCAAGACAATGCCTTCCGCAATTGTAACCAACGGGTCCTGCTTTAAGTGCGGCACCAGCTCACCCCCCTCTTCCCACAGCTCTTTTTGATACTGTTTCAGGTCGATGGGAGCGATCTGACCCGCACAAACCGCAGACCCCGACGGAACAATGGGCTGCCAATCCTCGCCACACGTCGCAGCTTGTTTGGCTAGATGGTCAGCCATAGTATTATGCCGTTCATGCACATTTGGGTCTCTAGTGATGTGTGCCCGTACTTTTACAACAGAAAGAGGAGCTTCGCGGGTTTGTATGGCGTCCCATATAGCCGTGATGATTTTGAAATGCTTAACAGGAGCCCCGGCGGCTGTAAGGAACCTTCGCAACTGCCACTGAACCATAAAATCATGCACCACCCCGAACGCATAGCGGCTATCAGTATACACGCAGAGCGGCTCGGGATGAGCCTTCACGGCCTCCAGCAAAGCGATAAGTTCCGCTTCCTGTGCAGACATTGCAGATGGTAATCTAAACAACAGCCGTCGACCAGTTTCTGAATCCCCCTCCGGGATCCAGACCGCGCATCCCGTGTGAAATTTGCCTTCCTTCCAGAACCTCGAGCCATCAATGTATGCTCGAGTCTGGCCTGGTAAGTCACAGTCCTCAACTGGGCTTTGTGCCTCAGGTCGAGGTTCGCAAACGTGCGGTTGGCCATCCACATCCCCAAGAAGATGGGGCAGAATTCGGTTGTTCTCGGTTGTTATTTCGCGCGCTTGTATGTCCGTAAGCCACCGTGCTAATCTATGGGACGATACCCTTTTGATTTGTCCCTGCAACAACATTCGGACTGGCGTATGCATTGTGTGCACAACCACAGGTTGAAAGCCCACCAACGGCTCCGTGACTGTCAACATCCAATGCACCGCCAGAACGTGCTGTGTGCATGGGTCAAATCCTTGCTCAACCGGGGATTTTTTCCGGCTATAATAGGCAATGGGACGCAACACTCCCCCGTGCTCTTGAGCTAACACACCACTGAGCGTACTTTCATGCGCATCAACTTGAATATGGAACGGTTTCTTTGGATTCGGTAGTCCTAACGCAGGCGCTGAACACAAACAAAGCTTCAACTTCGTGAACGCTGCATCATGCACTTCCGACCAATCAAGAGCGTCAGCTGGTTTCGACTTGCCTTTTAACAGATCATATAGGGGGGTTGTAATACCAGCAAAATCGGGGATGAAGTCCCGAAAATAATTTGCTGTCCCCAGCACTTTCTGTAGCGAATTTAGAGTATAGGGTCGGGGCAGCTCAGAAATGCACTTCTGCCTATCCTCGGTCAACGCACGGTAACTCGGAGTTAGTGTGTAGCCTAGGTAATGGACCGCCTCTTGTGCAATTTGCGCCTTCTCTCGGTTTAGTTTAAACCCCGCCCTACCCAGAGTCTGTACGACCACGTCCACGAGCTGCAGGTGATCATCACGTGATCCCCCCGTAGCTATCAGAATGTCATCTACATAATGGGTGACATGCCCCGTCTTCAACAATGGTCCCAAGACATCGGCTACAGCCCTGTGAAAAATGGCGGGGCTGTTGTGAAAGCCTTGTGGCATTCTTTCCCAGGTATACTGGATTTGATTGACAGTAAATGCCAGTTTCCATTGGTCCTGACGTCTAACCTTAAGGGACCAAAAGCCATTTTTGATGTCCAACACAGTAAACCAACATCATTCGGAACTTGGGACAAAATAGTCGACGGGTTTGCCACAATAGCTGTAGCTCTAGGCAGAACCTGATTAAGACGCTGATAATCGATACACAGGCGCCACTTGCCATTAGGCTTTGGTACCGGCAGACACGGCGAGTTAGCGGTTGAACTGCATCGTCGAACAATACCCCGACTTTCGAGTTGTTTTACAATTTCGTGCACGGCGGCTTCGGCCTCGAGCTTAATCCGGTATTGCCTTTGGGGGGGAGGCGGATCCCCCTCAATGCCAACCTCAAAGTCAACGAGACCGCAGTCGTGTTCGTGATTTGCCCACACATCTTTATGCTTGTCAAAGAACTGTTGGAGGGGATCTGTTGCGGAAATGGCCATAAGACGGTTTCCGGAAGGGCACCGTTTGGTAGCCTTCTCCGTTTTGAACTCAATTTGTTTTTCAAAACACCGAATCACAAAGCCATATTTCGCCATTATGTCCATTCCCAAAACAGTACCCTCTCCATTGTCCGGTAGAAACCAGAAGGGCTCCTCGAGCACCACAAAACCCAAGTCAAGCCAAACGGGCTTGGAGCGAGTAGCTAACATAATGGTTTCCCCTATTCCTTGTACTTGCATAGTTTTCTTTGTCAACGGTAACGGTACGTCCGTGCAGGAGCAAGAAGCCCCAGTGTCGATTAAAACGTCAACTGATCGGCCTCCAAGATTAGCCCGTATTTTAATACGATTCCCACTGGAAATACTGCTCCCAACCGCAAGGGAGGCCACGCACCCCTATTGGGACTCCTCCTGCTGAGCAGCTAATGCTGCCAAAGCCGCCTGAAGCGCGCTATAGGGACTGCCCGTATTTGTGGGTTTCGGGTTAGGCCCCGATTTGGAATAGTCGCCGGATTTTTGGCCGCTCAACTGACTTGCCAGCATGTCCTCGAGAACAGTTTGTGAGGACTGCCGCGGAAGGCCCAATGCCTCTCGCAGCTTAAAACACCGACCTAAACCATGGTTCGCTTTCTTACAAAAGACACATCGCCGCTGCCGCCTATTTTCGGGCTCCCCAGAGCTAACCGCACCTTTCCCTTCAGCTACCCATTGTACAGCAGCAAGGGCGCGCGGCTTGCTGTGCTTCGCTAACCGTGCTTCGATTTTGGAAGCCCATTCCACAAGTGATCGGAAAGTGTTTTCTGGTGGGTCTGCGCCGGTGGCTAAGGCCTGCTGGATATGCGGCCCAGCGTAATTCTTCAGAAGTTGCAGTAGCACCTCCTGATCGCGGGTAGCATGCTCAATCCCCGAATGCTCCTTAAACGAAACCCACATTCTTTCAGCAAAAACTTCGAACGCCTCTTTTTGGGCCTGTTTAATATCCAAGATTTTGTGCCACGCGGCATGAGTTGGTCCCCGCAAACACAGTAACGCCTCTTTAAGTCAATCGTACACGTCCCTGTCATCTTCGTCCTCATCTTTAACCATAATTGTCCCCGTTTTAAGATCTTCGGGCAACTGGGATTTTAGTTCGTCGGGAATCGTATGTAACGCAATTTGCCAGACGTCCCGCAATTCTAAATTATACACGGAGGCCTGGAGCATTAGATTATCCCAATAAGGTTGGAATGGGCCCCGTCTTGGCATAGGCCCAACCACCTCTTTATGTCTGGCGCATTCCTCACATGTAAGAGGACGACTAATAACGGTTACAGTGTCGTTGGCACTGGTGACAGTTTTTAACACCGCGATTTTTACGGGTTTGCGGATAGTCGTACCGGTTTGTCGGCGCGTTGCTACTGGGCTACGTTGCCAGGGTCCACCTGGCTCACTCGGGCGATAATACGACCTAGTCCCCGTAGCTAGGGGAGGCTCTGTCGACCCCCTTGGAGTCGCCAGGGCCTCCTCGGCCGAGGACGATTTTCTATGAGACGAATCACAAACGGCGAGTATTTCCTCATCACTCTCGTCCGATGTTGCGCCACTAATATCAACGGATCCCGCTTGTCGGATAGCCGCCACGGGAAGCCCAACTTTGCCGCAACAAGCTTCTAAGGCCCGCGCAAACTCCTGACTTCTAGTGAGCTCCTGTTCGAGCTCGGCAATTCGCTTCTGAAAAGCAGCATACTGACTGGCCCAGTTCTGCTTATCAAAAGTGAAGGCCTCTACTTCAGCCCGCAACCGACGTAACTCATCCGATCGCGTCTTATTCAACTCTCGAGTATTAGTTAAGACCCGCTCGTTACCAGCAAGTGAACCTTTACCGTTCCGACGCAGCAAATACACCATTACCGCCGGCAATTTACGGAACGGGCGCTTTCCTAACAACTTTTGTCCCTCCGTTTCATACCAGTGGAGAAGTTGCTCGTTACTCCACGAAAGCGATACGCCACAATTATGAATTCGAATCAACAAATCCTTATAGTATAAGGCAAAGCTGTCCATCACTTTTTGGTCCGCCCTCTGCTGCTCCTCGCTGTCCATGTTTTGCCACTAATCCCCCACCGGATTTCTACGGTCTCCGGTCTAGCACTGGGTATGTCGACCTGCTCTAAAAATGTGTCTAGATGGGGTGTGTAGACGCTGTCCCCCGACACTAGAAAGTAGAAAACACCGCTGGACTTAACAAGGCAGCTGTATGCAGACGGTAGACTCAAAACTCGCGGACTGGAAGACGCGTCCAAAGTACCTCACCAGGCCAGGATCACGTAGAACGATGACGTCACCACGTCGCGCAGCGGGATATCACGTCGGGCTCACCAAGCTGTAGGACACTCGCAGCTCGACCAACGGCGGAGGAGCCGGGTGGTGAAGGCTAATGCGTGGTGATTCTGGCTGCTATGAGGCAATGGAACACGTCAGTTAAATCTTACATGTATGTGTCCCGCCTTGGACCTGGCCTGAGACTTACCTGAAGTATTCTCAGTAATTCTCCGCTCGAAAACGGGGCTATGCCGAAATCACGAAACCATCTAACCTAATGCTGTGCTGCGAATAACCCAAGGTGCACGTTGGAGCACTCACAGAAACTGAACAAAACATCAGACATATCAGTGATTGGGGCAAACTAAGCATAACGATTACAATGTAACTCTCGTTTTAAAATCTGACTCAATTCAAATAGATAAAGGACTGAAACATGCGTGAATCTCGGGGCAGCTACGCCGCCAGACTCTTCCGTAAAACCCAGTTACTCAACCGACGCCCCCGGGTAATAGCGCAGTTGCCGGATCTTAGTTCGGTGAGAGCTCTAGAGGATGGAAGAAATTACCATGATAGTAGCAACTTTGGCATAAACATATCATGAACCCAGATTTATGCACACCACAGGGCCCCTTAAGGGGATCGGCCAGGCACCGGCTTATAAGCCCAAGAAAGCCCTTAAGGTCAAAATCCCAGGACCGATACTACATAAACCCTTTATATGAGTAGACCGTAACTTGCAATCCAACTTAAAGCCCATCACTACCTTTAAACATCAGCTAGCTAGTCTGGAATGATAAGGACTCACCCCCTAAGTACCGGTGGTAACGTGGCTAGAAAGGATAAAAGGATTAGGAGTCACGGAGACCACGCAAGCTTAAAGGAATAACAATGATTTATTCACCAGGTAGGCAAAAGCTTAAATCAAACAAATCAACGTTAAATCAATTACAATAAATTCAGAAACAGAGAGTAAGGACATACCTGGTGAAAGGCTACACACGGTCAGGAGTGCGGTAAGTCTATTACCAACCTCACTAAGCTAGAAATAACGCACGGATCCGTGTGGGAAGTCGTTTGCGATCTTCCCTGACTAGGTCGTCTCTCCCAGATTTAAGGCTAGTGGCGTCTTTGATCAGAGCGGCTCAGCCCGCACAGATGGCCCAAATTGGAATTTAGACTTCCCCTTCGGAGGAAATAAGAGAACAATTACCATTCAAAAGAGATAATAAAAGTTCTTAGATAAGTGAGAGAATTTTGGAGACAGACCTCAGTGGGGGGTCGCAAAGCACTTCCCGCAAAGGGGGAGAGATGATTCTAAATACACCCCAAGAGATAACTCTGGCTCAGGACAAATTATTGCTGGAGAAGAGAAACTATGTTTTCTTGAAATACAGCGGATATGAAATGCATCTCATTCAACTCCTTGAATTTCGCTGAAGAGATACATACCAAACATGATTACATAGAGAATTATGATGATGTAATTACCATGAAATTTCATCCCAACTGAACCATTCCCCATGAAATTCACATCACTATTACCCCAGATATAATACAGTAATTCAGTGATGACATGCAGGCAGTTAGAACGGTGTAATAGTGGGTTTTTGTTTAAATTGCAATTCTCAACTCAAAACAGTTACAGTGATGAAATGAAAGGGTGCGGTAATAGTGTGTCCAGAAGAGGTCACTATGGCACTAATCGGGCAGAGGGCACAGGTCACACCCCGCTGTGAGGGAAATTCCTTGCAGCAACCAAGCCAGGGCGCACTCCCTTCCCCGCCTTTGATGTGCTCAAGACACACACACACCCATGCTGAAGTGTCCAGTATTAGGCCCCCTTATCTCTGTGGTGGAATTGGGGGGGGGGGCAGCTGCAGAGGACGTCTGGACCCTGGATACTCTATTACCCCACTGTTCTCAGCCATGCCTGGCTGGAGACGATGCCAGCTGTGGAGGAAGTATAGGTTCTTATGTCTTTATTACCCCACTATGTTAAAAACAGAGGGCAACAGGCAGTCCTGGTCGCATGTCCATGTTACCTCCTGGCTCCCCCCCTACACTGTTAGGGCTAGTGCTGTCGAATGCTTTTTCCTGAACCCATACTGACTGTCACACAGTAGTTTGTGTTTATCAATGTACTTGTCCAATCTGTCATTGAAGAGCTTTTCTAGGATCTTTGAGCATTGAGGTAAAATCGAGACAGGACGATAGTTTGAGAAATCATATTTATCCCCACTTTTGTAGAGAGGGATAACTTTCGCTATCTTCATTTTATCTGGAAACACTCCGTAGGAGAAGGATAGATTGCATATATGCGTAGTGGAGTTACAATTACGTTAGTGTTTTCAGTAATTTCATATCTAATTGGTTTACATCAACAGATGTCTTAGCTGTACAATTTTTCAGAATTGATCTGATTTCGGATTCGGTAACAGGAGTTAATGTCATTGTGTCTTGGATTTCCTCATCCTTATCAAGGTAGTCCCATCTTAGGTGTGAGGATTTAATACCCTTTGCTAGTTCTGGCCCAACATTCACAAAATAACTGTTAAAATTCTCCACGACCAATTCCATGTTCTCTACCTTTTTGCCATTTATATTAAAGAAGGCAGGGTACTCCCTCTTCGGAGTCCTCCCAGAGACGTTCTTTATTATATTCCAGAGATTTCTGGTATAATGTTTATTTTCTAATAAAAGCTTTTCATAATACTCTTTTTTATGTTTCCTTAGTAAATGTGTCATTTTGTTTCTGTAACTTTTGTACCTAATTTCTGCTTTCTCAGTTCTTTCTCTCAGAAACTGCTTATACAAAGTATTTTTTTTCTTACAGGCATTTGCCAGTGCTTTTGAAACCCAAGGTCTTCTCTCTTTGTTTTGCTTCAATTTGTTCGTTGTTTTGACTAGACAGTGTTTATCATACAGGGAGTTTACTGTCCATAGAAAAGCCTCATAGGCTCTATTTGGATCGTTTTCTGCTAATACATTATCCCATTTTTGATTCAACATATCTAATTCTAGTTTCTTTAGCCTTTTTTCGCTTTTAATTTGATTTCTGTGTGTTCCAGGGTTTTCGATCTAGCCTGGTCCCTTATATCTAATTTGCAGTTACAAATAGCAAAGACTGGTAGATGATCAGTAATGTCATTTATCATGATGCCACTTAATATTTCAGAATCTAATACATTAGTATATATATTATCTATCAAGGTGGCACTGTGTCTAGTAATCCTGCTTGGTTTTGTGATTAATGGTTGCATACCCATGGCATACATGGTGTTAATATAATCCTCTATTATAGAGCTATTATTTGGATTTGTCAAGTCAATATTAAAGTCCCCACACATAAAAACATTTTTCTGGTTCATATTGGCGAGTAATTCACCCATACATTTGCTAAAAACATCAATTTGCGAATCCGGTGCTCTGTACACACAACAAATAACCGTATTTTTATCTTTCAACCTAGGAATCTCAATTGTAAGGCATTCCATTACATTTTCCACAACATTTGATTTGCATTCTAGTACCTGGAAGTTTATGGCCTCATCAATAAATAGGCCAACACCCCCACCAGCTTTATTCAGTCTTCTCTTACACATGAAGTTGTAACCCTCCATGTAGAAGTCCTTGTCCTTTTCTTCTTTAATCCAAGTTTCCGATAATGCGATGATGTTGAACGGATTAGCAAATGACAGAAGGTATTCCTTTATTTGGTCAAAGTTTGCATATAGACTCCTACTATTAAAGTGGATAATGGACAAACTCCCTTCCATTTTAATGTTCTTATTAAATTTGTCTACAGTAAAGTATCCGCATGCGTTTGTTTCGTTGTAGAAAAAATGGTTATCCGGATCAATTTCTTCATTAGGGTCTATTCCTGAATGATGGTGACTTGTTGTTAAACAGCCAGTTCCCTGATCTACAGTTTGGTTCATCAGATAACTGCTCATAGAGATTTGTCAAGGATTTTAACCTGCCTCA
Source organism: Gymnothorax javanicus (assembly GCA_029692085.1). Classification (NCBI taxonomy): domain Eukaryota; kingdom Metazoa; phylum Chordata; class Actinopteri; order Anguilliformes; family Muraenidae; genus Gymnothorax; species Gymnothorax javanicus. Next base: position 159,287,557 of record CM056193.1, on the reverse strand, counting down.
GTGGTCAAAATTCTCCAGATCCCGCATCATCTTGATCAGCACCGGTCTGGTAGTTTCCGGTGAAGACCCATTTGGTTTGATGAAAATTCTGCAGTTAGCCGACCAAGTGCTGTGTATCTTACCCGCTTTCTTTAGTTGACGAGCTTTCCATGCGATGGTTGCATTGTGCTTAGTGAGGTTTTCATTTATGAATACATTGGATCCTTTGAGATTTTTCCCTTTGCTTCAACAGAGATTTTTGTGCTTTTTGCTTGTAAGTCGTAACAACACGGCCCGTGCTGTACTCCGGTCTCCGCTTACATTCCTTTTCGGTAGCAGATAACATGAATCCACATTGCTGGGGTCCAGAGAAATACTTTTGGACCGAAGGAATTCCACCACCTGCATTTCCACAGATTTATTGTCCTCCTCGTCTCGATCGTCATCACTCACTGTTGCCCTGGCATTCCTTGTGATTTCAATTTCATAATAACTTGCTAAATATAGCCAACAAAGTTGAATTTGCTTGCCAGTTAGTTTTACGGACGTGAAATAATGTCATTAACACCACTATGATTGTACCCACGCCATAAGTCAGCTAATAACTACAGTGTTCTGGCGACGAATTCACATTGCTCTGGACAACCGGCAAGCACATATGATCCTTATCTCCTCTCAACGTGGATAATCATTACTATTTGACTGAATGCTACACATTTGATTTCGGATTTCCTTGGATTTCCAAATAATGTTGAAGACTTAACTTGACAGCATCTCGCCGATATAGTCGTTGCACTGCTGGAGTCAATGCTTTCAGTTTGTAGGAGAAAACTAGTAGAGCTTAGTCTAACTATATCGTCAGGGGGAAAGAATTTTGCATCCATGTTATGGTTCTGCCTCATGTGTGTTGTCTTTGTGCTTATTTTTGCTTGTGCTTTACTCTCGTTTTATTTTTCAGCTTTCATTTCCCGCCGGCTGATGTTCGATTCTCTCTTTGCCCTAACTCCAGTGATGTCGTGTGACAGCCTTCAGCATGCCTGAGTCTCGTTGTCCAATCACGTTTCCTCTTTCGGTTTCGGCTGTGGTATTTCATTTATTACTTCCACCTGTGCTTGATTCTGGGACTCGCTGAACTCTGAATGAATGCGTTCTCTGATAGGTTAATTACTAACCTGTACTAACTAGCACTTATATGAGGGTGATTGTGAATATTTTGTCACGTAGTATTAACCTTTATTAACTCATTAGCGAGTGTGAGTGTTTCTAGCTTTTGTAATTCCTGCCGAAGCTTTCCCTGATTAACTGCGTTTAAAGCTGTGCTTTCCTTTGCTTCTCTTGTGGTGCTTTTTACTCGTCACGTTTAGATTACCTCAATCTAAACTGTCTAGCTTGATTGATTGTCTTAGCGTCTTGTCTCGAGTCATTATTGTTAACTCGGTCCTCGTGTAATTGTTTTATTAATCCAATGTGTTTCTGTTCCATTCGAGATTGCATTCCGAGTGCCCGCCTCCTCTCGTGGCTATATCTGTGGCAAAGTGAGAAGCGACATCAGACGGAACTTTGTATTGGCTTTGCTCTGCATTGTGAAATCTCCGCTCCTGTGCCTTCCCGAGTATTTCCTTTGTATGATTCCCGAGCCTTGTGTTTTGCTGCGCCCACGTCTTGTCTGCCCCTTGTCTAAAGTCTCCCAGTGTGTCCGTCAGTCTAGTTAGGTCCAGTTTTTGTTTTTCTAGTTTATCCACTCTTGGAGTATGTGTTTCTGTTTCCCCCTGCCTTGGGCAGTGTACCTTAGTTTCTCCCATTTGTTCAGTGCATGTGCACGGTGTTTTGTTTCTAGCCTGTGTGCCCATTTTCTCCTTTAGCCTTTGGTGTTCTAATAAACACTTTGGATCCTGCATCTGGTGTCCACCTGACCTCTCCTTAACAATCCAACCTCCACTTTTTTCCAGCTTTTTATTTGCCAGAACAATTTTAAAAGGGGGCGCCAGTATAATTTTGGGGGGTTTTATCGGTTAGAAGGGGGATTAGCATTTCATTAATATTTAATATTGCGAATGCATATGCTGCGCCTGCCCTAGCAACCTGGTGTGTCATCAGTGACATGGCAGCCGCCGTTATGATATACTGCTTACACGAATAGCAGCACTTGAAACCAAACTCTATATTTCCTTGACTGGACTTACGCTGGACACATGTACATATCCTAATGTTTCTCTGGGTACCCAAACATCAATCGATACTGGCGCAGGTTGAATACAGAATTCTTAATCTCGCCATCTGGACGCAAAATGTACGTTACACACCCTAAAATGTTCCTGAATAAAATTTATTCCTGTTTATAGTCCGAATCCATGGTGTAAGATGCCTTTTACCACGGGGAAAGAGAAAGAACTTATAATTTATAATTGGATTGGAAGCTTGCTTGAATTAACAAATAACCATAGACGTTTCATAGACAACTTAGTTTCCACTAAAAGACTGGTTGCAGTGGTGGGCCCTGGATGCCGGCGCAGGAAATCGCAAACCAGAGAGGGGTCCAAGATGTTCTGCTCGGGGACCCACGAGCACTCCTTGGCCCTGTACCCCTCCCAGTCCAAGAGAAACAGCCGGCCACATACCCTTTGCTGGACATGCAGGATGCAACGGATGGTGTATGTAGGGCCACCACAGATAAGCCTGGGGGGAGGCAGAAAGTAGGAGGGAGGGCTGTAGGGAGACACAGACACAGGTTTAATTCTCAACACATGACACACTAGTTAAATATTGGGAACGGGGAGAAGGAGCAAAGGAAAGGTGATGTAACACAGTGGTAAACACGTCCCTGTCCCAGCTTTTTTTGGAGCATGTTGCAGGCATCGAATTAAAAATGAGTGAATATCACCAAAAAAAAAAAACAATACAGTTTATCAGTTAGAACATTGAATATCTTGTCTTTATAGCGTACTCAGTTGAATATAGGGCGAAAAGGATTTGGAAATCATTGTATTCTGTTTTCATTCATGTTTTACACAACGTCCAAGCTTCATGGGAATTGGTGTTTGTACCCTTGGAACTTACTTCATGTAAAAATAATCAACATAATCTCTGTATTCCACCAGGTTTCTCATAGTTCCATACGGGGCGCTATCCTTCCGTAAGATGGCGGCCGCAAATCTCGCCAAAACTGGTCTCAGGTCCACTCTAATGTTTTATTTAGCTCTGTGGGCTAAACAGTCATTTTTGAAATGTTCTCCAACTTTACAGCGCACATAAGTTCTGCATTCGGGTGAGAAAATTTTGAATTTTGATTCATCAGTCCAAAGGACTTGTTCCCAGTCCATTGATGTCCAATCCTTGAATTTCTTGGCAAACTCAAGTCTTTTTTTTTGATATTGCTAGCTCTTGGCAGCAACACGACCAATCATTATTTTTACACAAACGTCTAGTAGATCTTGATACTTTCATATCTTCACTCCAGGCGCTTTTATTGTCATCACAGAGTTGTCGTGCTGTCAACCGCCAATTTATTATTTTTTTTTAACTTGTCATACACAGATAGCAAACATCAGAGGCACTTAACTTTGTTTTGCACCACTATGGCCACCAGTTTTCAGCAAACCGGTCTCTTTGAATGCTTGATGGTGTTTCTTACAGTGCCATGGCAGTATTTAATGTCGTTAACATCATGTGAAGCCACAGTGTGGATACGAACAATCTCAGAGAGCTCCTTCCGTTGTGCCATTGTGTTTAAGACTGTGACACTGCTCAAAGTTCATGTTACCTTATACACTGGAACAACTGACCATCAGAGGTAATTTTGCAGAATAATGTTGCCTCAAACCAGTTTAAACAAATTTTTTTTAGTATCAATAATCATAGAATGAGTCAAACATACAGTCAGGCTATGCATAAGTCAAGAAACTAAAATTTACGACACCTTAAAAAAATTGATGTTTTCAGTTTTTTTGTTTTTTACCCATATTTTACCTCAATATACTTGTAGGATTTTTATTTGTTCTTGTTGCCTACAATAGTATTGTTCAATACATTATCACCAAAAAAAATTATAGAGAAGCAATATGTTAGGACCCCACTTAGACAAAAATGGTGGTGTATAATCATCGTTGCACTCTACTGTGTATCTTTCCTTGTGTGTTGTATCTCATACCAAAATCATTGGATTCATTTTACCAGAGCAGGCTAAAAAAACTAAGGCTGAATCCCTGCACTGGGTTTAGGAGGCTAACTTCATCTCATAGGAGCAAAACCATGCCTTCAAAGCCTGTGAAAAGTGATGAGTACTTCATCAACTCCACCCAGGTACGTGAGCTCCTAAATCAGCTGCAATCCTTTTACAAGGACTTACTACAGCAACAGGGAAGTACATTTCAAGGCTTTGTCCAAATGCTCATGGACTCCATCAATAAAAGGCGCAGGTGGGCAATTAAATGACCTATGTGACCTCAAGTCAAGCTTACAATACGCCCAGAAGGATGTGGATGAATTAAAATCACTTTCAGGAAATTTTCCATCAACGAAACAATGAAATCAAATCTGTGAGCTCAAAGCTAAGAAACATGAATGATAAAATTAAATACTTGGAGAATCAGTCACGCTGCGATAATCTGATCTTTGAAGGAATTCCAGAGACTACTTATGAGAATGGTCCAACTCAGAGGACAAGGTCACAAAAAATCCTCTTTGGAAAACTTAAACTTGACCAAAAGCGGATGGAACTACAGTTGGCTCACTGCTCTGGAAAACGACTTGGCCAAGAACAAAAACCAAGGCCAATAATTTAACTTAAAAAGTTAAGTTTCTTAGACACATAGACTGCATAAAAAGATAGACGCAGCACCCGGGTCTGAAAAGTGAGGCCGATGCGGAAATCTAAAAAATTTGCATTATATTTAATGGTCGGCAGATGGCGACGTCGGTGGTCGCAGAAAGAAGTTCAATGCTATTGAAGTCTATGAGAAAATGACCCTACTTTGCCACCTGATTTATTATTTCATTAATGATTCTCCACATCATTTGTTGGTATCTATCGCAAGTTTCAAGTCTCCTTCGATATATCATGATGTTCATTTTTTAAATCATGCTCCCAAGTAGACTAGAATAAAGGATAAAGCCAGAATATGCTTTAGGGGCGTGGCTATCCTCTGGTCTCGTCCGACACGGTCAGATCCAGAGCCTCGGTCCTCCCCGGATCTTCAGTTCAGGCTCTTGTCCAATAGGAATCACATCCGGTTGCAAAATGACAAAATGGCGCAATTCAAATTGCCAAAATTGAGGCTTCCTACACGGTATGTTGAAACCCATGGGTGACGTCACCGTTGCTTCGCCCATCTTTTTATACAGTCTATGCTTAGACATAAGGACATACTGGCTGTAATGGACAAAGTGAAGAACCATAAAAGCTCAAACACCTCACACGAGACATCTCACAAACACCTCACACAAGACTTCTCACAATCTGTTCGTCAGACATGCAAGACGTTCTCCAGCTAGGCTCAATAAAAAATATAGCTGCAAGCAGCAATGGGGTGGCCTAGCAGCGTAGCAGGTTAGCCCGGGTAACCACGGTAACATGGCTGAACTGTCGTACACATCACTGTTAGTACACTTGAGATATTTAAGATTAAATCACCCTTAATCGACGGAGTTATGTGCCTGTTTCCTGTTTTACAGATTCACCATCAGATTTGATTGGTTTTGAGGATTAATGACCGCCAACTTTATCAGGCAACATGAAGATGACGTCCTGAGTTCAACTGATCAGTTGGGTTTGGTTGCTTGAAAGCATTGCTAAAATATGAACTCACTTTCTGTAACGCCAATGTCTGCCAAAGGTCAAAAATCACCAAATTTAAAGTGCCTGCTCAAGGTGGAGTCATGAATACTTAAACCAACTTTTGTGTTGATACATGAAAGCAGAGATGCCGAGATATGCGCTTATTTAATGTTTGGCGACTTGGCCACTGATTTCGATTGGCTTTGACAACTCTGCCAAAGCATTAATCACCGCCAGCTGTATTTGGCGATATCCTGTAGGGGTCCTGAGAGTATTTGTTAAGCTGGTTTGGTTATTTGAAAGCTTTGCCAAGATATGACCTCAAGACCTGAATGTCTGCCAGAGGTGAAAGGTCACCATATTCACTCAATTAATTTGTTTAAAAAATATATACCAAGTTTTGAGTTGATACACCAAAGCAGAGTTGAGATATGGGCCTACTTCCTGTTTGGCAGCTTCATCAAACATATGAGAATGGTTTGGTTGTTTGGAGGCATTGCTAAGATAGCACCTCACTTCCTGTAATGCAAAGGTCCACCAAAGGTCAAAAGTCGGCAAATTTATTTTTGCCTGCTCAAGAAGGTGTCATGAGTCAATATTCCAAGTTTCATGTCGACATCTCTAAGCATTGCTGAGATATGGGCTTACTTCCCTTTTGGTGGCTTCACCGCCAATTTCAACTGGCTTTTACAACCCTGTCCAAGGATCTGTGATCACAAAATGTATTGTGCAACACTAGGATGAGGTCCTTAATGAATTTGGTAAGTTTGGTTTGATTATTTGAAAGTGTTGCTAAGATATTTCTTCACTGCCTATGACTTGAATATTTGCCAGGGGACAAAGGTCACCAAATTAAATAAGTCCTCTCCAGACTGTGTCATTAGTCCAAATACCAAGTTCCGTGTTGTTTCACCAAAGCATTGATGAGATATGGGCCTACTTCCTGTTTGGCGGCTTCGCCCTCAACTTCAGTTGGCTGTTAAGTTCAAACGGTTTGGAGTTCAGATTCAGATCTCAAAGCATTTCTCAGGCTTGGTCTGTAGATCATGATTGCCGAGTTTCGTAATGATTGGACAAACTTTGTAATTTCTGTAAATTTAAGCGCATTTTGGACAAAATTCAAAATCGCCATCAAATTCTGGTGCATACATACAGTCTTCTACGATCTGTCTAGGGATGTGTAACAGCATCAGCAGACATGGGAATTAATGCGTAGATCCAAACAGATCAAGAGATATTAGCAAAAACATGTTTTTGCCATTTATAGCGCCCCCCCCAGAGGTCAAAGGTCACAGAATTTTTTGGGCCTCTTTAAGGGCAGGTCTTGAGGCCATGTACTAAGTTTGGTGGTGAAAAGTCTAAGTGTTGCTGAGAAATGGCCTCACATTGGTGGCTTCGCCGCCAAATTTTATTGGCTGTTACGGGCAAACGGTTTTGAATATCAAAATATCACATACTAACGTTTGTGCGGCTCGATCTGAAGATTCTATATACCAAATTTCGTTCAAATTTGACAAAATTTGTGACCCGTGAAACTTTTGAAAGATTTTTGCTAAAATTCAAAATGGCGGAAAATACAATACGGCCAGAAAGACATCTTTGGTTGCATTGAACTCGGCGTGACCCAAGGATTCCAACAGATCCTGAACTGTGAAAATCAGATGAACGGGTCAGAAGTTATGAAGGTGAATGTAGGTCAAACTTTGACCTGTTGGTGGCGCTAGAGCTTCTGAGCAAGGGGCGCGAAAATTGGTGAGAGTGATCAGGGGACTGTCCCGAACAAGTCTGCCAGATTTTTAACATTTTCCCAGGTACGGTTCCAGGGGCTGCCATAGACTTCAATGGCGGGAGAAAGTGGAAGCATAATAATAATAATAATAATAATAATAATAAGAAGAAGAAGAAGCAGAAGAAGAAAAGCTAGAAACACAATGGTTGCCTTCGCAGCTTCGCTGCTAGGCCACCAATAATCTGTTTAGAGCATTCATATTTTTGAGAATAAGATGACATCAGTAATTTTTACTTTATACCCCTCAGGTTTTGTTAGGTGTCACTAGCTAGTTTATTAGTTTGTCTGATTAGTGCAGTAAAAAAGCGGTGAGCTGCATATTGCTAGACTACATTGATTGTAACTAGCTCATTTTATTGGTTTCAAATATTTTGGACAATTACATTCATAACAATTTACTTCTCAAAATGGCAGGCTAGATAATTGATTGGCCAACAGTTACAGTGCTGTGAAAAAGCATTTGCCCCCTTCCTGATTTAAAAAAAATTTTTTTGGCATGTTTGTCACACTTAAGTGTTTCAGATCATGAAACAAATTTTAATATTAGACAGAGATAACCTGAGTAAATTAAAAAATGTAGTTTTTAAATGATGATTTCATTTATTAAGGGAAAAAAGCAGTCCAAACTTACCTGGCCCTTTGTGAAAAATTAATTGCCCCCCCCGTTAAATAATTAACTATGATGAACCACATTTTTTTAGTTCAATTTCACTAGCCACGCCCAGGCCTGATTACTGCCAGACGTCTTAAATCAAGAAATCACTTAATTAGAACCTGTCTGACAAAGTGAAGAAGGCTAAAAGATCTCAAAAAGCAACACATCATGCCGTGATCTAAAGAAATTCACGAAGAGATGAGAAACAAAGTCATTGAAATCTATCAATCTGGAGAGGTTACAAAGCCAGTTCTAAGGCTTTGGGACTCCAGCGAACCCCAGTGAGACCCATTATCCACAAATAGAGAAAACTGGGAACAGTGGTGAACCTTCCCAGGAGTGGCCGTCTTACCAAATTACTCCAAGAGCGCATTGATGACTCATCTAGGAGGTCACAAAAGAACCCAGAACAACATCTACAGAACTGCAGGCCACACTTGCCTCAGTTAAAGTCAACGCGTTCATTATTCAACAATAAGAAAGAGACTGGGAAAAACGGCATTCATGGGAGAATTACTAGGCGAAAACCACAGCTGACCAAAAAGAACACAAAGGTTCATCTCATATTTGCCAAAAAAACATCTTGATGGCCACCAAGACTTTTGGGAAAATATTCTGTGGACTGACGAGACAAAAGTTGAACTTTTTGGAAGGTGTGCGTCCCGTTACATCTGGCGTAAAACTAACATAGCATTTCATAAAAAGACCATCATCCCATCAGTCAAACATGGTGGTGGTAGGAAACATTATGATTAAGTGCACTGCTAGAATAAATGTGGTTGCGCTGTAGAAAAAAATGCTTGAACAGGAGATGGAATTCAGAGAAAGTATAGATTATTCTCTGTTTTTTCCATCCCTACAATATCTCTATTAAGTATACTGTCAATGTAGCCCATCGGTGATCTGTCATTTCCTAATACTTTCTTAATAATCACAGGCTTATATATTGACCGTAATTATTCAGTAAATAAACTGATTACTAAAAACAAAGTGCATCTCACACCTGCCCTGCTGCCATTATTGTACAAAATTTACTAAATATTATGAAAAGAATAAGGCTCTTTCTTGCACCATGACCCATTTAGGATGCACATGACGCATGGGAATATATCTGTACTGGAATATATCTGTTCATTATCCAGTCAGACAAGTCGCCCTTAAGTGTCAAGTGTAGACACACACTTGTGAACACAGCTGAGTTCTGATCTGGTGCATTCTATCACACTGAAAAGACAAATGTAACCACAGCCCTTGATTTAAAAAAAAAACAAACCCAAAAAAAAACTGAAAAATAACCACAGATGTAGTTTTCACATTGAAATTGTGAATTAAACAGCTATTATGGCTTGACTAATGATTTTATATCTCCTCTGAATTCTATTATCCACAAAAAAAATGCTGTAGCAGGAGACATGTTTTAGCAGATAGAACTAAAATGCAACTGAAACTTTAAAAATTAGACGATATATCATTTGAAAGCAAATACTGTCCTATGCTGGACAAGGTCGGTATGACTCTTACTGGTGAGAAATGACAGCTCATACAATGATGCAAAAGTTAAGAGAATGACTTTAAAGGACTTCTAGTGCACTATTTCATTTGCTGTTTTGTTCTGAAACTAATGATGGAAAAAAGCTGAGTCTTGAAAGGGACATGACTCTCTATGCATAACAAACAATATGAAATCAGGGATTTTGAGAGTTCACGGATATCAAAGGAACTAATCAATGCTGTGTTGGTGTACATTTGAGCTATGTGTCAGGTGAAACTCAGGAACACAGACAACGAGGAAGTAGAGTTTAGTTGGGTACTTTAACTTTAGTGAGTTATGGAACAAAAGGACAAGAAAATACAGCATATACTAAAATATGATTACCATGAATATGGATTTACATAACAGAAATGAAAAAAAAGTAGCAAAAGAACAAAACAAAGTATCACATCAAAGGAGATGCTGTACCCAAAAAAATTGGGCTCCCGGGGGAAAAATGGCAAAAGTCAAAAAGGCAACAAGCTTGATAAAAAGGTCTCAGGGACAGAAACAGAGGGCGTCAAAAATAAAAATACAAAAACTAGAAGAAGGCTCTACTCTACTCACCATAGTAGCCTTAGGTAGATAGCAAATTCGAGCTTGAGCTGCCAGACTTTCGCACTGCGTCCTCCACTTCCGCCGTTGCGTTTATTAAAGCAAGTTCATTTCATTAGATCTATCCACATGTACTGCGTTTGATTGCGGAATTTGCGCCTCGATTCCTTCTTAGATGGCAGACGCGTCTCAGTTTCATTCTGGGGAGACGGACCTGGAAAACTGCGTTCTGCTGCCTCGTCCCGCCCAGATCCGCCCTCCACAGAGCTGGCCAATAAGAAGAAAATGAGCAGATGGGGAGTGGGGGCCATAGCGGAAGAGCCGCCCCAATGAGGCGTTTCAGGCAGACTACAATGGACTACTAATGGGTTTTTTTGAGGATGGCAGTATGAGCTAAATAAGGACCCTTTTTTGGACTTTGAACTATCAGGAGTACTCTAGGGGAGTCTAAGATCAAAATATAAATTTGGAAATGTAGCATAATAGGTCCCCTTTAATCTTCCCCCAAATACTAATGTGTATCACTTGTAGTTGTGCATATACGTTGTATAAGCCCCTGTCTTTGTCAAGTCCCTTACCGGGTGTCGTCTTGTGACTACGAATCTATGTCACTGGATTTCCTAGTCTTGTTAAATCTCCTAAGTTCTCGGTTCCTTCCGTAATCACGTATCTTAGAAATCCTGTGTATATCCTAGTGTTTTCACTCCATGAGAAGTTTGTTTATATTTCGGTATTTTCCATCTTTTGCTTCCTTTAACTAGTTTTGCAGTGCTGGCCATTCTTATAGTTTTTGTCTTTTCATTTTTGACGCCCTCTGTTTCTGTCCCTGAGACCTTTTTATCAAGCTTGTTCCCTTTTTGACTTTTGCCGTTTTTCCCCCGGATGCCCTATTTTTTTGGGTACAGCATCTCCTTTGATGTGATACTTTGTTTTGTTCTTTTGCTACTTTTTTTTCATTTCTGTTATGTAAATCCATATTCATGATAATCATATTTTAGTATATGCTGTATGTTCTTGTCCTTTTGTTCCATAACTTAGTAAAGTTAAAGTACCCTACTAAACTCTACTTCCTCGTTGTCTGTCTTCCTGAGTTTCACCTGACACATAGCTCAAATGTACACCAACACAGCATTGATTAGTTCCTTTGATATCCGTGAACTCTCAAAATCCCTGATTTCGATTGTTTGTTATGCATAATGCGTGTATTCGCATCTTTGCATTGACTTTGAATGTAATCTGTCCCGCGAAAAATTTGTTTCGCGTCCGGTGTGAAAGCAGCTTTATGGATAGTACGCGACAGCTAGAGAGACCTCCGGTAATGTTATGAACATAATACTGGTTTTACAGACCGTAAGTTCCGTTAGCATGGACGAGTTGCTTATGTGGAGCTAGCAAATCGATAACTTCTACAGGAAAGAATTTCCTATTCAATCTCCACCTTTTAGGCTTTTTATTAGCCACAAAAAGTTCTGAAGGGGGATGAAATTATGCCACGGTAGTGCAGAGAAATTGTTTGTTATACCAGACACGTTAGAGCTTCTGCGTTTCACGATTGCTTTCACGGTAGCATCAGAGAGCTAGCCCAGATATTTGTGGAGTATCTGGCTGATCCCGGTCATGGATAAGTGAAGCGATCACAAGCAGCCGTAAACAAACCCAAGCAGGTATCCCAAGCTCTGTAAAACCTGCGTCTTGTCATACTGCGGCCTTTCAGCACAACTTTGCGGACACATACAGCACCTGTCCGGTTAGCTTCAACTGTAGTGGCTACAGTCGGGCAACGTTATGATGAAACTGTCACATTGATGATTACCGAAGTAACACAAGCATACCGTTCAGAATTACTGCATGTAAGTTCACCAGGAGCATTTTTAATTAGCACGGCGGCACGCAAACTAACATGCAGTAGCTGGTAACCGAGCATTCATAACAACCACAGAGACAAACCCTTGCAATACAAGTTTTATAGACAGCAGGTTCTGTTACCGTGGACAGTTGTACCAAGCATCCAAATTACAAACAAGTATAAAAAGTTAGCTTCAAATGAGGTTTATGTTCACACACATTCTGTTGAATTTCCCCTGATATTACTCCTGCATATTTAGGACACAAACATTAGCAACAGTAACTTGGCTACGTTAGCCGCAGTGCTACAGCCACAATCAACTGGCTATCACGTCAGGTTGGCTTATGCAGTAAAAGCAACTTACAGCTTCTGCGTCTATGAGTCACGGACAGTCGCTACCAATCCAGGATTTATCTTCAGATATTTTACAAAGCCTGCGTTTGAGGCCAGTTGTTAGTGCTAACTATCGTTAGCGGTCCTGCTAGCCACCGGTAACATGTTAGCTTCACCTACATTATTTGCTGTTATATCGTTACTTACAGCTTGTGGCTCCGAGCACTTGATTGATGCAACTGCTTCAGGTTTGAGAAGCAGCTGAAAAGCTTATCCTGTGTCGAATTATCCTTTATTGACAAAGCTGTCTTTGGTGAAATGCTGAGCACAAACAGCTAACGTTCCCTTTGGCCGTGGCTGTTTGCTGCCAGCAAACAAAAAAAGCTACCCACTGATTTCTGGAGGCATCGTCTTTTGGAAGAGAAATAGGTGCTTCTCTTCATGTCCAAAAGTAAACGGACAAGCAGCTTTGGGAGAGATACTGACAAAACTGCACCTCAAATGATCTGCGGTTCTTTTGTATTTCCAAAAGTGTAGATGCTACTAAGGCATAGTATGATGTGCCGTTGTTAGTGCCTGCTAGAATAGTTTCCGGTGTGGGCAGGTCCAACACCGTGATTGGCTCTGGCTAGGTCTGTATTAATTGGACGGCACAACCTGACGTCAGGTTTGCCCAGATCTCGTGAAGATCTCGGGACGAGATGTTCAGAGAGGAAATCACGTTCACGAAATCACGTTCTTGGATTACAGCAAAACCCCTGTATCTTATGTTAAGAAACTTTTCAGAGGTTGAGTATGGACATCCAACATTATAACATTACCTGTATGTATTAAAAGAAGGATCAGCATAATAGGTCCCCTTTAATGAAGACACGTGGACTAAAATGAGGAGGGCGTGGTCACAGGGCTGCCGGGTGCAGGCGTGACACTATGTATATCTATATATTGTTGCTATGAGGTTAGACAAATTTTTCATGAACAATAAAAACGTGAAATATTCCTGTCAGGGTACACTAAGGAAACACAAGGACAGACAAAAGCGGAAGTTAGTGCACGGACCAGGCTCTTTAATTACAGACTAGAAGTACCCAGGAGCAAGACGATAATCATAAACAGGAGTACATATTTGAGGTTCAGACCAATACATTCAGACTGGAACTAGAGATAAGGTAAATATAATAGGCAAAAGCACAGGAGATAATATGTTAACAAACGCTTGGAAGATCAGTAATCAGGGCCCCCTTAATGCATGGGCTTACCTGGGCTGAAGCTCCAGGGCCTACGAGGATCCGAGGCCTATCATGAGCCAATTTGAAAAAAAAAAAAAAAAAACACATTATTTTGTAATTTGACCAATTTTCCGTCCATCACTTGATATTTCTCTTTGTAGCTGCTGATTGGTCAAATTTACGGGTAACCCACAGGGCCCAGTGACACAATAACCTATCAAAATGTAGAGGGATAGTTTTGGCATGTGACGTATTCAAATGCAGGTGTACCAATTTTTCATGATCGCGGAATCATGTACAAAGTAATGGAATTGGCATTCATAGACGGAATCCCAGATAATGCATGGAAGTTCCGCCAATGGAGAAATGATGTTCCAAACGAACGTCTTTTTCCTCTCAAAACCATGCCAAACCTCCTAAGCTAAAAACTTATAGAAATGCGTCAGAAACAGGAGTCCAAACACCCTTTCGTCGGTAAAAGCCTTAATTTAAGATTAATGACTACCATCCTATTTTCACAGCTGGCCAAGTACCTTGCCGCCCTCCCCATTCATTCCCGGCACAGAAGGAACTTTTAAATGCCGTACAGTAGTGGGCCAAATTAGATAAAATATTTATTGAACATTGAAACACTAACCTCTACCGAAAGCAACTTTGTAACCGATGTTTATGGCTGAAATTGATGTGTGGAATATGCCCACTCCTAAGACACAACTCGATCTGGGCAGTTGTAGGTAATCAGTACTCTGGAGAGTTTGAACAAGGAAATGAAGAGTAATTGGATCAAGAGGACATGGTCACCAGGCAGTCAGGCACGGACGTAACAATTCATTGGTCACCGCTGCTGCCAGATATGCCAGGTTTGTTGCAATTAAGATTTCAAGATTAGATTCATGCTAGTCCTACGCCACTGAATATTTCTCAAGCACCACCTCATGAGCATTCAATATACAGTCACCATGTATTCAAAGCATATTAAAATTATTGCATCAGTTGAGCAGATCTTAGACACCTGCTTCAAAGATTAGTACTCGTGTGCAGAAAGGGTTTACATTGTCAAACCCAAGGGGAAAAATGGGCGTAATTCTTCTCGTTTTGACTACTGTGACAAAAAGCCCTGTAACTGAAAAACTATAAATGGCGGAAATATGTTTTAAAGTTTTTTGAACTACAGAACTGCATCTTTATGGCCAAGCAGTCATGTTCCAGCTAAGTCGAGTTTCTAAAACTTATTTTATCCATTTATGTAAAGAGATCAAAAATCAAATTAAACTTTTGGACATTTTTGTTGTTGAGTGATAGCAGGTATTGAGGAAATGACACCAATCTGAAGAAGCTGCATGTTCTCAAAATATTTTGAGAAAAAAATTCTCTTATTATTCAAATTTTAGAGCAGTTAATCAAAAACACAGAAATTAGCCCATTTACACCAGTTTTATTATATAATATAGGCATGGGCAACGCTCTGCATAAACTCTAATGGAATGCGTAACAGCTGAACTGGGACGGTAAACAAGCCTCAGAAAACTTATTTAAAAAAATGATGTAAATACCATTTTCATACAAAAAGAAAACCATGGTTTGATTAAAAGCAACCTTTTCAATAGGATACCCGCATTTCATACATGAACTCTGCGTATTACGGCCAATAACGCGATTTAAACAGAGCTATTATTCGCCCGTTGGATGAATGCGTGACCTCAATTTGCGCCGTGTTTACAAACTTTCAAGTGCATGGCGTGGCAAAAATATCCATTATGGAGGTAGATTTCAAACATCCCGCGCTGACGTGATATCCCAGCTACGGCCCTGATTGAATTACAGCCATCTAATTTGAGAAATTACAAGTCTGTTCGTCCACTCTAGACCTCCAGGGGATGTGAAATAAGTTCGACAGAAGTTGTTGAAGTTCGTCATGAAGTTCGCCGTGACTTCCTCTCAACAATAGCAAGAAAGGTGAGTGTATTTTTACTGTAAACCTACATAGTTAGTTGACAGAATATCCTGTGACCCTATTTGTGAAGTTTCAGTAAAATATACCAAGGAATAAACCAGCGCTAGGCGTTCAAAGCCTACCAGTGTTCTGACAAATTTTGCTACCTATGCCACCTCGCGAACACCGGTCACAAGATTCATTCACTTATACCCTTCAGTTCGAGACTGCGAGGATGGAAATCTGAATAATCAATTAGGAAAAATTCTCGGCTCTCGGTAATTCTGTATATCGTTTAAACATTTTGTTAATCGGATTATGAAAGAAGACTGAAAATAAGCGTCCGCTTTTTGTTTGGGTGTAAAAGCGCGTATTTAAAGGAGAATACATTGTATATTGATTAAGCATTGAACTCTGCACAGGTCGAACTGTTTTAATATTTGTTGATGACATTGCTTCGGCTTCCTGGAAGCAAGTACGCGCAAATATGCTGTCTAGTGAGCATTTCAGGTTCGATGTACTGAGTAATAGCGCCGCGGAAACTTAAACTTGCCTGTCATTCTGCCGAATAGTCTTACTAAACGAGTTAATCGTCTGATTGCTAATCAAGCAAAGGGGAGGTTTCTGCCTCACCAAACTAACCTCCGACTGCACGTCACTGTGTTTTACTGAGAATTATTCACAGTAGCTCATTGAAACTATCATGGGAGGAGGGTATATGGTCATAGTAAAAAACGGTGCAAAGTTTTTTGTTTTTTTTTTTCAAATCACCACGGGTTATTGAAGAGGGAACGTTTGATTCATTTTGTAGCAGTGGGAGGGCAAACAACTGCCGGCATCAGCGACTTCACTGCATTTTATACAGTAATGGGCGAGTAGCGTTGTTTGCTCTCCCACCGATAATTTTGACATTTTTGCAGGCCATTGATCCAAAAAAACTTCACAGGCAACCCATTCATACCATTTTTAATATCAATGCAAAACCTAATGTTTGTTGAACATAATTGGGTGAAATTCAATGCATTTTCCATTAAAAAGGGCCTAGGGGGCGCTGCTGTACTTCAGAAAAGGGGGAGATGACTTAAGCATCAATTATTTCTGTTAGGGTACCCTAATGGATAATTTGGCCTGGTTTATTTCTGAATAGACTGTATTTTCGAAAATGCCCTCAGGCTTCACCCCCCAATTTTCACAATGGGTTTTGTTGAAAAATGCCCAAATCAGCCATTTTCGGGACCCTGTGGCTCTGAGACCCTTTCCTGTAAAGGCGTTAGACTTGTGGCAAACTCTTCTTCTGTGTCTTCTGTACTTACCTGCAAAAAATCATTAGAAAATAATAAAAACTTTTTTCTCAGCAACTCAAGAAATGTTGTCATTTTATTCATTTGTATTGCCCATGCCTATATAATATCATATAAAGCCCAGTGCATCAAACATTATAAAGGCGAGGAATTCAGTGCTAATTTTAAAAAAGTGAGTACAGAAATGGAATATACCAACATGTGTGACACACATTATTAATGTCCAAGTACTGATGGAAACAACCTAGATCATAATGGTTTAATACAAATACTGTAAATTTCAACAAAATCAAGGTTTTATAATAATTGGCACCCTTCATTTAGTACTTAGTGCAACCACCTCTGGCAAGGATTACAGCATTCAGCCTTTTCCTGTACAGTGTAATTCCTGACAAGGTTTAGGCACACATTTGGGATTTTCAACCATTGCAGAATGTTGATTTTGTCACGGAACCATTTCTGTGAGGATCTTGAGGTATGCTTTGGGTCATTGTCTTGTTGGAATGTACACCTAAGGCAAAGTCCCAGCCTTCTGGCAGAGGCAACCAGATTTTCAGCCAAAATATCCTGATACTTGGTGGAATTCACTTAGCCATTAGTCTTAACCAGTGCCCCAGGACCTCTTGAATTAGAACAGCCCCAAAACACGATTGACCCGCCATCATATTTCATCGTGGGTATGAGGTGCTTCTCCTTGTATGCATCTCTGTTTCGACACCAAACATGCCGATGCTGCATCTGGCCGAAACATGAAATTTTGGTCTCATCAGCCCTAAGCACCTTATTCCACTCATAATTTAAATGACATTTGGCAAAGTCCAAGCGCTTGCTTCTGTGTCTTCTGGTCAGAAAAGGGTTTCTTCTGGCAACCTTTCCAAAGAGCTTGTAGTTGCAGAGATGGCACCTTATGGTGCTTTTTGAGACCTGGTGACCACAAGATGCCCCAAGGCCTGCAATTCCTTCACAGTGATTCTTGGGGATTTTTTTTTTTTTTTTAAAGATAATTTTTGGGGAATTTTTCCTTTATTTGACAGTTACTCAGTGTAGAGAGACAGGAGGGTTGGGGAGAAGAATGGGGGAAGACATGCAGCAAATGACCTGAGCTGGAATCTAACCCAGGTCGCTGCAGGAAGGACACAGCCTTTATGGTACGCGTGCTTAGACCGATGATCCACCGGGGCACCCCGATTCTTGGGGATTTTGCTGCCTCTCTCACCATCCTCCTCAGTATCCTAGGGGGCAAAATGCAGTTATGTTCTCTACCCTTGAAGTTTTCAACAGTTCAGTATCTTTGCAATTTTTAAATAATTGCCCTGACAGTGCTCAGTGACATATTCAATCGTTCGTGAATCTTTTTGTAGCCATAATCAGATTTATGAAGGTCGATGACCATCTGCCACTTTTGAACTGAGAGAAATTTTGTTTTCTTCATGGTGTTTGATGACAAAGGGATATTGCAAGTGTGTTACCTTATTTTTATACCCTAGTGAAACAGGTGATGTGATGACTCAATATAGTTCCTTAACACTTAGATAAAACTTAAATCAGTGGGATTTAATACCTTGATTTATTTTGGTAAATGTTATTTACAATAATTTTTAAGGGTGCCATTAATTGTGAAACCTTGATTTGGATGAAATAGATTTTTAATTAGACCAATGGGTGTAGCCCCCGATCGCCCACATTTTTCATTTTGGCTTATTTTTGACACAAAATAGTCTATTATTTAGTGAATTGTGTTACCATGACAACCAAAATTGATAGGCAACCTGTCCCTACCACTGCCCCTATACATACCAAAAATTAAAGAAATAACTTTAAATTTGTGGCCTATAGAGCATATGACGGGTTTTGGTTTTGATATCAATATTAAAAGTAAATAAATAAAGAAATTATTATTATTATTATTATTAATAATAATAATAATAATAATAATAATAATAATAATCTCTAGCCTTGATATAACTTATAAACTCAGACCAAGATCTCTGAGTCTTGGGCTTTTCACTTGATCACAGTGTGCTGATAAGGATGAGATTTCCATATTTTTGTTTTTATTTATTTATAGATTTACTTTGGCTGCAATAAAATATGCATGAAATTCAAGGAGAAAAACTGTTGTTCATCTTCTAGCAACATCAAACTTTCACTTCATATGGCTTTCCAGAGGTGGCATAAAACTCACATTCTTTTTGCTGTGAGCTATTCACTGCCATTCTTAAAACAAGTGCTGCTGGTGATAATGGAATCAGCTTTTGAAATAAACACACTTGTCAAATGCGAGTGAATGCTAAATGCTCACAGTATCCCCTATCTTTATACTTAAATTTAAAAAGAAGGAATTACAGAAATAAAACAGAAGTATAGATACAGCACAACCTTTAAAATATTTATCTATTTGTCTTTGGCATGGATGGCATGATGGTGCAATGTTTGATTGCTGGAAGCTGACTGGCTAATTGAGTATTAATATTTCATGCTGGGAAATCATATTCAGTACAGTGTAAAATAGTGTGAACAGCTTACCAAAGTGCACTTAATAATTCTGAAATTACACAAGGTTGTGTATCGGGTTTATGTAAGGTGAAGATGGTGGCCGACCCAATGACAATTTGGGTGTTCCGTGCCAGAATGGTCTAACAATTGCCGCAGGCAAAAAAGTTGCTGCGCGCAGTCATGCATAAACATTAGAACAATATTTATGTCTTTTATTTTTTGCAAGATGGGAAGCAAATCCCATCACATCTTCAATTTGTCACTTGATGTAACATTGTTCCAAAGGGCAAGAGGCTGGTCTTGTTTCTTCCAACACTTCAACTGGTTGAATCTTGCATTGGGGAGGAAAGCTGTAGCTGCCTTGATAATTCACTAAGTCAACCCAATTAAAGAGTATTATACGGGTAGATCACATGGTTTGCACAATAAAATTAGGAGTAATAGATGCTGAAAAACCCACCTTCAGAGACAAAATGACATTCCTGTAAACATTATGACAGTTACAGCACATTTCCCATAAAATTGTACCCTTTTTGCAATGGGCACTTTATTAAAGAACCTATAATGAGCTTAAAAAAAGCTAAGGAAAAGAAAGCCTTCAGAAATAGACAGGATAGGACCTACACATGAAGGAATGTTTTTTTTTTCCACTTATGATACTGTATATAATTATCCTGCCAATTTTATAATCCCATTTACAAAAAAGTTGGGACACAGCATAAATTGTAAATAAAAACAGAATAAATGATTTGCAAATCATTGCAAACTCTACTGTATATTGAAAATAGAACAAAGACAACATATCAGATGTTGAAACTGAGAAATCTGACTGTTTTTGAAAAATATACTCATTTTGAATTTGTTTCCAGCAACGTTTTTCAAAAAAGTTGCCACAGGGGCATGTTTACCAGTTCTTTGCATCACCGCTTCTTTTAACAACAAGCTGTAAGCATTTGGGAACTGAGGAGACCAACTGCTGTAGTTTTGAAAGCAAAATATTTTCCCATTCTCGCTTAAAGTATGGATTTCAGCTGCTCAACACTTCACAACCTCCTTTGTCATATTTTTTGTTTCATTATGCGCCAAATATTTCCTGTGGGTGACAAGCCTGGACTGCAGGCAGGCCAGTTTAGCACCCAGACTCTTTTACTACCGAGCCATGTTGTTGTAATGTGTACAATGAGGTGTTTGGCATTGGTTTGCTAACACCATTGGCTGGTAACACTAATCAGTGACAAGAGTGAAACCATCTGCCTAATATTGTGAAGGTACCCCTTCTGCAGCCAAAACAGCTCCATCAAAATGATGTCACTTGAATTACCAAACTCAGCGTTTCCCATCAGAACATTTCCCAGAGAATTACACTCCCTGCACGAGCTTGTTTTCTTCCCACAGTGCATCCTGATGCCATCTCTTCACAGATGAACGGTACAGACATAATCAGCTGATGCACATTATGCAAAAAAAAAAAAAGGACTTAACTGGACCAGGCAACCTTCTTCAACAACTCCAAAGTCAAATTTTGAAGCTCAGGTCCTCATTGGGGGCGTTTTTAGAGATGGACCGGGGTTAGAGTGGGCGCTTGGCAGGGTATGATGCAATGTGTGTTGTGACACATTCCTTTAGTAAATATTATTGAAATTATCAGTGACTTATGCCACAGTCACCCCTCTGTCAGTTTGGACCAGATAGAATACCCTTCATAGCTTTCATGCATCGATGGCCCTTGGGCGACCAAAACTCTGTCACCCATTCATGGCTTGCCCCCCCCTTGGACCACTGTCATTAGATACTCACATCTGCTGAGAGGGAGCACCTCAGAAGTCTAGCCACTTCAGAGATGCTCTAACCTACTTCTCAGGCCATAATGATTTAGCCCTTGTCAAAGTCATTCAGATCCAATTTCTCCCACATCAAACACGTTGAATATGAAAACTGTTCGCATACAGTCAAAGATCTGCCTGCATGAGCTGCCAGGTTGACTCACCCAGTTAAGGCGCCGCATTTGCGGAGCAGCAGTGACAACCACCGCGCGGGTTCAAGCCCCAGTCATACCAACCAGCAGTGGTCGGCAGCCTTTTCAGAGCAGCGCACGATTGGCTAAGCGGTGCAGGGACGCAAATTGGGAAGGGACTGCCGGGATGGGATACAAAAAATTGTTGCTTTGTTCGTTGCTCAAGCACCTCCTGTTGGCCAGCTGGGCGCTCATCAGTAAGATTCTAAGTTTGCTTATGTTTGGGTATCCTCCGCCCTCATTCTGAACTTGCGAAGTTCCAACCAATGAGTGTAAACACGCAGTGGCTGACAGGCGCCTGCTTCAAAGGAGAGCTGCGAACTGTCTTTGCTCTCCGTAGATGGCAACATGGGGTCGCAAACGAGCAAGCCTTGTACATAGTTCTCGAATTGGGCATTCCAGATACAGGAGAGATTGGAGATGCCAATTTTTTTTTTTATTAAAAAAAAAAAAATATCTGTCTGCTGACCTGGACATGTGCCATTTTCTTTGAGATAATCAACATTATTCGCTGCAACTGTGCGTGGTTTTAATGTTTTGGCTCATCAGCGTATGTTTTCCACTTTGTCTCAGTCCATCTGAAATTAACTCAGACCCAGAGAAGGTGGCAGCATTTCTGGATCTTGTTTAAGTACAGAACATTCCTTTTCAACTTTTATTAGTCCTGACTCGTTGACAATCATCTTTCCTAATGAACAATACATTCACTCCAAAAACACTCCACACTTTAAGGTGTTGCTAGTTCTCCTCATGAAAGTAAGATGACAATCATTTGTTTGTACGCGCTTGAACAATTATTACTCCTGACTTTTTCTCAATCATTTTGCTTCATTAAAACGTTTTCCAATTATAACAATAAACTATTGGCAATTATAGACACGGCATCTTCTTTAATGTGATAAAAGGGTGACAAAATAATCGGCTAAACTAAGTTCAAAAAAATAATTTACTTGTAGGCGTACGCTTTACGAAACTGCTCTGGATCTGCCGCGCTACATTTTTGGCACATCCCACTGAGCAAGCATACGTCCAAACAACGTCTTTTCTAGGTCTTCCAGAAGCGTCTAAATTACGTCCCCTGAGGAGCCAGAATGAAAGTTTTTATGACGTCTTGACATCCTCTAGACATCCTGTATTAACGTCCGCCAGACCTCTGCACAAGGTTAAAAATTATTTCAAATGAGGTTGTTCTGGGCGTCTTTTCAATGTCAACTGCACACTTATTTTAGAGATTCTTGACGAAAACAAAATATATAGTTTCTGTCTCCTCCCTCCACCTACCTTACGATGCCTCCGACTGCTTTTTTGGCTCTTGGTTGTCGTTCTTGAACAATTGTTATGACAAGTAAAGCTCTTTTTTGCGGTAATGACAAGACTCGATCCTCTGACCTGCTAATCATTGAGATATACTCGCTACCGACGTAGCCACGAAGTTAGATGAAAGATGATGCATAGTTAAGATGTGTTTCCCAACAACTACTTTCCACGGGTCATTAAACGAAGTCACTACAACTTGTATCCATAATATGAAAAATAATGTAGGCTACTGGACTTATAGTATTATAGTGTTGGGAAAATAAAACAATTAAGAAAATTATTAACATGAAATTTTGTATTTTAATGTCATCATAGTCGTCTGTTTGTTTGTTTGTTTGCTGAAAGTGGCGACTCGCCCCGCAGCGGGGTTAATTGGGGGAAAGAGATCAGTTATCTGCGGTGGTGCCAACAAGAGAAGCAGTTTTGCTATTGGCACTGCGGCGAGGCGGATAAGAGAAGCACCTCCGCTATTTTCCCCACAACTGGGCCAATAAGAGATTTCATTTTATTATCTGCCCCAGTCTTTGAACTTGCTGTAGCAATCGAGTTTCGCAAGGTTTTTAAGGTTTATTACTAACAAACAAACAAGGAAGCGGCTATTCGTCCCGTAGCACTTAGCGCACGTAGCATGAAAGTTCAAAGTTCATTTAATGACCCGTGGAAAGTAGTCGTCGCGAAACACATCTTAACTACGCCATGCTTTGAACTTAACTTCATGGCGCAGTCGGTAGCGAGTATAGCTCAGTGCTTGACAAATCGGAGGATCGAATCTCCTCATTACCCCAAAAAGGAGCTTTGCTTTTCATAACAATTGTTCAAGAACGACATCTAAGAGATAGGGAGGTATCGCAAGGTAGGTGGAGGGAGGAGACAGAAACTACATTTTTTTTTTTCGTCAAGTATCTCTAAAATAAGTGTGCAGTTGACGTTGAAAAGACGCCCAGAATGACCTCATTTGAACTCATTTTTAACCTTGTGCAGAGGTTCGGTGGAGTTAACACGGGACGTCCAGAGGATGTCGTAAAAAGACGACATAAAAACTTTCATTCTGGCTCCTTAGGGGACGTCATCTAGACGTTCGTGGAAGGTCTCAAAAAGACGTCATTTGGACGTATTCTTGCTTGGTGGGATGAGGCGATCAAAGCTGCCCTTCATGATCGCTTAAATTGTTGAAATTAAATCAAAGACGAAGATTAGAAACACCTTTCATGTAATTTTGAGTAAGCCTGATTTAAATGCAAAAATCCATGCTTTTATTATGTGTCGGTTGGATTATTGTAATTCTCTGTACTTGGGTATCTCACAGTCTTGCCTCTCCCGACTTCAGTTAGTCCAGAACACTGCAGCTCGGTTCTTGACTGGGTCAAGAAAGAGGGACCATATCTCCCCTGTGTTGGCAGCCCTGCACTGGCTGCCAGTTAAATTTCGAGTTGATTTTAAAGTTTTATTATTTGTTTTTAAAGCTCTCCATGGTTCGACTCCTGGGTACATATCAGATCTTGTCTCGCCCTAGTCCACTGCACGGCCCCTAAGATCATCCAGTAAATTGCTCTTGTCTGTTCCTCGGTCGAACCTAAAAACCAAAGGTGATCGTGCCTTTTCAGTTGCAGCTCCTCAACTGTGGAATAAACTACCTCTGGAAATCAGGTCTTCACCTTCTCTTGCCATTTTTAAATCACGTTTGAAAACCTATTTCTGCTCTCTTACTTTTTAATCCGCTTGTTCATCTGTTTTTGTCATGTCAAGTCTTTATTGTGCTGTTTTCCTGTTTTGCTTTTATGCTTGTCTTTTAACAGTCGCTATTAATTTTGTGCACTTTATGTTATCTTTATTTATTAATTTATCTACTTCTGTTTGCTTTATATGTACATTCTTTTATTTATGGTGTTTTCGTTTAACAGTTTTATTGATTTTAAAATGTTTTAGTTTTCCCATTTTATTCTTTGCCAATTGTCATTGCACAGCACTTTGGTTCAACTTCTGTTGTTTTAAATGTGCTTTATAAATAAACTTGACTTGACAAAAAAAAGCATGTCCAAACAAGTGATTGTCATCTTACCTTCACGAGGAGAACTAGCAACATCTGATGGCGTGGAGTGTTTTCAGTGTGAATATATTGTTCATTAGGAAAGATGATTGCAAAAAAAATCAGGACTAATAAAAGTTGTAAAGGGATGTTCTGTGCCCACCCAATTTTCAGTTCTGGCTACACCACTGAATGGTACTATCTTAAATGGCCCCCTGGAATAAGACAAATGAAGGGTTTTAAGACAGATAGACGCTTCATACAAGTGCAATAGTGCCTACCTATCTATAGGTACACTACCAGTCAAAAGTTTTAGAGCACCCCAACTTTTCCAGTTTTTTATTGAAAATTATGCAGTTCCAGTCCAATGAATAGCTCTAAATGGTACAAAGGTAAGTGGTGAATCACCAGAAGTTTTAAACAAAAGGTAAGGTTACCCAGGTTTTTTGTACGCTGTCAAGTTAGTGAAAGGATGGTTCCTCAGTGTGTGACATCAACTGTCAAACATGGAGGAGGAAGCGTGATGTTCTGGGGCTGTTTTGCTGGATCCAGGGTCGGTGACTTGAACAGAGTGAAAGGCACCCTGAACCAAAACGGCTCTGTGCGCCTAGTTGGTCACAGGTTCATCCTACTGCAAGATAATGGCCCAAAACATAAGTCCAAGCTCTGCCAGAACTACCTTAGGAAAAATGAACAAGATGGTGAGCTTGAAAACATGGTTTGGGATGAACTGGACGGAAGAGTGAAAGCAAAGCAACCTACAAGTGCCACACATTTAGGGGAACTTCTGCAACAGAGTTGGGAAGAACTTTCTGAAGAATATTTGATTTTTTATTGTAGAAAGAATGCCACGAGTGTGTTCAGCTGCTATATCTGCCAGAGGTGGCTACTTTGAGTCAAAAGTTTAGAATACATTTTGGTTTATAAATTGATTCCATGATTTCTTTCTTAACTTCAATTGTTTATTTCTTTTATCATGTCCATGCTTTTATTCCAGAGTACAATGAGACATTAAACTGCCTAATTTTCAATAAAAAACTGGAAAAATTGGGGTGTTCTGAAACTTTTGACCAGTAATGTACAGTATATCCCAGATTTCATCAACTGACAACCTTCTATTCAGTATTTTAGAGGGTTTTTGCTTCGAATGGTAGAGTGATGAGGACTTTGCTAGGCAAGCTTGTCATCCTGATCATGTGACCCTATATCCAGCTCCCTGATTCGATAAAGTGGACATAGAACTTTTTAAACTGAAATGGACTGAAAATTTCAACAAAGTACTATGCATTTTCTGCATGTGCTCCATACTGCCCTCTATTTTTGAAAACGACATCAGGATATAGTGCCTGTTGATGCTGAGATTATTTCTATGTTAGAACATAATTTTTGATGAAAAGTTGAGATAGGCCCAGATAATCCTCAGCCCACGAACTCACTGTAATCCAAAAAAAAATTGCTCAGAATGCATTAAATTGAAATAACTTGTTGGAATTTAGTTATTGTCTTTGGTCAATGTATCCATGCGCAGTTTCGAACCCCAGTTCTCTCTATTCAAAATGCATTTTTGCCATCTTTACATGGCTATGAACAAAATTCTATGGGGTGAACACTTTCCTGACACAAACTACATCACATCCATCTTGGCCCCAACTTATTTTCAGTAAAATGGTGACTGAATTGTTCAATAAGGTTAGCCAAAACTGAGGTGGGATGTGAGAGAGCAAACACACGTACTTTGTTGCCCAGCGCGAATTTTGGCACTTTTTACGAAATCGCACAATGTAGGTTTGGCAAATTTGTCCATATATACTTAAAAATGCTGGAATCAGCACAACATTTTGCAATAAGATAGTTCACATTGTATAAATACCTGAATCTAATTTTTTTGATGTGGTCTCCTTCAGTTTCTCTGGGAAAGGGATCAAACTTATGTCATGGAGATGTGTCTGTCAATGGGTAAGTGTCCGTCAATGGGTAGGGCGGTGCTATCATTTGACACATGCAAAGGTCACATCCATTCATAAATGGAAGAGCACACAGATGTAGATTCCGATCTTAAAGGGATATACATACAAATGCTGCAAACGGTTTTAATGGGTTAATTCAAATAGGGCCCAACTATGCTATCAGTGAGTTTAAACCAAATTGTCGTCAGCCATCATATTTTGTCATTTGTTACCTCTGCTAGGGTATTAAGTGTGCCAAAAATCTGACACAAAGATCATGGGCACACTTCTGTCACGTCCGTGACTGGCAGCCCGGTGACCACGCCCCCATCTGCAATCAAGTCTCCACTTCCTCGTTCAAACTCACCAGAGTTCTGATTGTATTCACCTGTGTCTGTATCTATTTAAAGGCTCCCTATGCAAGATCGGCCATTCCTTTGCTGTTTTCTCAGTTTGTGCCAGTTTTGTGCTCGCATTTCTCTCTACAGAGCTCCCCCTACAGCTTCGGAGTAGATATTTTACAACACTGTCGTAAAAACTCGTTGACGACCCTCCCCCGCCCTACGTCTATTCTAGCCATGTGCATTTGTTTTCAAAGAAGCCGGCGAATGCGTGGAGCCATGTCTGGAACTGAGGTAGGTGTTCATAAACAGTAGGCTTATACATTTTATAGTGTATTTTTGTATTGTGTTATAAAACATAAACCCATCCTTTTTTATAGTTGACGGGGAGATGTTATAGCCTAGATTAGAATTGTTTTATCCTTGGTTGTTGAACAGTTAATTGGAGATAAGTGTCAGAGTGGTATTAGTCAACATAACCTAACATTGGTCAAGTTGGAATTTATTCGTTCATGAAGGTAGATTTGAAACGTCATATTTACATTGGGTCATTGTTTGATATTGCAGGAATCAACTTCGACCGCATCATCTGAGTTCACTCCTCAGACTATAGGCACCGGACACAGTGGAAAGCCCACAACTCCATGGGTGAGAACTCAAAAAGGGGGAAAGGGTGCAAAGGACCTGGACTCCGCCAGCCAGAAAAGGCTAGAGGAGCTGCAGAAGTGGCACACAGCTGAAACAAAGGTTTGTTTGCAACTAAACCCAATAAGATATTTCATTTTACCATAGAGACATGTACAATGAAAAAAACATTTTGTTTTGTTTTTCAAGGAAAAACTTCACTCTCTGGAGCCTAGGCAGAAGGACCAGCTACTGGAGAAAATCCTGAACAGGACACCAGGGTTGATGTTTGATGTACTACATTTGCTGGAGAAACCCCTGCACCCCGACCCAGATACAGCTCTACCCCACTGGTGCACTTGCAGAAACTGCAGGGAGATAGACACAGACATAAAGAGGGTTTGCTGTCGCCAGTCCCCGCAACACTGCATTAGCAACATGGCCTACATGCAGTATTACATCTTGGACGAGGGGGTGTTGCGGTTGGCCCGTGCTGCATGGAATGGTATCTTTGCACTTGATGACAGCCAAGAGCCAGGAGTGGAGCAGAGACAATTCAGACACTCAGCCTACAGACAGTTTGTCTTGTGGCAGCATGGCCGCCTGGGTGTGGGGAGGAGAGTGGTGATACCCAGCTGCTGTGTCTGGAAAATCAGGGACACATTTCCTGACCCCAGGGCCCACTACACTGGCTTCAGGGTGAGCCGCTTGGGCGTTTAGGCATTTCTACAGAAGCATTATTGTATACAGTTTTAAATTTTATCCTTTTTTTATGTCACATATGTTTGCCTCACCTTTGTTTTAGTTGTAGAGTAACATACACTTTTTGGTTCAAAAAATATTTGGATATTAAAAAAATGTAAGTAACAGTGACAGTGCTTCATGGTTTGTTATTTCCTTATGGCTATTGTGTAGCAGTCCAGTCAGTCATCTTCTTGAGGGTTTTCAGGAGGAAGGTTTCCTCGTGATACTGGCACCGTCACAAGTTCAGATGTGGGTGGTGGCTGTTCCGGGGCAAGCAGGCCTAGCCGTCTTGGGTCATCAAGCCTCATTGAGACCCTGCAAGGAAGGCCTGTTCCTCTTGTTATCCTCCTGGAGAGAATGGCCCCCTGGATGTCTGGGATGTATGAGTACAGTTTCTTCTCCTTTACTGTGCTTACACTCCAGGTCTTAGACTTCTTGTTGTATGAGCGTTTGTACCTTGTGAGAGGATGAGCCATTAGCATTGATAATTTCCCCAAAGCTTTCCAACAAAAGGAAGGTGTTCTCTAGACACAAATAAATCTGTAACAACTTAAATTTTGTGTCCTTCACGATTATGTGCTAGCTGGCATTGGTTATGTTTGTTGTAATCTATTGCAGCAAGCAGAGTCAGTGTTTTGTAAACAAATGGTGTATACGACATACGCTTTGCCGCATACATCAGAATTTGATTTTGGAAACTTTCAAGGTCTGATGTGGTCCTGTGTTGTTGGGTGGGAAAGAGACAATGAGAATAACCCTACTCTTGTAAAGACAAAACAGAAATGCTTAAATACATATCTAAAAATAAGGCTAATACCATTACAAATGCAGATGCTCACCTGAAGTTTAGAAACTTCTTCACCTGGTTCAACCACCTCTTGTCCAGCACGACTGCAGTCAGTGCCTTGTGAGATGCTGAACCTGTAATCACAACGCATCAAACATTGTGAGTAAAATGACTGCATCCATACAGGGGTCTCAATACTGCTCTTGTATTTTTGGTTTTCAATTACCTTGCATGATCCAGGGCTTATCCTCGCTGTGTTCCTCCAGAGGCTCATGCTCGCAACAACCGGTGGCCCAAAAATGTTCATTTCGAAAATGGTGTAGCACACCAACCCACATCATCTGCACAAAGTATTATAACATGAAAACATGAGGGCACAAACTGTATCAGTCAACATGACAAAAAGATTTGATATAAAAAAATGAAATACCATACAAATTTTCCCAATATACTTTGAACTGCTCCTCAGTTTCTGTTTGCTTGCTGCAATACCAGAAGTGATTGACAATGTCCTTCACCCACTTCAGAATTCCACTTTGCTCCTTTTTTGCCCCAGCCTGAATGAGAAACATAAGTATAACCCATAAACTGTCAATATACAACTTTCAACCATGTCTCTTACGTCATGTTACGTTAGATTTCTGCCATGATTTTAGTACAAGCCAACATGTTTTGGCTTTAGTTGAGTCATTGCTGAGAGTAAACTTAAAGCATGGAATAAGTGTGGATAGAAGCTTACCCATAGAAGTCTCTTGCTAAGACTTTTGGCAGCATCCAAGCCTTGTATTTACCACACTCTGGATCTGTAATAAACAATACAGGTTTATGACATCGCAGCTGCAATGCAAGTCAGTACTGCAAATATGGCTAACAAGTCTAACAAAGTCCTTACTCAGCAAGGCAATGATCTGGGGGTAGGCATCAGTGACCACTTCTTTCACTGGGAGTTCTTGCAGTAGCACATCCATGGTCCTTACGAAACACTCCCTCTCCATGACAACAGAGTTTCTGTTTGTGTCCCGTTTGTCAACAGAAACAATGTGCACAATGTCTCTGAAGTCTTGTTCTAGGGTGGCGTAAGTGCAAAAGTGTGCACAGTGACCTGCAAAATAAGTACAGCTTTCATTATGCAAACAGTGTAAATCCTCATAACAAATACACATATTTACATTACAAAACTTACCGGGAGAATCCATTCTGCCATCGCCTAGTGAATAGAGCAAACCAACATAAGATATTAGAACAAAAGTTCCCAGATTGAATTTGTCAGTTATATCTTTCCACAAATATGTGAATGTAAGCGAAGGGGAAAAAAAAAAAACAAATCACCTAGGACAACAACATGGTCCTTTTGTTGTACACGCTCTATGACTTCTGCCCTGGTTTTGTCCCAGTACTCTTGAACCGGCTCAGTGCAGTAGGCATCCTGACACCTGAAGTATGTGCCCTCAGCAACCATCCCCATGTACATAAATTTGAAAAGGAGGGCCACTATCCTGTAATTGTTTCCTGACAGAAGGATGTTCATGGACAGCATGAAATCACCACCCTGCATGCCGAATTTGAGCGTTGGCTGGGAATTCCAGCACCACACAGTGTGTCCAAAGGGGCATAGCTAATGAAAAGAAATGGCAATGTCATTAAAGCAAGACATTTATGCTACAACACAACCAAATTCACAGCTTTGCCATCTGTATGCAAATTGACCGATCCCAAGCCCCGCCCATTTTCAGCTACGTCACAATGGGGCAAGCAGGGGTCTGACCAAACCTCGGACAACTTTCATCTCAGGCAGCAATCTCACTAAAAAATCTGAACCAGGCACTTTGGGTTTCTGACGATGGTAAAACGATGTGTGCGGGGGACATGCAACAGTGACACTCGATATGCCGACCGTGTTAAAAAGACGTGTTATTCATTCCATTTCCAAAACCATAATAAGCCTTTTAATGTATTCTTAAACAAATTAAAAAAAGATCTGAAACAGTTATAAAATTAGTGTCTCTTACATTGGTGATAAATTTCACAAGATAATTACAATTTACAACACAAGAATATTACAGAAGGCACTTTTATCAAACAAAGCTACGCAGTTTTATTCTCATGTCTTTTGCAGAAATACTCATTTGAAGGGCTGTAATAAAACGTTTCACGCTAGCTAGCTAATTAGCCGTCCCATGGACTTGAATAGACCGCTGACTAACAACAAACGCTAGCGATTGATAACGGTCACCAGCGAGCTACCTTGGTACCCTTACCATCGCGGAGACTGCATTAACTGAGCAGTTAATGAAATTAACAAGGTGGCTAACAAGCTAGCTACTTGTAACTGACAGTCAACAACAATACTTCTTACCAGCATAATATTTAAAACAGTGGACAAGTCGCTTTGTCTGTTTATACAGAGTTCAAAAAGACAAGGAGGGGAGAAAGGCTTGGCTGTTAGCCAGAAATCAGGAGAAAAAAGTTTTCTCTGTCCCCTCAATTCATGTAGTGGAGTGATTATTTTTGAGAGCAGTGTTTCAACGGGACAGGGGCAAAGATGACGCTTAGTAAAGGAGTAGCCAGAGTTAACTAGCGCTTCCTTTTAACAACATTGGCATAAGCCAAATGATTCAGACAATTCAGTTCCCCGCAAATATACTCAACCAGGGTACAATGAAGTGAGGAAACCAGAGAGTATTTTGATAACATACACGGACATTCATCGACGTTTCTTATAACGGGAAAAACTTTAAAGCAATGATCTTATCAGAGGGCCATTAAAAGCCTCGGTCACGTTAACTTTTCTGCTCGCACTTAAACGTTGAGTCACCGAGTCACATTTCGATCCTCCCCTTACTAAGGGTGCCGCTTTCCATTCTCCAAAAAGCACATATTTAGGGTGACAAAATGTCGATGCCAAAATAACACCGATTTTCATGCAAGACATCAGTGAACGGAACCGGCGCCGCCATGCTCGTTGTTTTCAACTCAGGCAAGGCTGAAGTTTCCTGGTTAGTTGTCCGACCTAGCAACAGTAACAATGGGAGGCGGGGCTTGGGATCGGTCAATTGTCACACCTGTATTGTACATCAACAGCTATGCCATTGGTATGCAAATTGTCACACCTGTTTGTACAACAAAAACAATGACATATATATGCAAATTGTCCCTCCTCTACAGGCAACCATCAAATGACCACAAGAGCCCCCCACTCCCACATGCAGTTTTCAAATGTGGCAGGGGGTTGGGTTAGACTAACATTGAAAATCACATTGGCTAACATAATAATCTTACCCATTCCAAGATTACTCCAGTCCCACGTGGTTTCAGAGTCACCCAAAATGGCTGAGCACCAGGGCATGCTCCAGACTTTGTGGTTGCACTTTTGCATTGGCCGACTCAAATGCTTGCAAGTGCATGGAGGTTGTCATTGTATGTGATGTTGGCTCGTTTTCCAACCAGGTCCTCATCAGAAACAACTCTCTGCTGCTCAGGAATAGTGTATGATTCCTCATCGGGAGGTTCTGGCATTTCTAAGTCCAGCATCGCTTCATCCATACTCATTTCAGGCAGCACAAGTGCTTTGGCACAGATGTTCCTCTGTAAATAGCCAGAAGAGGAATACATTGTAATCAAATACTCCAAAATAAACGACTGATTTTTTTCTGGCTAAAACAATCACTCAGTTTTACAAGTAGGGTACTTCCAAAAATGAATTAGAGGCTATCCTACAGCAGTAGCAAGGAAAATATACCTTAGATGAAGTGAAGGGACAAAATCCTCATCTGAGCTGTTCCCATCTCCCAGGTCAAAATTTCCAGGATCTGCACAGAAATCGTCCATCTCAATGCTGTGTATGAGGAAAACAAACATTTTAGATTCAAGGAAGAGTCCAGTGTAGGTAAATTAAACAGTGATGTGAGATACTTACATGGAGTCTCTCAAGTCATTGGACTTCCCCTCATCTGGAGAGTCACACTCTTCTTCGCCAATTCTCAGGGACTGCATGCTACAAACAATGAATAAATAAATGTGAATATACATACACGAATGATGAGAATGACATGCGGGCTACAATGGAATGCACTCACCTTGACTCCAAAACACCAACGGCTCCCTCTTCAATCAGTGGCTGAACACCAAGCTCAGGATTGGCTAACTCGCTGTGTGAAAATATAAATAAATATGCATGTGCAAAGTAATGTAACCCGGGTGCAGAAAAGCTTATAGATGGAAACTTACAGATCTGAGGCCTCATTTGTAAACAGTGCGTAGGCACAAAAAAGATACGTACGTCACTTTCTTTGCAGATTTCTGATTTATAAAAACAAACTTGACATGAAAAAAGGGAAATTATTAAGATTATGTACAATGTCAATAAATTCCAAGTCCATCCTGATTAAATGAATGAAAATTCCATGCAGTTTATTTTACCCATAGGTTTATAAATTAGGTTATTTTCCACAAAATGTCAATTTTATTTTTTTTGTGTCGAGTCGTCATCTGATTTTCTATTAAATGATTACCAAACAAAAGTCAGGAAACGAAATACAGCCAATCTTCTTTTAATAGAGCTTGCTCTGACCTGAGCCGGAGGCGAATTTTTTCCCCAGTCTGCTAGTAATGGAGGAATCACTATTGACCAATCGGAGAGTAGAGACGTCAATAAAAACAAGTGCATGTGGAAGCAATGTTGATGTCTGCAAGCATTATGTTGTTAGCTAGCATCGTGCTGCTACATAGAAAGATGTGCAAAATCCATCGCTCGCTGATTTCCATTTTTATTGTACTGTATTGTCCCTTGTAATCTCATTTGTTCTCGCCTGCAATGGCCAGATGTTGAAACAGTGATATGTCTCGGGCAATGAATGTGTGTGCTTCTCAGGAACATGGTTCCATTGTGTGACTCATGTAATGTCAATTAGCTGGTTAGCTAGGTAGCTACTATCCTGCGCACTGGCAAACATTAACAGCAGCTGTATTAAACTTGCTTCCAGTTTATTGCAGTAGATTGCCATCGGTAACCAGACACTACTAGTCAAGTATTTTTACATGGTTGGTAACGGTTTTATTGACTTTGTGTTAAATCGAAATCGATTGTAATAACGGATC
This sequence comes from Gymnothorax javanicus, assembly GCA_029692085.1. NCBI lineage: Eukaryota > Metazoa > Chordata > Actinopteri > Anguilliformes > Muraenidae > Gymnothorax > Gymnothorax javanicus. Next base: position 159,253,241 of record CM056193.1, on the reverse strand, counting down.
GTTTTTCAGTTTTCTGCACAAAAAGTGCAAGGAACAATTGGGCTGTTCAAGAAATGGGTAGCTACTGCGATCAAGTCGGTAAGGGCAAACTGGATGCTCGAAACTTCAGTTCAATAACAACCAAAACAGAAAAATGGATTTTGCAGGTCTTTCTATTGTAGCAGTACGATGCTAACAGTAGGATATGTCTTTCTAGTCTTCTACCAGCTCCCTCCAATGCTGCAATTCACCCACTAAATTGCAGTGTGGCACACGGACTGGAGGACGTCATGCTATTACGGTCACTATGAACTTGATAGTGATAGCTGCCCGTTTCGCTAACAGCCGAATTGTTCCCCGCATTTTTTTGTGCAGAAAACTGAGAAATAAAATAAACTGAAGCAATTTTTATACAGCGGTTGTTCTTCATGTTCGCCAGCTTGCAGGAGAGTAGCTCATTAACGGAACGTGAGTCAAACAATAAAACCGTGTTGGTGAAAAGCATACACATCCATTGCCTGAGACATATCAGAGCTACACTAAAAAGTGAAAGATGCATTATGTTGCTCGCATCGTGCTGCAACATGAAAGACGTTCGAAATCCATAGGTCAATGTTTTTCGTTTTATCGAACTATACAGACGAACAGCAAAACAACCATGGAAAACAAACGTGTTTGGCGGCGAGTACGCCAACATTCCCGCTAGCTACCTAGCGGTTAGCTAGCTACCCAGCAAGCCAGCTAGAAAGATACAGGGCTGACAACAAAAACAGGCAAGCAAACACTTAAGAGACTATCAACATCGAGAAAGTCACAATACAAAGAAAAACAAAGAGAATACAGTTCACCCAAAGGTACTTATAAGTGCAAGAGTAACAACGCCAAGTCGGCATCGGATTTGCAGTCTTCTTCGTCTCGCAGTTCACGCCATTCCTGAAAAGCCCGTCCAATATTCACTCGCGTCTGGGATCTCTCTGTCAGTCTGCCGTTTCCTCTTTCTCTATTCCTCCGACATCGGTTTTCTGTTTTTTTTTCTTTGGCTGTTCCATGATGTAGTGCTGGTGAGATGAAGCTTCATGAAGCGTTGAAGCTTTCCAGCCAGATGTGTTGAAGTGTGGTTCATTTCTTGATGTTTCGCATGCACTCTAGAGACCCCTATTGGTCAATAAAAACACATACGAATTGTGCTTCGTAGGAAATGGTAGGCAAGCATAAGCCTTCATCGCGAAAGTGGCAGAATCAATAAATGTAAAATAAAATGAAGTATTTTGACCACATGTTATGTCATAACGAAACTAAAAGATACTTTCGGGGACAGGACAGAGGGCAGTGAATGTGCATGTGAAACAAAGAGCTTTGTATTTTTGTTCAAAAATAATAAGCGTTTCCCCTAATAATAAAATGAAAAACTATCAAATTAAGGGAATTTATTATGTATTGGAAATTATTTGAAAAGGTTTGAAAATATGACATCACGTAATGATCGAACAATTTGGCCTAATAACCTCACTAAGCGACCTTATTCGGTGAAATCAAATCAAAGTATTCCCGAACGGGAAACAACTTTCTCTTTCTTGCTGGCTCCATCGCACGCAATGACAAACTCGCACAATCGCACTGACAAACTTCAACGACTGACAACCCACGAGCTGCAGAAGAGAACTGGGACATTTTATAGTCGACTGACTGACGTCATTTCGCCGAGACGATACAAGCCTCGACACGGAGCTCCGTTAGGAAGTGCTTCACATTTTTGATACAGGCTCCGAAGCCTTGGTATCGACGATAACAGCACTACCATAATGAACGTTTGAGTAATAACTCAAATGCGGCATATCCACATTTCACGAAGAAACTAGGCAAAAACGTCATGTTGACCATTTTTACCTCAACCGAACGCAGTTCAAGCACTAAGCAAGTAAACAAGCATGTAGCAAAACATAGGATAAAATCATATCAGCGCTGAGTCACTAAAATTTCTCCTGAATTAATGCTATGCATACAGACGATACCTCAAATGAAAGAGGAAAGTCCACAGAATCCAACGATGTATGCCTTGTCATTTTAAACCGACACCACACTCAAAGAACAGCAGGCATGCACTTTACAGTCTACAGAGATGAGCAAAGAAATTTCTTACCTTTGATATTTTGTAATAAAAAAACTCCTCGAGGGTAAATCTGCGCTTGCTATTGTTAGCCCAATGTGTCCGTGTTATAAGGAAACTAGATCTGCGAGTCTGAAAGCATGTTTTTCTTCTGGAGCATTGCTGCAAAAATCTCAGCTCCTCAGCATTCAGCCTGCTTGCAATGTATTTTCCTCTCTGTGATCGGCTTGTGATGCTGTCAGTAAAACTTTGCCGCTAGCCATTTGATTATATGGCTTCTTACGTTTCCAACGAGCCCTGAACCAGCTTTATAGCACAAAGCTAGCCTAAGCTACAGCCTTGCGTTCCCAGTGCGTCAAGCCGAGTCCATGGGCCATTCGAATGTACTTAAATAGCACGACAATATAAACGCTTAACAGGTTTGTTTGTGGTATTTTCGGTATAATTATTCGCTAAATATTCAACCGTCGTTTTGAAAGTCGTTTTCTGACAGAAACGCGTGAATACTGAGGGTACAAACAAAACAAAGAACAGTACAAAGTGAGTAGCTCGTTTTCTCGACTCAGTCTTTATATTAGGAATTTGAACGTTATTTGTTCGTCAGATGATGTAGTATAGGGGTTAGAACAGCGGATTGCGACTCAAATGACCCGGCTTCGATCCCCGATCAGAGTGGGTGATAGTAGCTTTTTCTTATGTACAAATAAATGATGGGTTTTTGTTCTTTTTACTTTTTTCCCATTTTTAACCTTTCCGTGGTATTCATAATCTTATTAATTTGCTTTAAAAAAAAAAAAAAAAAATGCTCAAGAGGAGCCAAATTTTTTTTTTTTGTATTGTCTTTGAATGGAATTGTATAGGCTATAGGACTGGCAAAAATAATAATTTAAAAAATATTTCTGAATTCAAAAAATTAAAAACTGGCTGTATTTGGGTGGAATGTATGCCTGTAGTGACATATAAGTGAAATTAGATGAGTTTTACAGTATAATATCTGAGAAATCTGATTTGGCACACAAGGTACCTGAATTGCCAATTTGGAGAAGCCACCTAGACATTCCTCTCTAATTGTGTTCTGATTTACTTGATTGGAATAAACTTTGGCACAGATAATGGTGAGATTCTGTGCTGTAAATTTTTAGAGCTTTCAGACTGCAACTGATTAATTTTACAAGGAATCGAAGTAAAACTTTGTTTGGTGCAAAATGAGGTCTTTGATTTATACTGCGTTCCATCTTCATTTACTCTAAGTGACGTATACACTGATTTTTTACGCCGTGGCAGAAATCCCAACTGGTTTTACCTTTATTATGATACCAAGATTATTCAAATGGATCAAATAGTTGCCGAGATATACTCATTTCATTTTAAGCTTGCCATTTTCGAAAAAGGACTCAGGGCTTAAGGGGTTAAACTCCCATTTTCATCAGTGGTCACCAGGCGTTGTCATATGCACACCGGTTTCCCCAGCTCCTGTGATTCCTGGTCCTTGTCTCTGCGTATGTCAGTATTTCTTATCTCCACCATTTCCCGATTTATAGTATTCTCGTGATTTATAGAATGAGTAATTTCCGAACCTGGTTACGTTGTACTTTGCGGGTTTTTTGTATTTTTGGCATTTCACCTTTTGTGTTTGGTATTTTAGTTCCTTTGTACTTCTGTTTATTTGATACTTTGGGTATTGATTTAGTATTTTGGCTTTTGTTGGGGTTTGTCAGTTTTGAGTGTTCCTTTGTATTGATTCCTATGGTTTATGTATTTCTGTTCTAGGTGTTCTGGCATTGTATTAGTTATTTAAGCATTGTCTGGTTTTGGTTATTAGTTTCCTAGTTCATGTCCATTGGTTTATACTACTCTTTTGATATTAATACTCCTGCTCCACGTTATCATCCTTAAGTGTCCCGTGGCAACTTCAAGGGAAAAAATGCGAATTTGTTTCATCGAGGTGTACCCGAATTGAATTCACTGATTTAATTTCAACCGAAACAAGTGCATCAGCATTTTATGCTTTGTAATAATAGAGTGGGCAAAGAATTAAACTTTTGAGAAAGTGGGAGGAAATTTTAGATGTGAACAGGCAAGTCATGGAATGCTACCCAATGTACGCATTTCTTGTTTACTCATTCTGTGGTATTTTCTCCATGGCCATTTTTTTTTTTTTTTTTTTTTTTATCGTACATACAAAAATTTCAACATTGGTTCCCTTCACTTTTTTGACACACTGACATTTAGTGAGCAGTTTTCAATGTCTTTCAAGGCTGTTTGGGTATTGAAACTACTTTTTACATTCATCATAAGACTCCATTTTGGAGAATAATTTATAGCCTGAATAATATCCCGCAAAAGTGAAATTTACGAGCATGGTATGCAGTCTAACACTGTAGGGATATAATGTGCGGCAACCTGGACTCCAAGGATTCCATCAATATTCGCAGGATTGAAAATTGAACTTGTTCCCTGAACAGATCGAACAAACAGCAGCGGCAGAATATCCCCTCTCTGGTGGCAAGAAATAATACTGAGTTTTATTTACCCATTTCTGTGAGCTGTGACATGAGATGCCTTCACAACTGGTAGATAAATTCTTTAATGTGTTTTCTAGAAGGGGCTTTTCAACTTTTGATGATGTCATTGCATTTTACATGAGGGAGGTCTTAACTGAAACCTATATTCAACATTGCACTTGACAAAAATAGGAATGGTCACAAAGGTACAACTGACAAAGTCTATCCACAGCATTATTTAAATACTTACCAGGAATTATATCTGTCATTATTATTTAATCGAGATTCCTCCTCTGTACATATACATGTAATTACATTCCAAAATAATGATTTCCATGACCAATAGTAAGTCATTGCTGCTATGTAAGCCCTCCATCTTTCATTGCTTTCCACTATTGTTTTTCTTGCATTGTCATCTTGGGTTTGATTCTCTGTCTTATTTTAGTTTTTGCAGTTATATGCTTTTAGCACTTGTGTAGGGCAAATAAAGTGTATTGTTACTCACTAGTTTGAAAACAATGGTTCTACTTGCTGTATAATTAGCAATTACAAGGTTAATTTACTTTAGTATTTTTGAGAATATTCTACCTCTCAATGGCAGACTTAGAACTGAGAGGAGGAATGGGAAAAATAAGGCCATGCTGATCGAATTTAAGTGCATGCAGCTGAGTTGCATTACTCCTGGCATCTTACGCAAACCGATCGAGGTGGACTGGCCATCTGGACATTCTGGTTCAGAGTGGCCGCCCGTCCAATGGCTGTCAGCCTGGGTTATAACATAATATGAGTTGCGAGAACAGGGCATTCAGACTAACTAGGCTCACCATTTTCCTATCACTTAATTGAACCTTACACTTCAGATACTCAAGTACTACAAACCCAATTCCGAAATAGTTGGGACAAAGTGTAAATTGTGAATAAAATCAAAACGCAATGACTTTCAAATCACACCAGCCAGTATTTTATTCACAATAGAACAGAGATAACATAGCAAATGTTGAAACTGAGAAATTTTACAATTTTATCCACAAAATGAGCTCATTTCAAATTTGATGGCTGCTACAGGTCTCAAAAAAGTTGGGACAGGGGCCTGTTTACCATGGTGTAGCGTCCCCTCTTCTTTTTAACACAGAGTGGAGGCATCTGGGCATTGAGGTAACAAGTTTCTTAAGTTTAGCCATTGGAATTTGAACCCACTCTTGTTTAATACAGGCTTCCAGCTGCTGGAGAGTTTTGGGTCTCCTTTAACGGACTTTTTGTTTAATTATGCCCCAAATGTTCTCAATCGGTGAAAGATCAGGACTGCAGGCAGGCCAGTTCAGCGCACGGACTCTTCTACTACGAAGCCATGCTGTTGTAATAGCTGCAGTGGTTTTGCATTGTCCTGCTGAAATACACAAGGCCTTCCTTAGAATAGATGTCGTCTGGAGGGGAGCATATGTTGCTCTAAAACCTTTATATGCCTTTCAGCATTCATGGTGCTTCTTAAAACATGCAAGTGTCCCACACCATATGCACTGATACATCCCCATACCATCAGAGATGCTGGCTTTTGAACTGAACGCTGATAACAGGAGGGGTGGTCCTTCTCCTCTTTAGCTGGGAGAACACAACGCCCATGATTTCCAACAAGAATGTCAAATTTGGACTCGTCTGACCACAGGACACTTTGCCACTTTGCTACAGTTTATTTTAAATGAGCCGTGGCCCACAGAACACGGCGGCGCTTCTGGATCATGCTCAACAGCGGCTTCCTTTTTGCATGATAGAGTTTTAGGTGGCATCTGTGGATGGCACGGCAGACTGTGTTTACAGCCAGTGGTTTCTTGAAGTATTCCTGGGTCCATTTGGTAATGTCAATGACAGAATCATGCTGGTGAGTGATGCAGTGGCATCTGAGGGCCCGAAGATCACAGGCATCCAGTAAAAGTCTTCGGCCTTGTCCCTTACGCACAAAGATTTTTCCAGTTTCTCTGAATCTTTTGACGATGTTATGCACTGTCGATGATGAGACCTACAAAGACTTTGCAATTCGACGTTGAGGAACATTGTTTTTAAAGTATTCCACAATTTTTTTACGCAAGCCTTCACAGGTTGGAGAGCCTCTGGCCATCTTAACTTCTGAGAGACTCAGCCTCTCTAAGACTCCCCTTTTATAGCCAATCATGTTACACACTTGATGCCAGTTAACTTAATTACCTGCTAAATGTTCTTTCAGCTGATTCTCTTATATTTTAATTGCTTTTTCAGCCCTTTTTTGCCTGTGTCCCAACTTTTTTGAGACCTGTTGCAGCCAGAAAATTTGAAATAAGCTCATTTTGTGATTAAAAATGTAAAATGTTTCAGTTACAACATTTGAAATGTTATCTGTGTTCTATTGTAAATAACATATTGGCTCGTGATCTGAAAGTCATTGCATTTTGATTTTATTCACAATTTACACTTCGTCCCAACTATTTCAGAATTGGGGCTGGAGACGGTACCCAGCAATAGAAAACCTGGACTAGAAAACTCCCAGAGATTCTGCCTTTGCGATATGGCCAGGCAAGCTATTCCACACTGCTATAACTCTGCGTGAAAAATATTTCCTAATGTCAGTGCAAAATTTACCCTTGGCTCACTTCCATTTGCAGGGTTGTCGAAAAGAAAAAGAGTAGAAGTCTCCATAGGAATAGTGGCGTCTTGAGTGCCACAGGCATGTATGGAACGCTGGAGACATGAGAGTTTGAGAGGGGAGCTCTCATTGGGGGGGGGGAGGATCTCTGAAAATGTTGCTATTTTAAGATGCTCATGGTGCTCTCTTACACCTTTTTACAGTAAAATATGCACTCGGTCCTGTATCTTTTATTATCATCTGTTCATTGGTCAAATGCTAAAAACAATCAAAGTCATGTTAAAATACTATGATATTGAATGGAAACTAGTTGATGTCCAAAATAATACTAAATGCACAATAAACTTTTGGGAAAGGAGCCTGAACAATTACTGATGTGATAAAGGTTGAAATTACAAAGACATTTCCTCATAGATAAGTTAAGTCCAAACTTTTTGGAGACCAGAATTTCATTTATAGAGTATTATACATGTTTTACCCAGGAGGATATAGCTTAAAGAACTAAGTCAAACTTAAATGCCTATTTAATGAGTTTAAAATGACCTGGCACAGGCTTCAAATATTATCAGCTGAAAGTCCAAGATGACACAGCATACAGCACAATCTACACAATCTACACCTGAAGAAATTGTCAGAGTTCAAGGTGATACAGCTTAAAGCATATGTTGAACAATCCAAACTGAAGCAATATGTCAGGCATACTTCCAAACCACAAGGTGATACAGCTTACAACAGATGTAGCGTAATCCAATCCAGAAGCAGTTTTCAGTCAGATTTCAAAAGGTGTCTTGTGAAACTTTTCATTCTTTATCATTATTAAAAGGACTACAATAGTACAATTCTATTACACACAGATATTGAACAGCTGAATAATACTAACCGTTTAAGTATAGGCCCACATTGATTTATTGAATTGGAATAACTGGCAAATTTAAGAATTTTTGTGCTGTAGATCTCTATATAAATGTAGTAGGCCTTTTGTAATGTCATCTAGCCTCGGCCTCAATTTCACATTACATAAGCACTGTCTAATGTAAAATTTGACCGCAAATCGCAATATGTAATTTAAAAATGCATATACTATTATCATATTATTTAAATTTTTCTTAGCTGAACTTGGCTGTCTATGGCAGTGATTCTCAACCCAGTCCTCAAGGACCCCCTGCCCTGCAGGTTTTTGCTGTCTTTCTATTCTTTCACACCTGATCCATTTAAGGGCTTCATGCTGATTGATTGAAAAAGATCTACCTGAACAGGGTGTGCATGAAGGTGCATTGGGCCTTAAATGGATAAGGTGTGCAAAAGTAAAGCTGCAACAAAAACTTGCTGGACAGGGGGTGTTATGACTTGAAAATCACAACAGAGAACCAGCAATGACAACTCAAACAAATTTATTCTTCACTGATTAGGTCCAAAAATTTCTAGAAATAATCCACTGTGTAATCTTGTAATAACACTCTAATGCCACTATGTAACTCTGATGCAAAAACAAAACCTCTTCAGTTGACCAACATCACAGCATTTATATAGACTAGGAACATTCTGGAAAGATCTACAGGAGTCCTGGGTGATCTGGCCCCCTCCAGGCAAGAAGATGCCAGAAACCTCTAGAAAGCACTAGTCTATTTCATCACAAACAAGTGGTATTGCATCAGATCATGTTTTGCTCCAGACATACCACCAGAGGGTGCTAAAAGATGAACAAAATGTATAAATAACTGACCAGTAAGGCAGCACAAATAGTTTCCAACAAATCTCCATTTATAAATGATATACAGTGCTGTACATAAAATACTCATACATAATAGGGGTCCTTGAGGACTGGGTTGGGAACCACTGGTCTATGGCGTAAGAAACGTTTGATTTTCAACTGTTTCTCGTGAGCAGCCATTATCAATGCCTCTTGCTTCCCTCTCAAACCTAAGTTCCCAATATTGGACACGAACGCATGACATTTGGCATCAAACAGACACAACCCACCAGGATTATTTAGTATCTGAAAAACTTGATAAAGTTTCTATTAAGAGTGTATGGCAGTAGATCGATGGAAGACTTCTCGCTTTTAACAAAGTTTTCAGTGACCAAATGTTGGCGATTAATGGCATCGGATTCTGGTCGACCGCCAGCTTTAAAGCTCCCCTTTCGTCAAAAAAAGTGAAATTCAAATTTGAAGCTACTATGTGAATTTGATATCAAGAAATCTATTTAATGCATGTATTTTCTCATAAAATTTCAGGCTAATGAAATAAAACTACTTTTATAATCTGATTTGGAACGCCCCAAAAAATAGTGCCGCAGGTATGAACAGGATTGCATAATCACTGTGACATCATCGATTGACATTGCTCACACTACTTGCACACATAAAACGGCATTCACGTGCATTGTTGTACTATTGTCTTTTTCATTTCTGCAGTGGTAGCCTCTCAAATTTTGATGCAACATGATTGTTTTTTTGGTGAACGAACTAGCCATGGCCGACTCTGAGGAAGTAGAGTTTTTTTAAAAATTTAATATCAGACCCAGATGGCATTGGTGATTTCTGGTGTGAGTAAAATTAATTTGCTACAGCTACCCCATCACCTCAGTCATGTTCAGCCATTGAATGCTTTCAATACTGTATTCATAAATAAACATTAGTAATATCACAATCATATCTGTCTAGTTACCTGTACAAAGCACAAGTCTCTTTTTTGTAAAGAGACTTTCCAGCAGACTAGGCAACAAAAATATAGATCTCTACCCCAGTAACATCAGACCACAGACATGTTATAAAGGGCTACGGTGACAATAAATCAAACAATCAATTTTGTTTTCATTGCATCGGTATGTAGGTGCAGATGTAGAAGATTGTATGCCACCGCGCAGCTGCAGCGGGCACCGTGAACACGGAGCAGTGTACCACAGCCACCTACCCCGCCCACACCCGGCCAGTGAGCTGGCAACAGCCGGTATGAGCTAAAAACAGCACAAAGCAATCGACTCACCCTGATCTTTTTCCTTTTCTCAGCTGCCCCTTGTACTTGACACCTCTTGGAACTTGGTCCAACAAAATCCCTTTCATGCATTTTGTGTGGCACTGCTCCTGCTTAAGCTTGGAGGTTGATTTAATTCGATATTGGTAGAGGTTGAATATGTTATTCTTTCCTCAATAAATTGTAAATATGTTTGTGCTTGCATTGCGGACAAAGGTCAACATCTGGAGAGATAATATAATACATGGCGTAATTTGAAATCACTTTGTCATCGTAAACTTATGTTTCCGATGTTTGTTTCTGTTATCACGCAACCACCTAGCCAGGTGTCCATGAGCACAGATATTGAATATAAAAATAACAACAACGACGATTTCCAGCAGTGCTAATTGCACAAAAAAAACTGCAAATTATTGTAGTCGAGGTCCGGACCGTCCCGCATAGGATTTCGAAGATTGACCGACATTGGACTAGACGACCAGAACATTGCTAACATTTTCAGAATCTAAAGAATTAGTGATTCGGTGTATATTAGAGAATGGTCTCAACTCTTAAGCAATGCATGGACTTAAACCTGTTATTACGAAGGGATTTTTGGCACTTTGTTGTATCGCTGTAGTATACCATTTTGCAAATATTGGGCAGTGAGCACTGACAACCTGAGCACTGATAGCATTGATTCTAACCCAACAAACTGGCAAACCAGCATTTTAGATCATATTACCTTTCATTACCATTGTCGCATTTCCGCGACAGCACCAATCCCGCATCACTTACCATTGTCGCTATTTTGCGCCTAGAGAAAGTCCCTCACAAAAACTGTCAAAGCTCCGCAACAAAACACCCCTTTGGACGAGTCTGGTATCGCACAACACGTCAGTGATGTCATCAGGCTTCCTGTAGTTCCCAATCCTCCGGTTATGCACAGTTTTATTTTATTTTATACAGGTTATTGCAGGCAGTGCGTGCTGCAGCACGTGTATCTCCGTTTGTACACAAATGCACGTGTATGTCCGTTTGTACAGAAATGCGCGTGTATCTCTGTTTGTACATAAATCCCATAGAGGAGAAATCGTCGTCTTGACTAACCGAAATACGGTTTTTATCCTCATTTTCTGTTTTTACTTTTGGAAAAACTAAGCAAAGATATGTGTCAATGGAAAGGTAAATGTATTTTGAACATGTTTTCTGTACATAAAATTGTCCATTTCTGGCATTTTTAGTTCGAACAAGGGGGTGAAAATCCAAATGCAATATCATGCTGCAATAGCATAAAAATTTACGGTAAGCAAGGGTTGTCTTATTCCCAGTAAGCGGTAGTGAAAGGGTTAATACTTGGCTTGGGATTTTTCTTTGTCCAAAGTGCTGAAGGGCTTTGAAATTTGAAGCTTTTATTGTTTGCTAATAATTATGAAGAAAAAGTTACATTCTGTTTCACTGAAGGGCTTGTGTCATCTGTCTCTTACGTTTATCGGCATGACTGATTTTTAATTAGTATTAGAACATAATTGGAGTTAAATTAGCATAGGAGTGAGTTTCAGTTGTATGAAGAGTCGGAGCTGAGTTGGATTCTTGGTGCATAAAGTGATCCTGACTGAGCAAGTGAGACAGTCTTACAACCTAGACTGTCCTCACTCATGTTCCTGCGCGCTGCTATTCAGCTCCCCTCGGCCTCATCCCCCGCATTTTAAGCGGTACTTTAGCTGCAGGTAGAAAGCAAAATGAATTTATGAGAATGATTGACAAGGTAATTTTTGAATAATGTGTATTACACTTTGTAGTTTGCGGAAAGGGGATCGTCAGGTCATGAGACGGCAGAAATTTTCCGTCCAGCACTCCTAGCATCCTGGACTGAACCCTCAACCGTCAACAATTTCAACCGATGATGTATAAGATCATGTGACCCAATATGCCCGTTTTCTAGAGGTGGGCATAGTGGCTCAAAAAATGATCAATTAAAATTGGAAAATAATGAATAATTGCTAAACACAGTTAATAAGGGATAAATGATTGACCGTATCACAATGAGAAAACATATGTCTTCATAATTAAACAGGTAAAAAGTAGGATGAAAGTCCTTTAATTTGCAAGCTCTCGTAACTAAAAGAGGTAAATGAAGTTTCCAGAATTTTGTCCACCACATTTTGTTTTTGCTTTGTTCAAATGTGAGCAAGCTAACTAGTGAGCCAGCAAGCTATCCAGCCAGCAATATGCCACTGATGTAAAAAAAATGTTGAAATAGATTCTGATTATGTAAATTTGTAACAATTTTTTCATCATATTATTATTACGCTGTGGATAATCTGCATAAATGGATGAGCTGCCCCTAGGAGGAACAAATTTCTTTGATCAGCTGTCAGCACTAGATAAAATCTGTCTAAAGAAATTTGACTTTGAATTAAACTGTCATTTGCAGTCTGTCATGACGTGCGCCATATTTTACAAGGAATAATGTGTTTACCCAAAATACCTTAAAAATTTTGCCTTTTCAGAGCGTGTATATACAGTAGTAACCGGGGTAAGGTATAAACGTGCCGAAATATTTACTGTATGTTATTATTGGGTAACCCAGCTATCTTATTAAGGTTTATCATAACCGGAAAAATGGCTTAATCGGTTAATGTTGCTTACATGAGTTACTGCATTACCAGTGTACTTCAATACCCCCGTCAGAAACCGAAATATTGAGGCCACGAACTTAAACGTTACCACTGAGTTGCCAGCTTAAAGGGACTATGTCAGCCGGGGCGCATGCATGTGATGAAGCAAAAAACTTGAAAACGTTAGACTAACTATTTCAAGTTCATTGGAGATGTAAGGTGTAAGCATTTCAATCTGTTTATATCGCTTTCATCCTTGAGAAGTTTATTGAAATGTTTACCAAAAAACTATCTTTATTGATTGTAGAGCCTATTCGTAGCATCAGTTTGTCATAGTTTGGGTTTTTGTGGCGTTATTATTGCTTTAAATCAGCCTGCGTTGATTATGTCGTCCCATGGCCGCCGTCAAACTGGAAGCGGTCGCAAAAGAATCTATGACAGCTGCATGTCAGACAAAACGTTGCGACGAACAGGTTCTGTGAACATTAAAGACAGTTGCTTGATGAAATTTTCCCCAAACTTCTCAAGGATGCACGTGATGCAAACAAATTGAAACTCCACCACGAATTCACAGGTTTACCTTACCTCACACTTTCAATGTGTTTTCGCCCAAAGAAATATGGATGGATAGTATAATTTATTCTTCGTGGGTTTGGGCAAAGATAAATGCCGTTACTCTAGCAATTTCGCGTTTGCATGCCATCTTCTGTATTTAAAACAGCGACGAAGGTACGCTTTACACACATACTAATAAGCTTGGGGTTTGTATTTCTGCTCCCTTGATATCGCACTGAAAATGTTCATCGACTGGACTCTACTACGCATGTGCCCCAGCTGACATAGTCCCTTTAATGCTGACAGTATTTGCCAGTTTTCTGAAGTGTCTCGGCTATTACTCGCCAGATATCAGCTTTATTCCCTCCGTCATAATATAGTCCCTTGAGGAAATATCAAGAAATCACAATGTTGTTGCCATAGGACAACAAACCTTTCCTCCGTTTCACTGCTCCACCTTGCTATGACTGCATCACTCTTCTTCCTCTAGGCTTTGTTTTCAAATGTGCGCGCTGTGGCTTCATCTCTTCCTGCAGAGCGCTGTCAGCTATGCTCCTATTGGTAGGCGACGCAACCCATCGCGGAAGACAAAGAAAAAAATTAAACATTCTAGACTTTCTGTCGGGACGTTGTGAGGCATCGCAGATGCTACGATGCTTGTCGTCCACTATGGCACGCTACACGGCATAAAACGATCAATCTTTGCCTACGACGACCATTTATCATTTCCAATCCCTCCCGACGCCTACAACTTCCAGATTGGTCTGAAATCGTGTAGTCTGATCCCAGCATAAGACTGAATAGATTAAGATTTTTCAGCCTCTCCTCATAGCTTTTATACCAAGAATTAACTTTGTGGCTGTTCTTCTAACCTTTTCAAAAGCCTTGATGTCTTTCTTGATGTGTGGTCCCCAGAAATGCTCGCAATACTTTAAGTGTGGTCTGACAAATGTATTGAACAAGAGCAGCATAACCTCCTTAGATCTATACTCAACACTTCTGGCTATATATACCGGCATCCTGTTGCTCGTTTTAACTGATACAGCAAAGTGGCTACAACCTGCAAGGTTTGGTCAACGGTCGCTCAATCTTTTTCAAGCAGAGCACTTTGTTGTTTTAAACTTTTCACAAAGTTATCCAGTCAAATGTTTTTTATTTCTGATGTGTAGAACTTTACATTTGGCTATGTTGAATTTCATTTGCCGCGTTTCTCCTCAACTCTAAATTATATCTAAATAACCCCTATATCATTTTAGTAGACGCTAAACTGTTCACCAAACCCTCCAATTTTGTATCATCAGCAAATTTGACTTATTTCATTTCAATGTTCCTGTCAATGTCATCGGTATAGATGAGGAAGAGAAGGGGTCCCAACGCCAATCCTTGAGGGACTCCACTTCCCACAATGCCCAGCTCGGATGAGATCTTTTGCGTTCTGTCCTGTAACCCATTCCAAATCCATTCCAAAATACCTCCTACAATTCATGCAGTCCTTATTTCAAAAATTAGTCTCTTATGTGGCACTGTATCAAATGCTTTCTGAAAATTCAAATATATAATATCATAGAACCTGCTCTGATCATAAGTCATAGTGGCCTCTTCAAAGAATTCCAAATGGGTTGTCATGCACGACCTTCCCTTTCAGAGACCATGTTTGCTATCCTTTAGGATGTAATTACCCTCAAGAAATACAATTCCAACTTGCCTTTTCTGATAGATTTCAGTGTTTTACATGCAATGCAAATTAAACTAACAAGCCTGTAGTTTCCTGTCTCATTATTGTCCCTTTTCTAATATATGAGTTTTATATTGCCCTGCTTCCAATCATTTGGCATTCTCCAGTTCCCAATAACTGCCTAAAAATAACTGACAGTGGTTTAGAGATAATCTCACTTACTTCACTAATTTGTCTAATACTTCTTTATTCCCTGTCTCAATTTCTGATAAAAAATTTTGAGCATTTGAAATACCCTCTCACAAATTAGAAATCTGCTCCTTGGTAAAACACTCCACGAAGTACCTATTTAAAGCATCAGCAATATCCTTATTCTCATACCGCACTGATGCGTCTTTGTTCTTGATACTCTTGACCTCCTCCAAAAGTTTCCTCTTTCTACTAGAATACTGAAAAAAAATTCTTAGGACTAGTCTCCACATCTCCCACAATTTGCCTTACATTGAAGCTTCTATACCTTTCCTCAGTTCTTTTTTGACCTTAGCATGCATTCTTAAATATTCAGTCATAGTATTCTCATTATAGTCCCTCTGAAACTGGTAGTCGGTAGCACACTCTTATGTTTAGACCCGTCTGATGTTCCCCTATGAGCCTAACCCAAATTTCAAGACATGATCAATATCATGAATTTTCTGCTCATTAAGATTTTCATTGACATAGTGCTACTCCCCCTCCTCTCCTATTGGATCTATCCTTTCTTATGAGCTTGTAACCTTTTATCCCGAATTCATCCCCATCCTCTTCACCAAGCCACGTCTCTGTAATCCAAACTATGTGAAAGCCCCCGCAAATCATAATGGCCTTAATTCCGAGAATTTATTTTTTATTCATCTAGCTTTTAAATGAAAACATTTCAGACTGTAAGTTCTGCAGCTCCCCTCCTGTTTACCAGCAGTCTGCTACTCCAAACCACTCACTTAGCTTTTTTGCTTTAAAAAGGTATCCTTACTAGTGCATTTAGCCATATTCACTTCCATCAGGGCAGTCTGCATCTCCCCATTCTTATCACTCTCAAATCTCCCAGCCCCCCAAGTTCCTCATTTAAATAAGCAAGCTTGTGCTACCCTAAACATACACTGGCCCAATGCAAAGGTAACCCTCCGGTTCTTTGGTAGACCATCAGGCTTGTACAGGTCACCCCTATCCCAAAAGAAGTTCCACTGCCCCATAAACCAGTACCCCTCTTTCCCACACCAAGTTTGTTGCCACATGTTGAACCTCCAAATAAATTCTGCTTCTTTCCGTTTACACGTGGTACTGGTAGAATCCCAGAGAACACTACTGGGGAGGGCCTGCTGATTCCACAAATTTGTCTTGCAGAACCTCAAACCTACCCTTGATTATTTTTGGTTTGCCATAGCCATGATGATCACTGAGCTTGTTTGCCACGTTACTTAGTATGAGTAACCGTTAGCCTTTGCTAATAATACTGTACATGGTGACATTTTGCTCAATGTGACGATGTTTTAAAATTCATACCGCATTCAACGAAAATGAATGCCAAGATTTTTGTTCGTTTAAAATTATAGCAGCTCCAGGACTTCGGTGAATCCCTTGCTACATTCGTTGTACAGATTTTGTTCAATCAAAAGTAGCATATTTCTAGCTTTTTTCTGATAGTGGAATGTCTGTTTTGTTAGAGTAACATATATTTCAGATATTACTGTGTTCGTGAGTTATAGTCGCTTCTTATAGGTTGTGAAAAGCGTTTATACAAGCTTGCGTTTTGCTTGGATGATCGGAAGTGTAAATAGCAAGCTTTCCATTGCAGGGTGAACGTTCTAACTGCAAAATAAGCAGTTCCTTTAATAAGTATGTGTGTTAGCTGGTGCAGTTTTGCTCATGTTCTTTGGTTTGGAGAGGCTACTGGTGACTATTGATGTCCATTCATGCCAATATTGATAAATTCATGCCAGAATTCCACCAGAAAATCATTGGAACTCCCAGCCATTTTTCAATTCTCAGTATTTTTTTCATAATTTGAGTGCTGAATTTTCATGAAGATTTTTTGTGTTTGTGGCCCTTTCTCAGAACTACATAGTAAAATTATTAAAAGAAACGGAAATACGATGTAACTCTCAATGCTACAAGTGTCTTGTTTCATTTTAGCCACTTTCTCCCTCTCTGTGGAGCTCAAATCTTTAATTATAAAGCCTTAAATAGGATAATGCATAAATAGTAATATTTTGCTTCTGCGCAAAGGGGTTAAGTGCCGAGAATTTTCTTCGCAGTCTTAGAACTGTGCAACTTTTGAGAGGGAAAGTAAATTAACATGGCTGCAGCGTTCCTAATAAATTTTATCCTTCTTTTTCTTGGTAAACAAAAACAGATTTTGAATGGTTGAAACCTAGTATCTTAACACAAACCAGAGAAACCAGAAACTATTAAATTTCCCCGTGTCCAATTGTTCTGTTGCTGTCAGAGAGAGCCTGTGACATTTTGGTAAACACCGGGGCTCTTTACTGTGCACTCTGTGCTCAGTGTCTATTCCCAAGACATCAGATAAGCAATTTGAATGATTTATATATTTTCTTACAACGCAAAAAATGTTCTTTTAATTAACTGATATTCTCAGCTTAACCACTCTCATTGATTAACACATTGATTCATAATTCATGAATAACTCTTGAATTCAAGTTACCAATGACAGATATTTGTAACCTCACCTTATACAAAAATAATTGTTTGGCTACTCAGTGGATAAAACTGTTGGGGAAAGTTTATATTAAATAAAAAAGCTGTATTCCTGCTTCTAACTTACAAACTTTGACCACTGGTTATCATTACACAGAAATAGATAGCTGATAGACATTCAAGCCTGCACACCATTTACAGCCCTGCATGAGCCAGTCTTCCTGTAAGAGATCCGTATGCAAGTTGCAGGTAAGAGTTTAAGTTACTGAAACATGTTCACTGCTTGAACCAATAATAATAACAATTTCTGCTCTGAGAACATGTTTCAGTAACCAAAACCCCTATTACCACTCGCCGATGTCACGCAGACAGTAGACAGATTTCAAGCTGGCTAAATTCCAGGTTGTGCCGGGGAGCCATGCAATGAGCTACAGCCAGTGAGAGTAAAAATGAGCTGGGGGAGGGGAGGGGTTGAGAATTAACTACAGAAGATCACCAGAGCAGGAGCCAGACAAAACCAGCCTTTCTCCTCTCACCCTATCCACTCCCCTTCTATGCGCATTCATGCAGAGGGTTCATCAAATTAAGTCTCAATTGAAACCAATAAGTGCGGAATGGAAGTGAATTGAAAACCATCCGCAATGGTAAAAATACAGTTAACTGCTGGCCAGTCCACAGCAGTACATTGCTTAGCTTCCGTGCCGTTATCCCCACCTGCTTGTCTGAACTTCGGGCGTTCTGATCACCAGACACAGGTAATACACTTAGCATGGATAAGTACCTAATACAATCTCATTTAAAAAATCCAAACTGGCGGCCAGGTTGGCTCACTTTGTTAAAGCGGAGCATTGTAGCGCAGTTGTAACCCCCCCGTCCGGAGACAAATCCGAGCTGTGCCAGTGCTGGCTGTGGTCGGTAGCCTTTTCAGAGCAGTGCACAATTGGCTTTGTGCTGCCGAGATAAAGGAGGGACACTGCGGGCTCTGAATTCGTAGACCAGGCGCAGGCGCGGCGAATGGGGGGAGCGCCGCGCCAACGGGGTGTGTCCAGGCGTATGTTGCAATTTCGTGCTCGGTGCAGCCTGGCACAAGTACTCCTCTGTCCCGCCTCTGTCCCTCCTACCGGCGCAAGTGGCAAAGAGGGATGAGAGAAACCTTGAGTGGGTTTAACACAGCCGAGTCAAATCTTCACCAATCAAATGAGCTCCTCTCCTCACCTTTAAAATTGGAATATAGAAGCCCCTGTCCTATATCTGCATGATGCGTGAATGTTGCATTTTACTTTGCTGCTTTAGGCATGTTTTCTGCACTGCTTACGTCTATATTAAGCATTACGAATATGAGTTAGCTGGCTAGCTAGGGCATTCACGAATTATTATCATTAGCGAACTTGAATGGAATTTCAAAACGGAACTACGTCAGATCATTCAAAGCTATGAAGTTGGAATGAAATACGATGGTTGCTCATTTATTTCTTCTCCCTGCATCATTGGGAAGACAAAGGATGGATAGCGTGTTCCTATTATTACACCCTGTTGCTGCTTAAAATTTTGGGATTAACATGCATGGACAACAATGCAAGATACGTTACACATTTATTTTTAATATGTGATCTAACTCAGTACGAGATCATAGCAATCAGGCTGTATTCCTTTCCCCCACTAAAAACGATAAAACCTAAGTGAAAATAATAGTAGTATTAAGCTGCTAGCACATTGGATGCGAAACAAATTTTTTGCACAACAGATTGCGTACGCGCGTGTATTCGCAACTTTGCATTGACTTTGCCTGTAATCAGTCGTGTGAAAAATTAGTTTCGCGTCCAGTGTGCAAGCGGCTGTACTGAGCATAGAATGCAAGCATTATATATATATATGTATACGCACTGCCTGATGCTGAGGCAGTTTGTGGTTGACTGAGAAAGATGTGAAGTCGTTAGTTTGCATCACAGATTCAGCTGCGTTGATTAAGCCAGGTCGAGTTTCCATTACGCGTGCCAACCGCCTTTAATCTGACATCAGAACAATCGATATAGATACTATAATTTATGTCCTGATTCAGATAGTAACATTAAATTGTGGTTGATGTAATCATTCATTGCATTGAAATGTGCCTGACGTTCTGGAAACCTGCCTGTGAGGTTTCGGTGACGTGTGCGCACTGTGTGCCGGTTATGGCGTTAAATTAGTCTCAAAACTCGAGCGCATGAAAACCGAGAGAGCGCGTGAAAACTGTGGGTGTACGACCCTCAGTATCCGCTCTCAACTTCAAAATGCGCTCACAATATCAAAAAATGCTCACAATATCAATAAATGCTCGCAATCTCACCACACGCGTGATTTCAACACGCGCTCACAATGTCAAAAAATGCTCGCAATCTCAATGCTCGCAATGTCAATAAATGCTCGCAGTCTCACCACGCGTAATTTCAACACGCTCACAATGTCAAAAAATGCTCGCAATCTCACCACGCTCGCAATGTCAATAAATGCTCGCAATCTCACCGCGCTCACAATGTCAAAAAATGCTCGCAATCTCAATAAATGCTCGCAATCTCACCACGCTCGCAATGTCAATAAATGCTCGCAATCTCACCGCGCTCACAATGTCAAAAAATGCTCGCAATATCAGTAGACGCACGCTTGCCGATTTGACTTTTGAGACTTTGGAGGCGGGACTTACAATGCTAACCATGAGCTTTGATTGGATGTTTGATTCTATAACTGGTTTTCAACGGCCGTAAACTACAGAATAAGAAAGAAATCAAAGAGGTCAACCATCATGTCGGAGGAAGGAAGTTTTTCACAAAATTAAATCTTTCATTGATTCCATTTTAATATTGTTTGAAGGTATTGGTTTCACTTGCTATACGTAGCTAAGATTATAGCTAGCTAAAAATTTCACGTTCAAGCTGGCCAACGTCAGCGCCCACGTGAATAATTGTACTTAGCTAGCCTATTTTAGCATCAGTTTACCCATGGCTATACCATTTACATAGCAATGCTACGTTCCCGAGTTTTTCTTAATTATCGATTCCTTCAAACAATATTTCTTTTCTGATGCTGAAGACCCGGCTGAGTGTTAAGATCTTCAGTTCGTTCATTATTTGTGCTGAAAACGTGGAAGTGATTTAATGCAAATGGTGAAGGACTAAGGGTAGGTTTCTTGACAAGCGAACCTAATACCGTGGCAGCGTATTAATATTTGCAAGAATTCCATTATGAGCTCTTGGCGCGCTAGGTTTCGATAGGATGATATGGTTCGGAAATATTCACCACATTCAGGCTAATGCTTTCAACGTTTCTCTGCCTTTAATTACAACTCGATGCCGTTTGAGCAAATGAGTAATAGACGCGTTATTACTGCTGCTGTACACAACTACAATGCTAACTGTTCAGTAAATTTATACTGTTTATGTACTGCGCTTATATATATTTTAAATAGCCTTTGGCCCCTTACACTTCCACTGCTCTCATCGCAAACTGGCATCTATTTACGCCTAAAACATTTAAATTAGGCCTATTTTATTTATTTGTTACATTGTATTAGTCTACAGCAGCAGTACCTATAACCCACTTGCTCAAACGACATCGAGTAGTAATTAAAGGCCAAGAAACGTTGAAAGCATTAACCTGAATATAGCGAATATTTCCGAACCATATGTGACAGTCCACAGGAAAAGGGTGTAGGCCTATAAAGGGATTTTTTTTACGTTTTTTAGAAAAAAACTGTTTTTCTATGTTTAGTACATGGTATGAGATCATCAGATGCACTTAACTCAATTTGACCAAAATATCCCTTATACACCCTTTTCCTGTGGACTGTCACATATCATCCCAACAAAGCAATGCACAATGGCGACACCATAGTGTGCCAATAGCTCATAATAGAATATTGCAAATATTAAAAAGCGGCTATGTCGTGGCTTTTTGCTTCGTCTGGTCAAGAAAACTGCCTTCCCTTCCTTCGTCACTCGCCACTTCTTCGCTTTTCTGCTCAAGTACGAACTGAAAACTTTATTCTCGGCCGGTGTTCTGACCATTTGTGCTACCTCAACTAAAAAATACGACCATAGCGCACCACGATCGGACAGTCTTTGTTTTCGCCTTAATATTGCTCTATGAATCAGCCCACAGTTGCAAAATAATTTTTGTTAACTTCTTATAACATTCGCTCATGTTTTAATGAGCTGGATACGTTCGTTCAAAGATAAAATGCTGCATGCCTAATTCCTGCATTTTCAGGAAACGTTAGTGTGTACATGCACGTATCCAAATGTTTACAGGTAGGAAGGCGCTCTGAAAAAAAAAAAAATTTAAAGATATAGCTATAGAGATATTTATGATGTCAGTGAAGAAACAGCCCGAGATTTTGGGTCTGTATATGTGCTGAACCGCTAAGCAGCATCTCTATTTGTCTATAGATGGGTAGCACAAATCGGCAGATTACCGGGTCTTCAGCGTCAGAGAAGAATATTGCTTGAAGAACCTGATGAATAAGAACAACTCAGGAAAATTATATTGCTACGTAAATGGCCTAAGTGAGCTAAGTGTCCGTCTACCGGAAATTTGGCGCTAAAATAGCATCGTAAAATAATTGATGTTGGGACTGATGTAAGCGAGCTTTTCTAACAGAAAATATTTAGCTAGCCATGATACAACATCATCGTAGCTACGCACAGTGAATGAAACCAATACCTTCAAACAATATTAAAATGAGATCAATGAAAGATTTCGTTTTGTGAAAAACTTTCTTGCTCCAACATAATGATAGTTGTCGTCTTTGATTTCATATTCTGTAGTTTACGGCAGTTGAAAACCAGTTATAAAATCAAACATCCAATCAGAACTCATGGTTAGCATTGAAAGTCCGCCTCCAAAGTCTCTAAAGTCAAATCGGCAAGCGGCGTATACTGATATTGCGAGCATATTTTGACATTGAGAGCGCGGTGAGATTAAGAGCATTTATTGACATTATGAAGCGTGGTGAAATTGCGAGCATTTATTGAGATTGCGAGCATTTTTTGACATTGTGAGCGTGGTGAGATTGCGAGCATTTATTGACATTGTGAGCGCGTGTTGAAATTACGAGCGTGGTGAGACTGCGAGCATTTATTGACATTGCGAGCATTGAGATTGCGAGCATTTTTTGACATTGTGAGCGCGTGTTGAAATCACGCGTGTGGTGAGATTGCGAGCATTTATTGATATTGTAAGAGCATGTTGAAATTGCGAGCGCCGTGAGATTGCGAGCATTTATTGATATTGTGAGCGCATTTTGAAGTTGAGAGCGGATACTGAGGGTCGTACACCCACGGTTTTCACGCGCTCTCTCGGTTTTCATGCGCTTGAATTTTGAGACTAATTTAACGCCATAGCCGGTCAGCCAAATTTCCACCGCACAGAAAGTAAACCAGCTTGGAGCTGGCGAGCTCTCTGCGCAATTTCGGTGGAGCCTTTTGCCACGAAATTGTCATTGCGTCATGATGAATATGTGGCACCTCCCCCTACTACACCACCACACCCATCTCGGCGCACGTCCGTCTACCAAATTGCCAAAGTGGCTGCGCACGGTGTTGCACTGCCCGAAATTACCACTGTGCAGGCTGCACCGGACGAAATTACCACTGCGGGGGCTACGCCAAGCTGCGCCACCCTGCGCTGCGCCAAGAAATTAGAGCCCTGCATGTCGGGGTTAGCATTGTTTGTTGCTCAAGTACCTCCTGCTGGCCAGCCGGGCACTCCTCCGCAGAAGTCTTAGCAAGCATATTTGGGTTTCTTTTGCTTTCATTCTGAGCTTGCAAACTTTCAAGCTATGAGTGCAAAGAGGCGGCACATGGTAGCCACCTGTTTCATAGGACAGCCACAAACTGTTTGCGCTCTCCCGAGGTGGCAGCATGAGTCGCCTACGAACATGCTTGTGTACATAGTTTGCCAATTGGACATTTGCAGATTTAGGTGGGATTGGAGATGCCAAGTTAAAAAAAATAAAAAACCAACTAACCCTTTAAAGTGCTAGCTTGTCAAATATAATGCTAGCTAGTTTCTACATACGTATTTTTTTGTGAAAAACAGTGGATAATGATAGCGACAAATCATGGAAGCGGCTAAATTTTAGCTTATCACTATAAATGTGAGTTGATGTAATTGAGGCTTAATGACATTTCATAATTTGGGATATTTTGTGTTTTGCTACTCTGAGGACAACCTGTGGCATTGCGCTGATATAGCCAGTCTTGGGAAGCTACATCATACAATCCACTATCCAGAGTACTTTATTTAGTTTCCTAAGAAGCAGAGTTTATAAGTATCTCCGCCACTGAACATAATTAATGGGACTTAACAGTTACCTCGCAAAGAAGTGATGACAAGGTTGATTTCCATACTTCATGATCAACTTTTTCAGCCGTATTTTAATTCGTTCTGGATCAGCAGGAAACCTGTACATTTTGTGGCCTTCCTCTGACCTATTGCTGTACCCATAGTCTAAGCAACCCAATTTTGATGATGGAGTGGCCAGCTCAATCCCCCAACCTCAATCCCATTGAAAACTTGTGGGGTGACATTAAAAATGCATTTTCTGAAGCAAAACCCAAAAAATTCACAGGATCAGTGGAACGTAGTTTGTGCATCCTGAGCTGAAATAGTGCCCGAAGTTGGTTGACTTGATGCAACGCAGATGCACAGCAGTTACAAAAAACAATGTTTATGCAACTAAATATTAGTTCAGTAATTTAAAGTGAAGTTAAATCTTGAATTAAATTTAGTGTTTGAGTTTGAAGAGAAAATTGTCGACACTGCTATTTCTTTGAACAGCTTAATATTCCTTTTTTTCTGCTTCCTGTAAAAGAATAACACAGACTTGATCAAATTTGTAAATGCTTTGCTTTGGAACTGAATATGTAATGTTTCCACTGCATTTGAAATATGGAACTGAAGGTTAAAAAAAAAAAAAATTGCGCTTTATTCACATTTTTAAACATACTGCCATTTTTGAACACTACTCTGCATTGGGATCTGTCCAAACCCTAAACAGTAGAATTACCAATGTGGGTGCTAATTTTCCTGGCTTTACTTGCATGGTTTACCATTCAATGATATTCTCTTACTTCCAGTGTATGAGAACAAGGGGGGAGCTATTGACGTATCAACTGGCCTCTACTGCATCTGACTCCTTAGTTTGGTACATCAGGATTCTCTGATAATGTTACAGTTGGTAAAAAATAAAAAAAAAGAACTCCAACTTAGCATCAAGGGAGACAGTAACAGATGTACCTAGGCCAGAGGTGTAAAATCCAGGGGTCAGAAAGTAAAACTTCTGCCGAGTTTTTCTCCCTCCCACAGAATGAGCTGATCACTCATATTGGCTCCATCTCCTGTCCGAAGTAAATCCAGGTGGTTGGAATAAAGTTCTGGGGAGGATTTTTACTTTCTGAACCCATACTTTACACCTCTGACCTAGGCTATAGGTGGGCTCCCTTGGGCCTTCAACAAGCATAGATGGAGCAGGTCAGGATCCTGTTGTTATCTGTCGGCTTACAGGCTAGGGGGATGGTTCTCATTGCCAGCAGGTATTGGCCCTTGATACCCGCTCTTTTCTCATTGTGTGTCCAGTTGCTTGTACAGCAAAAACGTTGGTTTCTCAAAGCACTTAACAACAGCCAATTCCAAATAATGGCACCACCCACCATTGTTTTTTTGGCTCACTAGACAGTGGGCCAGGAGGTTGTTGGCAGTGGCTACTGTACACGAGGCTCCCCTGAGCACATATTAGCATTTCTCAGTAATTGTCCTTTTCACCACCAGCAGCTTGAGCTTAAGTGAGCAGTGATTTTGATCATTTTGCAAAGCGTTGATGGAGGCTGTGGGCTGCTTAAGCAATCACCACTCCAAGATGATCCATAATAGGATCTGCGCATATTCTTAAATTCAAATTGAAATCATCATATGAAAAAAGCAGAACGCTTTCTGTCCTGGCCCTGCTATCATGGCACTAATCCCAGTGTTGCAACCTTAAAATGACACTCATGCATTTGCAAATTCCTACACAGGCTTTATGACTACTTATTTGGGCTTGAAACGGTATTATTAACCGCCACCAATCAGCAAAATAAACAGAATTTGGAATCTTATTTCAATATATCGGATGTTCTTGAGATGCTTGCGATGACCTTGATGCTACTTCGATATCAATTAGAAATTGCTACCATCAGCCCCTCAGAAAAGAGTGTACAGCCAAGCCTTGGACAATGCATACTGCACTCTTAAGCACCCATGGAAATACAAGCATCCATTTCTTTTTAAACTGGGATCCCACAGCTTGAAAGTATTTGAATTCCAGTTGGTGTTATGTATTCTTGTCAATGTTCCTCCATTCTGCATGTATACATATAGTTGCAATCAAAATTATTCAACCTTCATTGCTAATTAGGTTTACTGGCAAAATTTACAAACTTTCAGCTGTTTGCAATGAACAAATCAAACCAGAACCATTTAAATGGCTCAACACAACAAATATTACAAGTGGCTTCTCCAAATTCAACACAAAATGGCACTTTTAATGACTACTGCAGGCTCAAAATTATTCAATCCCTTCATGACAAGCAACTTAAATACTTAGGGGTCTAAATTCGTAGACCAGGCGCAGGTGCGGCGAATGGGGGGAGCGCCGCGCCAACGGGGTGTGTCCAGGCGTACGTTGCAATTTCGTGCCCGGCGTAGCCTGGTGCAAGTACTCCTCTGGCCCGCCTCTGTCCCTCCTGCCGGCGCAAGTGGGAAAGAGGGAGGAGAGATGGCGTGTTTGGGTATAACACAGCCGGGTCAAATCTTCACCAATCAAATGAGCTCCTCTCCTCACCTTTAATGTGTTGGAATATAGAAGCCTCTGTCCTATATCTGCATGATGCGTTAATGTTGCATTTTACTTTGCTGCTTTAGGCATGTTTTCTGCACCGCTTACGTCTATATTAAGCATTACGAATATGAGTTAGCTGGCGAGGTAGGGCATTCGCGAATTATTACCATTAGAGAACTTGAATGGAATTTCAAAACGAAACTACGTCAGATCGTTCAAACTTATGAAGCTGGAATGAAATACGACGGTTGCTCATTTATTTCTTCTGCCTGCATCATTGGGAAGAGAAACGATGGATAGCGTGTTCCTATTATTACACCCTGTTGCTGCTTAAAATTTTGGGATTAACATGCATGGACAACAATGCAAGATACGCTACACATTTATTTTCAATATGTGATCTTAACTCAGTATGAGATCATAGCAATCAGGCTGTATTCCCTTCCCCCACTAAAAACGATAAAACCTAAGTGACAATAATAGTATTAAGCCGCTTGCACACTGGACGCGAAACAAATTTTTCGCACGACAGATTACATTCAAAGTCAATGCCAGCCTTTGCATTGACTTTGAATGTAATCAGTCGTGTGAAATATTCGTTTTGCGTCCAGTGTGAAAGCAGCTGAAGGGCACATACCCACATAGCCTACACACGCACTCGCGCCCACATATACATCTCTCTCTCTCTCTCTCTCTTTGATCTGACATAAGGGCAATCGATATAGATACTATAATTTATGTGCTGATTCAGATAGTTACATTAAATAGTGGTTGCTGTAATTATTTATTGCATTGAAATGTGCCTGACATTCTGGAAACCTGCCTGTGAGGTTTTGGTGACGTGTCTTTACTGTGTGCCGGTCAGCCAAATTTCCACTGCACAGAAAGTAAACCAGGTTGGAGCTGGCGAGCTTTCTGCGCAACTTCAGCGGAGGCTTTTGCTACAAAATTGTCACTGCGTCTTGATGAATATGTGACACCTCCCCCTACTACGCCGCCACACCCATCTGGGCGCACGTCTGTCTACCAAGTTGCCAAAGTGGCTGCGCACGGTCTTGCATGGCACAAAATTACCACTGCGCAGGCTGCACCGGACGAAATTACCACTGCATGGGCTGCGCCACGCTACGCCACGCTGCGCCACCCTGCGCTGCACCAAGAAATTAGAGCCCTCAGTAGAAAACCCTTTTGCCGCTATGACCTGCTGGAAATGTGATGCATAGGCATATGTCAGCTTTTGGCAGCATTCCCAAGGAATCCTCATGGACAATGTCCTCCAGTTCACCAATATTCTAGGGTTTCAATGCTGTAACTGTGTTCCTCAAATCCTACCAGAGATTTTTTATGGGGTTCAAGTGAGGCGGCTGTGATGGGCACTCTAGAATCTTCCCAGACTTCTTCTGAAACCAAGCCTTGGTGGATGTTGAGGTATGCTTAGGATCATTGTCCTTTTGAAAGGCCCAATGATGCCCAAGCATCAGCTTCCTCACAGACAGCATGACATTTCCTCCTTGGATATCCTGGTACATGACTGAATCCATCTTGCCCTCCACACTTTGCAGAAGCCCCCACAATTCTTCATTCTAGGCAGGGTGTACTTTTCAGCATATGCTTCTTTATTCCTCCTGCAGACATACCATTGATTCGTAAGCTCGAAACATTCGTTTTTTTTTCATCCCTCCACAGAACAATATCTCCAAAGTTCTGTGGCTTATTTATATGGTTTTGAGCATATTGGAGCTTGTGCTTTTGGATCAGTTGTGGTGTATGTCTTGGAGACCTTCAACGTTTAGAATGCGCCCTACTGTACAAACTGAAACCTCAGTGCCTCCTGCCTCCAAGTCTTGCTGCGAGTCTCCTGCAGTCACTCGAGGGTTTTTGACCACCCGTCTCCTCAGGAATCTGGTGACAGCCATTGATAGCTTCCTCTTTCTGCCACATCCTGGAACTGTAGCCACTCTTCCTTTAACTCTGACCTTGCAAACTATGCGTCCAACTGTATCTCTATGAACATCCAGTGCCTGTGCTACCTTTTTGTATCCTTTTCCTTGTTTGTCCCAGGCAATGATCTCCTCTACTAGCTTTTTGGACAATTCTTTCAATTATTTTGACAGCCATATTTCTAATATGCAATCAAATGTCACTGTCAACAAACCCCAAGCGAGTGCAAGTATTTGATGTATTCTATCTCAAGCAAACCTGATGCAACTAATTAAGCTCTTGATTAGCTGCATTAGGTGTGCTTGAGACAACACCTGATCTGCAAATATGCTCTTATGAGGGATTCTATTCGGGGGGTTGAATAATTTTGAGACTACAGCAGTCATTAAAAATGGAATTTTGTGTTAAATTTGGAGAAACCACTTGTAGTTGTGTTGAGCTATTTAAAATGTTCTTGTTTAATCTGTTTATCACAAAAAGCTGAAAGTTTGTAAATTTGGCTATTAAACCAATTTGCAATGGCGGTTGAATAATTTCGATTGCAACTATACATTATCCTACACACAAAGATACCTATATCTTGCCTAAATCCTCCTTAAGTGACATTGGGCATGTAGACATATTTCTTCAGCAGTGATCAGTGGCTGAAAAACAGAAAGCACAGTGACCCTTATGAAGAAAAGGTGATTCTTTTAAATTCCTGAAAGACTTATTTGTCTAGAACAGTGATACATGCAGGCCATTTTGTCCTGTATGAGCACTAAATGAAAGATGGCTTCTCTCCTGGTGCAGTACTTAGCTCTCTTTAAGTTAAATGGTGATTATTACAAGCAATTTGGCTTATCTACCTCTGCCTGTTCAGGGGTTGATGAAAATTACAGAGGTACAGAGAGGTCGATGGTGGTCTCCTCTTGTGACAGACAAAGAGGTGTTGAGGGAGAAGGGGAGTGGGGGGGGTCATCCTGCCTGGTTTCAGTCACAACCCCTGAAAATCCTCTTTTGTGTGCATTCATCTATAACTGGATTTACCTTTTCGGTCAATCCCCAGAGAAATACCTCACATCTCATCCCCTCTCCTGCTCATAATCAAATAATTTATTTTTTCGCTCACCATCCCTCTTCCTATATTGCTGTCTCTCAAATTCCTTTTTTTTAGATTGTGGCCATGCCTTGATAAGATCACACGGCACGCCAGGAGAAAAAGAAACATTACTTTTTATTCATCCTTTGTATTTTCTCACACCAGAGAAAGAAAAATCAGGGTATTTTCTATATTACAGGAGAAAAAGTGTAAAGATGAAATTCAGTCTATTTGCAGGATGCCGATGACAAAATTATTCAAGTCTCATAGTGTACTGTAGAGAAAAGAAAAACTAGAGCGCTTTATATTACGACTTGGGGCGTACAACTGTACGTGTACTCAGACAGGTCTTCACATTGTGTGTACATACACACACATTACACAGTCCTGAGATGCAAATGTTATGAGAACTCCATGGGTTGATGCCATGTAATAATTTCATTTAAATGCAATTTGTGCAGAGCACACAGACTGCGTATGATGGACAACGATACACACACAGTCTGTGGCAGAGTTTTGTACAACAGAAGGCAGTGGGAAGCCCAATGCACAAATACCCAGTGAAACCACGGAAACTGGTTCACCGACTGATTGCAAAGGGAACTGCAGTACAAACAGTTTAGGGGGAACTGCAGTATAGGCCCTCTGCACACACTGTTGGTGGCAGGAGGACAGCCTTCACATCCAAATTGAAAGGGGGAACCACTCCTCATTTACAGTATCAGCAGCAGGTCATTTTAGGCCTTTCACTGCCCAGAACCTTGCTGTGTCTCACTGAACCCCGGGCTGTAGCTGGAATTTACAGAATGCCTAAAAGCCAGTAGAGGTGATTACAGACTTAGAAAACAGGTTGACACAAGCTGTGTACACCTGGTTTCCTGTGCGCTCTGCAACTGGGCCATGCCAAAGGCGGTCTAATCTATTACACATTTCAATTAACATTTCATGTTGAGGAGGAGGGATCAATTAATCTTATTTTCAGGTTTTCAATGTGCAAGATAAGTGCACCTGCAGAATGTTGAACTATCTCACAACCCCATTTCCAAAAAAGTTGAAACGCTGTGTAAACTGTAAATGAAAGAAGAATGCAAAGATTTACAAATTATTTGAACTTTATATTTATTTGAAAATAGCACAAAGACAATATATCAGATGTCGAAACGGAGATATTTTATTGTTTTTTTGGAAAATCTGCGCTCATTTTGAATTTGATGCCAGCAACATGTTTTTAATAAGTTGGCGCAGGGGCATGTTTACCACTGTGTTGCATCATATCTTCTTCAGTCATCACTCGGTAAGTGTTTGGGATCTCAGGAGACCAACTGCTGCAGTTTTGAAAGCAAAATGTTTTCCCATTCTTGCTTTATGTAGGATTCCAACTGCTCAATACTTTGCAGCCTCTTTTGTCGTATTTTTGTTTCATAATGCGCCAGATATTGTCCATGGGCGACAGGTCTGGACTGCTGGCAGACCACTTTAGCACCCAGACTCTTTTACTACAGAGCCATGTTGTTGTAATACGTGCAGAGTATGGTGTTTAGCGTGGTGTTGCTGAAATGAGCAAGGCCTTCCTTTAAAAAGGGCATCTGGATGGCGGTAAATGTTCCACCAAAACCTCGTTCACCATTAATGATGTCTTCATGGATGCGCAAGTCACCTATGCCATGTGTATTATTGCACCCCCATACTACCATGGGTGCCGGCTTTCGAATTGTTTGCTGGTAATAAGCCAGATGGTCGCCCTTCCTCTCCAGACCAGAGGATGTGGTATCCATGATTTCAAAAATGAAATTCACAGTTTGATTAGTCAAACCACAGGGCAGTTTTCCACTTCACCTCAGTACATTTTGAATAAGCTTGGGCCCAGAGAAGAAGGCAGTTTTTCTGGATCTTGTTTAATCTCTATATGGCAGTTTAACTTGCATTAGTAGATGCAGTGACAAACTATGTTTATTCACAGTGGTGTACAAAAGTCTTCCTGAGTCCATGCAGTGATTTCCACTACAGAATCCTGTCTATTATTAATGGAGTGCCACCTGAGGACCTCAAAATCACAGCCATTCAAAATTGGATTCTGATCTTGACCCATGCGTGCAGATATTTTTCTGGATTCTCTGAATCTTTTAATGATATTATGTACCATAGAGGATTACCAATGAGCACGAAAGCTTGCACAAACAGTTTCCACACCCTGGAAGAAGCAAGTATAACTCACAAACACAGTAATATCTGTAATATACCTTGTTTATACAAAATAGACATTCCACTATCAGGAAAAAGTAAGCAATATGCTACCCAAGATTGAACAGAATCGGTGCAACAAACGTAGCAAGGGCAACAAAGTGATTAAGTTGTTCGCATTTTACACAAGCAAAATAAATCTTGGCATTCTATTTTGTTTAACGCCGTATAAATTCTAAAACAAATCGCCACATTGAGAAAAATGCCACCAAATGCAGTACTATTAGCTAAGGCTAATGGTAAGTCAAATTTTCCAATGTGGCAAACAAGCTCTGTGATCATCATTGCCAAGATAAACCGAAAATAAAAACAGCTAGCCAGCTAACGAGCTGGCCATAAGTAAAATATACTCCATAGAACTAATTAGATTTTCACTTAATGAACAAAAAGGGTTTAAATACTTTTCTGGGGGTCTTTAAATTTCTGTGGATAGTTTATACTGTCTGGAATTGGATGAAAAATGTCCCAATCAATGCAGTCCATGTGATCTCATAGTGTAGCCTTCCTCTTGACACAAAGCTGTATGTCTTAATCATTCATGGCAACACAGCTTCTTAGTAGACTATTTGCTCAGTAAATTAATGCAGTTAATTACATGCCCACCCTCTGGTTATTAATCCTAAACTGGTAAAGACTTTACCTGCATTATGGTAATGTCACTGGTTTTAAACAGTTTTAATTTTACATAAGCAAACTTAACATGCGAACCTGAGTTGGCAAAACTGAATTTTTTAAAAACGTTCTCTTATGTGTATCAAGCCGATCGGACACTGCTGCAGAAAAAAAAATGTACTATTTTGTGGGCAACAGGAATTCAGACGCTTTGAAAGACATTGAGGTTTTATGTCATCATTAAAGTGAATAGGAAAGTGCTTGATAATTATTGCAATAAACAGTAAAACAAGATGAGGGGAAACGGACTGTAATTGATCAATAATTGATCATCGCAACTGAATGAATTAACAATTAGTTGCTAATTTGGAAACGTAAATAGGAATTTATTTACTTCCGCAGCCCAAATGTAGCTTTGATTTACACTTTATATAGGTTGATATGAAATTAGCAATCAATCAGAAATAAATATTTACAGTATATCCAAACACACAATGCA
The DNA here is from genome assembly GCA_029692085.1 of Gymnothorax javanicus. NCBI lineage: Eukaryota > Metazoa > Chordata > Actinopteri > Anguilliformes > Muraenidae > Gymnothorax > Gymnothorax javanicus. The sequence goes on along the minus strand of CM056193.1, from coordinate 159,220,313 downwards.
GCAAAACATATAAACAAAAGTATTAGTGGATAAAAGTATTCTGACCCTGTAAAATGTTCATTATAAACTTGCTATTTGAGAGGGAATGCAGGTCTAGATCTTTCGACATCTGCCTCGAAACTTCTGAAATGCTCCAACAATACAATAAAAGGGTTTGCTATTATCTTGTTCGTCATTCACTACTTCACCTTTGTGCAATGAGGCTGTCATCAAAGTCAAGGAGCTCTCACTCAAACAATAGAATGCCATAATTGTAACCTATGATGAAGGATTGAGCAAAAGGGCCATTGCCAAGGAGTTCTTTGTCAGTACCATTAAAGTGCTTATTCTGAAGGGTAAGAAGTTTGGCACCACCAAATATCTTCAAGAGCAACTCAAAAAAAAAAAAAAAAACTAAGGAAAATCAAATTGAATCCAATAACATAATGAAAGGAGATCCAACATGATTCACATCAGTTACTACAACTTTAGTTACTACATGCACCATAAGCAATGCAATGAACTGTACAGGAATGGTATAAAATCCTGCACCCCCTAGAAAACACCTTAGCTGAACAAAAGGTACCGGGATACTTGGATGACGCGAGCATTTGGAGAAGCCAAATAATTTTTGGAAGAATGTTCTTTGGTCAGATGAAATAAAAATGGAACTGTTTGACTACAACCCAATTCCAAAAAAGTTGGGATGCTGTGTAAAATGTAAATAAAAACAGAATGCAATGATTTGCAAATGTCATAAACTGACATTTTATTCACAATAGAACATAGACAACATATCAGATGTTAAAAGTGAGACATTTTACCATTTCATGAAAAATATTAGCTCATTTTGAATCTGATGGCAGCAACACATCTCAAAAAAGTTGGGATAGGACCATGTTTATCATTTTTTAGTATGCCCGCTTCTTTTAATAGTCTGTAAATGTCAGGGAAGTGAGGAGACCAATTGCTGATGTTTTGGGAGAGGAATGTTGTCCAACTCTCATCAGATGTAGGGTTCTATTTGCTCAACAGTCCTGGGGTCTTGTTTTCATTTTATGATGTGCCAAATGTTTTCTGTTGGTGAATGATCTGGACTGCAGGTAGGCCAGTTCAGCACTCAGACTCTTCAACTGCAAAGCCATGCTGTTGTGATGGATGCAGTATGTGATTTGGCCTTGTTTTGCTGAAATATGCAAGGCCTTGCCTGAAAGAGACGTTGTCTGGATGGGAGCACATGTTGTTGTAAAACCTCTATATACTTTTCAGCATTGATAATGCCTTTCCAGATGTGTAAGCTCCCCACGCCATAGGCACTAATGCAACCCGATACCATCAGAGATGTAGGCTTTTGAACTGTTTGCTGATAACAAGCTGGATGGTCCCTCTCTTCTTTAGACCGCACAACACGGCGTCCATGGTTTCCAAAAAGAATTTCAAATTTTGATTCATCTGACCACAGAACAATTTTTCATTCTGCCTTAGTTCATTTGAAATTAACTTTGGTCCAGAGAAAATGGCAGCGTTTCTGGATCGTGTTCACATATGGCTTCTTCTTTGCATGATACAGCTTTAGCTTGCATTTGTAGATTGCACGGCGAACTTTGTTCACAGACAATGATTTCTGGAAGTGTTCCTGAGCCCATGCAGTGTATTCCAGTGCAGAATCATGTTGGTTTTTAATGCAGCGCTGCCTGAGGGCCCGAAGATCACGAGCATCCAAAATTGACCTTTGGACTTGTCCCAAGCGCACAGAGATTTCTCCAGGTTCTCTGAATCTCTTGACGATATTATACACTGTAGATTCAGTCTTCACAATTTTACATTGAGGAACATTTTTCTGAAATTGCTCCACAATTTTTAGACACAGTTTTTTGCAGATTGGTGAATCTCTGTCTATCTTTTCACACTCTGCCTCTCTAAAATGCAGTTTTTATACCCAGTCATGTCACTGACCTGTTGCCAATGAACCTAGTTAGTTGCAAAATGCTCCTCCAGCCGTTTTTTAGTAGTACCACTTAGTTTCCCAGGTTTTTGTTGCCCCTTTCCCACCTTTTTTGAGATGTGTTGCTGCCATCAAATTCAAAATGAGCTAATATTTTTTCATGAAATGGTAAAATGTCTCACTTTCAACATCCAATATGTTGTCTATGTTCTATTGTGAATAAAATGTGGGTTTATGAGATTTGCAAATCATTGCATTCTGTTTTTGATTTACAATTCACGCAGCAGCCCAACTTCTTTGTAATTGGGGTAGTGCAACACAGGTGGTCATGTCTGGAGAAAAGATGGATGCCTTTATGATTCAATCAACACCTGCCCCACAGTAAAGCACGGGGGTGGAAGTATAACAGTTTGGGGTTGTTTTTCTTTCAATGGTATTGGAGCACTTCACATGATGGATGGAACCATGAATGGAGAGGTGTATCGCAATATATTAGAAGCTATTTATGACTTGTTCTCTTTGGTGTGGAAGTTGGAACATGAAGAGGGTTGAATCTTTAAACATGATAATGACCTTAAGCATACAGGTAAACAAACTCACAAATGATTTCTCCTGAACAATGTTGAGGTGCTTTCCTTGCCAAATCAATCTCCTGACTCGAACCCAATAGAAAATTTATGGCTAATATTAAAAAGATTGAATTCATTACAGTGGCCCAAGAAAGATTAAGGATTTGATGGTCATTTGCAACGATGAGTGGGCCAAGCCTCCAACGCAGATTTGAATGATATCAGTCAATTGAATTAGTGTTGTCATCCTTACTAGCGGCATAGATATGGGCTGGTAGGGCCTTACAGTACCCACAAGTAGCTTTAGTGGGTCATTATCTTCAGTTGATTTTGCTGATCAGTTTGACGGAATTTGTGTTTTCTGACACAATGACTGCTGCAAAGCAGGAGGCGACAATGTGACTTTATAGAGTGAAAGTTTGCTAAAAGATTGAGGCAAGGGTGGCCATATAAAACTTGAGGAACTTTCCCAGAGGAGACTCAGGTTCAGTCCCCCCTGGCAACTAAATGTTTATTACTCTGTGGTACGATAACCTTTTAAAAGAGTCAACTATGTTTTATAAAAGCTGAATCACCTTTCCCAAATCCTCCATTTGTAACAAATTTCAAGCTGGTTAAACTTTGAAAGGAAAGTTCACCGGCTGTGTAATGCCCCTATCCTTAGGCATCCCTATGCCTGGCTGCCTGCCCTTAACCAATTTTTCTATTATCCCCAGTTCCCTTCAGTTAATGGTTGTATCTGTTTCCTTTTAGTTAATTAAGATCCCATTTCTACTTAAGGCTTAGTTTTCCCCTTCACAGGCAGGTAGCCATAGTCCATTCCCCATTTTGTTTAGTGTCCTCCCTTTTTGTTATCCTGAAGTTTTGTATTTGTTTTGTTATATGCACATTTATAATTTAATAAAATTCCTGTCCATGCTCTTGGGTCCTCAGCACCAATCTTTGCCATGGTGCCCTATTACCATCTCTAGGTGCCAGGGTGTGACAGACTGGCGTAAAAAAAATGTGAGTAAACTTAAATAAATGTGAGTTAACTCATCTTGAATGAAAGCTTTGTGTCAACTTGTAATCAGTCAAGACAATGGATAACTTTAACTTTTGGAAATTTGACTTGAGTTCAATATCTAAAACTTGCAGAGGTGGACAATCCAGGTTCAGAAAGTAAAAGTCCTCTCCAGTATTTAGTTCCAACCTCCTGGATTTGCTAAATGAAACAGCCCTTCAGACCAGAGGTTGGACTAGTCAAGAAAATCAGCTGGTTGAGTTGATGGGTGGAAGTAAAACATGGTGGGACTTTTACTTTCTGACCTCTGGAATGTCCACCTCTGAAAACTTGGCATAATAAGTGGAGTTAAAGAGAGGGAATAATTTCACGGAACATCATGGGGCTATCATTTTTTTACATTGCAATGGTAACCTCAACCTTTCAAAAAGCGCAGCTGCCTTTCCCTCAACCTGAATCGTAACTTTAAAGTTTCAAAAAACACAATCTCCTTCCCCAATCACTTGTAGTTGGTAGACTAGGGCCCAACTGGCCAATATGAATCGCGGTAATATATCAGATGACAATACCCATTCAGTCGACTGATAACCTCTGAAGCTGGAGGATTCTGAAAAAATGTTGCAAAGGGCTTGTGAATGGTCACAGAAAATGTCTCTGAGCAGTGATTGAACACAACGGCTGTACAACCAAATACTTAAATATGTGATCAATGTATCGGAATAATTTTCTACCGTTACTTTTATTTATATGTTTTTTTGCATTATGTGCCTGCAAATATCACTTGTCCTTAGCCATTTAGCATAATTGCCTCAGTCCTATTTTTGCAAAATTGAACTACAGGCTGCTTGTTCTTTTGTGTTAGTGACAAAAATGTGGGTTTTTTTTTTTTTTTTCTCAAAACTTTAAAAAATTTAAAAAATCCATCCTCTTAAATAATAAAAAAATAAAAAATTAAAAAACTTTAAAAATGAGATAGGCAATTATGCTATGAGGCTAATGATGTGTAAACTGTATCTAAATTTGCGCTGTGGAAGTAAACCAAATAAACATTTTATAAATTAACCCAGTGACGCCATATGTATCATACTTGATACACGACTTTCTTTGACCTCTATGTCATCCTCATGATCAATACTTTCCAAAAAAACTGTTGTATGCAATCTGATATGTCATGAAAATGAGTTACCTATACTTATGTATTCATCTCCTTTCGAGCAGACTGAACCCCAAATCATAATTTTACCACTTCCATGTTTTACTGAGGGGGTTAAACAGTCATTTTTTTAAACATTCTCCAACTCTGTGGCGCATATAAGTTCTGCATTTGAGTGAGAAAACTTTGAATTTTGATTCTTTGGTCCACAGGACTTGTTCCCAGGCCATCGGTATCCAATTCTTGAATTTCCTGGCAAGCTCAAGTCTGTTTTTGATGTTACCAGCTCTTGGCAGCAACACAACCAATCAGACCATTTTCACACAGTCATCTGGAAATAGTAGATCTTGATACTTTCATGTCTTTACTGCTGGCGCTATTTATATGATCACTGAGTTGTCGCGCTGTGACCCGCCAATTTTGGTGATTTGACCCATCCATCGTCAATACAATATCTCCGGAAAAAATGAATGCAAATCTGGCCAGAAATAAATGGTGTAACATTGAAACAATATCGCAACGAATGTGCACCGTGATCAAAGCAAAAGGCGACCCAACAAAATATTATAGTTTGCGACTTTTTTTCTAGACAGGCAGTGTATGTATTTCCAAGGGTGACAAGAAACTGCATGTGACCATTTACGTTTTTCTAATCGTCATGATGAATTTACAAAATTAAAATATGATTGATAATACACTTCAGTTAATTTTTCCAGGGGTGTTAATATTTGTGGTACACATTTTTTTGGGAAAAATATTTCTTTTAAGAATAGTTTTTTCCTTCAACCATTTTCTTTACATTCAGGATAAGATTTTTGTTAGCTTTTGAATTAAATATTGGGAGGGTTAAGAACAACTGCATTTAATAGCCTTTTTAGCTCACATTTACCAATATTAGTGTTGTAGTTATAACTCTAACAATCATCATGTCTGATTGCTTGTCAGTGTGTATAAGTGTTTAGTATGATGTTCATAGTTTTATGTGCAGATTTGTGTATCATTGCTGCAAACCAATTTCGTAATAAGGGCCAATAAGGATTCCTTTGACCTTTGATATTTTTTCCACTTTTTACCCAATTACCAAACTTCTGATGTCCTTGTTATTTTTAGCTTTTTTTTTTTTTTTTTGCAAAAATCACTTCTAAAATTCTAAAAATGGAAATATTTAGTATTGACCTTTAATTACAACACTTTCATAGCTTAATTTGAAGGGTTCATTTGCAAAAACAGTTATGTGCATTTTGATTTATTTTCCTGAATCAAATTTTTAAATTGTGCGCTCCAGGAAATAACAATCAAAGTAATGTTGGGTTACTTATTTCAGTAAGATATCGCAAAATTTTTTGCTCTTCCCAAATGGTATTTCTTGATTGTGTAGTCAAAGGAATATTCATAACTGCAATAGTTTATTCATTTATAAGAATGGCCTTCATGTGTTTTTGCAAATGAACTCTTCATTTTTTAAAAACAATGCATCTGATAGTACAATCAAATATTGCAATGAATCTCCATATAACCACGTATCATAAAGTTGTTCATAAATGCAGTGCCAAACATAGGCATTTTAATTACTCAAAAAGTCAACCCTGATGTCGAGTATCCAAAGCATTGTCCCAACTAAAGAATACTATCAACCAACAGCATTATTTCCCATGCAAAGAGACAGAACCATTCTCAAAATCATGTTAGTGCTCATTCACTGTGGTCAGAATCACTTTAACCTACTGTCCAAACGGGCAGAAGAAACCCCAAATGGAGACTGAAGAGTCTTAGAAAAATCAGTCCATTAACTAAATCTTCCTTTTTTATGGAACAGCATCATAATAGCAGCTTCCATTAATCTGCATTAGTTGCACATTAGCCACAGTAATATATGACATTAATCATGCTGTGAAAATCTAACCCCTAAAACAGGACACTGTGTTGAAAGGTAAAAATATATAAATAAATAACTAAACCACATACTCCCAGCATGGTAACACTGCCTTCTGCAGTTTTCTTTTGTTTCTGAAAAAGTGAGGGATACTGTAGCCATGTAAATTACACAATACAACTTATTATTTGAATTGAATTTGATGTAATTGTGCAGACACATTTATCCAAAGCAATGCGCCGTAAATAATTACAGAAGATCATTTGGACAGCTACACAAAATAGGCCAAATAAGCTGCAATTCATATAATGCAATAGTACACTCAGACATGAGTAGGAAAACACAGACTAGACTTCATTTTCAAAATATGTGACTTCAACCACATTTCCTTCTATCTTTCTAACTGAATTGATGGAATTTTGGGCAGGAGCCTCTCCAAGCATGCATTGGACAAGGGGTAAAAATATACCAGATGCAGTGTACTAATCAATTGCAAAGCATTACAGTTCTCACTCAAATGCTTGGGCCATCAGATAATTCAGATATCGCTTTATGTATGTATACGGGACAGAAACCAGAAGAAAATCACATACTAAATGGGGAGAACATTGGAACTCCACACAGAAATACCTTATCTCAGACTTGATGTCAAGACCGTCTTTCAAACCACTCCATCATTATGCTGCACGTTACATTTATCATGTACAGATTCCTTTTTATCCATTTTAATTGAAAAATTACAATTAACCTCTTCCACTTCGGAGTTGCCATTGAAGGGATTATGGCACTGCTCTCACCTTGCCTTAAAGCCATTACATTTCCAAAAAAGCAACACATAATGCCGCAATCTAAAGAGATTCAAGAACAGATGAGAAACAAAGTCATTGACATCTATCAGTCTGGAAAGGGTTACAAAGCCATTTATAAGGCTTTGGGACTCCAGCGAACCACGGTGAGAGCAATTATTCACAAATGAGGAAAACTTAGAATAGTAGTGAACCTTCCCAGGAGTGGTCGGCCTGCCAAAATTACTCCAAGAGCGCATCGACAACTCATCCAGGAGGCTACAAAAGAATCCAGATCAACATCTAAAGAACTTCAGGCCTTACTTGCCTCAGTTAAAGTCAGTGTTCATTATTCAATAATAAGAAAGAGACTGGGCAAAAATGGCATCAATGGGAGAGTTCCTGGGGACGCCCAACGTTCGCACAATCACAGACCAAGTCCAACTCCACACCCGCCCTGATCTCCTATCCACCTGATCTCCGATCCGCAATCCCACCCAATACTCTCCTCTACTTTGGGAGTGGTCCAGAATTCATTGAATTAAAATGAATGGTTTCCTATGAGGCCAATTTTAAATAAGTTAACAAAATCATTAAAATGCCAAGATGTGCGGCTGCATTTTGCAGCGATATTCATTTGAATGGCTGTAATAAAACGTTTCATGTGCAAGCTTTCGTAGATACGCGAATTTATTTATTTAATGGAGAAAATCATGTTTGCATGCAAGCTATCTAATTAGCCATCCCATGGGCTTGAATAGACCGCTGACTAAAAGCAAATGCTAGTGATTGTTATCGGTCACCAGCTAACTAGCTACTTTGGTAACCTTACCGTCGTGGGGATTATGTTGACTTGCCAGTTAATAAAATTAACATGGTGGCTAACAAGTTTGCTACTTATAATTGACATTCAACAGCAATACTTCTTACCCACAAAATATTTAAAACAGTGTGTAAGTTGCTTTGTCTGTTTATACTTATTTCCAAAAGACAAGGAGGAGAGAAAGGCTTGACTGTTACAAGTCAGGAGAAAGAACTCGCCATACCCTCGATCAGAGCTGTGCAGTGATCATTTTGACGAGCAGTGTTTTGAAAGGTGAAACTTGTTAAAAGTGTAGCTAGACTTGACTAGCGCCTCCGTTGAACAACGTTGGCATTAGCCATATGATTCAATATAAACAATTCGGTTGACGCCAAATATGCTCAACCCGGGTACAATGAAGTAAAGAAACCAGAAAGTAATTTTATAACATATACAAACATTCATCAACATTTATAATAGAAAAAAGAGGTTCCACTGCACACAATGTGGTCACTAAAATGTACTTTGTTGATTAAAAGTTTGAGCTGTGCAGGGCAATCTACTTTTTTGAATTCATCAACGTTTCTTATAACAATGAAAACTTACAAGCAATTGTCTTACCAAAGGGCAGGGGCGGACTGGGGCAAAAAAGTGGCCCGGGAATTTGTATCTGACCAGCCCACTGTCCAGACGGCGGGGATGGGGAGGTAGCGGCTGGCCGAAAAAATTTCACGTTATTTGATAAAAAAGTGCGCATTTTAACATCATACTGAACTGGACTATATTTCCCATTAAACATTGATATTATTACTTCTTGAGTTTATATAACATCAGTTAGCCTACAACAAAATAATTGTTGTGTTTATCTAACATACAAATCCAGTGGCTATATGCATGTGTGATCTCAGTAGATGTTAACAGATCACCTATTCCACCCCCCACCCCTCATGTACATGTACTTATGTAATGTGTACATGTGAGTGAACTTATTATTCCGTAGGCAGGGGTTGGGTGGGCAATACCCAAAACAAACAATCCTATTTATATTAAAGATCCTATTTACCCGAAAGGTGTCCTGAAATAAACTGAATATAACAATGCTGTCCTATATTAAAAACTTACCATTGTCAACATATAACTAATATATTTTAAAGAATTATTATTATTATTATTATTATTATTATTACATGAATGGATGTGAAACAGAAATGTGACTTTGGGGGCATTGAATTTTTCAATAAGACCACTGCATTACTTGGATTGATTCATACATAGCCTTTTTAAAAATAAAGTTACATATTTTACTAACAGACTCTAATGGGCGTAGAATAGCTCACTAGCTTCAGAACCGCAGAAACTTGGTTGCAAGTTTAATGGCAGGTGATTCTGAACGACAGGGTTTTGGAACTGAAAATTTGGAAAGTCTTCCTTCCTATATTCTAGGACAAATTTTATTTGGCACCGTAAAACAACGAATCAATATGCATCAAATAGCAGGCTAATAACTTGTCCATTGGGGTCGTTACGTAAGCTCAAGCAAATTTTAACCAAACTCATACTTGCGATAGCCTATTAATGTGACGTCAGTCTTACCGCTTCCGTTTCCCCCTCCAAAAGAAAATTGCTTGCTGCATGAGGATCATTGTGGTAAAACAGCTGATCGGTTTTTTGTTTGCACTTGAGAGCCTGAGGCTTCAATGTCTGGTTCCTTTATTCTCTTCGCTTTTCCGCCTCTCCATTGCTTTCTGACATTTTCGTGACCATGTAATCGCTGAAACGCGTTTTTGGACTGTTACCGCAGCAGGGGACAAGCAAAGCCATTGGTCAAACAAATTTCCCAGCAAGCCTGCCTTCTTAGACTTTTAGGATGAAAACAACAAAATTAAATAAATTGGGAATAGCCAAAGCCCGTAAATCGTTTTAATTTGCAAGAAAACAGTTTTTCGGTCATTCCTGTAGCATAAAGCAAATATATAAATAAATACAAAAAAAGGCCAGAACTTAAAACAACCGCAATAGTGAAGTAGAACCACTAAAAGTGTGATATATATATAATTATGACATTAATTCGTGTAGTAAGTTGGTAGACTGGTTATACCTGATGTGGTAAAATTGTTCAGTAGACCTATGCTAGATATTTACTATACTGTAAGCAAATAATTTGAGAACGGATCCATCTGTACGCAACTGAATACGGGTCGTTTGTCACTACACTGTGGGCCCTCTGGGTGCTAATGAGTTTATGGCGGGTGTTTTCGCTGACCGAAGCGGTCCACCGGGAAAACTCCCGGTATTCTCGATGGCCAGTCCTCCCCTGGACTGGAGTGTGAAAAAGTAGATTAGCAGGGGGAAAGAAAATTAAAAACTGGTGATGACAGCGTGGCGGCCACCGGCCGTTCTGTAATTCTCCAGAACACACAGATGGCCAGTCCGCCCCTGCCAAGGGGTCATTAAAAGCCCTGGTCACGTTAACGTGGTTAATAAGTCACTTTTTCGGTCTTCCCTTTCGCAAGGGTGCCTCTTTCCCCTAAAGAAGCACATAACCTGTTCAGGGAGACAAAATGTTGCTCTATTTGCACAGCGATACTAAAATAACACCGACTCACACGCAAGTGTTTCTGAAAATGTGTTTTTAAAGTAGGCGAAAACGAATGGGAGTCTGCGAACGAATTTTACCTCCGGGTGGATACACTGTTGGGACAGCTGCTTCACTTGAGCGTATCCTGTCAGCGATGTAGTGTTCTATGGGGATCTATAAGCGGCTCAAACTGAACTTACAACAAAAGAGGTGTAGAGTGGATCTGACCTTAGACCACCAGAGCAGAGTTAATAACTTCAAAAATATACAGAGAAAGTATTGCTAGAATTTAAATGTGAAAATTCCGTAATTTTCTTGGTGGTGCTATTGAAATCTCTGCTGGTGCTATATCCCCAGCAAACACCACCCTAGCGCCGCCCATGGTCTGAAATGAAAAGAAATGATAAGGCTATCAGTAGATAAAAATATGTATATGTGCCCAACTGCCCATGTCCAAGTATTATGGAAGTAAAGCTGAGGTCACGTTTGACTCCAACGCCAAAGCTGAACGCATTTTATGTGTGGCGAAATTTTGCTGTCAATTTCGGCATAAGCCACTTCACAATTGGCGCCCCAGAGGAAAAGACGAGGAGAACATCATTTCAAGGATTGGTTTTGGTTTGGTCACAAATACAGTGAGAAACAGTATCGTATCCGTTCTGATCCACACTACAGTTCAGGAGTGGCGGTAACCCTCATAAAACTTTTTGTATTTGACAGCTATTAAACAATATTAAGAAGAAGAGGATCTCACCCTATCCATGTCCCTCCTCATGCGGTCAGTACTGACTGAAAGCGCTCCTCCACCTCTTGCCTGCCAAAATGTTCTGCGATTTGGCTGAAAACATTGGGAGGGCCCTTTCAGCGGCGACTCAGAGTTTTAGCAGCACATCTTCAGTGACCGCATCTACCACCGAACCACCACACCACTCTGTACGTTGGTTTTCAAACTCAAGTTACTTGTATTATGTGAGCGAATGTAAGGGTGGATCATTTTAAATTAGCTTGATAATGTTTAGCCAGTATAGAAGTAAACTTTGCTAGATTGTGTGGCTAGCGAGCAACATGCTGTATGTGATGCATTTTTGCGATAGAAAGTGAAGACTGTTGATATCGTACTGCTCACAATAGAAAGTGTCATTTTTTTTTTACATAGCTCGTTAGCTAACGTAATACCGAACGTAAATGTCTCCACAGGGTTCCACGCTTCCATCGGCAATGCACCTGGACCTGCAACACCCGCCAACTCCACTGGGACCGCTCAGTACGCTGCCATACTCATGTAACTGTAACCTAAATAGCTTGCTCGCTAGCTGGTCTTTTAATCTGCATGGCGTAATATTTCTACTTTAATTCTGATCAAGGTGGCATATTTGAGAAAACACCTGCATGTTGTAATACGGCTGTGTTTGTATTCATCAACTCATAAAGCTCTTGTACTAGGGGCACGACCACATCAACACTGGCAACAGGCTTCATCACTCATAATTATTTGATCAGCCATTTTATTCATTTGCACATTCCTATATTTAACATAAGTTCAATCAATAATTTTCTTTTGTCAGAGAGATTGTGATCATGAGTAGATATGAATGTCTAGCTTATCTGTTGTAGCATCTGTAATTCTACCTCGGGAACGACTCGTTTCTCATATTAACATGCTCAAGGATGGTTACCAAGGAAGGCATCAGATATCCAAAGAAGAGCTGGAAAATGTTGTTTCATAGAAAATCACCTTTACTGAAGCCTCATCTATCCTTTCAGTCTCAAGACCAACTCTCCTTAAGTTACTGCAAGACTATAATATCCCAGCATCAAAATTTAATGGCATTCATTCTCACAACACTTAATAAACATTTACTGTATGGACTGATAACACAGTGATTATTTTCATGAGTCATTTCGTCCAGTTCCTCCTACAATGAAGTCTTAAGCTGTCCAACAGTACCGGGTTTTCTTTGGCACATTTTGCATTTCAAAATGCGCCACACATTTTCTGTAGGTGACAAGTGCGGGCTGCTGGCAGGCCAGTCCAGCACCCGCATCCTCTTTGTATGCAGCCATGCCTTCATAATACGTGCAGAATGCAGTTTTGCATTGTCTTAATGAAGTATGTGTGGGCATCCCAGGAAAAGATGTCTTCCTGAATGCAGCAAATCTTGCTTCAAAATCTCTGTGTACTTTTCAGCATTAATGATGTCTTCACAGAAATCTTAAGTTACCGTTGCCAAGGGCACTCACACAACCCTTTATGTCTTTGATCAAGAGCACACAGCATCCACTTTCAACCCCCCCCGAAAGAAAGATATTGATTTGAATATTGATTTGCCTGACCACAATACACATTTCAACACCACATACTGTAGAACTTGACAAAGGTTTGCAAAACTTATCCTGAGCCCACATGGTTGCATCACTTAAAGCTGAATGACAGGTCTTGATGCAGTGCCCTCCAAGTGATCAGAGATCACAGATATTCAGCTTAGGCTTGTCCCCTGGCACTTTACAGGCTGCAATTTCTCCAGATTCCTTGAATCTTTTAGTGAATGCGTGCTCGGATTTGTAGCGAAAGATCAGCTTGGCTTTACTTCTATGATACCGAATGCGGTGAAATTAGCTGGGGTGTTCATCGTTAATCTCATAATGTGCTCGGATTTGTAGTGAAAGATCACCTTGGCTTTTGAGTTCGCTCCAGACTGACTGAAGCCAGTACTGCAAACTTGGGGTCCGGCTGTGTGAAACGAAGCGAGGCTGAATCGAGCCTGTGTGGAGCGAAGAGAAATCATAAGGCCAGCGTTCATGTGATGGTAATGTAATGACGTACGATGAGTGACGTACGTTGTGCGCTACGCACTGCTGACAGAGGGAGACAGACACACACACACAGACATCGCTCAAATAGTAGTAGTGATGTTATGTACCTTAGAGAGTGAAATATCAAAATCTCTTCCCACCTCTCTTTGAGGAACTCTGTTTTAAAACCTTCCTATGATTTTCACATGCATTTCTGAGCAAATTGGCGATCCCTAGACGGGGCCTTTCCTGGATGCTGTGATTACATTACAATCTCCTGCTGACAATAGCAATTTCAAACCACACCATTATTCATTTTTTTTCTTTTCAACTAGGTTACCCATGTCCAAAAGTTTTTGGAATGAATTCCAAGCCTGAATGGCAGAAATTGATGTACATAGGCAAATGAAATTAAGTTGACCAGAAAAAAAAACCCAAAAACTTAAATATCTTCACACTGGCTGTAGCATGCACATGCAAAGTATTATGTATTTCACCAAAAATCCGTGAACTGTGTATTAATATTTTCCAAACATGCTTGGGACTTTTATTCTTTTATTTTGTACACTCTTTTATTTGCACATATTGATGAGGTCATCAGCGTGCTCCGCGGTTTTTCTCTTCAGTCTGCTTTGAGCACTCTGGAGAGAGGTTGAGTGAATGATTAGCCAGACGCAGTAGCTGCAGATTGCTGATACAATATTTTTATTCACTGCAGAATAAAATATCCCAATCACCCAACAGCAACTGTGGTCCCATGTGATTTTTTAGCAGGACACAATGTCCAACGTACACAACGCAGAATCAACACAACTTTCAGTACAGACCAGACGGGTTACAGTGGTGCCGTGACCCGGATTCACTTCGCCGTGGATCAAGTCATCGTGGGTCTTCGGATCGTGAATCAACAGCAGCTTGGTCACCGGAAGTTGCTGATCGTAAACCAAAGGTTCCCTTTAGATACTGCAGAGACTCAGATAATTGGTTACAGTCACTGATTAAATACATTGTTTTGACATTTTTCCTTGGACACTCTGAAGGTTTTGCATTTTAGTCTTAATTTTAAATGGCTCATAAGGTTGGTAAAGAGGAATTTATCCCAGCCGATGCAAGGGGTAAGAATCTATATGGTGGCCAGCCTGATTTTGGCTTAGGCCGGGGCAAATTTTTTACACTAGGTTCTTTTACTCCAGTCAGGAGTGCAAGTAATATGGACTCACCAGCTTTTTGTTCTACTCGCGTTCGAGATAACACATCTGGAGTAGCAACGTCTTCTAGTGACATCCCTTTAGAGCGTATTGACATGAATACCCCTGGGTTGGGAAATCTCATGACACAGATTGCTCAGCAGGTGGGGAAAAGTATCACAGATCAGTTACGGGGGAAGGGTGAGAAGGAGGGTGGTGGTGCACATGCTCAGAGTATAGGTGCAGGCCAGACATTCACAGACTCACCTTCGCTTAATTTGTCTGGTGTGAAGCCAGTTATGCAGTCTGACGTGAAAGAGCCTCCTTGCTTTAGGGGAGATGGATCTGACAAACATTCAGTACAGGAATGGGAAGAGCTCATGGATGTGTACATGAATAAGAATGGTGTGCCACTTATAGAACAGAACCAAGAGATAGTGTCAAAGCTGATGGGCAAAGCCAGAGATATGGTCAAGACCACACTCCGCAATAACCCATTGTTAAAACCAGACGAGAACCCAAAGGCGATCATGGGTATATTGAAGCAACATTTCAGTGAGATGACGTATACTTCTATGCCTCTCGCAGACTTTTGTGCCACTCTACCTGTAGCAGGAGAGAACGTGGTAGAGTACTGGTTCCACCTTAACAAGGCAGTTGATGTGGCTGATGAGTGTTTGAAAAGAGAAGGGCGTAGGGTTGAAGACCCCAGTCAGGAGGTAACACGGATGTTTATTAAACACTGTCCGGATCCTTCCCTTGCCGCTGTTCTCAAGTTCAAGGGTTCTGATAAGTGGACAGCAAGAGAAATACAGGAGCGTATTGATGATTATCAATCTGAAATGAAAGTACAGTTGCAAACTAAGTCAAGACGCTCTGCTCCTGTGAAACATGCGACAGCCTGTGTTCAGACTCCCACACCTGTGTTCAGCGATTTGTTGGCGCCACCTGTCAGGGCTGAGGCAATGCCCACGCTTCCTCCTCTGCTAGATGGTAATTGTATGCAGGCATTAGTCAGTCTACTTGATTGTGCGCTTTCACAGAACAATCAAACAGCAGCCAGGGAACAGCACACGTTCAATTCGGCAGAGAAGAAATTCTGCAAAGTATGCAAATCGATGGAACACACTACCTTCGCACACTGCAGAAGAGACCATCTGTGTTTAGTATGCTTCGAATCAAGTCACTACAAGAGAGTCTGTCCAAACCGTAAGCCTAGCCAGTGCCAACCAGCCTCACAACCACCTCAGTTAAACTAGCATGCCTGCATGCAGCGAGGGAATGTGTGGGTAAAGATAGACAATCCCTCAAATGTGGTGAAGACCTAGAGCAACAGTATGTGAATGCGTGTACCTCCGTGCCAGAAGGTGTTACAGTGGTAATGCAGAATGCGCAAAGCATTGAACCGTTTAGTGAACTCTTCTATGCCCAGGTTAGTGTAAATAGTAAATTCCAGTTTACCGGGATGCTTGATTCAGGTTCCATGGCTTGCACTCTCAGTGAAGCTGCAGAACTGAATATGTTAGAAGAAAATATTCTCTCAGAAGCAAAACCGCTAAAAGAGCAAATTGTTTTAGTAGGCTGTGGAGGAAAACAGACAAAACCAAAGTGTACATATGAAGTTGAGCTTGAAGTACATGGGTTCAAGTGCAGTGTTCCTGTTTTCGTCGTGCTTGGTCAACGTGATGACCTCATTCTGGGCACAAACTTGATAAAGCATATCATGCATCAGATGAAGAGCAGTGATGACTATTGGAGGCTGATATCTAATAACAGTCCTCAGTCGTCTCCGGAGTGCGAACAGTTCCTTAATGTCATGGCAAGCATATCCCGTTGGAGGGGTGAAGAGATGCCGAGCAAGATAGGAACAGTTAAGCTCACTCAAGCAGTCACGCTGCAAGCCAGACAAGAACATCTAGTCTGGGGTCGTCTACCCAGTGGTGTGCCTATGTCTCCAGGAAGCACCGTCGTGGTTGAGCCCACTTCGTCCAAGTCCATGCCACGCAACATCATGGTAGGCAGAGTAGTTACACCGCTTTGGGGTGACAGGTGGGTCCCCATGAAGATAACCAATGTATCGGACAAACCTGTGACGTTTAAGAGAAACTGTAAGCTGGCTGATGTGTCCCCGTGTTTGGCCATTGAGGACTTTGAAGTTTTCCAAGGCTCCAGCCAGGCTGAAGAAGTTAGCCAGAAGAAGCAGCAGCCTATGAGAAGCAGCCCTACTGACTTGAAACAGAAACTGAGAGATGTTGGACTAAGTGACCTAGACATGGAGTCCAGGTCTGCCAGTGACTCAACCAAAGTGGAGTTAGTTCAACTACTTGAACAGTACAATGGTGTGTTCTCCAAGCATGCCTTAGACTGTGGTGAAGCAAAAGGATTCCTGCATCGCATAAGGCTTATGGATGACCGCCCCTTCCGCCTTCCATATCGTAGTATGGAAGAAAGATGGCACACCCAGGATCTGCACTGATTTCAGGTTGTTGAATGCAAGAACACTCAAAGACACGCACCCGCTCCCACATCAGTCCGATTGCTTGGCTGCTCTAGGAGGAAACACTTACTTCAGTACTATGGATTTGACGTCCGGTTTTTATAACATACCCATGGCTGAAGACGACAAGAAATATACAGCGTTCACAACCCCTTTAGGATTACATGAGTACAACAGAATGCCACAGGGGCTCTGTAATAGTCCGGCATCGTTTATGCGCATGATGTTAAGTATATTCGGAGACTTGAACTTCAGTAGTTTATTATGTTACCTTGATGACTTATTGGTGTTCGCCTCATCTGAAAGAGAAGCTCTGGAAAGGTTGGAAATTGTGTTCCAGCGTGTGCGTCATCACAATCTGAAACTTAGCCCAAAGAACTGTCACCTCATGAGAAAATCAGTCAAATTCCTCGGTCACATCATAGATGGCCATGGATTGTCTGTTGACCCAGCCAAGGTGGACGTTATTTCAACCATGACAAAAATGGATTTGATGAAGGATGATGGACAAACTCCTTCAGTGAAAAGGATCAAATCATTTTTGGGAATGATCTTCTACCATCAGCATATTATCCCCAATTATTCTTCAATTGCCAAACCGCTCTTTGCTCTTACTGCAGGACAGGAAAGAAAAGGAAAATTTAAGCCACTGGCAGGGACTTTTAGGGAACTCAAACCGACTGATTGTACCCCAGAATGTGATATTGCATTCTCTAGCTTGAAGGAAAAGTTGTTACATTGTGTTTTGCTTGCACATCCTGATTTTTCAAGGCACTTTATCCTGTCAATAGACGTGTCATTGGATGGGCTCGGTGCTGTATTATCCCAGATCCCAGCTGGGGAAGACAGAGCGCGTCCCATTGCTTTTGCAAGCAAGATTTTAAGTAACTCTCAAAAAAGGTACCCCGCTCACAGGCTAGAGTTCTTGGCATTGAAATTGAGTGTTTGTGAGAAGTACAGCCATTGGCTGAAGGGACATTCTTTTACCATTTGGACGGACCATAATCCTCTAACCTACATTATGACAAAATCAAAACTTAACGCATGCGAGCAACATTGGGTATTGAAATTAGCTCCCAATACGTTTGATTTGAAACATATTGCAGGGACCAAGAACATTGTGGCCGATGCATTGAGCCGGGATCCTTTTGTCCGGACAGTCAGTCACAGACTTATCACGGAGCCTTATGACCAGTTACTCGCTGCTGAAGATGAAGTTGGAGAAGAGGAAGTGCAAGATACCTTCCGTTTAAGGGTCCAGTGCCACCCTGTGAAGACACCAGCTAATGCTATCACAACTCAGTCTGATCCTCTTTTACCCACCTGCATCACAAGCACTGTCAGTGCGCTTTTTCATGTTCATGACAGCTGGGATGTAGCTACAGAGTGCACGGCAGTGCAGCTGGTGTGCAATCTCTCCGGCCTTTAGTGCCACCGGGACAAGACTCTTTCCCTGTGTTTTCTCTGGAAGAGCTTCAGCAAAGCCAAGAGCATGATCCTGTTATTTCTCGGATCATCCCATTCCTAAGCCGAAAGAAGAGACCCTCAAGACATGAGAAGAATGGATTTGGTGCAAAAACTTTAACTCTCATCAAGCAGTGGGAGAGACTGAGAGTTAAAGATGGAGTGCTCTACCGAGTGATTAAGGATCCTCAGAGTAAGCAGAAGGTATACCAGTATGTGATGCCGCTAAAGTCTGCAGAGAAAGGCTTTTTGTGGCATTCATGACTTTGCTGGACACCAGGGACAGGCCAGAACACTCCACTCAGCTCGACAGCGCTTCTTTTGGCCCAAAATGGAGAAAGATGTGAAAGATTACGTGAAATGTTCTCAGAGGTGCATCTTAGCCAAAACACCAGAACCATCTGCCAGGGTGCCGCTCAAAAGTATTAGGACTTCTTCCCCGATGGAATTGGTGTGTTTGGACTTTTGGAGTGCTGAAGATGGCAAACAGCGTTCGGTGGATGTGTTGGTCTTAACTGACCATTTTACAAAGTTGGCTCATGCCTTCCCATGTACAAACCAAACAGCAAAGCAAGTTGCTAAGAAGTTGTGGGACCACGTCTTCTGTCTATATGGATTTCCAGAACGTATTCACACAGATCAAGGTGCCAATTTTGAAAGTACACTCATCGCCGAACTTCTCAAGCTATCAGGAGTCTCCAAGTCACACACCACATCATATCATCCCATGGGAAATGGAGGAACCGAGAGGTTCAACAGGACACTTGGTAGTATGATAAGAGCGCTACCCTCGAGAGCAAAGCAACAGTGGCCTCAACAAATACAGACCTTAACGTTTGCTTACAATGCGACAGTACATGAGACAACTGGGTTTGCGCCATTTCAGCTTATGTTTGGCCGCATCCCAAGGCTTCCCATTGATGTGATGTTCAAGCAAGTTCTGAGCCATCCAGTGGTTGTAGACCATAGCAACTAGGCGAAGACACTCATGTCTTATCTGCATGAAGCAGCAGAGATAGCTCAGAAACATACTGCCAAGGAACAGAAGAAGCAGGCTAAAGGCTACAACAAGAATGTCAAGGGCGCTTCTCTCAACATCGGAGACAGAGTTCTTCTCGCCAACAAAGGAGGAAGAGGGAAAAAGAAGCTTGCTGACAAGTGGGAAGAAATGGTCTATAGAGTCAAAGACTGGAACCCACAGACTCATATATACAAACTAGAAGATGAAAGTGGAAGCACTAAGGTAGTGCACAGAAACCTTATCCTGGATATCCGTTTCTTACCTGTGAACTTACCTGAGAGTGGTGAAAGCAATGGGGAAGCTGAAGATCTGGTCGATTCTTTGGAGTCAGATAACCCAGAAGACAGGATCAATGCATGGGATTTGAACCGAGCAGGTGAGTCTATGGATGGAAAATCACAGAGCAATGAAGAGTCAGACCAGTCAAGTCAGAATGCAGAAGAATCCGATTGTGAAGAACAGCCTGATGGGTGAGACAGAGAAGCTGAGGTCTCCCCCAGAGAACAGACCGATTCAGACAATGACACTGACAGTTTATCTGTAAATGTAGACAGTGACTTACCAATTTTCCAAGACAGACCAGCAGTCGCTGACATAGATGCTGATCAAGAGATACCAATACATGTCACAGATACTGCTGAACACGCACCAGTAAACACACCAGATGTTACACAAATAGGTAGAACACGTACTGGTAGAGCTGTCAAAAGAGTTAATTCTTTGATCGAGTCAATGGTTCAACAAACATTCAGCATCCAAAGATTAAGAAACAGTATTACCGAGAGATCTCAGTCTTTGCGATCAGTGTTTTAAATATTCTTATATGGGTACAAACAAATGTTTTGTTTTGTGCGAAGATCCAAATGGTTTTGTGCTTTCCATGCACATTTTGGGACTAATGTAAGGCCAGGTGGTTATATGGTGTACTTGGCATCGTATTATTTAGGACTTGAGGCCTGATCAACCTCTAAGTCCTTTAAATCTGTTTTGCAGGTAGCTTATTGAGCTTACTGTAAAGTATTAGATACTTAGTCTTAACTGGCACGGGTTCACATAAAGTGTCTGTTGTCCTAGTGATTTTTGTTTTATCTTGCCAGACAACGGGTAAGGATTTTGGTGAAATTCAGGAAAGGTGAATGTAGCATGCACATGCAAAGTATTATGTATTTCACCAAAAATTCGTGAACTGTGTGTTAATATTTTCCAAATGTGCTTGGGACTTTTATTCTTTTATTTTTGTACACTCTTTTCTTTGCACATATTGATGAGGTCATCAGCGTGCTCCGCGGTTTTTCTCTTCAGTCTGCTTTGAGCGCTCTGGAGAGAGGTTGAGTGAATGATCAGCCAGACGCAGTAGCTACAGATTGCTGATACAATATTTTTATTCACTGCAGAATGAAATATCCCAGTCACCCAGCAGCAACTGTGGTCCAGTGTGAGTTTTTGGCAGTACACAATGTCCAACGTACACAACGCAGAGTCAACCCAACTTTCAGCACAGACCAGATGGGTTACATGTCTGCATTGAAATACAAGTCAAAGAAAACCATCAAAGTCAACTTTTTAAAGTAGGGGTTGTAAATGCTCAGCTGATCAGAGAAGAATCTTACTCCACTTTTACTCTTCCAGTTTGGTTACATTTGTTTAAATGGTGCTGAACAGAGATCCATTCCTTAAAGCTACCAGGAAGCAGTAGTTAAACTCATCATCATCAGACATTTTTGCATTAACAAACAACTTAAGCTCATTTGCACACGTGTGAGCCTGCTTCAAACATGAATAAACGTTAATTTAGGAGCTGGCAGAAAACCAATGGCGAGGACTTTGCTGTTCCCTGTTGCAAACGTCAAGATGTGACGGGGGCTCAAAACCTTCAGGAATGCATCCTCATCCTCGGTTAGAGTCCTGTCACCAAATGTCTCTCTCAGCTCTTGATCTAAAAGCAAAGGAAAACCAGTGTTGACAGAGTTTGTGAGCCTGGCTTTCTCATCTAACATCAGCACCTGAGCCTACAAATGCTCTCCTGGATGAATGGACAGATTCCCACAGACAAGCTCAAATCTTGTGGAAAGCCTTCCCAGAAGAGTAGAGGCTGTTATTAGTATTAATGCCTATGGATTTAGAATGAGATGTAATAAAATTTCCTGCAGGTGTAACGACCAGGGATCCCAATACTTATGTTCACATAGTGTTTGTCATTTATAAGTTATTGGACAACTGTACTCTTGTATTTATTAAGCATAAACATGAGAATAGTGCGACCTCATGGGTTGTAAAGAATAAAATTAATCTGGCAGTGTCCTGGATTGTCTCACTGAATAACAAGTAGATTTCTATTTACTGTAAGAACACTGGAGAAATTCCCAAAATTTTACCACTATCAGCTCCTCCCTAACTCTTCTGTTACTTCCCAGTACAGAGTAGCTTGGTTTCAGAACACCAGCAACTAGAGAGGCACTCGTAGATTGCAAACCTCCACCAAGTCAGCACAATCTAAATGTGCATGAGTGGGAGCAAAGTTGAGTTATCGTGTGTGATAGGATTTCAAGATGGCTGCCGTGGCGGCCATATTGTTTCACTGATCGCGGTCAAAATCAATAGGCTCCATCCTTGATGTAATAGCAATCCACCCACAAAATTTCAGACAAATCCGTGCATTACTTTTTGAGTTATTGCGTGTGATAGGATTTCAACATGGCTGCCGTGGTGGCCATATTGTTGCAGTGATCGTGGTGAAAATCAATAGGGTCCATCCTTGATGTAATAGCAATCCACCCAAAAATTTCAGACAAATCTGTGCGTTACTTTTTGAGTTATTGCGTGTGATAGGATTTCAACATGGCTGCCGTGTCGGCCATATTGTTTCAGTGATCGCGGTGAAAATCAATAGGGTCCATCCTTGATGTAATAGCAGTCCACCCACAAAATTTCAGACAAATGGGTGCATTACGTTTTGAGTTATGTTGTTCACAAACAGACAAACGGGCGAAAACATAACCTCTGCCCCAACTTCGTAGTTAGCTCTTTGTCCTCCCCTGGCATGTCAAACAGCACACGCAAATTGGGATTCTCCCTCGTGAGTTCTAAAACCTTGAGAGAAATTCAACACCAAGAAAAAAAAAAAAAAAAACCAGCATACAAATAAGTAATTAAACTTAAATATTGCAATTTATAGAATCACCAGCCATTTTCCATCTAAAAATTTCATTTTAACTAATGAATGAGGTATGAATGACAAGTATGAATCTTTTCATTACATTTTGTAATTTTATTTTCAGTAGTTAATAACAAGCATGATAGAGGACAACTACGATATTAGTCTTACGCCATAGTAGGATAAGCCGTCAATGAGTTGATCAAGACAGCTCTGCCATTGCAGTATGGCACAGCATAGAACAAAGTTTACCTCCAGTAAACCAACGTACCAAGTGCTGTGGTGGTTCGGTGGTAGATGCGGTCACTGAAGATGTGCTGCTAAAACTCTGAATCGCCGCCGAAACGGCCCTTCCAATGTTTTCAGCCAAACTGCTGGACATTTTAACAGGCAAGAGATGGAGGAGCGCTTTCAGTCAGTACTGACCGCATGAGGAGGGACGTGAATAGCGCGGGATCCTCTTCTTCTTAATATTGTGGCCGTTAAATACAAAAAGTTATGAGGGTTACCGCCACTCCTGGACTGTAGTGTGGATCAGAACCGATACGATACTGTTTCTTACTGCATTTGTGACCAAACCAAAAGCAATCCTTAAAATGATGTTCTCCTTGTCTTTATTTCTGGGGCGCCAATTGCTAAGTGGCTTATGCCAAAATTGACAGCAAGATTTTGCCACGCATAAAATGCGTTCAGCTTTGGTGTTGGAGTCAAACGTGACCTCAGCTTTACTTCCATGATACTTGGACATGGGCAGTTGGGCACATATACATATTTTTATCTACTGATGAATGATGGCCTTATAATTTCTTTTTGCTTCAGACAGGCTCAATTGAACCTCGCTTCGTTTCAGACAGCAGTATTGGCTTGAATCAGACTGGAGCGTACTCAAATTATAAGGCCACCGTTCATCTGTACATAAAAATATGTTTACGTGCACATGCCCAAGTATCATAGAAGTAAAGTCAAGGTGATCTTCGACAACAAATCCGAGCACATTATGAAATAAACTATAAACACCCAGGCTAAGTTAACTGCATTCGCAAGCCTTGGCTAGACTCAAACTAAAATTATAAAGCCACCATTCGTCAAACGTTGCACGTACGAACATGCATGTAGGTAACTTTTCACAGCTACAGTTAATTCAACCCTGAATGGAGATAGCAAGCAGTCCCAGTCACATTCGCTCCATCCCACAGCCCCAGTACAACACTCAATCCTGGTGTCTGGGCCTAGGCTAGCTTGAAATCAGGTAGTCTGAGGCGAACCAAAATTATAAAGCCATCGAGTACTTGCACAATGAATATGAATATGGACACACGACCAAGCATCACTGAAGTAAAGTAAAGGCTACGTTTACCAGCAAATACAGACACATTATGAAGTAAAATTAAAAATCCCAAGCTAACTATATTTGTTAGCAAATTTCGCTAGTATGATAGGCCTAGGATTTAAACTATAAGTAAAATCATAAAACAAATTTTTATGGTACTGCAGTCTTCAAGGCTGCTGTTTGGCATGATATAAAATGTTCATGAGTACATAAAATTTCTCACCGCAAATTAATTTTAAAATAATCAGCAAAATCTAGGCCTATAACTCCACTCCTAAAGACTTGTAACACCACTACTTTGCTGAAACAAGCAGCCATGCTGACACTACCAGTTTTGCTTGTGTTGCCGACATTCATCAGGGGTGAGGCCAATTAGCATATGATCCAAACATTTAGATGTAATATTTAGCGTTTACATTTAACATTTCTTATTTAGATTTAACATTTAAGATTTAGGTTTATATTTAACATACAGATTTAGCATTTAAGATTTAGATTTAATATTTAACATTAGATTTAAAATTTAACACTTACCATTTAACATTTTGATGTAATATTTAACATTTAGATTTAACGTTTATTATTTAGATTTAACTTTTAACATTTAGATTTTACATTTAACATCTACATTTAGGATTTAACATTTAGATTTAACGTTAAAATTACATTTATAATATTTTTTAGAAGAAAATTAAATATGACAAAGTTCACAAATATTGCTGTAAATCTGGTGAAAAATGCCTTAGAAAAGGTACATCTGTTTTTTAAACTTTTTTTTTTTTAAGCTAAATGTAGCAAAATCTCGCAGTTATTTTCAGTATACACCATTTTACAATCGGCATCCCATAGTATGTTAGGGTACAAAACCTCTGACAGGGCTAAAAGAGGTCAGTGAAATATGTTCCAAGGCTACATTCCCATTTGTGTAACGTATTATGACTATCTCTCTGAGAGCTCTGGAAGTATTTTACAAAACTGTGACACAGCAATTTAATTTGTTAAAAAAGCCATCATTAGGCTGAATAAAAAACATACCCATTAGAGAACTGGCAAAAAAGGTATTATCAAAACAAATATTAAGGATCTCATCTGTAAGTTCTGGAACATCTCGAAGATGACCAACAGGAACTCTTGTGTGTGACACGACAGTTCTCCATTGAAGAATGCACTTCATTTATTGAGGTTAAAACTGAGGGCAGAATGCCTCATGAACCAGCAGGTAGGGCAGCTGCAGTGAAGGCCTTGCAGAGCATCATCAGGGGGAAGACCCAGCATCTGGAGAGCTCCATGGGCTCCAGACTTTAGCCAGTCATTAGCTATGTTTACATGCGCAAAAATTCTCCAATCCAATCCTAACCTCGGTTGATCGGAAATTCCAAATCCAAATTCACGTGGACACTAAATGAAATGATCCGATCATGACTTGCATATCCATCACCATGCGTTTAATCAGAATGAATCATTTGGGCATGCGGAGTTGTCTAATTTTCCGGAAATATTAGAAGAAGTAGAAGACGAAAAAGCTGTACTTCCGCCTCTGTTGTAAACAAACGCCATGCTGTCTGCACGTCCTTGTTCGCTCTTTGTAGCGCACATGCGCAGTGAAGGCAATTTTACCTCAACCACCAAGACAAGATCTGAATGGTTGTGTACATGGACGTTGTTCGGAATGATGATCGGCATAAACCACCTCTCTCATTCGGAATTAAATTTCTTTCCGAGTGGACCGAATCGGATCAGAATCTTCCGACTGACCCGTTTACATGAAGCATTTTTAATCTGATTGGGCCTTTATTCCGATTATGTGTGTCCATGTAAACATAGCTACTGACTGGAAGAGGTTTGAAAGTATTAAAGACTGGAAGAGGCTTGCAAATATGAAAAATTCCATTTCACATAAATTATTCTTGACCCCCTAAAATTGGGCGCCAATGTTTAATTTTTTATGTTATTCCTTGATAGTTCATACAATACTCTAATTACTCTAATACAGACTAAGCGCTCTAATTTGATGACCAAAATACAGTCAGCAAACGCAAGTGCTAATGATGTTGTGGATCAAAACTGGACGTGTTTAACTCCATTTTAGCATTTTTGTGACGGGAGGCGATATCACTACTGTGGCGTGGTTACGAAAAGGGTTGAACCAAGACAAATTAATTACCTGTGGATTTGTGTGCGGGATTGACTCCATTAAGGCCAAATAGACCAGCTGCTATCATTCCAGTTAAAAGGAGTGCATGGATGCCATAAACTTGCAGTTTCATCAGGGGATAAACAGGTACCTATTATGCGTTACTGCCACCTCCTTTGGTTCCCTGAGATCTGAGCTCCAACGTAGCTAGTGGTTTAATCATGCAAAGTGAGCAGGAAAATGAAAGCTAGTGCCGAGCCAGCGGGAGACCAGAACCACTGGAAAGCTGGGATTCCATCCCTTTAAACTACTGTAGAGTGACAGCATTTGCATAATAAGGTTGTCTACGTGAGTCAAAACACTGACAAGGTCTGTGACACGAAACAGGCATGGCACTAGCTTTATGCATTGCAACCACTGGGAAGCAAACGGTTTTAATTTAGAGCACATAACAACCAAACTGGGCAAAAATGATAAATATGCTGTTTGCAATGGACAAATTTCTGTATACCGCCACATGTGTTTCCATTTGTGAAGGCATGAAAATAGTGTCTTCAGTTTAAAGTTGAAAATCTACACTTCATGTACAACATCATTCATTTCAAATCCATTGTGGTGGCTTACAGAACTAAAATGATGAACAG
The DNA here is from genome assembly GCA_029692085.1 of Gymnothorax javanicus. Lineage (NCBI taxonomy): Eukaryota > Metazoa > Chordata > Actinopteri > Anguilliformes > Muraenidae > Gymnothorax > Gymnothorax javanicus. The sequence continues at coordinate 159,193,402 of CM056193.1, read as the reverse complement.
TGAGTAACTGTTCAAATACTTATGGACCTGATGGTATGTAAATCCTAATGATGAAATTTTATTGTTTATAAACAGGCTAAGTTCAGGCAGATATTTCATCTCCACGGTAACAAGACAGAATAAGGCACCATGATAAAAAATTTGATTGTTTGCTCATGCATCATGGGACTTAAATTTCAGATGAAGGTCCACCTCCCTTCCTTCAATAGTCAACAGCAGAGAGCTCCTATCCCCATTAAAGCTGATGATTGATGATATACGGAACAGACCTGCAGGAAACCCATTCTGCACAAAATTCTAGAATTTACTGAGACTTTTTATGTTCTTCCTGAGTGCTGATAATTTTATTCTCATTCCTCTTAAAGGGGAGAAAATTCAATTGCATCCAGACAAGAGAAATTTATTAACAGCAAAAAACCTTGTTTAGTAAAATCCCAAGGAAGAAGATGAAAAGGGAAAATAAATAAATAAATGAATGAGGGAGGGGATGGGACAGAAAAAATAAAGGTGATTGGTCGAGAGCAAGAATGTGATGAGGAGCAGAAGAGAAACAAGGCACAAGGGTTGCATTCGAATAGTCAAAAAATTATGCCCCATCTAATTCCTGACCATTTTTCTTTAACCTTGATGGATGTCATGAGGTCAAGGAAAGGTGTAAGGGTGAAATTAGTGACAGCGTAGGAAGGCAACCGTGCTAATGAGAGGATCCGAATGCAATTACACAAGGCAACGGGTCTCTCGCCTGTCATGCTCACTTGTTTTCCTGATAAGCCGGATGGATGGAAATTGCTTTAAATATTGCTGCTGCATGGAATGGTGGGATAGTGTTATCTCCTCTCTTTTCGAAAATGATGGTTCAGTGTAGCCTATGCTGATGGGGATAAGTTAGGAAGCATCAAAACACCTTTCCTTAACATGTGGAGAATTCGAACACACTTATCATGGCTGCCATGTACATAATTTTAGGTCATTTTCCAGGAGTTAGGAACTTAGCTTAGCAAAAAAGACTATTCAAATGCAGTCATGGACAGCAGACCCATTTCAACCTACCACAAGGCCTTGGGGCTGAGACACGCTGCAGATGTCAAATCATATTTCAGTATTACTCATCATATTCATCAGTAAAACAATAACCATTATAAGTAACCATATTATGTAAGCAGCAGTAACACACACACCCACACACATAAGCAGTTCATATACACACATAAGCAGTTTGCGCACACATAAGCAGTTGATTTCTGTAGCTTTGATTAATATCTGTTCAATAGAATCATTAGTCATATATATTACTGGAAACATAATCAGTTGAGCCATTTACGTATCCATTTGTACCCTATTTTTAAAATGTATTTTCCTCTATTTTTTTAAATGTATTTTTCTTTCTTTTTTATGGGGACAATACCTCTGTGCGCCACTAATATTTCTAGAAAATCTCATAGAGAATATGCCAACCAATAGGGGAAGGTAAAGAGATAAAGGATAACCAGTATAATGTGATTGGAAGGAAGTTTTCCTATTAAAAAAGCCACTTGGAATGATTGAGGTAGTGTTCTTTGCAGACAAGACTACTCGGGGCCTGAGGTCGTTGTGTCTTCATCAGCTGGAATAAAATTTGATGATTTTTTGAAGATTCTGACTCTCTCCAATAGAGTAGTGAAGGGATGATGTCAAGCTGGTGTTGGAAGTAAAAGTTCCCATTCATTTTACACATAGACTTTTTAAAATATTCACTTTTGAACCACTTCTCGTTGTTTTTTGAGCCTCCATCGATTTCGAGGTTTTGCATCATATTTCCAAGTAACAACAAATTTCATTTTTCTTGACCAGAGTCTGCAATAATTTAAATCATTTTATTTTTTTGCCACCATGCGAATCCACTTTGTAGTCTAATAAATACACATCCCATGATCTTCCTGATTCCCGGGCAGAAAGAGTTCGCAAAGTGTTACAAATTGCCAGCACCTTGCCATAGCCATTTATTTGCTTAGCCTGGTGGGATTAACCCAGCCAATCAGTTAGCCACTCCACGTTCTACTAAATTACTCTTCCCTGGTTAGATATCAAGTTTTGCAACTGGAGCCAATTTACTTTAAGAACCGAGCATCGTTGGCCAATGTTTGTTAGCTTAAAAACTTGGTAGCTAACGAATGAGCTAATCAGCCTTGTCAACTCATAACTAACCTAGCCTCGTAGCTAATTTGTGTCTACTTGCTCACCTAACGCTAACAAGTACTGAATAAATCGCTATTCTGTGTTTCTAGAGATTTCCATTCACCAAGTAAGGCTAGCTGAGCCAGTAAACTGTTAGCTGGCTAACTTAGCCAGGGAGCAAGTTTACAGACTTCAATAGTTGGCTATCATCATATTTGGTGCTTGTAAATAAATGCCAGCTAGTGAAATGTTCGCAGCTCAATGCTTGCTAACTAGCCAAATTATGGCTATCCACTGTTTTTATTGACCTAACTAGCTTGCTAGCTAGGCTAGCAAACTAGCTACCTAGCCATTTTGCTAGCTTAGCTAGTTATATTTGGTAAATAATCATGGTAGCTATCTTGCTAAATAACAGAAAGTGACAGTAAACTAACCATTTACTGTTTTCTATTGATTTAGCTATGAGCAAAATATGTAATTAGCTTACTAGCTGGCTAGCTAGGTAGCCCGCTGGCATAGCTAGTCATATTTGTTGTACCTAGATGCTAGCTAAATTGCAAAATAATAGCTCTGCACTGTTATCCATTAATTTTTAGGAATGTTGCTAGCTAGCTGATAGTGACCCGCTGTGTAGTAACAGCAAAGATCTATGTTTGGTAATTGTTGCATGGAGACAGCTAACAGCAATTTAGGTCACTGTTTGGCTTCCGTTGAGTTACTTTGTGAACGTTTGCTGAAATTGTGCTATCCGTTTGGCCAGGAACAAATCACTGGGTACTCGCCCGTTTGTGTAGTGGATATGTAGTTCACAAAAGTGCACTACAAGCTGGACAAGAGAATATCACTTTTGGCAATTAACAACAAATTTGATGTGATCATTTGCATCCGTATACCCCGTAGGCTAATCTCGGAGAGAGCCCGCCCGTAAGATTAATAGGAGTTCAAGCGATGCCAGAAAGTGTCCTAACCCCATTATGAATTTCCATAGCATGAGACATCAGAAGCTAAGTAGCAGTGATGTTATCACTTCACTATTATTATCTATTATTTGAGTATAAGGGGACCTCAAAAATACAAAAACATGTCTGAATGGGGAACCACAACATAGACCCACCCTCTCACCCCCTCCCCAATCTCTGTGTCAGGAGATACAAGTTTCTTGTCTTTCTGTGAGCCAGAAATCACAATATATATTTACAGATGACCACATCACTTAAGCCTACTTGAGCATAAATACAGAAGTCAGTCTAATCACTGTTAACAACAACCACATATGTACAACAACATGTGGAGCAAAAGAATAAACCTGATAATTACAAAGCCAAGCTGCATGAAACTGTGCATTTTGAATCCAGCAATCACATTTATTAGTGCCATAGGCTATCGCACAGAGGCACTCGTCTTGAGACAAGTGCCTATGGGCATTGGAGGGCATAACCCAGAGGCACTATTGTCATTCATCGTGATTATTATTTCTCTTTTTCCTTTTTATTATTAGTGCCATGGCCTGGATTTACGAGGCATTCAATTTCTGGTCAACTGAAAGTGGACAATCATGTACTTTATTTACCGGCAGTTTGGACAATATAAGGAGACGAGTGGCGAGATCAGGGTTGAATAAAAGTCCTGTGAGGCCCCAGGGCACATGTCTATTGAAGGCCTCCCTGCCCTCCTAACCCTTGGTGATCAATCATAACTCCTGAGATTTTGGTCACAAAAACTCTTTCAATTTCAACATCACAGACTTATAATTTAATATCCCCACCATTTTTTTTTTTTACAATTTCCAAAAACCATGAATTGAGTTTTCTTAATATTGATAGACATTTTATTCACATCAAACCAAGTTTTGAGGATTTTCAGCTCCCCTTCAAAAGCACACAAAAGTACCCTTAAATTTCTCCCAGAGCAAGATCAATTTGTATCATCTGTGAAAATACAGTGCCCTCCATAATTATTGGCACCCCTGGTTAAGATGTGTTAAAAGCCTTAAATTCAATTTTTATTGCAGAAGCATACTCACACTAAAAATTGTAGAAAAATGTAACCTTCAACTCAAGTGAATTTTAAGGGAAAAAAAATCCCTGACTAAGAAATAATTATTTTTCATAAAATCACCTGTTCCACAATTATTGGCACCCCTAACAATTCCTAGGAAATAAATGTAATTGAAGTATTTCTGTCATTTCTACAGTAGTTTACAAAATTGATCAGAGTATCTAGGAACATTTAATTAGTAATTCATCACTTCCTGTTTCCCTGGGGTATAAATATGACGTGACACAGAGGCCATTTTTCTTATCCACTCTTCAACATGGGAAAGACAAAGGAACACACCATTCAAGTAAGGCAGATGTGTGTCGACCTTCACAAGTCAGGCAATGGCTACAAGAAAATAGCCACTCGCCTGCACCTGCCCATATCTACTGTCAGAGGAATCATTAAGAAGTTTAAAACAACTGGAACAGTGGTAAACAAGCCTGGACGAGGGCCGCAAGGTTATTTTGCCACCACGCACAGTGAGGAGGATGGTAAGAGAAATAAAAAAGTTCTCCAAAGCTCACTGTTAAAGAATTGCAACAAATGGTAGCATCTTAGGGTCACAAAGTCTCCAAAACAACCATCAGGCGCTATCTACATGCCAACAAGCTGATTGGGAGGCATCTTGAAAAAAACCTTTTCTCACTCACAATCATAAACGCAAACGCCTGGAGTTAAGCTAAGCAGTACTGGGACTTCAACTGGGACCGTGTGCTTTGGTCAGATGAGACCAAGATAGAGCTTTTTGGCAACAAACACTCTAAGTGGGTCTGGCGGAACACAAAAGATGAGTATGCAGAAAAGCACCTCATGCCCACTGTGAAGTATGGGGGAGGATCGGTGATGCCGTGGGCCTGTTTCTCTTCCAGAGGCCCTAGGAACCTTTTTAGGGTGCATGGCATCATGAACGCTTTGAGATACCAGGACATTTTAAATCAAAATATTTTATGTGATATTTTTAGGTTAGTATATTAATAGTATTGGGACTAGATAAACTCAAGTCGGCTTATTAGGAGTGCTTATTACATATAGAGTTTGGCTCAATTTGGTATTTCATTTCTGTTAACTGAAACTAAGCTGTTAAAAGAGGCTTATAATCCATCTACATAGTTTCCCCACGGTTTCTATTGTGACTGCTGCTTAGGGCTTCTTAGGTTAATAAATTAATAAATTGTGGTTCCTGAGCTTCTGTCTCGGCATTGGTAATTTTCTTTCATCTAAGGTGAGCGAGGTCATTAGGTAGGGGGTTCAAAATGTGGCCAAAACTATGTGACGGTTGCAGGATGATCGCGCTTTTAGAAAGAGATTTCCAGGGTGGGTTTGTCTGTCACCGGTGCCAGCTAATTGAGCATCTGGAGAGCAAGATCCTTGATCTTCAGGGCCAGTTATGCGGCACAACATAGTTCACAATCAGTAGAGTTCCTAGAGGAACTAAGTAGTATGTCGTTTAGAGAAATGGTGTGTACGCCAAAGCAGGGTGGTACAGGGATCCCAGAGCAGGCAGGGAGAGAAAGTGGGTGACTGTAGGTCGACAGCGCAGGAAAGGGCGTACACGCCGTGCAGCAACAGCTCCTCCAGTGGTTGAGGTGTCCAACCGATTCCGGCCCTTGCAGGAACTCGAATTGGCCCCTGACCCTGACAGTGAGGGGACTAATGAGCAGCAGGGCACCCTGTTGGCCTCTACCCCTCAGAAAAGAGAGTTAGTGATAGTGGGGGACTCAATACTTAGAGGAATAGATAGCTTAGTCTGTTCGCGCGACAAGGAGTCTCGTATGGTGTGTTGCCTGCCTGGTGCCCAGGTAGGAGACCTCCTGGAGTGTGCGGACAAGCTCCTGGCCAGAGCGGGGAGGGATCCAGTTGTCATGGTCCATGTTGGGACAAATGACATAGGTAAGGGTAGGTTCGAGGTTTGGCAAGGCAAATTGGTGGAATTAGCTGAGAAGCTTAGGAGCAGATCCTCAACGGTAGTGTTCTCCAGGATTCTACCGGTACCACGTGCAAGCAGAGGAAAGCAGAATTTTATCTGGAGGTTTAACACGTGGCTACGAACCTGGTGTAGGAAAGAGGGGTACAGGTTTATTGGGCACTGGAACTTTTTCTGGGACAGGGGTGACCTGTTCAAGCCTGACGGGCTGCACCTGAACCGGAGGGGTACCTTTGCACTGGGTCAGCGTATGTTGAGGGTAGCACAGGATTATTTAAACTAGGGACTTGGGGGGCAGGGAGGTTAGTGAGTGTTACACATAGGGAAATGCAGACTGCCCTGATGGAAGCTGACGGCGTTACATGCACTATTGATGATATACGTTTAAAGCAACAAAGCGTAGTGGGGGGCTTGAAGCAGCGGCCGCATGGGAAATCAAGGGGGAAGAGCATTCGTAATAACCTGAAATGTTTTTATTTAAATGCACAAAGCATAAAAAATAAATTTCCAGAGCTTGAGGCCGTTATGATTAGTGAGGGCTATGACATAGTTGGGATTACAGAGACATGGCTTAGTGAAAAGGATGGAGATGAATATAATATAGAAGGTTATAAGCTCTTTAGGAAGGATAGATGTAATAGGCGAGGAGGGGGCGTAGCAATCTATGTGAATGAAAACATAAATGTACAGGAAATTCCTGAAATTGAACATTCCTTGCCCTGTGAAGATATCTGGGTCAGGCTCATTGGCAAACACGAGACAGGTTTAAACATAGGAGTATGCTATCGGCCACCAGCGTTGGACAGTACAGTCAATGAAATGCTTTTGAAGAGGATTACGCAAGCTTGTCAAGGTGGAGGGACTATTATTATGGGAGACTTGAATTATCCTGGTATCTATTGGGAAATGGTGAAAGGACAGGGTAGGGGGGAGGAAGAATTTCTAGATGTTATAAATGATAATTTTTTGGTGCAGTATGTTAATAAACCGACAAGAGAGAAGGCAATTTTAGACTTAGTGCTCTGTAATGACCCAGATAGAATTAGCAATGTTGAGGTACTGGAGCCACTTGGGACAAGTGATCACTCTGCTGTTAATTTTATGTTTCATGGGAAGTTAAAAAGGTGTATTCAAAAAGAAAAATTTTCAATTTTGGGCAAGCAAACTTTGACAGGATGCGCTCATATCTAAGTGAAATAAAATGGGAGACACTCCTGGACTGTGAGTCTGTAAATGAAATGTGAGAAAGATTTAAGGGGGTTTTACTTGATTCACAATGCAAATTCATTCCAAAGGTGTCCAAAAGTAAGCTGAAAAAGCAGAATCCTCAGTGGATGACCAAAAGTATTCGTAGGATTTTGAGGGAAAAGAGGAATCTTTATAAGATGTACATAAAGGATAACAATGAGAACACTAAGGCTGACTACTGTAAAATGCGGGCTGTGGTCAAAAAAGAGCTGAGGAATGCTAGAAGACTGTATGAAAGACAAATTGCAGAGGGGGCACAAACTAACCCTAAGCGTTTCTTTCAGTACTGTGGCAGAAAGAGGAAAGTTGGGCTGAACGGCCTGTTCTCGCCATTCATGTTATGTTATGTTATGTTAAAATCTGGTGGCCTCTGCCCGAAAGCTGAAGATGGGTCGTCACTGGGTCTTTCAGCAAGATAATGACCCTAAACATGTGGCCAAATCTACACAGAAATGGTTCACCAGACACAGAATCAAGCTCCTCCCATGGCCATCTCAGTCCCCAGACCTCAGCCCCATTGAAAACCTGTGGAGTGAGCTGAAGAGGAGAGTGCAGAGGAGAGGACCCAGGTCGCTGGATGATTTAGAGAGATTGTGCAAAGAGGAATGGTCGAAGATCCCTCTTTCTGTATTCTCCCATCTTGTGAAACATTATAGGAGAAGATTAGGTGCTGTTTTGTTGGCAAAAGGGGGTTGTACAAAGTATTAACATCAGGGGTGCTAATAATTGTGGCACACATGATTTGATGTAAAAGAATTATTTCTTAATGTGGGATTTTTTTTTCCACTGAATAAATGCACTTGAATTAAAGGTTGGATTTTCCTCTTTTTTTCATTGTGGTCCTATATTATTTAGAAAAAAAACTGAATTTATTAGAAGCTAAAGAACACATCTTAACCAGGGGTGCCAATAATTATGGAGGGCGCTGTAACAAATTTTAATTAATTAGTAACTTTACTAAGCATAAAAATTTTTGGGTCAATCACTGATCACTGACCTTCCTTAATCCAGACATGGAATTATTTTTTGGCACACACTGCTATTTTCTAAGTAGCTTTTCAACTAAGAGTATGTTATTCCTCTTATCCTATATTCCTCCAATTTTCTCAACAGTTTGTTCTGATCTATGGTATCAACAATGGAGGTAATATAATAGAACTGGAGAGAGCGAGGAAGTACCACCCCTATTACTTCCAATGGGAGATGCTAGGCTAGCTATTTCAGGCCAGGAAGTATGGAATTGACCAACGCCATCTATAAAAATGGCGTTCCATGGGTGCTTATAGCCGGCACCATTTCATAAGATTGCCAATCTGATTACACAGCACAAATGGCCAAGAAAATGTGTCGTCTGTGCGGATTGGCGAATGTGTTTGAGGGGAAATGACGAGCAACGCTGTTAATCCAGAACTCGCACGCACTATACACTCATTGGCTGAACTGCTGCAGTCAGAGCAACAGCTGGACAACCAAACTCGTGCACGAGCTGTCATCAAGCTCTAAAGTAGCAGTTCTTATTTTACAGGCCCTCTTGAAAACATCGAACAGTTGCGTCAGACAAAGAGCAAAGTAATGAAGGATTACCAAATACATTTTAATTTGTTTTTGCTTTATTTGGCGATAAAAAAATGCGCACTTTTCAATTGGTGTCTATGGAGCTTCAGCGTCTTTGGCCACAAAATTGCATCCTTGGGAAACGCAGAAGCAGGAAGCTAACATGCTAACTGGCTGAAGCAAAGCTACTTCCTTGTTCTCTCTGGTTCTATTATACATCTCTATGGTATCAACAGCCTTCTGTAGGACAATGTAAATGCCAATAAAATGCTCATTTTCAGCTGCCTGTTATATCTTTTCTTCCATCTCCATTACTGCATAGGTAATAGTTTGATTTTCCCTAAATCCATACTGTTGTTCACTTAATAATCTATATTTATCATTGAAGAGATCCAATTGTTTTACAGGTAATTTCTCTAATGTTTTTGAGAATTGAGGAAGAAGGGATACTGGTCAATAGTTGTCCATGGGGTGCTCATTTCCATTTTTATCCGCTGCCACAATGAAGTTGCCGGGGGATGTTGAAACGCGCTGTGTCCGCCCATCCATGCATGCACCTGTATGTCCGTCCCGATCAGTAGTACACTTCATTTCTGCAGCAGAGCTCTGAAAGTATTGAAGTCATTGCCTTGAAACTCGGCATGCATGTTCTTTTTTTTTTTTTTTTTGAGGGGATTTTTCCCTTTATTAGACAGTTATACAGTGGAGACAGACAGGAAAGTTGGGGAGAAGAGTGGGGGAAGACATGCGGCAAATGACCCGAGCCGGAATCGAACCCGGGTCGCCGCTGGAAGGACACAGCCTTTATGGTGCGCGCGCTTAGACTGATGAGCCACCAGGGCGCCCCAGCATGCATGTTCTTGAGGGGATGTAGCAGTTTCTTTTGATAATATAGAGTTTGACAAATTTTATTTTCCCAGTTACCATGGAAACAAATTGGGACTGGGTGTCTCATGTAATGTGAAAAGGGTACTGGTGGGGGATACAGATGACTTTGGCTCCTGTTAAAATTTGGAATAACCTTAGCTAATTTCATATTGTCAGGAAAGGCACCTTTTTGCAACGACTGACTGCAGAGGTTAGAGGTCTTACAACAGAATCAGTGACTTCTTCAATAATTGCCTTATCAATGGAGTTTATATCAGTTGATTTCGTATTTGAATTTTCTTACTATTTCAATTATATCAGTTTCATTAACCCCACAAAGGAACATGGAGCTGATATTACTATTAATCAAATTACTAAACAAATCTTTGTCATCAGACACAGCAATTTTGCTGGCTAAGGAAGTACTAACACCCACAAAATAATTATTTAAATCATCAACAATCTTTTCTGAACTATCCACCATAACAGTAGAGCTATTCAAGAAATAACATGGAAATTCAGATTTATAGCATCTGTTCTGAATAATATTATTAATTATTTTCCAAGTTCATTGAATGTTATTTTTACTGTTCTCTGATATTTTATCATAGTATTCCTTCTCCTGTAATCTCATGATGGAAATCAGTTTATTCTTATACAACTTATATTTTTCTTCACTTTCCCGGGATCTCAATTTTAAATATTTCTTTTGCATGCCCTTTGCAGACCTTAGGTCATCCATGGCTTTGCATACTATTAATTTTTTACCCAGCACTTTCTCACAGGACATTGTCAGGAATGTACAACAGAAATGCATCGTAAGCCTGATTCGGGTCATTTACATACACCTCGTCCCAGTTATAATTCGCAAGGTCTGTCTTTAAGGCCTCAATACTTTCTGGTGTCCTTAATCTTACTTATTTGCTGGACGGCTCCCTAACACCTACTGAATGTTTAACATTTATATTATGCAAGATCACAAAAATGGGAAGATGGTTACTGATATAATTTATCAGAGAACCATAAGTTTCATGGTGATGAACATTGGTAAAAATGTTGTCAATGATACCCCTTCCAGTGGCAGACCTACGGGGGGGGGGCACGGGGGTAGCTTGCCCCCCCCCCCCGGGAAAAAAAATCTGGGGAAATTTCTTGGGTAAAATTTATGAAATACATTTAAACGTAGGCTACTGGCATACACAAACTTACGCAGCAAGCAGCCGATTTGTTCCCCTCTGGTAGTTCAGTACGCCAGTTGCCAGATGGCAACGCGAAATTGGAAATTACCATTAAATTGACATAATGATTTCTATTGGCTTTTTTGTCATTGCGTGAAAATTTGCTGACATGTAATCACATCCTGGATCAGGCTGGTTCAGTTCAGACACGGTTTTGTTCCGATATTTGGAAGTTTAGAATGTCTTTTCCAAGCAGAACGAATGTGCGGTGTTTCTACTGCAATAAGGAGATTCGACGAGACAGATAAACATAGAGCACATGGTTTTCCGACAATCGTTCTGGATCCTCTCTTCTTTGAAATACAAATAACGTATTATCAGTCATGGAAGTGACAAAATCCACACAGACGAAACATATGGATAATGTTGAACATTCTAATTACCGTGAAAAGCTCTCTCGTTCCGGATTTGCTTTGGGTATACGAAACTATTTCAATGAACAGCCAGGGCTCTGATTTCACAACCCACTGCACAACAACTATGCGGCATTTTATTATTTGCATTCAGAATAAGTTGCGAATTTATGGCCTAAAATTAACAAATACACTGAATACAAAAAAGATATGTCCCACATCCAGACACCTGTTGGCCTGTTTCTTGCCTTACAGTCTCCACATGGGAGATCATTTATTCGTGACAGCTGCCCGCAACTACGAGTTCTTTCACAAAGAAGAGTATATATGCCTTAGTTTATGCCTTACAGTACTTCCTCAGGAATAAAAATAATTGTTTAATTTAACGCACAGTGGCGTTTTTAAGTGTAAAAACTTGGTGGGGCAAGAATGTATTTCAGGTCTCGGGGGGGCACAGTAAATGAGGGGTATGGGGTGATTTCTATACAACAATTTGTGATAAATTAGTTTGTCTGCTGCCGTTTTACCTTACAAGCTTTTAGTTAAAAGTCAACATTATCGCACACACACGGAGGAGACGAGGGAGAGAGAGCGCACGCGAGTGAGTGAGAGTTCGCCAATACGGAGATCGACGTTTGTTCAAAAGCCATCTGCCACCTTTGCTCCACAACGCTCAGAGCCTACAAAGCCATAAACAAAGTAGAGCGCTCAACACCATTAAGTGCCACAGCAAACCGCACGCACAGACAACTTATTAGGATTGATCCACTCTATGACAGCATTATGACAACAACCTTATCCTGCATATGTGTGACACACTGTCATCACCATCTAGTCTCAATCCAGCATAAGATTCTATGCATTAGTATAACGTTGTCTTACTGTCATAATGTTGCAACATATTGAAATAGATATGAGAAATATCTATGAACTGCAACATATTTTTTCAAGTCTTTTTAATATCATTTAAAAATGATAGTAGATTCAGGCCTTTTTAATATTACAAAAATTAAAGAGAAATTGTGAAAAGAAAGAGCATTTCTTTGTATCCAACCGGTATAAAATACCTGGGCCAACAACAATCTTGAAAACTTATTACTAACGTTAGGATCTGACCTGGCAGCCTTAGTAACCAGCTTTGAAATGCAATCACATCCTCTTTGTCAGTCGTTCAGAAGAAAAGATAGGATTGTAATAAAATTGGGCGGTGTGGAGAAATACCTGGATAACTATACATTATAATTATGATTGTTATAAAGCCTCAGCTTCCATGACTAGGGCTAGTCTAGCCTAGCTACGTTAGCATTTCGCTGGTGGACAAATAGTTACAGTAGCTCTCAACATAATGTTATAATACACAAATACATCCAAAATCTATCGTTAAATCTTACCTGCGAAAGGTAATTCCACTGTGTCTGGTATTGATATCTCGTTCAGCATCCATATGCAGCGCAAAAAATCTGGCATCTTTGGTGTAGATTTAAGTTTAAGCGCTTCGACTGTTGTGAATACGGTTGTATTTTGGTAGTAAAACCGCATTTTAGAGTATCAGGGCATCCTGGATCATAGCTAAATGTGTTACGTTTATAACAAATCAAACCGCTTGGAAATCAGTCCAAAATTCAGCGAGTAATGATTTGTAGAAATTGTTTGATACTTCTAACCCTGTACTAACATGGTCGCCCGGTAGGCACGCCTCTCCACCACTCATGCGACGCGTCTCACGTATATGTCTATGATGCCTGATGAAATGACGCAGTAGTGGGGCGTGGGGCTGTCAGCCCCACATGCCAACAAATTCGTGCTACCTCCACTAATACAGCCAACACTTTGAGCGTGCGTACTTATATTTTTACACGTATCGTTAACATTGCATTGCGTAAGAGGGGCTAGCCCCATTCATGCGGACATGGATCAGGAGATCGGTCTGAAGCAGCAAAAGAGAGACCAATAAACATGAACTTAAATTCAAACACAAATTCCATGCAATTTAGGAAAATGCTAAATTTATAGATAATACATTTAATCAGATAATACGATCATGTTTGAGAATTAATAATAATAATTTGCCTACGGTCCTTTCTGGTGACACCAGGTGGGGCTGTGCCCCACCTGCCCCTAATGACCAGTCGCCACTGCTAACGCAGTATTGAAAAGAAGACAATAGAAAACGCCCTTTGTTTATTTAGAGATTTTCCTTATAATGTATTTTTTTTATGTGGGATTGGTTTTAAAATGCAATCAATTTATTTTATTTTTGTTACGGAAAAAGATATTAAGCTATTCTTTCACAAAGAAAAGTAAATATGCCTTAGTTTGAGCCTGACTGTCAGTTACTGTACTTATCTCATTAATAAAAAAATGTTTTATTTGATACAGTATTCAAAAGAAGACAAGAGAAAAAGGCAGTATTGTATTTTTAGTGACAGAAATAAAAAAATTTCAGTCATAATTTGTCTGGAAAATTTTGTTTAAAACAATCGTATCGTTGACCTCGTATGGTATTGAATCATGAGTTGAGTGTATCGTTCCATCCTTATAAGTAAATACTTCATATGCCTTTTATTCTTGCATGTGATGTATCCATGGGAAAAATAGGCCTATAATGAATACAACATGCTCAGACGACACTGGATTTCTTTTTTTATTGAATCTGTGGGGAAATGTTTGGAGATTTGCCCCCCCTGGGAAAAAACCAAGGTCCGCCACTGCCCTTTTCCACCAAAAAGAACCTGGTGCTAGTGCCGTGCTGGTGCTAGTGCCAGTGCTTAGTTGGTTCAACCTACGCACCTCCCAAGAACCTGTTCGGTTATCCATCGCCTAGGAGCCAAATCAGAGCCACGCGATTACGTCACTGTAATTTAAGACCAGCAGATCAGGAGAAAATGAACATTGTTCGAGATCTGCATTTCTCTCAGCAGCGCTCACATAACATCTGGCAATACAAAAATACAGTATGGACTGCGGGAAACCACGAATAAAAATTTTAAACTAAAATAATGCTTGTGTTTCTATGCTCAGTAATACTATAATTGTCATTGAGGTTTTATCGTTTTTAGCGGGGAAAAGGATTATAGCTGATTACATTGCTATGATCTTATACTGGATTAAGATCAGATATTTAAAAGGCGGCAATATAAGGCGCATACCGTATTTTGAATTATCGTCAGTGCGTGTTAAAAATACCGAAACCTTGTGCAGAAATAGGGTGTAATAATAGGAACACGCTATACATCTTTACTTTTCCCAAGGATGCAGACAGGTAATAAATAAACGAGCAACTGTCGTATTTCATTCCAGCTTCGTAACTTTGAACGAACTAATGTAGTTTCGTTTTGAATTGCCATTCAAGCTCGCTAATGGCAATAACAGTAATTCGCAAATGCCCTATCTGGCCAGCTTACTCATATTCGTAATGCTTATTATAGACCTATAATATAATATATAATACAATAATATAATATAGGCGCAGAAAGTAAAATGAAATATAAACACAACATGCAGATATAAGACATATGTTTATACATCCCAACATTTACTGCGAGCAGAATGCTCAAAATACTTCCGTGACCGCGCTGGTCGTGTTGGTAAACTCCGCCCCACGTAATCAGTGCTTGCTCTGGACCAGCAAGAAGTTGGTGCTTCCTCTAACACCGGTTTTAAGAGCCAGAAGCTGGTGCTTAGGCTGTGGAAAACGAAAGAACCGGTGCTATGTCAGGCTCTGGCTCCGAACCAGCAACAGCACCAGCTCGGTGAAAAAGGGGTATGAGAGTGGCACTATCTTTGGTTATCCTTCTGGGTTTGTGAATAAGGGGGCAAAGACCTTAACTAAACATTGTATTACAAAAATCTGTTGTTGATTAATGTTCACTCCATTTTAACAAATCAACATTAAAGTCACCACAAAAAAGAGAGATTTCTTATCACATACTTTCCATAAATTGTAAACCATTGTATTCATAAATTGATGAATGTAAGAACCAGGCATTCTATATATACTGTACAACTGAAAAATATACTCTAAAATTTAGTAGAATGAATTTCAATTGTCACTCTCCTCCATAGTATCATTTACAGTTACTATCAATGACCTTACATTTTAAAAGTTCCTGTGAATATAATGCAACGCCGCCATACCTTTTATTTATCTGATTGACACTAAATATCCTGATACCCCATAAACATAAAATCAGCACCCTTTTTATTTGTTTACCAAGTCTCGCTTATAGCAATGACTTGAAACGTATGTTTTAATGATTTTAAATAATCTTTGATTCAAGGTAAATTTGTATAAGGGCCTCTACTAACTCTTAAAATGTGTGATTAAAAAACCCTCCAAGCTGAGGTTATGAAACAGATTTTCAGAATAGAACACTGAGTTTGATTTATACTCATTATAAAAGTGTGTCTCAGGATCAATGTTATTTTCTAAACTAAATGATTTATGTCCAGTCAAATTTAGAAATATAAATTTGACTCACATTTTTTTTATATAGCCATTCTCAACCAAGCAATATTCATTCTCAGAAGAATTATCTCTCTCAGTTTCAACAGAAGAAAAATTTTAATTTTCATCAGTCGTGTTAAGAAGGAAAAAAATGGTAATGTCAAAAAAAGAAGTACAGAAATTTCCACTGCCAGCTTCATTTTGACTCTGTCAGAACATGCTCATTAACAGAACATAACCAAAACAGAATTAAATTGTATATTCTTTGTAGTAGATACTTTGTTGCTCCATGCCAGGGCCCTTCACAAATTGGAAACATTGTCACTTATATTGATCCAAGTCTCTTATATTTCTTACCGCAACCACTTTAGCTTGCTCTGATGGTCTATTTAACCTTATAAATACTTTCCCATTCCTTGTCCATGTTGCGTGTATTTTGTTTTGCTTTCTGAGGATATGGCTTTTCCCAGCTATTTCAGCATTATTTTTTGTCAAGTGCTTATTGAGATACGCCCCAGTACCTTTAAGTGTTTTTGACTGTCTCAACACTTCAAACTTATGCTTTCGATTTACAAACTTGACAATGATGGTGGGTTCAGCTTTATTATCCTCGCGCGGGAGAGAGTGACAGGCAGAAATCTGCTGTCTCTCTAGGTGAATGTTGTTATTGCTCAAGAATTGAACAACTTGTTGCTCCAGAATGGGTAGCTCCTCAGGTGGAGCGTCTTCACCTCGTTGGTCACTGGCTGCAGCCCTGGCATAGCTGCGATGTTTGGTATTCAGCCCAGTGATAACAAGGTCATCAGCACGGAGTACTGCTCCAAGTCCTCAATCCTTTGCTCCAGCAGTGCAATCCTCTGATCCCTTTGATTGATTGTAACCCTCAGCTCACTGACCTCCTCCATTAGATCCGTGAGGTTACATTGCTGCTTTACCACTTAGCTGATCTCCTCAGACAAAAATGATTTTTTTAATCTCTTCTAATTCCTCTGCAAGCTTTTTAGTTGTTTGGTTGACATTTTTTCCGATAAAAATGGGTAGACTTAATAAGAAAAAAAGGGGGGAAAAAACCTGCTCTCTTAATAATCACCATGCCCTCCCAGGCCCTTAACAATGCCCAAGATCAAAAAACACCACAATGCATCAAAATGCCAAAAATTTTCAAAAGGATGAAAAGTAAGACATTACTGTACCATCAACAATGATCTACTTGGAATGGATGACACTATATTTTGGTGATATTTGGAAGATTGTTGGAAAACACAGTGGCAGCATTCTTGGATCAGTGCATCTTAACCCTTTCGCAGGCAAATTTTGGCCCAGATGCATACCCCCACGGACGGATTAATTTTGGGTTTTTACCAAAATATGATTGTTATTCAAAATAACAATAAAATAACACCAAATCTCATAATAAGTTTCCCATAACTGATGTTTTTATGTTTTAATCCTCTCCAGAATCGCTAAAATCGTTTGGATCCAAGTCACTCCCGCTCTCTGGATATTCAAACTCATCGTCAGAGTCATTCAATAAAGCAAAAACTTCATCCACGTTGTATTTACGTTTAGAAACACGGCTAGAATGCCGGCTATTTGTACTGCCGATGCCATGTTCACATGTCCCACAATTTGACCGGAAGTAGTCTCAGATTTAGCGTTTTAGGAAATCCCATGCCTCGTTCACGGCTAAAAATACAGTGCTGGGTGACCTGAGAGACAGCCAATGGTAATGAGTGTAACTAACAAGGGAATTCCATAATCGGGAATTTAAAGAAGACTTTATAAAACACGTTGGTTAAAACGACAAAAATGTCGCTGTGCCTGCGAAAGGGTTAACATAACATAACATAACATGAGTGGCGAGAACAGGCCATTCTGCCCAACTAGGCTCGCTATTTTCCTATCACTAAAGTGAATGTAACACTTCAGATACTCAATGACTAAATGGTATCTAACACTAAATCAAGCCTGGTCTTGAAAACTCCCAAGGTTTCTGCCTAAACATTATGGCCAGGCAAGCTATTCCACACTGAGATTACTCTGTACGTGAAAAAATATATGAGTGCTAAATTTACCCATGGGTAACTTCCATTTGTGACCCCGAATGCTGCTAACAGAACCTAAGTAATCCTGCAGAGTTAACTTTGTTAATCTGTTCCATATATTTAACTGCCTAAAGCCCAACATCCCCTTAGCGGTAACGCCGGCATTACCGGATTTTCCGTGGTGTACTGTGAGCCTCTGACCCTGAAACGCATAAATGCTTTCAAGCTGTTCCTGTTTAAGATTGCCTGATAAATAATCATACAATTTATTTTCTGAATAATCAAGACCAGTGTATAAGCCTGTAATTACTGAGAAATTATTAAGAAATGACAGAGATGACCAATGGGCAACAATGACAGCATACTTAATTGTGATAGTGTAAGGATGGAGAAAATAATAATAATAATAATAAATTAATCCAATACTTTCTCTGAATTCCATTTCCCATTTTGGATTTTTTTTCAGCAGTGCAAGCTAATTTACTTCAAGATTGCACTTAATCAAAATATTTAAAAGAATAGGCTACATTTGCGAGGAAGTGCAGTTGCACAGGATGCAAGAATAATTTATTAAATTACCATTGCTTCCTACTACGAAGCGTTGATAACTGAATAATTTACTAAATTGATTATGAGTGTATCGTGAAAGTCCAACACATGGCATGCATTTAAAATCATTTAAAATTTATGCCATGCTTTGAACTTTCATGGCAGCAAAATTATTGACGTGGTTTTTATAGAGCAGCTTCTGGGAAAGTTGACGAAAATATGACATTGTATGTATGCCAATTATCTAATTAATTAATTACAAATGATATCTAAACATTATTCAAATGCCACCTTCAGCAGCATTTAGTACAAACATTCTACTTCAAGATGGAATTTACAGAAATTTCAGTTAATAGCCATCCATGCAATCTCACATTATAGCCGCCCTCTTTGACCCAAAGCTGTATGTCTTTATCATTAATGACAACGCAGCTTACTAGCAGACTATTTGCTCAGTAAATTAATTCACTTAATTGTCCGATTCTTAATCGGTAATGGGGTGACAGTTAACAGGCATTATGGTAGCATCACTGGTTGTAGAGAGAGTTTTATTTTTACATTAGCAAACTTAACCTGCAGACCTGAGTTAGAAAAAATGCATTTTTGAAAACAATTTATTTGGCATATCAAGCGGATCAGACACTGACACAGAAAACCATAACATCATTTTCTAAACTACAGGAATTCAGAAGCTTTGAAAGACATTGACATTTTGTGTCACCATAAATGTGGATAGAAAAATGCCTTAATTAAAAATAATGCAAGCTAATTGTCCATAAATTGACCAAATCCTCCTCGCAACTGAATGAATTAACACTTGTCATGAATTATGACAAAAGATCTTTCAATATGGCCCATTGGCTTGTTGCACAAGATGATGTTAAGTTCTTTCTGAAATACGCAGGGTTGCTCCAACATTAACGGTTTGCTTCTGTCACTTATCAGTCTATATCAGATGCTGAGCAGATGACAGGTATATCATCCCGGATATGTGATTTTAGCTATTGCCGATATTCTCAGGACTCGACAAACCACAGGACACTTTGTCACTTTGCTACAGTCCATTTTAAATAAGCCTTGGCCCACAGAACACGGCGGCGCTTCTGGATCATGTTCAACAATGGCTTCCTTTTTACATGATAGAGTTTTAGGTGGCATCTGTGGATGGCACGGCAGACTGTGTTTACACACAGTGGTTTCTTGAAGTATTCCTGGGCCCATTTAGTAATGTCAATAACAGAATCATGCCGGTGAGTGATGCAGTGGCGTCGAGGGCCCGAAGATCACAGGCATCCAGTAAAGGTCTTCGGCCTTGTCCCTTACACACTGAGATTTTTACAGTTTCTCTGAATCTTTTGATGATGTTATGCACTGTCGATGATGAGACCTTCAAAGCCTTTGCAATTTGACGTTGAGGAACATTGTTTTTAAAGTATTCCACAATTTTTTTTACACAGACCTTCACAGGTTGGAGAGCCTCTGGCCATCTTTACTTCCCTTTTAAGGCTTCCCTTTTATAGCCAATCATGTTACACACCTGATGCCAGTTTAATTAATTACTTGCTAAATATTCTTTCAGCTGATTCTGTTATATATTAATTGCTTTGTCAGTCCTTTTATGCCTGTGTCCCAACTTTTTTGAGACCTGTTGCAGCCAGAAAATTTGAAATAAGCTCATTTTGTGAATAAAAATGTAAAATGTCTCAGTTTCATTTTCATTTCATTTATTTATCTCAAACTTTAAAACAAACAACAAAAACAACCAAGTCAATACCAAAATAAGACGTACATCAAACAACTGTACATGTCCATCAAGCAAATATAAACATGTGAGAACATACACATGTATGTCAAAACAACCAGTTTGAGAAGGAACAGAATGAAGCAAAGAGCTTATCTAGTCCTGCCCCTTCATTACAAATCAAATCAAATACTGAATTATAATTAACATTTCAACATTTGAAATGTTATCTATGTTCTATTGTAAATAACATATTGGCTCATGTGATCTGAAAGTCATTGCATTTTGATTTTATTCACAATTTACACTTCGTCCCAACTATTGGGGTTTTGGGGGAATTGGGATTGTAGTATTAAAACTTGTAGCGAATGATAAATCACACGGGTTAAATTCTGTATTCTGACTTTGACTAGCAGAGGTCTGGGGATGAAAATAAACTAACAGGACAGATCTTCAATCTAAAAAAAGAAAAAGTTGATGCTGTGATCGAGATTTCATATTTTTTTATCATAACAGTAGAAATTACACAAATAGAAATGCTTATTGCAAAATATATGGAGGATCTCCAATGAGTGAGCCCGAGATATCAAATTCATGCAACGAGTGTAGTAATTTTCAGTTAAATGAAAATTACTACTTGAGTTTCATAAATTTGATAGCTTGTTCTCATGAATTTGAGACTATATTTATCCCATAAATGTCAGCATTGTATTATTTGGAAAATGGAAAAATAGCGTTTGGCTTCTAGTTTACAGTTTAAGTCAATGGGATGAATAATTTGCTAGCTAGCATGCTAATGCTTTTCGCTATTAAAGTATTTATGATAACAGTTACATGTGTAACTCATTACCGACAAAAAAGGGTTAGCATGCTAGCTGACAAATTATTCATCCCATTGAATTCAATAGACCGTCAACACCAGCGATGGTGAACGCTTCCAGAAGAATTGGCCTTGTGAAAGTATTAGTTGACGTTTACCAATGAACGGAATCTGAAAAATTGTAACACGAGAAAGCTGTATTGCACGCGTGTGATACCAAACCTGTATCTAATGGGTTGTGTCACACCAATTTTTAATCATTTATGGGATAAACGTCTTCAAAAAAGTCTGCCTTCATAGCTTTGGAAATGATAGAAGTACAATTGCATCATGGGTAAATTTTGCCCTGCTGCGCCTGCCACCTTTGAATAATTAGTGGAACTATTATTTATTCTAGAAAGCTGACAGAGTATATAAAACCCAGTTAATGTCGCAAATCTTGTGACAGTCTTTGACAATCTTTGACAATCAAATGACAGTCTGAGTAAAACTTCATCGTTTAGAAATGAGCACAATTACACATTTGAGCCTAATTAGAAAAAAATGGCAAATATTTCCTCTCTACCTTTTATTATCAAGATAAGTTGAGCATTCCTCCACTCTGGGGGTGTGACGGATATTACAGAACCCCTTTTCCTGTGACAGACATTACATGTACCGGATGTTACGGATTTTGATCCCCTGCCAAACCTTACGTACCAAACTTTCAGGCAGACTTTGTCCATTATTGACTTTGTCTTGGCAACAGCAAAGAGAATTGAAAAGGTTGAGTCAATATTCCATCTCAGTTTCTTTCAACAAAAATAATTCAGACTTTCCGTGACAGACGTTACATTGACTGGGATGATTAAGTCACCCCTACCGTCTGGCCAGCAAACTTCCACATGAGGGTTAAAGCGCCCCTCCACTTTAAATTGATGCTCTTGGCATAACAAATTGAATAATATGAATTGTAATACCCATTTAGTTACTGGTAATTTCAAAGGTCCTAATTGCCTGATTTTGGGCCGATTTCAGGGTAAAATTCGCACCATTTGTTTGGACGCAAAACTCTTGCTGAAAGATAGTGGTTCAGCCATAAATATATATTTTTCTTAAAGTCAGGGGTTTTGTGGATAGATTGAGGCCCTTTGCTGGATGTAAAACAGATTTAATTTTTGCTCATCATGTCCCTCTTTTCATGGAATAGATGGCACACCCAAAATGGTTATTGAATATTCACGAGGAAGCGGTGCCTGTTACCAATTTAGAATATGGACGAGTGAAGTCCTATACCTGTTTCCCAGGAACTGTATGAATTAAACACCTCAGCCAAGCGTGATGTGGAAACTGTCTAATATACTTGCCCATAGTATCTATCCAGCAGTTCAAAAAAATGATCTCTTGCGACAGAAAAGATCCTTTGTTGCAACCACTTCAGCTATAAAAGGCCAAAGGTATCTCAATTAAGTAGAGAAAGAAAATCAGTTTCCTGAAGCAATGATTCAATGTTATTGATACTATATCATTCTATAATCGATTACAGTCATCAGATATAAAAAAAAAATGTGTGATTCCCTCCATTGATTTAGGCGTAGATTCATCCCTCAATAAATTTTGTGATTCCTTACATCCTCATATGATCTCTCGCTGAAATCCAGTCACTCTAATGCTTGCTCAGGCTTATCTGTGTAAAGCACAGTTATATGTTGTAGTTCACACCCATGTGAACTATACCCCGGTAATTATCTATTGATTGACATGTTTTTATCCAATTCCAGACAGTATAACCTTTCCACAGTAATTGAAAGACTTTGATTAGACCCTCAGCAAAGTTTCTAAACCCTTGCATAATAGCAAGTTAGGTTGCGTTCTCTCAACTGTGTACAGCTGAATAACGTTAGTACAAAGAAAAAATGACTTCCAAAACCAACTCAGAAGTTCCTAGGTTACATTTACTTGAAGGCAATGTGATACTGACATGGATAATGGGAGTTATTCCTAATTGAACAGTACTGAAGGGTTCCTTGTACTGGAAAGCTCTGTTGCTCTCTTTCTTTGGAGGAAAACTTCAAAGAGGGGGAGTTCTTCTTCATTATGATTGAGTACAATGGAGTAGTATGGAGTGCTTCTGGCTTGCTGGCTAGCTGTTTCTTACTTTGGGTTTTCCATAGCCACGATGATCACAGAGCTTGTTTGCCACATTGATTAGCATGAGTATAACCGTTAGCCTTAGCTAATAATACTGTATATGATGGCATTTTGCTCAATGTGGCGATGTTTTAGAATTTATACCGCATTCAACAAAATTGAATGCCTAGGTTTTCATTAGTTTAAGATGAGAGCAGATCCAGGACTTTGGCAAATACCCTGCTACGTTCTTTGCCCTGATTCTACTCAATCTAGAGTAGCATATTGACAGCTTTTTCTCTAAAAAGGAACGTCTTTTTTGTTAAATTGAGGTATATTTCAGATATTACTGTGTAAGTGAGTTATTCTCCCTCTTTATAGGGTGTGAAAAGCGTTTATACAAGCGTGCATTTTGCTTGGAAGATCGGCATTGTAAATAGCAAGCTTTCTGTTGCAGGGTGAACATTCTGACCGTAAAATAAGCAGTTTCTTTCATGAGTATGTGCGCTGGCTGATGCAGCTTTGTAAAGAAATTGACAAAAATCTAAACTTTATCACGATGAGAAGGCATGCTTTTGATTTGGAGAGGTTACTGGTGACTATTGATGTCCATCTGTGCCTATATTGATAAAATCATGCAAAATTCCACAAGAAAATCATTCATTCATATTGCACTTCATGAGTCAGAAGTTGATTTATGTTGAACATATGATTATTTTAAGATTTGACAATGCGTAATTTTGAGGGCGCTGACAGCTTGGGGAGCTACAATGTACTTGGAGAGCTATCTTACTTGGCTCATTAACAGCAGATAATTTTTAAAGGGATATTTCAACATTTTGTCAAATTGGCCTATTGCCATAATCCCTATAGTTATATGAGTAGGTACATTACCTAGTTATCCGTGCCCGTTGTTTTGAGATTTGGAGGGGGGGGGAGACACGAGCATGGTGAATGTGCAGGTCGCAAGTTGTCCACGAGAGCGTTTTGGAGCTGCTGGATTGCGTATTTGATGAATCTTGAAGGGAGTTTTGAAGGAGGGAGGGACCTGTACCATTCTTTTTCGTTCTATTCGCTGAGCAGCTTGCGTCTTTCCCCCTCGAATCTCAAAACAACGGGCAAGGATGACTAAAAGTAACATACCTACTCATGTAACTATAGGGATTTCGGCAATAGGCCAATTTGCCAAAATGTTGAAATATCCTTTTAAAATCATTGTCAGATGAAGAACAATTTTGGTCAAGTTTATGATCCCAAAAATGCATTTTTTTAATTCCCAGCCACTTTTCGATTCTCAGAATTTTTCATAATTTCATTGCTGAATTTTCATGAAAAATTTTTGTTTGTGGCCCTTACTCTGAACTAAAATCATGAAAAGAAACAGAAATATGATGGAATTCTAAATGCTACAAAGTCTAGTTTCATTTGTCCATTCCCCCCCCCTCTGAAGTTCAAATCTTGAACTATAAAGCCTTAAATTGGGTAATGTATAAATAGCCATATTTGGCTTCTGCGTAAAGGGGTTAAAAATTTTTCTCCCAAGTATATGATGTCATAGGCCCTGCTCTGATCATAAGTCTTGGTGGCCTCTTCAAAGAATTCCAAATTCCAAAGAACTGTCAGGCATGACCTTCAACTTACAGAGGTTACAGGACTCTTTGTCCCCGGATTTTTCGTCCCCAGACTTTTCATCCCCAAATTTTGTCCCCATGGACTCTGCGTCCCGGGGACTTTTTATCCCCGAGGACCTTTCGTCGCCAGATTTTTCGTCCCCTAATGATAAAAAATGTGCCACCATTGTTGACAGATGGATGGATGGACGGAGGACAGACAAATCACCATGTTATAAGGGTTAAGGTTAGGGTCAGGGATAGGGATAGAGTTATAATGCAGGAAGAGGGCATAGCATTATTTGGGATGAACAATCCAGGGACGAAAATTCCTAGGGGACAAAAAGTCCAGGGACAGAAAGTCCAGGGGCAAAAAATTTGGGGACGAAAAGTCCACGGACGAAATGTCCGGGGACGAAGAGTCCTAGAGCTCCTTACAGAAACCATATTGGCTATCCTTCAAGGTATTATTACGTTCAAGAAATAATTCCAGCTTGTCTTTTACCATAGATTCCAGTATTTTGCACACAATGCAAGTTAAACTGCCAGGCCTGTAATTTCCTGGCTCAGTGTGGTCCCCTATATTGCCCTGCTTCCAATCATTTGGCATTTGTCCAGTTTCTAATACCACCTAAAAATAACTGTCCTGCGCAAGGTAGTCACCCCAGTTCTCTATACTGTACTGACCTACCTTACCTATATTAGTTTCATGCACTGTAAGAATGTGACTGCCGTGGTGGGTGGGGCGTCCTCAATATGATGCCAGTTCTTTTTTCTGACCATATAACATGCAAGGAAAATGAATTTAGTCAATTTGGCTCATAAAAAAATATGATTTTGGGCATAGATATGGATGAGTAGGGTTTTTGCTAAAAGAAGGCTCATACTCTTAGTGGTTGCTTTGTGCGTACAATAGAAATAGCATGTATTTTTATTTTACCATTTATTTTACACATACAACCAACAATTTTATGGGAAACATTTTATCAAGGGACATTTTACCATGTAGACTGTAGTTGTAGAATTCCCACAAATGGCGAGTCAAACAGTGATAAACCTTACCTGATGTGAGTGAAAATTTAACACTTTTGTGTCACGTATTGTAGAATTCCCTCTTAGACATGCCAAAATTTGGAAAAATCTGAGAGGTGAAGGAACATGTATCATATTACCGTGTTACTGGATCGAGAGTGACAATGACAATGATCTGACTCCATTTGAATTCATCCTTAATCTGCCTTAACTTTGACAGTGTGGCGCTGTAAGGGTGTCAGCTAACTATGGCCAGTCATGAGAAAAAGAAAGTACACCCTCTTCCATTTCCACGGTTTTATACATCAGGACATAATAAATAATCATCTGGTCCTGATCAGGTCCAAAAATTATGTAAAACTACGTAACCTCAGGTGTAAAACAACAAACAACAGATTCCATCGTGCCATTATTTATTTGACAAAAATTCAGCTATAGAACGTAAAACTTTAGAACTGAAAGAGGGTGGACTTTTTTTTCCTCATGACTGTAAATGCGGGCGTAACTCCGGCTGGTACAGCCTGCAATAATACAAGTACATCTATTTGTGACGACACTATATATACAGGCGAGTGACTAGACAGGGCAGATATCCTGTGAGTTGTATGTCAGAGCTGAGAATCCCTACTGATGCAGTGTATAACAGTCAAAGAGGAATGCCTCGTTAAGATTGATATAATTTCTTTTACAATGTATGCATCGCAAAATATGCGATAAAATGTGGTGAGAAAAATGACTACATGCACATATGGCACAGGAGCCCATATTAAAGAGTCTTCCAGAACCAATCCACTTTTCCTTCCATTGATCCAAAGATCAAAGGAAAAACCGAGTCATCTATATATAATGCCCAATGAGGAAGAAAGAGAAACATCAATAACCAAACGTGCCGCATGCCTACATATCAGTTACTCCTTGCTTGGCATCAGTTACACAAACAAAGATTACCCTTACACATCATTACAAGTCAGTGCGCAGTGGCTTGAATAATGCTCTCCATTCTGAGGTGTTTGTTGGGAATTGCATGTATAGCATAAAAACAGGACAACAGGGAAGCGTGACTGCAGATGTACCCCTTATCACCTCTGCATGTCAGTTTTGTAAACAACCTTATTTCCTCTTGAGGCAACTGACAGAGGCACACTTCTGTAAATACCCTGCATAGTATATCATACTGTGCTGTGAAAGGAAAGTTGCCCACCTCAAATCTCTGAATGCCCCCACGAAGTACTCTAGAACTGGGCCTGGTCAAAGTTCACTTGTCGCAAGAATGTCTTTACTGTTGCCTATATGATAGAACAAAACTATTACTCCACATTGTGATAGGCTGTTAACTGGTGGTGGCCACATGGGTCACTTGTAAATCGGACCAACTGTAAACCAAAAACTTGAATTTCAAATAGTGGTCAGAAAATTTGTCCAGTTACAAAACAATGCGATTTTTAAAAAATGATATATTGACTTGTGATAGGCCCCGCTCATTGTAGGCCCTGGGGCTGAAATCACGGTAAGCCCGTGTATTGAAACGGTCTGGATGGAGAGGTGAAAAAGGCATTTTCTTTGCTGGTGGTTTCTTGTTGCCTGTGTTTCCTTGGGAAACACTCCAGACGAGATAGCAGCTGTACAATGCAAGGAAAAGAAATTTTAAAAAACTGATATCACAGCTGTTCAGTGTTTTTATCACTGTTTTTATTACTAGTGTGACATTTGTACCTGGTGCAGCTGTTTGAATCCGATTGAGATGCTGTGACGTGAATTTAAACAGGCACAACCAGTCCTTAGGTGTAGGGGGGCAATGATTTTTTCACATGGGCGTTAAAAGCTTTTAATGACTTTTTAACCTTCATTAAATGCAATGATCATTTAAAAGTGCATTTTTTGTTTACTCACATTGTCTTTGTCTTATATTAAAATTACTTGTTTGAAACATTTAACGCCTTAAACCTGAACGCCTCCGGCACTGGGGCGATCATTATGCATCATAAATACAGCATGTTACCTAACAGCAACATCGTCATGCAGTATATCCGCTTTACGGGAAGAAACTTGGCAAAAAGCATGTTGAACATTTTTACCTCAACTGAACACATTTCAAGCACCAAGCAAGTTAATAAGCATGTAGCAAAACATAGACTAAATTAATATCAGCGCTCAATCACTAGCGTTTCTACTGAATTTGTGCTATGCATACAAACGATGCATCAAACGACAGAGGAAAGTCCACACAATCCAACGATATAAGCCATGTCATTTTAAATCGACACCACACTCAAAGAACAGCGGGCATACACTTTACATTCTACAGATGAATTTTTATTACCTTTGATATTTTGTAATAAACTGTGTTTGAGGGTAAATCTGGGCTTTCTATTGTTAGCCCAACATGCCCGTTTTATTTTGAAACTAGATCTTCTAGTATCCATGCATGTTTTTTTTGGGGAACTGCATCAAAGGATGTCGGCTCCAGAGCAATCCGCTTGCTCGCAGTGTATTTTCCTCTCTGTGATTGGCTTGTGATGCTGTGAGTAAGACTTTGCTGGTAGCCATTTGATTCTATGGGTTCTGACGTCTCCAACGAGGCCTAAGCCACCTTAATCGCACAAACCAAGCCTGAGCTAGAGCCTTGCGGTTCCCAGTGCGTCAAACTGAGTCCAAAGGCCATTAACATGTACTTAAATAGGGCAACAATATAAATACGTAACTGGTTTGTTTGTAGTATTTTCGGCATAATTATCCACTACATATTCAACAGTCATTTTCAAAGTCGTTTTCCGACTAGGAATCATTGTGTCACTCCGCGTGAATCCTGAGAGCGCAACAATACAAGTGGGGTGTGTGTTTTCTTGACTCACTTTTTATATTGGCAGTTTGAAAGCAGAGAATCAGCCAACTGATGCAGCCTAGTGGTTAGAATGAAGCGCTGCACCTCCGGCAACCAGGGTTCTAATCCCTTAGCAGCAAGTAAAAAACCCCAATGCCAGTGAAGTTGGGACTTTGTGTAAAACGTAAATAAAAACAGAATGCAATGATTTGCAAATCTCATAAACTCAAATTTTATTCACAATCGAACATAGACAACATATCTGATGTTTGAAGTGAGGCATTTTACCATTTCATGAAAAATATTAGCTCATAAAACGTTTCATGTGTAAGTTATCGTAGAAATGCAAATTTGTTACTTTAATGGAGAAAATTGCGTTTGCATGCTAGCTAGCTAATTAGCTATTCTATTGACTTTAATACACCGCTGACTAAAAGCAAAAGCTATTGATTGTCAATGGTGACCAGATAACTAGCTACCTTGGTGACCTTACCATTGCGGAGAGTACGTTGACTTGGCAGTTAATAAAATTAATTGCGTGGCTAACAAACTAGCTACTTGTAATTGACATTCAAGGGCAATACTTCTTACCTGCAAAATATTTAAAACAGTGGATAAGTTGCTTTGTCTTTCTATACAGATTTCCAAAAGACAAAGAGGAGAGAAAGTCTTGGCTGTTAAATGTCAGGAGAAAAACCTTTTCATTATCCCCTCCATCAGTGCTGTGAAGTGAGCATTTTGAGGAGCCGTGTTTTGACAGGACAGGGGCACAGGTGAAACTTATTAAAGGAGTTGCTAGAGTTAACTAGCGTTTCTGTTTAACAACATTGGCATTAGCCATATGATTTAATTTGGTTAACGGCAAATATGCTTAATCAGGGTACAATGAAGTGAAGACACCAGAAAGTAATTGGATAATGTAAACAAACTTTCATCGACGTTTCTTATAACAATGAAAACTTCCAAGCAATGATCTTACCAGAGGGTCATTCAAAGCCTCGGTCACGTTAACTTGTTAACTTTTCTGGTCACACGTTAATGTTGGTGCAGAGTCACAGTTTTGAACTTTCCTTTTGTGAGTGTGCCTCTTTCCCCCCCCAGAAACGCACATATTTAGGGAGACAAAATCATGCTCTGCACAGCGATACCAAAATAACACCGACTCACACGCAAGTATTTTTGAAAATGTAATTTTAAAGTCGACGAAAATGAATGGGAGTCCATGTGCGATATTACTTCCCGGTCTATACGTCGCTGGAACAGATGCATCACTTGAGCGTAACCTGTCAGGAATCTAGTTTTATATATATAGTGCCAAAAGGTATTTGCCCCCTTCCTGATTTCTTTTTTTTTTTTTGCATATTTGTCACGCTTAAATGTTTCAGATCATCAAATTTTAATATTAGACAAAGACAACCTGAGTAAATACAAAATGCAGTTTTTAAATGATGAGTTCATTTATTAAGGGAAAAAAAGCTATCCAAACCTACCTGGCCCTATGTGAAAAAGTAATTGCCCCCTAAATCCTAATAACTGGTTGTGCCACCCTCGGTGACAACAACTGCAATCAAACGTTTGCAATAACTGGCAATGAGCCTTTCACATCACTGTGGAAGAATTTTAGCCCACTCTTCTTTTTTTTTGCAATCTCTATTAAGTTTTCAGGGGTTACAAAATACAGCATTTCTCCGCAAAATTGTACAACTTTGTAGTTGACAAAATCCATAGAAAAAAAAGAGTGCTGTTCCCCCCTTTCTTTTCTTTTCCTCTTCCCCTCCCTCCTCCCCTTCAATCCTTATCCCATCCAATCCCATCCCCTAAACCGAGGTTACACTGCCTATACTATTAAACACCTCACTATGATGCACCTATACACTTGTAAGTATATATACATTCAACAGAAATATAGTAATAAAAAAAAAAGAAATATAGGAGGAAATTACAGCAATCAGATACAAAATATAACAAAAAAGCCAATAGAAAAAATAAGGAAATAATAAAAGGAAAAAAATACATTAGAACCAAATAAGAAGATCCAAATAACAGAAAAAAATTAAGAGCTTAAATCAAGAGTCTTCAAGTTGTCAAAATACTGAATAACTTGGCCCCAAGTGGTTTTAAATTTCTCAGTGTGCCCCCTCAATGAAAATTTGATTTTCTCCAATTTTAAAAATAAAATTAAGTCCATCAACCACATGGAGGCACTTGGGGGGGTTAGGAGATTTCCAATCCAATAATATTCTACGACAAGCTAAAAGGGTTGAAAAAGAGATTATATTTTGATGCTGAGTTTTTAAAGTTTGGTAGTTATCACCCTGAACCCCAAAAATGCACATCCATGAATTAGGTTGAAGTTTTAGATTGAGAGATTCTGAGAGGACTTTGAATATTGTATCCCAGTAGTTTGTTAATTGTGGGAAAAGCCAAAACGTGTGTAAGATCTGCTAGTGAATTACAACATCTGTTACATCTATCTACTACATCAGGGTACATTTTCGAAAGTTTTGAATTAGAGTAGTGGAGGCGATGTAGTACCTTGAATTGTAGTAAGTTAATCCTAATTAGGGCCCGATTCCAAAATGAGTCTGATATGGGTTTGTCAAATTCTTTTTCCCAGTCTGCTTTAATTTTAACAATATTACTATCTGTAATTGAGCTCATGATTTGATATATTTGGGATACAAATCCTTTTACATTTGGTGATGTATTCAAAATAGTCTCATATGTTGAGTTTAGTGGTAAATTTGGAAAGTTAGGATTATTTGATTTAGCAAAATGTCATACTTGAAAGTAACAGAAAAAATGGGACAGAGGAATGATATATCTCTCAAATATATCCCCGGGGGTTCCAAAAATCCCACCAATGTATAACTGCCCAATATTGGAAATGCCATTTTTAAGCCATAAGGAAAATGCAGAGTCTAGTTTCGATGGAAGAAAAAGGTGATTATCATGAATAGGAGTTAGAGTGGACACATTTATGAAGCCAAAATTTGTGCGAAACTGTGCTAGAATTTTCAAAGTTGTAATTACTATAGGGTTAGATGAATGTTGTCTCGAGGAGAAAGGTAATTTAGAAGTTATAAGTGCTAATAAAGAAGAGGAGGAACAAGATATAACTTCATTTAGACACCAGCTTATTTGAGGGAATTTAATCCAGTATATTATTTTCTGTAAGTTTGCTGCTCAATAATATCTAAAGTTAGGGAGAGAGAGTCCACCTTGAGATTGATGTCTTTGTAGTAACATTTTACTTATCCTTGGATGTTTGTTACCCCATATAAAACCAACGATATGTCTATCCAGCACCGTGAAAAAGCGTTTAGAAAAGAACACAGGTAAACATTGAAACAAATATAAGAAGCGTGGTAAGACATTCATCTTAATTGAATTAACTTTAACTCTTAATTGAATTAACTGCCAATTAAGGAAAGGTTTAGAGTTTTCCATCTGTCAAAATCTGACTTCATCTGATTGATTAAAGGGGAAAAGTTCCTATCATATAGATTATCAAATTTTTGGGTGATATTGATACCCAGATACTTGAATTCTGAATTACAATTGTGAAAAGGCAGTTATATTTCTGTAATAGTTGTTGATGACTTATTCAAATGAAAGCATTCGCTTTTGGAAAAATTTAGTTTATATCCAGAGAATACCCCAAAACGCTCGAGGATAACAACTAGTGCAGGGACAGATTTCACCGGGTCAGATATGTAAACTAATAAATCGTCCGTGTAAAGTGAGACTCTATGCTCTGTACCCCATCTATAAATTCCTTGAATGTGAGGGGATACTTTCAGGGCAATGGATGACGGCTCAATAGCTAAAGCGAATATTAACAGACTTAAAGGACAACCTTGACGAGTTCCTCTATATAGATTGAAATAGTCTGAATTTAATCCATTTGTAATAACAGAGGTTCTGGATGAAGAGTACAGAAGTTTTATCCAGGCATCAAAGTTAGAGCCAAAACCAAATTTCTCCAGAATCCTGAACAATTACGGCCATTCGACCCTATCAAATGCCTTTTCTGCATCCAGAGAGAAAACCAACTCTGGGATCTCACTAGACGCAGCAGAATAAATAACATTTAATAAGCGACGGATGTTAGTAAAGGAATGGCGATTCCTAATGAAACCGGTTCGGTCATCAGAAATTACATCGTGTGTAACTGTTTCTAAACGCATGGCAAGGGCTTTTGCTGGTATTTTGTAATCTGCATTAAGAAGAGATATTGGCCGATATGACCCGCATTCATTCGCATCCTTTCCAGGTTTTAACAATAAGGTAACTGAAGCATCTGAAAGAGATTGAGGCAACATACCTCGACTTAGAGTCATTAAACATTTTAAGCAAAAGTAGCGATAGCTTATCTGAGAATTTCTTAAAAAATTCCATAGGAAAACCGTCCGTTCAAGGTGATTTGCCGCTTCGCATAGCTTTAATTGATTCCAGTATCTCTCCCATATTCAATGGTTGGTCAAGGTTTGTTTTTTGATCACTATTAATATTGGGAAATCGAAGGTCCTCAAGGAAATTTTCCATATCCATATGATTCGGCGGGCTTTCTGATTGGTACAGAGTTGAGTAATATTCTTTAAAAATATTGTTAATTTCAGATGGGATCACGGTCACATTATTTGAGCCATTTTTAATGTGTGTTATGTGCTGGGTGGCAGATTTAATTTTGAGCTGATGGGCTAATAACCTTCCTGATTTTTCACCATACTCGTATTGAAATCCTCAGGCTTGTAATAATTGTCTTTCAACTTTTCCTGTCGACAGTTGGTCATACTCCTTTTGTAAGCTTAGTCTCTGTTTTAAAAGTTCTGGGGAGGACCTCAGTGAATTTTGCAAGTCTAATTCTTTAATTGATTTTATAAGTTTATCTTGTTTCTCTCTTCGTAATTTATTTTGCATAGAAGTAAACGTTATAATTTCTCCCCTAATAACAACTTTAAAGGTTTCCCATAGAAGAGACAGGGAGATATCATCTTTTTGATTATTAATGAGAAACTCAATTTTTTTATATATCAAATCACAAAAGACTTTGTCCGAAAGGAAAATGGAATTGAACCTCCATGGAGGGCGAGGTTTCTCTATAAAGGCAAGTGATTAATCCAGAAGTAATGGGGCGTGGTCAGATTCTACTATTGCGGAATATTCTGTATTTGATATTAAAGGAAGGAAGGTCAATAAAGAAATAATCTATTCGAGAGTAGGACTGGTGAGTATGCGAATAGAAAGAAAATGTCTTACTAGTGGGATTCCGGAACCTCCAGGGATCTATACATCCCACCTGATCCATAAAAGCAGACAAGGTTTTTGCCATTTTCAAAGGAGGTATAGTAGTTGGGTTCGATCTATCCAAACTGGGATTAATTAAACAGTTTAAATCTCCTCCAAATATTAAATAGTGAGAATTTAGAGTAGGAATGTTGGAGATGATTTTTTTTAATGAAGGCTTCATCGTCCCAGTTGGGCGTGTATACATTTACAAGTATTACTGGTATATGAAAAAGTGAGCCTGAAATTATGATGTAACGACCATTTGGATCTGAGATAATGTCTGCCACATTAAATTTTACTTTTTTGTGGAAAAGAATGGCGACACCCCTTGATTTACTGTTGAAATTGGAGTGAAAAATTTGACCAATCCAAGGTTTCTGTAACCTTGTATGGTTTGCAATGGAAAGATGTGTCTCTTGTAAAAAAATTATTTCAGCTTGAAGTTTTTTCAAATGGGCAAAAATTCGAGCTCTTTTAATGGGGCCATTAAGTCCTTTGACGTTCCAACTAACAAATCTCGTATTATTTCCTCCTGGTATTATTCCATTAATCATAAGTATTTAACTGTAAAATATAGTGAAGTTGCAAGTGTATTTTAATCATAAAGGCAGTGTAATTCCAATGTAACCCCAAAAATAACAAAACCCTAGAAACAAAAACTACTTGAACATAAAACATCATTCCTATGCTAGTCTCCTTAACAGGAGCAAGCTGCAGGATTTCTTATCCTAAGCCCACTCTTCTTTGCGGAATTATTTTAATTCAGCCACATTGGAGGGGTTTTAAGCATGAACGGCCTGTTTAAGGTCATGCCACTGCATCTCAATAGGATTTAAGCCCGGACTTTGACAAGGCTACTCCAAAATCTTCATTTTGTTTTTTTTAAGCTATTCAGAGGTGGACTTGCTGGTGTGTTTCAGATCATTGTCCTGCTGCATAACCTAAGTGCGCTTGAGCTCGAGATCACAATCTGAGGGTTGGACATTCTCCTTCAGGATTTTCTGGTAGAGAGCAGAATTCATAGTTCCATCAATTATGACAAGTCGTCCAGGTCCTGAAGAAGCAAAGCAGCCCCAAACCATCACACAACCACCACCATGTTTGACTTTTGGTTTGATGTTCTTTTTATGGAATGCTGTGTTAGTTTTATGCCTGATGTAATGGGACGCACATCTTCCAAAAAGTTCAACTTATGTCTCGTCAGTC
Organism: Gymnothorax javanicus; assembly: GCA_029692085.1. Classification (NCBI taxonomy): domain Eukaryota; kingdom Metazoa; phylum Chordata; class Actinopteri; order Anguilliformes; family Muraenidae; genus Gymnothorax; species Gymnothorax javanicus. The sequence continues at coordinate 159,158,352 of CM056193.1, read as the reverse complement.
CACAGAATATTTTCCCAAAAGTCTTGGGGATCATCAAGATGTATTTTGGCAAATGTGAGACGAGCCTTCGTGTTCTTTTTGGTCAGCAGTGGTTTTCGCCTAGGAACTCTCCCATGGATGCCATTTTTTGCCCAGTCTCTATCTTATTGTTGAATCATGAACACTGACCTTAACTGAGGCAAGTGAGGCCTGCAGTTCTTCAGTTGTTGTTATGGGTTTTTTTGTGACCTCCTGAATGAGTAGTTGATGCGGTCTTGGAGTAATTTTGGTAAGCCAGCCACTCCTGGGAAGGTTCACCACTCTTCCAAGTTTTCTCCATTTGTGGATAATGGCTCTCACCGTGATTCGCCGAAGTCCCAAAACCTTAGAAATGGCTTTGCAACCCTTTGCAATCCAGACTGATAGATGTCAATTTCTTTGTTTCTCATCTGTTCTTGAATTTCTGTAGTTTGCGGCATGACATGTTGCTTTTTGAGATCTTTTAGCCTACTTTACTTTGTCAGACAGGTTCTATTGAAGTGATTTCTTGATTCAACAGGTCTGGCAGTAATCTGGCCTGGGTGTGGCTGGTGAAACTGGACTCAAAAAATGTGGTTAATCACAGTTAATTCATGATTTAACGGGGGGGGCAATAACTTTTTCACATAGGGCCAGGTAGGTTTGGATAGCTTTTTCCCAGTAATAAATGAAATCATCATTAAAAAACTGCATTTTGTATTTACTCGGGTTATCTTTTTCTTATATTAAAATTTGTTTGATGATCTGAAACATTTAAGTGTTAAAAATATGCAAAAAAGTAAGAAATCAGGAAGGGGGCAAATACTTTTTCACGGCACTATAATAAATATATATATATATATATATATATATATATATATATATATCAGTGGGGTAACGACTCAGCTCCGGGCCCCAATGCACAACGGCCAATGCGGGCCCTGTCAGTCGCGAGGCATCATTATGTTTTGCCAGCAAATGTATTTTCATTTTAATATTGTTAGCTTTATGCTTCCAGAAGTTTGCGACCTGCCTCCCTTATGTACAGAAAGTTCTGTTATAATAACAGCCTCGTTCCTGTACAAAATTTAATTCGAATCGGCTAAATTAAAATATTTTAATGTCTTAAACATACGTACATCACGAACATTGGTGACTGTCTCTGATACGTGTTTCTGCGCATTTACGACTTCAGCATCGTAGACAACGCCTGAAAGCTTGGGCAGGGCTTTCCTCAAGTTTTTTTCTTTTTTCATGACAAGTGAGTAAAGCATGATTAATCCATACATTAACCATCAGTGGCCCTGTCCGCTGCTCACCAGCGACTTGCTTAATCTCACAATAGCACAATCAGATGTAACATAACGTAACATCAGCAACGAACGAAAGAAGCGACAGACTGCAGCTTTAACACAACCAGCAATGGTGAAATACATTGCACACATAAAATGTGATAGCGTGCCCACAGGGTAAGAACGATAATCAAATCTGCGCATGGGCCATAAAAACAATTAGCACATGTGTTTAGGTTTTTTGTAAGTCGAACACATGATAAATAAGTTTCACTTACATTAAAGGCTCACTCTCTGGGCTTTTCGCTGCCCGAAGTCGTTTATCAAATTATTTAATCCTTTGGAAAAGAATCGTCCCGCAGATGTGACAGTCACAGGGACAGGCATGTCAGTAATTGCTACAACCCAGCATTCCATGCGGGCACAAATTTCACATTCTTGAACTTCAAATCATCCATTCCTCCCTATCTTAACTTATAAAATAAATGGTTGTTTATGTAAAACCGTTATGTTGCATGCTAGCAGCATTGTCATCTATTCAGTGAATGACATAAAGTTTGTGATATGATACCGTGATGCAGACAGCTTTATTTCTTGAGTACTATAAATACAAAAGAGTCAACACTCAAGAGTGAACTTGCCAAGAATTTTGCGACAAAACACTTTGATAGCATTGGAAGATTACTTGTTAAATGGCTGTTGAATACATTGGTGGTTTTGCTAAGCAGGGCTTGTCCGTCTGGGCCCCAATGGGCCGCGGGCCCCAATGCAGCGGCTTGCATTGCATTGCATTGCATTACATGCATTACTTGCATATGTGGCAGTTACACCACTGCTATGGTATGAGATGTGTTAAAGTTACGTGCAGTGGGCCTTACATATGACCAAAATGGTCGCGTCCATAATAGAGGGAAGAAAATAAACTTTTGGAAAATTTAAATGAATAAAACTGCCAGGAGTTAGTAGTTTCGGTTGTCCAGATCCATTTCAGGTTGTCTAGACAACCGGATAACCACTTGTTTCGAACACTGGATGCTGTAATGTGAATTTAAAGAAGCTGTACCATTATTACTGCACATGCTCAGAATGTACACCTTAACATAGTGAATCTGCTTGACTGCAAGTCATAATGTGATTCCATCCTTGCCTTCATACATTGTATTTATATATTTCATATACTCAGGCATCATGTTTTTTTATATTAAAGAGTTCCTATGGAAATTGGAGGATTCAAAGTGCTACTTTATTTAAGGTAGACATTCATTCAGTAACACTCGCAGACTTTTTAATATAATGGATCACTCAGCACAAAAGGATATACCAACCATCATTGTTTCACTAGATGTGGAAAAAGCTATTCACGGGGTTAATTGGTCATTTCTCATATCAACAATGCGAAAATTTGGCTTTGGGGAGTCATTTATTAACTGGGTGAAAATTCTGTACACTGCACCTTCAGCCATAGTCATCACTAACGGACTAACTTCACAATGATTCACATTACACAGGGGGACTAGGCAAGGATGCCCAATCTCTCCATCTCTATTCACCATTTTTATTGAACCATTAGCAGCTGCCATCCACTAAAATGTCTACATTCAAGGATTCAAAACACAAAATGAACATCAAAAAATTTGTCTCTATGCTGACGATATTCTGCTTTTTTTTTTTTTTTACAAAATCCCCACTTATCACTACTAGAAACAATCAGAGTCTTTGACACATTCTCCAAAATTTCCAGTCATTCAATAAACTGGCATAAATCCTCAATCTTACCTCTACAACCTAACAGTTGGGATGTGGCAGTGTACACCCCACCAATTCCTCTATGCACTAGTCACATTACATATTTAGGTATCAATATTTCACCCAGGCTGTCAGAATTATTCAACCTCAATTACACCCCCTTGCTTAAGACAACAACCGACAACCTCCTCCGCTGGATGAACTTACCACTCTCAATAACAGGTAGAATTGCCACAAAAAAATAACAATACTTCCCAGAATTAATTATTTATTTTCTGTGACCCCAACCCACCCCACCACTTCCTGGTTCAAATCATTAGATTCAATCATTACCAAATTAATAATAATAATAAATAATAATAATAATAATAATAATAATAATGCATTTTATTTATAATGCGCCTTTCTAGAAACCCAAAGACGCAGTACAGAGATGTAACAAATGAACTAAACAACATAGGGCATACATAAAATGACAGAAGTAAAAACAGTACCTGACAATGTAAAATAGGATAAAATACATAAAATTAATTAAAAATAAAGAGATAATGGTGAATTGAGGTGAGAGAGCGGAAGGACAGAAGGTAGGTGTTGTCCAGGTCAGGAGTCTGGAGAGGGGCAGGGGCTATGTGTATGCAATTTTGAACAGGTGAGTTGAGTTGTGCTTTGAATGTAGAGATGGAATCTAGCTATTTGAGGTGTGATGGCAGGGAGTTCCAGAGGCGCGGGGCGTAGTGACTAAAAGAGTGTGCTCCAGCAGAAGACAGGCAGGCATGGGGGGTGATTAGGAGGCCAGCAGAGGAAGAGCGCAGTGACCGGTGGGGTGTGTAAACATGACGGGGATCAGAAAGGTTGGGGGGAGCAAGTCCAAGGAGAGACTTGAAGGTGAGCGTGAGGATTTTGAAGTCAATGCGGTGTTTAATTGGGAGCCAGTGGAGTTCACAGAGGATAGGTGTGATGTGGTCTTTGGAACGGGTGCATGTGATAATGCGAGCTGCAGAGTTCTGGATGAGCTGGAGTTTATTCAGGAGTTTATTGGGGAGCCCAGAAAGGACAGCATTACAATAGTCGAGTCGGGAAGTGACAAGGGCGTGAATGAGCATTTCTGTGCTAGACTGGGATAATGAGGAGCGGAGTTGAGAGATGTTACGGAGGTGGAAGAAACAAGTGCGAGAAATTGACTTTATGTGTGGTTCGAATGAGAGGGAGTTGTCCAAGATGACGCCAAGGCTTCTTCCAAATTCTAATGGAAAAAAAAGATCCCAAGAATTAAATTAACAACCCTACAAAAACCCAAAGCACAGGGAGGACTTGCAGCACCAAATTTTTATCACTACTATATTGCAAATCAGCTTCAATATTTATTCAAATGGATTCATCCCCACCAATCAGATAACACATGGATAGATATAGAACAGACAAATTGCAACAATATTCCTATTTCAGATATATCATTTCTCAGTCAGTCCATCAAACACTACCCCAGCTTTAAGACATTCACAATATCAGCAACTCTGACAGCCTGGTGGAAATTCCACAGAATCACAAACTCCACATAAACTTTTTTCAAAAATCACACCGATTTGGAATAATCCCAATTTTCTCAGCAATAAAAAAACATTACATTTCCTCACATGGTCAGAAAAAGGGATCACTCTCTTATCGCATATCACTCAGAATAATACACTGGTTTCATTCACTCACCTGGTCAGGGAGCACGGCATCAGGAGCAATCAGTTTCTGGAATGCTTGCAGCTAAAATCATCGATTCAAGCTACCTGTAACATCAAATCCATCAACCTTGACTTACCTCCATCAGCCTTAGACCTAATCAACATTCATTCAACAAAAAAACTCCTTCAAAAATATATAGAATAATCTCAACATCAGATAAAACAATTTCTATGCCTACAGTAAAATGGAAAAGAGACCTGCTGATTGCTCCTAATTCTAACTTCTGGAACCAAATCTGCCAAAATATTTATTTCATGAATAAAAATGCAAACCTACAGTTAATTCAGTACAGGATACTCCACAGAACCCACTACACTGGTCAGAAAATGTTTAAAATGGGCTTCACTTCGGAAACATGCTGTAACTGCACTTAAAACCAACCAGACACTTATATCCACGCTATTTGGCACTGCACACATATTCAGCAGTTTTGGGAAGAGGTCACAAATTCACTCTCTGATCTCTTTGGCTGTCACATCCCTCTAGCCCCCCCACTCAGTTTACTAGGTGACACAACAATTACAAATTTGACAAGACCAAATAATAAAATACTTCTAATAGCCCTAACTGTCACCAAGAAAACAATCCTCATGAACTGGAAATCAAAAAGCAACACAAACATCACACAATGGAAGAATTATCTGATGGATCACATTACTATGGAAAACACAACATCCAGCCCCACCCAACAGCATACAACAGAACCCCCGTCCATCTGGTCCCCTCTCATTAACTTCTTATAAACCTGATCCTTCCCAGAAATAAATAAACAAGAGGCTCCTCAGAGCCTGTTCTCGGACCAGGTCTAGGCCTGGGCCAATCGCGAAACCGCGCGCGCATGAGTAGGACAATCGGGACGCCGGGAAAAAAAAAAAAAAAAACGGTGCCGAAACTTAGACTTGTGGCCTACTGGCCCAAGTAATGAATACATAAATAAATAAATAAAAAATAGTGACGATGATGGGAATGGTAATAATAATAATAATTAAGAATAAATAAAATAAATGAACAAAGATGATCTCCCGGGGGGGGGACGGCAACGGAAAAAAAGAAATGAATTAAAAAATATATATATATATAAATGAAATACAACTGCCTACAACTGAACGCTTCTCCATCTGATCCCCTCCCATTAACCTCTTACAAACCTGATCCGGCAAAGCAATACAGTATATGCCTCTTTTGCCTGGGAAACAATCTCACATGACGTTAAGCTCATTCATTCATTCACTCACTCATTCACTTATATATGCATGCTTACATGTGTGCACTCATACATACATACATACATACATACGTACAGTACAAGCACAAATATAAATAATTGCTCTTTAATTTCATTACTCATTCTAGTATGATTTATTAACCATTACTTATAAATGATAAATAATGATTTAAGAAAATGGCGATGGCAATGACGAGGGCAGCAATAATAATATTGGAACGAGAAATTATAATTGTAAAATAAACCGTATAATTGCTGTTATCGTTATTTGGTCGGGGGGGGCAACATGGGCTCTGTGGCCGGCACCTGCCTTCGCCATCTCGGCCTTCCTTCGATCCCCACGCCTGGACTAATGCCATCTTACATGCCTTTGATTTTCTTTTTCTTTCCGTCTTCTTATGCGCTTTTCACTATCTTAAATACACTCTCCTGAGGGGGAGAAGATAAAAAAAAACACACACACACACACACGCACAAAGAATAGGGCAAGTGGGGCTTGGTCGTGGGGGCGAGCTATAACAAAAAAATTGCTACTTTGGCACTTTAGCCGAAAGATATGAAAATGTAAGCTGGTTTGCCATTGTCAATAAACATAATAGAAGAAGAATACCTCCTTCCATGACTTTGGCGGTTGGTAAACCAGTTTACGTTCTTCATTGTAATTAAACATTATGCCAATGGTAAATGTGTAAAAGATTGCACCTTGTGATCACAGATGGACTTTGTAGATTGCAATAGCATACAGTTAGACAACTCCTCACACCTGTCAATGAAGTTGCTTCATTTTGGCTAGGGATGCCACTTTCCCCCTTTAAATAAAAACCTGTGCTCACTTCACACATTTTTGCATATCATTGAGGCCAAGAATGATAAGACTGTTGAAATATAATTTCACATTAATTCCAAAATGATAATGTTACAGCAAGACCTTGCCTGGATGCAGTTTTTCATGTGCATTGTTTTCAGAAACTTTAGTTATAAAACAGGTTATTGCAATAGGGAGACAGAGAGAAGGCAGAACTCACAAAAAGACAATGGATTAAATGTAGCCTTCAAGGCACAGAGATTTTGATATGAATATCACATCCGTCACCTTGAGAAAAATATGACAATAATAAAAGAGTTTTTGACTGCGTCCATGGTCAATCAGATTTTCTATAAACCGTATTATTCATTCATTTAGGATGAATGAGTGGATACAGGAACATTACGTGCCTGGAGGCCAACTACAGACTATGTACGGGTCTCATCTCTCATCTCTTTGAAAACACACATTTACATCCCTTTCACTGGGGACTCCTTACGAATAGGGACACGGTGAATTAATGAAGCCACTTGGTTGAGAACAAATCTCTTCATTTTATCTTCTCAGAATTGTGATCTGTTCCAAATAACTTCATTATGTTTGTTTTCAAAATCCAATCTAAAAGCAATCTCTTCCAGGCTAGGAGGTCAGCACAGTGCATCTGGACTGCTATAAACAGTGCAGGACTGTTTTTGACCTGACAGGCTCAGTAAACTGCCCCAGGAGCTAATGACAGAGTTAGCACTTGGGGATACATCATGTGTGACGAAGATGTTGCTCCTTACCACCACCTACAGGCAGCACAGAGGCAAGAAAAATGTGAGCGTGAAATGTTGTCTGTGTTGTCACAGTCACCGCCCCCATGCTATTGCTTTTGAAAGATTGCCTCTGGGTCATAGGCACCATTGCTTGCACTGCAAAAAGAAAGGGAGCTCCAGGTGCTGTGTAATCCCAGAGGCAATAAACTACCTGAATGGAAAAAACAAACGCGGTTGTCTGCTAATGCCCACCTATTGTACTGTTCTGTTTGTTCTGTGGGCCACTGATCTCCATTATGCTATCCCTTCTGTTATATTTAGGATGTAGGGGCCAATCAACTTCATTTGATGCCAATGAATTTGTCTAAATGTGGTCAATGTAAAGTTTCCCACCATATACTGTGCATTGCCACAAAGTAATTAGTAGCAGAAATTTTCACCTGAAGTCCCTCTTGGTTGCTGAAGGAGACTATCATGCATTTTAATGCAGATCCCTGTGAAAACGTGCCGACATACAGGGGGTGCTCAAATAATCAAGAAAAATTTTTTTTGAGCTTTGTGACACTCTCAATATGGTGGGGTTTTTTTTTTATGATAATGGTTCGGATTTGGATTTATTCAATTGCAGGGGCAAATCTAGGATGGTAGGAGATCCGGAGCTTAGCCTAGAGGGAGGAAGAAGTGTGCGCGTGAGCTGTGATACAGAAACCCTTAACTTACCACCAAACTAAAGCAGACAAAAGACACTGGAGAACACTTGTAAATTCACACCCTTTAATGAAGAAAAAAAATTCTAAAATCACTCAAGATACAGTCAGCAGCTGGTTGAAGTCTCTTCAGAATTTTTTTTCTGCAGGTCGGTTGGTATCATTACATACATCAGCCAATCACAGCTCTGGTAGAGGCTGTGGTACCATTGTACGTGCCAACCGCCAATCACAGCACGGTTGCACTCATGCATCAATGAGAATGGCAACGCATTCAAACTTGTCTCTGTCAGCTGACTTGTGTACTCGGCAAATTTGTAAATGCCCGTCTGACAATCATGATTACAGTGCTCCACAATACACTAAATAGCAAGTAAACTAACTGGTCTGCTGCAGAAGTCCAACAGTCTTTTTATTAGACCTTGGCTTCGGTGACTAATACTGCGGATCAGAGAGCAAATTTCGTGATATCAGAAAGTGAGGACGATGAGCGAAGTTATTAGCCCAAAAAAACAGACTGCTTTGTGACCGTAGACTGTTCGTGACGCAGGCTCCTACTTGAGGCATATTGCCCTGTTGAGCATATGATCGTCACTGGAGTATATTGGGGAAGCGTAGTTAGTTTCTGAACCAGTATTTGGAACATTTGCTGCATTCAACAAAATACTTTTCAACTGACTGCTGGCTAACTATCAGAACCCCAAAGAAAATAGACTTTAAATGTAAGAACCGCAGCTTTTCTCATCTTTATCGTACTCTAATGAAAATAAATCACCTTGCCCCCAGACCACCGACTTCATACAGTATATCGAGGGCTGACTGCAATAAACAGTTATGTCCAGATGTTATATATTGGACATAACTATTTATTGCAGTCAGCCCTCGATATGCTGCGTGAATAATCATGTACATGCGGGACTTCAGATCAGAGTGGAAGAGCGCATCCAATCTAATCCATTAGGATAGCAGGTTAGCGATTGATGTTGATACAAGCTAGCCAAATAATACCATTTGTCACTGGATGCATGCATCCATGGCTCATATCAACATCAATCTCTTATCTTCTACCGTGATGGACCAGACTGGATGCTCTCTTCCACTCTGATCTGAAGTCCCGCATGTTGAGGATTATTCACGCAGCATGTATGAAATCGGTGACTGCTTGGTCCAGGTGCAAAATGATTTATTTATTTTCATTAGAGTACGATAAATATGAGAAAAGCTGCAGTTATAGATTTATAGTCTATTTTTTTTGGGGTCCCGATAATTGGCCAGCGGTCAGTTGAACAGTATTTTACTAGCTGATGTCGCGGTGGATAGCCACAACGAGAAAAAGTTCACTGTTCACTTTGCCAGATGCAAATGACATGACGTATTAATTTTTATCAACAATGGAAGGCTTATATCTAATAAATAAACATTACCTTTATCGTTTTATGTTTTTCTCTGATCCTTTTTTTTTTGGTTGCGCTACTAGCTAGCTCCTAAATATCATGTTTCAGGCATCATGAACTTTGTGGGCGCAAACATAGACATATATATGGGTGGAAGAGGGAGGCTTTTATGAGAACAAAACAGACATAAGCGTCCCCGTAACTACGGTAACTTTCTAACGCACGCCGCGAATAAATAAGTACAATATAGGCTAAAGACTATGTGGTTGCAAGAGCTCTAAGTTCACACTCGTCTTATTTTTTAACCGTAAAAAAAGACCCCGGGCTAAAGAAAAAATACCCCGGGCTATAGCCCTATAGCCAGGCCCTAAACATACCCCTGTTCAATTGGGTGGTGATTTCGTTAGAGCTGCAGTTGCATGACTATTTTGTACTATCATACCAAGTGTTCATCTGTCTATGTCATAGACTTTTTGGCCACAATTCTTTTTTATTAGCTTACTTGGTTTAACGAACCAAAGGGAGCTTATGCGATCACACGCCGGTGACGTCTGGCATGGACGTCTGCGTTAACTTTGAACTTCTTCTCCCAAACCACTGAAGGGATCAAGGTGAAATTTAGTGGGGAGGCATATATAGATGGACAGTTTATAAATTGTTTGATTGGTGTAAATGCGTCCATAGGTGGCGCTTTAGCAAACAAATGGTCATAATGGTAATGGTAATAATTAATGATCGAACCATTTGTTCGATCAACTTGAAATTTTGCCTGCTTCATGTTAGTCAGGGTTGCTATGAAAATCAATAAGAACAAATTGATGAATGAAACAACATGGCCAACATCAGCAAATCAAATTTCAGTTGCTCTTTAGCTGTCACCTGTCATCATCAAGCTTTATATTCTTGTTGAAAATGTGGAAAAGAGCCATTTTTATTAAAATTACTTTGATTGGCCTTATGGCGGTGCTAAAGAGAGGTACAATATGTCTTGATCAATAACTTCTAAACCATAGGTTGTAGAAACAAATATTTTTTGTTACTTTGTAGATTCTGTGGGTCAAGACCAATCAATCCATGTAAGTCACACCCATTTTTTTATTTGCAAACTTTCCGCCATTCTGAATTGTTTGCGAACCCTTAAATTTTTATCTCCTCCTAAGCAGTGAGATCAATTCACACTAAATTTAAGGGCATGGCCTATATTGATATAAAGAGCTGTATCTCCTTGATGCAATGCGCAATCATCACCAAATTTAAGATCATACATCTACAGGTTATGCAACTTTTTTATCGCGTCGTAAAATTGATGTTACTTTCGGAAAAAAAAACCTTTACTCTTAGCGACAACAAATATAGACGAACGTGGCTAGTTAGTGACACTTTTCAGTTTCCGTCTGGCCTATTAGTTACGTTAATGTTGTTAGCCAGCTTGTGGATGATGGACTTAAATGTAGAAACACATTTAGCGACAGCTAGCTAGCTTGCTAGATAACGTGGGATATGTTAAATTAGCTATATAGCTAGCTAGCTAGCCTTTCTATTTACAGTGATACCGCATCAGTCATCACACTGAAAATGGAACGAATCCATTGGTGGCAAATGCAGTTCTATAAGATACTGCTGTGTGAGTGTATAAGCACGGCAATCTCCGGTCAAGCCCTCCAAATACTCCAGGGAATCAGCTAAGGGACCCATCATTTGATGGCGTGCTATCGTGGTTCTAATGTTGTAGCTGACTAGCCAATTACGTTGGCAACCTGTTGAGGAATCCGTGACGGTTTTCCTACCCCTGACTGACAGCTTTTGTTCAAAAGTATGTTAACCCTAAATTCAGACACTTTTCTGTTACGCTATTATTTCGCTGCATGCCAGTATAATAACTGTGGCAGGCGTACACTCCCGCTGGCACAGCTGGACATCCTGGGCAAAAACTTACTGGGGGGGATTACTGTATTCATTCTCTGGCTAGTTGGCTTGTGAATGAACTAACGCTACTTTGTGTAGGCATATAATGTTATATGAAATAATATTAGAATTTCATCACCTTAGAAAATAGACCACAGATTCCTAAGCACACAGCAAGACATTATCATCCAGATTTTTCGATTAAAAATCTCCAGTCAGAAACGCGCTCTATGGATCAAGTTCCGTGACTCGAATGATCCTAGGAAGGATAACGGTCCACACGCGACTACAAAAGGCCAAGGGTTAGCGGCTAGGCTAGCCGAGATGTAGTAAACCCCCTCCCTCAGACAGCCAGGCTAGACCCTTGTTTAGCGGCAGGGCTTGGCGTTCCTACTCTACAGCCCGGGGCTGTGTAGGCCTGTGCTCCAGCCTAGCCACAACATAACCAGATGAGACAACTCCTGCCCAGAGGCTGTGTAATTCAAGGTTCTGTCACTCAAAGTGGCCACGCCCTTAATTATGCAGAAATTTAAACCTTTATATAATGTAAATAGTAGAGTGACAAAATAATTCACTCCCCCCACAGTTTTCACAGAGGGGAAAATTAGCAATAGAGACCAAAACCGTATTTTGAACCAGGCTGTAAACGTGTTTTTTTTTGCTGTAAAATTGGGCTTTTTAACATGGGGATCAATAGGGATTGAGTCCTTTCTGCAGTCAGCTTCAAGTGGTCGTTCGAGGAACTGCAGCTTTTGGCACTTCCATATTTGCTTCACTTTTCAGCCCCGCAGGTTGCCGCTTGGCCTGGATGTGTGTGGTTTTTTTTGTAACTGAATTCTTAACATTATTTTAAAGACCCATTGGACATATTTTAAAATACTAAATACAGCATAATAGGGGACCTTTAACTGTCATCAATTATGAAACTTTATACTATTCTTAAGGATGTGTAAAAGGGCAGTCTTAATGCAGATTACTTTGATTGGCCAAATGGTAGCGCTATAGAGAGGTACAGCAAATTTTATTCCAACTGGCTAATATGTGGCGCTGTAGTAAGAAAAACAATGTAAAATTGCATATTTTTTTTTCCAATTAGTTGACTCAATGGTTCTAATATTGCATATTGTATCTCTGCATAAGGATCAAATAGTCTTTCCAATGAGAAAATAAATCTTTAAATATCTGGCTGTTATTTGTCAATCAGATGACAGCTGCTATTTCAAAGAGATGGCAGTGACAAATCAACGTGAAATATGCAGGGCAAAGTATACCATGCGCAGTTATGTGCCATGAACTGGAAATTGTCTGAAAAACTTTTACAATTGTGTCCTCACTGCTTCAAAACTGATGATTACCTCATATTGCTTGGACCTCATAGTTACCGCTAGTAGTTATATAATTTTTTTTCCTACGCAAATTATAAAAGGTGTCTTCATTGTCCCAGTGTTGAACCCAAGCAGAAAAAATACAACCACCTGTGAGCTTAAATAACACTAAAGCCTGAAATACACCAAGTGAGCAACAGTGCCCATGGCACTATTTTTATGTTTTTGGTGCTGTCATTTGTCACAGACCCCCTCGCTACCTTTATTTATTTATTTAATGGTTGTTTTTTTAGAAAAATAAATGTGGCATTTCCAATCTCATCCAAATCTGGAATTCCCAATCGGCAAACTATGTTCAAGCATGCTTGTAAGCAATTCATGCTGCCATCTCGAAAGAGTGCAGACAGTTTGTGCTTCTCCTTTGAAGACAGCTGGCAGTTGCTGCTTCTTTACACTTGCAGCTTGAAACAGCATCAGAGGGTGTACAAAAAAATGAGAAAAAATATTATGCGGAAAATGGGTTGATTATCACCCATTGGATTATGGAGAAAATTCATCATTGGGCCTTACCAATGTACAACCCCAATTCCGAAATAGTTGGGACAAAGTGTAAATTGTGAATAAAATCAAAACGCAATGACTTTCAAATCACACAAGCCAGTATTTTATTCACAATAGAACAGAGATAACATAGCAAATGTTGAAACTGAGAAATTTTGCAATTTTATCCACAAAATGAGCTCATTTCAAATTTGATGGCTGCAACAGGTCTCAAAAAAGTTGGGACAGGGGCCTGTTTGCCATGGTGTAGCATCTCCTCTTCTTTTTAACACAGAGTGGAGGCGTCTGGGCATTGAGGAGACAAGTTTCTTGAGTTTAGCCATTGGAATTTGATCCCACTCTTGTTTGATACAGGCTTCCAGCTGCTGGAGAGTTTTGGGTCTCCTTTGACGGACTTTTTGTTAAATTCTGCGCCAAATGTTCTCAATCAATGAAAGCTCAGGACTGCAGGCAGGCCAGTTCAGCACACAGACTCTTCTACTACGAAGCCATGCTGTTAAAATAGCGCAGTATGTGGTTTTGCATTGTCCTGCTGAAATACACAAAGCCTTCCCTAGAGTAGATGTTGTCTGGAGGGGAGCATATGTTGCTCTAAAATCTTTATATACCTTTCAGCACTCACGGTGCTTTTTAAAACATGCAACTGTCCCACACCATATGCACTAATGCATCCCCATACCATCAGAAATGCTGGCTTTTGAACTGAACGCTGATAACAGGAGGGGGGGGTCTTTCTCCTCTTTAGCCCGGAGGACACAACGCCCATGATTTCCAACAAGAATGTCAAATTTGGACTCATCTGATCACAGGACACTTTGCCACTTTGCTACAGTTTATTTTAAATGAGCCTTGGCCCACAGAAGACGGCGGCGCTTCTGGATCATGCTCAACAATGGCTTCCTTTTTTGCATGATAGAGTTTTAGGTAGCATCTGTGGATGGCACGGCGGACTGTATTTACAGACAGTGGTTTCTTGAAGTATTCCTGGGCCCATTTAGTAATGTGAATGACAGAATCATGCCGGTGAGTGATGCAGTGGCGTTTGAGGGCCCGAAGATCACGGGCATACAGTAAAGGTCTTCGGCCTTGTCCCTTACACACAGAGATTTTTCCAGTTTCTCTGAATCTTTTGATGATTTTATGCACTGTCGATGATGAGACCTTCAAAGCCTTTGCAATTTGATGTTGAGGAACATTGTTTTTAAAGTATTCCACAATTTTTTTACGCAAGCCTTCACAGGTTGGAGAGCCTCTGGCCATCTTTACTTCTGAGAGACTCAGCCTCTCATCCCTTTTATAGCTAATCATGTTACACACCTGAAGCCAGTTAACTGAATTACTTGCTGAATGTTCTTTCAGCTGATTCTCTTGTATATTAATTGCTTTTTTAAGTCCTTTTTTGCCTGTGTCCCAACTTTTTTGAGACCTGTTGCAGCCAGAAAATTTGAAATAAGCTCATTTTGTGGATAGAAATGTAAAATGTCTCAGTTTCAACATTTGAAGTGTTATCGATGTTCTATTGTAAATAACATTGGATCATGTGATCTGAGAGTCATTGCATTTTGATTTTATTCACAATTTACACTTCGTCCCAACTATTTCGGAATTGGGGTTGTATTCACATGCATGTAAACCTTATTTTAAAATGATTGCTAAGTTATGATTTTTTTTATGCATGTGTTGACTGGCCCTTAATGTACCCTGACAAATTTATTTTTCCTTGATTATTTCGTGTCCCAATCCTGCAAGTTTTTGTTGCATTGAGTGCATGAAAATGCTCTTACTTTCACAATTAAACATGGCCATGAGACTCCACCACGCCAGTGAGACTCCACCAAGCCTTTTAATGATCTCTAATCATCATCATTTAGGATTTTTTCCCAGCCATTTCTTCTGTGAAGTTGAAGGCTCACTATTATCCTTCCAGGTTCATTAATGCATTGGACTGTTCTTAACCCGATTCCAGTGATTTCAGCAATCTCCTTAGTTATTTTCTTTGCTTGATGCTGGCCAATAATTGTCCCCTCTTGACACCCAGTAACATCTTTTCCTCAACTATGGGATACATTTTCTACCATGGTAGTTTCAGAAATGAGAAGTGACATGCTGCATCAGTTAGGGTTAAAAGAATCATTTCCAGCTGCAGTAATGATTTGATCATCAGCTCTTAAGTATTTGCTTATTAATATCCAAACGACCTCTTTTTTTTTGCCAGGCAGTAAATGTAATTATGCTACCAATTATATTGTGTGAAATTAGAATAATACAATCTCCTCACAAGCCATTGTTGTGATCTTAGCCCTCTGATCGCAGCAACACTGTAGTTTGATTTTTTTTTTTTTGCATTCACGATACATTTATGAAGTCCTACGCAAAGCAGCTAGGGCTGATAAGCTGTTCCAGAATACAGAAGGCATGAACCTAATTCTGATAGCTACAGTTGCAATCAAAATTATTCAACCCCCGTTGCAAATTAGGTTCACTGGCAAAATTTACAAACCTTCAGCTGTTTGCAATGAACAAATCAAACGAAAACTATTTAAATGGCTCAACACAACAAATATTACAAGTGGCTTCTCCAAATTCAACACAAAATGGCACTTTTAATGACTACTGCAGGCTCATTCAACCCCTTCATGACAAGCATCTTTAATATTTAGAAGAAAACGCTTTTGCCGCTATGACCTGCTGGAAATGTGATGCATAGGCAGATGTCAGATTTTGGCAGTATTCCCAAGGAATCCTCATGGACAATGGCCTCCAGTTCACTAATATTCTAGGGTTTGCATGCTGTAACTGCGTTCTTCAAATCCTACCAGAGATTTTTTATGGGGTTCAAGTGAGGCGACTATGATGGGCACTCTAGAATCTTCCCAGACTTCTTCTGAAACCAAGCCTTGGTGGATGTTAAGGTATGCTTCGGATCATTGTCCTTTTGGAAGGTCCAATGATGCCCAAGCGTCAGCTTCCCTACAGACAGCATGACATTTTCTCCTTGGATATCCTGGTACTTGACTGAATCCATCTTGCCCTCTGCACTCTGCAGATTTCCAGTGCCAGAGGAAGCAAGGCAGTCGTAGAGCATCAAAAAGCCCCCACAATTCTTCATTGTAGGCAGGGTGTACTTTTCAGCATATGCTTCTTTATTCCTCCTGCAGACATACCACTGATTCATAAGCCCGAAATATTCCAGTTTTGTTTCATCACTCCACAGAACAATATCCCCAAACTTCTGTGGCTCATTTATATGGTTTTGAGCATATTGGAGCTTGTGCTTTTGGATCAGTTGTGGTGTATGTCTTTGAGACCTTCAACGTTTAGTATGCGCCCTACTGTGCAAACTGAAACCTCAGTGCCTCCTCCTCCAAGTCTTGCTGCGGGTCTGCTGCAGTCACTCCAGGGTTTTTGACCACCCGTCTCCTTAAGAATCTGGTGACAGCCATTGATGGCTTCCTCTTTCTGCCACATTTTGGTACTGTAGCCACCCTTTCTTTAACTCTGAACTTGCAAACTATGCTTCCAACTGTATCTCTACAAAAATTCAGTGCCTGTGCTACCTTTTTGAATCCTTTTCCCTGTTTGTTCCAGGCAATGATCTCCTCTATCAGCTTTTTGGAACTATTCTTTTGACAGCCATATTTCTAATATGCAATCAAATATCACTGCCAACAAACCCCTAGTGAGTGCAAGTATTTGAAGTATTCTAGCTTAAGCAAACCTGATGCAACTAATTAAGCTCTTGATTAGCTGCATTAGGTGTGCTTGAGACAACACCTGATTTGCAAATATGCTCTTATGAGGGATTCTATTCGGGGGGTTGAATAATTTTGAGACTACAGCAGTCATTAAAAATGGCATTTTGTGTTAAATTTGGAGAAACCACTTATAATATTAGTTGTGTTGAGCTATTTAAAATGTTCTTGTTTAATCTGTTTATCACAAACAGATGAAAGTTTGTCAATTTTGATATTAAACCCAATTTGCAATGGGGGTTGAATAATTTTTTTGCAACTGTATATCTTCATCCTGAATATTATTAGTTCACAAGAAACTGCGTGGGCCTATGTGCTCTATGTACTATATTCATACTGTACTGTTTAACTGTTAGAGATGGTTTCAGGACCACATAAAAGCTTCACTGCATTTCCACAGCTAGCTTGGTTTTACTGCAGTTTATTGCATTGGATAGATAAAGCATTTTGCAATATCGACATTATCAATTAAATTACAATCCTAAAAGCCTAAATGCATTGTTTTATTATTAATTCTTCATGTAAACTTGTTGAAAGCTGCCCTTCAGAGTGCATCAGAGAAGTGGTATCCCTTCTGGCCTGAATTCATTTTTATCCATGGATGTGATGACAGAAGTAGGTTAGCGCAGGATAGAAAATTAACTTTGGTGGAACATGATTCACCATATGAAAATACTAGTAATGTTAATTAATATTTGAATGCCCAAGTTTTGGTTAAAACCTGTCATATGCCCTGGTTAATCCTCGCAAGTTCAGAATGAGGACGGAAGAAACTCGAACATGTGCTTGCACAGAATTCTGCTAAAACATGGCTAACCCAAACTGACTGTCTCCCTCCCAGCCCCATATCCCTCGGCAACGTGAAGCAAATTATGGTCTGCCCTAAAAAGGCTGCTAACCACAGTCAGCACTGGCACGGCTCTGATTCCAACCCGGGCCGTAGTGCTCACTAATGCACTGCAATGTGGTGCCTTTACTGAGTGATCTGACCCAGCCACCATCCCCTGGCCATCTGAAATAATTTTGCCATTTTTGTGACAGACTCATCAGCAATTCAGGCATCAACCATTCTGGCCCATTCAGAACTCTGTTAGCATCCTCATCTTGTTCTGGAGACTTATTCGATAAAGTGCTGGCGGTTAGATTGTTTAAGCAGACATATGGCCTGTGTAGATGCTTTCGAATTGTTTGTTTAGAGACTTTAAGTGAAGGCCATTTTAAGGGGTGGTTCCAAAATTTGGTCCCCAAATTCTGTGCATATATACAAATGAGCTTCTAAAAAAAATCAAGCCTCCATAAAACTGTTCACTTCCTTCATACATGTCAACCTAAATGGCATGGCTTTCAATTATATGGATTTTCTTTCATTTGTTCAGCTTATGGATGTAAAGCTAAACTTTGCAATACCTCAAGGATCTGTTCAGGGCTATGCAGATAGCATATCTGGGCATTTCATTGCTATGCAGATGATACGCAAATCTATTTCTTTTATGTCGGGTGAAAACAATCAGTTAACTAGATTTGAGTTGTGTCTTGAAGCTGTTAAAGCTAATGGCGCAAAATTTTCTGGCATTAAATGCAGATAAGACTGAAATATTGGAAATAGGCCCCAAACTGCTTGTTGACACATTCCATTAGTTTTCTCTAAACTTAGATGGCCTCTCTGTTTTTGCCAAAGCTGTTGTCAAAAAACCTTGGCATCACCCTTGATTCAAAACTCTCTCTTTACCCTCATATTAACAACATTACATAAGGGGCATTTTTCCATCATAGAAACATATTCCAAACTGAAAAAAAAATGTTGTATCTTCAGGACGCTGAAAAATGTTTCACGCATTCCTGACTTCTTGGCTGGACTACTGTAATTTGTTATTATCTGGTTGCACCAACTCTGCCCTGAAACGCCCTCAACTAGTGCAAAATGTTACCTCTAGGATTCTGAATAGAACTAAGAAATGTGACCACATTAACCCAGTGCTCAAAAATCTTCATTTTGAGCTGGTGAAATTTAGAATTGAATATACATTTCTATTGCCAACTACCAAAGCTTTAAATGACTTGCCCCCAGAATATCTTAGTGCCCTTCGCATTCCTTACTTCCCTCCAAGATAACTTCATTCACAAGGTGCTGGATATTTGAAAATCTTGAACATATCCAGCATTGCAATTGGTGGCAGGGCATTCTCTTGCAAGGCTCCAATTTTATGGAACAATCTCCCAAGACAAGTTTAGGCTTTAGAAACACACTCTGTCTTCAAGAGCAGACAGAAAACATATCTCTTTAGTAAAGCCTATATTTAATTTACACATCAATTGTAATGTACATCTATTTGGGGCTGACGAGACTGACTTCAGCCTAGTCTCTGATTAGGTTCATATGGTATTGTAGCCAGTGTTAAATAAATCCATGTGGAACCAGTGACACTGAGTAGCCCTAATGGTGCCAGTGGGAATGGCTAGAGAGTTAATCACTGTGAAGGTCTTCATGGTTCTGGTGGTACTGATGACTAGTGTCAAGTAAATCTGTGTGGAACTGGTGGCACTGATCATGCATTAATGATGACAGTGGGGCTAGCTACAGCTGTAGTCACTGGGAAGGTCCACATGGTACTGGTGGCTTGTGTAAAGTGAATCAATGTGTGTTATTTTGAGAATGACAAAAGAACACATCAACACACACGGTAAACACACAACAATCTGATGCTTGTTTTATGATATCTCGCTTGAACCCATCACATTACAGATTTTCTCAGTGCTTTGGTACATTTATTGAAAATGTTCCTTACTTCATTCTTTAATCCGCAAGGAAGTCCAAGCGAACCAGAAGAAAATTGAGGACGACTGGCTCAGTAAGAAAGCTGAGGAAATTCAGGGCTACGCTGACAGGAAGGATTCAAAATGTTTCTATGACACATTGAAAGCCCTTTATGGCCCACTGCCTACTAGTACTCCCGCCCCCAGTCCAGATGGGATTACTGTTATCACAGGCAGGACTACGTTCCTTGAGAGATGGGCAGAAAGAATACCCCAAAAATGTCCTGAATTGACCATCTTTCATTAAAAATGAGGCTATTCAGTGTCTATCACAGGTCCCAGTAAATCAGGAAATGGACATGCCACCCACTATCTAAGAGACCAGATAGTCAATTGCCCAAAGGAAAAGTGCCCAGGATTAATGCTATACCCGCTGAGATGTACAAACTCATGCAGGAGCAGGGTGCCATACCAAAGGACTACAAAGATGCCACAATTATGCACCTTTAAAAAAAGAAGGGAAACCGTCAATTCTGCGGCAGTCATTGGGGGATATCACTCCTGTCTATAGCTGGCTAGCAAGTAGGGATGTAACAATATTCAACCGCAATTTTTTTAAAGCGTGGTGAACATGCAAGCTTGCCCTTTTCCTTTATTAAAGTCAACACAGTCTTGAATGAAAGGCTGCTGAAAGTGCCAAGCATCAAATGGCATGTGAAATGCCTCCGGAAAAAACTTGACTGACATCAGTATTTTTCGGCAACATGCTGAACAGGGCTTAAGTAAAAGACTACTGAATCATCTCTTTTTAACCAATTAGGCTGCTCTAATCTTGTCCCAGTTTGTTCTGCTCAATTAGCTAACAAACAGTGGATTTGCTTATTTACTAAGTTGAATGAGTAGTCCAATTTTTTAACATAGCATGTTTGATTGTTGCATTTTGAAATTTATATGGCCAAATAACAGCACAGATTTGCATGAATGCAATTGCAGGATTTTATGCGAGCTTAAATTCGGCCATTTCGTGCAATTGCGACAATTTATATCTTTCCACCCTCCATATTTTTTAGACGCTTAAAATCCAGGGCGATCTTAAAACAAATCTCTTTTTAATTAATCTTTAAGTTTTTAGTTGTCTCTGTGTACATGTGGCTACTCCAGTTTTCTCCCACAGCCCAAAATCATGCATTCGCGGTGAACTGGTATGAGTGTGTGAGTGAATGAACCCTGCGAACCCTGCAACAGATTGCCAAGCTGTCTAGGGTGCGTTCCTGCCTTTCGTCCACAGATGGCTGGGATAGGCTCCAGCTCCCCAGCAAATTTAGGTACACCTGTTCAACTACTCATTAACACAAATATTTAATCAGCTAATCACATCGCAGCAACTCAATGCATTTAGGCATGTAAACATGGTCAAGATGATCTGCTGAAATGCACTACAATAATAAACTTGTGCATAGCTCTAGAATTACATGGTAGCTACCTTCGCGTCTCAAATAGTAGACACGAGATGGCGCCTCTATGGGGGGATGGGGGTGGGTCTCCAACGTATCGTTGGGCATTGTCAATTGAGGGTTTTAAGGAGGTCCATATTACAGATTTGACATTGATTTAACATTGCCAGGAACTAAACTGATCATCCTTTGGGAGCCTCCGTAAACCTTGAATCACTTACTTGCCTGTCCTTCAGATTCAGCTCTGGACACGGATGCAGAAGCTATGCTGAAGAAAAGTGACTATTAAGCCTGCAATTTAATTTGTATAACTAACGTGAAAATCTGTTTGTTGTTGTTTGTTGTTTTTTCATAATTAATATCATTACTCACATACAAAATACGGAACAAATGGCGCTCCATTTTGATTTGTCAAGGAACGCAACAAATTATTTTCAATTACGGAACAATTCTGTAAAATACGGAATGGGTGGCAACCCAAACTGAACCCCAAACCATAATATTGCCGTCACCGTGTTTTACTGAAGGGGTTAAACAGTCAGTTTTGAAATGTTCTCCAATTCTACGGTGCACACAAGTCCTGCATTTGGGGGAAAAAATTTTGAATTTAGATTCATTGGTCCAAAGGATTTGTTCCCAGTCAACAGGTCCTTGTCCTTCAATTTCCTGGCAGTCTTTGTTTTGGTGTTGCCAGCTCTTGGTGGCAGCGCAACCAATCAGACCATTTTCACACAGGCGAATGGAAAGAGTAAGCCTTGATACTTTCATTTCTTCACTTCTGGCGCTATTAATATCATCACGGAGTAGTTGTGCTGTCAACCGCCAATTTTTTTTCTCCGTGTCATACTCTCATAACGAACATCAGAGGCAAATAAATTCCATTTTGCAGTTCTACTGCCACTAGTTTTCAGCAAAGTGGTCTCTTTGAAATGCTTGATGGAGTTTCTTACAGTGCCATGGCCGCATTTAATGTCTTCAGTATCATATAAGGCTACAATGTGGCTTTGAACAATCTCAGCGAGAGAGCTCCTTCTGTTGGCCATCGTGTTTAACACTGTGACACTGCTCGAAGTCCATGTTACCTTATATACTGGAACAACTGACCATTAGAGGTAATTTTGCAGAATAGTCTTGCCTCAAACCAGTTTAAACAAATATTTTGCATCAATAATCATGGAATGTGCTTCCAACCATGCATTCAGGCTATGTACGAGTCAAATAAATAAATAAATAAAATTTTGCAACATCTTCCAATTGTTTAAAAAAAAAGGTTGTTTTCAGTGTTTTTGTTTATTACTCATTTTTACCGCAGTGTACTTGTGGGAATGATTTTTTTTCTCATTGCCTACAACAGTATCTGTCAATACATTTTTGCCAAAAAATTATAGAGAAATTATATATTAGGACCTCTTTTACATGAAAGTGGTGGTGTAATCATCACAGCACCCAGCTGTATTTTACAGAAAAAGATGCTTTCTTTTCAAGTTAAAACAAAGATTAACAAGTAGCCTTACAGTGGTAAAAGATTCAGTTGCAATGGGTCGTGATGCTGTACGAGCAGGATGCACAGTAACAAATGGTGTGATTGCCTTCAAAGGCAGAATGGTCACTGCAAATCAATGCAGTTATTGTGTGGGATTACCTTTATATCCATTGACAATGCATATCCTCCATTGATGGGTCACTGAATTGTTTTACGAATACGAAAATGATCCTAAGCATATGCCAACCCGGGAGATTTTGGAACAATGTGTTTGACAGCGCTCTCTGTTCCCATCATCAAAACACCAAATTAGGGAGTATCACTTGAAAGAGACATAATCCATCCCTCCAGTAAAGTTTTACACTTGTAGGCTGTATGCCAAGTCATGTTGAAGCTAATCGAACAGCTTGTGGAGGCCCAACCCCATACTAGACAGTTCATGATGATTTTTCCATTAATTTGTCACCTGTCTGTATTTTCCTACAGTTGGGTATCTTCCTCTGCCACAGAAAGCTAAATTTAGAAGTACTTAAAATGTGTGGCCAAAATTGAAAAGGTCAGTATCTTGCATTAATCATTATCATGATTGTTCATCTAGGCTTGAAAGCTTATTTCATGAATACAAACTGGCTATTTAGCTATTATCTGTCCTCAAACAGTATACTTGAATCAATCTGGCCCTATACAGTGGGACTCAGCAGCTAATGAAGACTCCACTTTGTTTGTGAGGGAAAATTCCTTACTAATGAAAAAGGAAACAGGAGAATTGCCAGACTGCTATAAGCTGACAATGTGACAGTTATTAAATAACCATGCCCTACAACAGTGCTCTGCATAAGAGCATCACTTCAGGCTGAACCTTGAAGTGGATGGGCTACAGCAGCAGAAGACCATACCTGGTTCCTCTCAGCTAAGAACAAGACACCATTCACAATGTCTGCATGTTTTATTTTGAGTTGAAGCCTTATGATTCTATGCAATAAAAACAAGGGTTGCATTAAAAGTGTGCCTAATAGAGTGGGCTGTGAGTGTAGGTCGGTTTTTTCTCTAGAAGCAGTTGCTTCCTTACAAAAAAGATTTAAAAAATGGCTTACTGACAAGATTCCTATCTTTTCATTATTAGATGGAAACTAACATTGAATTTTATGTCAACATTCGAGTAATTACCAGAGCAATGTAATTGATTTATGACTTCCTTCTGAATGAAACAGGCAATGTGCACTCTGTGAAACAGGAAATGTTATTTATTATGTGATGCCACAAGGCACCAAAGAATGCTTATACCAGAATGAACATTATTACTAGAACAAAGAAATACCATTGTGGCCCACTGTATGCTTTGAGTGGTCTGATCTTCAAGAACCTTAAATGACTTATTTTGCCTCATCAGTCGTCCAAATCCCTTTCAGTACAATATAAAAGATGAACAAAACATTTGCTCAAGTATTAAAGATAAGGCATTATTTTACCGCCTACCATAATGTTTTTTAGTTCAAAATCTTTTAATTTTTGTAATTTCGGTGCCCTCCAAAACTACTGGCACCCTTGGTGAATATGAGTGTAATAGGCCGTGGAAAGAAATGTATTTAGTATTTATACTTTTGTACTTTGCCTCAAAATATTTAGACTGACGGCATTAAAAATATATTTTTCTCCAAAATGTGTGCCACAAAAATTGGCGCCCCAAGAAAATCCTATGATTATATCAGGGTTCCCGCTGCCGCTCGTGATTTTCGTTATTGACGAATAAAATACATCAGTGACGAGAGGAAAATTACAGGCAGTAGTCACATTGGTGAATGTAATTGCTTCATGGCGAATTAAAAAGTGGCTTTGCCTACCCAGAGCATTGGAGACTGTAGCCCCGAATATTTTTTTCCTTTGCCCCGAATAATTCTTCACTTAGTTAGGGCAGTTTGTCACCATATGACTGAGCGTCAGTAAAACGAGACCGCAGTGTATTTTTTATCTTCAATGAACAGAGGCAGGAAGACCAATCACAGAGGGTTTCTTACAGGAAACTACGTCCAAATTCTACCTCATTGGCTGACCGGTCTCTGTGGGCTTAATATGTCACACAGATCTCCCATAGTCAGTTAGGGTGAGAGAATGAATATGCGCTGACTTTTTTTCTTTACTCGTAAAACAGCTGAAGCAGGAACGGATCCTCTCTATTTGAGCCAGGAGAACAAGGTGTGTAAATGTCTGAGAGTCCTAAGCTACGTGAACATGATATGAGCAGAGCGTAAGTTATGCAGCTAACGGTCAGTGTGACTGTCATTGGCTAGCGACACCAAACTAGCCAAGCCTCATGTTTTATATAACATTTGGTAACGAAACTCACTTCCAATATAGCACTGGTTCTTGTACGATCCGTATCAGACCGAATCGCAGCGGTCAGTGCCTCATATCTTACCTGAACTGTCAATTTTTTTATATTTGCCCGCTGGTGCTGCGCAACGGATGTTACGTTACAGGCAAAAGAAAGTAGTTAGCATGCAATATGAATTCAGCGCGGTCGTATTTTTTCTGCGCTTTGTCGTCTTAAGAACAAAATGCATGAAGCTGAACTCACGTGATCGGAATAAATTACTAGCTAATATTATCGTTTGATCTTTTATCCTCTCTGTCTTTTTCAGTGGGTACAGTGCCGTGAACCAGCAACCTGTAAGCACTCCCCTGTGAGTGAAGATTGCAAAGGATGAGGGTGCCACCACGGAGACTTGTAAGTTGTTGCATTCAGAATTGGTGGAAATCTGAAATGTTTAACATATGAAACCCTAAGCATTTGAGATTTCCATTTATTTTGATTCCAACAAATTGTTTGTGCACACAACATTGAGCTCACCCAAAGTTCAACTTAAAATCAGAGTTGATGGAAATCTCAGAAGTTTAACATTTTAAATAAACATTTGGGAATTCCAAGAATCCTGATTCCAGCAGCACAAAATTTATCACCAAGTCTAATTTAGCATTTTTCATCAAGCCTTGAAGGGTGTGTCTCTCTTATTAATTATGGGATGCCCAAAATGGTTATATTGATAAAACTGTGCAGAGAAAAATCAAGAAATAAAGGGTTTAAAGGGATTCCTTATCCCACTCTTTTGAATAAATTCCATGCTAAAAGCTCAAAAGAGGATTAATTTACCGTTTATAGAGCTCAGGGTTCCCACTATTAGAGGCTGGACTGGAATGGAGCCTAAATCATATCAAATCGAATGTATAATGGAGAGGCCAGTTTGTGCATGGATTTGTGCACAGATATTTGAGGTTTGACCTTTTCCTCATATACTCAAAATTTGTTAGGGATCATAGGAATTTTTTTGTGAAATGACATGCAAATTTGGTAACTGCCACTGATGAACAATATATTGGGTAAATGACATGCAGTCAGACACAAAATACATTTGCATGTGCATTTCATGACATTAAATGAGCGTGCAGCCTCACATTTTGGCTTTGACTAACACTTCACCATTTCAACTCAGACGTGTGTGTTGCTTGTTGGTGAAAATTTGGAAGTTCCCAAATTTTTTGCATTACATTTAGCAATAACAATGTCTCCTCAACGTCTTAGACGTTGATTGACTTCAGAGCGATTGGGAAGATGCATCGGAATGCTTGACTCTGGCTTCTCACAACGTCACGTTGCTAATGCACTTAACGTCAGCCAAAGCGTTGTGAACAGAGCGTGGAACCAGCATCAAACGTTTGGTACAGCAGCACACCGTCATGGGGGTGGTCATCAGAGATCGACTACACAACGACAAGACCACTTTCTCACACTTCAGGCACAACGTCATCCTTTCTGGACAGCCACCACCCTACGAAATGACCTTCATAACGCCTCGGGGTCAGGGTATCCACTCAGACGATACTGAATCGTCTTCATACTGCCAGCCTCAACTCAAGAAGGCCATGTGTTCGAATCCCACTGACCGTGCGTCATAGGCGTGACCGTTTGGATTGGGCTCACGATCATGTCACATGGACACACAACGATTGGGCTCCAGTTCTCTTTACTGATGAGTCCCGATATTGCTTGGACTTTACTGACTGGAGGCAATGGGTGTGGCGAAGACAACGTGAGAGATTTAATGATGCCTACATCAACGAACACGACCGTTATGGTGGCGGATCAATTATGGTCTGGGGAGGAATAAGCAGGAACGGCAGAACGGACCTGCATGTCATGGGGAGAGGGACGATGACAGGGGTACGGTACAGGGATGAGATCCTCAATGTGTACGTAAGACCATACGCTGGTGCTGTTGGCCCTGATTTCATCTTAATGGATGATAACGCCTGTCCCCATGCTAGGGTGCTATGGTGGTGAATCAATTCCTAGAGCAGGAGACAATTGTCCGCATGGACTGGCCTGCGCGTTCGCCAGACCTAAACCCTATCGAGCATGTGTGGAACATGCTGCAGGTCACCATTTCCGGTCGTAGGGCACAACCCACAACTCTAGAAGAGCTCGGAAATGCCCTTGTTGAAGAATGGAACAACATTCCAATTGCAAGCATCCGGGTTCTGATTGACAGTATGACCCGACGTTGTCATGCCGTCATTCAAGCTAGGGGAGGCCATACCCGTTATTGACATTAACTGTGGTAATGAAACATCAAATTAACACTGTCTGTTTTCACTTTACATGTCAGAGGTGAAACCATGAAGTGTTCGTGAAAGCCAAAAGTGTGAGGCTGCACGCTCATTTAATGTCATTAAATGCACTTGCAAATGTGTTTTGTGTCTGACTGCATGTCATTTATCCAATATATTGTTCATCAGTGGCAGTTACCAAATTTGCATGTCATTTCACAAAAAAATTCCTATGATCCCTATCAAATTTTGAGTAGTATATATACATGCTGTTGGCACTTAGTATGATTTCAAGATTTTTTGGAAGTTATTTTAAGTCCACTAAGAAAAAAAGAAAAGACTGAGGTAAAGTGAAGAATATTTTTTGACTTTATCTTTCTCGGAAGAAAGTGAAGAATATTTTTCAAAACCCAGGGGGAACCCTGGATTATATTCTAACAGAAGTATATTTCTAGTCATAGTTAGTACCTCTAAGTTCACTCGTTTGATTAGTAACCACAGTTGGCTAATCATGACTCACTGTTTCAGTGGGATATAAATATGAGGCAGGGCCCCATGACATCCCTAACGCAGAAAACACAGATGGATTTGCAGAATTTGATTGTAAAGATAGAATTAACGGTGAAATGCGGAGTGCGCTGGAATTTGCCAAAATGTTCATGCAATTTATAAAAATCATGGTTTCCATGTAGTGTCTAAAGGCCAGTTTAATGGTCTAGTGACGAGGTGTCACCTAACTAAAATTGCAGAACATTCATGAATGTTTAAATGTCGCATGACACTGATGGTGGTCATCGTGAAAAAGTATAAACTCACCAGCAACGTTCCAACAACTTGATGTCATGTACAATGGTGCAAGAAATAATTTTTTCAGATTTAATTTTGATCAGTGCTTTACTGCTCTAAAGGGAAGATAGGGCAAATTTCAGGTATGTGAATATAATCCAGTCTTTCAGGGGAGACGAATGAATTACGAAAAGTAATCATTTATTACAGATTACAGCGTTAAACAGATTAGCAGATGTGATGATAGCATCAATAACGTTTTTAGTGCTTTGACTCAACCGGGAGATTTTGTAATTGAGGGGCATCTGCCCTGAGCCGCAGCAGAATAAAATCCCCCCACAGAGTCCATAAACTGGTGGTGGTGGTGGCTTATGATTCTGCCGACTGATATGCTGATGAGGATGATGAATGATGAACCTGATGAATCTGCAAAGACTGGGCGGTGATGGGGAGGTGGAGGGCATACATTACAGCATCCTGAACGTATTAAAGGTAGAGAGAGCATCATATTTCAAAGGATAGCAGCAACATGATCGGCTAACGGTGTTGGTGTGTTGCAGTGATATTGGATGGATGTGGTCAGCTGATTGGCCCTATTTTCATAATCTAAGTGCATGGTCTGGAGTGCTTGGCGCAAGTTCAGTTAGAGCATGTCCAAATCCATTTCTGCTAGTTAACAGCGGGTTATCAGGGCACAAAGTAAATCACATGGTTCAAAGGGGCTGCGCTTAATTTCTTAATTAATCATAGGTGTGTTTTGGTGTAACCTGAAATAAACCAATCAGAGTGTCATCTCCCATGCCCTTTAAAAGCCAGAAGCCCTTGCACCTTGGCAAATTCCTACTGTAAGGGCAGATTTTCCAAATAGTTAGAAAAAAACTTCTCTGCAGAGACAGGTTGACTCATGTGCAAAATGATGGTGCGTGAGCAATCCACTGCTGAAAGGAGGAGCTGGACAGCCTCTTTTTATTTTTATTTTTGGACAAACATTGCAGTTCATTTGAACCAGTGGCAAGGCTGTCCATCTGATTACTGTATAGTTGACACTATTAATGGCATTATGCTAGTGAATGCATTGCGTGCTTGAGTTGATTTCGGGGGCAGCCTGCACAAAGCATCTTGCAACTAACCAGCATTTTGGCAAAACAATTTGGTAGAAATAAGATTACCCTGTAGATTATGAAAACACATGAACAGTATGAATTGAGTGCTGGAGAAAATTACCAACTCAACACAAATTGCAGGGAAAATTTAGAATTCTCGCAACAGCTAGAAGATGAATTTTTAGTCTCATTTTTGCCCGCTTTTGAATGGAAGGGAATGTGCATTGCAAATCTTTGGTTTGGAGCCGATGAACTGGGCTGCACAAAAGGTGTCTACAAATACCAATGCATGTTTATGATACAGTAAGCAAAACCTGTACTCGAAATTTGTTGTATGTCTGAATACTCTGAGTGGATCAAGTTGTATGCGAGCTATGTTGTGCGCTTCTGGTTCCTCTGGTGCATATTATGAAAGCGGAACAGCTAGAGTGAGTTAGGTGTGTATTTATAAGAAGTTCAGAGTACTTAACGGCTGAGGTGTGGTCCTGCTCCTGAAACTCCTCCAGATAACTTCAATCATCTACGTTCATCTCAAATATGTTCTCTGGGTACAGATGTTTTGCATTCACGGAAATCCTGTAAGAACACACACACTTTATCAGAGTGAAGACACAGTGGAACAAATAGCAATGTTTGTTTCTTTCAAAGCATTTGATATATAGCCTACGCATTTAGGGAAAAATGTAGATTTTTTTTTTAAAGTAGGGATTTGAGAATTCAAATTATGCTAGGATTTCACCAGACATTGTGACTGGAGAGTCAGCCTTCAGCAAATTTTCCTGGTAAAAGAAAAAAAATTGCCCTGGACTACTTATTCGGAAACATGGCAACATGGACATCAAATGCCAGCAGATATTAAATGAATACTGAATTACCTCTGCCAGGAAGCTTAAACTGGGCCATGGTTTGACATTCCAGCAGGACAATTATCTGGAGCACACCTCAAAATAAAAGAAAATGGTTTGAAGAATAAAGGTTTTGACATGGCCATCACATTCCTCCAATCTAAACTTTTTGAAGAAAGTACCACCTCAGAGAAGACTTTAACATCCAACAAGCCAATCACATCAATCACAGAAGTACCTTTTTTAGGCTTACATTATACCTTCCTAACCCAGAACAAGACAAAAGTGAAAACTACACGTGTAGGCCTATACTAATAAGAAGCTACAAACTTTGGGAAAGTAAAGTGAAAAAATAAGCATTGCAAGTTGCACCTTCTCTCTCGCACACACAGATACTCACACAAATAATGACAACCATACTAAGCGCTCACCATTTCACTGCGAGAGGTGGGTCTGCTTAGCTG
The DNA here is from genome assembly GCA_029692085.1 of Gymnothorax javanicus. Lineage (NCBI taxonomy): Eukaryota > Metazoa > Chordata > Actinopteri > Anguilliformes > Muraenidae > Gymnothorax > Gymnothorax javanicus. The sequence continues at coordinate 159,127,660 of CM056193.1, read as the reverse complement.
CACAATATCAGGGACAAGTCCTGTTAGCTTCAAACGCAGATCAAGTTCAGCATCCACTCTGCTGCGGTATGTTGTCTCGATTGCAATGAGAAGCAGAGAAACCTTTTGCACGGAGGTAATTTAGAGCAAATAGCATCAACACCTGCATAGCCCTTAATGAGAGGCCTGAATATTCAACCCGTCTTTGAATCCAGAAGTTCAACACTTAATGCCGCATCAGTTCTGTAACCAGTCTCAGTGGATGATATATCCACTCTGAAGGGGTTCCGGATCCACCTCGGTGCATCCACACCTGGAAAAGTCTTAGTAAATTTTTCTACCAGTGACAGAAGATGCTCAATGATCAAACCCTGAACAGCATTAAGTATCATGTCATGCATGTGCACTTGACTCTCTAAAGCTGGGAAAGCAGATATATTCTTTGTGTCATTAATAAAAAGCTGCAGCATTTTATGGTGCTGATCTTATAAGATGCACCAAATGTTGTCAAAGAGAGACCCTGTAGTTCCTCATTCAAGCATTAGAAAATATTCACCGGGTTGGCTAATTTGGCTAACCATTCTGGATCATCAAATAGGCTTGCCAAGGGAGATTGTTGCTTGTGTAAAAACACTTGCACCTCAGAGTGCAATTTAAAAACCCCTGTAAGTACTTCACCCCTTGACAACCACCTAACTTCTGTATGTAGCAAGACTTGCACATATTCACTACCCATTTTGTTGCAAAGAACACTGAAAATACGCGAATGAATGGGTCGAGCCTTCATAAAGTTAACTTGGACAGCTGGGTTAAGCACAATTTTAAAGCCTCTGGCATTCTCTTCACCGCCAACACCTCATGGTAGATGCTGCAATGCATCCAAATAGCATCTGGGGCCACCTCTTTAATCAGTCTAACAACTCCAACGTTTTGTTGGCCTGCCGTGGCCCTGGCGTCGTCTGTACATACTTCAAAGCATTTTTGCCAGTCAACATCATTCTCCTCGACAGATGCGTTCTGTAGCCGAAATAAGAGCTCCCCAGTAGCTCTTGCTGATATGGTCTTAGAGAACAGAGTGTCCCCATGTGACATGACATCAAACTCATACCTCACATAAGCGGGTTAAATTGGCCAAACTGGCAACATCAGTACTCTCACCTTGTTGTAACGAAAAGCATCAACTCATTTTAATGCGCTGTATCAGCGTGTTTTTCACATTACCTGCCATTTCAGCAATTCTGCAAGTCACTGTGTCGTTTGAAAGGGGCACCAAATCCAGCTGTTTGGCAATTTTCTCTCCAGACATAATTTCCAAAAGGTCTTTTGCCCAAGGCAAACAGTTTTTTACCAAAGGTGTGTGGCTTACTTGCTTTAGCAATCTGCAGGCTAACATGGTAAGACGCTTCTTGTGCTTTTGATATTGGGGTACCACAGGTTCTCACTCCTACAAATCAGTGACTTTCCATTAAAAAAATCCACCGGTTTGTCTTTCAATGTCGTTTGCTTAGTTTGTAAGTGCCGCCTTGGGTGCGCTGGCTTCATGGACTAGTTGCTGAGAATTTCACAACCCACGACACACTGTGACTTTGGTGGTTCCTCTGGCCCAGTGTAAGTAAATCCCAAACGGATATAATTTGGATCATATCACCTTGCTGCAGTTTTCCGACGCTTGCTGGTAATATTAGCATTGCTAGCATTGCTGTGTGTAGGAGCCTGCACAGCGGAGCTGGCGAGCGCACTGGTAGGAGTCTTAGCCTCAACAGCTGTGCCTGAACTGTCAGAGCTGCTTGTAGTGCTGTTCATGTTTGTTGCTTTCAGCCATAACAAAATACATGACTTATGCGTTTTTCTCATTTTCTCATATTTTAACAATTGCCAGCCCATGAAGTCCGTATGAAATTGAGAAGTTTGGGCCAACTGTAAGCTGCAGTTGGAGTGTGAGAGATTACTGATGTTTGGACGCGAATGGAAGTGATGTTATAATGAGGGTGAGTTGGGCCTTTTTCAATCAAAATACAGTTCTTGATTAATAGTGATTAATGCTTAACATTTAAAATACTAATTGTATACAAAACCCATGATATCTCTGAGTGATCGATATTCCACAAAACCAGAATTCCCATGGTTTTCAATAATTCTGAATCTCTGTAGAAATGTCTAGTCATCTGGCATACCACCAGATGGTGCTTCAAGTTCCACCAGTGGTACGTGTACCACAGTTTGAGAACCACTGCTTTAAAACATCTGTACGATGAGCTGAAGAAGAGAATCCGCACGTGTCAACCTCTGAATCTGAAGGATCTGGGGAGATTCTGTATGGAAAATGGCCTCAGATCCCACGCGATGTGTTCACCAAACTCATCACACATTATACAAGAATACTCAGAGCTGTTATCCTGCTAAAAGGAGGCGGCATGAGATATTAAGTGAAAGAGGTGGCCATAATTACAGCACCCATATTTTAGAGAAAAGTATTTTTCATGATAAGAAGTTAATGTTTCTTTAAATTATGTTCGTTGGATTAAAGTTTGGATTTTCATGAACAGTTTTGATGAAAGGTCATGAGGATTGCTATGATCCACAGAAGGTACCAAATGCAGATTCAGGGTACAATCCACTATATTTATTCACAGGAATACGGAAATAGAAGCGCGAAGGCCACAGCCCAGAGCTGAAGAGGGACAGTCTTGTTGGTAATGACAGGAGAGGGTAGAGGCATGTCCGCGCCCAGGCCAGTGGTTGTTCCAGGGGAGAAGCCAGGTGGTAAATCCCCCTTTCAGAAACAGGACTGCTTGCCAACAGAACCGAAAGCTTTAGCAGGAATGCAGTCCCAATTTTGTGGACTGATGAAGGCTTGGTAGGTGTTCTTAATAAACTGACTAAAAGGAACAGAAAGGACAAAGAAGTAACAGGAACACAATCCCAATCCTGGAGACCAATTTGAGGTTTGGGATATTGTTCCTATTAATTAGACTCTGAAAAATAATTACGTCTTTCTTTATCACTGATTTACCAAAAAAGAAAGCTTAGGTCAGTACCAGAAGAGGCAAATTTACTGGAGGGTTTAGTATGAAATGAACCATGACCAGCGGCGTGTGGTCAAATGTTCAGAGGGGCTTCAGTAACTGTACCCTTTACCGCTCGACTGTCCTCTCGCTGTTCTCATTCAAGTTCGCCTGATTAACAATCAAACAATTGATCGACTGAACGACCAAGACCAAAAAATGAATGCCTACTGCCAACATCTATATACTTGATACAACATTGTTAGGATGGAAACATAAATGCAAAAAATCTGAACTTCGCAGTAGTTATTTTTTGCCATCACTCAGCTGTGCATCGTACCAAACAACGCCCTTTAGCTGTCACTACATTCAGACTATAGAACGGATTCTCGTGGCTTATTGCTCAATGAGCCTTGCAAACTAATTTATGCAAATCTGTGCTATTTCACGAGCTACTTGAGTGCAGAAATAATAAATACATATTAATATTTTACGTGGTCATTGATGTGCAGAAGAAAACGCCGTATAATTTCATGGTGCAATGTATAACAAGGCTTTCAAAAATAATTTAGACTCTCATTGGTTCTACCATTTAGTCTGAGCAACTGTTGCTAATCGGGAGAGGTAAACTGCAAGAGGGTTCGGTCATTAAGCAGTGAAAGGTGAGGTTGCTGGCCCTGTGTTTCTGCCGATGGACCGCCACTGACAATGACAATCCAGTAACCATACTGACACTTCAAGAAAATGATATAGACTGCACATTCACAAAAGTGTTGAGGCACACAAATGATGACTCCGGTGAGAAAGGGAGGGAACGAGAAAATAACTCAATTAAAGGGGTCAAACCACAAAAGCACTTCCGGACTACTGGTGCGAGAGAGGAGCATATTACTGACAAATGAATTGTGACAGAAAACAAACAAAGACATTTTTACAGTTTCTAAAGTTACGGTTACTGTATTTTTTAAATAGGAATTGTGGCCTGCAGATCTAAAACCCTCCCTCCCCCTTAGCACCCTAACCGAGATCAAGATATCTGACCTTTCAAAATATGCCTGGAAAGTTTCCCAGAACAGATTGAGAAATACATTTTTGTTTAATTTGGGGCAGGGCACGATATCCCTGAATCATTATTAGCCTAACTTTCACAGCATAAAACGTTGCAGGAATTTAATATGATGGATATCTCGCTGATCACAAAGTTATTTGCATAAAGTTATTGATTATATTGCGTTAAATATACTGGGTGTATCAAAAAAATGTCCCACATTGAAATATTACCCTAAAATTAATATTCTATATTTTTTTGAAAACCCTTTTATGTAGGTTGATAGACAATGGTTCAGTGCTTTTTTGTGCAATTGCACATACTCAACATGTCACGCATGAGTGAGCACAGGCTAATTACGTAAATTGCGATACATGTATCTGTTTTGCGCGAAAAAAAGTGCTGGGATGAAAACAGGATCTGAGACCATAGGAAGCAATGTTTTTTAGGAAGCAATATTAATTTTAGGGCAATTTTTCAAAGTGGGACATTTTTTTTGATACACCCTGTATAGAGCCATAATGTAATAGCATCTTATGGATGAAGCAAATAATGTTTATTTTCTTGTAGCAATGACTGATATCAAGGTGTGCGAACAGCGGGTTCTTGTAGTTGACCTGTTAAATGTGGGAGAACAGGGACCTGAGCAATTTTGAGAAGGGCCAGATTTTTATGGACAGATGAGTGGGTTAGAGGATCTCCAAAGCGAAAAGGATTGCTGGGTGCTCCCAGTCAGCAGAGTGCCTGCCATCAATGGCCCAGGGAAGGAGAAATCACAAACCGCTGACAGGGTGTTGGGCGCCCATGGCCCATCGATGTACATGGGCAACAAAGGCTATCCTGTATTGGCCGAACAGACAGAGAGGGGCTACTGTGGTTCAAGTCTTGGAAAATTTTATCGATGGTAAAAAGAGAATGTGTCACAACACAAAATGCATTGCTCCCTGCTGCATTTGGGGCATTGTCGCCTCAGACCGGTCATTCTAACCCTTGTCTATCGTTGGGTACGCGAGCTTCGGAACTGGTCCCGGGAGCATTACAGTAAAGTCTCCTGTTTCAATGAGTTCCATTTTCTTTCACATTGCGCATCATGCGCATTGTTCGAGTATGTGTGTGCTGTTTCCCTGGGTAAGAGGTGGCACCAGCACTGTGGGAGGAGGACAAGCTGGTGGAGAGAGTGTGGTGCTCTGAGAAACCCTGAGTCAGAGCATTCATGTGGACGTTAATTTGAGGGCTGTTTTGGCAGCTCATGGAGGACCAACAGAATATCAGGCAGTCGGTCATTATGTTTTGGCTCATATATGTGTAGACAAATTGTTATTTAAAACTTTAATTTGGAAGAATGCAAATGACTAACTAAGCGGTTAAAACAGGAATTGAAATAGCCGAATTTGAATGATTAATTTTCTTTTTCGTCATATCTAGAAATAAAAAGAACCCCATTATGCCCAGTGATGCCCTGGGACCATAGGTTGTTTGAGAAACATAACAATGCATTATTTCAATATTCAAAAGCAATATCGTCCGGAAATACAAAAATTGTGTCTGTTTATGAGGCAATCAATGAAGAAGCAATATTGACTACATTTCAGTTAATTAATTGATAAAACGTTCACCCAAAGTCCCCGTCCCACCCAAAGTCCTGTAATGAGTCAATGTTTGTCTGACACAGCCATGACGTTTGGCAGTGTTAGATTATGCACAAGACACAAGAATTCTGGGTCATACCAGCGTCATGTCATAATATCTGGGACAACTGACTTCCATAGAGATCTTATCATAATTTGCTGAGGATAACCTGCTGGAAGGTAGGAGTACAAAGGTCTTTCTAGCTCGAGGCCGTGACTTTCTGCAGGGCTGTGGAGCGTTTCTCTGCATCTGGTCTCTCGAGGAGGTGTGCAAGGTCTGCTTAATGGTGACAGATGAGCGGACTCAAATGAGTCTTCAATTAAAGAGCCGGCATTCCTGTGTAGCCCTTCTGTGCGCAGGGCCTCTCAAAAGTCATGCAATTAACCACCTAGCCTTGACGATCCACATCCAATTAATGCGGGTGCATCGCTAATCGCATTCGATTGAACACAACGACACAATGAGGAATAGAAGTAATTTTAAAAACGACCGTGTCCGGGCCTTGATTTACAGTTCCTGTGAATAACAAGATAGGCAGGGTGGCCAGGTTTGAAAATGCTGCAAAAAAGGGTAAACACACCGAAGTGTTTTCCTTCTCTTTCCTGGTTTAACTGCAGCCTTCAACGGGTAGAGTGTGAAGATATCTACACAGCTATCTCAATCAGAACAAATTATATTGCAGGTATGAAAACCTACCTTTTTAAAAAAAAAACTGTTGTAGGCTACCTAATTGAAAAGCCTTATAACAGACAAATTATGAGTCCTCAGTGCATGTAAGCAAACTCATTTCAAAGGTAATGCCCTTTAGTGTCTGGAAAAATGAACAGATTTTATTGGGTCTTCAGTAAGTACTTCAAATGCAAAATATGCCAGCTATGCTCAAAGTTTTGAAAATGATAACATATCTTTTATATTAAGTCAACTACATCTGTGTGATTATTTTGTGCCAGTAAATTGGGTAAATGCTATTTCTTTCTGAAAAATGAATTGATTTATTGAATATGTAAGATTATGTCCAACTGATACATGTGCTGCATGTCCATACTTTAGTCAAGTCTCATGAATACCGTATTGCCACAGAATTAGTTCAAGTGATGTGATGGTGATCTGGTCAGTTCTCTCTAGCTAAAGAATGACTAAATGCTTAAACACTTCACACTTTTTTGAGTTATATATACAACTTGTACAATGGGCATCAAAATTACTGGTAGCCCTGACTGTCAATGCAGAAACAATACTTAAAAAAATTAAAAAATGTACTTATTCATAGAGAAACTGTAAAAGGCAACGTGAGAAATACTGTATGATATTAAAATTCCAATGGAACCAAACAAAATCATTTACTGATTTAATTAAATCAATTACCTCCAAATCAAGGTTTCACAATTAATGGTGCCCTTAAAGATTATCGTAAATGACATCTACCGAAATTAAACCGGGTATTAAATTCCACTTATTTAAATTTTATCTGAGTGTTAAGGAACTATATTGAGCCATTACATCACTCCCTGTATCACTAGGGTATAAATATGAGGTAACACACATGCAGTATCCCTTTGTCGTCCATCACCATGAAGAAAACAAAACAACTGTCAGTTCAAAAGAGACAGATGGTCACAGACCTTCATAAATCTGGTATTGGCTACAAGAAAATTCACAAATAATTGAATATTCCACTGAGCACTGTCAGGGCAATTATTAAAAAAACCCAAAGATATGGAACTGTTGAAAACCTCATGCGTAGACGACGCAACTGCATTTTGCCCGCTGGCAGGGTGCGCGCTACCCGCTCGCCACGTCGCCAATGGCGAAGTGGTGTGGCATGTGGCGACTGAAAATTGGCCTCAAAGTGCCACGTTGGCAAAAGCTTAATGGAGAGAGTGGCGAAGCAATAACCTCAGGTTTTGCGCCATGGCTGCCCGATGCTTACATCAAGTTCAATCGCCCACTCGCTGCCGGCACTCGCTATCATATTTGGTTCATACTTAATTATTACACATCAGTCATAAATTGTCTTAATAACATTCATTCCGATCGCACTGCTAACTGTTAGTAGGTGTACAACAATGATAGCATTTTTCGTGACTTTAAAATGACATAATGCCTGTCGGTTACGTGCCACTTGGCCACAAGTCATTTTCAGCCGAAATACAAGCAGCCGACTGCATGCCGCTGATGTTGAGACAGAAGGACACAAAAGCAAACGATCGATATGATTGTTTAAGTTAAATCCAAAACATGATCGAGCCTCTGGGCTCAACATTGTAAGTTATTGCTTTCAGAAACAAATCCATAACACGAGTAGGCTACTACAAACTGTGCTGTCGACAAAATGATAATCATCTTCGTTTTGCTTTATGGCGAATGATGCATCCAGACATATTACTCCAAAAAACTAAGCTAAGAAGTACATACAACATCAACCTTTATCACGGTATACAGTTGAATCTGAAAACTTCTATCGATTTTTAGCCAAACCTGTGGCATTATTTCCCTCATATTGGCATACGTTTGCCTAAAACATATTTTTGTCCACAACTAGTTTGTTATTCTGGTAAAATTTTATCTAGATGGCAATCATATTCAAATCTGAGCATGTTGCACTCTGAGCAAATAGAATTTACATAATGTAAATATTCACATTTCTTGTTACTTCAATCTGACATTTATGAGTTTTAGTAAAGTAAGTCTGAAAAACAATTGTTATTACCAATTGGAAGAAGATAAGTGCTAAATTGAGTGTGGGTTCATGGCATTCAAATCATACTTTACTGTATGAGCCAAAATAAGGTTGCATCCAGGTGTGTAGATGTGAATTCATAGTGGCTGTATGGGATAACTTTTAATCCATTCCACACCCTGAATTACACAGCAACCAGCCTGCCTAAGTTGCATCTGTTCATGTTGTAATACTGTAATAATCAATTGGCCACAGGTGGGGATTACAAAATGACAATCTTTAGCATGGTAAGCTGGCCCTATCAAGTTAGTAATTCAACTATTTGTCATCAAAGTGATATTGGACTTCTATCGATCAAGTTCCCATTTGTCTAAAGTAGTAGCCAGATAATTAGACTGGAGGATGGCCTTAATAGTCCTTAATACTTACCCGGCACTCTTTCAAAGCTGGCACTTGAACCAGCTCTCCGTCACCACAATATTGTTATACCATGTGACTGTGAGCCGTTTGTCGCAAAGTTTTGGTGGGTGTTAGTTATACAAGTTCCGTAACTATTTTTTTCTGTGAAAAATATGCAGCAATTCCATTTTCTGAACAACTTTCTGTTTTATTATTTTCATCTCTAGTAGCATGCAAACCACCTGCAGGAAAGCCAACACCGACAGTGGTCAAGATACTAGTACAGTGTTCTCTCACCACGCAATTTGAACAGGGTCGACCCTACCTGTTCAAAAATGTTTAATGGATTTCCGTCCATGTTTGAATTTTAATCACAGTTTAAAAATATGATTTTTAATGCATTTTGCAGCCTGTACAAATTTCATTGCCACTCTATTTGAAACTGCCACTAACCACCCTGATCGGAAGAGAACCTGGCCAGAACACTATAGTACAGGTGACTCTGACAAGATGATGTATACCTTCTAGTCTCTGGATGTCTGTGCACTTATTCTGTGGCTGTGTACGCACACTGTTTGACTGAATCAAAGTTCTCAAAAGTTGCTGACTAAAATTTAAGGCAAAATGTGTGGCTAAATGGTTTTCTCTGCGGCTAACTGAACTTCGGGGTGATTAGCCACTGTGGCTAAGTGAAATTTTTGGCCAGCACACACCCTGCCTTGGGATAGTGAGGAAGGAATTCAGGACAAAAAGCCACTCAGACAAAACCCCACAAGACAAAACCCCACTCAGACAGAACCCCACTTACTCATCAGAATTCTGAACAAAACCCCAATCTTCATTTATTACGAAAAATTTTAGGGATTTGAAATAATAATCTTAATAATAATTTTTATAATAATACTAATTCTTCTTTCTTTGAATTTCTTAGTTGTTTATATATATATATATTCACTTGCAATCAAAATTATTCAACCCCCGTTGCAAATTAGGTTTACTGGAAAAATTTACAAACTTTCGGCTGTTTGCAATGAGCAAATCAAACAATAACAATTTAAATGGCTCAACACAACAAATATTACCAGTGGCTTCTCCAAATTCAACACAATATTCCATTTTTAATGACTACTGCAGGCTCAAAATTATTCAACCCCTTCATGACAAGCATCTTTAATACATAGTAGAGCACCCTTTTGCCACAATGACCTGCTGGAAATGTGATGCATAGGCAGATTTCAGCTTTTGGCAGCATTCCCAAGGAATCTTAGCCCAGTCCTCATGGATAATGGCCTCTAGTTCACTAATATTCTAGGGTTTGCATGCTGCAACTGTGTTCTTCAAATCCTACCAGAGATTTTTTATTGGGTTCAAGTGAGGTGACTGTAGCTGTGTTTCCATCCAACTTGTATCGCAAATCTTAAGCGAATTTTCGTTAATGCGGCAAAAGGAAAAGAGCATTTGTGCACGTTTCCATCTACTTCAGTTATGCGCTTTTGTTTCACGGGATAAGCCGTAGGTGCCGTTAGGTGGCGCTAATTCTCTATTCAATTTTATTGCCTCTGCAGAAGAAGACGGGAAAGCTGGTGGCGAAAACGAATGAAAGTAATCACTTAAGCTAGTGGTTACGAAGTCTTTAATGTTACAGCTAGCACAGTAGTGTAAGGTTACAGTTCGCTTCTACTGTATTAACCACTAGCTAGCTAGCTAAATTGATAACGAACGTTATAGCAAGCATACCAATGTTGCGAGGTAGCAAACTAGCTAGCTAGCTTGCCAACTTAGGCAAGCAAAAATGACGTAGATACTAAACCTCATCATTTATTCGCATAACTTGTTCGCTCACTTGTTTCCACTGCACTAAAGTGCAATTATTTTTATCGATTCGGAAAATTTTCCACCCCCTCCTTGCGCAAAAAAAATTGATGCGATATTTCGAGTTGATGCGCATTTTGGCCGTTTCCACTCAGGTTTTTTTAAGCGCAAAATCAAAATGCGCATTAAAATAAGTGGATGGAAACACAGCTTGTGATGTGCACTCTAGAATCTTCCCAGACTTTTTCTGAAACCAAGCCTTGGTGGATGTTGAGGTATGATCATTGTTAATTAAGATCATTGTCCTTTTGGAAGGTCCAATGATGCCCAAGCGTCGGCTTCCCTACAGACGGCATGACATTTTCTCCTTGGATATCCTGGTTCTTGACTGAATCCATCTTGCCCCTCCACACTTTGTAGATTTCTAGTGCCAGAGAAAGCTAGGCAGCCGCAGAGCATCAAAAAGCCCCCACAATTCTTCATTGTAGGCAGGGTGTACTTTTCAGCATATGTTTCTTTATTCCTCCTGCAGACATACCACTGATTCATAAGCCCGAAATATTCCAGTTTTGTTTTATCACTCCACAGAACAATATCCCCAAACTTCTGTGGCTCATTTATATGGTTTTGAGCATATTGGAGCTTGTGCTTTTGGATCAGTTGTGGTGTATGTCTTGGAGACCTTCAACATTTAGTATGCGCCCTACTGTGCAAACTGAAACCTCAGTGCCTCCTGCCTCCAAGTCTTGCTGCGGGTCTCCTGCAGTCACTCGAGGGTTTTCGACCACCTGTCTCCTCAGGAATCTGGTGACAGCCATTGATAGCTTCCTCTTTCTGCCACATCCTGGTACAGTCGCCACTCTTCCTTTAACTCTTAACTTGCGAACTATGCTTCCAACTGTATCTCTACGCAAATTCAGTGCCTGTGCTACCTTTTTGTATCCTTTTCCTTGTTTGTTCCAGGCAATGATCTCCTCCATTAGCTTTTTGGACAATTCTTTTGACAGCCATATTTCTAATATGCAATCAAATGTCGCTGTCAACAAACCCCTAGTGCGTGCAAGTATTTTATGTGTTCTATTTGAAGCAAACCTGATGCAACTAATTAAGCTCTTGATTAGCTGCATTAGGTGTGTTTGAGACAAAACTTGATTTGCAAATATGCTCTTATGAGGGATTCTGTTTGAGGGGTTGAATAATTTTGAGACTGCAGTAGTCATTAAAAATGGCATTTTGTGTTAGATTTGGAGAAACCACTTGTAATATTAGTTGTGTTGAGATATTTAAAATGTTCTTGTTTAATTTGTTTATCACAAACAGCTGAAAGTTTGTAAATTTTGCTTTTAAACCCAATTTGCAATGGGGGTTGAATAATTTTGATTGCAATTGTACATATATACACACTTATACACATATATATATACACACACACACACAGCAACAAAAAAAAATGCAAGTAAATATAACAATGACCACAAACTAAGAATGTGTGTAATTATTATAAAAATCTTATTACAAGCACATGCACATTTACACTCATTTCTTCAAACATTTCTTTGTTTTGCCATCACCTTGACCGAGTGACCATGTGAGTACATTCATTCACTGCCTACACTAACTTGCATTTCCTTTGTTGCTCAGTGTATGTAAGAGGAGTGGGGTTTTGTCCAAATGGTCTATTTCATGAGTGGGGTTATATCCAGTGGGGTTTGTCCATTTACCTTCAGGAGTATGGTGAGAGAAGCAACAAAATCCCCAAAAAACACTGTGAAGGAATTGCAGGCCTTGGTGGCATCTTGGGGTCACCAGGTTTTAAAAAGCATCATCAGGGGCCACCTACACAACCACAGACTCTTTGGAAGGCTTGTGAGAAGAAAGCCTTTTTTGACCAGAAAACACAGAAGCAAGCACTTGATGTTTGCCTCACGTCATTCAAATGTGACTGGAACAAGGTGCTTCCAGGGGATGCTCCTGGAATCGGTTCGAGCCGGAGGATTCTCCATGTCACAGCTTGCCCTTGGCCGGTCTGTTCCTCGTGCCAGTTGGACGGCCAGGTTTGGCAGGGCCGGTGTTGACGACTCCCTGAAGGCCCTCCGTCATCATCCTAACTTTAATATCAGGGGTTCAGCGAAGCACAGTCTTGCAGCTCTTCTCCTTAAGGCTTTTTGATCTTTTGTATTTTTAAATATGTATTGTGTGTATCGTGTTTGGCATATTTTAAATGTCTATTGTGTATCATGTATTCATCTTTGTACCTGTATTTTATATATATTTTATTTCTCTCATTGTGGAGGTGACTAATACCAATAACAAATTATTTCATCCTATGTTTTGCTACATGCTTATTTACTTGCTTGGTGTTTCAATTGTGTTCGGTTGAGGTAAAAATGGTCAACATAGGCTTTTTGCCAAGTTTCTTACCGTTAAGTGGATACCGCATGATGATGTTGCTATTAGGAAACATGCTGTGTTTATGGTGTGTACTGATCACCCCCGGTACCAGGGGCGTTTGGGTTTAAGACGTTAAATAAATGAACGAGGACATTTGCTTGTTTTCTTCAAACAGTCACCTTCATGTGTCTCTTTGGAACAACACCAGACAAAGGATCCAGCATCATCGCCTTAGTCAATGCAGATTTGTGATTCTTCACTGAATATCACTTTCATCAAATCATCCACACTCCATGATTGCTTCACTTTAGCCCATTGTAATCTCACTTTCATCTGTTTAGGTTTTAGTGCTGGTTTTCTTTTGGCTTTTCAATATGTATATCCCATGTCATTCAGCCGAATTCTTACAGTTCTGTCACAAACATTGACTCCTGTTTCTGACCAATGATTTTTCATTTGTTTGTGGATCTTCTAATTTCAAGGCATATTGCTGTAAGTATTCTGTCCTGACACTTTGATGTCTACCCATATGTTTTATTTTTATAACCTTCCCGTGTTGTTTGTGCATGCATCAAATTTTAGACACAACTGACTGGGAACAACCAACATCGTTTTCCACTTTCTGTGTCGAATTTCCTTCTTGGAGCAGTTTTATAATCCTTTCAGTTGTTTCAATTTCCAGCTCTCTTGTTGGTGCCATGGTTCCTCTCAATTAGCCAAGTCCAACACCTCATTAAGGTTTGCAAGCACTTTCTTTTAACAGCAGTCAAATTTGCGTGTTCAAATTTATGCTGGTATTTAAAAAAAAAAAAAGGCAATTACAAGGTGATGCCATATTTTTTTTCCTCAACAGTGAGTGATTGCACATTTGTTTTCTCAACTTTATTGTAAAAAAAAAAAAAAAGTATGCCATTAATTCAAATAATTTAATCAAATTTGTTTGAGGTGTGACTCATTAGGCCTGAATGTTAAGATAATGATGTGATGACACCGGTGCACTGGCAGGTGTGCACCAGAGTAATGATGAAAGTAGAGGATTCAGATGCAAAGCAAAAACAGAACTTTTAATGACTGATGCATGACTTCAGTCAAATAGGATTCCACACAGGAGAATAATACACCAGTGCACTTACGGAATAGGACTGTAACACAGTCTAACACAACACTGAACACTCCTCAGCTATACAACAGTAAGGCCTAGTAACTGGAAGCTGGGAGAACAGAGGTGTATACATCCACAGAGTACAGTAATTAGATAATAAGCAATAGGTGATAGTCATTAATGGAAGCAGGAGCTGGCCAGTGGTTAATACTCTGGCGAAGTGGGATGTGGGCGGGGCATGACAGTATCCCCCGCCCCCCCGAGGCGTGATGAGGAGCATCTCTTTATTTCAGCACTACGCTACTTTATTCCACCTCTTCCACTAATGCATATCCAAGTTCTGCAAAGGGAACAGGCGAACTGGAGGCCCTGACTGGGCTGGTAACAGGCACACTGGAGTTCCCATTCTGGTCTTCTCTGGGCCAAGAACCAGTCACGCAGGAGCTCACTCTGTGCTGGCAAACCATTGCGCAGGAGGCCCCACTGTGCCAGGGACACGTCATGCAGGAGGCCCCTCTGGGCTGGGGAACAGTCGCGCAGGGGGACCCTCTATGCCGGCAAACCATTACGCAGGAGTACCCTCTGGGCTGGGAAAACGCCCTCACTGCTTCACAGGAGTAGGGCAACAGGAACGCCCCACGGCTTCACAGGAGTAGGGCAACAGGAACGCCCTCACGGCTTCACAGGAGTAGGGCGACAGGAACGCCCTCACAGCTTCATAGGAGTAGGGCGACAAGAACGCCCTCACAGCTTCACAGGAATAGGGCGACAGGTACGCCCTCACGGCTTCACAGCAGTAGGGCAACAGGAACGCCCTCGCGGCTTCTCAGGAGCAGGGTGACAGGAACAGGAGCAAAGGCACAGGAAAACAAGCACAGGTCTAGGAGATCTGCGTCCTGCCTTGTTGGGTAGGGCTTTCCAGTCATGTTGCGGTCTTCGCTGAATCTATGGTATGACTAAGCCTTCCGTGACAACGCTGGTGCACTGGATGATGAGCAACGGTGTAATAATGAGAGTAGGGGATTCAGATTCAAAGCAAAAACGGAGCTCTTAATGACTGATGCGTGCCTTCAGTCAAACAGGATTCCACACAGGAGAATAATACACAGGTACAATTATGGAAAAAGACTGTAACACAGTCTAACACGAACAGGAATTCTAGCAGAGCACAAGAATCAGTGTACAACACTGAACACTCCTCAGCTACACTACACTAAGGCCTAATAACTAGAAGCTGGGAGAGCAGGCGTGTATTTATTTGGAATACGATAATTGAAGACCTGGGTGCAAGAAGCACTTTAGTCACAAAATAACACTTTTGAGATATTAAGGGTCAAAGTTTAGAAAACATGCTGCAGATACTTTTTTTAAAAGATAACATTCAGTGGCGTCTGCTGCTAGTCCCAGGGGTTATACAAAGTAGACAGACACGTTTTTGTGGAAAAATAATGCTTTATTATGAAAAATACAAGAAAATCAGTTTCGGACTTTGGTACTTCTTACCATAAAATGACTGGACTTCGGTACTTATTGCCATAAAATGCATGGACTTCGGTACTTTTACCACACAAATGCCGTTTCAATCATTTTCTGATTGCCAAACAGTCATTTTTGCTACGCTTGTCACATGACACATACTAGCAGCTGATTGGACAGTCATGGACTTAGGCACTTGTTCCTGATGATGTCAAGGACTTGAGTACTTCTGCAAAGACTTGAGTATTTCTTGCTCAAAAATTCAGTAGATTCAGGGAAGGCCGTATACCAGTATTGAGGACTTGAGTACTTATATTTGGAATTTTTTGGCTTTAAATGATGCACATGACACTACTTTATGGTAGTAGTGACAGCTCATTTTTTGGAAAATGTGACTTAAGTACTTCTTGCACCCAGGTCTTCAATTAGATAATACGCAACTGGTGATGGTCATTAACGGAAGCAGGAGCGAAGTGTAATGCGGGTGGGGCGTGAAAAATAAACAAAAATTGTTTTGTGTCATATCTGCAATTTGTTTATTTTCTACGAAGTAAAAAAGCTGGATGAAAATCCTTTGTGAGAAAATTCTGTAATTTTTGCCAGGAGTTTTTTGTGTGTGTGTGTGTGTGTGTGTGTGTGTGTGTGTGTGTGTGTGTGTGTTGTGTGTGTGTGTGTGTGTGCATTCGTGGCTGCTATGGGCAAGGTCGGTGGTCAGCGACAATGCCCGTTTCCGGTCCTCGGACAGATAGCCGACTGATTGTTGGCCGGTGACAGTGCAGACAACACGCCACCTCTCCCTAGCTGAGACCTGCCCGTAACATGCCAATGTCTCTTTCTCTGTCCTGTGTTGTAAGCAATACCATATTCTTGAATATGCAGCATCTTTGGTATTTTTTTTTCATTATTGGCTTTATAGAGGCTATTGACCACACCAAAAACAGCAATTCTAGCATCACTGTACATATCATAAACTGCTCAATGTTCATTATTACAGAAGAGCTCAGCACGTCCAAATGGCGCGTCAGGATTACAATACCACACACTTTTCTTGATTTCAATCATATTTCACTGGAAAAACAATAAAAACTGATTTGATCCTTCAATTTGCAAAAAACCTGACGCATGTTTTTAATACCGCTAAGTATATATATGTACCGTATTTATATACAGTTATGCTCAAAAGTTTGCATACCCCAGCTGAATTTGTGATATGTTGCCATTTATTTTGAAAATATGACTCATCATGCAAAAAAACTCGTCTTTTATGCAAGGATTGTGATCACGTGAAGTCATTCATCATCACATATGCGTTTGGCTCCTTTTTTAAATCATAATGATACTAACTGAAATCACCCAACCGGCCCAAATCATAAGTTTGCATACCCTTGAATGTTTGACCTTGTAGTATAGACACAAGGTGACGCACTCAGGTTAAATGGCTGTTCAGGGTAATTTTCCCACCTTTTTTAATTGAATCATTGAGTTTGCAAAGGGCCCAACTCCAATAAATTAGAGGTCTGCATATCTTACACCAAAAAGGGGAACTTTCTTGTACGTTTTTAATTTAAGCCAAAACTATCCCAATAACACTCTCTTGTAAATAAATAAACCAAACATATGTGGGTCATAAAATATGGGCAAAAAAAATTTCAATTTTTTTCTTTCTTGAAAAAGAGTGTTCCTTGGGGTTGGGCCCTTTGGAAACTCAAGGATTCAATTGTAACTAGTGTCTGTGTATAGTCAATGAGTTTGTAAGCTCCCAAGGGGATGCACTGATCTGGCTAGACAGTGAGCCATGGGGAGCGGAAAAGAATTGTCTAAGGACCTATGTAACAAGGTAGTTCTACTTTTTAAAAAAAAGGATATAAAAAGATACTTAAAGACTTGAAAATGCCAGTCAGTACTGTTCAATCCAGGACTAAGAAAAATTGGGGGATATGTTGATACCGAACCAAGGTCAGGAAGGCCAAGAAAGATTTCAGCTCATACTGCCAGGAGAATTATTCAAGACACAAAGAAAAATCCACAAGCTACCTCAAGAGAAATACGGGATGCTTTGGAAAAAGATGGTGTGGTCGTTTCAAGGAGCATAATAAGGAAGTACTTATCAACAATGGTCGAGTTGCCAGAAGGAAGCGATTATTGCGCCAATCCCACAAAAAAGCCCGCCTAAAATTTGCCAGACAACACCTTTACACACCTCACAACTTTTGGAATGCTGTCATTTGGAGTGACGAGACCAAAATAGAACTTTATATTCACAACCATAAGCGCTACGTTTGGAGGGGCCCATAGTGAAAAATATACCATTCCCACTGTATAGCATCGTGATGGCTCTCTGATGTTTTGGGAGTGTGTCAGCTCTAAAGGCACACTAAATCTCGTGGAAATTGATGGCAAAATAAATGCAGCGTGTGATCAGAAAATAATGGCAAACAATTTGCATTCTTCAGCACGAAAGCTGTGCATGGGACGCACTTGGACTTTACAGCATGACAATGATCCAAAGCAGGAGGCCAAGTTGACCCTCCACTGGTTACAGAAGAGAAAGGCGAAGGCTCTGGAATGGCCATCACAGTCTCCTGACCTCAATGTCATCGAGCCGCTTTGGGGAGATCTCAAACTTGCCGTTCATGCAACACGACCAAAGAATTTGCAGGAGCTGGAGGCATTCTGCAAGGAAGAATGGGCAGCTATACCACCTGAGAGAATTAGGGGCCACATTCCCAACTATCACAAAAGACTACATGCTGTTATTAATGCTACAGGGGGTAATACACAGTATTAAGACCTAAGGGTATGCACACTTTTGAACAGGTTTAATTTAATTTTTTCCTTTATGAGCATGTTTTATTTGATGATTGTGCCATTCTACATGACCAACAGTTCGATATTAATCCAATTAGAAATAAAAGAAGAGTGTTTTGCCAGGCCAAGAATGTTTTCTTTAAAAAATGTCACCTATTTTACAAATTCAGCCAGGGTATGCAAACATTTGAGCATGACTGTGTGTATATATACAGTGCTGTGAAAAAGTGTTTGCCCCCTACCTAATTTCTTTTTTTTTTTTCATATTTGTCACACTTAAATGTTTCAGAGCATCAAAAAATTTTTAATAATAGACCAAGACTAGAATGTGTTTTTACTCACAAAAACAGACGTCTCCCCCCGGCCCCCTTCCCTGCCTAACCCATCGGACCAGGGCTCTCAAGTAGTGAATTTGGCCTGCGCCCAAAATAAGAATTGGCAAAAAACGCGCCCAAATTATGGAAACGCACCCAAAATCAATAATGGTCACAAAAAAATGAAGCATGTTACTAATCCCATATTACACAAACTATTCAGCCAGAAATACCGCCTACAAACCCGAGAGAAACCTGATATTTATATATATATCCGATACGGCTAGTTTCCGTGGCTTGCACAAGACTACAGTATTCTCCCAACCAGTGTTGCCAGATTGGTCGCGTGGTTTCCAACCCAAAACTGATTAAAAAAACCGCCTAATTGCACAAATAACCGCCCAAAATAACACCAATAAAAAATTATGCCATTTATCGATTAATTTATTATGTTAACACATCATATTTTTACCTTCAACAGTTAACCTTGTGTTGGTTCATATCAGCAAATGCATGCAATAATTTCTGATGTATCTTCGAAGGAGTAAACAATACCCCTGAAGCCCACGAAAAAAAAAAAAAAAAAAAACAATTTCCCTGACTACATGTATCCACAGAAGCGCTAACACATTCAGATCATAAGACTGAGAATACAATCGCAACTAATGTTTGCCTGTCAAAAGCGATAAAATTACAGCTGTTCAGAAAATCGACTAGCTATACAGTCAAATGGTTCAATATAGCCTACCAGAAATCACTAATGATGACAAACCCTATAGGGTGAAAACAGCAGTCGAAAGCGAACAAACCGACTTACCCCTTCTTTTGCTTCCAAAACAATTGCTGTGTTTTTTGGGTGATACTTCATGTGTGTATTTAAAAGTTAAAAATCAAGACAACTGTAGGCAAAGTTTTCGCGCTGTCTGACTGAGGTGGGTATATACAAAGCATTTAACCCTCTAAACTCTTAACTTCTCACTTAAGTTTTCTCATAAGTAGGTTCAAAGTCAGAAAAATAATTATTTTCAATTGGTAGGGAAATGTCACATACATATTCTGTATCTGCTGATGGCAGCGCTTCAGCGAGGCCACATCACACTTCATATCCAAGACGCCAGGACGCAATATCTAGCATATAATTTTATTCACATTTCCCTGTAATTCTACAAAACTTTTGGAATCGTTGGAAATCTTGGGATCTCAAACAGCTAAAATGTAAAAATAGCCACAAGTTCCACAAGTCTGAATACAGTAGCTGCGCATCTTTAAGATGTCAATAATCCCACAATAAGATCCACAACTTATTATACTTCTTTTTCAACATATTTATTGTCAGAGGATGCAATTTTAATGTCACTGAAACTGATGTCCTCTATGGGGCTAATCGCTCTCGAGCGTATTTCCTCCCTTCTATCCCTTTTCCCGTGGTTTGGACGAACTAATACTAACGAGTATACGTCATGATAATTGGCACATTTTGGTCTTTCTGCTGGTAATGTTCAATGGTCGGATGAAGAGGCAAGTTTGTAGGCCTATTTATAATTCCTTCAGCCGTTTTAAGCGAACTTCGACATTTTGGAGAGGGAAAACGCAGTCTCCTGTCTGGTCATTTACGACCTGTGGGCTATAGATAAATTAATTGTTTTCTGTATATGTACATACCTAGCATAAATCAATGGAGTGCTCTTGTGCCGTTTGAATTTTACCTGAAATGTCGCCACTTTTACCACCAACAAAAGTATCTGAAAGCCAGGGTTCCTCTAGCTCATGTGCTTTCTGTGTAGCGCAGCCATGCTTCTGCGTGAAATAAGTGGCATAGCGCATAATCACTGAGTTATGAAGATATGTCAACCGATTATGCCCAAGAAAATGTGCAGTTTAGAAATAAGGGGACTAACCAATATCCCCTGTGTGCCGTCTCCTGAAATACGGCGCCAAAGAAGATCTATGTATAGCCTGGACTATAGCTTGGACTATAGCCTATATCTTTAACGCTGCTGTTTCGTAGCCAGATATATCCGATAAATAATCAACAGCATTTATTGTCTCAAGAAATGCAACATAAGTAACGAGGTTTTTTGGAGTTCACGACGTTTCAGTTGGTCGTCGATGATGTCCCTGATCCGGTCACTGGCACAGTAACTTAATCGTTTTCATAGTTGGAAAGGGGCTTAGCTAAAATGGCTAGCTAGGTGCTCCAAATGTTGCTGTGGGCTTCGCTTTGACAGACAAAACCCGTTGCTATAAACCAACTACATTTTCCACTCTTTTACCCCCACTTGTATGATTACAATAATACAATAATGGCTATCATCTTGGCAGGGTAGGAGGCTTAGCTGGCTAAAGGCGGGGGCTTGCAACTGCACAGGTGCGCTTATCATCTAACATTTTGCACTAATGTTATGGGGTCCAGAGGAGAGGGAGGGGGTGTAGCTCCTCAACGTAGCCACGCAAGGAATAGGCGTGACCTCTGGGTGTGACAACATGTCCTTGCCTACCTCCTCTCAATGAGAGTGGCCAAAATGCATGTCAATCAATGTTTTAAAAGCCAATAAATGTTTTAATGAATACACTGACGTAATGGTTCCTCTTTAACACTATGTGCGTGCTTAACAAACGCAAATTATGGATATTAAATAAAACCGCCGAGTTCATCCCAAACCAGCCCAAATTGTGTCCACCCGCTCAAAGTTATTTTTGCCCGCCCAATTCAATCGAAACCAGCCCAAATGGGCGGGAAACCGCCCAATCTGGCAACACTGCTCCCACCCTTGTCACCCGCTGGTTTGGATGTACTCTCGTGCACTGCTCCAATGTATTTCCACTCTCACGCCGACTGAATGCAAATTGCGGTTTAATCATGCCGGGACACCGTGGAAGGCCACAAAAAACTGGCAAAAGCCACAATAAATGTAGTTCTACATATGTAGCAGACCGAAAAAATCAAAAGGAAGTGCCAGATGCCGGCTCTTTAGATAGTTTTTTTCAAGCAAAAAGACGTAAGTACAATGAAATTTTCTGACATTTTGCCGGCATGTCTGCATACATTATAATTGTTATGCTAATTTTATCAACAGCTCATCAGCCGTCATGCATACAAATGTAGTCGAATTGTCGGAGTTGTAGCTAATTATATGAGACCTAGAATTTAAAATACTGCATCCTGTCGAATGTTATTGCTGGCAAAGAAGGAAATTACCATTATTAAGTGTTCAAATGTAGCTGTAGGGCCACAACAAAGTAGTTTGTTGTCAGTGCGGTGGTTGTGTCTGCGTGACCTAGGAATCATGTGACGTTGTTTATAAAAAAAAGTATGCCATATGCTTTCTGTGAAGATTTTATATGATCCTTCTTTCAAGATTAAATTGTGGAACTGGACTGGTATATCTCATATCTAATGCTGTAGGTAAATCATTTACAGAAAAACCATATGATGTCAGTCATCAGAGGAAATATTTAAATAACAGATACATAAATGCTTCAGAAGATGGCGTGGCCTCAAAAGTCACCAGATTTCTCACCCATTCATTTACTGTGGGATGAGCATGACACAGAAGTGTGCCCATCAAGTTCAAAAGAGCTCATGAAGAAACTCTTGAAAGCCTGAAAAGAGTTACCCGGAAGTTCTCTCCTTTAACTGCAGGAAAGAATGCCTACAATATGTTAAACTGTAATCAAGGCTAAGGGAGGGTACTTTGTAGACAGTGGAATTTGATTATGTGATGTTTAAGGTTAGGGTTCCGGTGAAAGGTTAGGGGTTAAAGGGTAGGGTTTATTTTAAACTGGCGTGCAATAAGGACACCAAAAGCCTCCTTTTTCGTCATATATCGACAGTTGGTCTGGTAGCATCACTATGTGACCAGTCGAGGTGAGACTGAGATTTTCTGGGCTAGTGGTGGGCCATCCCTTCTCAATCCCCTGTGCACCTCAGGCCAACCAAAACCAATCACAGACCTCGCTTTGGTTTCCCACTGTCACACCCAATTAGTTGCATTTTTTAAATAGTGTTGTAGGCGGAGCTAGGCCCAAACCCAGTGAAACTTGTTAGCAATGTTAGCCATCATAGATATAGACCGTGTCCCAAGCACTCACATCTATTATTTGTCTTCAGTTTGAATAAAATCCTTCTGGAGACAAGGTAGTTAGCACCCATAACAAGTACATCTATTTCTGAATTACAGAATAGTGATCAGAGAGGTACATTGTTTTCATGTTTCTTTTGGCTGCACTGCCCTATCAGGAGATCACATGGGATGTGAGCTGGGGTATCATGACATTAGTAATCTTATTCTCTCTGTCACTGTGGTGTGAAACGAACCCTTGAGCCCACCAACCAGTGTATTACGCTGGAAATAAATCACGTTAATAATCAAAATGGGAGACGTGGTGGAGAAGAGGGAAGGCAGGTGGGGGGGGGGTTGGGGGATCTCTGTATGCGCCAAGCTCTGTATGCCTATCTGCTGACACAGACAAGTGGGATATTCAAATCTCCCATATCCCTTGCTCCACTGACCACTCAAGTCCTGCGTAGAGCCTCTCCACAACTGGCTCTTACAGACACCTGGATAGCTGAAGCAACCAATGTAAGCAGGGGGGCCTGTGAAGAGCATTCCTGCCAGACTACATTACTGACATTGAGACGGTGCATGGCAACCCAGCACAGGAGGGGAGAGTTACTGACGACTGACCACGCTTCTGTCAGATCTCCCTTCTTTATACTCTTGGCTGCCATCACCCACGCAATACCGCATGCCATTGATATACAGCCAATTCTGGGTCATTAATTGGCTGCATTCCCAGAAAGCATTTGGATATTGGTGGAGTGCAAGCTTTATCTCCTTTTTGAGGGAGATAGCAGTTTTTCTCATCAAAGTGTCCTGACATGCTGCTTAAGAGTTACCGAGGGACACTATTGGAAACTATAGGCTAAACTTGCTTTATGTTGAATGGCTTTGCATCAAGAGCTATAACTACACTGAAGGATTCAAAATGCAGTTTTATTCTTTATTTCAATGGAGCACAACTGAGCTGCATCATTCTAGAACATCAAAAAATGAAGGCCAGAAATAAACAATCTGAAATTATGCCATTACACTGCTGCTCTCAGTTTGCAGCAAGAGGCAATCGAGCATATAAATACACAAATAGCTGCTCTGTAGCTCAGTTTCCCGAGAAAGCGCCTTCCCATATGATTAATATTGATCAGACCATTTTTAAATGCTACCAGCAACCAAAAGTGACAGTGAAATATGCATCTGGGTGCTTAATATTGATTTTTAATTTTTATTTCCTCATAATAAATTGGAAATCACACACCGGCAGCTAAGAAACAATATTTGGGCTGCATTTCCTTATCGTGACATACATTAGAGCCTGGTTCTATCACACCATTGCTGCAGGAGCTTAAAATACTGCTTAGGTTAGAAGCAGTGCGGGGTCAAAACAACAAAACCACCTGCAGACTGACCTGGGGTTAGTTATAATTAATACACTGCTATGACAACATCTGTTCCAGTCTTAACTACAGTACACCTACACATCAACAGGTATAACCATAGCAATACCAGTGAGATCGCATTGGCAAAAACAAATGTAAAATGCTCATAAAGCAGTACAACTCAAAATTGGTTTACGAAGAAAAGTGATGAAAAGTGTGTACCCGTACTTATCCAGGTCCTTTACTTGTACTGTGATTCTTTGCATCCCAGATAAAATATACATTTCTGAAAAATAAGCCATAAAGTTGACCAACCACAGACAGAAGAAAAAATACTAGGCATAAAATTTTATTGATAACACATCCACCAAACATGCCATGATACTCCCATGTGAATGTGCACATGAACACTTACTCAGACACATGAAATGTTATTTTGTTCTGAAGTCAATTGAAACTGCTAAAAGAAATAATATGTCAAGAGGAAACTAGTTTCCATCAAGCCATTCAGTCAATCCTTGTAAACTGCAATAATCCATCATTTGAGGTACATGCAATTTCACTGCGTCAAGGACCCAGGAACGTTATTAAAATTATCAATGCCTTCTGTCTAAAAGGAATATTTACTGTTCTCATAAAAGCATACTGCTCTCCATAATCTCATCAAAATTCAAAGGTGGATTGAGGGCCAATTACCTGTGATTTATTGACAGATACACCTCCCAACCAGCATGGAATGATTTAGAAATGTTCTGATGTTTTCTTACCGTGTCCACTGCTTGGAACGCCTAGGCTGTACTCGGAAATTCCTGCGTTGAGGGGGTTAAGGGAAGCTCCTCAAGGTTTTTTTGGCACATCTAATTTCTCATTCAATATTGGCTTCTGTTGTGTTGTGTTGTGGAGACATATGGTGATGTGACAGGGAATAACTGCCGGAGGTCAGTCACCACAGCCAGCCTTTCGGAGTCTGAGCCTAGATTCATGGTGCAGGAAGTAATAAACCTTTTTTTCTTTCCAGACTTTCATTGCCTGTAAAACCTAGCAGTATGCACAGTTGCAAAAACCGACACAAGAACACATGTACATACCGCACCTACACATGCACGCACTCTCATACAAAGAAGCACTTACATTTATGCTCAAAAGCTTGCATACCCTGGCTGAATTTGTAAAATAGATAAAATTTTTGAAAGAAAACATGAATGGCCAGGCAGATAGCACTTCTTTTATATCTTATTGGATAAATTCAAAAGTGTGCATACCCTTAGTTATTAATGCTGTGTATCGCCCCCTTTAGCATCAATAACAGTGTGCAGTGGTTTGTGATAGTTGTCAATGAGGCCTCTAATTCCCTCAGATGGTGCAGCTGCCCATTCTTCCTTGCGAAATTCCTCCAGCTCCTGCAAATTCTTTGGTTGTCTTGCATGTACTGCACGTTTAAGATCTCCCCAAAGCGGCTCGATGATATTGAGGTCAGGAGACTGTGATGGCCATTCCAGAGCCTTCACCTTTCTTTTCTGTAACCACTGAAGGATCAACTTGGCCTTGTGCTTCGGATCATTTTCATGCTGGAAAGTCCAAGTGAGTCTCATGCGCAGCTTTCGTGCTGAAGAATGCAAGTTGTCTGACAGCATGCTGCAATTATCTTGCCATCAATTTATGCGAGATTCCCTATGCCTTTAGAGCTCACACACTCCCAAAACATCAGAGAGCCACCGGCCACCATGCTTTACACTAAGAATGGTATGTTTTTCACCATGGGCCTTGTTCACTGCTCTCCAAAAACAGCGCTTATGGTTGTAATTATAAAGTTCAATTTTGGTCTATTTTGGTTGTGAGGTGTGTCAAGGTGTTGTCTGGCATATTTTAGGAGGGCTTTTTGTGGGATTGATGCAATAATGGCTTCCTTCTAGCAACTCGACCATTCAGCTCATTGTTGTTTAAGTACCTCCTTATTGTGCTCCTTGAAACGACCACACCATCTTTTTCCAGGGCATCCTGTATTTCTCTTGAGGTAGCTTGTGGATTTTTTATTTTTTTTTTGCGTTCCGAACTATTCCCCATGGCTCAGTGTTTAGCCAGATCAGCGCATCCACTTGGGAGCTAACAAACTCAATGATTATACACAGACACTTGTTACAATTTATAAAGCCACAGGTATGGAACCCTTAATAGCCATTTAAACTTGAGTGTGTCATCTTGTGTCTATATAACAAGGTCTAACATTCAAGGGTATGTAAACTTATGATCAGGGCTGTTTGGGTGATTTCAGCCATCAGTATGGTTTGAAAAGGAGCCACACACCTATGTGATGATAAATGTCTTCACAGGATCAGTATCCTTAAATAAGAGACAGGTTTTTTTTGCATGATGAGTCATATTTTCAAAATAATGGCAACATTTCTCAAATTCAGCTAGGGTATGCAAACTTTTGAGCACAACTAAGTGTACATATTCGCATATCCAAGTGAGTATGCACACAGGGGCACAAATACACTCATTCAAGCAAATAAGCAGATAAGTGGGTACACATTCACACACTTATCCACAAGCATATGCACTCACAGAGTTGACACAGACATGAACACTCAAATAAATAAGCACACACTTGCACATATTAATACCAAGACATCAGAAACACGCGCATGGCAGACTTACAGTATGCACAAAGCAGCAAACAAGTGATCATGGTGCACATATAGTTTGCCTGTATGTAGTCACCTTTAGACATGCACAGAAAATAGAAATGAGCACATCTTTACACAAAAGACAAGTGCTTAAAGTATAGGTAAAGTAAAAAACAGTACGTGTTTGACTTCAGCTCGCCACACAGAAATGTGTGTAAGGAATTGTGAGTCATTCTGCTGGAGAGCGGGAGACTCATAATTTAGTTAGCCCCGGCAATCAACAAGCATGGAACCGCCACATGCTCTGAAATGGTAATCTTGTCAATATAACAAAGAGAAGGCCTGCACCCTGGCCTCATGGTAACACCTGGAGACAGGAAAAGCCAATGACGGCCATCAACTGTCAGAGGAGACCTACTGTGAGCATCCTAAGTCAATCTGAGACCATCCAAACGCAATTAGCCCCCACGCGGCTGAGTAAACAATGGTCTTCTGGCCATTTAACTTAATCATGATACATCTCACCATTATACATTGAAGGCCAGAACAATCCCTTTAAATATACATATGCATGTTGTATGGTATAAATGGTAAAGCCTTTTGATTGTTCAGGGTTCACTTTGACTCCGCTGAACCCAGAGTTGTATTTCTGTTCACTGCCGTTTTTACTGGAAATAAACACCATTTTTCATTCAAGATTGGAATTGTCCCAACGAGCCACCCAACGCGGATTCGAAAAAAAAAAAAAAAAAAAAAAAAAACCGGGAATAAGGTAAGAAACGCGTTTCTTCATTTTGCTGTGACATCTGTTTTACGGACACCCCCGCTTTTAAAAACCTAGAAAAGGAGCTTAAGGATAGGGATAATTTTTTTTATTTTTCAGTAAAAGTTAGCAGTAGGAGTTGGTGCTTAATTCCTGACAATTCCGCAAAGCTGTACAGTGACTGATTCAGTGCGACTGTGCGCACGTGGAACTGTCATTTGAATTAAGTTTCTTCTTAACTAGAAATTAGTGAGCCCGGTACATGCTGCCCTGAAAGTTTAAACCTACACTATAAAGTTAACCCGGCGAGTGCGGTTTGCGCCCAAGTACTGTGGCAGTGTGAGGTTTAACTGGTTCGTGTCCGACGGAGTGTGGCACTGTTGTTGGCCTAAAGCAACTGGTCGGTTGAATTAATGATGCATTGGCAGTAGAGTTGTTTCTCTTCGCTTCTATCGTAACTGAAACTGTGTGCCTGAGTTGTGGTTCCTTACAATTTCTTCTAAAGTAACTGAGTCGACTCAAGACTGTGGTTGAGAATTGTAATTGGGATCAACATTGTTTGCTGTGCCCGACGCACTGGGACAGAAACCGTGTGGAGTTTTTTTTTATTCCTAAACTAACTGGAATAGTTAAGTTGTCTGTGTCCGCACTGGAACAGAAACTGCGTTTTATTTGTTTTAAATTGTAACTGTTATTCCCTTGAGGTAACTGGCTGGACAATTTGTTTGGTCAACGAATTATAGTTATGGAAGACTTACAGTTACATTGCCAAACATGGTAAGTCAAATCTTAGAGGGCATTGAAGGTCACGAGCCAGATGCATTGACGGCCATCCAAAGATGGGCAAACTGAATAAAAGGGGAAGGTTGCGGTAGCTATGACGGGTGTTCTAGCGTCATATAAACTTTAGATGCGCTTGAAGCGGAGAACGATAGTTTAAAAAAACAGATCGAGAATAAACAGGCCGATATCAAAAGTTACCATGTAAACGCCCAATTTGAATGCTGAAATTCAACTAGATTTGCGGAAGGAGGTTGCCGAATTGAAGAAATTTAATTCAGAATTACAGCGCGATTTGGACCATGCTTACACAGAAGTGAAAAAATTTGAAAATCGCAAATGATTTCTTATTTGAGAAATGCAATAAAACCACGGAACATCATATAGACAAAACGAACTATAAGAACGATGATTTCTGGGATAAACCCGTGACCAACGGAAGTAATGACTGGGACAACACTTCTTCTTTGTACTGTGAAATTTCCGCTGGCACCGTGCATGAGACAATGACGATTGTACCTGGAGAGGGGGAGACCGTGATTGACTACTACAATCAAACCGTTATCACCAAATGAAATCGAAGTCGCTGGTTAAAAATATTATCAAGTTTGAGCCGCCAAGCGAGACCGGTGGAATTTTTATCTAATTTAGAAAGGACGGTTGACCTGCATCGCTTTGAATGCTGATGCATGTATTATTTTGGCAGCTTGTTTGCCCCATGCGCTGGCTAGTGCTCTCCCTCAGAATATTCATGACAGGGACGCAAGGAAAGAGGAGAGGAAATCTGCTTTGTTGGGGGTGCTAGGAACACGTCAGTTGACTGGGACAAAATACGAGAAGTCGTGATGTCGCCAGGGGAGCATCCAGCAGCATATGCGCCAGGTTATGGAGGCATTTAGTTCCTACAGTGGTGTTTCGCGAACTTGACTCAGCAAGATCCTATGTTCAAATCCGCTCCTTTCTCAAAGTGACGCACATACTGCCCTTACACTGCTTGTCGATTCAAACACACCGTATTCAGACATTGTGGCAAAAATGACCCAGTTTTATAATAATCAGTCTCTGTCAAGAAAATCAGTTCTTGAATAGGAAGAAGACCTTCCTACAGGACCCGAGGACAAAGAGGGACGGAATCCTCTCATTTTTCAGAGGGGAATCACAGACCTCCAAACTTCAGAACCATGGTTTGCTATGCATGTGGAAAAAAGGGGGCACATCATTGGAACTGCACAGAGAGGAGAACAAGAGACCAGGTCTTATTTGTTTTTCATGTGGTAAGAGGGGACACAAAGCCAGAAGGTGTTACTCTTCACCATTAAGAGTGAAAAGCTATCAATACCTGCTTAAAAAGTTCACAGTTTAGAGAATTGGCTTTGTCTCAAGACAAAAAGACTTTCACGCGAGGCCATCACTGCTATAGGAAACAGATTTTAGCTCAGTCACAAGCCATTAAAAAAATTAAGACTAACACTGTCGAAAAAGATCAGAGTGTGTAAGAGAGTGTGTCAGTTTTGTTTGTGTTATGTATGATGGATATGTGAAAATGTGTGTGGAAAAATGGGGGCAACATTTTTTTTTTTTTTTTCTTGAGTTATCATTTCAGAAACTACAACACCCGACCAAATGGCAAAGGAACCGTGGGGCCTGAGTCCTCCTCCCAAGCGAGACAAGAGGGATGTAGAGGTGAAAGATGAGGACAAGGCCCCCACAGAGCGAGCACTGGACCATGAGGGAAGCCAAAGTGATCAACTGCATGGCAGAATTCTGGGGACCAGAACTACAGACAGTCGAAGGACATGGATACTCAAAACCACAGACCAACAAAGATGTGGACTGCAAAACGAGCAGCCTGACAAGACGCTTGTCTGACTGGAGCACTCCTGGCAGGGTGCACAAGTTTGAGAGGCTGGGAGAGGAGAACGTCAGGAAAAGACTGCAAGCAGAGAGACTGAGAGACAATTATTTAGTCATATCTTTACACACACACACACGCACGCTGCGTCGTGCACACACACACACACACACACACACACACACACACACAAGGATGCATGAAAAGAGACATACGATTGAAAAATTTGTCCTGTATGGATTTTTGTGTTGTGATGCAAAGATGAGTGTTTCCCCAAGTTTCATGTTATCCTGAATGTGTTGTGTTGAAAGATTGCACACTCCTCAAGAATAACTCTGATCCTGTTGGCTATAGTGGTTCTCAGTTGCTACTCCTCCAGTCCTAATGACGAGATGCCATTGAAGGAGAGAGATCCAGTGTGATTGATGGTAATGAGTCCCATGACGGGTAAGTCTCCCTGATGGCCATAGATGGGGGCAACCTAAGACAGGACATTACCACTACTGGACACCTCTGTGGCAAGTGTGATTGAGGCAGTTGGTGTGATGCTATTCGTGGGCTTAATAGCATCAAAAGGGGGACTGTGAGGAATTGTGAGTCATTCTGCTGGAGAGCGGAGACTCATAATTTAGTTAGCCCCGCAATCAACAAGCATGGAACCGCCACATGCTCTGAAATGGTAATCTTGTCAATATAACAAAGAGAAGGCCTGCACCCTGGCCTCATGGTAACACCTGGAGACAGGAAAAGCCAATGACGGCCATCAACTGTCAGAGGAGACCTACTGTGAGCATCCTAAGTCAATCTGAGACCATCCAAACGCAATTAGCCCCCCCACGCGGCTGAGTAAACAATGGTTTCTGGCCATTTAACTTAATCATGATACATCTCACCATTATACATTGAAGGCCAGAACAATCCCTTTTACTTGATATACATATGCATGTTGTATGGTATAAATGGTAAAGCCTTTTTGATTGTTCAGGGTTCACTTTGACTCCGCTGAACCCAGAGTTACCGTATTTCTGTTCACTGCTTTTACTGAAAATAAACACCATTTTTCATTCAAGATTGGAATTGTCCCGTCTTTCTTTTTTTCTTACATGTGTAATTAAGCACCCAGCCACAATTTAATTATCAAAAAAAAATTTGCTACAAGAAGAAATGACGCTTCAAAACTGCAAAAAAGTAAGCCCTTTCTCAGCTCTAAAACGCTGTGGGCATATCCCCGAATGCCGCTGGAACCACGCTCAATCGCAAAGAGGTGCCTGCCTCGCTCTGTCTCAAGAGTATGACAGACGGAGAAATTGATGCTCCAGTGAACACTTTATTAGAATAGAACAGCCGTAGCTACGTGTTTGAGCCATCAAAGTCAGAATCCAGTTTGAAACCAGCAGGCACTGACTTACTCGATAATCAACCTCTTTCCTTTTAGTCCGCAACGCAATCGTATTTCTCTACCATTTATGCAAGTGAGCCGTTTTCAGTACTAGCAACCAAGCCAAATAAACTCAGGCTATCAAGTAATAAACAGCGAGAACAAAACACATTTTGTCACGTTACAAGACATAAGTATTTGTCTATACAGTATTTCTCATGGAATTATTCTATTTGTGGTAGTAGCAGACCGGGATGTTGGGTGATTTAGCCAGTGAAAACCCTGGCTGTTAGCCGAAGGTCCGTCTTCAGTGCATTGGTGGGGAGGCGGAATGACCGAGCGCTGGCCAGCTAGGAGGCAAGCATACTTTAAACGAAGTCGAAGTTCCATTCCGAAAGAAGTATCTTGCCGCTTTAATTCTTCTCATTTAAGTTCTGATGAACAATAACTTAATTAAATACAGACATGGATATTTTTCGAGCTACTGATGCCATTGTGACTATCGGATTCTAATTCGCTAACTGCAGACAAAACTTTCTTCCGCCCCACAAATATCATGCATCAGTTGAATATAAAAAAAAATCCATTGAGATTAGTTCGGAACTGTAAACGTTTTAGCGCATTTTTCATTCAAA
Source organism: Gymnothorax javanicus (assembly GCA_029692085.1). Lineage (NCBI taxonomy): Eukaryota > Metazoa > Chordata > Actinopteri > Anguilliformes > Muraenidae > Gymnothorax > Gymnothorax javanicus. The sequence goes on along the minus strand of CM056193.1, from coordinate 159,095,545 downwards.
AAATATAAGCGCCTTGGTTTACAAGCTAACTAGCCTGTATTTTTTACAGGTCAGTATAGCCCGGTGCTGTATGGCTAGCAAGTTGAAGTAACTTACTACAGTAACGGGAGAGGCTTTCAATGGGGCTACATCTATGTGGCTAACGTTGCACAATTCAAAATCCAGTTAACCCTTTAGGCGCCGGAGTTAATTTAGGAAATGTTCCATTTTCATTTCAAGATTTCAAAAGGCTGTGGCTGGAAAGTGGTGAGAAGAAAGGCACACTGTAAATGAGAAAAATATTCATTATGACCCAAAGTTTGTGATGGGAGTAAATGTACTCATCTAATTGGCATATTGTGACTTCACTTGGCGGCGGCCATATTTTATGACATAACTAAAAACTGAGTAAAACTGAGTTTTGAACATATTTACACAGTAGATTTTTTTTTGTTTTGTTTTGTTTTTGTGGTCTCATCCTCAAAATATGTATAAGTTGGCCAAAATCCAGTCTAGTAGCACTCAATCTCAGACTTTTCTACAAGCTCCATGCATATATGAAGTGACATGACAGCTTTGTGACGTGCTGCTTTGTATGAACCGTCATTGTGCATGCTATGCACAGACGCACCGTCACTTTCACTTTCATCACTCGGCGACCGATCGTCATCAGAGAGTAAATATTTCCCGTCAGAATCAGAATCGGCAAGTACCTGACTAAGTACTTCATCAACGGTGAAAAGTCCTTTCGGCATTTTGTATATTTTCGCTGTATTTTGCTCTCTATCTTTCTCTATCTGCTGTCTCTCGCTCTGCCCTCTCTGACTCCACTCTATCACAGTGGTCAGTCCGCTCGCTCCACTCTGCCCCTCCCACCATGTTTCAAACTTCTTTTTTTAATAAAAACACACCCACCAATTACGTCAGGATTGAAGCTGCAGATGTTGCCATCTAGGGGTACAAAGTAGTAACGAGATTTGGCAGTATTTTTGGAGCTATGGCTTGTTTTATTCAGCAATGTTGCTTGTCGCAATTTTGCGACTTTGACGCTTAGAGGGTTAATTATGACAATCCAAGCGTACATAACTAAGTGCATTTATGGTGGACTACCTACTTAGCTCGCTACTATAATTAAAATATTTGCACACAAGGTAACTAACCTACCAGTAAACTTCTTGGTGGGCACTGTAGCTAATGTTACTGCCGATGAGGGTGCCAGGAGAGAGAAGGATTAAGGCCGTGTGGGAAGATAGTTGGTTCGGCTGCATTTACCAGTAAGAGCAGACTACCCATGAATCCCATTAGTCTCTGATGAAGACTCGTGAAAGTACCCAGTGTAAAATGTTGACCAACTAGAGGAGTGTTGGTGGTGATCCTCAGCTCACCATCGACGTGGCTCTTCACTAGAGTAATCCACCTGTTTTCACGTCATCTTTTTTCAGAAGTTTAAATCGGGTGATCAAGGTTATATTTTTAAATTCTTGCATTCAGGGAAGATGTATTTTTTCAGGACATTTAAGGCGGCACAGCAGACTTGTTAGCTTGGAAACTGAACACTGGTGACTTAGCTAGCTAGCTAAAAACAGGATGCATGGTAGTAGTTCATGATTGAGCAGAGAACCACCGATGCAATGCCCTCTTAATTTTATATAGTGGGTGGGGTAGATTATGTTAAGGATGGCATCATCGAGCCATGTTTTAGTACCACTGAAAAACATCTGAAAAAAAAAATGGTGAAAAACTGTTTCATGGTCTAACTCAACAATTCAGCACTAGTTTAGTTTGCAGTCTTGTCACATGTTATCAGCAAACATTTTCTAACATGCATAATGTAGACAAGAAAACCTCAAATTTCACTTTTCCCGGACTTTAAATGGGGGAAGGGCACCAGACATCCACCCCTTCCCACTCTACCGTGCACATTCTGATGTTGCAGGGTAAGTATAGCGGGATCAACTACATAATTCTCATCCAGGAATAATAAAAGTCGACCGATGAATAGCAGGACTGATGCTTCAAACTTACAAATGTCATGGGTTTTAGTTGTCTACAGTTTGCTAGCTAATGTTAGCAAGTTTTTCATGCAGATGAGCAAAGACTGGTGGAGATGCATGTTATCAAGAAAACCCAGAATTATCTTTGACTCGTAAATTTTATGTACCCCATTATATACCCCATTTCCAAAAAAGTTAAGACACTGTAAAATGTAGAGGAGTCAAGATACGGTGGGGTCACGATACGATACGTATCCCGATACAGGGCTCGCGATACGATGCGTATCCCGATACACTACAAATTATTTTACTGCTGATTTTCTTTCTACTTACAAGTAAGCAGCAACACTGAAAGATTTCCTAAGACAAGGATTTTGAAGTTTATTAAAACAAAGGAATACAGTTAGTTTACCTTTAGGGACCACTGTGTGTTTACTGTTCAGGTCAATGTCTTCAACTTAAAAAATTGATAAAAGCTGAATAGGTCTCCACTACTATTCAGTAGAAGAAACTGTCATATTGCAAACTACTTATCATTAGTAGCTAACTTGCAGTCTGGAAACTTAACCTCAAACAAGTTGAAACAACACTTCAACAAATTGCACTTGGAGCAATGCAACCACGTGGAATATGAGGCAGATCACTATGTTTTCATTTAAAGCAATAGAAAATTGCAATTTCTGGGTTTAAGAAAATATGTGGACTATTTTCAAAAGCCTTGTGTATCTTGATACACGTCCTCTGAATCTATGTATCGCATCGGAGGCTTTGTATCGCGATACGATACTGTATCGGCGTATCGTTATACCACTAGTAAAATGTAAATCAAAACAGAATGCAATGATTTGCAAATCATTTAAATCCGATATTTTCTTGAAAATAGAGCAAAGACTACAGAAACATGTTTCAAGAAAGTTGGGAGAGGGGCAATGTTTACCACTGTGTTGCATCACACTGTCTTTTTACAATACTCTGAAAGCATCTGGAAACTGAGGTGACCAACTGCAAATGTTTTCCTATTCTTGGTTGATATAGGCTTCCAGCTGATCAACACGTTGCAGACTCCTTCGTCATATTTTTTTCCATAATGCGCCAAATATTTTTGCTGGGCGACAGCTGTGGCCTGCAGGCCAGTTTACCACCCAGCCTCTTTTATTACAGAGCCATGTTGTTGTAATGCATGCAGAATATTGTGTTTGGCATTGTTTTGCTGAAACAAGGCCTTCCCTGTCAAAGATGTCTGGATGGCAGCATATGTAACTCCAAAACCTGAATCTATTGTTTAGCATTGATGATGTCCTCACAGATGTGCAAGTTACCCATGCCATATACTATAATGCACCCCCATACTATAATGGATGCTGACTTTTGATCAGTGCACTGATAACAAGCTGGATGTGCCTCTCCTCCTTTAGCCTGGAGGAACCATAAGTTCCCAACATAGTTTCACATTTTTGATTGGTCAGACCGCTGGACAGTTTTCCACTTCACCTCAGTCCATCTTAAATGAGCTCAGGCCCAGTGAAGGCCGTAGCATTTCTGGATCTTGGTATAATATTTGCCCGGCAGAGTTTTAACTTGTGTTTGTGGATGCAGTGAAAAATGGTGTTCACTAACCATGTTCCTGAGCCAATCCAGTGATTTATACTTCAGAATCTCGTCTGTTTTTAAGGCAGTGCTGCCTGAGAGCCCAAAGATCATTGCCATCAAATATTGGTTTTTGGTCTTGTCCCTTGTGTACAGAGATTTCTCTGTATGCTCTGAATCTTTTGATAATATTATGTACTGTAGAGGATGAAACCCCCAAATTCTTTGCAATTTTACATTAAGAAATGTTATTTAAAATTCTTGAAACATTTGTCCATGCAGTCTTTTCCTGAGTGGTGAAGCCATTGCCATTTTATGTCTGAAAGATGTTTTATACCTAATCATGTGACTGACCTTTTGCCAATTAACCTTCTTTGCAGTGAGATGTTCCACCAGGTGTATTTTTGGCATCATTCAACTTTTCCAGTCCCTAAAGTGGGGGATAGCTAACAAAGCTAGTTTGGGCAGACAACTCCAGGCATGCCCTGGTTCTAATGAACAATCCCAGGCATGTCTGCCACTGTTCTGCCCCGTTGTAAGGCAGGCTATTTAAGCTGCTCCCCTGCATTGGCTCTCAGCCTTTCTGTAAGTTGGATGCTGCGAGTTCATTTCCCCATCAACAGGTGGGCTCTGAATATTCCCCAACTGCCACTCCTTGATGTCTTCTCCTTGAGCTCATTAAGCTACAGATGGGTCAGGGTCAGAGGCCAGATGTCAAAACTATACTTGTATCAATTTGGGCATGCAGTTAACCCTTTGTCGCATGTTGTCCAATATTTTGGACATAAGTGGGGTTTATTTTCTCTAGGCTCATAGATACCCTGAAAACACAAAATGTACGTACATTTTACTGGACATTTCCAGATAATAATTCCCTAAATAGGTGCCTCTCTGATTAGTCACATGATTTACCACAAACAATCACAATGGCCAGTGGCAGCTCTAGAACTGGGAATGGGGGGGGGCACAGAAACGTCCCTTTGAGTCCTGGCAAGTTCTCAATCATTTTTCTTTATTGACACATTTTCCAATTATCGTAATTGGCAACTGAAGATACGGTTTCTCTGCATATGCAATCTAATAGTGATGAAATCATGGGCTAAATTCAGTACAGAAAAATAATTTACTTATTAATGCGCCAATGCTTTGCATTGATTGAACTGGTCCGCGTTCCAATGAAATATTGCCTTTCACTCTCGGTATTGCGTGGTTGATAAAGACAAAGTGGCACTCAGCAGTTAAAAAGGCTATAATAAGCCTGCGGCTCAAGCTATTTGCTTGAGAGTCGACAGGTATGCAATTTTGAACAACGTTGATTTAAATTCAGCAAATACGCGTCCAGATGAATGATTGTAGTCTTACCTAATTGGGGAGAACAAGCGGCACCTGTTAAGTGTGGAGTGCTCTCAGAGTGAACCTTTTGTTAATTATGAAAATGACTGAGAACAGGTCAGGACTAATAATTGTTTTAAAAGGATATTTTGTGCACCCAATTCTCAGTTCTGGCTTTGCCATTGTAGCCTACTGAATTTAGCCCATGATTTCATCGCTGTTAGATCGCATATGGAGAGAAACCGCATCTTCAGTTGCCAATTACGATAATTGGAAAACGCGTCAATAAAGGAAAATGATTGAGAACTTGCCAGGACTAAAAGGGACGTGTCTGTGCCCCCCCAGTTCCCAGTTCTAGAGCCGCCATTGACAATGGCTGCATCCACCAGTAAGAGGTAAGTTGATGAGATTCAGAAATAGTCTTATATTGTTCAAGTTTTTTTTTTTTTTTTAATTTGGCATCTCCAATCCCACCTGAATCTGGAATGCCCAATTTGGGAACTATGTACAAGGCTTGCTCATATGCGACCTCGTGCTGCCAACTCAGGAGCGTGAAGACAGTTTGCGGCTTTCCTCTGAAGCACGTGCCTGTCAGCCGCTGCTTCTCATACACTTATTGGTTGAATCCTCGCGAGTTCAGAACGAGGGCGGAAGATACCCAAACATTAACAAACTTAAAATCTTCCTGACGAGCACCCGTCCGGCCAACAGGAGGCGTTAAGCAATGAACAAAGCTACCATTTGTATATTACCCTTCCCGGCAGACCCTTCCCAATTTGCATCCCTGTAGTGCAATGGCCAATTGTGCGCTACTCTGAAAAAGCTGCCGACCACTGCCAGTTGGTATGACTGGGGCTCGAACCAGCACCGTGATAGTATATTGTTCAAGTTTTGATCAGACTTTTTTCTGTTGGGGGATGGAAATACATTATATAGCACAAAATGAAAACACATAACCTATGTAATGCATGTCTATTTGTTGGAATACATTTGAGTCTATGCTCTATCAAAAATATTGGACAGTATGCATGCCAAGTAAATAGCTCAAATAAGCAATTTCCAGAATACAGATAGATCATCATGCATATCAGTGACCAGACTTCTTCACCTTCACATTATTTCTGTCACTCCACATGCATAATGTCCAAAATACTGGATAGCAGTGTGCATACCACAAGCATAATGTCCAAAATAATGGACAGACAGACCACCCACTTGCACCCCCCCAAACACACACACACGCACACACAAAATATTGCACCAAATCCCAAAAAAGGTCCAAGGCATTTGTATGTACTCTATGCATCAAAGGGTTAAGTCAGGGGTGTCCAATCAAATCCACAAAGGGCTGGTGTGGGTGCTGGTTTTTGTTACGCTCTGACACTAACACACCTGATTCTACTCATCGAGGTCTTGATTGACCCCCCCTGATCAGTTAATTAGTGGTATCAGGTGTTGTGGCACTGGGATAAAGCAAAAACCTGCACCCACACTGGCCCTTTATGGATAAGATTGGACACCCCTGGGTTAAGTATTTACATGTGAGTTGCCTGACTGACGTGATCATTTTGATCATTTTCACGACAAATATGTTATATCTGAGAGTAATTACTCAAAATTGAGTTTGATCTTGAAAAGGGCCCTTATCATACAATAAATAATGAGCCACATTGCATGCCAACACTTCTTCTCAGTTACCATCAGCTTGCTAAGCTTGATAGCTGATTTTCTGGCAGACAAATCTGGAACGTGAAACAAGAGGTAGCCTAGTTTGTATGCCGTCCCCCATCATGGATTAGGCCTATTGATGATGCAATTCACTATGGAAAACGTGACTTGTATCTCACAGTGTTACCCCTTGCCTGAGCTACCATTCTTCCTTTGTTTTTCCTCACTCTTCTATGGAGAATCACTGATTTTGATTGCATTTCCAACCAAATAATTCAACAAACTTTTGAATCAATAGCATTAATAATTGTATTGAAAAGAAATAATTGCAATTAGCAATTTGCGAACGAGAACAACCTGTCTCATCAAACCATGTAGGCCAACTGAGGGAGCTTAGAAGAGTTTGCTGTTTGTACAAATAATGCACTGCAAATTTTAGACTTTGAAAGGTAAACAAATTCAGTTTGATTAGACTGGACAAAATATTCAGCGGATAGCACTTTTTTCAATGAAGGCAATAAGGCAGGTATTTTGGAACCGGTTGACCTCCATGCATGGACTGGTGTACTCACAGACATACAGCATGCATTGAAACAAACACACAAATATGTGCATATACATACATAACACACACTTCATACATAGACCTATTGCATTAACAATTCATCAGCACAGCAAGCAGACACACAGTGAAACAGCAGCAGAATGTGAAGTCTTGTTGCCCCAACCCCAGTATGATCCACTGTCAGCCTGCTGATCTGTGCTTCTCATTCTGTGTTATTTTATTTTGTTATTATTCATGTTATTCCTCTCCCTGACATTAAAATCGACATCACAACTTGAGAGCTATGTACTGGTGAAGGAACTGAGCTCATAACCACAAGGTTGCAAACTCAATTTTTAGATGTTGTACTGCCATTGCACCCACCACTCAACCTGAACCTGGATGCTGCGGCAGCATTAATGGAAAACATGCAAAAAATATGACCCATGGAAATAATGTTTGATGATGATAATAATAATAATAATAATAGAAGTATGAATTTGTGTTTTATTGTTGTTATTATTACTACTACTACTACTACTACTACTACTACTACTAATAATAATAATAATAGTAATAATAATAATAATCTATCCTTCAAACAGATGTTCATTACGAAGATAATTCCCACAATTAATGCTCTATTTGTCCACAGTACATCAGCCAGCCCCTGGATCCTTTCTGCCAGCAGGAAACTGACATTTTTTAAATCACAAATTATTATTCATGTGTTTATCAGATGCATTCCCTTGTCTCCTATCTTCGCTGCCAACTATTCTCTAATCTGCACAGTATCACACTGCCACCTGCTGATAGAGAGGCAGTAGTGCATAAATCTGCAGTCCAGCCTTGTTCCTGCAACAGTACAGGTGATTAATTGGTCCTTCAGACATCAATGACAGCAGTGTGTCTGCATTTGAATCTTCATCATTCGTCTCGCTCTATCCTCTCAAAATGACTGCCCACACAGTATGCAGCAGAATTTTAAGTTGTCTTTCAGTGCAGAGGTGCCCAGACCTCCACTAATGCCATAGAGAGAGGTTTTGGCAGAAGGGTGGGGTTGGTGAGAGAATTTGCTTCTGAGATTTGCAAAGTCATCAAGGTTCTTTGGATCCATAGTGCAACAGCACAGGATCAGATTATTTTTGAATCGTTATGTACCTATTGATTTAAATGTGAATGCGCCTCTCAGCAGCCAGTCAGTAGCATGCACCACACACACTGACAATTCCCCTGACTCCTTGTCATCGCAGCAGCCATACAAAATTCGGGGAGGCCAGTACAGCACTGCGGTTGTACCCTTTTCGCGAGGAAATTGCTCATGGGATCTTCAGCCTCATTTCCAGCTTCCTGAATGGGCCACGTATACAAATTGAAAAGAACTATTTGATAGGCAAATAAAACAATTCATGTAGTATTGTCAAAAGAATCACTAGGAAGGGAAAATAATGGAGTGAGACATGCACCAAGAAAATAATTTGACCTCCTTCTCCTTCCATATGGCAGATAAGTAAAGATACAAAAAAGATGAGGAATGAAGAGCTGCCAGAGCAGCACCACCCACTGTTCTCTGCAGCATGCCATGTCAAGAGAGCTAAAACAGTGAGGCTGCCAGAATCAGATTCAGGGTTTGGAAAGACGGGAGGAAGATTAGCAAATAAGAGCTATCAAATCTTCTGAAAACCTGGGCTTAAAAGGCAGAGCTTGACAAGAGCAAACCAAACAAATGTCAGAGAATGGAAGAAAGAAGGGGGAAGTGAGAAGAGAATTAGATCATGTAGTAATACTTAGCACAGTGTGTACATCATTGTCACTGTTGCTGTTATTGTAGGACACATCGTATTTCTCATTTTAAAAAGCAGGTTCGGCTGGAAAGGAAGAGAGAAAGAAATGAGGCGGCAGCATAGAAAGGAATTAATTTCCATCTTGAGAACATGAACTTAGAAACTTCAGAGTAGACATATTGTCAGATTTTGTCTTTGGGGAAGGAAAGAAGCAGTGGAGAGAAAGAGAGAGAGAGAGAAAGGAGAAATGACGAGTCAGAGATGCAGATTGGAGGAGGTAGTGAGGAGGTAGCCTTGAGTGTCCCAGCTGAGCTGAGGCTGATCAAACAGACAGTAATTAGACACAGCGCTGTTATAAATAGCTCACATCAGTATCCTTCATCAGCATTTACACTGCATCAAATACATGGCAGAAGAATGGGAGAAGGAACAGATAGGCATATTGAGAGGGAATGTGATCTAAAAAAACCCCTTGTGGAACAGGTGGGAGAAAGGGGGGCAGGCAGATAAGCTCTCTTGATTTCCACTTGGCTGATTGGACTGCATATTGGGAGCAGATTTGCCGTGTGTTAAGAACAACAAAACACCCACTGCCCTCATGTTCTCGAACACAGGCACACAAATGAGAGAACAAACCAGCTCTTGGCGAGAAAAGAGAACGCAGGAAAACCTCCTCAAGCATCGGTGCAGAAAATAAATAAATACGCAGGCTGGGTCACCATTAAGCTTCAGTCATTCACAGATTATTTAATGATCGGCGATACTCAAGTGCTGGCAACGACTCAACAGTAACCGCGGGTTACTTGATTCATTCAATCAAGCATTCCAACATTATCAAGGGTTACATGTTCACATGTTCTGTTGTAACTCCTGCTTGCCACAGACATGAGACATCAGACAACGGAGAGCAAAAGCAAGCACAGATAACTTTGAGGAAAATAAAGTCTTTTAAGGCTAGTGAGAGCTGGTGAGATATAAAGACTACCGGCCAAACAAATATTTTTCTATGTTTAGAATAGAGCACAACCATTCATCTGCCTCAGGCTGATCAAAAACCAAATGATTCACTACGCAGAGGTTTGCTCACTTTTTAACTTGCGGAAAGAAGATCAATCTCTGGGTAACAATGGCTCATTCAGGGTGGGAAAAACAGGGCCCATCCAAGGTTCCAAATGGGGAATGTCAGCAATATGCCAACAGGATGTACAAGTGGGCAGAGAGGAAAACAAGCTTGCAAAATGGGTTGATCCAAGCCCAAAAGTCAGGAAATCCTGGCATAAAAGAATAGTGATCATATCATGACTCTGAAATCAAGATTTACACCAATCAGCCATAACGTTATGACCACTGATGAAGTAAATAACTGATTATCTTGTCACAATGGCTCCAGTCAGTAGATGGGATCTAACAGGCAACAAGTGAACATCTCGTCCTCAAAGTCAATGAGTTGGAATCAGAAAAAATGGGCAAGAGTAAGGATGTGAGTGACTTTGAGAAGGGCTAAATTGTGATTACTAGATAACTGGGTCAGAGTATGTCCAAAACTGCAGCTCTCGTGAGGTGTTCCTGGTCTGCAGTCGTCAGTATCTACCACAAGTGGTCTAAGGAAGGAAAACCGGTAAACTGGCGACAGGGTCATGAGTGGCCAAGGCTCATTGATACGCACGATTTGTGTTGCTTACCTGGGGAAGGCATGGCTCGAGGACGCACTATGGGAAGAAGGCAATCAAAAGGAGGCAGTGTGATGCTCTAGGCAATGCTCTGCTGGGAAATCTTGGGTCCTACCATCCACATGCGATGCTAACTTGACACATACTACCTACCAAAACATTGTTGCAAACCAAATACACTCCTTCATGGAAGGAGTATTCCCTAATAGCGGTGGCCTCTTTCAGCAGGATAATGTGCCGAGCCACACTGCAAAAATGGTCCAGGAATGGTTTGAGGAACACAACACTGAGTTCAAGAAGTTGCCTTGTCGTCTTAATTCCCCAGATCTCCATCCAATCGAGCATCTGTGGGATGTGCTGGACAAACAAGTCAATCCATGGAGGCCCCACCTCGCAACTTACAGGACTTAAAGGATCTGCTGCTAACGTCTTGGTGCCAGATACCACAGCACACCTTCAGAGGTCTAGTGGAGTCCATGCCTCAATGGTTCAGGGCTGTTGTGGTGGCAAAAAGGGGACCTACACAATGTTTGGGAGGTGGTCATAATGTTATAGCTGATCAGTGTATACTACAATGGGGGGAAAAAAGTATTTCAGCAGGCATAGGTACAGAGAATACCGAGAGTGAATTGAGTTCAATGAGGCAAGGCAAGAGGGCCTTGCTTTATAAAGATGCTACACGTTCCAGTTTAGCTTCAGCAAATAAAACACTGCTGATGTCTTTATTACTGAGTGCTCAATGCCATAATAGATTCCACTGTGCCACTGCAAATGTGAGTCATTTGCATATGTTCAGCAGGTATCAAATAGATACCTCCGGGTATATTCAAATATCTTCTTGGAGGTGAGGAGGGACAGAAAGATATACATGGATGCTTCAACAGCTCTACATTCAGCGCTTATAACAGCTGAGAATAAAATCAAACCTACGAGATGAAACTTCTGAAGAAACTGCTGAATATGACTGCATGTTGCTCACAAGATGCTTAAAATTCAATAAAAATCACCTTTTTAAAAGACTGACTTGAAAGAGAGAAACTGTGTGGTAGGTAGCGAGAGAGAGAGAGAGAGAGAGAGGGCTTTAAGACAAGCCGAGGAAGAAAATTACTCTAACTTTGGTACCACTGGAATAGGGTAGAAAGCAGTGACTGAACTAATGTACAACTGAGGAATGACCACCAAATAAGAAAACACTTCGCCTCTGTGCCAAACCATAAATCAAATCTAAAACTCTGAGAGAACAGCTGACCTTCCCCTCAGTATCCATAAATACTTCACTCGGCTGGAAGCTAGGATGTTAACCCTAATTGTGTGACAAGACTCGGATGAGTGAAAGCAATTGGGTGTCGTGAAAGGTAAAAATGGCCTTATCTAAGTTACTAAGTAAATGCAATGGTAAGTTTTTTTGATCTATGATAAGAATTGCAATATTTGCAAAGGAATTATTCTCAGCCTATTTTTGTGATGCAATATTCCATGGAATATGAACTTTTCCCTCATGAAGGTTAATTAGAGGTGCACTGTTTCCAAAAGTAAATCGCTAAACAGTGATACAGTGAGGACCTGAATATAAAACCGAGGCTTCAGGTTTGACTTCCACACGAGTCCATTGTGATTATTCTTGCTACAGCTTGTGCTTGCTGCATTCAGCTGTGTGTTATACGCAAATTGAAACTTTGGTAGTCATTGTGGATCATGGAGTACACTCCGCAAACGCTGAGCCGGGGAACTGTGGATCAGAGCCGTAATTCAGAAAAATGCTCCTTACAAAGGTTTTGCTCACAATCAGTGCAAACATTAGCAAAAGTAAGAAAATATATTATTAAAAAGTTATGAATTATAATTTCAAAAAAACTTCTGTACCATGTGTAAGTTTTTAAGGTCAGTACCTAATACCTAGCTAATTTGGCACAGCAGGAAAAAAAAAGCAGGCACTTTACCTCACTAAGGAAAAAAATTAATCCTTCCAATCCTGTACCCATGATGAGAGAGCATAACCTTTTTCTCCTTTCAGGGCATAGAAAGCACAAGCTGCAGGTAATTTTCTCAGAAAGGATATAAACACAGTCCCACCAGTACTTAATCAAGTTTGCCATGACATGACAAATCAATTCTCAGAGTTTATCCTCACCTCAAAATCTCCAGTCTATCCCCAAGCTGCTGCAGTGGCCCACTGCATACTGAAAATGCCACTGGTCAACTAAACCACTGAGTCTTGACAAAATGAAACATCCCTCAGAGCCAAAAGGCAGGCTACTGATTCGGTCGAACAAAAACTACGTGGACTGCTGCTGTCGAAACTAGACAAGGCTGTTGGAGCCTGTCCACTGAGAGTCTCATCAAGCTAAGTTTTGGACAACTACAATTTCTCTTTGAACAGTACTGAGTGAAAGTGGTACATGCTCCTCTGCTCACAATCACATCTCTCTTCCAAGTCAGAATACTGCACAAACATGTCTCTACAATCCGGTCTCATATATTCATGAATGCCTTGAAGGGGTTATGTAGTGGTTATGTCCACCAGACACAATATTGCATAACTGAGAAAACAATTACACTAAAGCAAATGCCATTCCACAGTCATGTGTTTTTTAATATTTGAATCTGTGGATGGTTGATTGTTTCACTTGAGTATCCATTTGTTGTCATGATCATTGTATACTGTATGTATGCATCCTTTTTCAAACACATAATTCAAGCTAGCCTGCTTAATTTTGTATGTAATACTCTGTCATGGCAAACATGTGAGCCCTATCTCAATAAAGGAGTGGATGCTTCAAAAGGCACTCAAAGTATGCCAAATGAAACAATGTGGCCCTCTGTTTACATCAAAGTCACAGCAATTTTAATGTAACATTTGTGACCGTCATCTGACAAATTTGACTGATTTATTCCATACTCAATGCTGCACATCACAATAAATTTTCTAGATTATTGTTTTGCCCTTTTAGGGGCAGTGTCAAAAACTTACACATGCAGTACAGCTGCATAAACATGAAAAAACTTGCCAGTTTTTTCAAGTTTGTCACTGGTGGAAATTCCATGAATCTATCGCAATTTACCATAGCCATCACTGTGCTGTTCTTTCCAAAAATGACTTATTCACTTGAGGCACAGTTTTTTTTTTAAACATCCATTTTGCTTGCACTAACTTTGAAAATTTTTTCTGTGTGCTGCTATGTCAGGCCATGGATGGTCGAAAGAAACTCACCCTTGTGAAGTCTCTACTGATTTCACAGTCCTTAGTATTGAATTACAAGGAGTATGTTAGAAAATAAACAAAAGGAAAGCCAACACGTTAAAACTCATGGCTATTCCCAGGCATTAAATTCTCAGCTATAGTGCAAGAGATCAAAGTCACAAACTAAAAACTAGATAGCGAACAGCAGAAGAATGTCTCTGAACCTAGCAGCATCCTCTGCGCATGCTCGGTCGTGATAGTGTCCATTTAAGTTACTGGAGCCAACAGGCCGCATTTTTGATGCAGTATACTGACAAGTGTGCAAAATTCAACTTATTACTCCACACCTATGGCAATTGTTTATGTAACTTCCTGCTTATTTTTTCCTTAATTAATCAAGAATTGCATCCAAGTTCAAATTCAACTGCACCACTATGAACAGTTGTACAGAATCACATTATGCCCTAAAGTGTACTGGAAAAATAAATAAATCCCCTAGTTATGAATTCAGAGCATCAAAGGGGAGTCATGTTACAGATAGCTTTGAAGCTCTGGTAATTCACTCCATAAAACCATCTCAGTCTTTGCTGAGAATCAGAGGGGAAATTTTCACAACTCTTATCAACTAAGCCAATGAAAATGAGATATTTTCACAGGGAACTAACTAGCACATTATAGCAGACAGTACTGAGAAGGAAAAAAAATGTAATTAGCGAGTTTTATTTTCAAATAATTACAGCAGTTTAAGCTGTTCAAATGGCTATTTCAGAAGCCTGTCAGTACAGCCAATAATTATGTTTCCCTATGTAATCCAAATTACATGTAAAATCCTTTTAACCTTATTTTTTTGTTCACAGATGCATTATTGAGGTTTTGATTAATGCACTGCACTTGTCACCAGGAGACAGCAAGTGAGCGCTCCAGGTGGGCCACTGCTGCTGTGCTGTTTTGGAAGTCATATTTTGTTCATATAATATGAAATGTTTTCATGAGTAATGTAATCCTGATAATATGTCTTTGAAAACACAAAATATTGTCACCTCCCTCTTGTGCCCAGGTATGCCCTTATAATCAGCTACAGATTACACAAAGTATCGTCTCGCAATAACTGGGAATAATAGTTTGGAAAAAGCTCATATACGTACTTACATCACTATAATGAAAATGGAGAGTACTGTGAAGAAGTAACTACAGCTTGTCATCTAGTGATTCATCTGCTCTCCGTGTGGGTACAGAATTGTAAAGCCCTCCATTTAAGAAGCTTACCTCTCAGAATTCAGCTGTTAATCCAAACTCTCCATTTATTTAATTATATATGCATGACATGTATATTTACTAATCACCCAAAAAAAAGTTTGCTTCGACTGCAACTGTTCTCATCCATGCAAAATAAGCAGAAAGAAGAATGCTGTAAAAGGCAGCTGTATGCCTGTGTGCTAAGCCGCCAACATGCAAAACTGAAAGCCAAAAACCGCAGATTCTACTCCTCTATAGGGGACTGAGGGGGTAAGAACTCAAATGTAGCTGGGGTAGGGGCTCTGCAAGGAGCCAGACATGGTTTTGATTAAGTGCTCTCTGAGCTGTTGTCATTTCCAGCTCAGCATCCCTGTGGCTCAGAAAAGGGCCTCGTTAAAGACTGCAGAACGCTGTTCAACTGGCCTAGAATCCAGGGAAAGCTTCTAGTTGGACATAGCAATCATTGTTAAATCATACATGTAGATTTGTTTGTCTGCCACTGCAGCTTACATCAAATTAAGCTATGTCCCCAGGGTTCATTTTAAATTTCTGGCACATAGAACTGGAATTAAACTCAACGTTAAAGGTTCTGAATAAATCATAAGGGTAGGTAGGTTGTGATAACACTTCGGAGAAGGGAGGAACTTTATAATCTTAAATACAGAGAAGGTGCTGTGTAATGTGCATCACGTTGAGGGTCAATCCTTAAATGCACGGAAATTCACTTCATGAATTGAATATGCACATAAATAAATTAAATTAATTCCCTGACTGGACTGGAGTGAATTGACAACAAGATATGAACTCAGTCAAAAATCTATGGTGTGATCTTCCCCCACAATTTTCTTGGTTTTTGAATATTTGTTGGTCTGAACCGTTTCGGATCTTCATAGAAATTGTATTATTAGACAGGAAGAAAATGTTAGACAACAAGTACATGGGGAAACACAGTGATTTAAAATCATGGTTTTTTTTTTTGAGAAAAATCTAACATGTATATCAGCAATGTGAAAAAGCAATTGCCCCCGAAAATGAGTGACCAGTTATGCAACACATATCTGTGAATTGAAGATCAGTCTTTCAGCTTCCTATGAAGAAATTTAGGCCCCTTTTTCTTTGTTGAATTACTCTAATTCAGCCACATTGGTGGGTTTTTCCATATTTACTGCCAAATTAAGGGTTTTCCTGAACATTTCATTGAAGTTCAACGCTGGACTTTGACAAGGCTACTTTTCATCTGTTTATTTTGAGCCATTCAGAGGTGCACTTGCATTTGTGACTGAAATTGTTGTCTTGCTGCCCAGCCTAATCCCTCTAGAGCTTCAGATCACAGATTGATGACTGTCACGAATTTCAGAATACAGGAGCCATGCGCAGATCATAGACAAGTTGTCCAAGTGTCTTTTATAAATAGAAGACAAGAGTTTTCAACATTCAAACAAAGAGGATGATGAGAAAATGGATCAAGGTCAGGCGGGTGCGAACAAGTATGCTGGAAGTCAGGTATAGGCGTAGAAAAAGGGACTGGTCCGAGGTCAGGTGTCAGGGTGTCAAGCCGAATAGATTAAGACACACAGAGCCGATGCACACTCTCGGACAAGGATTCAGAAGAAACTGGGAGAAACGCCACTCATCAGGACCACGGGCACTGGGAAGAGTTTCCCTAATAAACAGTAGTCGCTTTCTTGAGTTAAACAGCAGTCTAGCCAAGGGGAAACAAAAACCAGGCACACGAGGACAATAATTAACAAAGTGGGTCCGGTGTGAAAGAGAGCACAAAGGGAGTGGCGAAGGCACAAGATGATAATTGAATAATTTAAATCATCTATGAAGACAAGCTGAAATAGACACAGACAGCTAGAATGCACAGAAAACAACTGACATGGGGTACGGGATATGACAGATGACTGCACATTCTCACTCAAGATTTACTGATAGAGAGCAAAATTCAATGTTCTTTCAATTATAGTAAGTCGCCCTGGCTCAAGGGCAGCAATGCATCCCCATACCATCACACTATTGCCATGTTTGACCAAAGGTAGGATGTTGTTATTGTGGAATTCTGTGCTCACATTTTGCCAAATGTGGCCCGTGTCTTCAACAAAGTTCCATGTTTGACCTATCAGTCCACAGAACATTATTCCACAATTTGTTTAAGCATTTAGCATGCCTCACATTTCTGCAAAGGAAAAACAGAATTTTGCGTTTACTCAGGTTTTCTTGCACCCACATGAAAATTTGTTTGTAGATCTAATACAATTAAGTCTGACAATTATGAAAAAAATAGAGGAAATCAAAGGCCAAACAATTTTTCAAGGTGCTGTATGATATGTGCATAAATAATAAATACAAACCTGTACTGGGAATAAGTGGAATAAAAAACCAGCAGCAGGAAACATATGGGATGAGACACCTGGGACATCTAACTGATGTGAATTTCCCATCATTTAGGCACAGGTATATCCCTGTGACAGCACTCTCTCAGCCTTAGCTCCTTCTTTAATGTATGCTGAAAAAAAGCAATTTAGGTGTCTGTCAACTGTATCTGAAAACTACGCGCCAAGTAGGTGTTCACTCAGGCTGCCCAACTCAGTCACACCCTTAGAAAAATTCTCAGTGATAGCTGAATGGTACTTTATGGTAAATGAATGGTATCAAATGGAGGTTGTGGGAGATTGTTTATGGTAAGGCTGTGGTAAGCCAGTGGTATTACCTATATAAGCAAATGGTATTAAAAAAAACCCCCAATGGTACATGAATGGTTATGAACCAGTAAGTGGTAAAGGAGGTTTTGCAGGGTATAGAAAATTTGCCCACAGCCCAATTTGAACCATCTTCTGGTTATATGTACCTACTTGTGGGACTGTCCAGAAAATAGATTTGAAATGTGAAATTTGCATACAGGAAGTGAACTGTGACCTATTTAGTGATTTCAAGATTTTTGAGGGACAAGGCCTCGAAAAGTCCATTTTTAAACCCATGAATGATTGTCCTGAAAAAACAGATGTTTTTCAATGGCTACACAACAACATGACAGACATTTTGATACCAAATATAAGTGTGTGAAAAACTGAAGAAGTTTCAGACAATTTTCCATTGAAAAATGCATCTGCATTGACCAAAATTGACGCAAAATGTAAAGTTCATCTTGAAAAACAACCAGGTTCCTATGAAAACACACCCAAGATATTTTCACAAAAGTTGCCTCATATAGTTAGCTAAATAATGTGCGAGTGTAGGGAGTAGGGAGGCCAAATGCAGCAGTGGGAGAGAACGAGACCAGCAAGGACTTAAAATATCCACAGAGAGAAATATAAACGAGGCAACAGAAACAGCTCTCGCGCTTCCAAAAGGACGCCCAGTAGTACAAACCAGGAAGCAAAGCGAGAGAGGAAAAATAAACAGAGAGAGCGAAAGGGAAATAACTCGAGAACCGAGAAAGACAAAGCACCATAAACAGGTGCGACACCAAAGACAGCGAGGGAAGGAGTCAAAAAGGAAATCTCCCTAAAGAAATATAAATCGCAAATATACCGCGAAGGCTTTCGCCACAAATCCCTTACTAGAGATATCTTCTGGCTGCAGTGAGAACTGAAATCAGACACTCCAGCAAAGGAGGCGTGGCGGACATCCAGCTTATATAGACTTAGGTGAAAGCGCCGCCCACGCCTGATGAACCAGCTGGGAAAAGAATCCGATAGAGAAGGAATTCGATATCGTCCCGGGACGAGAGCCACAAAGGAAAGTCCTTCACACGCATACCACCTAAACCATGACAGGAAATTTTCATTATATGTTATAATACGAAAATACTAACAAGTACCATTCACTGGTAACAGACTGAGCCAATGGTATGAGCTACCATTGCTTGGGGAGTATCTTTGTTCAATGATTTGAACACTCTCGGGTGGCAGGGTTGGAGAGTATAGACACATTAATTTCAAGAGTATACACATTTTAATGTTCACCCAAACACTCCACCTGCCAAACATATGAGAAAACTGTTGTCACTATTTTTTTCCTGAAAGATAACTGGTTTGTTTCCTGTGATAGTAAAGTATATAACACCTTGGCCTAACTTAAAATAACTATGGGGTTTGGTGGAATTGACAGTCTTCTAAATGTTTGGCTGATCTGCATGGATGTGGTACAACATAGGCTACATTTATGGAATTATATCCTGTATTTTTATTTAATATCAACAATTGTCTATATTTTGCAGTACTCAAGCGGATGATTTTGGATTGGTAAGTAGCCATTAAAAGTCATACGATTTTGAATTTTTTTGTTTTTGCTAAATTAATCAATAAATATACAAACGTATTTTTGAAGTGTAAGTATATTCTTTTTTCATAAAAATATTGCTCAGAAATATTTTTCAATTAATTTAAGAGATTTTCTTCGTACCGACTTGCAAGTGGGCACATAATTAGCACGTAAGGCCGGGAACTTCTTGCGCGAGCAGTCAAACACGTGTAGCTTATTAATTCTTTGACTTGCTTGGTCTACCAAAAGCTAGAATTAGTGGCTGAAAATTTCATTTTCTTTCGGAATACCAGGAAGGTGTGTTGCATGACAAAGGATGGTGTGAGCCTTCATAAATTTTCCATCAGAGACTAAATACCAGTAGTTAGTAGCATAACTGGATAGCTTAGTAGCAAAAGCTAACCCGACCAAGGTCAGTTACCAACTACCTCATTGCATTCCAGTGTTGAAAAGTTATTTTTGAAAAACATCACCAAGGCTACGCCTTCAAATCTGCATGTATTCTGAATTGGTATCATAGCCAGAACTTAAAGCTGCGTTCCCACTGAAAATTCCTTTAAAACAATTATAGTCCAAAACACTCTTCTCTATCAGGTGTTTGGTAATTCTCCTCATTAGGCAAGACGACAGCCCTTCATTTGAATGCGCAACTCATGCATTTCAATCACCCTTATTCAAAACTGAGTAAAGGTGTTTCAAATCTTTTTGTTCATTTCATTTAAAAAATGTAAACAATTATGGAATGCAGGTTCGATGGCCTGATGTGCCAAAACGGTAGCGCAGAAGTTCCAGAGCGATTTACCTTTTGTGAAGCAAATGCCTACATATGAGTAAATTATTTTTCAGAATCATATTTAGCTTATTTTTGTGTAGCCCATAAATCGCATCAGTCGCTGTGTCTTCAATTGCCAATGGATTTTTTTTTCAGCGCATGTCAGGTCTGTATTTCAGGAGACAAAGCCTGTGGATTTTAATAGGTATGTTCGAGAAAAGCTGATAAATGAGACAAGTGGAGGGAATGGAACTATAGTAAAGTAAATTAAACTAACACCAACATTATTTTAAAAAAATCCAATTTGTTTTTCTGAATGATATTTTTTTCTAAAGTAGTCAAATGAGTCTCAAGTCAAGTATCTGGTCAAGTAAGTCTCAGTGTTTTTTTAACTCACTATGGCCATATTATTGTAGCCCCCGGACGAAGTTGGTGCTACTATAGATTTGGCCTCGTGACGTGAGCCGCCGCCGTCAGTGTCGTAGAGATTTCCTAGTGGACACTTCACAGGCCACAAATTTAAAGCTATTTCTTTTATATTTGGTATGTATATGGGCAGTGGTTAGGACACGGCTCCTATCGATTTTGGAAGCCATGGTAACATAATGCAATAAAATAATAGACAATTTTGTGTCAAAAATAAGCCAAAATGAAAAATGTGGGCGGTCGTGGGCGACCGACCTGCCTAGTTAAATCATCATTTCCTTGGGACATTCATGAATGTAACCCTACAAAACAAGGATTAATTGGCATCTGAGTACTAAAGTTACTTGTGTGTGTACCCTTTCTTTTGTATTGTTCTTAAGTCTTTGAATTTCAAACTTTCATTTAAATTACGACGCTGTCAATAGGTCAAAAGGCCTTGTACATACCTGTATTTTGATGTGCAAACCAATTAAAATTTGATGTTTCATGTCATGTGTTTTGATTTATGTCAGAAATTTCTACCGTGTCATTCCAAATCACATACCATTCATATCACTCAGTGACACACCATTTAAATACATGCATGCTTGTTGTATAACATTCAGGTATACCACAATGCAAACCATTCAGGTGTATCTACGGTATTACCAGTCAGTTTTACCACTTGGAATACCATTGGGGTATGCCAACGAGGTAACATTAAATTTAACAATTGGGAATAGCTATCAGGAATGTCATTGAAGTACATTCAGTTTTACCATTGGGAATACTTTTCAGGCATACCATTGAAGCACCATTCAATTGAATCATTAGGAATACCTTTCAGATATACCACTAAAGTACCGTTGAGGTTTAGCATTCAGAATACCTTTCAGGAATACCATTAAGATAGCATTCAGGTTCACCTTTGGGGTACCAGTGGGAACAGAACAATCATTAATTTAAATTACCACTACAGAAACTCCGAAAACTCTCAACATTATCAGGTGTGGCCAGTTTTCATTTATAAAACAGATCGTGACCAATCATTAATTTTAAAGGATTGTTTTAGCCTCCCCTGTTGCCAGTTCACGAGACGCCACTGATTGGGATTACCATCCAGGAAACCAGTGCGCTACGTTACTATACACATCATTTCAGAGAAGGTGGATGGTTAGTTGTACAGTACACCATAGAGCTGTTCCATTCACAATACCACACAAAAGTTTAGCATTGGTTACCACTGAAGTGTTCAATAACACTATTCAAATGGTAACCTATGGTAAATTTTTAATGGTAAACGAATGGTAATTTTTTGTAAGGGCATAATCTCACGCCGTGCGTAGCCTCATTTTCATGACAGATAGATAGATAGATGAAATGGTTGACCAATACTCATGCTAACCCCAATTCCAAAATAGTTGGGATGAAGTGTAAATTGTGAATAAAATCAAAATGCAATGACTTTCAGATCACGAGCCAATATGTTATTTACAATAGAACAGAGATAACATTTCAAATGTAGTAACTGAGACATTTACATTTTTAATCACAAAATGAGCTTATTTCAAATTTTCTGGCTGCAACAGGTCTCAAAAAAGTTGGGACACAGGCAAAAAAAGGCTGAAAAAGCAATTAACATATGAGAGAATCAGCTGAAAGAACATTTCGCAAGTAATTAAGTTAACTGGCATCAGATGTGTAACATGATTGGCTATAAAATGGATGTCTTAGAGAGGCTTAGTCTCTTAGAAGTAAAGATGGCCAGAGGCTCTCCAAATCGAAGGCTTGCTTAAAAAAATTGTGGAATACTTTAAAAACAATGTTCCTCAACATCAAATTGCAAAGGCTTTGAAGGTCTCATCATCGACAGTGCATAACATCATCAAAAGATTCAGAGAAACTGGAAAAATCTCTGTGCGTAAGGGACAAGGCCGAAGACCTTTATTGGATGCCCATGATCTTCGGGCCCTCAGACGCCACTGCATCACTCAGCGGCATGATTCTGTCATTGACCTTACTAAATGGGCCCAGGAATACTTCAAGAAACCACTGTCTGTAAATACAGTCCGCCGTGCCATCCACAGATGCCACTTAATACTCTATCATGCAAAAAGGAAGCCATTGTTGAGCATGATCCAGAAGCGCCGCCATGTTCTGTGGGCCAAGGCTCATTTAAAATGGACTGTAGCAAAGTGGCAAAGTGTCCTGTGGTCAGACGAGTCCAAATTTGACATTCTTGATGGAAATTATGGGCGTCGTGTCCTTCGAGCTAAAGAGGAGAAAGACCACCCCTCCTGTTATCAGCGTTCAGTTCAAAAGCCAGCATCTCTGATGGTATGAGGATGCATTAGTGCATATGGTGTGGGACACTTGCATGTTTTAAAAAGCACTATGAATGCTGAAAGGTATATAAACGTTTTAGAGCAACATAAGATCCCCTCCAGACGACATCTATTCCAGGGAAGGCCTTGTGTATTTCAGCAGAACAATGCAAAAACACATACTGCAGCTATTACAACAGCATGGCTTCATAGTAGAAGAGTCCGTGTGCTGAACTGGCCTGCCTGCAGTCCTGATCTTTCACCGATTGAGAACATTTGGCACATAATTAAACAAAAAGTCCGTCAAAGGAGACCCAAAACTCTCCAGCAGCTGGAAGCCTGCATTAAACAAGAGTGAGATCAAATTCCAATGGCTAAACTCAAGAAACTTGTCTCCTCAATGCCCAGATGCCTCCGCTCTGTGTTAAAAAGAAGAGGGGATGCTACACCATGGTAAACAGGCCCCTGTCCCAACTTTTTTGAGACCTGTAGCAGCTATGAAATTTGAAATGAGCTCATTTTGTGGATAAAGTTGTAAAATTTCTCAGTTTCAACATTTGCTATGTTATCTCTGTTCTGTTGTGAATAAAATACTGGCTGGTGTGATTTGAAAGTCATTGCGTTTTGATTTTATTCACAATTTACACTTTGTCCCAACTATTTCAGAATTGGGGTTGTACCTTGCAGATACCTTAGTAATAATAGGGAATATGTAATGTTTTCCATGTTTAATTAGACTCACTTGCTAGCACTGAACTGCATTCTCTCACAAAATTTGAGAATATTTTATTTACATTCCAGTCCTGAAACTTCTCTTCAACAGACTCATGAGTCAACAGTGAGCTAACCTGTTCCTGTCATAAACCTAACTCAAGCTGTGAGGAGCTTCTCTGAAGGAGAGGCTTCGCCCACAGAGGTCATGTTGCAGTCCTTGTACGAGCAGACAAGACTTTTGCAGCATGAATACTTTCATTACAAACTCCATTTGCAGTGTGTGAGTCAACAATTCCAGTAACGCCATGAAATGAATCTCTTCAGATAAAAGTAATTTCCTTCCTAATTAGATGGGCGGATGTTGCTAAGAGATTCTACTGAGAATACTGAGTGGTGAGTGGTGGGTAGTGAGAGGAAGCCAATTAGATAAGCACCTGCTGCAGGTAGGTGGGAACTGGGCACAGAGCTGGCAGATACGCAAGCAGGTAAACCTATCTGATTCAAGCTACGCAGCAGCTCTCAAAGCAGCTGTTTTTTCAACCCGCAGTAGGAGAGGTGTAAGGCACTCATTCTGTGAGCCCTTATCTGACTGACAAAACTGTGTCCCAGTGATGTAGAGGGTGAGAGCGGCGGTTAGTTTTTTTGACAGAGGGGACAGAGAACAGACAAACAGTATGAAAGAAACATAGCTAATAGACTTAACAAGGCTGGAAGGGTCAACTGAATGGCGTCATGCAACAGTGAGTCAAGCTGTGTGAAAACATAGAGGGACACTACAGTAATACTTCAAAGCAAGAGAATAAGGAATAAAAGGGCTCAATATCTTATTGGGGGCGGGGGAGAAAGAAAGATAAACCATGAGGACTCAGAAGGGAGAAACACTTTGGGCACAGCTTTGGACAGGTTGAAGTCATAAAATTCAGACTGTTTTTTTTTTTTTTTTGAACAATTACTTTCCCTGTCACAAACAATGTACTGCTCATATGCA
The DNA here is from genome assembly GCA_029692085.1 of Gymnothorax javanicus. Classification (NCBI taxonomy): domain Eukaryota; kingdom Metazoa; phylum Chordata; class Actinopteri; order Anguilliformes; family Muraenidae; genus Gymnothorax; species Gymnothorax javanicus. Next base: position 159,071,101 of record CM056193.1, on the reverse strand, counting down.
AATCTACAAAGTGCATTTTAGACCATTGATCACTGGACATTTTCTCAAATTTCGGCCAATATGCTGTGTTCTTATCAGTTTTATGGCAAATGACTTCTCAAGTCCCAGAAACTGAATTGGCGAAATATTTTTGATATTTCATTATATTTTGGCATCCTCAGTGTATATTTTGCTGAACTTACTCTCAAATGGCAAATTAAGGAATGGGATCTACATTTTATTTGGAGTTTATTTTCAGGGCCCAAGTCCAGCATCCAGATTTAATAATCCAGGATTTATGACCTTGTCGTGGTGTTGAGGCTCCTTCAGTTTGAAGGTCTAAGAATAGGCAATAATTTTAAGCATAAGCATCATAAGGGTCATAGTTAATAACTATATTACTGAAAAAACTTAAACTAGAGCCATACTCTCACAATCCATTTTGTATTAACACACCCCATTTTAGGGTTTACAACAGTGGGTTGATGCAAGTGTTCAGATGAAGATGTTACCAGTGTCGACACATCCCTGGTTTTTTCACTGAATGTTGGCCATACCCTAGGGCACATTTCAGCAAATTCCCTTAGTGTGTCATGGCCGGGAACTTTGTGATATGTACCATTGTTTACACACATGGCCATTGGAAATCTCCATTTCAGAACATTTTTTTTAACAAATATCTTCCTATCTCGGCAGTATGACATCAATTTCAACAAATTCTTTTTTCATTTATTAGGAAAATATATCAGCTACTATGTGCATTGATAAGCACATGATTATAATCATTGGTGACACTTTGTGGGGCCCCAGAATGGGTGGCCCCTCCCAAAAACTAAAAACATGTTTAAAAATATCATTTTTTGTCATAAAGAAAATTTTTCTAAAATTTTTCTATTTTTCTATTTTCTAAAATATTTCTCTGATGGATTCATGAACCTCATGGGGTGGTTTATCAATGCTGAAAATTATTTTGAAATCAGTGGTTTGGGCCAGAAAATGCCCTTAATGGGACTCCACCTTTTTACTCATAAGATAGCGCTTAAAATGAAATTAGCCACTCCTACATCATTTGAGTAAACAACCAAATATAACAAATCGGAAAGGAAAATCACGATTCAGACAAAGTACTAATTTTTTTTTCCAGTATGGAAAAATCAGCTCTATACCAAATGTCGAGATGATTGCTCAAAAATTAGAGGAACTTTAAGCAAAAGAGTTGTTATTCAGCAAATTGAAGCCTTAGCCTATATGAATGGATACAATGGTATTTTTTTTCACGGGCGCAAGTTAGCAGTATTTATTAATAACTGACATAACCTAGCCAAATAAAGTTTGGCTATCAGTAACACAGGTCAGAACATTTGGTCATGTTACCAGATAGGCTAGTTGTATTTATCTGTGCAGTGTTGCTCACAGAATAATCATATTTGTGGTGGTAGCTAGCCCAAGTGACCCCCATCTGGTCAGACTCGCAAAATTAATAGCATGACCCGCCGACCTGCAAAGGAGTGAAATAAACCCCCAATTGGCGCAAGAGATCAAAAGTTGATTTTCTAGTGCCCCTCCAAAAATTTACATCTGAACAGCAAATCAAAATTATGATGCTGCAGAATGTGGAAATCGAGTTCTATAAGCACATTTGCAGGGTTTAAATTGGGCCAGAACTGTCCGAGGATCAGCCTTGTCACATGGGTCTACATTTTTCTGTGTTCAGGGCCACGCCCCAGCACATTGGCATACACTCTACCGTGAAATCAGATCAGATTAGTAACGTGCCATCAGTCTATCAGACGGTGCACGTGGGTAGCAATAGGTGGATAGCATGGTAGGGAGAAATAGGTCGGAAATTGACATGTTTCATAACAGGACATAAATTGCTCTGATATTCTGTTCAAACAATGTTTTTACTACAAATTGCAGTTTACCATTTACGTAACTGGTCAATTAAGCTAGCTAGTGAAAAAATTTATAAGCGACTGTATTGTCAGGACGTTTGTGGTTTGAGCAGAATATCAAAGCAACCCACATTACACAATGGCTGTTGGTGATGCAGGCTAGTTTGACCATTTCCTGGTTATGAAATTAATTAATGAAAAGCAACTAGTTTGTGTTTTTTGTCTGACCTCTCAGGAACACCACTTCATTAAATTGCTAAATGTCATGTATTTGATGTGAGACACGCTCATTATTTCCAGTGTCACGCCAGTGTGGCAAATAAATTACATTGACTTTAATACATTTCCCGCCAAAAATTACACCAGCTTTGGCCAATCTTTGCAACCTGTCCTCCAACCATAAGCTCAAATAGGTTGATTATTCTCATTTACTCTGATTTACGACCCATAGGACCGTTCCCTAAAATCGTGCCCCCCCTGGCAGGAGGAAGGTACTGTTAGAGTTACAGTTTCAGTTCCAGATACAATTTCAGTTATACTTACACTTAAAATAATGGTTTGGGTAAGGATTGGGGTTGGGGTTATGGTTAGGGTTAGGGTTAGGGTTAGGATTAGGTTTAGGTTAGGGATTTACTGACAGCGATGCTGACGATGGAAACCATATTGTAGTTATTTTAATGACCAGTAGAGGTCGCTTAACTTCTAAACGTAACTTAAGATCGTAATAAGCTGTTGACAAACAACCTTTCCGGGCGTATTTTTTTTGGAGGACTGGCTCAATCTTTGTCAATTGCACATGAAGTTAGCCTTGAAAGTTGGCAACACTTACCCCCTTCACACTGGGAGTTAGAGCACTTCAGAAGTGGCCCTGAAGCACTCTAAATCCCAGTATGAAAGGGTCATGAGACCGGCCTAAAATGTTAGAGCGCCCTAAAGTTAGCTCAACATTGAAAAACTGTAGAACAGTCTAAGGCCACAATTTAGGTCAAGGTTAGTTCTCAGTCTTTTCATACGTTTTCAGTAATTATTTTCTCACATGGAAAATGTGTTAAGAAACAAATCTTGGATTTCATCGCACCCAGACTTTAAGTCAATTGTGTGCGTTTGTGCACAATTATGCAGTATGTTGAATTTTATTGTCCTTGACCTTTCTAGGCATTTTGGTTGGTTAACCACACTTATTGTAATTAATTTTGTTAGCCTATTGGTGGAGACAACATATCAATATGGGTGTGTTTTCCATTTTAAAACATGATGACCAGACAAAGTTCCGATTTCGATTGAAACATTGCCCCATTTAATAAATTAAATTTTTTTTGTTGACTTGGAGTAAGGGCGCAGACGTCTCTTCTTTCTCCATTGAAGTGTTTTATTTGAAGCCTTACACCTGTACGTGATGTGTGCATAATTTTCTTTCTTCTTACCTTCTTTAATGTTACGCCCAAAACATGCCTATGATTAATTAAGAAATTAAATATGACCTCTTTGAACCATGCTCCTTACTTTGCGCCCATATAACCTGGCGTTAAACGAGCGAACATAGATTTGGAGACATACTAAATGCACTTGCACCTCATGCTTCAGACTGTGCTTTTAGATTGTAAAAATGGGGCCCCTTGAGTTTTGAGAAGTTACGAATGAAATTAGGCTTTCCATCCAGCATAAAAGGGATGAGTGACAAAACTGGGTGCATCTTCAAAACTTGCTTGTTCTGTTTGCCTTGTCTGCTGTTTCACAATGCTGTGGAACTAAACATAATTAACCCTTTAACCTTTTTAACCCTGTATGATACAGTGTAAAGGGGTTGTAACCCCAATCTATGACAAAACACAACATACTGTCATGGGAAACCACCTGATCGTAAACAAGGTTGCATGATAACCAAAAGTCACATGATTAAAATCACATTTACAGGCCAGTCTTCCAGCATTTTGGGCTATTGCACATTCTCTATACAGTCGTTAAACCAGCCTGAAGGGTTCAAAGTGTTAATGAATGTGAAAATGGTTTATAAATCCATTTAATTAACATGGAATTGACTTTTTCATAGAATAAAATTTGTTGAAAAAAGGAATTACATCATCTGTGATGAGGTACAGGCCTCTGCTTAGCTTATTAAGTGCAAAATTTCTCAATTTAATGGTCCAGAAAAGTCACAAACAGTGATCATTCGAGGTGTTTTGCAAAAAAATTAATAAATAATAAAAATAAATAAATAAATTCCTGGGGTACCACATGCTCCCTGACCCCCAGGTGTTCTTGGTCCACATTGTTCTGTTCAATACTTTCAAATGACTTCCAGTTTTCACTGATCTTATGATATGCCAAATTCTTTTGATGTGAAAACACTGCAGTCTGAACTCTTCCCCAGTCAGGTGTTTCATAATTGGTATTAAAGTGTCACTCCCAAATACAAAAATTATCTTCACAAATAAACAGACTTAACAAGCAATACCCTGCATAAAATGATTTATTTGAATCCATGGTAACCTTTTTTTCCATCATGATTCAATCTATGAATGGGTGAGTGACTAAGCCTGCATCCTGGCTAATTTTACAAATGAGTGGAGCAATAAATGCCCGAGTAATAGTCTGTTCTCCTTTAAGTTTTGGAAGTAAAAGGTAAAGTCTGTCCTGATCCAAGTGGCTCATCAGGCCAGTGCTTGTCTCCGGTTTCCATTACATGAAGCAACTAGGAGTATTACTACTCCCCCTGGATGGGATGGGCTAGAACATCACAGGTTAGCCCCCCCCAGCATTAAGTCAGGTTTCCTCAACAATTTGCCAGTAGTACTCTGGGTGGAGAAAGCAACTGTGGGAGCGGAGCATTTTGCTTAAGTACACAATGTGAAAGCTGTGGCCAGGACTTGCACTCAGGACCTTTCGATCTCAAGACCATTGCACTCTACCACTGCAATTTTTTTATTTGCCAAAGAGGAAGTCAGAAATTTTGCGTTTCCTATGCCTGTCAAGGGCATTTTTTGGGCCATAGGAAGCACACAAATTTGTGAATCTTTGCTGTGAGTTAATACATCCTTATATGATCACAGCAATTTAAACACTGACCCAAACCCATCAAAATAAACAGAATGATGCTTATTCAAAATATTTTCTGTATACCAAGTGATATATTTTATACAAAATTAAAACATAATCACTTGCAACAAAATTGGTTGTCATGTATCTACCCCTCCTACAACAACATATTCCAGATCAAGCTCTCAGGGAATGCTGCCTACTTGCTGGGGTAATGGCAATTTTGATAAAACAATTCAGAAAGATATCAGTAATAACTGAATTGGTTGACCTTGAGAGCAGGATGCTTGATCTTTAGGTTTAACTGGCTGACTTGGGCAGTTTCAGTGTGATAATAAATGGAGTCCATAGGCCTGTTGTCAGGAACAGGTTGGTACATCCTAGGGGTAAGATTCTGGGAAAATAATGATCAATGAATCCAGGAGAACAAGTGGTTATTAAATCATAAAAGAGCACAATTTTGCATTTGGTTTTTGGACATGCTGCCCACTGTGTGCACTTGTAAGCAATGCATTCCTTGCAGGTACAAAGACAGAGGAACTCCAAAATAATTTGGAAAGGTTCCTGTCTAGATCACCTGGTGGATCCAGTGAATGGGCTTCATGTTGTGAGAAATACAAAATAATGACGTTCTGAATAATCCGCAATGGGAACATCAGCAGCTATAACCAGTTGTTCAAGAGAACAGCTGGTTCTGCATATTTGCAGAGAATCAAGTTTCTGGCAGAAATGCATGGCTACAAGAGCTGTGCAGAAAAGAAGTGTTTATATTGTTAGAGCAAACTTCAATGCGTGCTACTTCCAATTTGTTCAAGTTAAAACATTCAACATAAAACATTCTTAGCCTTTCAGAAATACATGCTTGAGAATAGAAAATTAAACCTAAGGTACATACATAGAGGTGATGTTTCTGATGTAGGCATGGGAAAATAGTGAAATACAATAATACTAGTAACGATGCGAAGAAGAAGAAGAAAACTCCAACAAAGAAAAATAAAAACCATAAAGATTAGTGTCAAATTAAAGCATGAATGGACCAAAAAGCTAGCTGAAATATACGATGACCAATATAAAATACTCATCATCATCTACACCCAGAAGTTCACAGATTGGTCTAAAAAACAAATCTAATTTTACGAAAAGAAAATCGGATTGTTATCATTTATTTTTTGACGGGCAATTTTTAATCAGGGTTTAATTACTGCTTTTTAGCCCAAAATGTCTGGAATCTTATAAATAAATGTTATTTAGAGGATACAAGGCCTGAGGGAACACAGCTTTATTAAAGGAGACATCAAAATCAAGGTATTGCAAAAACTAACAACCAATGAAAGATGTGACCTATCCTGAAGGAAGTAAACACAGCGTGAACTTTTCCTTTTTTTCTATTGGCCAATAAAAAATCAAGGTCTGCCATTCAGAGCTTTTCCAAACATGTGGCGCTAGGGCAGGGGTTGCCAACCCTGGTCCTGGAGAGCCGCAGAGTCTGCTGATTTTTGGTGTTACTCGGGACTCAATTGATGGATTAAAGTAGTTGATTTCTCATTTAACTGATCTCACCCGGTGTCTCAGGTTTAATTTGGTAATAATGAGCCAATCAAGCAATTAGCAGGAACAACCCACATGACTCCTAGAGCCAATTAAGCAGACTTGCAGGTTGTGACAGCAATCTACGTGTTAACCAAGATTTGTCAATGTGGTTGGATATTTAGCATAGCTGTAATGCAGACAAAGTAGAAGTACAGAGTACAGATAAAAGTTTATAGAGCTGGGGTGGATAACACTGGTCCTGTAGAGCCAGAGGGTGTGCTGAGTTTGGTTTTCTCCACCCGATTTAAACCTAAGACACCAGGTGAGATAAGTGAAGTGTGTAATCAACTGCTTTAATTCATCAATCAAGTGCTGAGTAACACTAAAAACCAGCAGACACTGCGGCTCTCCAGGACCAGGGTTGGCCACCCCTGCACTAGGGCATTTAGGGCATGTCCGAATCCATTCTCACTAAATTAAGCAAAAAAAAAAAAATTTAAGCAAAAGTGTGGTGAATGGTTCAGCGGGTTTGTACTTAATCTCATAATTAACCAAAGCATGTTTTGGGCGTAACATGAAATATACTATTCAAAGTATCATCTATTATTTTCTTAAAAAGTGAAAGGGGTTTGCACCCTGGCGAATTGCTATTTTAATGGTGGATTTTTTTAAGCAATATTAAAACGCTTCTCTGCAGAGGAAACCTGGTTGCTCGTGCGCGAAGAGAAAACAGGCAATGAAACTGGATATGGAAACCTGATCGCAGTAATCCCCAAAAATGCAAATGAAGAGTTTCTTTTTTAAATTTCACTCAAAAAAAAAATCATCATTCACTGTGAATCCCAGAGGTCATATTTGAACATGCATATGTAAAACAAGCAAACGAAAAGAAAAAATTTTAATACAGGGGCACAGCAAAAAAATAATTACGTACTGGCAGGGCACGGCCAAGAGAAATTAAAATGAATGAGAAAAAACAGTCAGGGAGAAAGGAACAAAAATAATTTTATTTTGATTATGCTACTGTAATCCCTTGAATAATACCGGCCAGGAGATAAATGAACTTGATTATGTTCTGTTTGACTGACAAGAAATAGATCAACATTGGTTACATGAAAACAAACATAACTACTGGTAAATATCAGATTGTTGACATCTCACTCTGGAAGGCTAAGTCGGGGTAAGACTTTACAATACTGTACACAAATTTGTCAAGTCAGTAATAAAGAACTAATGAGGAGGTACTAAGGAACTAATGGGGAGCTACTAAGGAACAAATGAGAATTACAGAACACAAAACTGCAAGTTGGTACAAAGGAACAAATTAGGAGGTACTAAGGAATGAATGAGGAGGTACTAAAGAGCAAATGAGGAAGTACTAAAGAATGAATGAGGAGGTACTCAGGAACAAATGAGGATTACATCTCACAAAACTGCAAGTTGGCACTGAGGAACAAATAAAGAGGGACGAAGGAATGAATGAGGAGGTACTAAAGAACTAATGAGGAGGTAGTACCAACTTGCAGTTTTGTGCTCTGTAATCCTCATTTGTCCCGTAGTACCTCCTCATTAGCTCCTTAGTACCTCCTCAGTTGTTCTATAGTACCTACTTGCAGTTTTGTGATCTGTAGTCCTCATTTGTCCCGTAGTGCCTCCTCATTAGTTCCTTAGTACCTCCTCAGTTGTTCTATAGTACCTACTTGCAGTTTTGTGATCTGTATTCCTCATTTGTTCCTTATTACCACCTCATTAGTTCTTTTGTACCTACATGAAAATTTGTTCAGTATTGTACAGTTACCCAGTTTGGACACATGGAAGAAATTTGGATTAATTATGGAGGGTGACAACGATGTCATCTGTCCCTTTGCTGATTATTAATAGTGCCACAGTATACGGCTGCGTTCAACCCGTGCTGGACTCTGACCTTACTTATCCTTACATCTGAAGTGCATTAAAGCACTCAAAAAATTCTTTCTATCAATCTACGTGTTTTCATGTGATTTTTATTAAACTAAAATCCACGCAGTTATATGCAGTATCTAAACCATTGTCCTCTAACAGCCACCCTTCCAGGGGGATCCCCTTAACAGCAGGAATGAAAGAGTTTGTCAGTATAAAGGAGTCATGGCTTTATCTAGAGTAATTTGTGAATACCTATATGTGAAGCCAAAACTTGCACGATGAATTGTAAATCGCCTGGATGTTGTTGGTGTTGATGTTGTTTCACAATTTAATCTTTTTATTTTTAATTGTTTGCATGTGTGTGTGCTGCTGCTCATCTCTGTGTGTGTAACAAGTGTACATGCTTTTGTGCACTCGCGTATGAAGGCGCACAATAATACCTTAATAATGCGTCCTTAAAATGGCACTTAAAAACTTGCCAAAAATGTGCCTGACTATATTTCATTTCAGATTAACCTGCCAGTGGGTGCTCAGTTTGGCACAAGTACATTCCCTGTTTAAGGTAACCAATGTGTTCTTTTTATGTATATAATTTAATAAATATGACCAAAACAAACAGGAATAAAGAAATGTTTTCTCCGAGAATGCTTGCAATCCCCCGAATATTGAATGCGAAAATTGTTTTTGCGACCTGCAAAAACTCCCCGCGCTATTTGAAATACCTCATTAGTATCCACGAGTATGCAAAAATGATGTCACGCGAAAGCGGATGTGCGTGGTGGACGCAGGAATGAAAAGAAGTTGGCCAACACCAAAATGTTGTTATTTCCCAAAGAAATATCTGAATGATTTGGCCTGTAAAAGTGCTAGAAAAGGCCAGGAAGAAGACCAGGATAAATATAAAAGACCAAAGTGATTGCTGGCAAACTTTTTAAGCAAGGTTTAGAGATATTTCAGATGAAGATGTGACCATACTTTGCTGGATACACAAGTAAACTTGATGCCTGGTGCAAAATGCCTGATTTCCCTGTTTCCTAGCACTTTCAGATCGTAAATGTACTTGAAATCGTCCCATATTTGTAACTAGACATATTTGTAGTAATGAATTTCTAATGCATAAACGTAATTTATTTACTAGCAGTCGAATCTGATGACTGATCTGACGTGACTTTTCATGCAAATGGCTCATGCATATTAAGTAGTAGGCACGTTGAAATGGCCGCGGTCCAGCAGCCACAATGGCTGATCTTAATAGTCAAGTGATTGCTTTCCTTCAGAATTTATCCTTGTTAGGGGTCAAGGACAACATTAAAACACATAAATATTTTTATGGGAACAGCCTGGCAAATTATGCAAAAAGAAAGTTGAGGATAAGGAACGAATTGGTTACCTTTAAGCAACGTGGACGCTGGACGGGAAAATGGTAATTGTGACGGTCATAAACCAGCGAACATATCTGACCATGCTTGGCACCGCTCTACCCCAGGTTTAAAATAGAGCCCAGAGAGTAGGAGAGAGAGAGTGAATGTCAGTAATCTGTATTGCTAGTTTTACTCCATGTTTTATTTCGAGTTTTCTGTATTCGTTTCCCCTTTGTCATCAATTTTCCTGTTGCTGTCATTTCTCCATGTGTCTTTGTTTTGATTTATGATCCCTGCTCACCTTCCCCACTTTGAGTAATAATTACCTTGTTCATTTTTTTGTTTGTAACCATGCCCCTTGTCATACTTTCCAGTTTGTTCCGCACAAGTATCGAGTTTCCTGATTGCTTTGTTTGCTATTTAAGCCCTGATATTTCCCAGAGAAATTGCAAGTCTGTCTCTGTTTTACCAGTTCCTTATGAGCCGTGTTTCCTAGTGCTTTGATTCCTGACTTTGATTTCCTTTGTCCCTCGGTTATGATTTATAGATTGCATTTTGTGTTTGTTTGATTTTGGTTACCATTTCTGCTTATTCGACTTATGACTCTGCCTGTTCCTTCATTCTGTCAATTTGGTTCTTGGAAAAGTGCCAAATGTTTAAGAAGTGTGTTCTGTATGAGTATTTTATGTAAAGCACTGTATATCATTTGTAAATGGAGATTTGTTACATACTGTTTTTGCTGCCTTGCTGGTCAGCTATTTATTTTGTTCATCAGCACCCTCTGGTGGTGTGTCTGTAGCAAAACATGATCTGATGTAATATCACTTCTTTGAAATAGACTAGTGCTTTCTAGAAGCTTCTGGCATCTTCCTGCCTAGAGGGGGCGGGATTACCCAGGAATCCTGTAGATCTTTCCAGAATGTTGCTAGTCTACATAAAGGCTGTGATTTTGGTCAGGAGAGACAGAGTTACATAGTGGCATTAGAGTGTTATTAGAGGATTGAACAGTGGATTATTTGTAGAGGTTTTTTTTATCAGTGAAGAATAAATTTGCTTAAGTTGTCATTGCTGGTTTTCTTTGTTGTGATTTTCAAGTCATAACAAATTGGAGGTTCCACCAAGATAAACTTATTCAGGAGCAACAACAAGCTCGTGATCTAGCGCATTTTCTACCACAGGCTGCAAGTGAACAAGAGGCAACTCAAGTTCCTGTCTGTTTTTACAACAAAAATGGTGTGCTTATGAGAAATTGGCGTCCACCTGATGTATCTGTAGATGAAGAGTGGATGATCACCCATCAAATTGTTCTTCCAAAGTCTTATCAACACGAAACTCTTAGTCTGGCCCATGACAATCCTATGTCAGGTCATTTGGGTATCAAGAAGACCCTTCAACGTGTCAGGAACCATTTCTTCTGGCCTTCCATGGGGTCCGATGTACAGGAGTACTGCAAATCCTGTCATACTTGTCAAATGGTTGGGAAGCCGAACCAGAATATTCCAAAGGCTCGACTTAAGCCCATTCCTGCTTTTGAAGAACCTTTCCGTCGGATCATCATTGACTGTGTTGGACCATTGCCGAAGACTAGATCTGGTTGTGAGTACCTACTGACTATCATGTGTGCTTCCACTCGGTTTCCTGAGGCAATTCCACTTCGTAACATCAAGGCGAAGACTATCATCAAGGCTCTTACCAAGTTTTTCTGCTTTGTTGGTCTTCCTAAGTCTATTCAGCCTGATCAAGGGTCAAATTTCATGTCTGGCATATTTCAACAAGTTATGCATGAGCTTGGTATTAAACAATACAGGTCATCAGCTTACCATCCTGAGAGTCAAGGTGTTTTGGAGAGGTTCCATCAAACCCTGAAGAACATGATAAGGACCTACTGCCTTGACACAAAGGAAGACTGGGATGAAGGTATCCATCTTCTTCTGTTTGCTGCCCGTGAAGCTGTTCAAGAGTCTCTTGGGTTCATTCCTTTTGAGCTTGTTTTTGGGCATACAGTCCATGGACCTCTGAAGCTTCTGAAGGAAAAGTTGCTGGCCGAAGATGATGTCCCAATAAACTTGCTTCAGTATGTCTCTGACTTCCGTAATCGTCTCTCTAAGGCTTGTGACTTTGCTAAGTCTAATCTCAAAGAGGCTCGGCAAAATGAAAGCCAGATATGACCTTCATTCCCGAGATAGAAGTTTTAAAACTGGTGAAAAAGTCCTTGCGCTTTTGCCAGTTCCTGGAAACCCTCTAAGAGCCCGATATTTCAGCCCTTATACTGTCTTCAAAAAGGTCAGTGATCTAAATTACGTCATTTTAACCCCTGGAAGGAGGAAACAAAAACAAATGTGTCACATCAACATGCTGAAAGAACACATTGACAGAGACACTCAGCAAAAGCCAGTCAATGTGGTAAATACAATTGAACTGGAAAATTCTGAAGAAGATTGTGACTGCCCTTGGAAAATGAACCTGGTCCAGCCAAACTTGAAAATTCAGACATTCTTCAAAATATTGACAGCAAGTTGTCCCACCTGGACCCTTTTCAACAACATCAGCTAAAGCAGCTCATGTTTGAAAATAGTCACATATTCCCTGATGTTCCATCAAGGACTGATATGGTTTACCATGATGTCATCCTACAAGATGATGCCAAGCCTGTAAAATAGCATCCTTATAGAATGAATCCAGAGAAGCAGAAATACCTTAAACAGGGTCAAGTCAAACCAATTGATGCAAAAGTAAACGTTATCACTGAATTTCCTGAGCCTACAACTAAAAGACAACTAATGAGATTTCTAGGGATGGCTGGCTACTACAGAAAATTCTGTAAAAAATTTCTCCATCATTTCTGAACCTTTGACAAATTTACTGAAGAAAAATGCAAAATTTGTTTGGGATAAAAATGTCCAAATTCATTTGACCAACTGAAAGCTATCCTCAAAAACGCACCAGTTCTCTTATCTCCTAATTTCAAAAAGGAGTTCAAGTTGGCTGTTGACGCCAGTGATATTGGTGCAGGTGCAGTTTTACTGCAGCAAAACACTGATGGAGTAGATCATCCTGTTTGTTACTTTTCCAAAATGTTTGATAAACATCAGAAAAACTATTCAACAATTGAAAAAGAATGTTTGGCACTTGTTTTGGCTTTACAACATTTTGAAGTCTATTTGACTTGTTCAGCTACTTCCATCAAGGTCTTCAGTGATCACAATCCCCTCACATTCTTGCATAAGATCAAAAACAAGAATCAAAGATTACTGAGATGGAGTTTACTTTTGCAAGAGTATGATTTGGATATTTCTCACATCAGGGGAAAAGATAATGTTATTCCAGATGCACTTTCACGCATGTAAATTTTACTTCTCTATTTGATTGTGAAAAATGTAAATTTTTCTTTTCTATTTGATTGTGAAAATTGCACTGGTGGTTATGTATATGATTGTTATAATGATCAATGATACTTTTGTGTAAAGTTCAAGATTATACTGATAATAAAACTGTGTTCATTTTAACAAAAGAAAGCTTTTAGCAAACCTTTCTTTTCTTAAAGAGGGGAGGTGTTATGTATGAGTATTTTATGTAAAGCACTGTATATCATTTGTAAATGGAGCTTTGTTACTGTTTTTGCTGCCTTGCTAGTCAGCTATTTATTTTGTTCATCAGCACCCTCTGGTGGTGTGTCAGTAGCAAAACATGATCTGATGTAATATCACTTCTTTGAAATAGACTAGTGCTTTCTAGAAGCTTCTGGCATCTTCCTGCCTGGAGGGGGCGGGATTACCCAGGAATCCTGTTGATCTTTCCAGAATGTTGCTAGTCTATATAAAGGCTGTGATTTTGGTCAGGAGAGACAGAGTTTTTGTTTTGGCAACAGAGTTACATAGTGGCATTAGAGTGTTATTAGAGGATTGAACAGTGGATTATTTGTAGAGCTTTTTTTATCAGTGAAGAATAAACTTGTTTAAGTTGTCATTGCTGGTTTTCTTTGTTGTGATTTTCAAGTCATAACAAGTGTTAAAAAGTGTTCACGGACAAGATTAAGCTTTTCGTTTTTGTACTGCAATCCCACTGTAGGGTAAAATCGCGGACTGTCTGAATTTGATTTCTGCTTTGTTAAAGCATGTCACACTGATTTGCCATCTGTGCCTGAGTTCAGAGTTACTAGTCTGTCAGAGAGAGGGGGGGCTAATTTGTCGACTTAAATGCAGTTGGTAAATGCAAGTGTTAATGGTATCACAGGTCAAAACTGGGCTTGTCTAACTCCATTCTGGTTATTTCATGACATGAGGCGATAGCGCAGCTGTGACACTTCTGTCAAAAGGGTTAGTTTAAGACAAGTTAATTGCTTGTGGGTGTTCAGGGGTTTGGTTCCATTATGGCCAATCAGATCTGCTGCAGTCGTGCCCTTTGAAACCAGTGTGTTCACTTCATCGTGAACTGGCAGTTTTCTCAGTGAAGAACAAGCACCATACTTTCATTACTGCAACCTTCCTCAGTCCTCTATGAAGCGTGTTCCAAAATAGTAAGCGGTTCAATGATGTGAAGCAAAGAGGAAAGCAAAAACTAGCTTCATTGCATTTTTATGAATATGGGCCATTTAAACCAAATACAATGTGGCACTCATGGCATGGGGTAAATTATTTGTACTTCCCCCCCATATACAGAAAATATTCACTTGTAAAAATAGCCCTTCATCCTTTCCTTCCCATTAGACCCCACAACCATTTCACAGGTGTAATTTATATGGGAGCCTACGTAATGGAAGTGAAAATAACAAAGGGAAAAAAATGATATGAACAATGAGTGAGCAAACAGCCCCACTGGCTGGGATTCATTCCCATGAATCTACCATTAAGCAACAGTGCTTGCGTTAAAAGGTGGCCGAGACAAGTCAAAATGCAAGCGAGGTCTTTGGCACGAAAATTGCACAGCACCAGCTTTATTTATTGACATACTACATGTACTTTATACATAAAATGTGGTTCAACCCACAGTGTCATGAATGCGTTTATGGCAGAGCGCGAATATATCAAACTGGGATAATACGATGAGTATTCCATTTGCAAAGGACAAAATTGTGAGTTACAATACTGCCCCCTGTGTTTCCATTTTGTTATGGCAAGAAAAAAGAGCCCATTATGTTAACATGCCAAAATTTGAATTTCTAACTGCTATTGACCAAGGGGACAGATTAAATGTAGACTTTGAAGTGTTTTTCAGCCAGCATGTTCTGTTAGGCCTCAAATATGACTCTGAATTGCAGGTAGACCATTTTATTGTAGGCCTTATTGTTCAATGTATTTCAGATGATAATAAAATGAAACACTGGAAAGAAGGAACAATTGCATATTGAGTTAAAGAATCAACAAACAAAAAATTGTAAGGCATGGGTGCAGTGCAGTATTTTATGCCTAGATTACATAAACCTCTGCAGTTAAAGGAATAGCCTGCATGCAGCACACTGGTATAAGCTTTAACATGTAGGACTGTGGAAAATCGTAACCCTCCCTGCGTCATTTCATTATCCTCCGCATTGTCTTACTGTTTCCAGAGTACTTTAATCCTATGAGGACTACTCATTTCAATCCACATGTTACAGTATAAATGTATTTGAACTAATTTAATGGTACCTCTGTTCATATAATTAAGACATTCATCTTCATATTCAGAAGATAATCTTATCATTGCATCATCCTCTTTCAATTTAAAGTCACCCCATACCCATGGGCCTCATTTATCATATTATTATTTAACTTGGCAGATGTTTCCTTGTAAATTTCAGCCTGCTCTGAAATTCACAGCCCTGTGTTCACATGAAAAAAGTATCATGCATCCAAGGCCTGCGGGGGGGGGCGAGTGGCAGGAGTGCCCCTTGAATGGTAGACAGAGCAGGTAAACTGCAGCTGTGAAAGCTGGTGGCATGTATACACAGTCTTCTTCCATAATGTTTTTTCCAGTTTGCCTTTAGAGAGGTGGATTTGAGAATGCTGATCGCACAGCCGTAGCCTAAATCGTTAATTTTCTGCCTCACGTCTTCGGATGTCAATGGCACACTCTCTGTTCTGCACCACGGCCGTCAAATCATTCATCTGGATGACAAGCAGAATAAATTTCCCCCACAAGCATATTCAAGCACAAATGAGGAAAGTATATTTTACTTGCTTCCAATTTTGTCCAAACAAAAAAATCTATATTGTATTGACAAGTAAATTAAACTTGTCTCTGCCTTGGCAACCAAATGCTTTCTCAGAGCTGCACTTTCTTGCTGAGTTCTTTTCAATGATGTTCTCTTTTCCACTCTTGTTGATTGGTTGATTGAACAGTTGGACTTCTTTCTTCTTGTGGTTCATATTAAAGCTTTTGCATTCAGAGATTCACTTCTAAAAATGGTCTTTGACTGCCTCATAATGGTTTCAAGCTGTGGTCTTGAATGGTCAATGCTTACTGCAAAGCACCAAAAGCAACAACATTTTATTCCCTGAGAAATGTATTGAATCCATTGATAAATTCTGTAAATCTTAAATTTGGTTTTAAAGCTTGCTCAGTAAATGCTTGAGATCTAACAAGATCAATTAGAACTCTAATCAGTGGAGGTTTTTAAAGCTGCAGGAATAATCCTTATTGCTCCGCTTATAATGACCAGCAATCTGTCACCTCACCTGAATATGGAGACAAGTAGTTGAAGTAATTGCTCACAATATGCAAACCAATAGTCCCACAGTTGCATTCGCATGTATGCAGTTACCTACTGTTATAGTTCCCTCAAACAATGTAATTAAGCTCAAGACCAACAATGTAAACAAATGAACTATTTATGGTGCACTACTAATAAACAAGAGACCATCAAGGATTAACCCCATCACAGCAGCTCAGAGTTCTTGCTAAGTTGTTTCATAGGAGGTAAAAAAACAAGAAATAGCTGGTAACTTTGTTACCTGCTCTCCACGCCGAGGGTGTAGGGACCACATTGGCCTTGACCGGGGTCCAGGGGCAGAGCCATGGTAAAGGTCCAAGGGACAAAGCACCCAGGTGCTCCTAGGTTTTCAGCAATTTAAAGGGTCTTTTAACATGTCTCATGGCACCATTTTTCATGTTTAAAAAAGTATATTAGCATTTTCATACCAAATAGCTGTTGGCATTACGTGTGTAATGAATTTCCTGTATCTGTGTAATACATTTGAGCCAATGAAGTATGATGGTATAGTCTAAGGGCTCTATCTTACACCTGGTGTAAAAAATGACGCTAGTGGCTTTGCTAGTTTATATACTGGCGCGGATATCATTATCCTGTCCCGTGCCAAGTTTGCATTAATAGGAAGTGTAATTATGCCAAACTGAGCACCCATGGGCATGCTGGTATTAAAATGAGGTGTGGTCAGGCACATATATGAGACCGCAAAAAGCGATCGCGCTATTGACTGACAAAAACCTGGTCTGAAGTCAATGGTCAGTTTTGACTGCTAATTTCAGGGGCGCACAGTCAAACAGTATTGTGTATCTTTGTAAGCAAATGCACAATGCATGTACACTCTGCTTAGGGACAAGCAGCAGTGCCCACTTATGCAAATTATTAAAAATAAAGAGATTGGAAAAAAGCCACAACTGCTTGATATTGGCTAGCTGTGTCATTCCTGCTGTTTTCCGAAAGACCCCTGCTAGTGGGGTAGCTCTTAGGGGACAATGATTAGCCTATGTATTATATAGGCTACATTATGTCTAAAACAGCGCATGGATTATCGTTCTATCAGAATGTTTGAGAAGCTGAAAATGCATTTCAGATCATTGGTTAAGTTGTGCATGGGACGGCCCGTTATCTGCAATTATGTGAAAAACCAGTTTTGAATCCGACTTGATTCATTAATATAGTGCCTGAAACCCATCTGTCCCGCTTCTATTATCAAATACAAAACTCTGCATTTCATTTGAAAGTCTTCGTTACAATTAACAGTTTAGCAGACGAACGAAGTGGCCACAGAAAGCGGTCCTTTTAAAAGCAACACATGGCATAGTTGCCACTGTCTATAATTAATCCAAATTTTTTCCATATATCTGACTTGACCTTCAGTCGTCAGCCAAGAGGAAGCAAGTTCTCACTCCTGTCGGATATTGTTCAACGGGCTATGGTAGCGTAATCAAAATAACATTATTTTTGTCTCTCTCTCGCTAACTGTTTTTCTCACTCATTTTAATTTCTGTTGGTCGCTTTCCACCAGCGTGTAATTATTAAAAAATTTTTTTACCCGCAACCCTGAATTAGTATTGCTTTTTATTTGTTTGCTTGTTTCATCCGCAAATTGTAATGTGAAGTTCAAATACAGCCCCTGTAATTCACGATTATGATTTTTAACATCTGGATATGAATAAAAAATAAAACAATTTTGAACTGTATTTAAAAAAAAAAGTTTTCATACCATTTTTTGAAATCACTGTGTACAGGTTTACATTCTTTCGCAGACCCTTTCATCTGCAGTGTGCATTTTTTTTTTTCTTGTTACTAGGCAAATATGCCCTTATAATAGCAATTTGCCAATGTGCAAGGACATCCGGCTTTGAAAGAATATGGGACATGACACTGTCATTGGTTAATCTCATGTCACGCCCAAAAACACACCAATGATTAAATAAGAGATTAAGTACGACCACTTTGAACATAGCGCCGAGCATTGTGCCCTGATGACCCGCTGTTGATTTAGCAAAGATGGATTATGACACGCCCTAAGTGCACTTGCGCTATGTGCTTCACACTGTGCACTTAGATTGTTAAAATCGGGCCCTCAGTCATCATTTTTCTTTTCATTGAATCAGTTTTTTTTAAATACTCTTCCCATAAAATATTTGTACAAGATTTCATGACTGCATCTGACATCATTAATGAGATTCATGTCACATACCATAACCTCCTTCATCCAGCACCATTGAGACACAATGCCATTTTATAACAGACTAGGCTTGCAAAGCTACAGTTCAGGCGTCTAGGTATTAACTTACATAACAACCATCACGACGCGAGGCTACCAATGACCTTGCGCCACCTTACTTATTTCGTATTTATTTAAGGTAAATTATTGTTGTCACCCACTGAAATCTCACTGCGGCAGAAATACACATTAAAATGTCTTGCTCAAAAAACAACTCCATTCTTTCATTTAGAAATATTATTCAACAATGAAACAATATTGCTGCCAGCCATATGAAGATTTTTTAAATTCATTCGGCACAACAAAAGGGGTGATAAGACTTCACGGTTTCCAACCTCACCATAGTACTGAACGTTAATTCATCAGCTATTAGAAATGACAGTAGGTTTAGTAACAAAAGCACATGCTACATTGAAGAAAGAAATATTTTGTAGGACACTATGAAAAATCCTTGGAATTAAGCAAATATGAGAATGCCGAAGTTGCGTTTCATAACATGGATTTTCTGTACCATCATATGAAAAGTTAAAAAACACACCATATTATGCCCTATAATCATGCATCCCCGCAAAGCTCATAAAAATGCATTTAAACAAAATAGACTGGGCAATAGATTGGATAATTTGCTCAGCTGTGGAAAGCTAAAGTTCCACTGTGGTGAGTAGGCAGAAACATGCTGCTTCCCTGGGGGCGATACGTGTATCACCGAACGTCCCTGGCTATTTTCAAGCTCAAGAGAGAAAAAAACCATGCTGAAAAAAATTTAATTTTTCTACCGAGCTAGCTATAGGTTAATACCAATACTTCACCTTTTTTGCATACGATCGTGAATATCTTGATGTTAGAAAGCGAACCCGGTGCATAGACTGACATGTTTGAACGCCAGGCAAACATTAGGCACTGACTGGCCAAATCATCAAGACTAATTTAGCCAGCACAAACAAGGCTAACATTATCATATCACCCAATTATCTGACTAGTTTAATTTTGCATGGTTACCAATAACAGCTGAAGTGCCTCTAAATGAGTACTATCTATAACAAATACCAAACAGTTTTAACATGCTGCTTCTCCACGAAGCACCACACACCTCATTTCTCGTGTGAATGACTACTTTATAATGCTGAGCTAAGCTAACATAACATTATCTTTAACCTATAGGAATAAAAATAGGAATCTATTTGCTTCCTATGAATACCACACTAGCTTACTGTCAGCTATTCAATGATAGCTAGGATCTCTGAAACCGTAGAAATGTAAGCTCAAGACAAGACATCCGTTGGGACTTACATACGTTGCACACGATTGCATATGACACCCAGTGTTTCTGAAATGACGACAACGGCTAATACTTTGTTTTATTTTTTACATTTTCCGTGTCTGCAAAGGGATTTTTCCCCCCAGTAGGAGATATCTGTGGCTACAACACTATGTCCCT
Organism: Gymnothorax javanicus; assembly: GCA_029692085.1. Taxonomy (NCBI): domain Eukaryota; kingdom Metazoa; phylum Chordata; class Actinopteri; order Anguilliformes; family Muraenidae; genus Gymnothorax; species Gymnothorax javanicus. The sequence goes on along the minus strand of CM056193.1, from coordinate 159,051,048 downwards.
GAAGAAAGTTGTTGGGCATATCAATTTTGCGCCAAGGTTACTTCAAAATTATGACATCATCAGCCATCCAGTAATTCTATACAGATCAGTGAGCGGATGTCGTTTTTCAAGGTGTGACCTTGAGGGATGAATTGGTGAAAAAAAAAAGCAGGATTTCGTCGACATATATTTTCAAAGCGATTACATCTGATAGGTATCTTCATAACCAGGCTTGGGAGGGCTACTTTAAAAATGTATTCCAATACAGTTACTAATTACCTGAAAAAAAAAAAAAAAAAAAAAAAAAAAGCAATTCAAATAGCACTATAAAAAAAAAGTAATGTAACTGACTACTTTCCATTACTTTTGGATTACTTTAATACCAAAAATGAACAAAGACAGACGAGAAAAGAAATTACAATGAAGTAACTCATGTGCTCTATATACACACACTCGTGTATTTTGTAAAACAATAGAACTATGCCACTTTTAAGTATCAAAAATATCCTCTACTTAATGTATTTTTGTGGGAAAAAAAAAATTCTTCATTCACTTGATTACTATAATCGGAAAACATGTTCACAAAGGAAAAAGACTGAGAATTAGCTAGGACTAATTGTTGTTATAAAAGGATGCATCTTTGCCCCCGAATTTTCAGTTCTGACGCCGGCCCTGATAGATTGTGCTAGAACATATAAATAGGACGTCCAACGAAATAGAGCATCATTGTATTGTTGTGAAGGCTGATGTTAAGACATGCCATGTATACCATATCCTAAAAAATGGCAACTTTCGGCATTAAAGGGATAGTTTACTTTTTTTGAAGTAGGGTTGTATGAGCTAAAAATTGCCACTACGTACATTAGATGCAGTAGAAAGCTCTCTGATCTCCCCCAGGTAGCCGCACCAGCGTATAGCGCTGGGTGGAGATTTAGGGAATACGCTGTTGTGAACGGTCCCAAACAGTGTATTTTCGCGGCCTAAAAGAGGTCCTACCTGAAAGTGACACCCCACTTTATTTGTACGCTATATTACAAAAATTTACAGCATTTCAGCTGCTCGGAAAAAACACAGTTACTCTTGAACTAACCAACTGACGTATTCCTCCGCGCAGATGCATCTGAGTAAACTGCGCGCTGTGGAAGTAGTGATGCTCATGAGGCAAACGCTACGTAGCTAATGGTAAAAACACTTCTTAATCAAACTTCAAGTCAATAGCAGGCCGGAGCTTGTTTTTGCCCAAACACCACCCCATTCACCAGCATCACTTAACAGTTTTCACAAGGAAAAAAAAAATGGTTACAGGTCAGGTAAATTGGGTAAGTTAGCTAAGCTTGCAGGATTGTCTGTCTTACCTGTAAATGTTTCTCTAAATTGGGCGTCGAGTCCTTTGAGGCCGACAGGATTTTGACAACAGGAAGGCAAAACTTGTACTGTACAGTGACATTGTTTCCCTTATTATCCTTAAATACAAAATGATCCTGAAATTTCCACCCGTTGAACACATTTTTACCCACAGAGCTGGATGCCATGATTGAAAAGTTCAAAGAGTAACATTAACATGAGCAGCCAGTAATAACCAGTTACCTGCTTTTAACAAGAACCGTGAAGTTGGTATTGTTTTTTGGATAGCGGTCCTCATTATTATGCGTTCAGTTTGCACTCAGACCACACCCATCTTCAAAATCAGCCTTCCATTTTACCCCAACTGCTCACCTGTAATGTTTTGTGACTGCATTGTAAACGGTTGCAATGCTATTGTGTTAACAAGAATTGTACACATATAAACACAACTGAAAATACAAATTGACCCGCATACATGTAAAGCACCACTGCTAAATCTAATACCAGCAGCGCTATCATGGTGGGTACATGTACATAAATGCTTTCATTCTACATATGAGGAAGGATAGTGTTGCACTTAAGCTTTGTGTGGCTTAAATGGAGTACTAACAAATGAACAACACTGAGAAAAATATTGTGAGGATACGCTCAGGAACCAGACGCGAGAACCAAGCAATGCAGTAGATGAGTTTAAGCGAGGGGGGAAACCCCCGCAGGGCAGAAGGCAAAAGGTACAAAGTCCACAATCCAAAAATCACAATCCAGTAGGGCAGAATCAGAGTCGAAAACCAGGGCAGCAATCACAGTACTCGTGGTCGGGCAAAAACAGGTTCGGTACACAGGCACAGGTTTGTCAGAGAAGCAAAATCCAAAATCCAGTGGGCGTAATCCAAACCGTGAACAGGGCAGCAAACACAAAACTCGTAGTCGGGCAAAAAGGGTTCGTAAACAGATGCAGACAATAGTACCAAAAAGCAGAGCCAAAAATCTTAAGTCGGACGGTCCAGTCAGAAGAGTAACACTATGAGTACAAGGCGAAGACGATAGCAGCATAGGTAAACAAGAGAAACGTTCTGACAGGGATCTGCTGTGAAAAGACTGCTTAAGTACACTCAAGGGAAGTCACATGCTATGATCAGGGACAGGTGAATGGGATCAGACTAATTATGTGGGAGCAAACACAAGGGAGAACCTAACCACATGAAATTGGCAAAAGCCAAAACGCGGACAGGGATCACGAGACAACCTATAGACAAAACATACAGCTCCGGTTAGGGAGTTCTAATGTGCACAGATAATGAGAGGCAGGACAGAGTAGAGCAGGTGCGGAGGATCCGCTGAATTGAAGCAAAGACTAAGAGAAGGCAAGAGGCGGAGACTAGAACAGGGCGAGTGCTGAGAGCTTGTTAATCAATTAGTAAGTGCAGCTATACAATCCCTAGTGCTCATTAGTAAGTTAGTATTATATACAATGTTAGTCTTGGTTAGTATCTAAGCAAAAATAACAAACTGTTAGTAAGGTTAGTAAAATAGAAAAGCAAGGCGAAGGAAGCAAACGAGATTAGAAGGAATGTTTGAAACCCAGAAACCATGAAATCATCTAAACATGTGACACGCAGGACTGGGGAGAAGCTGTAGCTTAACAAAAGACCAGACAGGGGAGACAAAGTGCAATGAAGGGCATGAACAAAGACATGGACCGGAATCTCCTTGCATAAAGGAGCAACAACTCCGAATAGCGACTGCACGCAATACAGGAAAACAACAGAGTCAGGAGAAAAGTTGAGTGTCAAACTTTCTCACAAATTCTGTAATAGAGCCCTTTTTTCTGAACTAAGAAAATGGGTAAACCAGGAAGAAGCGATAAACCAAGCCCGCCGGATCTTTCATCAATTATGGAGACCCTCGAAGAAATGAGAAATGAAATGAGGGAGTGGAGGGACAGTATGAAGGAGCAGCTGGACCAGCTTTTGAAGGAAAACTGTGATCTCAAAAAAGAGATTGCCAAGAAAGACACACAGATTAAATCTTTATCAAACAAACTGGAGGAGCTGGAGCAACAAGAGAAACGTAATGATGTAATCCTGACAGGGCTCAAAATCAAACCCAGGAGTTATGCCAGGGCAACAGTGAATGATGACGATCAAGACGAGGAGGACTATAAATCTGTGGAAATGCAGGTGGTGGAATTCCTTCAGTCCAAAAGTATTTTTCTGGACCCCAGCAATGTGGATTCATGTTATCTGCTACCGAAAAGGAATGTAAGCGGAGACCGGAGTACAGCACGGGCCGTGTTGTTACGACTTACAAGCAAAAAGCACAAAATCTCTCTGTTGAAGCAAGGGAAAAATCTCAAAGGATCCAATGTATTCATAAATGAAAACCTCACCAAGCACAATGCAACCATCACATGGAAAGCTCGTCAACTAAAGAAAGCGGGTAAGATACACAGCACTTGGTCGGCTAACTGCAGAATTTTCATCAAACCAAATGGGTCTTCACCGGAAACTACCAGACTGGTGCTGATCAAGATGATGCAGGATCTAGAGAATTTTGACCACTAAGGCAGGTTAAAATCCTTGACAAATCTCTATGAGCAGTTATCATCCTACAGAAATAAATTTTTCTCTGATTAGCAAGACAAATGATCTGATGAACCAAACTGTAGATCAGGAAACTGGCTTTCTAACAACAAGTCACCATTATTCAGGAAAAGACCCTAATGAAGAAATTGATCCGGATAACCATTTTTTCTACAACGAAACAAACGCATGCGGATACTTTACTGTAGACAAATTTAAAAAGAACATTAAAATGGAAGGTAGTTTGTCCATTATCCACTTTAATAGTAGGAGTCTATACGCAAACTTTGACCAAATAAAGGAATACCTTCTGTCATTTGCTAATCCGTTCAACATCATCGCATTATCGGAAACTTGGATTAAAGAAGAAAAGGGCAAGGACTTCTACATGGAGGGTTACAACTTCGTGTGTAAGAACAGACTGAATAAAGCTGGTGGGGGTGTTGGCCTATTTATTGATGAGGCCATAAACTTCCAGATACTAGAATGCAAATCAAATGTTGTGGAAAATGTAATGGAATGCCTTACAATTGAGATTCCTAGGTTGAAAGGTAAAAATACGGTTATTTGTTGTGTGTACAGAGCACCGGATTCGCAAATTGATGTTTTTAGCAAATGTATGGGTGAATTACTCACCAATATGAACCAGAAAAATGTTTTTATGTGTGGGGACTTTAATATTGACATGATAAATCCAAATAATAGCTCTATAATAGAGGATTATATTAACACCATGTATGCCACGGTATGCAACCACTAATCACAAAACCAAGCAGGATTACTAGACACAGTGCCACCTTGATAGATAATATGTATACTAATGTATTAGATTCTGAAATATTAAGTGGCATCATGATAAATGATGTTACTGATCATCTACCAGTCTTTGCTATTTGTAACTGCAAATTAGATATAAGGGACCAGGCTAGATCGAAATCCCTGGAAAACACAGTGATCAGAATTAAAAAGCGAAAAAAAGGCTAAAGAAACTAGAATTAGATATGTTGAATCAAAAATGGGATAATGTAATAGCAGAAAACGATCCAAATAGAGCCTATGAGGCTTTTCTATGGACAGTAAACTCCCTGTATGATAAACACTGTCTAGTCAAAACAACGAACAAAAAAAAAAGCAAAACAAAGAGAGAAGACCTTGGGTTTCAAAAAGCACTGGCAAATGCCTGTAAGAAAAAAAAAAAATACTTTGTATAAGCAGTTTCTGAGAGAAAGAACTGAGAAAGCAGAAATTAGGTACAAAAGTTACAGAAACAAAATGACACATTTACTAAGGAAACACAAAAAAGAATATTATGAAAAGCTTTTATTAGAAAATAAACATTATACCAGAAATCTCTGGAATATAATAAAGAACGTCTCTGGGAGAACTCCGAAGAGGGAGTACCCTGCCTTCTTTAATATAAATGGCAAAGGTAGAGAACATGGAATTGGTCGTGGAGAACTTTAACAGTTATTTTGTGAATGTTGGGCCAGAACTAGCAAAGGGTATTAAATCCTCACACCTAAGATGGGACTACCTTGATAAGGACGAGGAAATCCAAGACACAATGACACTAACTCCTGTTACCGAATCCGAAATCAGATCAATTCTGAAAAATTGTACAGCTAAGACATCTGTTGATGTAAACCAATTAGATATGAAATTACTAAAAACACTAACTAACGCAATTGTAACTCCACTTACGCATATATGCAATCTATCCTTTTCCCACGGAGTGTTTCCAGATAAAATGAAGATAGCTTAAAGTTATCCCTCTCTACAAAAGTGGGGATAAATATGATTTCTCAAACTATCGTCCTGTCTCGATTTTACCTCAATGCTCAAAGATCCTAGAAAAGCTATTCAATGACAGATTGGACAAGTACATTGATAAACACAAACTACTGTGTGACAGTCAGTATGGGTTCAGGAAAAAAGCATTCGACAGCACTAGCCCTAACAGAATTTATTGAAATGATTAAAGATTCACTAGATTCAAACTTATATTCTATAGGCATATTTATTGATCTGAAGAAAGCATTCGACACTATAAATCACGATATATTGATTGAAAAACTTTACAAATATGGAATAAGAGGGACCGCATTAAAATGGATCAAAAATTACTTAACAAGTAGAACGCAATTTGTGCAGATGGGTAATAGCAAATCAAATTGCTTGGACATTACCTGTGGAATTCCTCAGGGCTCGGTCATAGGTCCCAAGTTGTTCATAATTTACATAAATGACATTGTTAAGGTGTCCGATATCCTAAAACTAATTTTATTCGCAGATGACACGACTATTTTTTGCCCAGGTGTCGATCTCAAACAATTGGTAAAATTGGCTAATAACGAAATGTCTAAACTTCACACGTGGTTTAATGTAAACAAATTATCACTAAATCTTACAAAGACCAAAAAAAGGCCTAAAGGACGACATAGACTTAAAGGTAAATGGTACCAGCATTGAAAGGGTAAACCAATATAAAGTCATGGGAGTTATGTTAGATAATCTCTTAAGCTGGAAACCACATGTAAATTTGGTTCAAAGAAAGTTAGCTAAAAGCGTGTCTATTCTTTGGAAAATGCAGAAACTACTAAAACGCAAGTCACTTAAAATAATCTATTCAGCACTCATAGCACCCCACTTACATTACTGCGCTGAAGTATGGGGACACACTTATAATAATACAATAGAATCATTGTATAAACTCCAAAAAAAGGCCCTTAGAATTATTTATTACGTTCCTTGTGGAACTCATACAAATGACTTGTTTATTAAGGCAAAGTTTCTTAAATTACAGGATATAATAAAATTCAACTCCTTGCAAATTGTATATTTAGGATACCACAAAGAATTGCCTACAAATATACAATGCCTATTTCTTCAACGTGAATGTACCCACGACCTCAGAGGCAGAATGTTGTTGAAAACAAGAAGGGTCAAATCGACTCGGAGTGAGCACTCCTTATCTGTGGCCGGAGTCAGTGCATGGAACATACTTGAAGACAATATTAGAATGGCAGACAATCTGAAGGTCTTTAAGTATCTATTGAAATGTGCATGTGTGAATAACTATAAACTTATCCAATAAAATGGCATTGGGTAAAGTAAACGGAATCATAACGGGCATAAACACTAGGGGTTGTTTAGACTAAATATGTGGACTGCTATTGTTAAATCTGTACCATTGTATCTACTGGACACACCAGGCCATCTGTCTGAAAGACAACTGTCACAGCACATTACCACAGACAGCTGTAACCAACATGGACCTTATAAACTGGTCGTTAAATGCAATTGACAAAATTATTTCCACGAGGCGGACAGGTGCTGGAGAACCGAGATGCCCGGATGGGACATTCCCAGCCGGTTACACCATGGATGCATGGGGAAAGTGGCGTTCGCTGTGTTTGGCAGTCCTGGACATCGAGGATGTAGAGGACGTCTATCTAATTGGATTTATGATAGCGGGCCTGCTATCATTGGGGCTTGGTCTGTTTTTGATCGACCATAGGATAAAGAAAACTTTGAAAAGCATGGTTTTCCTCGACAGAAAGCTCAATAAAATTGGATTCGACATCAAGGAAGGCAATGATGGACTAAGCATACTGCGAGAAGTCATTAAATCCGATAAGGCAAGGGTGAACCAAGTCGACGAAAATGATGACTAATCAAGAGATCCATGCAAAGATCTGGTATTATTGCACCTTCCAACTACTCCAAATCACTAGGAACAAATCAAATGATGAAGAAAGGAGTCCAGGTTTTTCTGGGCCAAGTCTCAATGGATTAAAGCAAGAGTGACATTCAAATCTAAACTTATATGGACACTCAGCTATATTGAGATTTATAATTCTTTAAGATGTTCATAAATCTTCATGATCTTATGTTGTGACGCTTAAATCGTAGTGTAAACGGACACTCAGCTCTGTTGTGATTTATAAATCTCTATGATATCTTAACTATAATCAAAAAACTGTTTTTCTGGGAGTTGGGGGCGGGACTTTGATAAGCGATTTCGCTTCTCCAGCGACCCTTTCGGTCATGATACATGTTGTGTTGAAATTGTCATGAAACGACTATACAATCATGCCGAAATAAAAACAAACAAATAAATAAATAAATCTAACAGAATAGTGGATCTGGCATGGTAAAACAAAGCATGGCAAAAACAAAAACATGGCAATGAACTAACTAAGCAGAATATGGCAAAAACAGAACAGACGTGGCAGATACATAACAGGCATGACAGAATCATAACAAATATTCCTGCTGTTTTTTTTCTGTCAAAAATTTTTTCACCTGTTTTATATTTTCACTGATGCCTAAAAAAGAGTAGTTTGAAAAAATGATCCTGGCAAAATTTTTTCTCGTCTGCAAAACTTTTTTTTCCACCTGTTTTCAAAGATGAAAAACACTAAGGAACTTAGATTAACCTGGCAAAAACTTTTTTTCCGGCAGTTTTTCAGTCATAAACACAAGAAAGAAAACACTATAGATCAGGCTGTGAAAATAGAAAATTGATCACCAGATTTTGGTTTTTTTTTTTTTTTTTTTGCTTGCCACTCAAGGTTGCTGTAATAAAGCAAGCAAACATCAACAAAAAAAAAAGGTTTTAAAAGATTCATGTGAAAGCCTGGCCTGTTTTACCAAAATATCAATTTAAATTTAAATTATATGAAGAGGTATTAAAAATGCAAAAAGTAACAATGTACAAAATTTTTTGCAAATAATGTAATCAGGAAAAAATAAATACAAGGATCTCTCAAGTAGAGTATTTGCTCACAAACAGTGAATTCTGACACATGGGTAAGTCGGCAGACACAACAAAACAAGGATCAGCCAATTGGATTGCTGATGGCCGGAATGAGTGCAGCCAGAGTCGTGGCAAACTTTTGAGCGGCTTGTGAGACTGTTGTACATCTGCAAATGCAATGTAGGCTGACAGGAAGAACTGGAGATTGACCATGGCCTGGGCAGCCACATGTGACCATGCGTGCACAGGACCGTAGCACTTGTGTGACGCATTTCAGAGACCGCTGTTGTCCAGCATTGCAGACGTCTTACAGTGGGGACAGGCGCATAGAACAAGAAATGCAATCCGCCACTCAGAATAATGTGACGCCATTGTCAATTTGACCAATTTTCATTGACACGTGCCCGTCCTCACTGATGGCGTCTTCCTGGAACCTCGGCAGTGGTCAAAGTTGCTGGACAAAAGCAATCTTTGAGATGCATCACATGACTGCTACGGTCCTGTGCACATATGGTCACACGTGGTGGCCCAGGACACAGTCAATCTCGGGTGCTTCCTGTCTGCCAGTATATCACCTTTGCAGACATAAAACAGTTGCACAATGCGCTCAAAAGTGTGCCGCAACTCTGGCAGCACTCATTCTGGCTATCAGCAGTACAATTGCCTGATCCCTGTTCTGTTGTGTCATTCGTGACACCATGACCTTTCACAAATGTAAAGTTTTTAAGTCAGGATTTTTATAGCCAGGGTTACTGTTGAGCAATGTATTCAACAGTTCTTTGCTCACTCTCCTTTTTGTGGATCATTTGGGGAGTGGCTCATGTGTCAGACAATTGTTGTCAGCATGTGGTCTGCCCACTTACCCATTTATTAGAATTCACCATTTGTGAGCTAATACTCTACTTTATATATCCTTGTATTTATTTTTTCCTATAACATTATTTGCACAAAATTTTGTACATTGTTGCTTATTGCGTCAAATGCCTCTTAATATGTGTTCAGTTAGAGTCACAAGTTCCCTTGTGAACTCCACTTTTGTCTCCTCCCATCCAGCAGCTTGCGTGTCCATTAGAAATACTGTAAATTTTGATTGGTTAACGTCCTGTGTGCTTTCCTCTTCCTCACATGAGTGTTGACGTATTGATATCCCATACTTTGACTTTGGAAGTTGTTGGATTTTCTCTTGCTTTATGCCCTTTAGCAGCCAGTCAGTATTTGCTAGTAAAAGCTGTTCGTCTTGGGAAATAATTCATAACTTTAATGATAGTACTTTAAGTTCTCTTCCTCGTTCAGTTAACAGGAACAAGTTCCAAAGCCTTTCTCTCTGTCTCCAAGATTTGAGTTCCTCTTAATCTACACATAGTATGTTTCTCTCTCCAGTTTATGAGGAACAACTTCCCAAGCCGTCTACAGTCATCAGGATTGGGACTGTGTTCCTGCTAAACTCCTTTGACCTGCCATCAGACAGTTCAGCTCTGATAAAGCGTGCACTCCATCTGGCAGCAGTCCTGGAAAGCCACTGGCCAAGTACAAGATATGCCCGTACATCTTGCCTGTTACATCTGAACTGAACTGCGTCATTCTGCTCTGGACTCCGTCCCTCTGTCTTACTGTATTCCTATCAATAAACACTACTATCGGATTGTACTCTGCCTCCGCATTTGGTTACTGGTCTGGATTATAACAATTATGTGAGATTTAAAACTTTGGTTTACTTCCATCAATCACTATCGTTACATGCAGTCTGTTCAAGCAAAAACAGTCTCAATCTACTGAAAGGACAATGTGCGGTTCATATTTATACCTTGTAATTGCATGATCAAATATATTGCATTGTAGCTTTCCTGTTTCCTAATGATTAACAGAAATAAATCAATCCAATGAAAAATATCAAGGAAATTTGTTCATCATGTATTTCATGCACATAACAATTTTCTTGGATTTTTTTGGAGTTCTTAAACTTTGAAACCAATATACACTGATGAGCCAAAAATTTAAACCCAGCACGCGCCATCGATGCAGTGGATAATTTCAATGCAGTTGATTATTTCATAAGAATGGTGCATGTCAAGGTCTGCAGACGGATCTTAAGCTAGTATCTCACTGAGCGGCAAATGCTTACGAATGTAGCGAATTTTGGGTTTCATCAGAGTTCGTAAAAGGGCGCAAAGCAGTTCGCTAAAAGTTTTTAGGATCGCAAACAGTTGCAGACGTTTGTAAAAGAGTTGTGTTTGCAAACGGTTGTAACGTGTCGCTAAAGTTCTTTTTGGTTCGCAAAGTTGTGACACTATACAACAGAGCTACAAATGCTGACGAATGTAGACGAATATTGGGTTTTGTGAGGATACCATCAAGGTTTCGTCAAGATTGCAAAAGAGTTTGCAAAAGGTTTTTAGGGTCGCAAAGAGTTCATTTTTATTATATTCTAGAAAGCCATTTCCTATTCTTTCGCAAACAGTTACGCGAATGTTGCTAACTGACGCTAAACGTTGCTAAATGTCGCTAATGACACCTAGGTCTATCCTGATTTTTGTCAACTTTCGTTAGAAAAGTTGGCGAATCCAAAATTTGCTACATTTGTAAGCATTCGCTGCTCAGTGAGATACTAGCTTTAGATGGTAAGCGAGTAGTTGGTCCTCATATTCAATGTTTTGGATGTGGGAGAAATGGGAACTTAACGACTTAACAACAAGGGCCAAATCGTCATGGCCAGATGAGTGGGTTAGAGCATCTCTGAAGTTGCAAGACTTCCAGGTTGCTTCCTATTAGCAGATGTGAGTGCCTACTGACAGTCCCCCAAGAAGGGACAAACCATGAACCAGCCAAGGTTTCTTGATAAAAGAGGGCTATGAAGGCTATCCCATCTGGTCCAAACTGACAGAAGGGCCACTGTGGCACAAGTCACTGAGAATTTCAATAATATTTAAATATAAGGGCTGTGTCACAACACACAGGACATCATACTTTGCTGTGTATTGTGCTTTTCAGCTGCCAGACCAGTAAAACTGCCCACTCTAACCCCGGGTCCACCTCTAATAGCGCCCCCCCAATGGGCACCGGAGTTTCAGAGCTGGACCTTAGAGTAGTTGAAGAGGGTCGCTTGGACTAGTGAGTGCCATTGTCTTTAACATCATGTCTTTCGGCTGGATATGTGTGCACCACTTACTGGAGAAGAGGTGGCATCGGGATGCACTGTGGGAAGAAGATGAACTGGTAGAGTCTGTGTGACACTCTAGGAGATGTTCTGCTGGGAAACCCTTAGGTTGGAGATTGAAGTAACATTAGTTTGATGGAGCCGTTTTGGCAACGCAAGAGGGACCTTCACTGTATTAGGCAGGTGGTTTTAATTTTATGGCTGATCGGTGTATTTACCACAATGTTAACCCTTAAAGTGCTGATCACTCACTGCTATAATCATGCAAGGCGCTTCAGGGTTCACAGGTACCTGTGAGTCCCTCTGAACGTTATTTGTCAACTACAACCCCAATTCCGAAATATTTGTGACGAAGTGTAAATTGTGAATAAAATCAAAATGCAATGACTTTCAGATCACAGGAGCCAATATGTTATTGACAATAGAACATAAATAATATTTCAAATGTTGAAACGGAGATATTTTACATTTTTATCCACAAAAGGAGCTTATTTCAAATTTTCTGGCTGCAACAGGTCTCAAAAAAGTTGGGACACAGGCAAAAAAAAAAGGGCTGAAAAAGCAATTAATATACAACCCCAATTCCGAAATAGTTGGGACAAAGTGTAAATTATGAATAAAATCAAAACGCAATGACTTTCAAATCACACCAGCCAGTATTTTATTCACAATAGAATAGAGATAACATAGCAAATGTTGAAACTGAGAAATTTTACAATTTTATCCACAATATGAGCTCATTTCAAATTTGATGGCTGCTACAGGTCTCAAAAAAGTTGGGACAGGGGCCTGCTTACCAAGGTGTAGCATGCCCTCTTCTTTTTAACACAGAGTAGAGGCGTCTGGGCATTGAGGAGACAGGTTTCCTGAGATAAGCCATTGGAATTTGATCCCACTCTTGTTTAATACAGGCTTCCAGCTGCTGGAGAGTTTTGGGTATCCTTTGACGGACTATTCATTTAATTATGTGCCAAAAGTTCTCAATTGGTGAAAGATCAGGACTGCAGGCAGGCCAGTTCAGCACACGGACTCTTCTACTTCGAAGCCATGCTGTTGTAATAGCTGCAGTATGTGGTTTTGCATTGTCCTGCTGAAATACACAAGGTCTCCCTGGAATAAATGTCATCTGGAGGGGAGCATATGTTGCTCTAAAACCTTGATATACCTTTCAGCATTCATGGTGCTTTTTAAAACAGGCAAGTGTCCCACACCATATGCACTAATGCATCCCCATACCATCAGAGATTGTTTGTTGTTTATTGTGAACGGATCCCCATTAGTCGTCACCATAGTGAAGACTATTCTTCCTGGGATCCACATAAAAACACAGACAACATAACACAAAATTTGTACAATTCAATCAGAGCAAGTAAGAAAACAGTCTCAGTGTATATCATTCACATATCCCAAAAAAAAAAGAAATACAATCTTAAATACAAATAGCCCCTCATTCAAGAGGTGTATGACCCAGAGAGATCTGCTTTGACATCAAGATATAAACAGAGGTACACAAAAATATATATTAATACCAAACTATGTATTATCCAAAAATATATATTTATGACCGAGAGAGATCTGCATAAACAAAAACTGGATGTCGTATAAAAATAAGTATCCTTGCCAGTGATGAACATCAAACTGGACTAAACATAATTACTTTACATATCTCTGCTTCTTTCAGTTTCTTTTTGAAATTGGACTTATTTCTAACAAGGATCAGGTATTCAGGTAGACTATGCCAAAGTGCTACAGCTCTGTATAAGACAGATTTTTTAAGTGCATTCGATCTAGGCTTAAGTAGTGTAAAACGGTGGCCTGTGGCCTGTCTTGTATCATGGCCATGTCTATCAGCGGTAGGTAGTAGGTCTGAGAACAGACTTGTGGGTTTACGCAGAATACAAATGTTCTCCAAACATAAAATAAGGTTGTATGCCACTCTTTCATCTACTTTCATCCATAAAAGCCTTTCATGCTTTACATTCACATTTGTTCTTATAGAACATTGAAGTATGAGCCATGCAGCTCTATTTTGAGCAAGCTGGAGTAAATTAAGATCTCGTTTTGATGCACTGGACCAAACTGTTGAGCAATAGTCCAGACGGGACAAAACTAAAGACTGTACAGCCAATCTAAGGGTTGTGTCAGTAAAAAAGCGGACACAGCTTCTGATACTGGAGATTCCTATTCCTATTCTCTTATATCGAGGGCTGACTGGAATAAACAGTTATGTCTAATATATAACATCTGGACATAACTGTTTATTGCAGTCAGCCCTCGATATATTAATTGCTTTTTCAGCCCTTTTTTGCCTGTGTCCCAACTTTTTTGAGACCTGTTGCAGCCAGAAAATTTGAAATGAGCTCATTGTGCGGATGAAAATGTAAAATGTCTCAGTTTCAACATTTGAAATGTAATCTATGTTCTATTGTAAATAACATATTGGCTCATGTGATCTGAAAGTCATTGCATTTTGATTTTATTCACAATTTACACTTCGTCCCAACTATTTCGGAATTGGGGTTGTATAACAGAATCAGCTGAAAGAACTTTTAGCAAGTAATTAAGTTAACTGGCATCAGGTGTGTAACATGATTGGCTATAAAAGGGATGTCTTACAGAGGCTGAGTCTCTCAGAAGTAAAGATGGCCAGAGACTCTCCAACCTGTGAAGGCTTGCAAAAAAAAATAGTGGAATAGTTTAAAAACAATGTTCCTCAACGTCAAATTGCAAAGGCTTTGAAGGTCTCATCGACAGTGCATAACATCATCAAAAGATTCAGAGAAACTGGAAAAATCTCTGTACGTAAGGGACAAGGCCGTAGACCTTTACTGGATGCCTGTGATCTTCGGGCCCTCAGACGCCACTGCATCATTCAACAGCACGATTCTTTCAGTGACATTACTAAATGGGCCCAGGAATACTTCAGGAAACCACTGTCTGTAAACACAGTCCGCCGTGCCATCCACAGATGCCACCTAAAACTCTTTCATGCAAAAGGAAGCCATTGTTGAGCATGATCCAGAAGCGCCGCCATGTTCTGTGGGCCAAGGCTCATTTAAAATGGACTGTAGCAAAGTGGCAAAGTGTCCTGTGGTCAGACGAGTCCAAATTTGACATTCTTGTCGGAAATCATGGGCGTCGTGTCCTCCAGACTAAAGAGGAAAAAGACCACCCCTCCTGTTATCAGCGTTCAGTTCAAAAGCCAGCATCTCTGATGGTATGGGGATGCATTAGTGCATATGGTGTTGGACACTTGCATGTTTTAAAAAGCACCATGAATGCTGAAAGGTATATCAAGGTTTTATAGCAACATATGCTCCCCTCCAGACGACATCTATTCCAGGGAAGGCCTTGTGTATTTCAGCAGGCCAATGCAAAACCACATACTGTAGCTATGACAACAGCATGGCTTCGTAGTAGAAGAGTCCGTGTGCTGAATTGGCTTGCCTGCAGTCCTGATCTTTCACCGATTGAGAACATTTGGCGCATAATTAAACGAAAAGTCCGTCAAAGGAGACCCAAAGCTCTCCAGCAGCTGGAAGCCTGTATTGAACAAGAGAGGGATCAAATTCCAATGGCTAAACTCAAGAAACTTGCCTCCTCTATGCCCAGACGCCTCCACTCTGTGTTGAAAAGAAGAGGGGATGCTACACCATGGTAAGCAGGCCCCCGTCTCAACTTTTTTGAGACCTGTAGCAGCCATCAAATTTGAAATGAGCTCATTTTGTGGGCAAAATTGTAAAATTTCTCAGTTTCAACATTGCTATCTCTGTTCTATTGTGAGTAAAATTCTGGCTAGTGTGATTTGAAAGTTATTGCGTTTGAGTTTATTCACAATTTACACTTTGTCCCAACTATTTCGGAATTGGGGTTGTACATAATGAATGATTAACTTTTGTAGGGATAGGGTGAGTAAAAATCAAGCACTTACAGAATTAACAGAATTAACAGGTTGAATAATCTAAAAATTTTGTTTGAATAAAATCAAACATTTAGAGGAGTGAAATGTTTAATAGGACGAGATACCCAGAAAGAGTTCCCTGCGGCAAGGGAAAACTGCAGTTGAATCTCACTTCAGTCATACTGTAACTTTTTTGAAAATAAAATGCCCGTTCAAACTATCTGCTTATGAGTAAATCTATCATTAAAATACTGAAGTATTTGCATGCAAACTCTACTCAAATTTTTTGTCCAAAATGTGATTTTTAATGCTGCTTTTTTGTAGAGTTGAGCATCACAAATAAAATGCAATTGTTGGTGATATATAAAAAATAAAGTGTGCTGACAATGGACATCCAACGTTAGTGTTGCAACATAGCGGAAATCATTGGAAACATTGCCATAAATTCCGGCTTTGTGATGGTCACAACATGCTGGTCTTGTTGAGACGAGTTCAAACACGGATTGATTCAATTCTGTGATGATTTTTTGAGCTGTAGTTTTGTAGTAAATGGCAACTATCCATCTGTCCCAGTCCGAGAGCTTTGACTTGCCATCACCATTCTATTTTGCTGATGCTGTTTTTTGGTGTTTTTCCTCTCTGACACATCTGCGATTTGGATTCTTACCATTTTTGGAACTTAGTGTTTTCATTTTGCTTTGGAGACTTACTGAGCAAATTGCTGCAAGTTAGACTTCATTTAAATAGACACAGGTTGCTAATTGGAATTCAGATTAATAGGAATGGCCTGCAGAGATGCTTTTGTAATGACACTTTAGAGATTTTTAAAAAAATTTGTCCTTCGATACCTATTCCTGGGCCAAAGTATTTACAATTTTTTTTGTGTCATTGTCATATTGTATGTGCATACATATATCTGTATTCTGGGTGATTCTAATCAAAATTCAATAACTTTTGACTCATTATGTAAAACTCCAGTGTATTGTATTCTCAGTGGTTGTACTGCCATGGTTCCCTATACACAGCTATTGTTTAATGACTTTGAATGGAGCTTCAATGGGCCTTCCATCTCCAATATGCTACAGTTAAAAGTACTTCAAAAGTATTTCCTTTTTGAAATGCTATATCAAAACATATACGGGCAGTTCCCAGAGGAACTAGCTCTTTCGGTTAAATGAGGCTCAATGTGATTTTCCAGCCTTTGGGCATTGATTTAAAAACTGTAAATTTTCTTTTTTGTAATAACTGATGAATGCTGTTTTGAAAGTGAGTCTTAATTACATAAAATCAAAATAAATAGTTGTGCACACTGCTTAGTCACTGAAAATGCTTTCCATTATCAATGATGACTGAGTTGTGTGTGTGTGTTTGTGAGAGAGAGAGAGAGAGAGATTATACTTCATTTTGAAATAATTACGTTTCAACCTATGTTATTTGCCTTCTGTGATTTACGTTGCATATTAGTAAAGGTAATTCACCAATATGTTGTGTTTTCTTTTTCTTTTTTTTCTGACCACTTTTGGATTGTCTAATACTACTGTGACCTACATTCAGGAAATATATTTTTTTGAAAATCAACAGTATATGAGTCATATGTTATACTTCATTGCTGTATATGTTATAGAGGTTATTGAGTAGTAGTAAAGCTTTTCCATATGGTAGCTAGTACCTTGTTTTGGCCACCAGGTGACAGTAGTTAATTGGCTAACAAAATAGTAATTTCACCAAATGATGGCTGGTCTGTATCATTTCTTTTTCAAGTAGACCTTCAATGTACTTTGAATGGCTGCATTGCATTACATTATAAGCTCATAACAATTTGCAAGCCTAAAAGTTTTTGTATGTTTTTTCTATTGACTGAATTGTGTATTTTTCCACCTTATTTAATGATTCACAGACTCTTTATAAGCAGTGTATTTTAAGGCTGTGATGTCACCCTTATTTGCACTCTGAGATGATGCATTGCCTTCTCTTCAAAGGGACTGTCTTTGGTTTTCCTCTTTGCACTGACTGCTACATTATTTATATCAACCAGCATAAGGGTGTAAGTGGTCTAGCCGACACACTAGGTGCTAGGGGCTATTGGGTTGAGACTTAACTTTCCATTAATTTTAAGAGTTTACTTATTGATAAAGCAAGTATCCTTGTAGCAACTTTGCAACCCTAAAATACTGCTGTACAAACATTGTTTCCATTTCCAAGGCTTGATTTGGTTTTATCTTTAAGCTCAAACACTTCCAGCTACTCAGCAATAATGATGAATGATGCCTGTCTACGTGTTGTACACCCAGATCTGTACTTGATGTTTGTTTTGCTCCATATTATTAAGATGTAGTTATCTTCACGTTTCGCCTATTCCACTATTCCGTTAGATGATTTCTGTCAGCTTGTTGAAAAATTGTGGTGGAATGTGTAATAATTTGCATTGCATTTAAAATTTCAGATGATTTAGATCTTTTACAGCTGCTTGTTTTATCAAAGGTTGTATTTTGGTGAGTCATGTAAACATTTTTTTCATTTCACTTTATGCACAGTAAGCATACACAGTAATTATGTCTGGAGAGCTTTTAACTTTGAATCTAAAGCTATTCTTTTCCTGACCACCAGTCTGAAGCATTGGAAACTGGCCAGATGGTGAAGGTGATGGGTTGGTACATTTAGAATGATGATGTCAAATCTCTGCAGTCTTTGAGGAAATATTTAAGCCAAAACCCTCCAACATGGTTTATCAGAGTAGCACATAAGCATTACCTTAGAGTTGTTCAATTGACTTCGACCTTGTTAATGAACAGCTGGCTAAATTATTTGTTTCAGCTTTCCTGGCCTTTTGAATCTCCTGGCTTTTCCTCAGAAGCAAAAAAAAAAAAAAAAAAAAAGAGAGATTTCTGTGTATTTTTTCATTTCCAAGGACAAAAGGAAAATTGAGAACAGGTTTGCCCTGTCCTTCCCTAGAAATGCAGTAATCATCGTTCTCTGCTGGCTGGGGTGACTAGCTTATGAGTCATGAGTCTTTTGTACAGAACAGATTTTCCCTTCTTAATGCCAAGAAAAATATGCTTTTTTCAAACTGAGACATAATTCCTTGGCTTTAAAGTAGTTTTTAAATGTCAGTAATGAACTGGAAGTTAATTGAACACCAACAATATATATTTTGCATTCATTGGCAGAGTTAATGATCGTAGTTTGGCCTTAACATACTGAATGTTTCTGATTTGTGTTTGTCAGCAGCATACAGTCTGTACTTCAAAGTGTGTATGCAAATGTCTGACTGTGCTGTGTGCGTGTGTATGCATGTCTGTGTCTGTCTGTATGTGTGTCTTGCGTGCGTAGTGTGTGTGTGAGTGTGTGTGTGTCTGGGGAGGGGGGGGGGATTCTGTTCTTTCACTGCTACAGAAACAGCCCGGGTTGCATCAGTTGTATTTAACCCTATATATGTAAAGGGAAGGAAGGCTTATTCTTCATAATTTATTTGGATCCCCATAGGTTGTTACCAAGGCAACAGCTGCTCTTCCTGGGGTCCCGGTTACAAACATAAATGTATACACATGCTTGCATACATAAATAAAATTGCATCATTAACCCCATCCATAATCTCACCCCAAGTAAATACAATAGGCTCAAAAATTACTGGTGCCCCTGACTGACAGTGCATACACAATACAATAAGTAAATAAACAATACACAGTAATTATAGAGAAATGGAATTTACCAACATTTGTGAAATATTTTATTTTATCAATGTTTTGATGGAAACAACCAAAATCATAACAATCTTTCAATGTAAAGTAAATTTCAACAAAATCAAGGTTTAAAAATTATTGGCACCCTTAATTTAGTACAAAGTGCAAACACCTCTGGCAAAGATAACAGAATGCAGTCTTTTCCTGTTACTTTTGACAAGGTTAAGGCACACATTTGGGGGGATTTTAGACCATTTTTCAAAGCAGATCCTTTCAAGATCCTTCACATTCTTGGGTTTTGCGTTTATCAACTACCCTCTTCAATGCAGCCCACAGGTTTTTAATGGGATTGAGGTCTGGCGACTGAGAAGCCCTTTGCAGAATGTTGATTTTGTAGTCACAGAAACATTTCTGGGTGGATCTTGAGGTATGCGTTGGGCCATTGTCTCGTTGGAAAATCCAGCTACGGCCAAGTCCCAGCCTTCTGGTAGGGGCAACCAGATTGTTGGCCAAAATAGCCTGATACTTGGTGGAATTCATCATGCCATTTATCTTAACCAGTGCCCCTGGACCTCTTGAATTAAAACAGCTGCAAAACATGAATGACCCACCATCATATTTCACCATGGGTATGAGGTGCTTCTCCTTATATGCATCTCTGTTTTGGGGCCAAACATGCCAATGCTGTATCTAACAGAAATGAATGTCCAATTTTGGTTTCATCTGACCAAAGCACCGAGTTCCATTCATAATTTAAATGAAATTTGGCAAACTCCAAGTGCTTGCTTCTGTGTCTTCTGGTCAGTCAAGGCTTTTTTTCTGGCAACCCTCCCAAAGAGCCTGTGGTTGTGGAGGTGGCGCCTGATGGTACTTTTGGAAACCTGGTGAACCTAAGATGCTACCAAGGCCTGCAGTTCCTTCACAGTGATTCTTGGGGAATTTGTTGCTTCTCTCATCATCCTCCTCATTATCCTGGGGGGCGAAATGCAACTTTGCGTTCTCCACCCTTGAGGTTTTCAACAGTTCCATATCTTTGGAATTTTTTAAATAATTTCCCCGGCAGTGCTAAGTGGCACGTTCAATCGTTTGCGAATCTTCTCGTAGCCATTACCAGATTTATGAAGGTCTATGATTGTCTGCCTCTTTTGAACTGACAGTTGTTTTGTTTCCCTCATGGTGTTCAATGACAAAGGGATATTACATGTGTTTCGCTGCATTTTTATACCCTAGTGAAACAGGAAGTGGTGTAGTGGCTCAATATAGTTCCTTCACACTTTGATAAAACTTAAATAAGTGGAATAAAATACCTGGTTTAATTTTGGCAGATGTCATCTGCAGTAATCTTTAAGGGTGCCATTAATGGTGAAACCTCGATTTGGAGGAAAGTGATTTTTAATTAAATCAGTAAATGATTTAGGTTGGTTCCATTGGAACAGTATTATGATATAGTATTTATTACATGTTATTATTTCACGTTTCTCCGTAAATATTTAGTTTTAG
Source organism: Gymnothorax javanicus (assembly GCA_029692085.1). NCBI lineage: Eukaryota > Metazoa > Chordata > Actinopteri > Anguilliformes > Muraenidae > Gymnothorax > Gymnothorax javanicus. The sequence continues at coordinate 159,030,149 of CM056193.1, read as the reverse complement.
AATTTTTTAAAGTATGGTTTGTGCATTGTCAGTCAGGGGTGCCAGTAATTTTGGAGCACTGTAAATTAGTACTTAGTATAAACAGCTTGCACTAAGCTTTTGGTATATCTTTCTCATTCCAGATACAGTTTAGGTTCTTATTGAACTAGTTTCATAGATTTTGCACTACCATTACCATTGAGCTGCGCGCCCCAGCCTTTAATTGCATGGCTTAACTCAGCATCAGTCACTGCCGTCATTTTGGAAGTCACATTTTCAGAAATTGCATGTTATTACACTCACCTCTGAACTTTATGTATACTGTTTCTGTGCAATATTATATGGCAAATAAATCAGTTGGAAAACCAACTTCCAGATTACCTTCTGCTTGATTTTCATATATACTAAATGACAGAGTTAAATATGATAAGACCTAGCAGATGCTGAAACCACCTCCGTTTGGAAGGATTTTGTCCCAGTCTGTTATAAACATTGATTCAAATGTTGCCAAACACCTGGTCCTGTTGTAATTTCAACAGCACTCCCATGCCTGAGTTTGTATCTGGGGGGAGGGAGAAAATAATTTGAGAGTTTGGGGTATGGACAGGGTGTCTTGTCAGGAGGGTTTTGCAGACCCTCCATTTTCTCAACTAAGACACCCAGCAACAAATTAAAATTGGAGCAAGGGCAAACATGCCAGGAAACAGCTGAATCATGGAATTATCCGAGCAGGGAAAAAGAGGGGGGACCCGGTGGGGAGAAAAACAGATGCTTCAACATTTTCAGCATATGCCTCTGTGTGGGAACCAGATATAAATTTAATTGCTGCTGAGTAGTCATTGAGGAAAAAGAAAAGGCATTGAGGCATGATGCAGTGTGCAGAAGATGCGCCCAACGAAACACATATAACAGCTGTGGTATTTTAATTTCATTATGATTCAAAACCCCAGTCAACACTGAGCATTTAAAGATAAAAATCTGGCCTAATGCTTCAGTTTTGGTACCTTTGGTACCTTTTCTTTTTGAAATATCTGTTGTAAATATGGTTTGAGTTGGCTTATTGTGACTCTGAATTCATTGAGCAAGTTCATATGTATAGCTTTTCCTCAGAAATAATCTTACTTCTTTAGAAATGATAGATAAGGCGCAAGTTGAGATATAAACATTACAATAAAATCCTTTACCAAAAAAAGTTGGGACTCAGAGTATATTGTAAATACAAACAGAATGCAATGATTTGCAAATCATTTCAACCCAATATTTGATTGAAAATAGTACAAAGACAACATATCAAATGTTGGAACAGAAAAATATTATTGTTTTTGAAAAATAACAGCTGATTTTGAATTTGATGCCAGCTACAGGTTTCAAAAAAAGTTGTATGATGCTAAAAAAAAATAGGGGAGAGCTGGTACGAAAGTAACATTTTTCACATAGACGTCATTTAAAAAGATAACATTACAGACCGAAAGAAATTTTCGGAGCGATTAACTACTTTCGTGTGTGCTCTGTCAATATCAGGTGCTAAATCATCCCAATATATATTGACTTCGGCATAGTTTGACGTCGAACGGAAGTTGCGCATTGCTACTTTCGACCCCTCCAGTCGGGATGAAAGTAGCACACAGGCCGGACAAAAGTAATGTGATGAAATTAACTGGAATCTTTTAAATTACTGTCGCTAAAACAGAAACAAAAACAATCAGACATTTGTTTTAAACATTTTAATTTGCTTCAAATATTTCAAAAGTAAACGTGAACATGTTTAACGTGCAATTGGTCTATTTATAAAAATTATGAAATTACTTTACTCATTATCACAGTTGTGACAGATATAACGAGCTGCACCCTCAGTGCATGCCTCATGAGACCACAGCAGACAAAAGATGCACCGCACCCACACTTCTCTAGGCAAAGATGAGGAAAATGTCTCCCCACAAACAAGACATTCCTCATCATTGCCCTGAGAAACTGTGGTTGCAGTGTGTCCACTAAACAACATTTTCTTTGGGCGTTTTGAAGAGGACTGTTTTTTCTGGCCCCTCTGCTGACTCTCCTCCTCCAAAGCAGCTTTTACTGGGGTGTCGGTCAGTATTGCTGTTGACCTGCAATATTCAATGAGATGATAGTCAGAATCAGCTTGTTTTTATACAAGCAAGAAAATCAAGACAAGTTAAAAAAGACACTCTGCTCACCTCTTTCTGCCTCTTCTTTTATTTTCTTTCCTCGAGCCAGCCTTTGGATATGGGCGAACCTTTTCTGGGCTGAACCTCTGTATTGGCATGCCACTAGATGTTCCTGGAACCACAAGCATACCTGGATAGATAATATTTCAAAAAAAATGCTTGGCAAGGCTCAACATGCACATTTAAAGACACACACAGACACAAACTCTCACCATCTACAGGAATGGCAGACTCATGGGGATGCAGCTCAAATGGGCTCTGGCTAGGTTGGTGGTGTCTTAAGGGAGCGGGTGCTGGTGATGGAGCGGACATTGGTGATGAAGAGGGCGGTGGTGATGAAGCGGACATTAGTGATGAAGAGGGCGCTGGTGATGAAGAGGGTGCTGGTGATGGAGCTGGTGATGGAGCTGGCGCTGGTGATGAAGAGGGCGCTGGTGATGGAGCAGGCGCTGGTGATGGAGCTGGTGATGGAGCTGGCGCTGGTGATGGAGCAGGCGCTGGTGATGGAGCTGGTGATGGAGCTGGCACTGGGGATGGAGCTGGTGCTGGTGCAGGATGGTTGGTCACAAAAGCTGGAGCAAAGTCTGTTCCACCGAAAATATCTGGATTCAAGGGCCAGATACCGGTACACTCGAACCCAGATGAAATGCTGCTTGCTGTCGCAGCTTGAGGCAGAGCTTCAGCCACAAGACTTGGGATGTTGTAGATGGTCAAAGTTCTTCCAGGGTTCATTCGCATCCAATTGTCTGCTGCACTGTTAATGTAGTGCTTCAGAGGACCAAAAACGCTTCGGTCTAGTGGCTGAAGACGGCGGGAGCAGTGGGGTGGAAAAGGCAGGAGTACAATGCCATGTGACTTGCAAAAGTCAACAGCTACCACAGAGAGGTGTGATGGATGATTGTCTAAGAGTACCAGCAACTTTGACTCCGGGGTCATGCGGGTGTGTCTTGCAAAATGCTGTAAAAATGCCGAGAAATCTGTCTCCTGCATCCACCCCGATCCATTGGCAGAACCAGTGTAGCTAAGGGGGCCATCCCGGATGAGGTGGTCCTGGAACTTCTTTCTTGGGAAGATAAAGTAAGGGGGAACAAAGCTGCCTTGTGCGTTGGCAGCAAAGGCAACAGTCACCAATGTCCCTCTTTCCCCAGCGGTCACAGCACCGACCCGGCGCTGCCCCTTGGTGGCAATGATTTTGTCTGGCACTTGAACCGTTGTGGTACCTGAAATAATAAATGAAATGAGTTATTGCTGTTGCAAATCACTGTTGCTTTTTAATTTATCTACATGTAAATTTTTACCTGTTTCATCCATGTTCCAGATGTCATTTGCCTCAAAATTATAGTGGGTGAGGACAGTCTTTAGGTTTTAAAAAACGCTGTCACGTTAGTCTTGTTGAAGCTGGAGGAATGGGACGTGCTGGTGGCTTGAGGTCGACAGATGGACAGGGTTTTGTTGCACTCGAGGAAGGAGGTGAACCAATCCTTCCCTGCCATCTGGTTTTTCTCCCATGAACATGGAGTTTTGAGGCCAATATTTTCGGCCAGCTCATATGCAAACTTTCGCACCTAAAACAGCATGAAAAAAGAGGTTAATTCCCAGATAGCAAGCACCTCCGCTCCAGATGTGCCCCGGCTCTGTGCCGACTCCAGCTGATCCGGCTCAGAGCCGGGGCAGATCCGGAGCGGAGGTGCTTGCTATCTTAGGCAAATGGCGGTAGTGGTGTAGCTCTGTCTGCAGTGATACTCCAACCTCTTTAGGACTCAGGCCAAAATATATATCAGCTGTTCTCTTTATATATGCCTGCAGTCTCTTCTCCTGTTCTTCTGTGAAGACTTTGTTGTGAGCCCTGTACCCTGGGGCTCTGGTCTGCTGCCCTCCTGCCTCTGCCCTCCTCTTGCAGTACCTGAACAGGGTGACATGACAAACGCCATGCACCTCTGCTGCCCTCCTTATACTCTCGCCTCTTCGGACATCAAAAAAGGCCCTTCCGTAAACCTGCTGGTCAACCTTTCCTCTCTGAGTAGTTCTGACCCTAACTCTTGGCATTTTCTGTCGGTAAAATATAACACACATATTTTTTAATGAGCTTTAAAACACAAAATGCGGCCGCATTAGCAGAGAGGGACAAACGTAACCGTTGGTACTTCCGTCCCGCACCACTGCTGCCCTCCTTATACTCTCGCCTCTTCAGACATCAAAAAAGGCCCTTTCGTAAACCTGCTGGTCAACCTTTCCTCTCTGGTTAGTTCTGACCCTAACTCTTGACATTTTCTGTCGGTAAAATATAACACACACATTTTTTAATGAGCTTTAAAACAGAAAATTCGGGCCGCATTAGCAGAGAGGGATTTAACGTAACCGTTGCTACTTCCGCCCGACAGTGACTCCTGACATTTGAACCAGGATTGCTTCTAAAGTGGAAAAAGTCTGACATTTCAAACATCAGGATATGTTACAAAACTAAATGACCTATCATTTCATCATAAATATGACACATGGAGCGATAAAGACAATGTTTAAATCAAAAAAGTTTACCATTTGTCTGAATTTACTCAACACTGTGGAAAAAGGTCTTCCTGGTCTTGTTTCGCGGGGAAGCGACGAAACCTCAAGATTTTTCCCGAGTCTGGAGAGTGTCATGAGCTGCATGTGCTGACCTAATTTGACGCATCGAAGTGCGGATGGCTGTGAGTAAATTGCCGTATTACTTTCGTCCCACGTTACTTTCGCACCGGCTCTCCCCTACATCTCATGGAACGTCTCACAGCTTATTAAATTAACTTCTTAAAGTAGGGATTCAAAGGAAAAACTGAAATATGGCAATTTTGACATCAACGGAAAGCTTAGAACACAAAGAATGCAATGTAATATCATTCCGTCACATTATCGATATGAGAAAATGGAAACACGCACGAAACGACAGTACTTTATCAAGCGTGAATACTTCCGTACTGCTAGGAAAGAGGCCCGTTTTGGGTGACGTCACATACGGGTTTTGCAAGCTCTGCTCTGTTACATGTCAATAGAAATACTGTCTCTCTCTAAGCTTTATATTTTGTTGAAGGTTAAAAGTGAGTAGTACTTTACTTGAGATTGATAAATTATAATGGAGAAATATTTATCTGTCATTTTTTTTTTAAATTTACACTATATTTGTCTATATAGGCCTAGTACATTGAAGATTAACATGGATGTATAAACGATCTGACGGAAATCGTGTAAATACGGGGAAGGCAGGGTTTCCTCCAGGATTTTTTGAAACTGTGGGTTTCAAAAAAAACCCACAAGAGGGTTTCAGCGTCGGGTCAAAACTCAGCATTATCAGGTGTGGCCAGTTTTAATTAATCAGCACGTAGGCGATGTAATGATTGAAGTCTATGTGCACGGAGGTTTATCAGTTTCACATGCGTCACGGTGGATTTCACATATAATATGAAAACCGTTTTTGACTCCGGACTCCGGAATTGGAATTAAATAATCATGAAGATACAATTAGGTAGAGCAGGATGTGCTCACAGCAAACACAGAAGTTAACATCGTAGTTTATCGTCTTGCAAAGTGAACAAAATATTTTTTATCTAATCGTTGCACACATTGCATTAAAAAGAAAGCAGCGCGTTTTACTGCCGATGGCTAATTTTAATTAATTGGAAAACGTTTTCATCAAGCAAAATGATTGAAAACAGGTAAAGAATTATTAGCGCTCATCTTAACTTAACAATGAGAACTGGCAACATCTGATTTTCCTTGGGATTTTTAGAGTTTATGTAAAGTCATTTTACTTAGGCGTGGCGGCTTTTATTTTACCGTGGCAGTGCGCCATGATCAATTACATGTAGCGGAAACCCTGGGGGAAGGACTGATACCTTAATTTACCTTAATTTATTACAATAGTTTTTCAATGAGTAGACTTGATAAGAACGACGACAAAACAAGACAGGAAGATTTTTAGAATGTAATCTCTCTCTGAACTCGCGCAGGAATACATAGTGTTCATGCACTTTCAGCTGCCTGTTGTCAGATCTTTCTATTGCGTATACTGTAACTATCTAACATTATCAGATTTGAGGTTTTGTTTCATTTTGGCCATCATGGGAGAGGAAGGACCAGAAGTTGAAGAAAGAACCATGGGAAGAGATACAACAACTATAAAAAAGCAATTAAGACCTGAAATTGAGCTTGAGTTATGAGTAGTGCAGGCTGACGATTCAGGCTGCTTTTGAGGTATTGGGTGGAGATATTTGAGGGGCACGGTTGTGTTCTAGGTGGCATCGACCTCGTCACTCCATATTTCTATGTCAGTCAATCACTGTTATGAGAGTCCACTTGATCGTGTTCATAAAATACTATCTTTTTTGTAGCCCAGCTTTGGCATTTCCAACCTTCCTCGGAATGGTAGCATGACTTTAGTAAAAACATAATTTTCTTTCTAAACTAGACAACATGTACGTGTAAGCGTATCGCCAGCGCGGCGACTAGACTTTTTGCAGGCACGGAACGAACCAAAATAAGCAGCAAAACTAATATGCATCGATGAAAGAAATCACCTTTATGCGACTGTAGCTTAAAAAAAAATTAAGATTTAAACATGGGATTTAAAACTATGAACTACTGGAAGATCTGGAAGAAATCTATTAAGAGTTCTGACTTGTCAGGCTTTAAAAACAAAATTGTAAACAGTTTTCACAGTGTTCACTGTATTATAACTGTGGAACATCTGGGTGCTTTCAGAGTACACAACCCGTATGTGACGTCACGGAAAATGAGACTGTCGGCGGACTGGTTACAGTGGGAAAGGAGCAACATTTGGAAAGCGAATATCAAGTAGCATGAAACTTTTTTTCTCTTGTTATTTGAGTGAATACCTTCAACCTATCATGAAATTGCCATAACGGACCAATTTTATGGGTACTTATTTTCTTTGAATTCCTACTTTAAAGGGGACCTATTATGCAACCTATTAAGCAACCTCTAAGTGTTTTGTGGTTTTGTCTCCTTTAATTGATTTGTGGTCTTGTTTCCTCCCTTACTCCCTGGTGTTATTTATTGTATTCCCCATTCCTTTTGTATGATGGTCAGTCCTGCGTGGTTGCTAAATTGTAGAACCTCATACAACTAAGTCTACTAGTCAGTTTGTATCTTCTAGTTTTGTGCTGAGCTCCTCGTCTGTGTTTTTCAGCACTTCAATGGTAGAAAAAGACGTAATTACTCCTTGCAGTCTTATTAATAGGAATAAGCTCCTTAGCGTCGATATTGGTTGCCAGGATTGGGGCTGCGTTCTTGTTCACCATTGTTCAAGTCTGTTCCTCTGAGTCAGTTTATTAGGAACACATCCCAAGCCTTCATTGGTCTCTAGGATTGGGACTGCAATCCTTCTAAACCCTTTGGTTCTACTATCAAGCATCCCTGCATTGGCGAGGGGAAGTCACCACCTGGCTTCCGCCTTGGTACAGCCACTGGCCTAGGCGTGGACATGCCCCAACCCTCTCCAGTCATCACCATCTTAGCTGGACTGCCCCCCTCTCAGTTCTGGGCTGCTGCCCATCCCACTACTATTACCGTATTCCTATCAATATATACTCCCCCGTGAATTGTACCCTGAATATGCGTCTGGTTCCTTGTCTGAATCATAACACTAATCCGCGCGAGACAGACTGACTAATGACAACTGTACCAATTACCAGCCTACTTTAGCGTGCTGAATTTGACAAACATCTCTGATGTGTTGTCCCTAACCAGGATATCAAACGAATGTGTTTTTTGCTGCCAGGCCCTTAAATACCTTTTCAAGCCTCTCAGTTTCTGCCTGCATAAACATAGCAAGATAGATTTTTATTCTTAATTAATGTTTCTGAAAACAAAAGCAATGATTAAAATTTTTATTAAAAATTCAACCTGCCCGTTAAACCTTCCCTAGAACTTTTGCCTCAAATGATGGGTTCTTGGGGATATTTCTGAGTGCCATTACGTCAATATGCCTTCATTGCCATGTGGAGACTCGAGTGGAAGCCCCCATGTGGTTGTGGGGTCCTGTGTTACTGCATTGTCTGCATGTGGCAGGAAATGGCTCTAGTTATCCGGGAAGTAAGTCGGGCAGCCACTCGCTCACTGTGCTCCAACACCTTTTACCTGTGACCAGTCTGTCATGTACATGAGAAGGAGAAAAGTTTGTGTGCTATTGTGCAATCAATGGTGATCAACTCTGCAGCTGGTTTTGATTTCCATCCAGTACACATTCATTCAACGAATTGTTCTCTCTTGTGGATGAGCCTTAGCACCATAGTAATGTTGACCATGCTTGTGCTAGTAAAATGAGTTTGTATTCCAGATTCACACTGCAAATACTCCCATTGGCAGCTCCTTGTGATGAAGCCATGTAATTTATAACAAAGTAACTACCTTCAAAGCGCAGCACCATCAAGCGCCACCCCCACAACCACAGGCTCTTTGGAAGGGTTGTCAGAAAGAAAGCCTTTTCAGACCAGAAGACACAGAAGCAAGCATTTTGAGTTTGCCAAACCTCATTGAAATTATGACTGGAATTAGGTGCTTTAGGTCAGATGAGACCAAAATTGCATGTTTTGGTCAGATATAGTACCGGCATTCTTGGTGTCGAAACAAAAATGCGCTAACTAGTACTAAATGAAGGGTGCCAATCATTTTTAAACCTTGATTTTGTTGAAATTTATCTTGTGTTAAATGATGGTTATGATTTTGGTTGTTTCTATTGAAGTATATAATAAAGTATTTTACACGTTGGTATATTCTGTTTCTCTATAATTATATTTTTAAAATATTTTTTTGGTATTGTTTGGGCATTGCCAGTTTGAAGCCCAGTGTAGAATCTCATTAACTTGTGTACTACTTAAAACTCATCAAGTTCTATTTTTTCAGAAATAGGATCAATCTAAATTTGTGCCCAAAACTAGCGAAAAACAAAGGCCAAAAACCATTCGACAACAAATGATTATTAGCATTTATTATTAATTATTCCATTAAGTACAGAGTAATGATTACAACACAATGGCTTGAATAAAAGTCATACAACTTGATACAAATAAAAGATGGGGTAGACATAATACAAATAATTACTCCATGCTCCTATTCTTGTAGACATGCAATGAGCGATGCAAATGGTAATTTTATGGAATCAAACAATTCATATTCTGAGCCCGTCCACTTCCAGTACCAATGGTTCTCCCACAACGCTAAACCTCCGTTTTCTCTATTGCTTGGCCTCCTCACACTAAGGCAAATATAAAGCACACTCTCAGGCCTGGCAGAGGACTGATTTTTAAAGTCAGACTGTGCCCCTCTACTCTGAGGGCTCAGCAAATGAGGGAAGGGCTCCATTTTCTTCTCTCTAAGTCAGTGAATTCCCAGCTCTCAGACAGCGAACCCAGGGCTTTTACACTTTAGAAGAGGTGTCATGCTTAAGCCTTAATTCTTCTTTCAAGGTCTTAGGGATTTTCTGCTGTTCTAGAGAATTTATTTATTTAACATTCTATGTTATTTTGGTTGGAGTCTGATTTGGCTTAAAAGGAGCCTGCTGTCAGGATGGATTTTTGGTTAGGAGGATTCAGCAGAGAAGTCCAGCAGAGTGTTATTAAGCCTGAGTCTCCTAGAACAGTCACATGCATTATTTATATGAAATGTAATGGTGGAACAACGCTGTTAACAAATGGTCAGCCCTTTTCTTGCCAACCTGAAGCATATGTCCTAATATGTACATTACATACAACACAAGAGGCTAATCAGCAGCAAAGCATGCAAATGGGTGGCTAAACTTTATTGATGGCAACATGATTTGCATGAAGATCTTGTCACTGCAGTTTTGGGAAGTGGGATCATTGCAGGGCGTAAAACTACCACTGCAGCAGGGAGATTTAAACAGGCTTAGGAACTGCTTGCATGGCAATGTTTCCCAGTGCACAACCTATAAAATTTGAAGGGGAGATGTATAGGCAGCCTGATGAACAGCTGTCATATTCCAGGTTTATTCTTTGAGGTTCCTCAAGACAAAAGTCCTTTGAAGACATTCAATATCAAACAGTGTTTTAAAAAATTCTCCCAAATATTGGGGTAATATCAATACAGGTTTTTCATTTACAATTCTACAATTTAGTTGACAGGCTGAAAATGGAAAAAAAAAGCAGTTTTGTGACAGCTGTTGAGTGATCGACCTGTTCGTCTGTAATGTTGTTAATTTAGCACTCTGTTCATATGTCTGATAGGAGGATCATAGAGTAAAAACATATTCACACATTCATGCTGTAGAGATGATATTACATTTTATTATGACAGTGAACTTTTTTTTTTGATACTTTTTATTTAGTATTTTCAGTTTAAGGAAAACAGATAGACAACAAAAGGATAAAGAATACAAATAAACATACAAAAAAATATATATATATATGTGTGTGTGGGGGCGACAGTGAACATTTGAAGAGGTCACACTTTTTTTGGAACTTCTCATCAGCCTGCTGATGTTAGCTGTCATCATTTGATACAGTAGCAGAGCTCATGAGCAGTTATTTGTCGCCAAATATTTCCGGTGAAATTGGTGTCAATAAACCAACTAAATAAGGTGAAAGCACTCCCCACACTGCATTCAAAAATAAGCATGGAAAACATGGGGCAGTAAACAATTAATTAGTGTGAGCCCATTACTCATGTCTCCTGCTAGGCGGAAACTATTGATGTATTGAATTAAAATTTGGAAAAGTGTTTGAGTGTTAGAATTTATCAACAGTGTTGTTCCAAAGACAAGTCTGAGTCTGAACTATCAAGCCAAATTGACTGGTAACTTGTGCTGCATCTGAGACAATGGTCCAGTCTGTGGTTCAGCTAAGAACCATTAGCTAAATGACGCATGAAAAAGTGCCTGAAATTAAACCAGACTTTTAACTATAAGCAAACATCAAGAGCAGCCAGCTTCTCTTAATTACCCACAATTAATCATGGGCAAAAGAGTGCATCTGAAGGCTTTGAAGTGAATTTAATCTTCATCCATTTTGTCTTGACCACTGTAGGCGCCCATTTGGGAGGAAAAGACCTGTGATTTGGCCTGGAACCACAATAAAACTTCTTGAGTAAGAAAGCCCAGTTTGAATTTATAGGTTGGTGTCTTGATATCCGCATATAGGCTCAGAATGGAAAGGGTCTTAGTCTATTGCAGGGATATTACCCACAGTAACCAATTCAATCCTAGGGATTCCCAGGGAGGCGGCATGGCGGCGCAGTGGAAAGCGCCACCGGCTCACAGCAAGAGGCCAATGGATAGGCTCCAGCTCACCCGCGACCCTAGAGAGGAAGCAGCAGTATGGATGGATGGGTTCCCAGAGATGGAGTTGTGCTAATCACCAAGAAAGTATGTTTCTGAAATAAATTCAAACTTTATTTGCTATGATTGAATTAAAATGATCAAAAAATTCCAGCACATATAAAGACATTATATTCCTGGTCTGAAATAAATATTTTTTTTAAATTCAGCTTTCATGTGTGGCTGCAAAGCCAAATTTTCAGCAGTTGGCTTACTTGTGAAATTTATCATTGAATTGTTGTTTTGAGAGATTAGTGTTCAGTCATGCGTAAGTTTGCCAGGAAATGTATGATTTCATGCAAAGATGAGCACTACTGTCTCAAATAAAAAATGCAAACAGGATCCAACCAGGCGGAAAGAGAAGTGGTTCACTGGGCAACAGGGCAAGTAGAGCAGTCTCTATTTGTGAAAGATTCCTCATAAGTTCTCAACTGACAGCTTCATTGAATTATACTTGCTGTGCATCATTATCCATATCAGTATCAATTTCTTAAAAAAAAAAAAGTCAGCCTTTATATGTGATGCCAAAATTGTGCGTGGAAGTATACATTTTATAAATCTATATCAGTCTATCCCTCCAATGAAGTGAAAATTTGAAGTATTGTTTTTAACCTAAAAGTCTTTCATCAATATAATAATTCTGCCTTGTAGGTCGTATAAAAGAAGATAATTTATGTGGAATGGAATCAGAATAATTCCATAATTTTGAGAGTTCGGAATACAATAGTAATATGCCTAAATTTTGTGATTTTGAGATTTTTACCCCCCTGTCACAGCTCTCTATCAGCTAATTCTTGGAGCACAATGACAGTGTCTCTATCTACCTAAGTGTATTAAACATGGTTATTTTGATGAATTAACATGAATTGAATTAAGGATTCATCTGTCTTCCATTGCAAACAAACTTAACACAATGGTGATAGGTTGTAGTTATGTCACATCAAGAGCTAAAATTGTTGGAGCGAAGAGATGACGTGCCCATTTTTGGCAAATTTGGCCATGATGTCGCAGTACCACACCTATGTAAACTTGCGTTCAATATACCTCTGAAGCATGCAGCAAAAGAGTGACTGATGTAAAAATAATATAAAATACATGATTTAATAGAATACTTGTAAACCTAAAAATCAATTTTTCTAAAAACCTCTAAAATGGACATATAACTATTGTGCTATGACCCCTCAATTCATAGATTAACAGTTTTAATTTGCTTGCTTTGCTCAGAGCAGTTTCATTTGCTAAATAAAAGTTTGCATCTGAGGCATTCAGCTACGGTCCATGAGAAAACGTTGATGCTCATCCACCACAGCCACCATGTGTGAATGTCGAAGAAGAATTATAGAAGAGCTGTTGCATAAATGGGTCTAAGCTATGAGCATTAAATGAACAGAGACTGAAATTTTTGTCTCAGAACGTCTCCCTTATAGAATGGAGCAGGTCCTGATGGAACAGGTATAGCTTGGATAGAGAGCAGAGTCAGCAAGTAATGCAAAGTTATGCAGCCACCTACCATGAAAGCATTCTGTGGTATTGTTTGTCATTGATGCTTTTGAGTGAGTGAAAGGCATCAAATCTCAACTCAGGCAAGGGTGTCCGACCAGCTAAATCACTTGGAATGGTAGTCAGCTACAAGCTCCCACAGTCTTTCTCACACTGGTTTTTAGGTAACTAGCCATGCTACACTCTAAATACCCACCTACCATCCACTGAACAGAAGGCCACTCTATTTACGTTCTACTTCGCTTGTGTGTGTGAATGGTGCATTAGACCTGAAATGGCTTGGAGACCTGCATTTCCGCTTCTTACCTGCTGTATCCTGGGATAGCGTCCTGTAAGAACTGCGCAAGGACTTTAATAAACCTCATACCTTGCACAGAAATATTGAGTCTAATGTGGCTGGTACCGTTGAAGCAATAAGTATCAATATTTCTTTACTTGGACATTACAAAACAAAATGTGCCTGATGAACTGATTGAATCCATCTTCAATCCAGCCACAGGTTATTTCACAGTCCTTAGCTAGAACTGCAAAGTTGCCCCAGAGGTTAAAATAATTTCTCATGTAGCGCCACATCCTTTGAGCAGCAATAACTGCTTCATCCAGAATCTTCCAAGCCACTTGTGGGTGAACCCCCTTGTCTCAAGATAAACTTCAAATATAAATAACCCTCCTGTAATATTTCTAAATGAACTTTCACTAACCCAAGAGCGTATTCAAAGTTTTTAAAACACAAGACCTGGGGCCTCATTTATAAACGGTGCGTAGGCACACAAACGATACGTATGTCACTTTCTTTGCAGATTTCTGATTTATAAAAACAAACTTGACATTAAAAAAAGGACATTGTTAAGATTAAGCACAATATCAATAAATTCCAAGTCGATTCTGATTAAATAAATGAAAATTCCATGCAGTTTATTTTACCCACAGGTTTATAAATTAGGTTATTTTCCACAAAATTTCATTTTTATTTTTTTGTGCGTACGTATTATTTAGGTATGAAATCCACGCAAATTTTTACAAACAAGGCCCTAGGTGGTTCCATTGTGTACACACAAGCAAAACAAAGGTAGATTTAGCTGGAGCATGAGCGAAGGAAAAAGGTTGATTGCTTTCAACTTTATTTTTTCATTATTAATTAATTCTTCATTGATTCATGTCTGTCTGCATGGATGTATGAATGCACAACTACTGTATGTATGCAAGCATGCATGTTGCCATGCACAACTGTATATTGTATGTAAACATAAAAGTATGTATGGACTTTTTTATTGTCCATAAGACATCCTTTTTTCACTTGTTCATCTCTGCATGGACCTATTCACATATATAATATTCCTCTGCTTGTTTCAATTTGTGGCAATCATTCCTTATTTCAAAATAAATTATCTGAGGGCACTTACACTGTCCAACTCATGCATACTGACTGTCATCAGAGGCAATTTTTGTTAATGTATCCATCAAAATGTGTTGTACTCAACATTCCTTCTCAGAAAACATCAACCCTGTAACTCTGTCAGTGCACACTTGGGGCTGAAAATGTGGGGAATTTACGTTGTAGTTCCTCTGTCCTGACTTGGGAATCCATGTTACTTGGACAAAAAGATCAATGCTTCTCACCAAACTGATATCACCTTCAGTCCAGTAACTCGCGGAGTAGACATTGCAAAAATATGGAGCTGTAACAACACTCACAATGATTAACTGATAAAGGTTAAGGCTGGGTGTTTGTCACAAGAAATATGGGCTTAAGTCACAGAGCAGTCGCAGCAAGGTGAAGATAACTGAAAATCCTTAAAATCACAGTAGAAATGAGAGTTTTAAAGGCTTTGAATTTAACTTCTGATAGAACTGCATGCATAGCAATAGGAAACAAGTAAAATAGCATTTGCAACTGCGGCAGGAGTAGAGTATTTGAATCTATAAAAATATACCCATAGTACTTTGCAAGGTTGGTCTTTGATAGAGTACCACTCATCAAGGGTGGAACAGCGATTTTAAAAGCATGGGTGTTCTATGGGAGGGATATGAGCAGCACTATCCCCGCCTCCAGCCCACCACTCCAGTCTCCACAACGTGCCAAATTAAAATTAATGTCACGGATTTATAAATTTTCTTCACCATCTTATGCAAATATTGGTCTCAAAATGTACACTGTAATGTTACTGCCTGCACCCCCACGATAGCATGTTCACCAGCATTGACATATAGTATTTTCAGACTTCAGATATTTTAGTGTCTGTTAAATGTTTTTTTTTTTTTTTTTTTTTTAAAAATATAAAGAATAAGACTTTAATTCTCTTTATTATAATTCCACCTATGAGGAAAACTGACAGACATTGTCCAAATCAACCATTCCCATTACGCGGTCAAAATCAGTGCCATTGGGTAGATTGAATGCTAGTTTCCAAAGCAAAGATCCAGAAATCCCACATCACTGTGAGTGCGCTTTAGGGCTATTTGACTTGAAAATGGAATAACTCTTCCTCTGCATTTTCCTTTCGTGCATTTTTGAAGGGCAGTTTGCATTTTGAACAACGAGTGCGATCATGTCCACATTTAGACATATGCTCTATATGAAGATCACATAAAAGTATGAAATTATTTGAGTTTAGACTTTAAGATTTCATAAGTGACCTCAGTTTACTAACGAACATTTCATGGAACTCTCCGTGACTTTATAAACCTTGTTCTTTAAGCTTGCATGTACTTCTCCACATAAAACGCCGTGCTGATAAGTAAATGCCTCCATGTGATCGGACTCAAAGTGGTTTCCTCACGCTTTGATTGATTTCTGTGCTTCTGAACAGGGGCGGATCTAGGATGGTAGGAGATCCGGGGCTAGCCCAGAAGGAGGAAAGAGGTGTGCGCGTGAGCTGCGATACAGAAACCCTCAACTTACCACCAAATTAAAGCGGACAAAAGACACTGGAGAACACTTGTAAATTCACACCCTTTAATGAAGAAAAAAAATTCTTAACCCACTCAAGATACAGTCAGCAGCTGGTTGAAGTCTCTTCAGAATTTTTTTTCTGCAGGTCGGTTGGTACCATTACATACATCAGCCAATCGCAACTCTGGTACAGGCTGTGGTACCATTGTACGTGCCAACAGCCAATCACAGCACGGCTGTATTCATGCATCTATAAGAATGGCAATGCATTCGACCTCGTCTCTGTCAGCTGAGTTGTGTACGCGGCAAATTTGTAAATACCCGTCTCACAATCACGATTAAAGTGCTCCTCAATACGCTAAATAGCAAGTAAACTAAACGGTCTGCTGCAGAAGTCCAACAGTCTATCTATTAGGCCTTGGCTTCGGTGAGTAATACTGCAGATCGGAGAGCAAATTTCGTGATATCAGAAAGTGAGGATGATGAGTGAAGTTATTAGCCCAAAAACACAGACTGCTTTGTGACTGTAGACTGTTCGTGACGCTGGCTTCTAGTTGAGGCATTGCGCTGATAAACATATGATCGTCACTGGAGTATATTGGGGAAGCGTAGTTAGTTTCTGAACCAGTATTTTGAACATCTGCTGCAATCGACAAAATACTTTTCAACTGACCGCTGGCTATCGGAACCCCAAAGAAAATAGACTTTAAATGTAAGAACCGCAGCTTTTCTCATCTTTATTGTACTCTAATGAAAATAAATCACCTTGCACCCGGACCACCGACTTCATACAGTATATGCTGCTTGAATAATCATGTACATGCGGGACTTCAGACCAGATTGGAAGAGCGCATCCAATCTAATCCATTAGGATAGAAGGTTAGTGATTGATGTTGATATGAGCTAGCCAAATAATACCATTTACCATTGGATGCATGCATCCATGGCTTGTATCAACATCAATCTCTTACCTTCTATCATGATGGATCAGATTGAATGCTCCCTTCCACTCTGATCTGAAGTCCCGCATGTTGAGGCTTATTCACGCAGCATTTATGAAATCGGAGACTGCTTGGTCCAGGTGCAAAATGATTTATTTATTTTCATTAGAGTACGATAAATATGAGAGAAGTTGCAGTTATTGATTTATAGTCTATTTTCTTCGGGGTCCCAATAATTGGCCAGCGGTCAGTTGAACAGTATTTTGCTAGCTGATGTCGCGGTGGATATCCACAACGAGAAAAAGTTCACCGTTCACTTTGCCAGATGTAAATGACATGACTTGTTAATTTTATCAACAATGGAAGGCTTATATCTAATAAATAAACGTTAGCTTTATCATTTTATGTTTTTCTCAGATCCTTTTTTTTTGGTTGCGCTACTAGCTAGCTCCTAAATGTCTCGTTTCAGGCATCATGAACTTTGTGCGTGCAAACATAGACATATATTAGGGTGGAAGAGGGAGGCTTTTATGAGAACGAAATAGACACATAAGCGTCCCCGTACCTACGGTAACTTTCTAACACTTGCCGTGAATAAATTGGCACAATATAGGCTAAAGACTCAGTGGTTGCAAGAGCTCTAAGTTCATACTTGTCTTATTTTTCAACCGTAAGAAAAGACCCCCGGCTAAAGAAAAAATACCCTGGGCTATAGCCCAGTAGCCAGGCCCTAAACACGCCCCTGCTTCTGAGATTGAAGAAAGCAGCGAAGTCATAGATAGCGTTGCCATTGTGAATGGAATGGGGGATTGTTTGGAACGGAAAATTTTAGCATCATGGTAACGTGACGTCTCCGCAATAGGACTGTATAACAATAATAGTATTACTGAGCATAGAAACACGAGTATTATTTCAGTCTTAAATTTTTATGCATGGTTTCCCATAGTCCACACTTTATTTCTGTATTGCCAAATGTTATGAGAGCGCTGCTGAGAGAGACACTGGTCTCGAAAAATATTCATTTGCTCCTGATTTATTGGTCTTAAAAATGTCATTGCAGCATCAGAATGTTCAGGAGATATGTGGCCTGTAAAAAGTAAGTCCAATATTTACCTCAGTGACAATGGGGCAAAATAATTGCTGATAATCTGTGCTTACATTCTTTTCTAACATAGAAATTAATACACTCAGGACCCACTGCTAGTCTCCTAAAGGGCCGGAGCACTCATGTGACTGATACAGGAAATTACTCCTCGATGAGCAGTCTTGGTCTTTAGCTGGTAGCTTATCTTTGGCTGGTAGTTTCATTTGATCAGTGACTATCCCAGGAAGAAGTGGGGGGATGGAATCATGTTTCTGTGAAAGTGCGGGTGTCGTAACATCCGTAACACCCACGGGTACAACGCGCCCGCCTATCATCACCGACAATGCTGACTTAAAGTGAGAAGAAGCACTTGCTACTAACACTGCTGACTGCGATCATAAAACTTCTGATTGCAATGAAAAACAAGGAAGGAAAGCTAGACCTCTATTCATTCCAGAATCTGCACATCGTCACACTGATTCGCCCAGCATTTGGTGATAAGCTATTTGGGAAATGCATCCAGCCTATGACTTACAGACAATGTGCAATGTTTAGGTTTACGATCGCCACCTGAGACTGCATTAAATACAATGTAAAGCATGAAAACAGGGTGATGGCAAATGACAAATAGCGGAAAGTTTGCAGAAAATCCACACAAGTACTGTCTTGTGCAAGTGAATTGGATAAAGCAGGCTGGAGTGGGAAAAACCAAAAAACAAAGGTTTTCAGGCTTTTTATTTCTTGAATAGCGTCTACATTCAGCACTCAGTGTGAGAGGTGTCCTCTAAGGTTCTTGATATGCTGTTTTGGCATGGAGCTGGCCAGATTTTCGCAGGTTGCCTTGATTTCTTCGTTGTGATTCCACACCTGGACAACTGCATCGTTGACTTTAGCTTTTGTGGTGCAGTCCTTTTGCCGCAGCCTTGACTTGATGATGGACCAGAGATTCTCAATGGGATTTAGGACAGGTGAATTAACAGGCAAGTCCAACACAGTTGCAGTACTGTGTTGATGATGCAATCACATTAGTTGCATCATGCAAGTTAAGGGAATTAATGAAACATGGCTAAAAGGTACTATGAAGTGAACTTTGATGTGGTTATGTAAAATCCAAAAAACGCGGTCCCACCGAACCTTATAACACTCACAACTCAAAAATGCTTATAATTTCGGGTGCTTGGTAAAAAAACAGCAATTCTCAAAAAGATAACCATCACTCACAATCAGGTCCACTTGAAGGACAATTTAATAGACATAAAATGAACAGAAACAGCAAGCGGACGTTTCGACTCACAGGTCTTTTTCTGAAAAAAGTGATTGGTGTTGAAGCTTTACCAAACACAAGTTCTTTAGCTACAGAGCAGTGCACTTCAGTCGGCGTTTCGGTAGTTAGACGCTTGACGCCGGGCCAGTTGCTATAACGGTAAAGTGGCTTGATTTCCTTTATGTTCTAATCCAGTCGGCTTTTCATTCTAGAGAGCTTTTCAAATAAACGGTAGCATCCTATACAACACACAAACAGTTCACTTGATGAATATACAGCAGTATTTACGGAAAGAACGCAACTTATAATTGAAGGAAAAATGAGGTGGCTTTTTCCATATTCACATATTTTCTCTTTCTTCGATCCAATTCTTTTTTTACATACAAAAGAAATGTTTTTATCAACAAGTTTTTTAAGAGTTTCCGCTCCCGCTATTTTTATTCATTTATATTTGACCAGCGATACCCAAAAGGACTATTATTTGACAAGCATTTTGATTTGCCTATTTTGAACAGTGCCATAACGTCACAGAACTCAAAACCTGGCTCGAGTAAGCAGACGTTGGTGTGTGAGGGAGATGAACCACATAAGACGTCTGCATTGGAGGCTGACCCAGCCCAATGTGAAAAAGTGATGCCTCCCTTTGGTATTAAATCAACCAGTTCAACAAATTTTATTGATAATTGGTTCAATTTCACCAGACACACTCAGGCATAATTACTGCCAGCCCTGTTGAATATCACTGGCAATGTGAAATAGGCAAAAAGTAGCAGATGATGCCCTGATCCAAAAAAAAAAATAAAAAAATTCAATAATAGATGGGAAACAAAGTTGCGGATATCAATCAGTTTGGAAAGGGTTACAAAGCCATTTCTAAGGCTTTGGGACTCCATCAAACCACAGACAGAGCAATTATCTACAAATAGAGAAAACTTGGAACAGTGCTGACCCTTCTCAAGAGTGGCCAGCCTACCAAAATTCCTCTAAGATCGCATTAACAGCTTATCCTGGAGGTCACTAAAGAAGCCAGTCTGACATCTTAAGACCTGAGGCTTCACTGGCCATAGTTAAGGACAGTATTCAATATTTCACAAAAAGAAAGAGACCGGCCAAAAATGCCATCCTTGGGAGATCTGTAAGGCAAAGATCAACACTGACCAGAGAGAGCACAAATGCTCATCTAATATTTAGCAATGAGAGGCACTCCGAGAGTGCAAACCTCCACCAAGGCAGCAGAGTCAAAATCTTGCTAAGGTAACATGACTCATAAGAAATTTAAGATATCAGCAACATAGGATTTCGAGATGGTTGCTGTGGTGGCCATATTGTTTGACCGATCGCGGTCAAAATCAGTAGGGTCCACCCTTGATGTAATAGCAACCCACTCACAAAATTTCAGAGATGTCTGTTCATTACTTTTTGAGTCATCTTGTACACAAACAAACCAACAGACAAATCAGTGTTGGCAAAAACATGATCTCCTGGGCAGAGGTAAAAAGCATTTGGGCTACATTCACATTACCAGGTTGAAGTGACTCAAATCAGATATTTTGCCTGGATATGACACAGATCTGATGTTTTCAGGCCTGTGCAGACACATAAATCCAATCTTCAAATCAGAGAGGAGTCACTTTCGCATGTGGTCCCAAATCAGATACAAATCTGATATGTGGCCATGCGACATGAATAAGAATGGTCAGACTGGAATCCATGCAGGTTTCTGCCTGTACAATTGCGCTGAGTGCTGTTAGAACTGCAAAAGCTAACTGACTGGCTTTTTTTTTCTTTTGACCTTTTCGACCTCATTACATGCACCTGATGAATCGTTTGCCTTCCTCCATGGCAAAATCCCATCCATACATTCAAAACAAGTACGTCCATTTTCTTGGTTTGTATTAGGTTTGCATATCATGAGCGCCTCACAACCCTAGATGACTTATGTAAAAACATATCAATGTGCACATGCATGCTGTTTTGGAGGACAGATGCATCCATATTATACAGGGAATGTAAAAATAGAGCTGTTCTTTTGTGCTTGCTGCCTGAAAACCATCTAATGCAGTACTGCACTAAACACAATACATTTCCAAAAATCAACACATTAATGATGTAGAGCTATGGACTGTAATTAGTAGCCATTTAGGACTTCCTGTTCCTCATTAGTGCAGGGGAAGTCTGTTGTGAAGTATTTTTTTCCCTTTAATGACCTGTGAAGTAAATTTAACTCAGGAGTTTTCCCAAGACCAAACACATCAACAAGATGATGAAAGGTAATTTTGCAGATCAAGGATGGGGAACTGCAAGATGGAAAATAACAGGATGAACTAGGCCTCACCTCACCAGCAATGTTTGTTTTTGAGGCGAAAAATGATGGGAACAAAACTCCCTCCCATTTACCACAGCTGAAAGTGAGTGTATTTGTACAGATGCAACGTGACATAAAAGTCAAAATTTGTGTCAAATTCTGCTTATCTTTCTTGAGCCCCATCAGTTCCCACTCATATTCTATTCAGTTTTTAAAGCTTTTAAAGGAGTGTGGCCGCAATAGGCCAATCCAGAGTACAGCCCACCCGGGCCTATCCAGCCAATGAGAACCAGGGCTGCAGTCACGTGACTGCACCCAGCTTGCGCCCGCCTTAACCTCGGACAAACACTTATCCGAACTGCTTTCTCTATTGGGAAGAGTACATTAGCGCTTTGTTTTCGCATTTTTGCCACTATAAAATCTCACACAATGGTAAAGCGGTGTTGTTACGGTGAGTGTAAATCGGACACGAGATACCCAGACAGGGTCGTAAACACTGCTTTCAGGAAGGAGAGGGCTGGATATGGCAATTAATCTGCTATTAATTACTCATTATTCTGAAAGCTCAACTCGCTTTGTTTACGAACAATAATGCCTCTTGATGGCTTTGCACTGGACCGTAAAAGGGTCAAGAGGCTGCAGGTTTTCATTCAAACAGAGCAGAAACACACCTGATACGATTAATGCAGGCTTCACACAGAGCTCCGTTTCAATCAAAGACTGTCTTGGGCAATAACACTTGGGTGCTCTGGAAAACGTTTACGATCTTATCACACCATATGTAAATTGAATGTTACGTACCCTGCTTTGCAAGAGCACTGGCCGTGAACAATGCTTCTCTGTTCCTTGTCGATCGTAATTATCAATGAGTGTGGCTTCTGGGACTTCAACATTGAGCGATAGTATTTGCATTTTGCTTCAACTTCACGGGCATTTATAACATAAAATGACACTTCGTGAATACACCCAGATAAAAAATAATTATAACCCTTGTCTTTTGCTTTTTTTGCGATGCGATCCGTTTTTAATAACTCGAGATTGATGTTTTCAGGAAGCGCTTCCAATGAGGTTATAAGGGACGTTGGCGCCATCTTCAGCAAAGCTTGACCGAGGTCCGGCTGTTGCTATGTGTAGTTAGGGGGTGGGCGGAGCTATGGATCGGTCTATTGACGTTGGTACAATTCTACTTACTGGATTCATTATCCTCCTATTGCAGTCATAAGCTGTGTTTCCATCATCCTTACAAATGCACAAAATCTAAATAGCGAAATAAAAAACTGGTAATGGAAACACGTGAATTTCGAAAAACCTCTCAAACACCGCTAAAAAGTTTTTACACTCTCATAAGGTGGTTTTTTCAGATGTGTCAATACTGCAATATTTTGCAAAAGTGGAATGGAAACACTTTTTTTCCCGCATTGACAAGTCACACTCCCAACATGCAATAGGTTCTGATCCAGCCCAAAAACATCCATCTTCAGTTGAAAAGAGTATTGTGAGACGAGAGTGTACGAGAATTACGAGATTTATTTGCAAAACATCCTCAAATGGAAACACCTGCAGCTCGCAATTGAAGACCTGCGTGCAAGAAGTACTTAAGTCACAAAATGTCAGTTTTGTGATATTGATGGTCTAAGTTTCAAAACATGCTGCAGATACTTTTTTTTTCCCAAGGTAACGTATTATGGACTTGTGCACTAGTTCTAGGGGCTAAACATGGTTAATCACTATTTTTTTTTGTGTGTGTGGAATGATTCTCCTTTATTACCGAGATCGATCGAGAAATTGAGAAAAGCAGTTTTGGACTTGGGTACTTTTAGTGGAAAAAAAAAATCAAGGACTTGAGAACTTCTAGCACCAAAAACCCTTTACTGCTTAATTTTCAATACAAACATTTTATTTTAGCTAAGCTTCCTTGCTTTTGTGTCAATATGGTTGGCAGAACTACTTGTTTAACACTAACATAACTTGGTAAAATCCAAAGTTACTTAGACAAATCAGAAACAAACATTTGAAATGCAGAAAAACCTAATTTTGGAGAACCAAAACACCTCCCTTCTACTTGAATGATTGCTTCAAAATCCTAACTTATGTAGTGTTTATAACAGCAAAATCTACTTCTGGGAGTATGAACATTCCCTTGGTAACCATGGTAACCCCTCAATTCCAGCATTTTGATTGGCCAGTCATGGACTTAGGCACTTCTTCCACAAATTTTATGGACTTGAGGACTTCTTGCAGAAAATTTTAGAGGATTCCGAAAACATCACATTACAATAAACAGGGGTGAAGTACTTCTTTTTTCCTAATTTTGGTATCAAATGATTCTTTTATAAGTACAGATTCCAGAACTGGTGCCAGCTTGATTTTTTTTCATGAATGTGACTTTGGTACCTCTTGCACGCAGGTTTTCAATTGTGCCGTCAAATTTTTTGAAATATTGCTTTTATTTTGCACAAAACTGCAATGGAAATACAACTAATGATACAATGCAGACATGTTGGGAGACTCAAGGAGTCCAGTTATTTGTGAAGTGCCAAGAAAGTAATGAGTATAATACTTATGAGAGACAGTGATTCTGTTTAAGGCCAACTATATACTTAATACCTGGACAGGAAAAACTTTTCTGAAACAAAATTTATATTAGCTGTGTTAAATACAAACACTTCAGGCTAGAAGAAGTACGTAACTTACGTATGCTTAAATTCCTTTAATTTAAGCTACTGTTGAGGTTCTGAACTTAAATTGATTCAGTTTTGGTGGCTGAGCCACTTCTGAGACTCAGTGCCAGAATCCCTTTGCAGTCAATTCTTAATTAATTCCCTCGAGCTGATGTAGACGCTCGCTGACATGGAGCTGCTCTATTTATGCATGCAGTTACACTGTTCTATCAATAGGTGGCACACCCGAAACAGTTATCAAATATTCACGAGGAAGCGGTGCCTATAAACGGTTTAGAATATGGACAATATAAGTCCCACCCCTATATCCCAGGAATTATATGAATTAAACTCCTCAGCCAAGCCTGATGTGCAAACTGCCAAATATACTTGCCCATAGTATCTATCCAGCAGTTAATAAAAATGATCTCTTGCGACTGAAAAAAAAATCATTGTCCTTTGTTACAACCGCTTCAGCTATAATAGGCCAACGGTATTCCAATTAAGTGTGAAAAAAATCAGTTTTCTGAAGCGAAAATTCAACACGGTATTGATACTTTGTCATTCAACTATCAATTATAGTCATCCAATATTAAAGACACATGATTTGGGGTGCTCCAATATGCGATATATGATGCAATATATGAAAATGGTGAATTCTGGGGGGCGCCCGGTGGCTCATCGGTCTAAGCGCGCCCACCGTTAAGGCTGTGTCCTTCCCGCGGTGACCCGGGTTCGATTCCGGCTCGGGTCATTTGCTGCATGTCAACTATCAAATAAAGGTGAAAATCCCACAAAATAATCTTGGAAAAAAAAAGACGTGATTTCCTACCACTAATTTACGCGTAAATTGGTCTCTCAAATTCAGTTGTCATTTAAATCCTCAAACATTCTCACGCTGAGATCCTGTCACTTTAGTGCTTGCTCAGGCTTATCTGCGTAAAGCAGTTATAGTTCATGCCCATGCGAAACTTTCCCAATAATTATCTATTGATTGACCCATTTTTTTATCCAATTCGAGACCATATAAATTTTCCGCGGGAATTGAAAGACATTGATTGGACCCTCATAAAAGTATTTTAACCTTTGTGTAACAGCAGTTAGGTCATATTCTCTCAACTTTGCGCAAATGAAAATGACATGATTGCATAGAAAAAAAGACCTCCAGAACCTACCCTGAAGTGCTCAGGTTACATTTATGAGATGGAAATGTGATTTGGAGATGGACAATGGCAGTTATTCTGAATGGAACAGACTGGAGGGCTGATAGCATTGATTCTCTGGAGGAGAAATTCAATGATGGAGAGTTTTTCTTCATGCACAGTGAGAACAATTGACTTCGTATGGAGTAGCTCTTTCTTACTTACAGCCAGCTAGCTAGCTAGCTATTTCTTATTTTCGGTTTATCACTGTGATCACAGTGCTAGTTTGCCACATTGGTTAACAATATTAACTGTTAGCCTTTGCCAAGAATACTGCATTTGGTGGCATTTTGTTCAATGTGGCAATCTGTTTTTGAATTTATGTAGCACTTAATGAAATAGAATGCCTAGGATTTTCACTCATTAAAAAAGCGAACAGCTGAAAGATTTAGGTTAATCCCCTGCTGCGCTCATTGCACAGACTCTCTTCAATCTAGGGTTTCCAATTGCCTGCTTCTTCCTGATAGTGGAATGTCTGTTTAGTTAAAATAAGGAATATTACTGTGTTAGTAGTTATACTTGCTCCTTACTGGATGTAAAAAGTGTTCACACAAGCTTGCCTTTTGTTCAATTCATATTGAACTTCATGAGTCAAAAATTTATTTGTGTTACAAATACAATTATTTTATCATTTGACAGTGCGCGATTTTGAGGGATCTGACACCATGGGGAGCCACTTGGAGAGCTGTTTTATTTGGCTCAAAAAAGAGTAGATTATTTTGAATTTTACTCTCAGATGAAGTACACTTGTGGTCAAGGAGTTTATGATCCCAGAAATGTATTAACTCCCAGCCATTTTTCAATTCTCAGTAGTTTTTTTATTTCAATGCCAAATTTTCATGAAGATTTTTCATAATTGCAGCCCTTTTTCTCAACCAAAATTATTAAAATACACTGAAATAAGATGGAATTCTAAATGCTACAAGAGTCTTGTTTCAGTTAAGCCATTTCCCCCCTCTCAAATCTTGAATTATAAAGCCTTAAATAGGGTAACACATAAATTGCCAGATTTGGCTTCTGCGCTAAGGGGTTTTTTTGTGTTGATGTTGCATTGATTGATTAATAATACCCAAACAAATCTCAGCATGGGGAAACATACATCAGTGATGTTATTACCACTCACAAATGTTGCAAATATCATTAGTCCTCTCCCTAAAAAAGGCGCAGGTCAAGGTCTGCAGACTAAAGACTTAAGTGAACACCCGGTTCTTGAAGTCATTATTTTGGATGCAGGTAAATGGGACCTCAGGAACTGCGACAATTGCCAAATCATTACGGCCAGAGGACTGGGTCGCAGCACCTCAAGAACAGCAATGCTTGTGGGGTGCTGTTGGTTAGCAGTGGCGAGTACATACCAATAGTGGTCCAAAAAGGGACAAACATCAGACCGTCCAGTTTTGAGCCCCAAATGCTTTATGTGTGTGGGCAATGAAGGCAATCCTGCTGAGTCTAGAGCGACTGAAGGGCTAGAGACCAAAATTCCAGAAAATTTTAATGATTACGGGAAGAATGTGTCAACACCAATATCTGCGTGCAGCGCACAGTAGAGTACCCATTGAAACTCCTCTATCTTCAAAAATGCCTGCAACAGGCATGCTAGTGTCAGAACTGAACCTTGGAGCAATCAGAAGTCATATGGTCTGATAAATCGGTTTTCCTTTACATCATGTACATTGCCTGGGCATCACTGCACCTTTTACCAGGAGAAGAGATGGCACCAGGTACCAGTAGGAACAAGACAAGCTAAGAGAAAACGTGATTCTTTGGTAAATGTTCTGCTAGAAAACCCTGGATCCTGCCATTCATGCGGATGTGAATTTTGATGGAGCAATTCCAGTGGCATACAGAGGACCAACAATATTTCAGGCAGATGATAAAACTGTTCAGGTTCATTGGTGTGCATAGATAAAAGGGAGTGCATGTGGAAAATTACAAAATTTTTGTACTGCATTTACTGCTCATGAATGATGGAGCATATGTGAATTGTATGTGGAAAGTAGAACACACCAGAGCTCTATGCATACATTGTGAACTTTTTTGGATACAAACATCTCTCTAATTAATTGCAATGTAATGTCTAAAAATAAAACTCCTTTTTAATACATAAATCAAAGTGTCTCCAATGGGGACACACTGCTCAGGAAAACTTCATAGCTCTCTCAGTAAAAGGTCTGCAATAAAAAGAATGCTAATTTAACTCCTCTTTTCTCTCCTTAATGTCACCAAAATCTGGAGAGATTAAGCATCCATCCTCAGTCTTGCAGCAGAAACAAAGACAAAATTACAAACACAGTGTTATCAAATATGATTTATTTTTTATAAAAAAATCATCCTTAAAAAAATCCAAATTTTCCTATTCTCTTCTTTTATCTCTATAAAATTATTTCATTTAATTACAAGGGCTATGGGGAAAAGGACAGAGCAGAAATAAAACTGAATCTGCAAAGTCTCTTTATCAGATAAGTCTCTGTAAATGATCCAACCATAATGACAGAATGCATCGCAAGCAGGACTGGCCACAAGAACCACTGTGCATCTGACCATTTGAACCGTGGGTCTGATCTTCTGTGACACAGCTGTCAGCTCTAGTTGCTCCTGTATGGAATGCAGTTATGACCACTCCAGAAACCATACATTTCCAGTGTTGGACAGATGAATTAAATAACCACTACAAGTTTTCTGGAGACCAAACAGTGAAATATCTGAATGCTTGGGGAGGAGGGGGTGCCAAGTTTCCTACTGAAGGCAGCAATATGAAGTGTCTTTCACTGAAGGCACATTTTAAACAGAATAGACTAGGAGAAGCAATAGAAATTACAGCCCAAAATAATGCTCCCTCAATAGATGATTCGCATTTTTACATTTTTTTTTGTACAGATGTGCTACAGTGCATGAGAACCTACAAATGTGCTTCCGGCAGTTTGGAACATACTGAATTTGAAAGATGACCCTGGGTCTTGTCATAAAGGTCACATGGCATAATCATATGTACATAATGGTCAGTCCTATGACTACATAAATGTGTGCTTCTAGCGACCTGGCAGTAGCACTTTTTAACCGTTCCGTTGTTTTTTTAAAAAGCGGAAAGCCAAATGCCCCAGTCTAGCAGTCCAGCCCTTAGAAAAAACCAACTGTTCATCATATTAGTGTTTAAAAACTGAACTGAATTTTGAAGCTATAAAAAAATAAAAATAAAAAAAGCAATGACAAATTCAATGAACAAATAAATAAAAATTCAAAACAAGGGAGCTTGCATTCCACAAAGAGCACTGGCAACTCATTAACAACCCAATGGCTGCTGAAAAAATAATGTGCTTTATCATCACTTTCCCAGAAATTTCAGAGTACTGTTCTGTTTCAGGCAAGTAACTATTTTGAATAGTGATAATGAGGGAAGTATGGCAAACACATTTTAGAGCTCTGAGGCACATTGCCATTAAATTGATTGGGCCACTGAAAATGCTTGTAGTTGGGCAGATAAAATAAGGTTAAGCAGAGAAATGACTGAATGCATAAACATCAGTGACAGCAAAATGGCAGTGTAGAGATGAGACATTGCACAGTAAACATCAGTAAACAGTGAACAGGATAGGGCTATAAACAAGTTATTCTTTAGGGCTTTCTATTTGGTGGGATGCCACTCCTTAGTATTGGCCTCAAAGAAAATGGCTTTGAACCATGAATAAACATTCAGAAATGGAAATATGTAGAGCAGAGATACAGGTAGCATGCCCTTATGGAGCGATTTCTGGAAGGAAAAGGAATCTTCAAAGTTTCAACACAAAGAAACAAAAAACAAATCTAAATAGCATTAAGGGAATAAGAAAATTAAGAAATATAAAAGATCAATGAGTCAGATAATAATTGATGGCCATCTGGTAGTTCTGCAATCAGTCTTTGTCAAGAGAACAAATTTTTTGAGGAGATAAGCTGATCAAACTAAATACATAAATATTCTGAGAGCAATTAATACTACTTTCAGATGACATTGATTAAGCTCTCTCAGGTCATGACTGCACTAAAACACAAATTATTTCAACACTGGGATTGCAGTAGAGTTGTGGTTATTTGAAAAATACGGCAAAATTATACAAATATATAGTCCAGGCAGCATATTGCAGTATTCAAACCGTACATAAAAACAAAATAAAAGGGTATCTCACTTCAAAAGACGCATTCCTTACCCATGAAAATGCCACACTCATTTCAAGAATATGAAAGTATGCACATTTGAGCTTTGATTTTGTTTCTATGAAAATAAATATACAACTCAATATACCTTTAACAAATTAATAAACAGGCTTCAAATGGGACCTTCTGATACAACATAATCCAATATGTAGATAATATACTCATCTAATTTTGCACAACTACTCTATATGAAACTCATTTTTAAATGTTTTAATTTTCTCAGAAAATAAAATGATTACAGGGGTATGGTCATTAAATATTAATCTGATTTGAGCAACTGGTTGTCAACAAAAGACTAAGGTGAATGTTTTTTGTTAACTGGATTACGCAAAAGAGGGAGTTCATTCAAACTTGCTGTTTCCTATTCCAACTGAAATTATTACACTCTTATCGCACAACCCTAAATTTCATCCGTCAAAGAAAAATAACAATGGAAAATAAACCAAATAACCAATGCTCTTGAAACTTCTTTAAAAAATTTACTGTCTGGGTAACAGTCTCTCGAAATACAATTCTAGCATAAAAAAGCAGCAAAAAATAAGAAAATTGCAAAACAGCTACATGTTCACAAGTCATTGAACAGTTAATTTTTTGGGGATGAAGTGGTGGACTTCAAAAAAAAAAAAAAAAAAAAGTTGAGAAAATGTTTAAGATCATCTTAATTCAACGTTCATTTGAGGGTTATGAATCGGTTTTTTCTTGCATTAACAATATAGAAGCAGTGCTAAGCTAGATGAGACCTCAACTTTTGCATTAATATACTATAATCTGGTAAGTTAAATCATTAATCTTTTTTCATTGAAAGTACTCCAATGTTGATTGGGATTCTCATCTCTCAATATGCAAGGTTGAATTGAGTGTGGCTACGCGGGAAAACAAACCAAGTTTAAAAAAATCAAAGGATGTGCACAAGGTTGCAAAGAGATACCTTTTCCACCTTCAGCTAAGTGAATCCAGTTAGAATACTAGTGGAGACAATACTTCATGAATGTAATCGCACTTACATGGGTCTTCCCATTTTTTGCGGGCGTTCAAATGTGAAAACCTCCATAAGTTCAAAGGCATTATTTCTGCATGTCCACAACAGACAGAGAGGTGCTCATTAAAAGATCATTTTTTTCAGGAATAACATCTGTGGGGGCATTTCACGGCTCATGTAATGCTAATACTAAACTTCACGTGTCCGTAACATAGGAGAGGCTTTATGAGGAACCAGTTGGAGAACCAAGCCAAGCAGACCAAGGCAGGTATGTGATCATGATGGGAATACAATGCCAGTTAACCACAGTATCAGCTTTTCAAATTAAAACCTAATTAATATTAAGGAAATTAATTCTTATACTTCAAACTAAAAATTTAGCAAGCAATAACTGTCAGTCATGGGAGACCAGCAGAGACTGCATTTGCCAAAGGTCTTGCAACGTCAAAGACCTGATTATTAAGTTCAAAAGAACAACAAATACAAGGTAATATGGGCCTGCATGATCAAAACCAAGCAATGTAAGCCAGGCTTATGGAGAAAAATGGGTACAAAGAGCTACCCTCATATCAACTCTATAGAGAGTAAATGGGTACAATGAGCTAGCCTGGTTTCAGTTCTATGATGAAATAATTGTACATAATCAGCCAGGCTGGAGTCAGTTCTACAGTGAAAAATGGGTACAATGAGCCAGCCTGGTTTGACTTCGATAGCGAAAAATCTGTACAATAAGCTAGCCTGGTCTGAGCTCTACAGTGGACTAAGCGATATCCAAGAAATGGCCCTGGACATGAGAGGAGTTGATCTTAATCGACAGGATGGGCTGCCTTGACAACCCTAAGAGACGCATGAATACTGTTGGCCTAAGAGAAACAAAAAGGGCAAGTATGAACCTAATAGAGCTTCGATATCTCTGAAGTAACTCTGCATAGTTTAACAAAAAAAGGGGCTCATATTTTTTTGAAAGGGAGAACACTGACTCAGAACCAAAGTAGGGACACTTCCCGCCTTTAACCATGATCGGTCCATACTGAAAAGATTCAGTCAGCAATCGATTGCATTTGATATTTGAGAGAATAAAAGGCTTCCAGAAAATCCTCTGCTCAGTGAATTGAGTGCGCAGACATGTTCTTGCTTCAGCCACACTGACAAATCTGTTGTCAGAGCAATGGCCTGTCATCACTGGCAATGCACTGGAAGGGACTGGGGAACAAAGCTGTAGAGCCCTCTGTCCATTTTGCAGCTCAATTTGTCTGCTCCTCCACGCCCCCTCATGGGTCTGCCCTCTTCTCTCCCGCTGGGTGGCAGAGGCCACAAGTTCATCAGAGTCTCTCTATGTCCCTGTACTTCTTTCGCAGGATAGAGACCTGGTCCTTGAACAGAACTGGGTCCAGTCTCATCTGGGAGTGGACTAGGGGCATTGAGCCAAACCAGCTGGCAAATTTGTTCATGCAGGTCTGTCGCTGGGCAAAGTGGTCGGGGTCGGCCCAACGGGAGGCGCGGGAGGTCTGCAAAGATGAAAACAAATGGGGAAATGTGTTTTTGTTAATAGTCAAGGCTTCATTCAGATCGGTCTTTTCATTTATGGGGCACGAGTCCTTCAATAAACATGTTCCTTCCACCCACATCCACCCCCTTCAACACATACACACACCAGATGAATATGCACATTACAGATATGGAAGACAGTAGAACGTGTCTAATTGTTCATTCATTCATTATTTCCTTATGAAATCCTTTTCGGACCCCTCTTGCCTTTCGTCAATAGGGTTATCTTTTTCTTCTACATTGGTTAGATACAATATGTCACTTTAATTGCTTCCATTCGATACAGGACTGTAGTCCAGGAGAGGGATTCGGTGCGCCTTTGCTTTGAAGGGTTTAAAGACAGGGAACAATAACAAGGAGGCCAGCATCATCTCAGAAGCTGCTGGAGGTCCAACGCAATGAGAAAAAAAAAAAAAAAAAAAAACAAGGATGCGGAAATGTGTCGCACAGAGTGCCTTTTTTAAGAACACAGCAAGTGGAAAAAGAAGAAAAACAAGGAAACATGGCCATAATGTCTGCCCAGAATGAATAACGACATGCCCTCTCCACCTTCCCTCCAACAGAAAATACGTGACGGCATGCAAATTTTAACCAGTCAAATGTGCATTCACAAAAACACAAGGAGCCCATTTTTTTAAAATAAACAATTGTTAGAAATACTACTGTGACCCCTTCTCAAAATCTATGAAACACATCAACATACAACAATTTGATCTTGATCTTCAACAAAATAAAGATAACTGGTGTAAACATGGCATCAGTATGCCAATCAATGGACAAAATTCCTACGTAAAATTAAAAGTGAATTAAAGACAACAATTCGGGAATTTCATGGCTTCATTTTCAAAAGGAATAAGGAAGAACCAATGACACACCTGGCCCATCATAGTCTCTTTGTACTGTTTCTTCTGAGTGACTTTGATGGGAGGCAATTTAGTGACGGCAGACACCAGGAAGTTCATAAGGATGTCTTCACAGTTGGCCAGCTGGTCAACTAGACTTTTCAGGCTTGTTGGTAGGTAACTGGTATACAAGTAGTGGTAATATCTGGAGATAATGAAAGCACAAGAATATTCATAAAGACGACAGGTGAATTTATGAGTGCAACTTTGCATAAGGCTAATTTTTGGTGTGTGTGTTTGTGTGCGGAGGTATTATTTGGGGCTCTCTTACCTGTGATATATTGCAGCTCCAGTCAGCACCATGGAGTAGTCATTGGTCCACTTAGAGGTGTACCCCCATCGCTCCTTGTTGCCATCCCAGAAATGGCTACGAGCAGGATATCCCACAATCCTCTCCGGAAAGCTCTGCCATACAGTGAAGGCAAAATCCACCTACAGGGGGCAGTGACAAACGCCAACGTCGCTTATTGCATTCAAGAGCGTGAGCTAAAGTGCGCGCACACATATACACCCACACACCCACCCACAGACGGCTACATCTGCAGGGCTGTCATGTTTTCTCCAAGACTATAAGACCTTTGAACCAAATTAAAATGAGATGGCAACTATGCTACGGTGATGCTTCCTTACCTCAGTGGTGGAAAGGACCGTGTCCTCATCAAGGCTCAGCACTGCATCTGTGACTATCGTCTCATAGGGCTGGAACCGACTGCTCATTACCTGTAGGGACCACCACAATGCATGTAAATGAGCAGGTGCAATAATATGGTTGTCTCCACTCAGGAAAAACATTTACTTCTATCCTGAACTTCAAATAGTGAAGGTCAAGGTGGGGTACCAGGGCCACCCGTCAAGGTGCATGTTTTTAAAATTTAGAGTTCTCCCGACTCCACACACTGCCAGTTATCACACAGATTGTCAGATGCAAAGCACTACTATCCATGTTCCCCCTGGGCAATGGGGGCTCAGAAATGAATTGTTTTCTCCCTTCTATTTGCTGAAAAGATGCAAGCCAATCAGTGAATGTCTCAACCAGAAAGCAGGTTTTCATACTCGTCAATCACTCGGTGTATTCCTAGTATGCTTGTATGTGCGATTTATTCATTTATTTTTTATGTTCATATGTGCAACTGGCAATACAGTCGTCTTCACCAGGACTCTCTGGGAGAAAAGATCTTGGATCTCATTGGGATCTTCCTGGCTCAATAAATAAGTAAACAAATAAATAAATATACTTCAAAAATCTAGCCCTGACACTGATTGATTGCAGAAAGTTCAAAACTACTGATTCTGCCTAAACCAAAAACAGTGTATGCTTTTAGCAGCCAAAGCTCATGAAGACTGCAGAAAAGAAGAAAGCTTTGATGAAAGAATTGGACAAAGTGGTGTTCACCAAACAAGATAACAGCTGCTTGTGTCTTCGGCCGGCCTTGAGTCAGCTAACCATAGCTCACAGTCCATCAAACTTTATACGAGCATATTAGCCAACTTTGCCATACATGTAACATTACAGTAAAAAAGTGGATTGTTAGTTAGCTAGCGAAGTAAGCCAATAAGTATTAAAGCATGTAAATAAATGTTTCAGCATGCTATAAAACTGTGCCATGCTAACCAATGTCATAGCTAAATTAGTTCCCTAGAAAACATGAACATTATAAAAAAAAAAAAATCATAATAATAATAATAAAAAATTCATCAATTTTCTCCCATAGTTGAGAAAGACTGTCCAAGGACTAGAAACTAGCTTGAGATTACCTGTATAACATTATAAGCCAATAATAGCAGGCAACGAATGTGAGACAGTTTGGGCGTGCTATTGATAATGTTATACAACCCAAAAAAAAGTTGGGACAGTAAAGAAAATGCTGTTTGACTGTATGAAGAAAAAATATTCAATTTTTGTCTGGTGAGCTTAATTTTATTAGTAAATATACATTATTCCTGCTATTCAGGCCAGCAATGCATTTCAAAAATGTTGGTACGGTGGCAATTTAGAGCTATTAATGAGATAAAAAAAATTTAATTTATCATGTGATTTGAAACAGTTGATGTCACCAGGAGACTGTAATCATGGTCTGATATAAAAGCAGCAGCCAAGAAAGGCCTTGTCCTTCAGGAGTAAAGATGGGCTGAGGGTCGCCAATTTGCCCAGAAATGAGTGAGAAAATCATTGAGAGGTTTAAAAACAATGTACCTCAAAGAAAGAAAAGAAGGAAATCAGGTATTTCATCCTCTACAGTGCATGACATGATTAAAAGGAGGAAAGAAATCTGAAGGAATTTCTGTGCATACAGGGCAAGTGGAAAGCTGAAAGCTCAAGCCTAAGCTGAATACATTTGATCTCTGCTCACTCAGACAGCACTATATCAAGAACCATAATTCATCTGTAGGTAATATATTGACACAGTCTCAGCGTTACTTTGGCAAACCTCTGTCACATACCACAATATGTGGTTACATCTACAAATGCCAGATAAAACTATAGCGTACAAAGAGGAATCCTAATGTTAACTCCAACCAGTAGCTCTGTTGACTTCTCTGGGTTCAAAGTTTTTGGTGAAAGACTATGACAACGTGAAAACCTATACTATGGTCAGCAGCAGCAATAATTTTGTTTTTTTTTAATGGAAGAAATATGCCATGTGCTCCGGACCAAAGAAAGAAAGGTCAATCCAGACTCATCAGCAACAGTCCAGAAGCCACACTCTGTCATGGTATGGGGTTCTGCCAGTGCCCTTGGCAATGGTAACTTGCACTTCTGTGAAGACAACTTCAATCCTGAAAAGTACCCAGAGATTTTGGAGCAAGTTACCCTCAAGACACCTTTCCCTGGGACGTCCACAAATATTTAAGCAAGACGAAGCAAAACCTCATTCAGCTCTTATTACAAAGGCATGGCTGCACAAGAAGAGGATGTGGATGCTGGACTGGCCTGCTGGAGTACCAACCTGTCCCCAATGAAGCATGTTTGCAACATAAAATGCAACAAATACCTCAAAATACTGGACGCCGTAAGACCGGTTTACGGGAAGGATGGGACAAATTTACACCTGAAACACAATCATCTGGCATCTTCAGTCCCTAAATGTTTATAATTGTTGTGAAAAGGAATGGCAACATTAAGTGGTAGACACGTGACAGCCCAAACTTTTTTGCAAAAATCAAAAAAGTGAATTAAGTGCTTATTTATAAAAGTCAATAAAAGTAATGTGGTGAAACTCTGAATAATGTGCTGTTGTTTTGTTGCCAACATTATGCAGGTCAAAGAATTTACAGAGCACTTATTTTATGTTCATTGCCAAAGTTATATACATTTCAAAACGATCTCATTTTACTGGGCTATTGCCTCTGAAAAGGAGACAACGAGTTTGATTACTCTGTGACCTAAACCGCTACACGAGATGCGTTCATGATTTTCTGAAGGGGGAGAAGGTTGAGAGGGAGGGGTGGGGGGATGGGGGTGTGAACTTCTTTGTGGAAAGTCAAATGAGAGTGAGCAAGAATGGTGAAAATCTATGAATGCACCATTCAGCGCCTACACATGCACCCCTCATACCCAGCCTATAGATAAAACATTTTTCAAGATTCCTACTCTGTACTTCCAATTCTTACTCTGCTACTGTAACTTTTTAGTAGACCATTTCCCCCTTTCCTTGCATTTCTTAAAATAGCCCATGCCAACACTTTATCCCAGGAAAACAGCCTGATCTTAGGTCTTACATCTGTGAAATTAGTCCCCCCCTCTGCTTACCTTTCTAAGCAAAATGCTTTAACAAGTTGTCTGACAACAGCTCTTTTTATCCTCTAAGTTAGTGCAGCATGTCTCACTCATTGCATAATGTCTGCCATGCATTTGCTCCACTCTGCAAGAGTCACTTCTCTTGAAAGGCTCAGCTCTCCACTACTTTTGATCTTGCACCCTTCAGAACATTAAGCTAAAAAAAAAAAAAAAAAAAAAAAAAAACTGCACATCACTCTTCAAATTATTCACCTTTCAGAATGATCATGCTATGAGCAGGTTTTTCCACACAAACATTCAGGTTTTGATCTCACGGCCTATGATTTTTCTGAGAAGCAAGCTTTGGTGTGATGCTGAACTTCCAGTAATGCAATGTTGATAACACCTCTAGCTTGCACTGTCACCTAAACTTAATTCCACATATTGTCTTTGTATAAACTGAGAACTTGTTACCCTGAATAGATAATCTTACTGAAAGTGAATGGCTGAGAGCAATTATACCCTGAAAGGTAAATTCACTATTATTAGGTCATAGGCAACAAGTAAACACAAAATACATGATACTCAGAATTCACCATCTTTTAAAAATCTTTTTTTTTTGGGGATTTTCTCCTTTCTTTGACAGTCACACAGTGGCGAGAGACAGGAAAGCTGGGGAGAAGACTGGGGAAGACATGCGGCAAATGACTCGAGCCGGAATCGAACCGGGTCGCTGGGGGAAGGACATAGCCTTTATGGTGCATGCGCTTAGATCGATGAGCCATCGGGGTGCCCCCCAGAATTCACCATCTTCATATATCGCATCAAACCTTCAACTGACTTTCTATTAAGACAGTCAACTGAACCACACAGCTGAAATTAAACAAAACCAAGAAATTTAAGACATTTGGTGCCAATGTACAGGTACCTGGAGATCAGTACAACAAATGAATGAATTGAGCATGACAATAATGGAGACATTTATTATTTGAATCACATGAAACACTATCCAATTTTTTGTGTAGATACGTAAAAAGTCATCTTTAGCATTTGAATATTTCATTCTCGTTTTCAGATTTGTCCATTTCCTCTTTCAATGCAAGGTATCTTTCAGGCAATGTTGTAACAGGTTTTCAAAATACCCTCTGAAATTAACCTTGGCCGAAAATTACTTTCTTCTGGCAGCGAATCAATCCTAGCTCAGGAATCTCTAGAGCATTCAACTGGAGTACTCAATCTTACTTTTGATGATTTTTACTGAATTACCCTCTTCGGTAGTGGACAAAATCTCATCCTTATGTTCAGAAGGGGGAAGGATAAAGTCACTTGGATAAAAGCAAAATAACTGCAGTCAATCAAAACTCAAAGAATTTTTCATTAAATTACCAAGTATTCTGGACTAGATACCCTCTGGGCCCCATTTTGGCAACCTAAACAATGCTGATAATCGCAAGTGCCAACAGTATCACAGATAAAAACTGGGCATGTCTGCTGCAATTCTAGTAATTTTGTGACAGGACGTGATGGCGTAGCTGTGGTACTGTTGTCCAAAGGCTTGGCCTAAGACAAATTAATTACCTGTGGGGCTGTTGGGGGGTTGGTTCTATTAATCAGATTAGCTGCTGTCATTCACTTTGAAACCAGTAGTGAACTGGCAGTTTTGTCAGGTGAAGAACAAGCACGAATCCTGCATAACCACGGCCTCCTTCAGTCCTCGGAGAATTGCGCTCCAAAGCAGAAATGTGTTGAGGCATTAGGGGGGATTGAAGCGATTCACCAGGTATTGCGTTTTGCAGGAAAAGATGTGGGTGATTGGAACCGAATGCAAAATGGCACTCGTGGTGTGAAAACAAAGGTGAGACTGAAGTTGATTATTTGCATTTCCCCCACACGAAAAAAATACTCACATGAATAAAAATACCTCTTCATCTCCCCCTTCCCATTAGACAGCTCTACAGCTCTATACCACTTTAAAGAGGAACTGAAACAAAAAAGGAACTATATGTGATATTAATGATGGACTATCAGTGTTATTCAGGTCCAACACTATAAAGTGCTAAAGCATTAGCACTGATATCACCAGTGTGCTAGGTTATATTTAACAGCTATAACAATGAACTAAAATGGGCTTGAAAATTACCAGCACCCCTCACTGGCAACGTAAAAACAATATAAAAAAATATAAATATAAACAGAGAAACGGATCGTACCAACGTGAGAAATACTCTACTTTATTAATATCTAGATGGAAACAACTGAAATCATATCAATCATTTAATGCAAAATAAATTTCAACAAAATCAAGGTTTCAAAATACAGGCAGCCTTCATTTAGTACTTAGTGTAGCCATCTCTGGCCAAGGATAACAGCATGTAATTTTTAACAAGGTTAAGGCACACATTTGGGGAGATTTTGGGCCATTCCTCTAAGCATATCCTTTCAAGATCCTTCACATTCTTGGATTTGCGTTTATCAACTGCCCTCTTCAACTCTGCCCACAGGTTTTCGATTGGGTTGAGGTCTAGTGACTGAGATGGCCACTGCAGAACTTTAATTTTGTTGTCACAGAACCATTTCTGTGAGGATCTTGAGGTAAGCTTCTGGTCATTGCCTTGTTGGAAAGTCCACCTACGGCCAAGTCCCAGCCTTCTGGTGGAGGCAACCAGATTGTCAGCCAAAATATCCTGATATTTGGTGGAATTAATTTTGCCATTAATATTAGCCAGTGCCTCTGGACCTCTTGAATTAAAACAGCCCCAAAACATGACTGACCCAAGATCATTTTCACCGCGGGAATGAGGTGCTTCTCCTTGTATGCATCTGTTTCGACACCAAACATGCCGATGCTGTATCTGACCAAAGCATCTTGTTCCAGTTATAATTTAAATGTTTGGCCAACTCCTAGCGCTTCCTTCTGTGTCTTCTTAATAGAAAAGGCCTTCTTCTGGCAACCCTCCCAAAGAGCCTGTGGTTGTGGAGGTGGCACCTGATGGTGCTTTTTGAAACCTGGTGACCCCAAGATGCCACCAAAGCCTGAAATTCTTTCACAGTGATTATTGGGGATTTTGTTGCTTCTCTCACCATCCTCCTCAATATCCTGGGGGCAAAATGCAGTTCAATATGTTTGGAATTTTTTAATAATTGCCCTGACAGTGCTCAGGGGCATATTCAATCGTTTGTGAATCTTACTTGTAGCCAGTACTAGATTTATGAAAGTCCATGACCATCTGCCTCTTTTGAGCTGACAGTTGCTTTGTTTTCTTCATGGCGTTGGATGACAAAGGGAAATTGCATGTGTGTCCCCTCATTTTTATATCCTAGTGAAACAGGAAGTGATGTAATGGCTCGTATAGTTC
Organism: Gymnothorax javanicus; assembly: GCA_029692085.1. Classification (NCBI taxonomy): domain Eukaryota; kingdom Metazoa; phylum Chordata; class Actinopteri; order Anguilliformes; family Muraenidae; genus Gymnothorax; species Gymnothorax javanicus. The sequence goes on along the minus strand of CM056193.1, from coordinate 158,990,119 downwards.
CTTAACACTTATATAAAACTTAAATAAGCTGAATTTAATACCTGGTTTAATTTTGGTATGTTAAATATAATAATCTTTAAGGATGCCATCAACTATGAAACCTTGATGTGGAGGAAACTGATTTTAATGAAATCAGTAAATGATTTTGGTTGGTTCCATTGGAACATTAATATCGTACAGTATTTCTCACATGTTGATATTTAGAGATTCTCAATAAATATATATTTTTTTAGAATTTTTGAAGTATTGTTTGTGCATTTCCAGTCAGGGATGCCAATAATTTTTGAGCCCACTGTATAAATTAGCAGTTTTCCAAATACACTCTCAATAAACCAGCAAGAAACTTAAGAAAGACTGATAGGAGAACATTATCTTTTCAACAGGGGTGGAAAGTAACTAGTTACATTTATTGATGTTACTGTAATGGAGTAGCTTTTTTGGTGTTTTGGTAGTTTTAGCTTTTAATTTCGATAATTTTACTTCTACTTACGTATATTTCTCGAAATGTATCGTACACTGCTGTATTTTAAATAGCATTAATAACAGTAAAAAATCAAAAAGGGAAAAAAGGAGATCCAAGCTTTCAAAAACCACATGAAACAGGCCAGCTGACTGGCTTACATGCACCACATGACAGTATTGAGCACAATATTCGTGAAGAGGTCGTCACTTAATTCCATCGGCCAAACTGGCATGATGTCATCTGATCTCCAGTAAACAGCTTTGGTTTACGTGAGTTGTCACTCATTTCCCTAACCCTAATCTTAACCCCAACTACTAACCCCAACCCGAGCCCCAAACTTACCCCCAACCCTAAATGCCAGTTTGGCGGATGGAAATAAGTGATGACCATAAGAAGACACCTGCTTGTGCTTAACTTGGAAAACTGAGGAGAACGAGTCAAACCAAATTGTAAATTTGTAAATCCAGCTGACAGACCTGGTACAGTAATGTGGGTGATGAACACGAAGAAAATGAAATGAATCCCTAGCGACATTTAAAAGTCCATTTCGGCTTTAAATACAAGTAAGATTACGGTCTCATTATGACGTGTAGGATGTGTTTGCCAAAGGAACAGGAGTTAGCAGCTTAAAAAACTCAACGTCAAAATTGACAAGCATGTAGAGCCAAGTTAGCTAAACTTCATTGCATTGGTAGTGCATGGTGTTAGTATCTGTGTCCTTTCACAATTCTGGAGAAATTTCAGGGATGGTTGTTGTTTATTGTTTTATTATTAGCAGATAATGATTGATGCTCTTTTTTTTTTTAAAGATTATTTTTTTGGGGAATTTTTCCTTTATTTGACAGTTATATAGTGTAGAGAGACAGGAGGGTTGGGGAGAAGAATGGGGGAAGACATGCAGCAAATGACCTGAGCCAGAATCAAACCCAGGTCGCTGCGGGAAGGACACAGGCTTTATGGTACGTGCGCTTAGGCCGATGAGCCACCGGGGCGCCCCATGATTGATGCTTTTAATTTAGGTTCATTTTGTTTAGCACTCATCAGGGATATAGTGAGGATAAACCTACCACTTGAACCCAAGTAGGTTTTTTAAAATTAGATTAATTTAAATGATTTTTGGCTCAAATAAGGACACCAAAACTCGACATCAAAAATAAGCCTTCATCAAAAAGGATGTGGGAAATTAAAAGCAATAAGTAACATGTTAATTTGCCCATAAATTATTTACTTACAGTACAGTGAATAAATTCCACTTTGTTACAAAACTTTTCTGGTCAGAACAGGACTATATCAAACTGAAATCATCATCTTACGGTCGTTGCCCCATCTGTCCACTGTGCAAACGACTGTTACCACGGCAAGTAGGTCTTGAGTTAGTGGCACTGCTCAAATGTACTGCGGCTTAACAGAAGAACAAACTTTACTTACGCCATTAAACCAACTTTTTGACCGCAAATTTCTGTCGAATTTGAAAAATAACTCAAAAACTGAAAATCATGTCATGTCCAGTAAATCACAACCGTTACCAAAGACAAAGTTTGATTTTTAATCTTTGATTATACAAATCAATTTATTGATTTTTCATGTCCAAAGGAATGACTCTGTACACATATTTTATCGGCAACAAAAGTTTTCTCATGTGCTGCTGTGACTCGGCTGATATCTGCGACCATACCTTACGTGTCCACAATTTTGCATGCAGTAATGACATAGAAGTGAAAAGGGAATTATGATAAACATCGTCTGAATCCATCCTTACTCTTGATCATTGTTCAGCAATTGGCGATACTCCTGCAAGGTAAGACTTCACTGACGGCTATTTTCATTACTTTTCCGTTTAATTTCCGTTATTGCGTTTTTATAATTTAGGATGATAACACAATTTCTTATTATGCAGTGACTGATTCATTCGTAACCATTTCTTGTCCACCGTGATCCGCCGTGATGAAAGTCATGCCTCAGAATAACGTTGTCCAATAAAATATCGCACAAATTAATTGTACAGTTGAGGTTACCAGTAAGCAGTGATGATGACATTCAACATAAATTGGCGTTTTCTTGCTTGTTTCACGGTCACGCTTTTGTTACCCAGTATCGTGAGAAGACACACATTCAAGTATCTGGGATTCATGCATAGATGGGATTCACGCTCGTGTCCAATTAATGCAAAAATAACCGTGTTACAACTTCATATATAATCACAACTTTGTACATAACTGGTGATATTATCAGATGAAATGAAGGGACAAGAGATAAAAAATTGAAGGCCATGGTAACATTATTATACATACATGTGTTATGTCTTCATACTGTGTAAAATATCTCATTATTCAATGATGCTTGTTTTTTGGCAGCCAAGATATACATCTGCTTTTCTTTGTCCATCAATTTCATTTACTATTTCCGTCAGAATAATCTTATTACCAAAGTTTATGCTCAAATTAAAAGAAATGACACTTGGAATAGTACTGGCTTTCCATGAAACAGTACTTTTATAGGTAAAAATAAAAATGCGCGAAATGAGGCTATGTCATAAGCCTATGCAGGGTGACCCCCGTGTCAATTAAAAGCTTGGGTCATACTGATAAAATGCAGAGCAATGTGGTGATTTTCACTCGCAAAGAAGAAATCAGGTCAGTACATCTATTAATCATTTAGTTGAGTCGTTAGGCTTTTTCCCCGGACCCTAAAGCTTAGATGCACGAATCTTTTTTTTTTTTTTTTTTAATTTGGCATCTCCAATTCCACCCGAATCTGTAATGCCCAATTGGTGAACTATGTACAAAGCTTGCTCGTATGCGACCCCTTGCTGCCAACTCAGGAGAGCGAAGACAGTTCACGGCTCTCCTCCGAAGCACGTGCCTGTCAGCCACTGCTTCTTATACACTCATTGGTTGAATCTTCGCAAGTTCAGAACGAGGGCGGAGGATACTCGGACATTAACAGACTTAGAATCTTCCTGACGAGCGCCCGTCTGGCCAACAGGAGGCGCTTGAGCAACGAACAAAGCTATTCAGCCATTTCCCTTTTCCCGGCAGTCCCTTCCCAATTTGAAACCCTGTAGCGCAATGGGCAATTGTGCGCTACTCTGAAAAAGCTGCCGACCACTGCCGGTTGGTACGACCGGGGCTCGAACCCGCGACGTGATAGTCACTTCTGCACTGCAACGCAGTGCCTTAACCGAGTGAGCTATAGATGCGCGAATCTTTGCTACACCATTACACCTTAGTTTATCCAGAGGGTTTCTGGATTATAAAAATGCTAATGGTGCGAATGCAACCATCTGTTGGTAATGGGGGCGTAACTAGACGTCAAAGCATGATTTAAGCACCGTTTAGGAAGCATTTTAAAAACAGATGAATGTTGCTCTTGCAAATTTCCCAATAAAAATGGTATGAAGACGAGCTTTCTGTAACTTTTAGTATCCAAAGACTGTCTGTCTGCTTCCCAAATGGTTCCTAAATGCTTTCTAGATGCTTCTGAATTTAGGTGTGTTCAATACGCAAAACGTTATGATGCATTACGAGCGTTAGCATGTTGAACGATACATAAGCTCGAGGCGATACCTAACAGAGACTAACGGTCAAAGGGGGAGACTTGCGGAGAAACCAAAATCACTGAAAGGTTAGATTTAGTGCCAACTTAGCAGTTAATTTAATTTGGCGCTCGCGTCATAACTTGATAACTAGTTAGGCAAGCTAACTAAATGCAATACACAGTAGCTAACTAATTGTCTTACCTTCCCAGGCTATCTTGGTTTTCAAGCCTCGCTTGACACAGCTATAAATTATTGCAAGGTATTGGCTGCTCTCTGTTTTAAGGGGTCTTCAGGGTAAAGTGTAGAAATAACCATAAGAATGTAAAAACTAAGAAATAAACATACTCAACATGATTTTAACCTCATAAAATGTAGTAAATTAAAAATTTACATGGTTGCCATGGAAACGGCACTTTAATAACAAAATCTGAAAATATTTTGTGGCACTGATATTTCAATAACCCATAGTCAGATTTTACTCAAATTGGTCTCATATGTAAGGTTTAAGATAGTCCTATGACATGACATAGGATTTTTTTGTTTGGAACATTTATGAATACTTAATGAGCTCTGTTATGTAACCATAATGAAAATCGCTATCTTCCACTTGCTTCATTTTCAAAATTAGCCCCCTAGGGATGCACCTATCTAGAAAATCCTATTTCATTTCATAGATCTCCAACAGATACAACTTCAGTCCAAATTTCAAGTCAGATGAATATTAATGATTTTATGAATGCCACAAGGTTGAAAATCAGTCAAAATTGTGATTTTCGGTAATTTGCATTTAAAGTCACAAGTAACAATTGAGGCAGAGGAAAAACATAGATTCTTGGTGTTTACTGGCATCTCACTGCATTCCTTTATTTTATGTGAAAATGAAAAAATATTGAAATTGCCGAAAAAATTTGAAATTTTTACCCTGAAGACCCCTTAATGACTCCACATTACATCCTACATTTGAAGACCTGGGTGCAAGAAGTACTTTAGTCACAAAATAACACTTTTGAGATATTAAGGGTCAAAGTTTTGAAAACATGCTGCAGATACTTTTTTTAAAAGATAACATTCAGTGGCGCCTGCTGCTAGTCCCAGGGGTTATACAAAGTAGACAGACACGTTTTTGTGGAAAAATAATGCTTTACTACTGAAAAAAAACAAGAAAATCAGTTTCACTTTGGTACTTTGGTAAAATGCCTGGACTTTACCCATAAAATGCATGGACTTCGGTACTTTTACCACACAAATGCCGTTTCAATCATTTTCTGATTGCCAGTCATTTTTGCTACGCTTGTCACATGAAACATACTAGCAGCTGATTGGACAGTTATGGACTTAGGCACTTGTTCCTGATGACGTCAAGGACTTGAGTACTTCTGCAAAGACTTGAGTATTTCTTGCACAAAAATTCAGTAGATTCAGGGAAGGCTGTATATCAGTATTGAGGACTTGAGTACTTATATTTGGAATTTTTTGGCTTTAAATGATGCATATGACACTCTACTTTATGGTAGTAGTGTCAGCTCATTTTTTGGAAAATGTGACTTAAGTACTTCTTGCATCCAGGTCTTCTTTTGCTGCTGCATTGCAGTGTATTACAAATCATTAGTCTGAAGGGATTTTATGCGTCACCATCATTTTCAGGGTTTCCGCTACATGTAATTGATCGTGGCGCACTGCCACGGCAAAATAAAAGCTGCCACGCCTATGTAAAATGACTTTACATAAACTCCAAAAATCCTAAGGACAATCAGGTGTCGCCAGTTCTCCTTGTTAAGTTAAAATGAGCGTTTAAACTGTTTAAATGAAATAAGATCATTGGAAGCAATGGAATTGCATAAAGACGTTTCAAATGATCTTATTTCATTTAAACTATTAAAATTATAATGAAACACATGCATTGCTTCCAACCCCTGAGTAAAGAAAAGCGTGAGAAGTCCGGAGTCATAACTCAGGTGAAACTAATAAACCTCCATGCACAAGCACTTCAATTCCGAGCGAGAATCTCTTACACATGCGTTGATTGAATAATCGCTGACTACTGCAGGGAAACGTAAATATACCACTAAAACTCACGCGGAATGCGTGAGAGTAGACAGGTGTGCGTTATTAATGAAAACTGACCACACCTGATAATGTTGAGTGTTTTCGGAACTTTTGTAATAGCAATTTAAAAGAATGATTGAAAACAGGTCATACCAATCATTATTTTCAAGGGATGGGTTTGAGCCTCCCCTATCGCCAGTTCACCAGCCGCCACATCCCCAATTCCGAAATAGTTGGGACAAAGTGTAAATTGTGAATAAAATCAAAATGCAATGACTTTCAAATCACACCAGCTAGTATTTTATTCACAATAGAACAGACATAACATAGCAAATGTTGAAACTGAGAAATTTTTCAATTTTATCCACAAAATGAGCTCATTCAAATTTGATGGCTGCTACAGGTCTCAAAAAAGTTGGGACAGGGGCCTGTTTACCATGGTGTAGCATCTCCTCTTCTTTTTAACACAGATTGGAGGCGTCTGGGCATTGAGGAGACAAGTTTCTTGAGTTTAGCCATTGGAATTTGATCCCACTCTAGTTTAATAAAGGCTTGCAGCTGCTGGAGAGTTTTGGGCCTCCTTTGACGGACTTTTCGTTTAATTATGCGCCAAATGTTCTCAATCGGTTGAAGATCAGGACTGCAGGCAGGCCAGTTCTGCACACGGACTCTTCTACTACGAAGCCATGCTGTTGTAACAGCTGCAGTATGTGGTTATGCACTGTCCTGCTGAAATACACAAGGCCTTCCCTGAAATAGATGTCGTCTGGAGGGGAGAATATGTTGCTCTAAAACCTTTATATACCTTTCAGCATTCATGGTGCTTTTTAAAACCTGCAAATGTCCCACATCATATGCAATAATGCATCCACATACCATCAGATATACTGGCTTTTGAACTGAACGCTGATAACAGGAGGGGTGGTCTTTCTCCTCTTTAGCCCGGAGGACACGACACCCATGATTTCCAACAAGAATGTCAAATTTGGACTCGTCTGACCACAGGACACTTTGCCACTTTGCTACAGTCCATTTTAAATGAGCCTTGGCCCACAGAACATGGCGGCGCTTCTGGATCGTAAAGTAAAGTCAATGACAGAATCATGTGGGTGAGTGATGCAGTGGCGTCTGAGGGCCCAAAGATCACGGGCATCCAGTAAAGGTCTTTGGCCTTGTCCCTTACGCACAGAGATTTTTCCAGTTCCTCTGAATCTTTTGATGATGATATGCACTGTCGATGATGAGACCTTCAAAGCTTTTGCAATTTGACGTTGAGGAACATTGTTTTTAAAGTATTCCACAATTTTTTTACGCAAGCCTTCGCAGGTAGGAGAGCCTCTGGCCATCTTTACTTCTGAGAGACTCAGCCTCTCTAAGACATCCCTTTTATAGCCAATCATGTTACACACCTGATGCCAGTTAACTCAATTACTTGCTTAACGTTCTTTCAGCTGATTCTCTTTCATATTAACTACTTTTTCAGCCCTTTTTTTTGCCTGTGTCCCAACTTTTTTGAGACCTGTTGCAGCCAGAAAATTTGAAATAAGCTCATTTTGTGAATAAAAATGTAAAATGTCTCCTTTTCAACATTTGAAATGTTATCTATGTTCTATTGTAAATATCATATAGGCTCATGTGATCTGAAAGTTGATTTTATTCACAATTTAAACTTCGTCCCAACTATTTTGGAATTGGGATATATATATATATATATATATATATATACAAAACACACACACACACAGTATATCAATCTAAATTTTGATCTCAATTGCTCATTTTTGCATTTACTACAGCGTAATTAATTGTTTGATGGCTCTTGATTTCATTATAGGCTGTTGTTTTTAGCATTGAAACGAATACAACCCATGAGGAAGAAATCTTAGGTTTTTCAAACCATACTAATAGTAAAATGTTTTAATGGCAATAAGCCACGACAAAATTGGGAATCTTTCATGAGCTAGATGCGTTCAGAATCTTCGAAAGACAAGCCGTCATTTCTGTACATAGGCAAATGCCTTATAACTTTGTGATGCAATTTGCAATAATGCTGTCAAAAATGAACTAGTTTGTCATTCGACCGATTAGTCTCAGCTACTGAGCAAACTGATGGTGTCCGTGCAAAGTTTTTCCTCCGTTATGATCTAATGTTCAACTTTATTCCAGCATTCATTTTCTGCACCCAAGAATGGCTGTGCAGTTTTATTAGTTGGATTCATTGTAAACTGACATGGTCTTATTTTTATTTTTTTTATGGTTTTATTTTTAATAGCGCTTTATTTGATACAGTCACAAATGCTGTGAATGGCTCCATTTGGACCTGACTATTTTATTAATCATTCATATCTGTTGTCGCACAAAGATGATATTTGTTATTGTTGCTTAGTTAAATAAGCCGATTATATTCCTTCTATTTTTGACTGTGATAGGCTATTTTGCCTGCGCTGAGCATTGTTACTGTACATGTGAAAAAAAGTAAAACCGAAATATGGGATTCATTGAAAACTGACATGGCCTAGTTTTATTTTTCATTGCATTTTATTTATATAGGGTTGCCACAGATGCTGTGAACGGGTTTGGACCAGCCTATTTTATTTTTCATATCTGTTGTCACACAATGCCAGCACTTGTTCTTGAAGAAAATAAGATGGCGCATTTCATGAGACCAGGCAGTAAGCACCGTTATTGTGCATGTGGGAAAAAAAAAACCCAAGTAAAAGTGAAAAGTTAAGCAAGAGCGTGAAAATAAACTAGACAGGCCGGTCGGCTGCGACCGCATGGGTGTAGCCCCCGAAAGCCCGCTTCTCCCCTTTTTTGCACATTATTCGGCCAATACTGTCGCCATGGTATATCACGTGCCCATACCAAATATGAAAGAAATCGGTCAAAAATTGCAGCCTGTACTGCGTCCACAAGAAAATCTCTATGTTTTGCCACTAATGTGTGTATTATGCAGCCAATACTGTCGCCATGGAAAACAAAATCGATAGGTCTCATTAGTGAAGTATAACACAAGTACATACTAAATATGAAAGTTGTTGGTCAAAAATTGCAGCCTGTACTGCGTCCAAAAGGAAATCTCTATGTTTTGTCACTAATTTGCATATTATTCGACCAATGCTGTCACCATGGCAACAAAAATCGATAGGTGTCGTAAGCGAAGTGTAACACACGTCCATACCAAATATGAAAGTAATCAGTAAAAAATTACAGCCCGTAGAGCGTCCACAAGAAAGTGTCTACAGCGGCGGAGACGACACACGTGAATCCATAGTAGCCGCCCGACTTCTTCCAGGGGCTACAATAAATCAAACAAATTGTTTAAAGCAGAGATTTGAGTTTGCCCCCTTCTTGCATTGAGAGACAGCGTAGCTGACTCGCTGCGCCAGCTGACTTTCTGTCCCATGGGAGGAACGTATTTGCAACACACACGTCATTAAGTCATTCCAAACAAAATTATTTTAATCTGCTTTTGGGGTCGTTTCAATCAATATTAGAGGGAGAAATGCTACTGTAGATATCTAAAAATACTGAGAAACACTTCTTCTATGATCACATTTTCTGAATTAATTAAATGTTCCGTGGGCCAGATTGAAAGCCTTGGCAGGCAAGTTGATGATCCAGGCTTTATATAAATGTTTTCCTCAAGTGTGAAGAAAAAATTTATCCAGAGTAAAATCCACAGTTATTTATATAGATACAGTAAAATGGATTGATGTTAGCGATATGCCAACAAGGCTTGCATGGAGTCCATTCATAGCTTCAAGCTACATACTGTTCCTGATATAAACCCCAAGACCTCCTAAATTACATTCCTTGCACTTGATGAAATTAAGTTCCTCACTATATCTGGACCACGCTCAGATCTTTTCTATCACACTTAAGTAGGACACTGAGGAAGTCCCTTCTCAAATTTCTGAAAGCAGATGCAAATACCTCCCACAAACCAACCGTAAATACCCCTTTAGCAGCCATGGCCTTCCATAGTTTTATTTTTCAAACTACTAAATCCACTCACAAAAAAAAAAAAATCCTCTGAAGAAAGACACATTTCCTTCTGGTGTTTTCAGATGAGATTTCAAGCAATGCAAAATTTCCCTGCCCTGGTGTTCTGAATGGATGGCAGATTCTTCTGTTACATAAGCAATCTTCAGTAATGCCAAGCAGTCAAGCCAAGAAGACACTGCACCACACCGTGATCGAGAAAGAGTGTGCAAAGGTACACCCTTCTCCACGTGCCCTTACGTGCATGCTGGAGAGGCAGCAGTGGGCATGTCAGTGCAGCGACACCCTAAATGTCATCATGCCATAGCAGAACTTACTTTGCTCTCCCCCTCAATGACAATGACAGGTACTTGGGTAGATGGCCAGCGGTGTTTGGCAGGGAGCGGCTTGTCACAGTTCCACAAGACGACGATCTAAAAAGTTTCAGAGATGGGGGGAAAAAAACAGAACGAGAGAGAGAAGTTTTAAGTTTTACTAGACCACAGTATTCACTTGGGCATCTTTGATTTTAAAACTGCCGTAACTTTAACAAAGCGCTCAAATCAAGTCAGCATAATGAATGACATGCTCACTGGCATCAAACACAAGCCCTTTTGCCAGCATTAATAACTATGTAGTGCATCTTCCAACCACTGGATGAATCATCACTCGCGAATCAGGGCTGTCTGTCCTTTACTGAATGACTCACTCGGTGATGAGCCATTACACAGGGAGAAGTTCTGATTTTACCCACGATTCATTACTAATTATTCCCACCAATCCAAACCCACACACCTGGGCACAGTACTGCGACTTGGCAACAGCAACCAGAAGTTTGATTATGGGCTGGGACTGGGAGACTAAGGGTGTGACTGCGTGGATGACTGCTGTGAACTTTGGATATGGTTTGATACCTATGCATGGGAAAAAAAGATTTAAAAAAAAAATCAATATCATATTCATTTGATTATCAAGATCATGCGTATATTCCTGCACAAAAAAAATCATAGTTCATAACCCATCTGATCATTCAAGTTGATTAGGATCAGATATACTATAAACAAAGTTTATATATGAGATAATAAATAATAAATGCAAAAAAAGTCCAACACTCACCCATCTGGGCGTAGAAGAAAGGGAAGTCGCCGAGGTATGAAGAGTATTGGGGAGGGACAAAGAGGCCTCCAGGCAGGCTGTTCCACATCAGACTGCTCCGGGACATGTGCCGAAACAACCGGTCCTGGATGATCTGAATGAGTGAGTGAGTGAGAGTGAGAGTGAGAGTGAGAGAGAGAGAGAGAGAAAAAACCACTGTGACCTATTGCCTCCCCACCCTTAATTCTTCCTCTTTCCCTCTTCATTCCAGCAATCTCTCGTATGCGCAACAACTAAAACAATAGGGCTCCAGCAGTTAGTGTCTGCAGCCCGAATAATAATTCCTCATATTATTAAACAGATGGTGGCTGCCTAAATATGTGAAAGTCATCCAAAGATCTGAAACTCATTTTTCTGCACTGCGCTGTGCAAAGAGGGCTATAAAATGACAGAAAGGTTGAAATTGACAAACGGCACAACTCGCGCCAAGAACCTTGCCTGAATGGAGTAATAAGATGAAATCAGCTTTACGCTACAGTGCTGTACCTTCGCAAATATAAAAATTCAGCTGTAACAGTGGAGAGCTCAAATAAAGAGTGAGAAATCTAGAGCTCTCGTGAATAGAGACACAAAGTTTTATATCCAATACCTGATCAACCCAACAAGAATGAACGCTTGATCATTTCAAATGCCATTATGTATTCACAACAAACATCACACAAAATCCATGAGTTAAGTTGCAGTACTTCACCGAAAGTTTAGAAGTCATGGCTTTCAAAGGTGAACTGCATGGGAACTGCAGTGCTGACGAGCCATAAAGCACAAAGCATGTTATATCAGGAATCCACCCATACATTCATCATCTAACCCAGTAGTTCTCAAACTCACATGATGTATGCAGGTTTTCATTGCAACCACAACTGCAATTGCTGAATTCTATTAAGCTGTTCATTAGTCTTAATTAGTCGCATTTGATTTATTTACCCTCTGACTTCACATTATGTGGGAAATAGAAGTGTCTGCCATGGGGAATGAAGGCTCCAGGTCCATATTGTGTTTATAATGCCGCATTGCAAGTAATTGCACAAAGTTTAACATACTTACTGATACAAGTAATACCAATGTTCATTAATGAGCTCCGATAGGTTGATGCACACAAGTTTAAAGTTCATAAAATTTTTTCCCACAATATTAATGCAAAACAGGTGCGAGTCAGTGTTATATCCTTTGGCTTCCTCATTATCTAATACATCGTTAGATTTAGTGACAATACATCAATTATAAAAATTAAGAGCTTAAGAATTTTTTAAATTTATTGGTATATTTTTGTTTTATTTTCTCTTTTTATTCAGCTGTTGCCCATATAGCATGATATGAGTAATCATAGCAATTTTTGACAATGTTGCTTGAAAGCGTAATGAAGAGGAATGACCTACTCATTAAAATTCTAGGGTTGCCTTTGTGGTTGGAACAAAAAACAGCATAAACAGTGGTCCCCCTGGACCGAGTTTGAGAAGCACTGATCTAACCCACCAATTCCCTGCTGAAGGGGGGTTTGAAGCCTATCCCAGCATCTAATGGGCGAGAGGCAGGAATGCACCCGAGAAAGTGCGCTTCATTTGGTAACATCACTCCAAACACATTGTCCCCAGCACATATGGATGTGGCAAGCATAGTCAGGCACTATAAATCAGAGAAGGTTGCCTGAGAGGACTGTCCAGAAATGTTTATAGAATCTCCCAACTGAAACAAATGATCAGAATAATAATATCACTCAAATACCAGAAATGTAAAAATGACAACAAATGAAATAAAACTACAAGTACGCTGTACTGTTGTCCTGTGAACAACTAAACCTGTGTCTGCTACTCTTTTTTGTAGCTCTTTTGCAGTGATGTGTGGGTTCTTCTGAGCATTTCTCACCAGATCTCGGGCCATTCCATCTGAAATTTTTCTTGGTCTTCCAGATCTTGCCTTGACTTCAATTGTTACATTTATTTTCCATTTTCTTATGATGTTTCTGACCGTAGAAATGGGTAGTTTGAAACATTGCGAGAGTTTTTTGTAGCTCTCTCCTTGTTGGTTGAAGTGAATTATCTTGATTTTGACATCCTTGGACAACTGTTTAGAGGAACTCGTGGTTTTTAACACCAGACACAACAACCACCACAGTCGGATACTTTAGAGGGCATGGAGTTACTTCAGAATATATAGTTCAACCCTGGAATTATATTCACCTGACTCATTGAAGCCCTAACGAGTAAATCACCTGGATCTGGGCCTTAGTAATCATCTTCTTAAAAGGTAACAAAGAATAATCCAAAAGGGTTCCCAAACTTTTGCACAGGGCCCTTTTTCCTCTCTTATCATTTAAGAATTAAAATAAAAAGAAACCTAGCTTTTAAATTTGCAGAAAGGTGTCATGTTTAACTTTGTATCATTTAGTGTTCAGGCTTGCTTTCAATAACTTGGAGATTAATTGTAACACACATTTAAATCAGGGGTGCCCACATTTCTGCATCCCACTGTAAAACCTTGCCATTCCTGAATGTACTTCAAATGTCTAAAATAAGTGCTTCTGCAGTTTTCTTGAAAGCGAGTGTGGAAAATTGGTTGAAATAATGTTTTTCCCGCATCACTGTTCTTAACATTTTAAATCACAGGCAACGTTTTTATACAAATCATCTAGTCAAACTGACGTCTTGATACACCTTCCATGTCTTGCAAGTTAACAGCAAAAACCACTTTTACAAATTCAGCACTTCTCAAAATCTAATTCTGTCATTATAAAATGTTAATGACTTTGGCTCTCAAACAGACCGTAAAGGGAACAAGAAATCATTATAAAACCAAAAACACCACTTTAATTAATGCTGAGCCATGCAATATAATGCAGATGAGCATAAATAAAGCAGGACAGCATTAGTTAAATAAAATGTGTCCCATTCTGCAAGACATCATGCTGTTCATAGCAATAATGTTTGCATTTAACATCTGTATCTCTTATGGGAAGAGGAGTTTCCTGGTTTTCCTGTATCAAACAAAAAGCTTTTGTACGTCAACAATTTCAGAACAGATACTATGTCAAGAACAGCAGCACGCAATAACCAGCACTACAGGAATTTTCCCCAGATGCAGAATACGAAGAAAATAATGCTTATGGAGGAGACGCGGGCGGCAAAGGTAGGTTGATTTCTTGTTTTGTTTGGAAGAAAAAAAAAAAAAAAAACTCAGCTGATCAAAAAACTCACAGCAGCACATCAATCGAATCAACTGAGTCGCTGAATAAAATGGGAAGGTTAGGTGTAATCTGAGTCGCATGCTTCCTGTCTCCTGAAGAGACAATGTGCAGTTTCTGTTTAATGGTGCTGAGAACACTTTATTTTTCCCAAAAGCAAACAAAAATCTTGCATGGAAATGAATCAGCCAAATGAACGGATCAATTGATTCAATTATAAAGATTCATTGACAATAAAAAGTCATTAGGTGCTGCCCTATATTACAGCAATATTGACCCTGATTAAGCCCACCCTGCTTTGGCCAATGGTGCGAAACACTCAATAACTCAACCTGATGGATGGCAGGAAACAAACAAGTTGACTGCCCACATCTACATTTCCTTACAATGCTCTTGACAGAATTACCTCTCTTAAATTCTCTAGTTTTCAAGAGTGCTTATGTGAGGTATTACTTTCTGAGATCATAATATCAATGTCACCAACATATTACCTCCTAAGTACAATATGTGTAGTAACATTGGACAGCTCCATTAACAGTAGCAGAGCCATTTCCTATTAAAGATGATGATCCATGTACATAATCATGCGTTCCAACCTTTAGATGCACAAGAGCCTTCAAATTACTAGCATCAGAGAGCCTACTGGCTTGCTCCATGCTTCAGCTTTCACTTTATCCCAGTCACGTCCCTAAATTTACATTATTTACAGCAAAATGAGGTTGCATGAACTCCAAAGACGCAAGGTAAAATAATACATTCAAACATAAAGAAAGGAAGAGTGGTGATTTTTGATCCAAATAATTCATAGTCAAGCAAATTAAATACAGGTACAAACTACACAGTCCGGTCGGATGCGACCGCATGGGTGTAGCCCCCAGACAGCCCACTTCTCCCCATTATTGCGCATTATTCGGCCAATACTGTCACCATGGCAACCAAAAAAGATATGTATCATAAGCGAAGTATAACACATCCATACCAAATACGAAAGTAATAGGTCAAAAATTGCAGCCTGTACTGCATCCACAAGGAAATCTCCATGTTTTGTCACTAATTTGCGTATTATTCGGCCAATACTGTCGCCATGGCAACCAAAATTGATAGGTGTCATAAGTGAAATATAACACGTGTCCAAACCAAATATGAAAGTGATAGGTCAAAAATTGCAGCCTGTACAGCGTCCACAAGGAAACGTGTATGTTTCAGCACAAATTTGTTCATTATTCCGCCAATACTGTTGCCATGGCAACCAAAATAGATAGGTGTCATATGTGAAGTGTAACGCATATCCATACCAAATATGAACGTAATCGGTCACAAATTGCAGCCTGTACTGCGTCCACATTGAAATCTCCAAGTTTTGCTACTAATTTGCATATTATTCGGCCAAAACAGTCACTATGGCAACCACAATCGATAGGTGTCATAAGTGAAATATATCACATGTCCATACCAAATATGAAAGTAATCAGTAAAAAATTACATCCTGTAGAGCGTCCACAAGGAATTGTCTACAGACGTGGACGCGGCAGCGAAGACGACACGCTTGAATCGGGGCTACAATAATACAATAGCTCAATGAAGAATTTAGGTGGCATGTCTATTCAAACCAAAGTTGGCTAACATTTTAACAGGAACCAATAGCTATAAGCATTATGATCCCTTTTGCAAGAATATAAAAACAAGCAGTGGTCGCAAAAATCGCACTGAACATTACTGCCGAGAGATGAAGTGACAAGAATGTTCGACAAACTCAAGCAACCTCCGAGTACCATGCAGCGGCTTGGAAGGGGGTTGGGGCTCAGGTGGGCTGTCTGCATGACCAGTAGCAAATTATGATGTTATGTCACAGATCTTTATTTTTGCAAATTTTTAATGTTGCACAGTTGATACAGCATATTTGGCTCGCCACTTCTGAAAATGATTCTGGCGCCCTTGATTGGTTAGTCTCAAGCATCATAACCACTCACCTCCAGAGTAGTCAATACAATCTTCTCCACTGAAGAAAAATAGGCCTCCCACAGGAACTGTGTCTGCTGCCGCATAGATAAGATTTTGTCCGGATGGATGGACCGTACGGTTGATGGGATCTGTCAGGAGATGGGGCAGGAGCTAATGTAATATCCAAAATAATGTGATCAAAGATTATAGAGCAGGAATCTAAAGCACTAAACAAAAAGATCAGCTATCAACTAATTGAAGGTGTATGGATCAAGCGAACAATAGATTGTTTCTATTATTGAACAAATCACTAATAAATCATGTGCATGTGTTGGATGGGTCAGTTGATACCAAAAAGTTTTGAGGGCAGCATGTAGTAGCAAAAAAACTCATGAGAAAAGTAGCACAAGGGATGACGGGTAACAAAAGGATCATAATGATGCCACACTGATAATGAGCTCAAATAGATAAGCACTAGCTGATAAACTAAGATAAAGGTTATGGAAAGACAAGACACAATGCCGATGCAGAGAAGAGACATTTGATATGCCACTTATGCTGTGAATGAAGTGAAATTTCATCTTGAAAATGTCACCCAATCATTATAACAACACTTTTTATTTATTACCAATTAATTATTAATTTATCCTACCTGTAGTCAAGTTTGACTTGGAGTTGCAGGTGCAGTATAGACTCATGCACTTTGCTTCATAATAAAAGACGCAATCTGAATGACCATACGAATTGCTACATAGCAATCTGAATTGCCTAATAAATTAAGTTAAAACATCACTTGTAACAAAAGTAGATATCTGCACTCATTTACTTCCAAAAATTTGAAATCCTGGCAAGACGTGAATTTGGGCAAAAATGGAAATGGAAACACAAATATATTGGCCAACATTGCCAGCCAAACATCAATTATTAATATCGGCTCAGGAATTTCTTCTTCTTGCATCACTTAAAGATACTATGACAATATTGATCTTTTCTAGGAAAACCAAAAAAAGGAAAATGGTACAGGTTCTGTGATAAAGGAGTAAATGAACAGATGACATGTTTAAAAAACAAGAGCAATCAAAGAGGTCCTAAAACCAGCATTACCAGGCCTCCACAACCAACAAGCTAATACTAACACACACAGTCGGAGGGTAGAACTGCTTTTTCCACGAAGGGATCGGATCTACATTCACTTCACCATTGCACTATTGCTGACATGCTGGCAAGAATCGGTGCCTTTGTTGTTGCCTTTTCCCAGAGCTTCAAAGGCTATATCATTATGCCCAGTGATCTGGCTTTACCACCACACAGGCAGGTTTGTACTCGGTGAGGCACAAAAGGCACTGTCAGGTTGGCGAGCAAGCATGAGAGAGTGTGTGTGTGTGTGTGTGTGTGTGTGTGTGTGTGTATACATGTAAGCACTTTTACAGGAGGTAAAGCTTAATACAGGAACATCAATAAAAAATGCTTCCAGATTTCAAGTTTAGACTATTGTATTCTGCCTTCCTGTTCTGTGTAATTACTGCATCCATCCTGTTTAGGGCTGTCTAGCTGGAGAAAAGCCAATTAACATTTCTGTGATTTGGCAGTGATTTTTCATTGTTCTGCTTGAAGGAGGGAGAAGTTAGCCTGTGACTATGACTCATGAAGCAAAGCTGGTTTTTCCTCCTTTTGTTTGAATAAGGAAACTATGCGGTAACTTCGGAACAAGATTGACAATCTAATAGATAAGATGCAAGCCGGTCCCTATAATAGGGCTGCTTCAGATTCTTTACCGGGTGAATTCAGGCAAACGAGAGACGGTAAGAAAATTTTGCCTCGTGAAATTGGCCATTCCTTCAGCCAGAGCTGTCCCTCTGGAGGAATAGCCAGGCGATGTCAGAGAATGGGAAAGGATGGGTATTTGTGGGGGGGTGGGGTAGGTGCTTGGGAGATCAAACAGGAGCAAGAGGGTCTTTTGTGCTCTGTACTAGGTATTTGTTATTTGTCACTCTCCTTCCTGGAAATGATACGGATTTCAAGGAAACTGCGGAGAACAGATCGGTTTCCTCAAGTTGTTGAGAGCAGAGGGCATGTCAAAATCGAGATTTAAGCAGAAAAACAATCTGCTCTCATAGGATATTCCTGCTCGGTAAGGAGATAAAATGAGGGGCGTACGATTGTGGGAGAGGAAGTGGGGCGCATGCCGTACCTGCAGGAGCAACCGTTCATCCCCGATCACAGCGGCTGTGTTCCAGTTGATGATCTCAGAGAAAGGGAGCTCCCAGCCATTACTGAGCATGACCGGAACACAGGCAGCCTGCAAAACGTGCGTCACACACAGACACACACACAAAACCAGCTCAGTAAGGAGCATGCACAGTAATAACATGGCAATGGATTCCTAAAAAAAAAAAAAAAAAAAAAAAACACACACTCAGACATGAGGCTACTACAGGACACATACATCACGCAGTACATACATTATTCTCACATTAATGAAACGCTATTGACAACCTTCAACTATTACCTAAAAACAAAATAATTGGTCTTCAAGTATACTTTGGCACCAAAGAATAACCCCATTAACAAAAGTGCACACTCACAGGCATGTCACACACTAGTAATAGCAACATTACATATTCTGTCAACAGCAAAGTGGCTCACGCAAACCAAAAATTAAATAAAAAGGTCATTCATACACTAACGACTTGCCGAAATCGTGCAAAGATCTCTGAAACAGAATGAACAGAATGGAGTTGGTTTCAAGTCTCCAGCTGTAATAGTCGCAAAGTTATGAACCAAAATGTGGTTTTAATGTTTTTGGTGACCTTGACCTTTGACCTAAAAAAAGTATAGCCTTCTGGCAACAAACCTCCTCTATCAATTGGAGAATTTTCATGAACATAAACGACATGGAAAGGGTAAAAAAGAATGTTACTAACAAACAGACAGACACACAAACAAACATACAAACAGACTATTAATGCAACTGACTAACATACTTGCCAAAATCATAGATTTCGGCAAGTAATAAACAACAGGGGGACAGGGGGAGGAAATGACGTCTGATCTCCCTCAAAACTGCTTACTGGCGAGCTGTCAGGAAAACTCCACTAAGACCGAGAACAGCAAAAGAAGAGCGTAAAAAATGCTGTCATGTTCTGAACACGGCTGAGACAACAGCCTGCGTTCGTTTGTTTGTTTACTGGGTTGCTTGCACAGGCACATATACAGCTCACAGGAGAGGATTACAGTCACTTGGTTTCAAACCCTGACTAGAGTGCTCCGTTGCTAATCCATTAAAGTGGTGCAATTCTGTGATTAGTTGCCGCCATTTGTCCCCTGTCATTCATCCAAGCTGCAATCAGGTCATCCGCTGCACCCACCCGCACACTGAAGGAGACACTTCAAGTGCCTAACCAGGAACCTACATCACTACCAGAGGCCAGCAAACAGGCTAACTCCACAAACTAGCTAAATAGCTCCACCTGTATCAAACATGATGATGTACAGTACTGTGCAAAAGGCTTAGGCACATTTAAAGCAATTTCCTAAGGCAAATATGCTTGCAAAAATAATGAAATTAAGTTTGCAATGACTGAGAAATGTACTATACAGAGCTATAAAATGTTAAAAACTATATCAAACCAATATTTGGTGTGACTACGCTTTGCCAAAAAATTTAGGACACTGTCCAGATGTGCATTTGTTTTTTAAGATGATTGGCTTTTTGATTGCTCCAAGCAGAGTGGAAAAATTGCCACCATTCTTCTGCAGACTGACTGTCTAACTTGCATCCAAGTAACTGTAGACAGCTATGATGATGTCTAGCTATGATGTATCAACTGTTCCTAATGAAATACTAACAATTATTATTTAAAATATTTTTTAAATTAGCATTTGGAATTTCAGATAAACTATCTTCAGCAATCCCAAAGTGGAAAACGAAAAATAAACATCTACAGCCAGATTTAAATTTCAAAAAATGTAGGGTGCCTAAGACTTTTGCACAGTACTGTAGCTCTGAAGGCACTTTAAAGCAAATGGTGCACAGGCCAATCTTTCCCCTTCACTTGGTACAAACCGTATTATGAACCATGAATCACAAATCGCAAACTGGCTGTGATATCGATGTCCTTTTCCACTGCAACAGTATCAGCAGCGCTGACGGCGGGATGCTGTTATATCTCAGAGTGTGTGCGTTTGGCGCATTATTAGTGTGCTGTACGTTATTAGACTGGATAACAATCCGCAGCAACCTGCCCTTTAAAACCGCAGATAAGACGGTTTTTCTTGAATTGTATTGCGTGTAATATATACTGTAATGGGGCCCATTACTCATGGACTCATAAAGATGTCACATAAACACTGCACAAGCACAAGTGCTGGCCACTACCTGAGGGGGCAGGAAAATTCTGTAAGTGTGTAAGAGCCCTTGCTCACAGGGGAAACCATCCAGTTTGAATGTTTCCGTGTTGGACCCCCCCCCCCAAAAAAACCACATAAAATCGAACATAGTAGCAAAATATGGCACAATTTCCATGTGTTCTCTTTCACCAGCTAGCAGAATAGAGGAAAACAGAGCTATTTTGGTTGATTTATACTAATGTTCTCCATGGTACCAAATCCCTGACGGGATAATATTTGTTTAGGCGTATGAAGTATTTGAGGAGGACGAGTAAAGGGCACTTGACTGGAACAGGGAGGCGCCGTTCTGAAGTAACACTGAGGTGTAAAGAGTACAGCAACCACCAGGCTGAGGCTCTTTAACCCAATAGCAGCAAATGCAGAAATGAGGGACTATAAGAGAGGTTAGCATCAGAAATAAGACAAGCCTGTTTGACAAATTAAAAGTAATGATATGTGCATCATTTATGTAATGTATTATACAGTCACTCATGGCATTTAACGATCTTCTAAAAGCATGGGCTCTCTGTGCATCGGTGAGCTACCAGAATGTACATGATGTGGGAATGCACGAGTCTGTGTGCGCCCGTGTGTGTGTGTGCGTGTGTGGGAGCATAAGCGTGCCTGTGAACGCTCACCTGCAGAGCCTCCAGGAAGCGGAATGAGCCAAGGCGTCGGCCGCGTGGCACCAGGCAGAAGGTGGAGTTGTGCAGCATCTCTCTGTAGTCGAACCTGCGACAACAGACAAGGCAGACAGCATGAGCTCAGCAGTGCTTCTGGAACATCCCGCCAAGGCTAAAGAGAACCCAGAAAAATCAGGCTAGTGACAGAAACCTCCATCTGCTGAACCGTCAACAACTTCAGCCCCAGGTGTGACAGCTGTGTCGGCAACTGTGAATACCGAATTCCTTCTCTCTCGCCTTCGCTTTCCCTCAGTCACCCCCCCCATTGCTCTTCCTCTCTCAGTCGCGCTCATTTGCTCAGGAAGCAGGATAGTCTAATGCACAAACTTCACCCCTTTGTGCAGAATACAAATAATGCCAAATTTTTCCTGTTATGCATGAGCCTATTTAGGCTTTATAACTCAGTATTTGTGTCACACAGACTGTGGAAAATTATTCCAGGTGAAGCAAGACATTTGCAAATTCAATTACGGAACTATTTAGGAATTACACTTCAGAATTTAAGGACACCGGCGTCGATATCTGCGCAAAGGGGTTAATGAGATGAGAGCAAAGACACCCGCCTAAGCCCTCAGGCTAACTCAGCTGAGGCCACAGGAAAGGTAATCACATATACAGAGGCGAGGAAATTTGAACAGAATTTAAACAAAATTAATTCATCACCATAATTCAGACCAGTGTGCTTGAATCTTATCTTCATGGGCTCCTTTTAAGATAAAATTTGAATGTCCCCCTTTAACGCGGCAGGACATGGAAATGGGTTCCATCTCTGCACTCAGGATACGGTAAACGCCAAACCCATCGTGAAGTCATTCCCCATCACTGCAGCCATTAACCCCATTACAACCTCAATAAGCAGTGTACCTCATTACCAATGTATAGCCCAGAATCCTAGTTCAATTATACTCCATTTCCAGTATTGAATCAGGCTTGTTAATAATGCTCCCCGTGATCGTCCGATTGGAGCCGGCTGGCCGCGCACTCGCCTGCTCTCAGTTCCTCTCCTGGGCTCTGAGCCAGCTCACCGGTACATCAGGAGGTCGGGCAGTACATTAGACGCCAGGGTAAGTGTGCTGAGGAAATGTTTCTTAGCTTGCATTTTTCATCATGTTGAAATACTGGATCTTTATTAAACACAGATCCTGTATCAGTGCCACTTTTCGGTCCTTAGACAGTTGGGGATAGGGCTAGACTTGACACTAGAAAAATTTGTGATAAGAATATACCAGCAGATTATACGAACGGAAAGCATTTTTGGTTCTCAACTTTAAGCAACAGATCCAAACAATATATTATATTTATTCGAAGGCTGAGAAGGCGAGCCTGTGAATCCAGTTTGGGATGTTCCCCCGAAAATAATGTGTTCGCTTGAGCATATTTAATACTCATGAACACTGGCATCCCTGAAAAGACTTTTTTGTTTAAGAAGAGGATTACAGGGCTGGGAGCCAGAAGTAAGGACACAACTAGTGCAGAGCTAAATCATGCATTGAATCACACACAGTTTCCTGTGCAATACTGTTTGTATCCATTTAACCCATTAAGACCTAGGGCACCTCATGATGCACTTCATTCACATTTCTTAAAAATTATACATATATGATATTCATGTCCCTTCCGTTTTTAAAGCGAGTGCGACGCAAACGTCGCATCAGGTCTTAATGGGTTAATACAAAAGCGCGTTAGTTGACAGCAATCATGTGAAGCTGGGGTGAATCAGAATACAGCATGTACGGAACATAATTTGAGTACTTCCGCAAATCGTTTTGGGTGCGTCGAGTGATGTCGAAACCCTACAGACCCCAATCCTGTTCTGCCAATTCAAAGCCAACTCCCAAAAATGTGTGTAATTAGAACAAGTAGAAACTCACACTGACATAATGGGCCCACACACAGTGTACAGACACCGCTCATTATCCAGTAGCAGCAGTTACAAGCACCTTTGGCCACATTACACTCAGTCACAGCTAAGCTTCAAGTCTTTGTATGAAGAGTGTCATTGCTGAGATTAACATGAATCCGATTTTCAGACACATCATGCATTTCTTATCAGTCAGGTTAACTGAATGCAAATTCAGCGTAGAGGGAGTCTTCAGTTAATTTACATAGACTGTTCAGTGGTTAATACGCAGCCTACAGAAGCATTTCCTTTTCAGGTTTATGTAAATGCCTTCAGCACTTTTCCTGTATTGCCGGAATGTGAAACCATCCGACCTGTGGACCCACAACCAAATGTAGTTTCTCTTTACAACGAAGCCACAGGAGGTACATTTGGCAGAGCGACCAGAAATGGGACAGCTTCACATTCAGGTGACTGTTCCGCCAGACCCAGGAGAAAGGAGCTGATCAGCTGTGTTCTTTTAAAAAAACGTAACTCTGTGCCACTGAGCATCACATAAAGTATAGGGCCAAGAGTTGCAGATTCCTCAAACATCAGCCTCCTGAAAACTTCCATCCAATAGGGTCAGTTAAAGTGTAAATCAGGAAAAATGAGGGTACAGAAAACCATGCTAGTGAAGTAAGTTCTACTCTGTCACACCCAACAAAACCCATCAACAGCCCAACACAAAAATCTTTCACCAAGTCTACAACAAAAATATGCACTGTAAAATGTTTTATTTTTCTTAAATCCACACAGGTATGCAACTTTCATGATTCACCTGCACAGTATGCATCATTGTCAATAATTTAACATTTATAAAGCAGGCAATCGTATGAAGAAATTCAAATAATTCAATTCGAATACTCAGGGGCAGAAACCCAGCATGAATTAAAGCCATCGTCTCAAGCTCCAGCTTCAAAATGCCACAGCTTTCCCCATGAGGATCCCTCTGATCTTCATGCGTTATACAGCAATATTTTAACGTTTGCACTCTTAATGATCTCAGCCTTCAACCCACCCAGCAAATTCTGATTTACTACCGCGTCTCTTCCAGATAACTTCATGCATAACACTGCTTTATTGTGAATAGCGCACGCCATTATATGATTTATGAATCAACCCTGCCAATATATAAACATGTGAAAAAAATAACGGTCCAATCCTTGAGAAATCTTCAGGACCTCTGCATTTTCTTTTAAATGACAAAAGGCACTATAAGAGCCAGCAATCCATAATTACTGAAGAGACCAATGACTCGCTGTCACCCACTGATAGCGCAGAGCAAAATGCCACACTTTATCAAAGCAGCTCAGAGCTCAGGCTCATCTGCTGTGCCTTGTCAGGACAGGAAGATAAATCTCAGGCAGGAAAGATCCCCTCTCCTCCATGTAAATGGTTGTGCTACAAGGCGGCGAGCACACTCCTACCAAATCATAAAGTTCGTCGCTCAGTGTGGGTGACACGCTTTTTTGGAGGCACTCGGATGCAGACAAAGGATGCGTTAGCAAGTTTTCGCCATGTCAACGGCACAATTCTCAATTACCTTGAGGTAAAGCACGTCAAGAGGAGACCATGGGCCTGATTTTTCCCGCATGCGCTACATCTGCTGATACGTGCAGCCCGATCGCAATGCCTATTTCCATTTTCCTCCCCCCGCAAGGACTAACTTGGGTTTTTTTCTCAAGTGCTGCACGCAACTGGGCAGAGAGATGAATATCAAGGACGTAGTTATATTGCAAGGGGTGTTTTACATGCAAGTTGGATGACACCAATGAAAGTGTTATTTAAATGGTTGCGCTACGCAATTTAAGTCACAACCTATTCATAATTTGGGGAACAAAATAATCTTAACATATTTCAAAGAACTAATATACAACCGCAATTCCAAAAAAGTTGGGATGCTGTGTAAATTGTAAATAAAAACAGAATGCAATGATTTGCAAATCTCATAAATCCACATTTTATTCACAATAAAACACAAACAACATATCAGATGTTGAAAGTGAGACATTTTACCATTTCATGAAAAATATTAGCAGATTTTGAATTTGATGGCAGCAACACATCTCAAAAAAGTTGGGACAGGGGCAACAAAAGGCTGGAGAAGTGGTACAAATAAAAAAAAAAAAAACAACTGGAGGAGCATTTTGCAACCAGTTATGTTAATTGGCAACAGGTCAGTAACATGACCAGGTAAGAAAAAAAAAGCGTTTTTGAGAGGGAGAGTCTCTTAGACGTAAAGATGGACAGAGATTCACCAATCTGCAAAAAACTGTCAAAACATTGTGGAACAATTTCAGAAAAATCTCACTGTAAAATTGTGAAGACTTTGAATCTGCAGTACTTAATAGGGTCATTCCATGTCAAATCACCCCCCAAAAAAAAAAAAAAAAAAAAAAAAAGGGATTCTACATCTCACTCGTATTGATTTTCTTCAAATTTGGTATGCAAGTTGGCTATGGCCCCAAATGCCGAAATCTCAATTTTCAACTCAATTGGACCTTCCAGTGCAAAGTTTTTTTCCAGTGCATTTTGTTTTTTTCGATATTTCGCGAAAAATGGCTGTGGCCGCCAAAATTCAAATGGCCAAATCTCCAAAACTCCTTGACCGATTTTGACAAACAAGGTATTGTTGGAAAGGGAATCACACAAGCATTCCAAATCTGCCATTTTTAAACTCATTCTGGTAACTCTGGGTGTGATGAATAATTGACCTATATTTTGACCTCAAAATTGACCTAGAGGGTCGCGTGACCTTGAAATTTTTTTTTAACACCAACTTGTACCCCATTTGAATTTTGGCGGCCAATGCAATTTTTTGCGAAATATCGGAAAAAAAAACAAAAGGCCACAACTTTGCACTGGAAGGTCCGATTGAGCTGAAATTTGAGATTTGGGGGTTTTAGGTCACGACCAATTCACACACAAATTTTGAGCAAAATTGGAGATGGTGAGGTTTAGCTCATTGGTTGATTTGACTTGGAATGACCCAATATCATCTAAAGATTCAGAGAATCTGGAGAAATCTCAATGCGCAAGGGACAAGTTCGAAGGTCAATATTGGATGCTTGTGATCTTCGGGCCCTCTGGCGGCACTGCATTAAAAACAGGCATGATTCTGCACTGGAATACACTGCATGGGCTCAGGAACACTTCCAGACGTCATTGTATGAACAATCTACACATGCAAGCTAAAGCTGTATCATGCAAAGAACAAGCCATATGTGAACACAATCCAGAAACGCTGCCGTCTTCTCTGGGCCAAAGTTCATTTAAAATGAACTGAGGCAAACGGAAGAATGTTCTGTGGTCAGATGAATCAAACTTTGAAATTCTTTTTGGAATTGACAGACGCTGTGTCGTGCAGTCTAAAGAGGAAAAGGACCATCCAGTTTGTTATCAGCGCATAGTTCAAAAGCCTACATATCTGCTGGTATCGGGTTGCATTAGTGCCTATGGCGTGAGGAGCTTACACATCAGGAAAGGTATTATCAATGCTGAAAAGTATATAGAGGTTTTACAACAACATGTGCTCCCATCCAGACAATGTCTCTTTCAGGCAAGGCCTTGCCTCACTGTTAATATCATGCCTACTTGACGCTACCGCATAGCGCTGGCAAATGCTTAAGTATACTCAGAAGAACCATTCCCATTAACAAATCACAGATAAGGTTGCAATGGTCCTTACACATTGCATATGAAAAAATCAGGTCCTACATTCCTGTCTACAGATAAGATTGTAAACACACGCCTCAATGTGTGTGTGTGTGTGTGTCCATATGTTCTTGTACTTGCTACACAGTGAGGACTAGAAAATGCCCCCCCAACCCCACAGAGTGGAGACATTATTGGGAAGTGAAGACATTTTTGCCACCCCTTACAACTACAAAGGCAAATTGTGACTTCTTGGTCAACATTAGGGTAAGGATTTAGGTTAGGCTTGCATTCCTAATTGTCAAGATTAGAGAAAGGCTGTAGAGACACATAAAAAAATGAATGGAAGCCAATGTAATGTCCTCACAAGGATAAAAATACAAGGATATGTGTGTATAGGCATACCTGCGTGCATTTATGTGTATTTGAAAATAGTGGGTAAATAGGGGGAACTTGGTGAAATAGCTCTAACTAGTTTCTAACCTGCTAACTTCACAGGTAGCAATAAAAATGTGAACATAATTCCTGATTGTACTAAAGACGTCCTTTCGCATTACTCTGGAAGGAAGAACGAGAATAGCAGTATTAACCAGAATTCTTCATCCACGACATGAAAGGAACGGCGACTTCTGGAATTTGTTGTCTGTTCAAATTCTGTGGAACTTGTGAATACATCCCCGGCGAATGGAAAAGGGAAGCAAAGAGTCATTTCCACAGCTATTCAAATGTGGTTTCCCCTGCTGTGCGCCACTCAACAGCGGCTATTCTCTAACAGCGAAGGAATGAAAGAAGATAGTATGATCAATAGGTAATTCCCTCCTATTTCACCACAGTCCTGCAGAAATTCAAGCTGAGCAGGGTATACTTAGCTTAATGTTAAAAAAAATGACCACATTACACAAGTTCCTTAATATGAGAACACTTGGGCTGCAAATAGCTTGCCTCGGGAGTCTCTTTCGGAGAGAAGAAGCTGAAATGCATAAGAACGAATCATATGGATTACCACGTTCAAATCGATTTTCAGTTACACTGGAAAGCATGCGTGATATGCTGAATCCAATCTCTAATTAGGACAACTCACTGTCTTCAGAAAAACAGATGAGGGGAACCACACGCAAAACACCATTCAGATGATTGCTAGAGAAAGAGGGGGTGAACCGTGATGGTGAACCCCCTCGTGTTTCCACTTACAGAGGGAGACATTTTTCTATGTGAGAAAAAAAAGGGGGGGGGAGAGGAGGAAGAGAGTGAAATACGCATCCATTTCATCAGTTCTAATGTGCTGCTGGTGAAATCCTGTGACCCATTGTAACCAGCGCCTCAGGCAGATTTGAATAACTCTCCATAGCAACTGCAGGTGTACGTTTCCATTGGACCAGCTTAACCTTCAGCAGGCTAGAGGAACGCTTTAAAACCTAAGCGAATATCAGGATGGTGATGTTCCATTTCAGATACAATGTTTCAATCTGTTAGTCAACCCAAAACTAGCAAGAGAGGTTCAGTGCCCTGCAATTCACCAGCATCTTGCCCTCATTTTCTAACACCCTGCTATCCCTAATGCAAAGGATCCAGTGAACAAAGTCAATTACTCTTGATTGGCAATTTAATCTGGAAATTTCATTAAAAGCTCTTCGACCCCAAAAACACCCAGTAAACAAACACACTAGAATTTCACAAAGCAAGTGGATTTTAATTTGGAATCGAATCCACCCTCTCATATACCACACTGGTATTATCCTGATGAACCAAGGGTTGCTGCAGCAGAATTTAAGAACTAATTTGTGTGATAGGAAACAGGAGTTGGGAAGTTTCAGTTCAACTCATTATATTTCATGCTCACAAATTGTGATTATGCTTCCTGCCTTCATGTCCAGACAGCGATTTGACCAATATCTCTCAACCCCATTTGAGAGACACACTGTAGCCTTTTCCCAAGGGTTTCACTGAACAATATTCTAGACTGTTACATAAACTGGGAGGCTAGCAGTACTCCAGCAACTAATGAAAATGTATATTCCTCTCCAAAGGTTCAAATGCAGTCCACATAAACAGATACACAGCATATTATGGATTGAGGTGCAAATGTGGACAACATTTCTCTGTGCAGTCCAGTAAACTCACAATAAGAGAGCATGAATCAGCTGCAAAGCCAGGCTCCATTATCATCTACTGCCATGAATTCAGATTCACGGAAGATAAAGAAGCATTGGAATCACACTGTGCCCACAATGAGCCTTCAGAGTGCAGGCTCAGTTCAATTCAGAGAAATTAAGATAAATACTTAAACTTGCATCGTCTACTAAAATAACCGCGAACAGGCAACTTGCATCGTCCTGTAACTCAGCTGTACAGCCTTCTCAAGTTATGTGGTGCAGATTAGAGGTTATAGAACTGCATCAACCAGGGTTAAGGGTGATAAGCAGGCATTTCACTGCAGTATGTTCCTTCAACTGGAATTCATCCGATTATTTCATAAGCATCCATCAGCAAGGAATGATGCACTAATGTGATCCAAAGCAGTCAGCACTGAGACATCAAGGTATACCATAATGATTACCGATATAAATACGACGAGAGGTTCAAATGTACCAGACACTCAACTGGGCTGCCACACAGTCATGCCCCTTTTGGCTGAAATACCATGCTAGTTTATGCCTTAAAGATGATGTATGCAAAGTTTCATCAAATTTAATCAATATTTATGACCACGAGAGGTTACGGGTTGTTCAAATAGGTGTCTATGGGGAAAGTAATGCCAAAGGTCATAAAATTGCCATTTTTCAAGAGTCAAGAAAACTCGTCATTTAAATGTTAAGACAAGTTGTGTACGACTTACACACAAAGTTTCAACTCTTTCTCTAAATAAGAAAGGTCTGAAGTGGACAACATCAGTTTTTCAATAGGCCCATCCTGCCATGCTCACTACTTCCAAAGTAGTTTATGAGCTTAAGCATTGCTCACCAAAGTTTGACAAATTTGATCAATATTTCTGGCAGCTAGAGATTAGAGGTCTAATTGTTTATGGACAAAAGACAACAGAGGATGAAGCTGGACTACCATCTTAACTCATCTAGTAAACAACCAGTTAACCCTTTAATATGCAGTCCTTTTTTGAGCAGATTTCCACCCAACACTAAATTGCCTTCAGCTCTTGAACCACTTTCACTACAGGCATAATGATGGTCCTGTTTAAAAGATGACACTCAAATTGCTTTCAAATAGTCATAATTGCTGAAAATTTCACCTAAACTAAAGAACAACACTGGAAATGTTTTTATCAGACAGAAAAAGATACATGCCTTCTTCTGCCCCTGTAGCTCTGTGACCAAGCCTCAGGCCAGAATCCCATTACATCTACAGCAAGGATTTAGAGGGAGTCTGTTGTTAAGTGGTCAGCAAATGAAGGTTACCACTGTTTTTAATGCCGTCCCACACAACCACAGAGGTCCGCTGTTTGCCATCATACAGCGAAGAAACACACGGAAGCAGATGGTCATTAATGGAGACCTGACCACAAGGTCCAACTAGGACAATTCCTCATTACACCTTTAAAAAAAAGGCATAATTAATCACACCACCAGCCCAGTCAGCACCAACACACTCTGCATTTTCCTAGACTGTGTTTCTCCCCTTCTTTTGGCCTCCAAAAACATGCCTACATGCCAGAACTCTTCAGTCCATAAACAGGCCTTTTTTATAGCCTTATGGTCAGGTTACATCTCAGCGTGTAGCCAAGCACAGACAGCCATGTTCAACAAAGAGGTGAGTAACTGAACGAGATCAAAATGCTGAAACAATTACATGCAGGCAGGGGAAGCTCATTTAAGCATGTCAAGAAGAGCTCCCAATTAAAGCCATGAGTTGCAAAGAGGGCGATTAAAACTGCTCATTAAATTTCTACTGGGAATTAATGGATTATATAAAAAGAGAGACAGTGTTAGTCAAAAGGGGGGTTGTGCGCTTGTGGGGGGAAATGAATAAACCAGGCCAGAGAGCAGTTTCTTAACTTCCCGCAACCTCCAATCAGAATTTAAAAAATTCACAGGAAGAGAGTGGGAGAAGGCTTAAGCAACGTTAAAGGAGAAGCTGGTCTCCTAGCAACACACACAGACGGAGTAACACTGCGCAATAAGTATTACTGAGTAACCAGCAGGACCTGGAAAGACTGAGTCTGAGGGTCATTTCCACATCTCACGTGGGAGTCAGTAGGATGGAAATTCCAGCGTGAGATCATGACCTGCTCTAAAAAAAAAAAAAAAAAAAAAAAGCCCGAGTCCTGTACCAAACTGCTCCATCCTAAACAAAATCAGCAGAAGGAATTAACCATGGATGTTTCCCAAAGAACTCCAGTCCATCTGATTGAGGATTACGGCCATTTGTTTTTATTAAGCAGACATTATTGCCCTGACAATTGAGCGTGCATTGCATTTTTATTAAATTTTATGATAAATGTTGAAGGAGACAGTTTAGCTGCATTACGAAGACTGAGTGGTTTGAGGGAGGCCCCCTACGCGGTGTGCAGTGACCCCTAACACAGCCGGTTGTAAAGTGCGCATATGCTAGGCGGAGTCGGTCACGGAGACAGACTAACAAGCTCCCAGTCGTTCTGCTACTGACAGGCAACAGTGAGGCCCAGTTCTGCTCCAGAGACCACTGCACCTCCCTCTGCGAGTGCAACTCTTTCCATTACATCCAGTATATTTCATCAATGTCCAAAAAAAAAAAAAAAAAACTATTCTCATCCTGGCTGTCCACAATTTCCATGGTAACACATCAGGTTCCATCAGGATGAGACTGGTCTCGCCAGGTCAAATCCCTCCATGTGATGACATCACCCAAATAAAGAATCAAATTCCTAACTTGTTGACATATCAAATTAGTACAGCTATAATGTCTCTTTTCCTGTCTTACACATAATTCATGCATAATACTTGCCTGCAAAAAAGACAATTTAGGAGACACTCCTGAATCCCAGTAGTGGACAGACACAATAGTAAATGGCTCTTGCAGTAGTCCAGTTTTTCATGTATCATAGTAGATTTTGCCTTAAGATACTGAAGTCATTTTTAGATTTTAGTAATTAATTCATTCATTTCCATTTCCTGAAGTTACTACAGATTACTGACTATTTTAAGACTCCAGGCTCTTCCACTGTGATAGTGCTAAAGGGATATGTTGACGTTTCATAGCTGCTATGGAAAAACAAAGAGGGCACATTATTAAAAAAAAAAAACTATTGTCTGTCATCTCTGGTGTGAAATAGAATATATAACCCCAACAGAAACAATGATTTGGTTTATATTGTAAATTGTATTGTATATTATATATCAGCGATATTATACATGTAGCGATATTGACAGATATGGAAAAATACCATTGTGATTAATGTCATTGGCATATTGCTCAGCATTGGTGCTGCCGTAAACTATTTCATCAAATAATTGATCAAATCAAGACATTCTCTTCTCTTAAAGTCTATTCATAACACCAGTCTAATGTTTTTGAACTTTAATGAAGCAAACTAAAGATAAGTAAATGTGAAGTGTGTGACAGAGGGAACTGAAAGCTATATAAATA
This sequence comes from Gymnothorax javanicus, assembly GCA_029692085.1. Taxonomy (NCBI): domain Eukaryota; kingdom Metazoa; phylum Chordata; class Actinopteri; order Anguilliformes; family Muraenidae; genus Gymnothorax; species Gymnothorax javanicus. The sequence goes on along the minus strand of CM056193.1, from coordinate 158,957,629 downwards.
CATATGTCATGTAAATATGTACTAAGCAGTACTAAGAAATGACACTCTTCTGCAATTCAAGAATAAGCATGTATACTATAAAAAGAACATTTATTCAAGTACAAAATAGGTTGGCTATCATGCATCAAATCTCTTGGTTATACATCACTGTCAAGTCATAGTGGTCCCCCCTCACTGGAAGCGCAACTACAGGCAATCCATGATAGGGTTATATAGGGTAATGTTATTGGCATCATTTCAACAATGGCAGACAACTGAGCACTGCAAATACTTTGATATGATGAAGGGGCACTAGACATCTAGTTAATATCCTCACAAATCCGAAAAAGAGAGCACTCCCTGAACTCATATGAAAAGTGATGCACGGGTTTCTGCGCCTGCAATCCCCCCGGAGATGACGAAGCAGGTTCAGAAATGAAACTCGCTGCAAGACGTCCAAAAACAGTTAAAAGAAACTTTCCAAATAAGTAGGCCTAGGCCTAGAACACCAACTTCAGACAGACCAAGGAAAGAATAAGGTACAGCTATTATAGGCTTTGAGGGAGATTCCGGAATCATGGAGTCTAGACTGGATGTGAGGCCAAAGCAGATGTATGTGTGTGTGTGTCTGAGAGTGTGTGTGTGTATGGCTGGGTGGAGGTGGGGAGGGGGGTGGTCATTAAATACTACCTTACTGAATTAGTGGCATTATCTTCTTTGGTTCTCTGCTTTCTTTTAGTCCTTAATCCCCAACCCCCCTACCCCCACCTCATCGCCCTCCCCAGAGGTATTCCAGCCCGCAGGCAGGACTGAATGCAGTGTCATCACACGTCAGGAGGAAGAAATGCAGTTAGCCCGCAGAATGCTGTCTCCCCATTACGCCTGCTTTAGCTAAACACCTGAAGACGCACCTGGGCAAGTGCCAAAGTTCCCAAAGCCTGTAAGCCCTGAGTGAGCAGCTGCTCCTTTGTGAAATGTCATGACATCACCAAGTGAACATTACAGGGCTTGTGAAGGTGCGGGTGAAAGGGATCATAAAAAAAACCCAGCCGCACTGGAACAGGGGTTAAATCATCAGTCGGTGCCATGTACTGGCGGCCATGGTGGGTGCTTCTACATCAAGCATCCCATGATGTACGAGCCCCGTTAGTGATAGAAGTAGTGAACAGGACAGAATTCAGAGTGCAGTTCTTGTCCTTAATCCATACTCCCTGGCATAAGTTGCTGGATGTTTCGGTGTACACTACCCCCGCTCAAACGAATGCAGATCTTCAGCGGAATGCAAAGGCCGCCCCGAGAAGGGAAATCGCATCTCCCGTTTGTTTTGAATATATTCTCTCTCCCCCCTCCTCCTAACCCCTCTTCCTGCCGCAGGTAAAAACAAGCCTAATTACAGTGCGTGGGGGGAAAAAATTCCAGGGCCAAATGGAGCCAAACTGCTCGGCAGGAGACGAACAGCCGCCCCAGGGCGTCAGGAAACACGAGGAGTGTAACAGCTTCCACAGCGACGGCGTGAGATTCCCTGCCGCAGCAGCAGCTTTCTCCTTTTCCTTCTCATTTACCCAGCGCTCCGGTGATCGCCATGCATGAAATTTACTCTGAGCGGAGGTCACATTTCCCTGGTGCCAGCCACCATGGGCATTTTAACCCCTTTGCGCAGAATACAAATAATGCCAATTTTTCCTGTTATACATGAGCCTATTTAGGCCTTATAACTCAGTATTTGTGTCACAGAGACTCTGGAAAATTATTCCAGTGAAGCAAAACATTTGGAAATTCAATTACAGAATTATTAGGAATTGAATTTCGGAATTTACGGACGCCGGCGTCAACAACTGCGCAAAGGGGTTAAGAGATGAATTAAAAAAAAAAAAAAAAAAACTTTTTTTTTTTTTTTTTTTTTTTTTTTTTAGTTTGGTTGTTTAGAATCATTCTGATGGTGTCTCAATATCCCAGTCAAGACAAGGCAATCTGAATCTGAGATCTGATACGGAACAGCCCCGTTCAGACCCTACTCAGGCAGATAATTACCCTTCAATGCAGTGTTTGAGAAAGAGTCCAACACAGTCAAACATCCCACTGTAATCACAGTGACCTCAGTCTCACTCTGCAGATTTAGACATATCAGCAGAAATAAAGACAGCATTTCTGGATCAGTGAACCAGAACTTGTGAACTTTCCAAATCATTCCCAGCTCATCAGACAGACAAAAAGCTGATTTTTTTTTTTTTTTGGCAACAACCAAAAAAATGCATTTTCCAGGATAATGTTCCCAGACCAGCACAACTTCAGATCCAATGCAAGCATATGTTTCCACTGAGGTAACTGCCAAACTATCCAACCTTAATCACAGAACTGAAAACGTTATTAATACTTGTCATAACACCCTTAATCTGCATGTAGTCTAATGCCATTATTTAAACTAGGGTCAAACACATGGAGGTAATATAATAGAATTGGAGAGAGCGAGGAAGTACCACCCCTATTACTTTCAATGGGAGATGCCAGGCTAGCTACTTCAGCCCAGGAAGTACGGAATTGATCGACGCCATCTATAAAAATGGCGTTCCATGGGTGCTTCTTTCCGGCACCATTTCATAAGATTGCCAATCTGATTACACAGCACAAATGGCCAAGAAAATGTGTTGTCTGTGTGGATTGGCGAAGTTGTTCGAGAGGAAATGACGAGCAACGCTGTTAATCCGGAACGCGCACGCACTATACTCTCATTGGCTGAACTGCTGCAGTCAGAGCAACAGCTGGATAACCAAACTCGTGCACGAGCTGCCATCAAGCTCTAAGTAGCAGTTCTTATTTTACAGGCCCTCTTGAAAACATTGAACAGTTGCGTCAGACAAAGGGCAAAATAATGAAGGATTACCGAATACATTTTCTTTTGTTTTCGCTTGATTTGGCAAGAAAAAATGCGCACTTTTCAATTGGTGTCTATAGAGCTGCCACGTCTTCGGCCACAAAATTGCATCCTTGGGAAACGCAGAAGCAGGACGCTAACATGCTAACTGGCTGAAGCAAAGGTACTTCCTCGTTCTCTCTGGTTCTACTATATATCTCTATGGTCAAACACAGCACAGAAAAAAAGAAATGCTTTGGAGGTAAAAATGAACTAAATACTTCCAAAGCAGCTTTCCTCAAGCAACAAGTAAGCAAATATCTCATCCAAAAGTTGTCTTATAAAATCCATCTAAATTTTACAATAATTGATTTTTTTTTAAGTGAGCTAGTGTATTATTTATCCAGATACATCCTTTACCTTTCCCAATCAAATTATTAAATTGTCCGCCAGCAAAAGATGTCAGACCTGTGTGCACTCATACATTCTGGATCAGTTCCACTGAAGCAAAAAGCAGTGGGTCTGAAATGTGGTCATTTCAGGAACTGGCAAACCCTGTTGAAAGTACGCAACTTGTATCCAGAAGTCAACAACTTTGAAAACACTACACCAAATGGATCACTGAAGTATTGTTTTCTGCAATTATCCTGTTCAATTTATGACTCCCTTGGTACTGCATTAAAAAGGTACAAACACTCCCAAATACAAAAAATGGATTACAGTTAGAGTTCTGAAAGTGACAATCCCAGAATGGATAAACAGATGAACACCGAGGAACAGATAAGCATTGTGCTTCAATTAATTATCTCATAACCCAGGTTAATGTTAACTGCCTTCGATATCAAGTTACATTCCAGTGCAGGGATAGCAATCTGAGCATGTGTATATTGAGATTATCAGGTTAGCATAGGGATGTGCCATAGTGAAAATATGCACAGAATTTGAACAAGGAAAAAATAAAACTAAAACTGTCCCTGCGATTGGCTAAAAATTAAGTTTAAGTATCATTAAAAAATGAGATCACCAGATACTTTTGACTGCCACATGAACAGTATCAATTTTAGTAAGCTTGCTTCACCAAAAAGACCAAATTTCATGTTTTAGGTATATTTCCAATATCTGATCACATCACAGGTTTTCAAGATGAAAAATGTGATAGCAAAGTAATACAACTTTACCAAGACAATATAGACTATTCTAGCAGTGGGGCTCATTTCAAGGAAATTTGCCCATTGAATGCTAAAAGAAAATTAGCAAGACTAAATCCCACCGCGCAACGACCATTTGACAAAATGAGGTAGAGAAGGCAGCTGATGTTTTTGGGCTGCTTTCAAGATAAGGCATTCCAATTCAGCCCAGAAATAATTAAAAAAAAATGTACCAGGACGTACCTGAACAATCTGTAACAAAACAATTTTGAGATACAGTGAAAAGCACTACATATACACTAAAATCTATGAGACAGTTAAATTAATTGCAAAAAAATTTGGTCTTGTCATCAATACTACATGATATATGTGCATGCTAAGACTGCCAAAGACGGAATGACCCGCCTTTCAAAAAATAGGATATTGGTTGTTGTCAAAAGGGTTCAAAATGGGTGAGTCATTTTCAGGCTTGTTTAAACAAGATGGTCCCCGAGGGTTAAATACAATGTCAGCTGCATCTTTCCATCGCAAAAGTCATTCCAAACAGAACAACAAGGCACAGTAATTAAGTCATATTGACAGGCTATCATTTTTTAGAACTGAAGAAAAACTAAATGGATCAAATGGTTGAATTTCATCATGACATAAGCAATTTAAGCGTTTTCCCCCTTTTAATGGTGTCAAGAGATCAAGGAAAGCTGTGCTGCCTTCCAGCAAACTTTTATTCCATCTTCAAATGTACACTCCTTAAAAAAAATCTATGCTCCATTCTACGTCACATTATAACTTTGATGTATAATATTACACAAAGAAAAATGTCGCAGCAGCATCTTAATTTGTTATAAGGAAGTGAGGAAAGAGGAAAGAATTTAGCCTTTTCTGCCCGATACCATCTGTTAATAACCACCATTTCCCCTCTTGTAGAGTTGCTTTGAAGTTTGAAAGCACACAACAATATGACTCTGCTGGCAGTGCGACTGAAAAAAGAAAACTGCATGTGGCAATAGAAGGTTCTGAGTGCGCTGAGTGAGTGCTTATGTTACGTTCTCCACTCAGTAACAAGGCATGGTGCATTCACAACTCTCAAATACAGCAGATCGAGCTTCCAAAATAGATATGATTTTTCCAGTTAATTACAGGCGGCCAAAAAAACACCTATTTTATACCTATTTCAGGCCAATAAAATGAAGAGTTATAACAGAGGACAATAAATTGGAAGGCTAAAATTAGCTTCAGCAGACTAGTCATCCAACACGATGTTGAAAAATGTGCCGATTAAACACAAGACAATTTGCAAATCAGCCAAACAGTAATTGTAAGTGAACAGCAGAACATAAAATTCAATTAAGTGAAGAACACTAGATTGGGTTAAGAACTTACTGTAACATCCAAGAAAAAAAATTTAAAAAGACAAATGTCCAGGAATAAACAAGCTAAAAATTTCTGTTTAATTTCATTTTCGGTAAAAGGAACTTCAAACCCCTATCAAAGAGATGTTTTGCTCATGGCTGTTCCAGAGTACTGGTAACAGGGAGAGTTCAAAGGGAACTTCATAAAACATTTACAAGGGTGCAGAGGGAAAAACATCACTGCGCTCACTCACGGCACAGCATGACATCAGGTTTATTTGGCTCATTTCAGCGTGACGATTAAACAAGTTTAATAATTTTCCAAAAGCGGACACTCTGACAGGCCATTTCCCTTTGTGCCTCTATCGGCCTTTATATCAAATGACAAATTTTATTTCAACTGAAAATTAAAACTGACATGCAAGCAGGTCTTTTTTTTCCTCAAGTGGAACAAATGTTGTTTGTCCATGCATAACATCTGGAGCAACACAGCCTTATTTTGAAAGCAATGAGATCATGAAGGACAATCGCTTATCTTGCTTATAAAGAACCCCAAGAAAGATTAATGGAAAACGCTTCATCTGTACACAAGCGTTGTGATTTCAGGCATGCTTCCTTGAAGAAAGATAGGTTAGCTTATCAACAGCTAATTGCAAGCCAGGAATCCATCTGTTCCTCTGCCAGCATAGTCGCAAAGAACAACAGTCGCAAGAAGAACGGGGGAGATGTACCGACAGCTTTGAGGAAGTGAGTTCCAGGTTAAGCTAATCGTTCCAATAGCACACTGCTGTAGCCAAACATTATAATGGCAATAAGATGTGTTTCAGTGAGGATACAAAAATATAAGGGGGAGCCAATGCATTTTATTGAACATAAACCTCGCCTCTTCAGTGTTTAAAGTAAACATGATATCTGAAAGGCGAGCAAAAACTCTGGGCAAAAGGGTTTAGAAATATAGAGAGTGATGACAAGGTTTTCTCCGCGCGCACAAGGTCAAGTGCATTCGCTGCTTGAGACCCGACAAGTGTTAAAATGGCACATCAAATTGCATTCCCCATTATTCAACAGGAAGTGGGCTCTGGCTGCCAGTGCTCAAATGCAGCGTAATGACAGAGTGTCAGTTAACTCAAAGCCAGCCTCCGACGAATTCTGTACCTTTTCAAAAGCAGCTCCGTGTCACATTCACGCGCATTGTGCCTGGTTAAAGATGAGTGCTGGATGGCTGGATGAGAGATGAGTCCGTAGGAAAAAAAAAAAAAATTTTTTGCATTCAGTAAAACGGAAACCGTGTTCTGCATTAACGCATCCAAGAGTGAGCAATACTAAGTCAGAATTGAGTAGAGAATTTGAAGTGCAAGAGGACATGCACAAATCAGATTGAACAATTGAGAACAGCTCGCAAATTACCATGTCCGCATTTAGGAGAAAATTATATATTAAAAGAGAAGTCCTACTGGATAATCTTTAGCGTAGCATATGGCGCCAAAAAGTGCCTTGTACGAGTGCAGTGAGATTGTTCTTCAGCAAAAGGAGAACCCCCAATACATAGCAAAAATTTCAAAAAAAAAAAAAAAAGTCTTGGGGTTTACCAAGGATAAGAAACTGTAGACAGGTTACATGAGGATAAGGGATTTCAGGGAAATTAAGTTTGACACTCAAAGACATTCTTGTTTTTCATAGTCCAACACTGAGCAAAGTTCAGTGCGTTCTTTCGTGCTGGTCTAGGCTGTCTTCAGGCCGTCCTCAAGACATACCATCGTGTAAAGACTCTAAAAGTGACATATTTATGACAGGACACTCATAAGCTCAGCGCAGCTGGAACCTATCTGGATTTCAAATACGAATGTTTTCAGTCCAAACATGCGGTTATGAATCTATTTATTGTTCAAAATGGCTTTTTCCAGAGATTTAATGGCCCAAATAATTTATAATCGTTGTCAGACCACAGACGGCGGGGCAGAAGAATACTATCCTATGGACGTACAGACGTGGCCAGCAGACCCATTGGGCCAGAGTGGGGATGGGAGAGACGTCCCAGTAGAGATGGCTTGGATGGAGTGACCTGCATCAGCTGTCGTTTTCAGCAGCGCGTGCGGTGTGCGTACGAGAAACTGAAGATATTTTAAAAATGAGTGAGTAAACACACAATCATCCCGCTTGGGTCCCACAGTCCCTAAGGAGCAGACAGTATGACGCCAAGGATAGGTGGGTCACATAACTGCAAACTGAAGTCCACAAATCAGCAAAACAGTGCCTTTACAGATAGAATAATTGGCAGCGAGGAAGGAACACGGTGGGCAACACCTATGTCCTACAGGAGTCCTGCCCTGTCAACAGCCCACTACTCCCAAGGGGCAGCGGGAAAACTTTTCCCACCAGGATGAGGCTTAGCAACAAGACAATACCAGTAACCCATCAGCCACAGCACTTACACTGAGATCATGTTTAAGGCTATATACATCTGATTTAAAGCAGAACGGAAGCCATTTTACTTCATTATTTATGCATTCAGGAGAAAAAAGCGGCCGTCGCTGCCACAAAAACCGCCATTTGTATGGCTCATCGCCGCTGCTCCGCTGACTCGGGCACAGTGCACATCTCCCGAAACGCTGTGGGCAGGTAATTATTTTAGCAGCGGGATGGATTAAAAGAGCACAGCGTCAAAAGCAGCCCCGCGGTGTTAAACTCTCACATGGCAGTCAGAACTTCCACCTGAGTGGAAAGGACTAAGTTTAGCCATTTTCTGCAGCAAAGCCAATTTAGCACAAAGAGCGACGTTGTGTCCTGCTGTGTGCCTACCAGCAGATCTCATGACCCCTTCAGGTGTTAAATAACCTGACGCTTTGAGCAGAGACTTTCTCTCCTGAATTTCAGATTAACAGTATTAGGAATCTCAGCTAAACTGTGAGAGCCACCTTTCATGGAAAGTGGACTGAAGAGTACTGTGTTGTGTACTACCCTAAATAAGTACAGAGATGGAATCAACGCGATGGAATGGGGAGATCCAACCCCATCAGTTGAGGGCATCAGCTGCGGCAAAAGAGAACAAGTCTTTTCAAGCCAGGACAGCCATATCACATCACATCACAGCATGCATGGATCAAGAGGCTATCACAAAGAACATCACAACCAGGAAAAAAACATTACAAATGTTACTGTAGCTTAGCTTTCAATTACATACCAGCTCCACATATTTACAAATAAAATCATAAGAATTAATCTTACCATTTGACAAATGAAAGGAAATTAAATAATCTACAATCCAAGTGAAGGGGCTGCATTGAACAATAAAAGTGGGGGGAAAAAAATAACAGTGATTGCAGAATACAAACGGTGTTGTGTCCTTCGTGTACTACACAAAGAAACCAACATGCCAGACAAAAAAAAAAAAACTACACAAGCAAATAGCATTCCTTGGGCCATGGGCACTAGCTCGCTGTCCGTGGGGTTCAAGAAGGTGTTCCTTGTGGTGCTCCTCGGGTGTGTGCATGGCAAAGAATGAATAAAGAGAAAAGTGCAGGAGCACGTAAAAGACTGAGGGAAGCAGGATTTGGGAAGTTAAATTACTTGGCAACATCTCCAGGTACGCATTGGAAAAAAAAAAAAAATCGAAACAATAAACTTGCAAACGCTTGGAGAAAACGGAAGACAAGAGTGCTTAGTGACACACTTACAAATAAGACTTTAAGCTCAACTTTAATCCACTGTAAGTATGAGATACTCCTTCAATTAGGAGAAAAGCTGCCAACTTGTCACTAAAAGCAATGAATGACTGTTCCCTGGACTCCAACATTTAATAATGCCACTGAAAGTCATAAATCTAACTGACACAATTCAGGAAAAACCACCAATCAGAGCAAGACGCATTCTTAGACTGATTTGTCAGAAAAGTATTTTAAAAATTCATCTATCATTAACCATGACATTATAAATTTTATAAACATCCATTTAAACAGCTAGATTACACAGAATGTTAAGCTCATAGCACGCTTTCAGGTGGCCCACTTCGAAACAAGAAGCATTTAACTCTAAAATCACAATGTATCCATATCACAAGTCAGGCTACACAACATTTATAAACCTTCAGAAGTGAATGAGAGCTGTGTGCTGTGATCCCAATGGGCTAAAATGGTGCCTCACACTGCCCCAGCAGACCCGCTCATGCACAGCCAGGATCCTCTATGGCATAAAAACCTTTATCAGTAACAGACAGCTGTAACAGACAGGAGATATGGGGGGGATCGGCGTGTGAAACTGCTAATATAGTTGCAAGACTGCAAGTTTCCAGTGTAAATCCTGAAATGATGATGCTTTGACACACCTGCCTCTCGTACAGATATTCAGTATCAGTATTGGTCTGATACTGGCCAAAAGCGATCTGCATCTTTTCTCATCTTTTTTGTCCGCATCTAACCCTCAAAAAAAAAAAAAAAAAAAACCCACAAAAAGCAAATCACATGATTAAAAAAGGCTGTTTATATTTATTGCTAACATGCAAATGAAAATGGTGGATTCTTTTACAAGTACAGGCCAACAGTGAACTGCCAACAATAGGAGGCCACCTACAATGGAGAGGGACCGTGAAATATCAGACTTTGTTTGACCCATTAGCCACTTACATTCATCAGTCTCCAACAAAACATGTGTGTATTATTTACTATAACATTTACAACCATAGTCTCATGAGACATAGTTTTGTCTTCAACAAAATGCTCACATTTGCTGGGGACTGCTCTGGAGCTGCGACCACAAAGGTTAGCTTGCCCTGTGGCAGGCCAGCAGGTAATGTAGTGACAAGCCATTAAATTTCAATCACTTGCTAACATTAAAAGTAATTGTTGACAACTATTACTAATAGCTTTCATATGTTTTTTGGTAGTCAACAATCTAGCCAAGTAAGCCAACTAAGGAGACCCATTAGCCTACCGAATATTGCTTAACTATCGAAATGATATTAATTTCAAACATTATTTTCGCTGCTAAAATTACATTACGATATGTTCAGTGGTCACATTTTAAGGTTGTCTTTTGTTGGATATTCAAAATTACACCCATTTTTGCTGGGTTCTGAGAACTTTATAGCATGTGTAATTTGGAAGTAAGATTACTTCTTTATTTTTCAAATGAGTGAGAGTCTTGTGAAAACTACATTGACCTCCATTTGTTTTGTGAGCGTCCGTTGTCTGTCTAGCACCACATACTATTGGATGCATACAGACTTTTCAGCCCCTATGCTTGAGACAGAGGTCAGTGTTCTGTGTTCTTTGAATGGCACTATGCATTTAACACTGGGGATGCTTTTTATTTTAATGTGAAGTTAATTCATAATTATTCAAATTTCATTCTAGTTCAACTGCCTTTTTTGAACTGTAAACAATCTGTGATCGTCGAGAAAAAGGATTAATAATTTCAGCATCAGTCGAAGTGCTCAGATTTAAAATCTTGAAAAAATTTTGCACTTTAAGTTACATTTCTGCATTCATATTAATGTTTTATCGATGCTGCCGGCAATTGGATTGATATAGGTATCGGCACATACTTAAGGATCTACTGTCGGTATTTGTATCGAACATCAAAAAAAAAGCGGCATCGAGCCATTCCTAGTCTGCGGTGTCTGCCCATAACTGACTGGCACCCAGGTGACACTGACGCCCCTCACACAGAAGACAGCTCAAATTTACTGCATGTATACGCTAGGGTGCCAACAAAGTGTACCACACAAAAGCCCAATACAGCACTAAAACAAGGCTTAAACATATTAGCAATTCAGAATGCAGCACAATGATTGTATAACCTGAGACGATGGCCAATGGGAAATATGTATGCCTTGCCATACTTTTTCCCGAATAGAATGAAGCGAAACTCTTGATTTCGCAATGCAGCATCAGATACTAAATGATGAGTTCAGCAAGCCGTAGGAAGTTTGGATATTAAATGAAGGCTATACAGTGACTTGGCCAAGTTCACAAACCTTAATGAAAACCATAATTCAAGCGCTAGGAGTGCTCAATGAATGCTTTAGTTGTCCAAATGAACAAATAACCTTGAGGTGTTAAAATTAATCCAAAATTAATCAGTGTAATAAAGCATTTTTATTCAGATCTCTCCTCGTTTCCAGAGCGGATAGAGCGCAGACATCAAAAACCTGAGACTGCAGTGAAGTGGCAGAAAGTTTCAGCAAGTGAATAAACCTCTTCATTTGTTCAATCAGCAATTTGTGATGGAGCAAACAAATGTATAGTCACATACATCAAGTGTGATACTTTCAGCTAACCATTCAGATATTGGGTCAAGGAGCCGAGTCCAATGTGATGTGAGACTTCTGTTTAACCGTTTCCCTACTCAAGACGACACACAGTAGACCAAAGACTGAATACGTTACCACAACTCAGCAAGAGAAGGGGAATGCAAGAAGTTGAAAGAGGGCTATGGCACTGTTCCAGTTCCTCATGTCCCACTATACAGTTCTCATCATGATTTCGGCAATACGCCAACTCTACCCTTCACCCAAAGGGAGGTCGTCATACTCTTCGAATCACTAGCATACGCTTTGACTAATACATCGAGAAGGATCTGTGTGTCGTGGAGTCATGTGAATGCGCGACAGGGCGGGCCAGCAGGGGATATATATATTACAATGAACACATTTCATTGAGCAAAACGGATAAAGATAAAACCACGCTCATCCTGAACAAAGATTAAAACCATCCTGACAAATATGATCATAAAAAATAGATTTAGAGTGCTGCACCCCCTGAACCTCATCCACAAAACTTGAATGTACAACAACTGGACACAGGCATGTCAACACTGAGAATCATGAATACAAGAATGAACAAACGAGCCATCTTTACAGAAGAATATAAGAATAAAACTGTTGAAACAAAAACTACAGAGTCAGTAGATGAGTTATAAATGCACATAAAAAGTTAAGGGCACACAGCCTCAGGGAAAAAATAAGGTTTGTGAAAATTAATGTAAAGAATCTGGAGAGAAATCAGTACCCAGCAGCTCCGAGCAGCAAATCCATTCTTCCTTGAGATTTATTCTTTTTGATTCAATATGATATAAATTCTTTAGCAACTTCCTAATTTTTAAAGACAATCCGTCAACACGAGCCGATAAAGATGTAGAAGCCATTTCATTTTATTTATAGGATCAGATTCGAAGGGCAGCTTTCAAATGGAGGACTTCAATTCAATGCAGATATGCAATATTAGCAGATACCACTTAGGATCTTCTGCAATGGATCATTAGCAGGTAATCTGAATTCTCATAGAGACACTGAAGGTGACATTTCAGAGTGAAGCACAGCTGTTACATCATCGAGTACCCAAACCCTGAATGATTTTAATGAGATTCCAAAGCTGAACTAATGGCCCACACTGCAGTCAAGGTCACGCCAAACTTATATAGGTTTAGAGACACTCTCTGAGCAAATATCCATCCAACAGTTCAACTTCCCTCCTCAGGAACCAGAGAAGACAGAACTGAAATCATCGAAAAGGGAAGAAGGTTCGGGGGTGGTGCTGCTCGAGGTTCCTGGAAAGACTGATCAGTTCTGAAGTTCATGAGATCTGCCGCCCACCACTTAACATGATTAAAGAGCCACGCACAATGAAAAACCCATTTTTTCCTTACATAAACAAATCAAACCATTACGAGTCAACGTCACTTTATGCGGCTTGGCTGACTTGGCTGAGTATGCAGCGCTGAATTGCTTCCTCCGCTCCTGGCGAGCATTCAGTTCACTTAATGAAGAACTGAAATGAGGAAAGACAGGGAGAGATTGGAGGGCACATGTGGAGGGCGTAAGGAAAGAGGGGGTCAGTGAGCAAATGAGGCTAATGCACATATTATGATGACTAACTGATAAAAAAGTATCATGGGTGATCCTGATATATTACTAAAAAAATTAAGTATAGACAATGCAGATTTGAAAATTGCCCATGTCACGCGGTAACGGAGTTACAAAATTGGTGTATTTTGTATCATAGCTCCAAACCTAAGGAAGCTAGAGTAACAATTTAAATGGCTTTGTGCAGGTCTTCCCTTGTACTTCAAACAACAAAATAGCTCATTTTGGTCATTTGATTTATTTTGGGTGAAAACAGCAAAAAACTGGTCGGTAACTGAGCTACTTTGTTGTTTGAAGTACTAGGGAAGACCTACACAAAGCCATTTAAATTGCATCTTACTTAGTTTTGGAGCTATGATACAAATTACACCAATTTTGTAACTCCATTACTGCGTGACCAGGCCCAAATACCACTCAAGTGTCACAATTAGTTGTAAAAAAAAAAAAAAAAAAAAAACATAACGCGCTGCTGAATACCCCTCGGCCCGGACACGATTTCCTGCCTCAACGTCACAGCGTTAAGGTCAAAGGTGAAATCCAGCAAAAAACATGACATTGCATATATGTGTGTGATAGTGAGTTACCATACCAAATTTGGTGAAGCTGCGAGAATTAGTTGCCGAGTACTGACCCGGACAAGATTTCCACAGTGAAGGGCACAGAGCTAAGGTCAAAGGTCAAATCCAGCAAAAAACCTGACGATGCACATCTATGGGTCATAGTGAGTTACCATACCAAATTTGGTGAAGCTGCGATGATGAGTTGCCGAGTACTGACCCGGGCAAGATTTCCAGGGTCAAGGTCACAGCGCTAAGGTGAAAGGTCAAATCCAGCAAAAAATGTGACATTGCACATCTATGGGTCATAGTGAGTTACCATACCAAATTTGGTGAAGCTGCGATGATTAGTTGCTGAGTACTGGCCCGGAAAATGTCACTCGGACAAGATTTCCAGGGTCAAGGTCACAGCACTAAGGTCAACGGTGAAATCCCGCAAAAAACCGAACGTTGCACATCTATGGGTCATAGTGAGTTACCATACCAAATTTGGTGAAGCTGCGATGATGAGTTGCCGAGTACTGACCCGGGCATGATTTCCAGGGTCAAGGTCACAGCGCTAAGGTCAAAGGTCAAATCCAGCAAAAAACCTGACGATGCACATCTATGGGTCATAGTGAGTTACCATACCAAATTTGGTGAAGCTGCGATGATTAGTTGCTAAAGATTTCCAGGGTCAAGGTCACAGTGCTAAGGTCAAAGGTCAAATCCAGCAAAAACCTGACGATGCACATCTATGGGTCATAGTGAGTTACCATACCAAATTTGGTGAAGCTTGATGAGTTGCAGTACTGACCGGGCAAGATTTCCAGGGTCAAGGTCACAGCGCTAAGGTCAAAGGTCAAATCCAGCAAAAAATGTGACATTGCACATCTATGGGTCATAGTGAGTTACCATACCAAATTTGGTGAAGCTGCGATGATTAGTTGCCGAGTACTGACCCGGGCAAGATTTCCAGGGTCAAGGTCACAGAGCTAAGGTCAAAGGTCAAATTCAGCAAAAAACCTGACTATGCACATCTTTATTTTATTTTATTTATTTATCCTTTATTTAACCAGGTAAAGACTCGTTGAGATTAAAAATCTCTTTTCCAAGAGTGACCTGGCCAAGATGGCAGCATGAAGCAATTTCAACAATAAAACCAACATTACAGCCAGACAAGTACAATCACACAGTATATATGAGCAACAAAAGAATGCAGTATAAAACATGAATCACAAATAAATTATTATAATAGGCTTAAATTCAATAGAAAACTATTGGCTTTAACAGAAAAGGATTAGACACAATCACATTTCCCGAGACTCTCAGATTCCCGTTCCTTTATGATTGACTTAAATCTTGCTAAGGTAACCAGCTCTGACAATTTAAGTTCCTTCTGTATGTCATTCCAGGTCGAGGGGGCAGCATATTGAGAAGCTTTTTTTCCAAGTTCAGTTCGAACCTTGGGTACCAGCATTTGCACAATATTTTGTGACCGCAGGCTATACTGATTATGGTTCCTACACATATATGAACATAAGTAAGATGGCAGTAACCCAATCACAGATTTGTAAATAAAAATCAACCAATGGGAGGCTCTGCGGATATATAAAGAAGGCAGTTTAGCTGCATCATACAGTGTACAATGATGTGTAAGGCTTCCACAGCCTGTGACAAAGCGTAATGCACAGTGATATACAATATCAAGCTTCTTAAGGCACTGAACTGGAGCATTCATAAAAAGCAAGTCGCCATAATCCAAAAGGGGTAGAAACGTTGCCAAGATCAAATGTTTCCGTGCTAGAAGGGAGAAACAAGATTTATTTCGAAAGAAAAAACCTAATTTAAGTCTCAACTTTGATACCAGATTTTCAATGTGTGGCTGGAAAGACAACTTTTGGTCAATAATGATTCCCAGATACTTAAAAGCAGTTACCATTTCAATTTCAGCCCCCTGAGAGGTTGAAAGCTTTGGGTCAGTGGGTGGCTTTTTACCGTTTGTGAATATCATGAATTTGGATTTGTCTGCATTTAAAACCAACTTCAACTGAGTGAAACGGGACTGGACCACATCAAAAGCAGATTGTAGCCATTCAAGTGAGTGTATTGCTGATGGAGCAGTAAATAACAGTGTCATCAGCATAAAAATGAGATGCAGCATTTGGTAAATTATCACAAAGACCATTTATGTAAATGGAAAACAGTATAGGCCCTAAAACAGACCCTTGGGGTACCCCTGTGGAAATAGAGAGAAAAGAGGAGGAGGACCCTGAAAATTGAACACATTGAGTTCTTTCAGACAAGTAATTTGAAAACCAGCTAACGGCATGTTCAGATAGGCCAATTTCAAATAATCTATTTATTAGTAGTGCATGATTAACTGTATCAAATGCTTTGGACAAGTCTATAAAGAGAGCAGCACAATATTTTTTATTGTCTAGTGCCTCAATTATGTCACTTACTACTTTAATTGCCGCAGTTGTTGTACTGCGATTTTTCCTAAAACCTGACTGGTATTGCGATAAAATTTCATTGTGTTCAAGAAAATCTTTAAGCTGAGTGCTTACAAGTTTTTCCAGAACTTTAGCTAAGGCACAAAGCTAAGATACTGGTCTATAGTTATTTACTTGGGAGGGGTCTCCTCCTTTTAGTAAAGGGAGAACAAAGGCAGATTTCCAAATTTTAGGAATAGCTTTGTTTGTGAGAGTAAGATTAAATAAATGGGTTAAAGGGGGCGCAATAAAGTCAGCTGCTAATTCAAGAAAATAAGGTTCCAGCTCATCTGGGCCCGCAGATTTATTTGGATCTAGCCCTTTTAAAGCTTTATGTACCTCAGTCATTTTAAAAGAGGTAAAATTAAAAGAATGAAGTAACGACTGTTTTCGGGAATGTGAGTAGTGAGCTCTCTGTTCACTTGGTAGATCAGAAGCTGAACTGGAAGAGTCAAATAAAGAACCTGAAGAAATAAAATGTTTGTTAAAATAATGAAGAATGTCTGATTTGTCTGTAAGGATGCGGGATTCTTTTATAATATGTGCTGGCAACTCATTACTAATGACATTACCGTACGAAGACTTAATTACCCTCCAGAATTTTTTTGGATCATTTAAGCTTCCTGCAGTTTTGGAGAGGTAAAAGTTAGACTTGGCCTTTTTAACAAGCGAGGTAAAGCGGTTTCTAAGCTGTCTAAAAATCAACCAGTCTGTCTGAGATTTAGATTTTCTGGCTTTAGACCATGCAATATCTCTCTGTTTTTGTAGGCTGGACAACTGAGGGGAAAACCATGGATTGTTTCGACCGTTTACCCTAAATTTTCGGAAGGGAGCGTGCTTGTTTATCATTTTAGTAAAAGCACCATGGAAGTAATTCCAAGCTAGCCCTATATCAGAAATGAGAGAGATCTTGTTCCAGTCAAATTCCCATAAGTCACGAAAGAAGGCTTGCTCACAGAAGTGTTTAAAATCTCGTTTAAAAACAATTCGAGGTTTGGTTTTTGGGAGCTTTGCTTGTCTTACTGTAGCTATGACACAATGGTCACTCACATCATTCGCAAAAATACCAACATCTAAATATTTTTGCGGAGAATTTGTTAAAAATAAGTCAAGGACAGAGGATTTTTCTGGGCATTTAAGGTTTGGACGAGTCGGGTTTGTGATTAGTTGGGTAAGATTGAAGGAGTTGCAAATAGATTTAAAACTGTCTGAGACAGGGGACAGCCAGTCCCAATTTAAATCTCCAATCAGAAGAATCTCATTAAAATCTAAGGTTGACAAGTGCCTACTCAATGACGATAAAGCCTCTTTGCTTGCTGAAGGGGGTCTGTAACAACCAACTACAGTAATAAAATTGTCCTTAAAAAGTTGCAACTTCAAGGCTAATAATTCAAACTGTCTGCTAATGGAAACTGATGCTAGGGTTGTAGTATGAAATTTACTTTTAACGTAGATGGCAATGCCTCCACCTTTCCTAGGGCGGTCACAACGAAAAACATTGTAACCCTTGATAGAAATGTCCCTGTCTGTAATAGATTTGTTTAACCATGTTTCAGACAAAACGAGAATATCTGTGTCAGGTGATTTTACCCAAATTTTCACTTGGTCCAATTTTGGAAGTAGACTTCTGACATTTATGTGAATAATACCAAGCCCTGATCTAGCTTTAAAATCATCAGGAGTATTCAAACAATTTAAATTAATATCTGGACCAGGATTGGGTTGAATATCTCCAGCTAAAAGAAGTAAAAGAACAAAAAGACATTTTCTTTTTAAAATTTTCTGTGATGGCTCAGAATTATTGCCCTTTATCCTCAGCCTTCGCATGGGATCAGAACAGGATGGGAACAAAAAGTCATATAGACAAAACAGACTCAGAAAATAGGGTGTAGACTTAAGGTCCTTTGGGATGTATAAGGTCCAGTTTAAAGAACCTCTAAAAGATTCAGAAACCCAGTTTGTGCTTTTTCGCGGAAATAAGAAATGAGGCATTTTTTTTATCTCCACCTTCGTGTACCTCATTTGGATGTAAGGCTGACAATAAAAACAAAAGAGATGCAACAAAAAGCATGCTGGTCGGCATGTGGCTGAGATATAAGCAAAAAAAAAAAAAAAAAGACATCTATGGGTCATAGTGAGTTACCATACCAAATTTGGTGAAGCTGCAATGATAGTTGCCGAGTACTGACCAGGGGCAAGATTTCCAGGGTCAAGGTCACAGCGCAAAGGTGAAAGGTCAAATCCAGCAAAAAATGTGACGTTGCACATCTATGGGTCATAGTGAGTTACCATACCAAATTTGGTGAAGCTGCGATCATAAGTTGCCGAGTACTGGCCCGGACAAAATCATGGACGGACGACGGACGACAGACGACAGACAACGGACGACAGACGGACACGCAGGTGACGACAATACCCCTCCGGGCCGGAGTCGGCCAAGGGGTAAAAACCTGAAATTCTTTCCTATTAAAACCTCCTAATTCTGTGTATTGGTTCCTACGTCTCTTACCTGAGGAGCCAATCATTTTCAAGCAGATTAGATTTCAAAATGGTGTAACAATAATTTTAAGTCAGGAATATTGGGGCCACTGCTACCGTAAGGAAAAATAAAATGAAGAAAATAACCCTAGTTCTTTTGATGTGGGAGAAGGAAGTTTACTCCTTTCCGTAAGCAGCTGAAAAGAGGCTGTGAAAGACATGACGACAGACCTTAAGAGACCATTCTGCTCCAGGATGCCTGGCTGTTTACATGCGCTCTGAAAGGCAATTGGCAGTCCGGGCATGCCCAGAGTCAAACAACTGCAGTGTTCTCACGCCCTAACACACAGACGTGCACACAAACACACGGGCAAACACAGAAAAACACAGACACACACACACATACTCCGGCCCATCACAGATGCCCTCCTTTATCCATTCAGCAGGCACTCTTTATAAATTGCCAGGCATTCACTACACCAACCATGCTTTAACACTTCATTCAACATACTAATTGCTACTTCCATGCTTCCAGCACCACATAAATCCGACTCCTCAAGTACGAGACACTAAAGATAAATTTCCACTACATCTTCAGACCCGAAAAGCAAAATACCTAACTGTACTAAGTCACAGAAAAAGTACAACAGGAAATACATCTATATTTAGAATACATCTTGAGGTAGTTGCACAGCAACAATCAACCTACTAATAGTCGTCATAGAATTGTCGAACAACAGCAAGACTACTGCTTACAGTGCACAGACTGCGAGTAAATCATCCTTCAAGCTTTTTTTTAATTTGAACATTTTAAGGTGTTCTGAACATATGAGTAACAAATGATGAAAAATCCTTCAGATCTGGGTTCAATACTTACAGCCATACTTGTTCATACATTAGATATGTAGTCTGAACTAAAGAGGTGGTTTTGCCACCAGTATCTCACAGGAACAAGTAGAGCGCTGGTCTCTATTGATTGTTAGTTAAAACATTTTTCAAGCATAGATGAATATCCAGAACACAGCCGAGCATGTGCGGAACACACACACAATCAATTTGCCCAACCTGCTGAAAACCTGAGCAACAGTGACTCTACAGTTTGTCGTAAGGCAGTTCACAGCCGGCTTGAATCTGGTCAAAACGCTGGTAGTTTACTGGGCATGGTCATCCAAACCTAAACAAGCTGATAGAATAAGCTGGAGGACAACTGGTGGACTACCTGAATACACTGGCCAGACAGCTGGTGAGCAAAGAAAATACATCTTATACAGGCTTGGCTGGCAGAGCCTGGTTTTACCAGGAACTGCGGGCGCTGAATGTCAGATACCACTGAATGAAAGTGCACAATCAGAGTCATCTAACTTTTACCTCTGATAAGGCTTATGTTGAATTTTGTTAATCTTTTGAGTCAAATGACGATGCATTTTTGTAAGTGTACATCAATTGAAAGATTATAAGTACAAAATCTATTGAATGAGAACCAAATTGATATGACAGTAGCACATGGCAAGCATTTTCAGTTTCACTTCATTTTGTCTGGTAATTTTCCCATTCGCACATTTCACAAATGCAAATGTTGCAGAGTTTAATTATTGACTCCAGATAGGTTTCCCCCCATTTACTCATACAGTATAAAGGTCCAAATCTGCACAGTGGTCCTTTTAATAAAAATGTCATTGGCCAAGTTCTGTTGTACAGTGCCAATTAGATAAAATTGCATTAATTAGGAAGTATGATTAACAATAAGTGGCAGCAAAAACCAGCTCCAGCTGGTCGCAGGAATTTGATGTATTCCCTCTAGCACAAATGAAGTAAATAATCCCCTTCAATAGTCTTATCCAATATGTTTGAAATAAGATACCACAAACACCTGGATCAAGCTGGGAATACATTAGAAGTTGGAAAACCACTGTTTTAATAATAGCCGCAATTCACTGCTGTAAGCACTGTTAACGGTGGGGATATGTGCCCAGCATAATTTCAAATGGTTACATTCATCCCAGCCACTTTTTATTAAAAAAAAAAAAAAAAAAAAAAAAAAATTGTGGCTGGGTTTGAAGCGCAGTGCAGAGGAAGCTTCTGAAATGGTCATTCTACAAAAGTACAAGGTTAAAATGGTACATCACAGTCAAGGTTTTTCAAGTCACTATTGGTTGAATTTGACTCATGATCTCTTGAACTGCAGAAGGCACATGGCTAGACTTGGCATTCTGTTTTATTTCATCGGACTGCAGGGAAATGGCTTAGGACTAATTAACAGTGATACTGTTGGTTTGATATGAAATTCTCGAGGCAAATAAAACACCTTAAAAAACACACATAAAAGCGTGTGCATCAAGGATATGCTTCAACTGAGAGAATTACTCAAGTCAGTCTGCCCAGTGGAGGTTAGCTACGGATGGCCAACGTTTAGCTTGCTAGTTTTGATTACCAGCCAATGGCAATAAACCAAACCAGCAATTACATCTGTGGTGCCAGCTAGCAAGTACGACTCGCCATCTTAGATGTGCAAAACAAATGTAGTGATATTTAATTTTTAATGCCTGCTTGGATGAGAGGTAGTTCGGGTTGTCTATGCCATGGTTTCCCACATATGTAAGCCAAATAGCAAAGGCCGGGTGGACCACCAGCAGCCCATCAGAGAATATTCTGAGGGTGCTCAGGAGAAGTAGTAACTGGGAGCTTATGCAAAAAAAAAAAAAAAAAAGGATTAAATGAAAAATGCACCTGATTGAGAGCTCAATGGAAAGCAGGAAAAAAAAAAAAACAACTGTCCAAAAAATTCTACATATACCATTTGCTTCCGGTACTGCAACCCTATTTTGCCGATCAAAGGCATTCATACCATAATCTGAAACTTAAGATTGGATCAAATCACTCCTTTAACTAAAACGTTTCAGGGGGCTTTACATAATTGGAAAATTAACTATACTACCAAAGCAAGACAGCTGTAAACAGCATTAACCAAATATCGATGGACGCAACATACATGTGACCTCTCCATTTAAGCGCAGGTGCAATTTGTATGATTTTGCAACATATGCACTCATTTATGCCTAAAAATATCAAACAACCTTAGTGGGGGGGGTTATTGAGGTGGGTTACATGATCGTTGCTGACAATGATTTTGGCAAAGTTAATAATAACCCTCTAGACAGGAATTAGCGGACGAGAAAGTTATTAGAACGTTGTTACCATTTATGACGGATAATGGCATCTGATTAAAGCCAAAGTTGTCAGCACCAATATGCCTTTATAATCTTTACCAGCTACAGAGGCTGGGAATATATTTTTTTTGTAGAACCTTGTTTTTTTCATGAAACCTTCAGGATTGAAGGAGTCATTTTCACCTGCAGCCATGGTCCACAGTAGTCCTGGTCAGACTGCATGAAACTACATGTACTTTCAATTCCTAGCATTGTACTATCATGTAGTTTGGATAGACTGACCACAAACTTTTCAAAAACTTACCAGTGAAACTTCCCACTCCAACTTGAAGTTTCTCGCTTCCCATGAAACTTCTTGAAGATTTCGGTAGTCTGGCCAGGCCGTCTTGAAACCACGCATAGTTCATCATGTGATGAATACCATCTCCTGCCATGCCGTCAGTTTGTTTATTTTTTTGCACACGTGTATATATGCGTACTTTCAACTCAAACAAGCCTGCATGTGATAGATACTGTCGTGATTTTACTGACTTAACGTTGAAGAGAGGTATGGCGAGACATACAGAGCAAGTGATTTAAGTTAATGAAGACTGAAATTTTCTGTTTTTTTTGCCGTCCATGGAGAACAGAGGCCAGTGAGAGACAGCAGAGACTAAATTGCTTATCAGTTTGTGGCGGGAAGATGCTGTATTTAAAGAAACTACTAGCGTTACAACAAGAAACAAAACTGTGTACAGCATTATCGCGAAGCGGGTGGAGGAGGCGGGATTTTCGAGGACCCCGAAACAAATTAAAAATAAAATGACACCGTTGAAAGTGGCTTACAATAAAGCACTAGTCAACAACAGATGCAGTGTCAGGGGCAGGATTACATGCCCATTTTATGATGAACTTGAAGAGTTTTTCAAGCCTAGGCCTGCTGCTAATTCTCCTATAGGGTTTGTGATCCAAACTCTCGAATTCGACCCATGGCCCTAACCAAGTTGGCTTGAGTTTAGTGGCAGCATCCCCATTAGACAAGTTCGCAAGAAGGTAAACTTTTGATATTCCAAAATACAGATTAATATTGCATTTCCTGCATATCCGATTCGCTGTACTATTTCCGTGACAGCCGAGGATCGGCACGGTTTCTGCCACTGCGCAGCACGAGCGGTAGTGGCCCAAATTACGAGTAATTTGGCATTGCTCAAACTTTGAGAAGTCTTGGGTAGTGTGATCGCACGCTTGAAATTTCAGGAAGTGATGGAGAAGTAAACTTTGTGTAGTTTTGCATAGTCTGATCAGGGCTAATGTGTTCAGGAGTAGAGACTTGAACAGTATATTGTCCAATTTGGATATTAAACCCAGGGGCAGTATACCTGCAGATTTGGCAACTCTCGGAAGCAAACCAAAGTTCCAATTTGGCACAATGTGCCCCATTTATCACATTAATCTTTCGACTGTTACTTTCCACAAACTATCAACAGGCGTAAGTAGCATGGAGTCAAGGGCATGGATTAAAATCGGAAGACTAACTGATAGATCCTGCACTGCAGCAAGAGTAGAGCATAGAATGTGCATTACTGTGATTTCTTAAGGATATGAATCCAATTTTCAACCACAGGAGACATAGTTACATTATATCTTCCACCTTGATAGAGAGCCTTTCAGTTTGCTTTGTGGCTGATCATGGTCCTGTCTTTTTGGAACTATAAAAATACAGACATTCCAAACATCTTAAGCATTTAATTTGAATTTACGTATACGCCTGCTTGTATGACCAGCCTCAGTGCAGCACTCCTTCCCTTTAGAAATACATAAGCATGCCACCAATGTGAGATATCTGGTCTTATGAGCAAAAGATAAGACAGCTAAATGAAGGCACAGACCTTAGAGAATCTAAAGAACGGATTCGGAGCAGTAGTCCCTGCTGAGTGAGGAACCAGATCCTGAAAGGAAAGGTTCAATGGAAGAATGTCCAGAAAGGGAATGCAGGGTATCAGATGAGTATCCCTTTCAGGGCCCCAGGACAATGAGGCTTTAAACAGACATGGGATAATTTTGTAGAATTGAGGGACCCAATGCCAAAAAGGCACTTTGAGAGGAATCACAATAAAAATAATTCAAAACAGTGTAAACTCATTTGTTTGGAATTTAGACACAATAATTGCAATCCAAAAAGAAAGGAAAATAGACGGGCAATACCACCAAAATTAAACTTGAAGTATTTACTCGAAGAAATTTCAAGGCAATTTATCATGGTTCATAAATAGGTATTTTCAGTAGATTTTCGGCAGAGGAACTTCATATACTGTTACCAGGGATAACTGAACAGTTCTATTTTTCTACACAAGGCTTTTTACAGCAACCTGAAGCAGCCACATCACTACCAGGCCACATTGGTGATTAACTGCAAACACAACTTTTTACACTATATCGCCCCCTGAATACGTTAACTTTTAAATTTATCTTACTAGTACAACTTAAGAGGTACATTTCATAAAGTTAGTAACGAATGACATCTGATTGAACTGCTCAGAGAATTCCAAAGGGAATTGTTCTCTGAAAGTGCTTAAGGGGAGCCATCCAATGATCTGAATACAGCCACAATCCATTTTCAAATGCTATGTTAGCTCTAGCCTTCAGTCTTGACTGACCTCTCACAGCGGAAGGAACCTTACAGAGGGAAGGGCTCATAAGTGGAGGAATGTGTTATGTATTCATTCATGAGATTTGCCTTTGTAAAATATCTTTTCATTTGGCAAACAAATTTGGGGCTCACCATGCAGAAATAACTACGGAGGAACAATTGAGAATACACTGCCGGAATATATTACAGAATACATTGCTCAAGTTAAAAGCCGCTTAGGTCCCCATAATTTTCAAGGCAGTCACATCAACAAACACATTACAAAGCCTGAAAATGCAATAAAAACTGTTCTCCAATATGCACAAGCAAAAGACAAGAACACTGGCAAGCATACGAAGTATGAAGGGCACAGATTGTACACAATGTTCAGATGAATATTAAAAACTTCACCAATTCTAGATTAGTCTTTCATTTGGTTTAAAAATGCAGAAACTGCAATGCAAGCATTGCTTGAGACATCTGTTCACATTCAAAAAATCCAAGAAAATGAATAATGAATAATTGGTGTTCACTGAGTAATGTGGATGAACTTCTGAATTGATTTTAACCTGCATTTTGGGTACAAGCCCATTTATCTCCATTAAGTAAGCAAAACTGATTAATGAATGCATACATGTGTGTGTGTTTGTGTGTGTGTCCATAGAAGAAGAAGAAAAAAAAAAAAAAACACTGGCTGCCCTCCTGATTTCCTCAATTTTGGCGCATGTCAGTCTACATGTTTTCTGACCTTCATACAACATGTGACTAACAAAGAGACCATGAAGAACAGTTTTTCAAACCTTCATACAAAGTTTGATTTAAAAAAAAAAAAAATCAAGGAGAACATTAACAGTTTTTGAAAAATCATTCCATTTATTGAAGAAAAAAAAATGTTATCAAACTACATCACCTATGTGGGGAAAAAAGTAATTGTGCCCTAAATTTTACTGGTTGTGCCAACTTTGGCAGCAAATGCCTTTGATAACCGGAGATCAGAATTCACATCACTGAGGAGGAATTCTGGCCCACTTTTCTTTGCACAATTGCTACTATAATTGCATCCAATTACTACCAAAGGAATTTAATTTCATTCAGCCATGCTGGTGATTTTTAAGAGCAAACTGCCCCCTTATAAGATACTGACACAGCATCTCAATGGTTTCACATAGGGACATTGACTGGGCCAGTCCAAATTGTGACCTTGCTTCACAAACCAACCGCGTTTCAACTTCAGACCATGGCGTGATGACACCACATTTTTGGGAGAGAACAGAACTCGCGAAACTAGAAAAGTTAATAACCTCAACATCACGACCTGATGCAAATGTTTGCACATTTTCATGGAAATATATCAAACGGTTTCGGAGTTATGGTCCGGAAATGGTGGGAACTCTGATGCACACAGGAAACCGCACGAAAACAATATCCCCCCTTCAGGAGAGAGCAACATAATAATGCAAGCTGAGGGGAAATGGATGCGGATTGATCCTCGAAAACTAAACAAATTAATGCTTAGTTGGTAATTAGGAAACCTAAATGGGAATGGGTTTGGAGATGTAATGCGCTTTGAGGCTAGGTAAGAGCAGTGCCATGCATCCTCCGATAGCTACTCCGAAGCTGAAGAGGTCAACAATGGTTTTCACCTTGTAATACAGCGTTTCCACCAAACGCGAAACAAATTTTTTGACGATTACATTCAATGTCAATGTTAAGAAGTGAAAACATGCAAAAAGACACTAGTTTGCACAGGGCAACGCTAATCACACAGAAGTGACGCAAATGAAGCAAACCATTTGTGCGAGCGGCGTGAATTACACGCGCAATCACCACGAATGCATGATATTCGCATTTCACTCAACCTCAAAATATACATCATCTGCGTAAAATTTGCGCGAGTACAGTAGTGTTCTGAATGGCATTATTGCTACTGGTAGCAACATTGATGAGCTAGGCTACCTAGTTACATCTTCAAACCGCAGTTAGCTGTATTGCTTGAGATGATGGGAATGCTGGCTGCTAGCTAGGTAGCTAGCGAACTAGCTGTAACAAATGACCTATGTGATGCAGTTTCACGAAAAATAGTGGTCTAGCTCATCGTTTGATATGACAATATCACTGTTTTGTGAATATTTTTATTCTCAAGCAGGCACAATGTTCATATAGTGAAATGCGACATTAGCATAGCACCATTAGCATTGCCATCTTGATGATTTTTGGAGATTGCAGGAAGTACCACCTCTTGAGTGTAAACAAAGCTCAACTGGCATTTTGATCGGTTGGCAGTGTGAATTCACTTGTCAATCCTCTATCTAGTTGTTCTCCCACAGAAGTGAATGTAATCTTGGCACAAACAGAGCTGCAAATCTTCAAAGTGAAAAAATAAAAATGATCCCGCAGTCAAACTCTGAGTGAAGCAAGGAGAAATTTTGTTTCGCGTCCGGTGGAAACACATCATTACTCATCTTTAACAACTTCTGACTATGGCATAATGTGCAACGTGTCAACACATTTTAGTCCACTTCACATTGCTGGCAGGGTTCAATGTAGTGATGTTCAGATTCAACAGGGCTGGTAGTAATCTAGACAGGAAGAGTCTGGTGTAATTTAACCCCATCATAAATGCCAATTGATTAATTCGCTGAATGAGTAACCAAGCAAAAAATTACTTCTTCCACACAAGCCCAGTCAGAGGAGGGCAACTTTTTTCCTTCAAGAAATTACATGGTCATTTAGAAACAGTATGTTGGATTTATTCAGCCAGCCTGCAGAGGGACAGTAGCAAGTTTTCAAATACAGTTGGAACAACAAACCAGCCATTTCTACCTCCACCAAGGAGGTTATGTTTTTGCCAGCGTTGGTTTGTCTGTCTGTCCACAAGACAACTCAAAAAGTAATAAACAGATATCTCCAAAATTTTGTGGGTGGGCTGCTATTACATCAAGGATGGACCCTATTGATTTTGACCGTGATCCATCAAACACTATGGCCACCACAGCAACCATCTCAAAATCCTATATTGCAGATACCTTAAACTTCGTATGAGCCATGTTCGCTCAGCAAGATTTCAACTGTGCTGCCTTAGCAGAAGTTTGCACTCTCGGAGGGCCACCAGTTTTTTTTTTCTTAACAGATCTGTGTACCCAACTGTGCACTCACATTAGTCGGAATGTGGAACCAGGTGTGCGCATTTGTTTCTGTAACCAAGTATCCAGATTGACATACATGCTACTGCTGTGTATATGAGCCAAACATAAGGATGCAAAATTATTTGCCATACAACCACAACAATATAAAATTCAACAAAATTAACTGAACCCAAGCAAAGCATGAAACACTTCCTATATGAATAAATGAAATGGCATTCACAGATATTTTTCATATTATGGGGCAAAAAATATCTGTGAATGCCATTTCATTCATTTCCAAAACATTAGGTGGCTGTAGCCATGGAAATGTATCTTTTTCATCTTACGCACTGCGTTCCGCACTTTTAAGATATTGCATCCGCATTTTCTACAGTTCGCCACGGCACTGTTCTATTGTTCTGTGGTAACTACACGAATGCAAATACTCGCAAATTATCATATTTCGAGCAAGCACTTAATTTCTTCGTTTGACCAGAGAGCTCCTTTTGGCGTTATATTTGTGAAAACAAAGACGTCACGTAGCAATCCACTTGCATGCTCAAGTTTGGTTGCTTTACATCTGGTACAAGTATGGGTGAACCGCACCCAAGACCCCCTCTCCCAAGGGGACTCGCGTTCACACTTACCAAATGAACTGGACTTTGGGGTCAAGTGTACTCGGATCAATGCCCAAGTCCCCAGTGTGAAAGCACCTGAACACAGCACAACAGGTCAGCAAGTATACGGCAGCTTAAACCAGTACTGAAGGTCAGCTGGTACCAGAGGTGATATAAAGAAGAGAGAAATCACTTTGGAATTTAGAATAGAAAAATCCGTAACACTACAGATGGCTGTTGCATCACATATCCCACCCCTTCCCCGCAAAAGCCAATCATCTGCTTTATACAGCTGAACCAAGGGAAAAACATATATACATATTATCTACGTATATATTTGAGCCTATATCATTCAGTCTATATTCAGTCCATTGAGTCTATATCATTCAGTTCAGAAGAATGAGCTGAAGGTGTCACGTTACCGCGCGCTATACAGGAAGTTGGTGCAGTGAAACCTTGCACAAGTGTAAACTGTGGGAGAAAATGCTTTTTAAATGTTATTTTTGGCCAAAGTCATCAAAATTCTCACGCATTTTCTATCAGATTTGACTCGTAATTCTCTCCACGCAGTTTTTATGTCTCAGTGACCATTGACTTTTCTCCCCATTCCTTTAGATGGGGGCGTAGTCTTGTTAGCCCAAAATAATGGCCAGGTGGCCTAGCCATAATGGCCGCTAAGTGGCAAGACTTGGCTATGAAGACTTTGGTAGAACCACACAACTCACTCAAGGTGTATTCCTCATCTATATTACCACAGTAGCCCAGGAAAACAACTAAACCTTCCAGGGTTATGCATGCAGAGTTGAGATCTGCCAGTGTGGACTGTGGACCACTGGGGATAGCAGGCAACTGACACTGAGGTTAAAACCTGAAACTACGGGGCCCATTATGCACTCAAAGAACTGCAATGTCACTCCACAAGTGACTTAATTTATTAATTTTGAATCAAATCTCAAAAGTTGCCAGGGAGGTACTTAACACTGTTATGTACAACATCTTCTCATTAAAGTTTTAAATAAATCCCACATTTTTCTTAAGTGCAAAAACCAAGCACTTTTAAAGTACTACTGGGAGCTGTAATTTCATGCTGTTCATTTTAAAATATATTCAATTAAGACCAAGGCTTCATAACAACTGCTGAGAAACAAGCAGTCAACTCTTCTTTTATGTTGATCAACAAGTACTTGACAATGGATTTGGAGTCAAAAAGAATGGATTTTTCATTGTTGAAAATTCAGAAAAGCCTACATGTGGCCTTTAATCCCGATGTATCCCAAAACCATCCACTGACTGCGGTGTCCATCATTTCAAAAATTCTCACGGCAAAATAAGTTAATGGAGATAGTAATGATACTGCAATAACTGTGCAGGACTGACACATTGAATTCAGAGACACTGGAGAACTATGAAACATGATTAAAATAACAAAGCTCCAGACATCCTGTTAGGTCAATAAGGGAATTTCCCCGCCAATGACCTCAGAACTATGAAAAAAAATGCTCCGGTAAGTTCTCAAATTAGGGACAGAGTGGTCACCTTGTTAAAATAACATCACTCAGCTTTGATCTCCTTTCGGCAGGGAGTGTGAAAAGCAGCAGGATGTCTCCGCAACGTTACGACTACAACAGTTTAGGTATGAGTGCAGTATTCTCTGCCCAGGCATCGTCTCTCGCAGGCTCTGACCTCCCTGAACAGGGGGTTTCACTCTTGCCAAACTGGGCCCACACCACCTGCTTCATCTGCCCCTTCAAACCATGATGCCCGACAAACATCTCAAGGAGACCTTTGAGCAGAGAGACAAAATAACTTCATGCAAGAATTTAAAACCTTTCCAACTTCGTTCACAAAACTTGCCATTAGCCAATTCTCAAAGTTACAATACTTAGAAAAATAATATACAAAGCATGCTGGGCAAAATAATGAAATAAAGAAAAAAAAATGATGGGGAACGAAAAGCTTGGACAATTACTAACATTCACACAAAACTTAGGTGTGTAGGGGCTCTTCCACTGGGGAAGCTTTTAATCCAGTTGAAATAAAGGGCCCTTTTTTCCGCAGGCACAGGTGTGCAAACAGCCGCCTTCGTTCTTTCCCCATCTATCAGCAATCTTCCAGGCTGCCAAAGAAATGCCAAGTCTGCCAAATATTTTGGGAGGACTGAGTGTTGATGAGGTGGGCTAAGCTGGCAACCATGCAGCATGGCTGTTAAGCAACTAGTGCAGTCAAGGACAATGCGTGCTGGCTGGTTTCACAGTGCTCTTCATCATGTAACCAGTGTTTTCTCAGTTGGAGTACTTTTCTGTATAACTCCAAATTAACTCTATGGCTTTAGATAAGAGAAAATGCAAAAGCAAATTTCAGAACACAAATGGCACATTGTAAACACCCTGCAATACTGGAATAATGAATGGTTGGCCTGGTTTTCTCATTTGTTTGTTTTCCAAGTCTGATGCCCTTAGCTTCCTAGCTAATCGTGCAACAATGAAACGGCAAAAGGTTGCCACACAGTTATGCAACAACAAATTTAATCCAGAGCAATGACTTAATAGTTACTGATGCAATACAAGACAACATCTCCGGAGTGCAAAAATAAAGAAATAAATACATTTTAAAAAGACCAGAGACTTGAACAGAATTTTCTGCTCGCAAGTCCAAATCTAATGCTTCTGTGAAAACGCACATTTAAAAAAACGGGAAAGAAGCATGATTTTTTCGCTCGCTTGTAGTTTACAAAACCCCAGGGGTTATAAAACTTGATCCTAAGGGCCAAATGAGTGCACCCTCCAAGTTCCAAAAATAATTGCAACCTCTGAATAGCAACCAGCTGCTGAGACTTCCCAATTAGTCGTTTAATGTTTGGAGATAGACACTTTGCTCTCTTAAGGTCACACTGTCAGAGAAAGCTATTGCTGCCATGAAGAATACGTTTTCAACCCCTCCCCAATGTTTAATTTCCCTGTATTCTGCAATATTATTCCTCAAGAATGAGGTTCTTTTCCCAGTTATACAACTGTACACTTGCAAATCAAATCACTGGAGTCCTCAAGACTAATAAACCTGTGGTCATGTCTTCACTGAAACAAGACCATTTGTTAGGATGAATAGTTCAGAGCCAGATAATGTTGCAAAAAGGAACGGAATTATTTCACTTGTCCAATAAATACGTTGTATTTAACGTGGCCAATAAATTCCAACCTAAGTTCCATTTAGGTTGTAATTTAGAGGCAAAGTTTAAGAATGAAATTGTCAAAACATAATTGCACATTTTCAGTAACTTTATCGATCAAGACCGCCAGCGATAAAAACAAAGCCACACAGCGGAATCCAGAGGATTGAATCTGAAACCTTCTGCACTAACTGATCAAGTGACAATATTTTTTTAATAACTGCAGTCTGCAGTAACGAGTTTACAACAATCAGGATTTTCCATGCCAGAACAGCAGAGTGCAAAAGCTTATTTAACAGATCCCTGTAAACAGATCTCGCAGCAAACAGCCTTAATTTTTTAAAGTTGCAGATTGTTTAAATTTAATAGGTTGCACTTGAAGACTTTACTACCACTCCTCGTATTAAGTCAAAACATGAACAGACTCACTCGGAAACGTGGAAATGCATAACAAAAAGGAAATTTATACAGATTTAGAACGATACATGGGCTATTCCAGATTGCACTCACCTTTGTATATCGATGAACAGAAAACAAATATCTGTTTCATTCAAACAGATGGGAAATGATCAAGTTTTTCCTTGCGAACTTGATACACACAAACAACAAATCACGGCTGGGCCACATATACCTGTCCTCATCTCTGCCTGCTGTCGAAAGGCCACACATCTAAAGTGCAGCGAGTGCTAATCATGGTGCGTGGGAACTGCCATGAACACAGAGAACTAACATTTAATAATAAGGAGAACTTCATGAGAGAGAAAGGTTTCATTGTTCATTCAGAAGTGAAAAATGATTTTGCACTGTGATCAGCGACAGCTAGATAACTCCCTGCCCCCTCCAAACACACACACACACACACACACACACACACACACGGATCTTCCCACCACCTTTCTCTGCAGAATCTCTTAATAACATCTCAACTGCTGCATCCCCGAGCTCACAGCAGGAAATCAGGACAGAAAGGCACCAGGAGCCATGAGAGATCAAATGCTAAGCCAAGACTGAAAGCTCACAGCACGTTTCCAATTAAGAACCACTGCCAAAACCAGGGAGAGTAGAAATGGACGAACATATGGGCTCACACATGTACAAGCGCGCACACACACGGCGCACGCACGCTGAAGCACAGCCTGACGTGTACCCGGGTGTGGTATTTATAGACAGGCTTAGCCCCAGGGACACTAGTTAAAGCCTCAAAAAATGTGAGCCAATTGGCTTTCATTCCAGCTTTCATTGAATCATTTTGTCCGCAGAGAAGGGCCATGAAAAAGCAAGGGCTAGGCAAAAAAAAAAAAAAAAAAAAAAAAAAAAAAAGGCAGCAGAAATGCCGATCAAAGGAGACGGTTGTGGCCAATAGAATGCAGAAAAAATATGGACCAAGTGATTGTGATCTCTGCGGATGCTCCACCTTCACATGGAAAGACTGACTGATACCATTACACATAGCAAAATATTGTTTACAGATGCCTGAGTCTACTCCTGCCCGTAAGAAAATTTTTTTTTTTTTTTTTTTTTGCCTTTTCCTCTTTCCTTGGATAATTACACCAAGTCTGCGGGCAGATCCTGCAGGATGTCGCGCTGACAAAAGATGAGGGGGGGGGTGGTGTTGGGGTATCTTGAACTCACACACTTCAGAGTTCAAAGCAGAACTTGAGAAAAGTACTGTGGGGGGAATTCTGAAGTCTCTGCCTTGTCAGGCAAGTAATTAAAGGTGTAATGCTGAGAGATAATAGATTTGAACCTTATCATTGCCAACACATGGTATCACTCAAAGGTGAAGGAGTTTGAGGGGGGCGAGTCAGTTTAGCAGTAGACTCAGCATTTAGCATTTCATATGAAGTTAACCTTGAGGACGACAAGAGCTGAGCGTAAAATCGCCGGCATGTCACGGACATGCCCGACAGCCGTCGACCGCAGATCCGTCTCAGTGTTGGACAGATGGCAGTGTCGTAAAGGATGCAGGCACTCTGGGTACAGTCTGGAGATATTAAGACTGCCTTAAATCTCAGAAAATGCAATATATTGCTCCAACCAATGACATTTCCTCCCACTAATTAGAAGTGCGCATTTTTTAATAGCTTGATTTTGAAGTCTTTCCAATCTTTAGTGCCAATAACCATCATAAAATTACTTGCATTATAATTACATTTTGTGTGAAAATTGGCATTGTGTACACAAACAAAAAGTCAAAGCCACTCCATAAAACCATTCATAAAAAAATGAATATGAGCTCGTTCTTTTTAAGAGTTGCTTTAGGTCAGTGGTGGATATCACCCTGTTTGTTAATAGATGAATTCGCCAACACAAACAAGCATTAAAACATGATTCATTGAGCACAGTAGATCTCTATCGTTTTAAAAATCATCTTGAAAATGAATTAGGAGACCTTCTTGGTCCCTACCTTGCTCTTGACAAACATATAGCATTCAATGGGTTAGGAATGCAAACTGCATTTTTCTGAGAAAAAAAAATGCTAAATTAACATAAGGAGTATTTTTATTTGATGCTCCATTTCACAGAGGGGAAAAAGATGCCAATCAAAATGCAGGTAATGACTTATCTTTAAGAATGTGGACCGTCGCAAGTATAAGAGAAAATGTAGCAAAGGGCATCATCATTACTGAAGGATAGTGTCTAGAAATCAGGACATTTATATTTACAATTTTTTTGCATGCCATTCTCAACACTACTGATTTTACATGTCAGTCTACGACCACCAGCCCCCAGTTTTATTTTCTCACTTCTTTCCAGTGAGACTGGTGCCGGTATTCACAGAATAATAAAACATTTATAGGTTTCGAAGAAAAAGGAATCTCATCTGGGATCTTCCCAGCACGTAAGCCGCGCATCAGTTCTCAGTATCAGATGGAAGGCCGAATTCATTTTGGATTTCTCCTCTGGCTCGAGGTGCAAGAACTAAGGGATGAGGGATGTCAGAGCACTGTGCCCAAGGGACAGTGGGCAGGGCTGCTATTCTCCCTTTTAATTCAGAGCGCGCCCCTATTCTCCATCTCTCGGCAGTGCTTCGTGTTTCACCACCCGCCTTAAACACATGAAGCTCGACTTGCGGTGAATCACAAAGCATGTACGCAGATCATTGGGTTGCTCTCCACGTTTACATTCCTACCTCTGCTCAGGCTCCAAGCTGCATTAGAGATTCCCGGGAATACCTCTCCACCTCCGGAGCCATTCTCCTCGCCCCGTGTCTCCTAATGAGCCACTGAGGGATCAGACCTTTCATCTGACAGCGCTGAGGTCCTGCTCTCTGCATTCCCTCTGGCGGGGGAAACATATGCGACATACTGGTGTGGACACCCCAATCCACTGAGGATTTGGAACTAGGCTGGCTCATTAAACCCTTTTGACACCAAATCCATAATCAAGCCAACTCATCGTACTACATTTCATACTGTTGCACTGCTTGCCTATCACAGTCAATCTCTTTTGTGTGTATGTGTGTATATATGTACATGCACACACACACAATTTTTTAATTAAAATTAATCACCGGATTGGTCGGAAATTTTACCAATGATTGATAAAGGGAGGTGCTTGCAATTTGCATCCCTAGTCTGAAAGAGCGGAACAGGCATAATACATGCATAAGTACTACTGCATACAGCTTTTTGATGAGAGACGTCTGAAAGGAGAAACCATGATCAACAAAATACTGCAGAAAAATGTTAAGCATTTTGATGGATTACGGCTTTAACCACTGTGGCGTTTGTCATTTGGCGGAGTGTCCGCCAACATCTGCGTACGTCAATTTTATACTTCTTGACATAATTCACAAAATACCAGAAGAAAAAGTGGAATAAAGGTGTTCTTTCCTCTTAAGCCTGACTCTTGCATTATAGGAGAATCATTTTCAGGCCAATATAGACAATTTTTCCCTCAGAACTTGACTTATTTACAAAACGGTTGTAAGGTTGTTAATTGACCCGGTGATGCAGAATTGCTAAAGATGGTCATGGTAGTACTTCCTGGATTTTTATACAAGCATGTAATTGATTATTCAATTGTTATGTAGTTTAGACAAGATAACAGCAGGAGGGCTGTAAAATTATTGAATTATCAACATTTTATGACAGTTCTGTGTGTCAAATTATGTGCATATTAATGCCACTGCATTCATAGAAAGTTTAAATTTTCTGTTTTGTAATACAATACTCCATCTTCCCGTTTATGGTTTTTGAAACTAC
Organism: Gymnothorax javanicus; assembly: GCA_029692085.1. Classification (NCBI taxonomy): domain Eukaryota; kingdom Metazoa; phylum Chordata; class Actinopteri; order Anguilliformes; family Muraenidae; genus Gymnothorax; species Gymnothorax javanicus. The sequence continues at coordinate 158,922,044 of CM056193.1, read as the reverse complement.
ACTTATGAATCGTCATAATAACTGTGAAGATGATTCTATGCAGTGACTTTGGTTTTTTCTTGCACTTGACAACTTTTAATCTCACATAATCATATTCTGACTCATTTACATTTTTTCTATCACAAATGAAAACAAGTAGCAGGGGTGAGAAAATGCTAGCTAAATAAATTAAGCAAAATTTAAGAGCCAGTTTTTATAAGAGTCAGGCAGATTCCTATTAGAGGGTGATTCAAATCCCCTTTGGATTTGTCCGAAATTTTTTTTATTGAGAGAGATGTTAAAAATGAACAAAAAAATCACGTTTTCTATCCTTAATGGGGTCTGCTTTTTTTTTTTTAAGGGGGTCCTGGATTTGCTTCCTTTACTGGGAGAAAGGTGTTCTGTAAGTTTGAGTGCAGTGTGGCAAGCCTCTTTGTTTATAGGCCGCCACTTGGTGCCAAAATTGGAACTAAACTGCAAAAAGTAGCACTTGCAAATAACCTTATATCTCATAAATAAAGTAAAGGAAGCAAATCCTGCAAGTTTCATGAAAATCGGAGAAAGTTCCCAGTTTATATTTTTGGCTTTTTTTTGAAAAGGGCCTAACAAAAATGGTGCAAAAAGGGTTAATACCAAAACCAGCCACCGAACTCTCTTTACCACTGACACTAGAGATGCTGAGTGACAACGTGAGCCATATTTCATTAATTTTGACCTAGGGAAACTCTCTTTATGGAGAAATCGCTGTGTCAAATGTGGTAATTTCACCTTTTTGATTTAGGGCGGTGTGCAAAAAAAGCAAAAAGCCCCTATACTTGTGCGCCCTAAGTCAGCCCCCGTAATTTTTATCCAAATCCAAATAAGAGGTGCTGATCTATCATGACATGCATAAAATACCTTGGCTGACTTAGGGCGCAAGCCACACAACCCCTGGGAAAGTGTGCATAATCACAAAAAGTAGTGATTTGCAGCGCCACCTATGGGCTGCGCCCTAAGTCAGCCGCCAAAATTTTCACATTTTTGGAGAATCCATATACGATAGACTTGCACAAATGGAAATCAATTTGGTTCACTCAGGGCGCACAGAAATACAAGCATTCAAAAACCTAATTTTAGTGATTTTGCCATTTTGGCTGATTTTGACCCAATATTCCAGGACCCCCTATAAAAAAAAAAAAAAAAGCGGTCCCTATTAAGGATAGAAAATGTGATTTTTGTTTGTATCTAACATACATCTCTCAATTAAAAAAATCTGGAAAAATCCGAAGGGGTCATGAACCACCACCTGCCTGACTCTTATAAAAACTGGCTCTTAATGACTATGCATTGTGTGGCAAGGATCTTGCTTCCAAACATGCTGGTGTGTTTTTACAGGTGTTGACCATGGAATGCCAGGCGCCACGTTTCAGAGACTGCTACTTCCTTTGATTTACATGACATGCTATGTAGCCGACTGTCAACTTAACTCTTCTCGATTTCACAGAAAAAGAATCCAGTCCAACACTCAAATAGATCTCAGCAATCCATTACCGTTACATTTCACAGAGGGTGAATAGTATAAAAGGTGATGCAAATTTATATTTCCCAAGCCAAGAGTATGAAAAACACTAGAGGCACAGCGGGGTTCTGGGAGTTAAAGAAAAATATACCAACAATTTGCAAGGAACTGCTGTATTCTTTCAGTCAACTTTAAAGAATGGGAACATTATGAATCAGGCACAACAAAACCCAGAAGGGGGGGGGTGTCAACTACCCCCTGAGGATTCATTTACATAGTGGAAAAGCAACTCTTTACCCAGAAGACAAATTTACATGGTAGACAAGTCTGAACTACCCCCAGTGCAGAGACAAATTTGCATACATGACATTCCAGACTAATCCAGGACACAAATGTACATTGGGATTTTTTTTTTTTTTTTTTTTTCATTTTCAATAGTCAGAATGTCAGAAATGAAAAACACAAATATCTGTATGTCCTGACACCTGAAAAAAAGCTTTTAATTTAAAAATAGCATTGATTGAAGATGAGTTGACTATACATGCCGAGGTTAAAGAATACCATCATTCAAAATTTTTATTCCAAAACTCAAGGCCAGAATACACAGCTTGACGGTAATGACCTGGGGTAAAATACTTAAATCTGAAGTCCAAATTCACGCATTCAGAAAGCAACCAGAGGAGCCAAGGACTGGAGCCAAAATGACAGAGGGGGACTCTGCCGATCATTAACGAGGATAGATATTTGCCCAGTAAACAAAGCTGAAAGGACAGGCACTCTCAGGCCATTACACAAAGGATGTCAGTAAAGCATACAAGCCTTTCAACCTGACCCATGCAATTGGACTGGTTTGGAGTGTTCTAAAGAACACGCAGCAACGACAACACAAATGACTTATATGACACATGTATAGTCACGCAGAGCCAGTACACTAATCCATATCCTCAGAAAGAAAAGGTTTCATGGGAAATCTAGAGAACATTAAGGAGATTAGTCTGATTATAAAGTCCAAAGCATGGGCTAAATCCACTCTTGCATAACCCAATAAACAACCTCCTACATTAATGTTCCTCATTCATTTTTCCCCTTGCAAAAAATCTGTAAACATGCTTTCAGTGAGCTGAAGCTAATGCTTGGTGAAGGAATGATAACAGCTGGCACTGGTGTTTATTTGCTCAGATCAGAGGCCAGGACAGACCGTAAACTCACAAATTCTTGTGACCAAGTGAGAGCGCGAATGTTTTTAAGACAGAGAGATCCAAGCATGGTTCACCAAGAGGGTAGTCGGGTGGATGAGGGATGAGCAGGGAAGACCATCATTCACAGTGACCAAACGACTTCTGAACCACAAATCAAAGGATGCCATTGTGAGTCACAAATGCCAGAACCCCCACCCCCAAAGATATTCTATTTACAGGACAGATGTAATCATCTTCGACATTACTGATTTCTGTAGTTGTGAGGTAGCACCATGGAAATATGGCATTCAATGCTTCCAATAAAATTAATGTCTGATGACGTTCAATCCTGATTAAGATCAAAAGAAGCATGAAATACTCAGATCCCCGCAAGGCTATTATATGGCTTGGACACAAATGAGGTGGAGGAATGGACGTAGATGGAGGTAGATGGATGGACGTATGAAAAGGCACATCTCCATAATAAGAAGTCTCTACATATATTAAATGTTGGTGGGAATTATTGAACGGATTAGGAATTCTGGCCCGGAAAAGAACCAGATGGCTGATATCTGGCCTGGAAACAAAATGATGTGGACAAACGGACAGAGGGACAGACCAAAGAATGAAAAGGCACACCTACACAATAAGATGTATCCATACATTAAATATTGCTGAGAAATATTGAACGGATTCAGAGTTCTGGGCCGGAAAAGACAGACGGACAGACGCACAATGGACAGACGCACGAAATGACAGCGCTCATTCCTGCAGTGCTGTGAAAAAGTATTTGCCCCCTTCCTGATTTCTTATTTTTTTGCATATTTTTCACACTAAAATGTTTCAGATCAAACAAATTTTAATATCAGACAAAGATAACCCGAGTAAATACAAAATGCAGTTTTGAAATGATGATTTCATTTATTAGGGGGAAAAAAGCTATCCAAACCTAGTTGGCCCTATGTAAATAAGTAATTGCCCCCTAAACCTAGGAATTACAACTATTTTTATACAAAGTGCACCCAGTTTTAGGGGCTTAAAAGTATTAGAATCAAAACTTGCATTTCCTTTTTTCATTACCTGGGCAATTCCACGGTAACGGAATTACGATCAAGGGTAATTTTCATGTCATTTTTACCTGCCATCTATTACTCTAATGCAGTAGCTACTTGTCTGTGCTTTTATCAGTTCCACTGGCATGCCTACTGAGCTGTATAACACAAAGTTTGGGGTAATCTATTTTGTAGAAGGCTATAAAAAGGTGAAAGTGTTGGTGACGGAATTACGGCAGAAAAAATGCCATTATTTTTGCCTTTACTGTGACAGGCATTTCTCTGAAATCTGGCAATGACAGGCAGTAGGTTTAAGCTTAAGTTGGTGGCCTAGGATGTTGACCAGGCCATGGTAAGTTTACATTGACTGGTATGTTCACAGATATTTTGTAGGATGCCATTTATGAGAAAGAGACAGCGGTAACGGAATTACAAAATGGTAATGGAATTACATTTTCTGATAATCTACGAAATTTACTATACTCAAAACTACAAAGCAATTGAAAATTGGTGTCATAAATGATGTTTGTGTTGCTGACCTCGTTGAAAAAATGACAAACTTCACAATGAGCGACTGGAATTGAGTGTTTCAATTTCCTGTAATGACTTACAGTCTCAAATACTTTGGCTACCAATGTATGGAAATACAGTAAATACCAGGAAATAGCTAAATATCTTTTAGGAGTCATCAGCTTTGGAAAAATTACCTTTGATCCTTGTCCTGGAGCAAAAAAAATTACAAAATTCAAATCTAAATTTTGAGAAGACTGTCAAAGATATTTCAAAACGGTTTTCAGTGTCTGATTTGGTAATGAGTCATCTGTACACGAAAACCTATATATTTCTAATATAAAACACTTTTTAAAAATTGCTTTTTTAGCAACTCTCATATGAAATTGCCCAACTGGCAGCAAGTCCCTTAGAGTTAATGCCTGCTGAAAGTCTCGAACCCATGGTGGGTATCATAACATGCCGGTTTTTTTCCTGAAGACACGGTGTTAGGCCTCCACTGTAGGTATTTGCAGTTCCTACTCGTTCTTTTTGCCTTCACTTTTGCCCTCGCTAAGTTAACAGCACGCTCCTTTGGATTCAGGACTGACGACTGGCCATTATAGATGATTCTACTTTTTTACCTTAAAACATTTGTCCGCTGGTTTTACAGTTAGCTTCAAGTCATTGTCCACCACCCCGATGAGGTATCAAGGAATGAGTTTTTAGTATTTAGCTGAATCTGAGCAGACTATATCAAATATGAATTCATCCTGCCACGTTCAGAATTCATCCTGCTGCTCTTGTCTGCAAGTCATATCATCAATGAATACAACAGAATTGGTTCAACTGGCAGCCATACATCCCCACATATGCATCACAGTTGAGTTGTTACGCCGTGCTTCAAATAATGAGCAGTTCTTTCCCTTCTCTGTACTCATCGCTTACCATTATTCTGGTGCAAGTTGATATTTGATCTGTCCATAGGATGTTGCTCTGGAACAAGACAAGCTCTATGTTTTTTGGCAAACATCCTGATTTTGAGACATGCCAGTGTATTAAATCTTGTGGTAAACTGTCAGAATTGGTTTCTGATGAAGTCCTTTCCAGGATTGTTAATATTTATACCAATATGCCTACCTCCCGAAGAGCGTTCTTGATCTAGTAAACTGTTGTGAGGACTTTTTCTTCACCGGGAAAATAATTCTGTCATCCACCACGTGTCAGGACTTCAGAGCCTTTTGGGGGTTTTCAACTGACTGAAGCATTCTTTGGATTTTTTGTCTTTTCTCAACAGCCTTTGTCATGATTTTGCAGCCCAAGGGGCTGTGCACACAGGAGACGTGTTCATTTTTCAGCGCCTTGTTTTTTGATCAGTTATCAATGGCAACGTGCAAGAAGGGCATCTTTTTACCTTGCATCATGTCAGCTGTGTTTACGTACCGAGTGCTGGCATTTTTAAGATGGCATCCTACATTAAATTCTGTTCAAATTTTGAGGAGCCACACTACTCAATGTGAGTTTCACAGCAGGCAATCACACCTAAGAGAGGGCAAGATTTGTATCTGTTGGTCCATATTCATGAACAGGATAAGTGAAAATGACACAATAGACGAGTCAGCGGAGCAGTCAGTTGTTATTATTGCAAAGTTTCAATGCTTCCCCTAATCTACTAAATTTAAAAAGATGTGTGCGCAGACTTCGTGTCTCGCATTTTTCAGATGCGAGCAGGTCTCCTGTGTGCACGACCCCTAATGATGTCTTGCTTCACTGGCAGTTTAGCTCTTTGAAATCAATAGTGAGAATTAGGTCTAACAACTCTATACATTTTGTCTGCTTATTTTTAAATAAAATAATGAGGGAACAATATGTACCGGGCCATAAAACAGCTGCACAGACAATTACAAGGGGGGTGTAAAAACTAATTCCTACACAGTTTCCCCATTTAGGAGTTAAAGAAGCTGTGTCACGATTACTGCTTATGCTCATAACTTTGAACGAAGTGAATCCGCTTGACTGCAAGTCAAAGTATACTTCCATCCTTGCAAATCCATCATCGTTCTGCACTGTATTTACATAATTTAGTTACTAAGGCATTATGCTTTTTATATTAAGGAGCTTTCTATGGGAATTCGAGGATTCAAAGCATTATTTTATTTAACTGGTTTGGCAAACGCCAATAATAATAAAAGGTATTCTTCTTTTATGATGTTTCTATAGCGATGGCAAACAAGCTTACATTCTTCATATTCTTTAGCTAAAGTGCTAAAATGGCACTTTGAATCCTTGAATTTCCATGAGAAAACTGCTTAATATAAAGCATAATACCTGAGTAACTAAAATATATAAATACAATGTAAAATAACAATGGATAGGCAAGGATGCAGTCAGATTATGACCTGCCGCCAACCAGATTAACTTCGTTAGCATGCAAGTTCTGAGCATGCGCCGAAAATCCAACACAGCTCCTTAAATACCCTCAAATTAAGTCTGAAAGTCACTACGAGCTCATAGTCATCAGTTTCAAATGGTTAACAGACAAAATACCAATAATGTAATCAATTTCCAAATATTCATGGACCTGATTGTATTCACGCAAGTAAAATAACATAGGTATTACATCTGGAGGTGGTTTCCAGTAATAGGCTTATAAATTCCAATGGTTGATGATCAAGAAAGCTTAAAAAGTCACAGCTACCTGTTCAGCAAGTTAATTCAGTATGTACATACTCCTCTCCAGTGGGAACAATGTAGATCATAAATACATTCACAGAATTTCCACAAAGAAGATGAAATCTGCCCAACAATATGACAATCACGAAATGGTCACAATAAGAAACCACTTTCACTTGATATAAAAGAAGAAATAAGCTCACGGCCATTTAGAACCTGACCATTACCAATCACTTCAACTCAGTCATTAATATAAATATTCAAGCACTTTGTTGTCAATCTATCATTCTGGAATTCAGACAAGTGCAACTGTCCAAAATTCTGCAGTGAGTTCTGACCTGTTTATATGGTGAGTCAAAATTCAGTCTAAATATTAGTAATGTGCACCTCCCCATTCATTGCTCAATACACACATTTCCTAACAGCACATAAATTCAACCACTAGATAATGGCATACAATGTTAAGTTAACCATCAATTGTATAAAAGATGGCACTGGCCAAGCTTTTCTCCAGACAAACGTGCCAGGAGGGCAAACTGTCAGGAAATCAGCGTAAACGAGAGAGAGAAAAAAAAAAATTTCAGATAGACATTCATTATTTGAAAAAAATAAATGCATAAAAAAGCTCACAGCACAATATCTCGGACTTTTCAAGGTGTTCTCCAGCTTCCCAGAAACAGGAAGTGGGAGATAAGCCATCCTAGCCTGAGGCTGGTCTGCAGTACACTGCACCAAGCCAGCAATTTGCACTGCCCCCAACAACAGAACAAATCTCACCCTTTTTCGGTGAACAATGACACTGCAAAAGGCCCCGACTCAGTTGCACTTTTGGACAAGAAAATTAGGAATACTTCTGACTTCTCAATTTCATATGAAATTATCAAGTAGACCTTTCATGAATACTGATGAGATTAAAAAAAAAAAAAAACTGCCTCATTGAAAAGACTTCAACATTCGAAAGATAGAATGCTAACCACACAGTCAGAAAATACAAATGGCTAAATACTCAGTCTTTCCATTACCAACAGATATCTGTGACGAAACTCAGCCATAAGTACAGGGAATCCTGAATTTAGGAAAGTGGTCCATTACAAAGAACATAAAACGTTAAAGGAGGAATGCGAAAATTACAGTTCAGTCGCCCCATCTGTTTCAGTTTGTGTAGCTACACATCCATTAGTGGTAATTACACCATGCTCCATTCATCAGCTCTCCCAAAAAGACCTCCCTTTAAAGCAGTGATCTCAGTACCTGCCCTAATCCACTGAACGCTTCTTCCACAATGCACCTCTCAAAAGCTTGTAGAATCCTAAACCAAGAACTGTCAGCCAATAGACCACGCTGCCCAAATCCGGACATTGGATCCAAATCCAACCCTGGTTCTCTCTCTTTCCAGGCAGTTAAGTGAACATTTCTTGCCACTGATTGGCCAGACTGTTATCTCACCTGACTCCCAGGTTAGGGGAGGGTGGAAAGCCAGCAGTTCTTGGCCCTCGAGGACCATGATTTGGAAAGCCCTGGACTCTGTTAACGCAAAAATTTGTTTTCAACTACACCTTAATTGCCCACTCATTTTGAAAACAAGAATTCATTGCTTTTACTCCATAACATTTCAAAATTTGCAAACAATTGGGAAGAAATGGTCCAGCTATATAAATGAAAACAATTATGGTGAGTTAAAAAGTGAGCACAGCTCACGAATATCTCCACCCTTGTACACTGGAGAGATTATGGCATATTTTCATATAAATTGGCACTGCACCTCTTCATGAAGTATAGAATGCATGACTGCAATTTGAAAACAATCTGATGAGCAAGTTGAACAAACTGGTGCAGACAGACGGAGGAATGGATATGGCATATTTTCATATAAATTGGCAATGCACCTCTTCATGAAGTATAGAATGTATGACTGAAATTCGAAAACAATCTGATAAGGAGTTTGAGAAATCAGTCGGACAACATTTGCAGTGATAAATTTCCTAAGCTCAAAATATGGAAAACAAAAGTAATTTTTGAAAAAAATATCACTTTTCATGAAACTTGGCACTACACCTCTCCATGAAGTGTAGAATGCATAACTGCGGTTTTTGAAAAATTGGTCGAACAAACTGGTGCGGATGGACGGACGGACTGAATTTTTTGGTATATACTTTATGTCCCCGCCCCATACAAATGGAAGAGTTGGCATCAAGCGTTTTCTTCTTACGGACAACAAGAGCGATCGATCTCCAATCGGAATTACTGGGTTGTCCTCCAAAACAAATTCTGAATGATGCGGTGATCCCGTCCATTTTCTGATGCAAGCAATTAACTTTGACAAAGACTCACTTTTGCCCTCAAAACTCACGCTGAAGAAGAGAGGACAACCACCGTGTGTTGCAGGTGAGCAAGCTAACCAGGTAAAAATATATATAATATATATATATATATATATATATATATATAAAAAAAAAATATGCCACCGCAATAATCTAGTAAAAATTTAATGACAGACAAAATTATCCACATACTAGCTAGCTCCAGTCAAGGTTTGTGTGAGTGGATTGCCAATTATGCAATGTTGCTACAAAAGATTAAGACGTGCGTGGGAGCATCATTGAAAAAAATAAAAATAAAGGATCAATGTCGATCAATGATGACTGGCTGCAATGACTGAAATCCAAAAGTACATCTGACCTGGATGCCAGTTTCCTTGCCCGTTTTACCAGGCAAATCATGTACCCATTTTATTTATTTATTTATTTATTTACTTAATTACAAACAAATGAAACACAATGTGATGCTTTAGACAAGACTATGTGACTAATAATAGATACTATGTTACCAACTTAATTGAGTTACATTGGGCCATTGGTTCTCCCCTTTGCAGCAAACATCTAAGAGGGTGACATACACAAAAAGACAACAATCTTATCATCTTAAGACAACTCCCTGATACTGCCTTTTTAAGCCCATGGCCTGTGCTGAGAAGCAGAGTGTAAAAACTACATGAAAAATATTTAATAAAACTTGAAACAACCAGGGGGCCTTTAAAACATCCTCTCTGCGCACTGCGGCAACCATGCCAGCCTGCCCAGAACAGCCACTGGCCTGGTCAAACAGCGAGGAGCTGACACATGGTGCACTTGATGCATGTTTAGGTAAAGGGGCTACTCTAAAGTGCTAGCAGTTTTGATCTCAACACCCTTTTATAAAACTTTGCAGCTCTGGATTTCAACATTGGTATCCAATGCAAAAGCCTATTAAGAACTAGTCTGTCTTTTTTGCCTATTATGATCTAGTCATGTCCTTTCTCAGTCTATTAAAAAAAAAAAAAAAAAAAAAAACGTTTCTTCAGAAATGTGAAAATGCATGCACACTGCAGAAGGGCACGTGCCCATACACAAATGCAAGCACTCATGTATTTATGGGGGAATTCCATCGGGGAGCATTCAATCTGATGGAGAAATTGCTGCACCCTGGCGTGCTAAACAGCAGTTCAAAAGTGGCACATCCAGACAATAAACCTTTCGCTTTACCAAGCATTAGAACTGACAACTCCTCAAGGTCTCATTCAGTAAAAATACAGCCCTTTCTGGATGGTGAAACCCAACAGAAGCATAGCTTATTCAGTGAATGACAGCAGAATAGGGAAGGAGTAGAAAAGGAAACCAAAGCACAGCAACGTGCAACACTTTATATTTGCAATTTATAGTCAGACCACTCATCTGACACCATCTATCATTTTTAGTTTCTACAGTTGTGCATCAAAAGGAAAGAGAATGAGCTTTGAATGGTTTACATCTGCCAACTACAAAGTGAACGACCGTTCCCTTTCAACCACCATGCCAACTCCAAAATCCATGAGTCCGCAATCTGATCAGCACCTATCAGAAAGGAATATGCCACTTCCACTGCATGAGCATGCAAATGGTGTTTAAAGCTAAAATATTATCTACAGTCTTCACAAGTGACCAATTCAATATTAAAATCAACTTATTACTAATATTCCTCACAGGTATACCGAGTAGGATTTGTCTGTTGCCATTTGTATGAACAACGTTCAAAGTTGGCCCCCTCCTCCTCAGCTCAACCACACCAGAAGCACTTGCTCCCTGACCGTAGTTTAAGCAGTGCTCCGTAGATACATACCATCCAACGAGATGAATAAATTAGAGGCACTACATAATTCTTTCAAGATCGGCCAATGGACGCCGAGCTGGCGGCCATCTTCGGACGGGCGTACCTCTCGCTGGAACCCATGCAAATAAGTGCGCTTTGGTCAATACTTAAATATCAATCATAATCACTCAGTGGCGCTTTTGTTATCTGACCTTTTTCATATTATCGCCATTTCTGTCTATTATCACCCATTGAGGTTCTGATACTAGCAAAGCTTCTAAGCGAATCATATTTTTCCATTGGGACTGTTAGGAAGTGCAGTGGTATACATCCAGCCTATCATAAGGCTTTGTAACGGCTAATGCAAGCATATTAATCTGATGAAAAGCCTGCAGTAGCTATCCATTAATAGGCATGCAATGACTGATGTTGAAAAGTTCTTTATTTGGCAAACACTTAAGATGGCTTCCTACTTCTCTTTAGTTACCCCGGGTCAACACAAAAATAAAATAAAATAAAATAAATAAGCACTGACTCCGTGGTTCGTAAACCCTACCAGCGACCAGGGTTAAAGTGCGAACCCGGGGCAAGCTCGCTCCGGGCTTAGCTAAACTCCGGTTTAATGAGTAGAAATGGGAACACAACTTTGAGTTAACAAGCTCTGGGGCAGGAAAAGCTTAACCTGGGATGGCAAAACACCGGGTTTAGCAGTTTGTAACGGGAAAGGGGTGCAAGACACGAATGCCAGTGGGCTAACCAGCTAACTGCCTAAGTAAGATATAGAGTGAAGGCTGGCTTTACACTGTATCAGTTTGAGGATTTAAAGCCAATAATCTCTGTTATTCAAGCTAAATATAACTTACTTGTGAAAGGTGATGTTGTCCATTTTCTCTCTACTGTGACAGCAATTGACAGCAAAACAGTGGTCAGGCATTTTCAGAAAATTTTTTGGATAGAAACATCCACCTTGCCGCCAAGGATGCCTGTCCCAAGATGATGGCCGGACCTGTCCATTGATATTGATATGTAGCACCTCTAGTTTATTTATCTCGTTGCATACCACCATCCTCTAAAAACCTTAGGAAGCTAGCGCAAACGTAATTTTAGTTAGTCACCTCAAACCACGTGATGGTTCTAGATCGATGCTGTATATGACAACACTGCAATACCAGTTCTGCCACATTAAAAAAAATATACTGCCAACAGTAATATTACCCCATCATCGGCTAGCCTATATAAGTGCCCTGCTCATCATAGACACCTAGCCCCAAGCCTCCCACAACTGCAATAGCCTCAAATGGTTGTAGACAGAAAATAATTTCTCAACATTTAGAGTTACTCGCCTTAGTTGATAGAGGAACCTAGTGTGTACGTACACAGCTTGCTTGTTAAGTTACACATCTAGCTAGCTAGCTACTATTTTTGGAATGTAAAGGAAAAGCAGATACTTCAGCAACCTGACCCCCAGCACTTATCTGTCCAACAGAAGACAGGCCAATTCTGTGTTGCTCCTATTCATCTTTCGTGTTTGCTAGAGGGTCAATGCTAACCCCAGATTTATTCTTTTATTTGAACAGACTTTATCTGCTTGGCCTTTCCCCTTACCATGAGTTTTTTTCTGTGCTGTCCGTCATTTTCATGGTGTCCACTCTGGAACTTAGGTCGCCTGTGTGCAGTTATTGGCTGGGGGCTTCGCGCCCACTGCTCAAAAGTTGACTCTCAGAAATGTCCCATTCAAAGTAAAATAACAAAATACAGGCAGAATGCAGCGTCTCTCAATATGTAGACAGCCCACACAGTTCAAGTGAGTCAATTAATGATAAAGAGGAATTATTTTTATATAACTTCTTTCATTTTTTAGAGAAATTTTGCTCACTATACCTTTAAATAACATGCCCCAATGCAAACAAGGGGACGTTTAATCTTTGAAAATGTCACCTTAGAAAACGTAACTGAATATTCCTGCAACAAAGTCTCAAACTACAGGCTCACGGCCCATTTAAAATGACCCTGCCAGTGAAACCCTCCAGCTATTGGATAGACATAGTGCCGCAGTGGGTAGAGAAACTGGGCTTAAATCTAGAGGCTTACATGTTATAATCCCTGCTGCTGCACTGCAGTTGTAGCCATGAGCAGACTTTTATTGCAAACATGAACTGCTACAAAATGACGTTTATTTTGATACATGAATGGAGCGCTAAATTTTAACTTTTACAGAGAACAGCACCTAACCTAAGGGATCCTGACAGATCCAAAGAAAATCTTTTGGGATCTTTAAGGACCCTGGAAAGACCCTTCGGGATCCTGGGTAAATTCTTGGGGATCGTCAAGGATCTCTGCAAAATCCTAGGGGATCCTTAAGGATCCTACCAAAAAAAATCCTTAGGGGTCCTGGATAAATTAAGCCCGGATGTTGCCAAACCAAGTACAGTACAAACCTAATTGACGCCTGCTTCGAATTATTGCTTGGCATGTTTGGAATGTGAACTCCTCATCAGTGCTGCAGTTTGTGAGTGGAGGCTTTTTAGTCAGATCTTTAAATTTTGTCAACCATGCCACAACTCGACCTGCCCCAGCGCATGGCTTAAGCCAAGCAGGTGTGGGCTTGGTTAGAACTTGAATGGGAGATCTGGGAAAATTAAGTTGCTGCTGGAAGAGGTGTCAGTGGGCCAGTAGGCAGCGATCTTCCCTCTGGTGGGATATACGCCAGAGCAGTGATGGGGACACTGTACTGAAGGACACAACATCTTTCAGAGGAGATGTTAAACCCAGATCCAGACTCACTGTGGTCATTAAAGAACCTATGACACGCTTCAACAATAGAAGGATGTTCTCTGGTGTCATGGCTTAATTCCTAGCCTGCCACTTAATCATCCCCTGATCTAATGAGCTATGCAATTTGTCCTCTTCCTCTCCAACTCAAGCCCCAGGGCTCCCTTGAAAAGAGATTTCGATCTCAACTGGACTTCCCTGGTTAAATAAAGCATAAATTATGTGTTTTCCCAGGATCCATCATGATCCTCAAGGATTTTGCTGGGGTCCTCAAAATTTTCTCACCAGATCCTTCGGGATCCTTCAGGATCTTGAACGATTCTGTTACAGGGTCCTTGCTAGGGTCCTATCAGAATCCCTCACAGGATCCTGCCAGGATCCGTGCAGGATTCTCACCAGGGAAATAATTTCTGAGACTAAAAAGATCCAGTGTGTTTCATTCTGGAGATATAGAGGGCCAAACCTGGCCACATGCGCTGAACCAAACTTTCCTGAGTCATTCTGGGGAGGCTATTAATTAACAAATAGCTAAGTTATGGCACAGATTTTTGGTAATCTGAGACATACTATGCCAAAGAACCAATTCAGCAAAATTCATGCACACATCAATTGTAACTTAAAGTTATGACTAACTGAAGTTGGCAAATTGTATAATAACACTAATTTTTACACAAAATTGGGGGCTATGCCCTTTTTTTTAAGTTTCAATACCTCAAAAAAACATTAAGACATGGGTCTAAAATATAGCACATAATACACTGGATACAAGAACATTAACTTTTATAAATTTGAACCAAATCAGAGGTTGTCAGTCAGGAGGCCTGCAGTGACTTCAGATGGAATTTCAACACAGAAAAATCTGTGGTCTGTCAAGTTTATCAGCCATTTTTGAAGGCGGAAAACCTTTGCCATATTGAAAAGGTCACAGAGCCTCAGCAACTCCTTTGCAAACAAAAACATCCATGAAAAAGAGAACAGAGACTGAAGACTGATGAAGGAAAGGACGGCAAGAAGCTGCTCCTTCCCCATCAAAGATCCAGTCACCCAGCAGAAAAATACCAAAAAAAATTAAAAAAAAGAGGCAAAAGGTGCGGGAGGGGTGATAGTGTAAAGATGAGAAATATCATCAAGATATTTCAAAGACATCGGTCCATCCATTTATTATTAAACATTCGCATTCTTAATCAGGGTTGCATGTGCTGGAGCATAACTCAGCACAAAATGAGCAAAAAACCATAATTCACCAAGGACAGCCTGCAAATTCATCACATGGATCACACACCATTCACTCACATATTCATTCCTATGGGCAATTAGGAGTCATCAGTTAGCCATACATGCATGTCTTTTCACCTCCGGAGGAAACTGGAGTGCCTGGAGGAAACCCATACGAACACAGGGAGAACATGCCAATTCCTAAAAGAAAGGCCACAGTCCAGATTCCCACCCACTAACTTCTGGCACCACACCGCCATTCCACCCATTCCTCAGAAATGTAACCATTATTCAATTATCACCAACTTGACATAAATACATTAATAAGGGAGGTTAGCAGATGAAGATTAATTTCATGATGACACATTCCTTATACGTACAACCATGCAGCCAGCGAAGCACAAATGAGTCTGCTGACATAAGAGACGAGCCCAGAAAAGATATGAGAGAAGAACCCCTTTTAGAGCTGGAGTGCAGTATCAACACCCAGCCAACTCTGCCTAAATAAAAACAATCAGCGGAATTAACTGAACCAGCATTTACAGATGGTATTAACATACCAATTCATTTGGTTTACATTCTTCATGTGCTCATTGTACCTTGCCGTTCTCAAATTGGACAGCCTTATCACTAGTTGATCAATGGATAAATGTAACCAACTACAGAAATACTAAATAAAAGTATTAAAATAGATGAAACACAATAAATCACAATATAACACTGCCTTCTCTTCTAGTATTTTAGTTCCATTTCCAAAATGATGAGGGGCAAAATTTTTTCAAAGTCATGCATACAAAAGATGCGGCATTCGACAGGCAGTTACAACAGTGTAGGCTATGGAATGGCCATGGCATTGAGATTGAGAGCCCAGTGTAATGCACTGCCCTCTAAATTATTCCATCAATTAAATCATAATGTATGAAACATATTTAAATCCCCAACAATCCAGTAGCTTTTTAAGATTAAAACTCTGAGTCTGATTCTGCCCCATATCTTAAGTGCAGCTAAGCGTGTTCACTCTGTCAGATGAGACAGGCAAGGACGAGTGACAAGCATGAAATGTCCGGAAAGAAGAAGGTTCAAGAAGCCTACATAGCTTGACAGCTGTTGGAACCCAGATATCAACTGTCACATAGCAGAGAGTGACACTGATCCTGATGCAGCCAACTGTTTTCTTTTTTGAACACGGGCACATTCAGGTCAAAATAAACTTCACAGGACTCAACTTCAAATTCTTGCTAAATTTGAAAAATCTTCAATACACACTTTTTTTGGCTGTCATTTTCTCATAGATATGTGACTGCACATAAATTAATAAACTAAGATTTGAATAATCCAATATTCCTGACCCACATAATCATTCCAGAAAAACATAGGCTAGAATCCCCTTTTCTCCTTTAATCAACTTCCATATCGTCCTAAGCAATTAGGCCAAAATCATGAAAACAATTTTGGCCCAATCAATACTGCAGACATATCTTTTTTTTCCCCCAGATTTACACCAGGGCGATTTCTAGGTATTTTAACAAAATGTCCCCTCCGTGATGAGACACTAAACAGACCCCCAAACAAAATTCTGTTGATGTATTAAAAAGTAAAAATTATTTTTTTTTTTTTTTTTTCAATTTTAAGGTATGGTAGTGCACTACTATATTTGGGTAGAAAAACCTCAGTTTTTCCCTTCATTTCCATTAGGGGATCATCTTTGTGTCTGTCATGAAGGGGACATTTGGTTGACAATACCTCGGAATTGCCCACCATCAAAAGGAAACTGGGAGATCACGAAACAGAACATTTTACACGATGGGGATACAAGTACTACATGATCTAGGTATCAGATCTTGGGTATACATTAGTGCTCAAAAGTTTGCATACCCTGGCTGAATTTGTAAAATAACATTCTTTAAAGAAAACATAAATGGCCAGGCAAAACACATTTCTTTTATTTCTTATTGGATTCATATCCAACCGTAGGTCACGTAGAATGGTGCAATCATCAAATAAAACATGGCAATTAGGGAAAAAATGAAATGAACCCTGTTCAAAAGTGTGCATAACCTTAGTTCTTAATACTTTATATTGCCCCCTTTAGCATCAATAACAGCGTGCAGTCTGTTGTGACAGTTGTCAATGAGCCCCTTAATTCTCTCAGGTAGTATAGCTGCCCATTCTTCCTTGCAAAGTGCTTCCAGCTCCTGCAAATTCTTTTGTCGACTTGCATGAACTGCACGTTTGAGATCTCCCCAAAGAGGCTTGATGACATTGAGGTCAGGAGGCTGTGATGGTCACTCCAGAACCTTCACCTTTCTCTACTGCCACCACTGGAGGGTCAACTTGGCCTTGTGCTTCGGATCATTGTCATGCTGGAAAGTCCAAGTGCATCCCTTTCGTAGCTTTTGTGCTGAAGAATGCAAATTGTCTGCCAGTATTTTCTTATTGCATGCTGCATTCATCTTGCCATCAATTTTCATGAGATTCCCTGTGCCTTTAGAGCTCACACACTCCCAAAACATCAGAGAGCCACCACCATGCTTTACAGTGGGAATGGTATATTTTTCATTCGGCTCTCCAAATATAATGCTTATGGTTGTGACTACAAAGTTCTATTTTGGTCTATTTTGGTTGTGAGGTGTGTCAAGTTGTTGTCTGGCTTATTTTAGGCGGGCTTTTTTTGTGGGATTGGCGCAATAATCGCTTCCTTCTAGTAGTGTTGTAGTACTCGAGGCCGGTCTCGGTCTTGAGACCACTTTTACATGATCTTGGTCTCGTCTCGGTCTCGACACTCTCTGGTCTTGGTCTTGTCTTGGTCTCGGACATAACG
Source organism: Gymnothorax javanicus (assembly GCA_029692085.1). NCBI lineage: Eukaryota > Metazoa > Chordata > Actinopteri > Anguilliformes > Muraenidae > Gymnothorax > Gymnothorax javanicus. The sequence goes on along the minus strand of CM056193.1, from coordinate 158,904,263 downwards.
GTCTCGAGGGGATTTCAAAATCCAGGCAAGCAGCTGGTCCTGGTACAGCCTCATTATTCCTACGCAGCCTTCTTTAAACGCAACCAATAAGAGGCATCTATTTTAAAAACATAGCTAGCTGAGTTAACGGTCATAGGTAAGGTCAGTTATCACTAGCATTTTATTAAGTAAATTTCCTAGCGAATTCACTGGATGAAGCATACTGCTACTGAGTCATAGCATTGGAGAGCTTGTGCTGTTTAACAAATGAATGGCTTTGACATTTTGAGGATAGCTATGTATGCAGGGTAACTACTGAGGGCCTTATGTCCTGGTGTCGTATTGAGTGTTCTGAACTTTCGTGTCTTCAATGGCTTTATCTGAAACCATCAGCCAGATGAAAATAGCTAAAAACGGCAGGTGGTCGACTGTTGGTGGTTGCTCCCTATTTTCCCAGTTTGTCATCATTACCGCCGATATCAGCCTTGCCGAGTAAAATTCGCTAAATAAGGCATTCACTGGTTGCAGAAGATCCCAAAATTCATGCAAGGGAACTTTCCTCATAGGCTATCTGTTTTCCAGCTTCGTGAAGCTGGCACCCCATATGACGAAAATCTAAATGAAACCTATTACATTTGTTTCAGCTTCGTTTGCGCAGGCAAAATGAGAATTCATCGCCTGCCGCTGCTATTCGTTTTCGATGGAAATCTTAAATGTTTAATGTCTCCGGAACAGTTTGAACATTTGCCCGCGTTATGAGCACAAACGAAGCACTAGCGATTCCATGTATTTTCGAACCATTTTGCAGTTCATGGGATGCCAACTTCACTCAGGTCCGTTTTCCAGTTAAAATCTATATTGTCCCATTCCATTGCTTGGGTGCCAGACAGGGCTGGACATCAAGCAATGCATAGTGATGTTGGCTTTTTTAAAGGTTTTATTTCTTGTGATGTTTGGACATAGTAGTGCTGACAGGAGTAGGAACACAATATAATGTGCAGGCAGGTTGTGTTTTGTTAATTTTGTTAATAAAAGTTAAAGGTATTTGATTTAACTTGTCATGGCAACATAATGTCAAACCTGTGTGTGATCAATGTCAATGTCAAGTGTCAATGGGAGATGATTTTGGACTGTGTAAACATACCAATCCCTAACAGGAAAAAATTTAAATGCCAATAAAGTCTCAATCCTCTGAAAGGGCAATAATAGCTGTTATGCAGTTGCTACACACAATTACTTTCACCCAAACACTGCCCATATTTACAGTGAAGTGATACCCTTTTTTTGGTCTTGGTCTTGATATGGTTTGTCTTGGTCTCGGTCTTGTCTTGGTCTCGCTACTCTTTGGTCTTGGTAGTGTCTTGGTCTTGGCTAAGGCGGTCTTGACTACATCACTACCTTCTAGCAACACGACCATTGTTGACAAGTACCTCCTTATTGCGCTCCTTGAAACAACCACACCACCTTTTTCAAGAGCATCCTGTATTTCTCTTGAGGTAGTTTGTGGATTTTTCTTTGTGTCCCGAACAATCCTCCTGGCAGTTTGGGCAGAAATCTTTCTTAGCCTACCTGACCTTGGCTTGGTATCAACATATCCCTTAATTTTCCACCTCTTAATCATCGACTGAACAGTACTGACTGGCATTTTCAAGTCTTTAAATGTCTTTTTATATCCTTATCTTTTAAAAGTTGAACTGCCTTGTTACAAAGGTCCTTAATACAATTCTTTCCCCCTCCCCATAGCTCAGTGTCTAGCCTGATCAATGCATCCACTCAGGAGCTAACAAACTCAATGACTATACACAGACACTAGTTACAATTTAAAAAGCCACAGGTGTGGAACCCCAAGCCATTTAAACCCGAGTGTGTCACCTTGTGTCCATATATCCAGGTCAAACATTTAAGGGTGTGCAAACTTATGATGAGGGCCGTGTGAGTGATTTCAGTTATAATCATGATTCAAAAAGGAGCCAAACACATATGTGATGATAAATGACTTACCATGATCACATCCCAAAATAAAAGTTTTTGCATGATGAGCCATATTTTCAAAATAAATGGCAACATTTCACAAATTCAGCTAGGGTATGCAAACTTTTGAGCACAACTGCATATTGTAAATATTTTCAGCATGCACACTCAACATTTCTCATTTAAGAGCCAGTTTTTATAAGAGTCAGGCAGATTTCTATTCGAGGGTGATTCATGACCCCTTTGGATTTGTCCAAAAATTTTTTTCTTAGTAGATATATGTTAGAAACAAACAAAAATCACATTTTCTATCCTTCATAGGGCCTGCTTTTTTTTTTTTTAGGGGGTCCTGGAATATCGGGGTCAAAATCAGCCAAAATGGCAAGATCGCTAAAATTAGGTTTTTGAATGCTTGTATTTCTGTGCGCCCTGAGTGAGCCAAATTGATTTCCATTTGTGCAATTCTATCGGGTATGGACTCCCCAAAAATGTGAAAATTTTGGCGGCTGACTTAGGGCACAGCCCATAGGTGGCGCTGCAAATCACCTTTTTTTGAAATTATGCACACTTTCCCAGAGGTTGTGTGGCTTGCGCCCTAAGTCAGCCAAGGTATTTTATGCATGTCATGATAGATCAGCAGCTCTTATTTGGATTTGGATGAAAATTACGGCGGCTGACTTAGGGCGCACAAGTATAGGGGGCGCTTTTTTCCGCCGAAAAGTGAAATTACCACATTTTCGCACAGTGATTTCTCCATGCGCCCCAAGTCAAAATTAATGAAATATGGCTCACGTTGTCACTCAGCATCTCTAGCGTCAGTGGTAAAGAGATTTCCGTGGCTGGTTTCGGTATTAACCCTTTTTGCACCATTTTTGTTAGGCCACTTCACTAAAAAGCCAAATATGGTAAACTGGGAACTTTCTCCAATTTTCATGAAACTTGCAGGATTTGCTTCCTTTACTGGGAGACCCTGGGACCCTTGCCCTTTACTCACCTCACCAAGTGTAAAGGGCACCCCCGTCTAGCGCCAGTCAAAGGACACCTATTGGTGATTGCTTACACCAACATTGATTTCTTCATACAAATCTTAGAACTGATTTTTGATTTGATTGGAAAGGCCCTTGAATACATAGCAAAAAAAACTACAGCCAGGTTTAGCTTCATGGGTTCTTGTGAAAAATGTACAACAAATTCGATGAAAATCAAATAAACGGTTTATGAGATATAAGGTTATTTGAAAGTGCTACTTTTTGCAGTTTAGTTCCAATTTTGCCACCAAGTGGCAGCCTATAAACAAAGAGGCTTGCCACACTGCACTCAAACTTAGAGACCACAAATATGGCAATTTCTCCTTTCAGCGGCAAAAAGCGCCCCCTATACTTGTGCGCCTTAAGTCAGCCGCCATAATTTTCATCCAAATCAAAGTAAGAGGTCCTAACCTATAATGACATGCATAAAATATCTTGGCTGACTTAGGGCACAAGCCACAACCTCTGGGAAAGTGTGCATAATTACAAAAAGTAGTGATTTGCAGTGCCTCCTATGGGCTGCGCCGTAAGTTAGCCGCCAAAATTTTCACATTTTTGGAGCATCCATACCTGATAGAATTGCACAAATGAAAATCAATTTGGCTCACTCAGGGCTCACAGAAATACAAGCATTCAAAAAACCCAATTTTGGTGATTTTGCTATTTTGGCTGATTTTGACCCCAATATTCCAGGACCCCCTAAAAAAAAAGCAGTCCCTATTAAGGATAGAAAATGTGATTTTTGTTAGTTTCTAACATATATCTCTCAATAAAAAAAATTTCGGACAAATCCAAAGGGGTCATGAATCACCACCTGCCTGACTCTTTTAAAAACTGGCTCTTAAAACAGATATGAACACTTTAGGCAAAAACCTGAAATCATCATTAAGCCTATATGCGGTGCTATAAATAGATATTTCATACTGAAGAACAGGCTGTCCTGAAAACTGGATTTCAGGAAACATGAAAAAAATTTACTTGACAAGGAAATAAATGAGAGGCTCCTGAAATCAGAATTAAATTCCACTCAAAGCAAGATCGAAGCTGGACCATTTCATGCACAACTTAGGTTTTTGCAAGCATCAAGGTTAGCAACACCGTGAGCTGCACAGATAGCGCTGATTGAACTTAACAAAAAACAATGTGTCAGAACTGTGATTATATACTTGTATACATGCATCACCAGCTGATTGCCAATTAGGAACACAAAAAATCATATCAAAGCTTGTAAGCGTTAAACTGGTGGCCCCATCCAGGCTTGATGCATCACTCCCAAGATACAGATCCTCACAGATTTTGGCAACACACTTTATACAAGTCCTCTATGCAGCATCAGGATATGAGCCGAGCTCTCACAGAATAACCCCAGGACATTCCCGTTAGGAGATAGGCCAGTACTGGTTTAGATCAAAGAAATAACTGGAAGACAATCTCTGGTATGGTCACCGATGCCGACAGAGCCTCCTTTTTTTGGTACAAGCCCTGTGCGAGTTTGAAACCACAACTAAAATAGGAATGATGACTACCTAATCCTCCTGCACAGACAACTGAGCATCCCCGTCAAACAAGCACTGTCCTGTATCTTTATAGTCAATCATCTTCTGCTTTCATTCATTCTGCTTATTTCCCAACCACAATTAACTTCATCTAAGGGACACAGAAGTAGTGTGGTACCACATTAAATTTGCAGAAACTGTTCAGTGACCTCTTAAAATCAACAGTGCCCTGCTGGTGAAAACATTTGAATTTTTTCCTTTTTTTCTTTTTCTTTTTGTTTTAAGTCAAGGTCAAGACAAACTAAGAGCAGATGTTAGACCTCAGTCCATAGTCAGTACACTGTAATACATGACAGCCACATTAAGTTATGTGAACTTATTTCTTCTTTTTAACTCCACTAGTCATGACAAATTTCTCATTTTCCAGAAGTTAAACTTCATGTTATCCATTATCTTGACTAATTTGGAGTTGAAACAAAGCATTTCTTCAAACTGAGTACAATCACATTTCATTGAATTAACTCAATTCTGGTGGGATTCCTTGTGGGATCCTTGGGGATCCATGAGGATCCTGCAGGAATCTTGTAAGGACAGGATTCAACTATCCTTCAAGAAACCTTTAAGGATCTTGAAAAACAAGGATTCTTGCAGGAACTTTAACAACAAACCTGGATCCTGGCAGAATCCTGCAAACATTCTTGAAGGATCCTTGAAAACAAAGATCCTTGTGGTCTCTCTGATAAGAATCCTTGCAAGGATCCTGTAAGGGAGTCTGACAGGATCCTTGCAAAGATCTGCAAGAATCCTGAAGGATCCTAAACAAGATCTTTGAGGATCCCTTGCAAAATCCTCAGTGATCCTCAAGGATCCTGACAAGATCCTTTGGAATCCTTAATGATCCTGGATAAATCCTAGGGGATCCTTAAGCATCCGAGCAAAATTCTGAAGGGTCTTTGAAAAATCCTTAGGGATCCTGGATAAGTTAAGCTGTTGCCCACTGTTGCCAGACCAAATACAGTACACCCCTCATTGATGTCTGCTTTGAATTATTGCTTCACATGTTTGGAATGTGAACTCTTCATCAATGCTGCAGTTTGTGGGTGGAAGCTTTTTAGTCAGATCACTTTGTCAGGATCCCCATATCAGCAACCATATCACAACTCGATTTGCTCCAGCTGCGTGGCTGAAGCTAAGCAGGTGTGGGCTTGTTTCGTACTTGGATGGGATATCTGGGTTAAAGTTGCTGCTGGAAGAGGTGTCAGTGTGCCAGGAGGAGGCAATGTTCCCTCTGGTGGGATATGCCCCAATGCAGTGATGGGGACACTGTACTGAAGGAGACACCATCTTTCGGATGAGATGTTAAACTGAGGTCCTGACTCATGTGGTCACTGAAGAACCTATGATACACTTTGACAAGAGTAAGGGGTTCCTTGGTGTCATGGCTAAATTCCCTACCTGCAACTTAATCATCTAATGAGCTATGCAATTTGTCCTCTTCCCCTCAACCTCAAGCCCCAAGGCTCCCTTGAAAAAAGAGATTTCGATCTCAATAGGACTTCCCTGGTTAAATGAAGCATAAATAAATAATGTGTTTTCCCAGGATTCTTGAGGAGCCCTATGGATTTTGCCAGGATCCTTAAGACAATAAGAATCTAACTGGGATCCTGATTTTGCCATGATTCGTGAGGATTTTCCCAGGATCCTTGGTGATCCTCAAGGATTTTGCTTGGGTCTTCAAAGATTCTGTCACCAGATCCTTTGAGATCCAAAAGGATCTCAAAGGCAGGGTCCTTAAGGATCTTTGCAAGGATCCGGTCACAATCAGACACAGGATCCAGCTAGGATCCTTGCAAGGATTCTCACCAGGGAAGTTTTTAAGGCCGCTAATGAATTTTCATTTCAAAGTTAACCAGCCTGAAAATAAATGTATTAGTGTAGCCTAGGCTATTATACACTGAAGGCCAAACAGCCAGATGAAATATGGCTCCAAAGATTCTGTCTACAAACTCTTTACGTTTTACATAGTTTCATGCCAAAATTGTACCAAAATGGGCTCTGGACATTGCCACTATGAAGGAAGCAACCATAAACAAATTCTAAACTAGAGGCACTCGTAGAGTGCAAACCTCAGCCAAGGCAGCACAGTCCAAATCTTCATGAGTGGGAGCAAAGTTGAGTTATCGCGTGTCGTACGATTTCAAGATGGCTGCCGTGGCGGCTATATTGTTTCACTGATCGCCGTGAAAATCAATAGGGTCCTTCCTTGATGTAACAGCAATGCACCCACAAAATTTCAGAGAAATCCGTGCATTACTTTTCGAGTTATGTTGTTCACAAACCGACAGACAGACAGACAGACAGACAGACAGACAGACACAGTCAGACAACCAAACAGGGCGAAACATAACCTCCGCCCCAACTTCGTTGGCGGAGGTAATGAATTCCTCATAATCCTTTCCAGTGCTGAAAAGTAACCAATACTTTGTAAGATTATTAAAAAGGTGCACATTGTGGTTTGAAATTAATTTGAATCATAAAAATACCTAACTTTTTGAACTTATAAAATACAATTTTTAAATAACCGTTTCATTTATTAAAGGAGGGTATGCAACACCAACTGGCCCCATGCAAAATGAAGTGCCCCACTGATTACTCATTCACCAAATTGACTAAAATTGAACTAATAATTGGGTTAGACTAGACAGACCCAGACTTGCTTTCAGCCAGCCCCATTCAATCTAAAAAGGTCACCTTTATAAAATCATATCACTATTATACAGTACACCAAAAGGGCTTAACAACCCCATGTCACACAATTGCCAGAAAAAAAAAGGGAAAAAAAAAAAAAACCTGATGACCCCCCCCGCCCCCCAACTTCAGTTTACCAGGAAAGATTTTTAAAATGTATGCCTTGCACCTTCAAAATGAAATTGTTAACTTTGGAACAGAAGCAACTCAAAGAACAAGTAAAGTTGTTCATTACAATTAACCTTTGTTATTCAACAACAATCAGATGGTGTCCAATTCCAGCATCATAATTCCGATACTGCATCTTCACTTCTGGAACTCTATATTTTGAAATTGTCATTATGTAAACTAGACTGACGGGGTGCTTTTGGGGGGTGGGGACATATTTGCGTCAAGTCACCTTAAGAAACATGGCTTTGACACACAATCTCAGATGTTCCTGGAACTCAGTCAGATGGAGTAAACTGATTAAAGCAGTTCATTTTTCGTGAAATGTTTATTGGTTTCATAAATAATAGTTATTGATGGGCCACTTTGGCAATTTTGGCCGCAGAAGTTTTTTTTAGCAACTCCGAATAACTTTAAAACTGACTCAGATTTGGACATCTAGTGGACCATGCAAGTGCTTCTATGACAATGGTGATAATAATGCGATAAATCTGGATAATTAATCCTTCTGGCAGAAATAAATAACCATCACAATTCTCAAAGAGAACAATCTATCATGAGTACGAAAATTAATTTGAGAAGTTTGCCAGGATGTCTTCTCCTGCAAAGTATAATTGTAGTGTATGCAGTCATGTTAAAAATTCAAATTGTGAGGTTCACAGGCTGAAACAGGGGTGTCTGATTGTGGATTCAGAATCCTTGTCCTTTAATCAGTAATACTGCCAAAGCTGATCAAAATCTGAGACAGGACCATAATGTTACTGAGTCTGAGTGTTTAAAAAAAAAAAGGAATTATTTATAAAACTACTGTTAAGGTGAGAATTACTTCAAAAAATTAAAAAACAGTCATGGCAAAGAACCCAATTAACCTGATTATTTCTGCGGACTTATTACCCAGTGTCAGTGAATGCCGAACCTAGTATGGTTAGCCCATTTAGCTTTATAAGAAAACAATCAAGAAGCTATCAAGTCTACGCACAGTAGTTAAATACAGAGGAAGTAAAAGTTCTAACACGACTGTGGCACAGAGTATGGCTTGATGTTACACATGTCAAGTTGCGCACTCAGTTAATACGACGTTTTAAAGGAAGGAGAATTTAGGAATTTAAACTGATATTAACGTAATGCATGAAAAGGATACTATTCTCTTTAAGACGCAGCACAAAAGAAACACAAATGTACTGTATAGAGCTATATCTGTAGCGTTTGTGCATTGGAACAGTATGTCCACGTCGAAGAAACCAGACATCAACTAAACCCAAAAATCGAATTAGCCCATCACATCGACCTGCACCTGCGGCCGGAAAAAAAAAAAAAAAAAACCACTGATAAGCGCACCAACTTACTTGTCATATTCGGCGTTGTCCCTGTCGCAGCGTGCATCTTTATGTTTTTGCCAGTCCTTGCCATGTTTACAAGTAGTGAGAAGAACCACGTCCTCACCGTTATGAACATGATACAAGGCATTCCTCGTGTCTGAACCAATCCCAGTCAGGTACCGCTTGCCCTTAAATACCAGCATATACTTTCTGAAAGGCGGAATGGAATTGTACTTTAAATATCCCCGTTCCCCTCCAGTTCTGGGGTGGTCCTTCGAGAATAGGGGAATAGATACGTCGAAGTTAGGTCTAAAGTTCTCCATGCTTATGCTCGCCTTTGCTAGCATGGCCTGACCAATATCGAATCCCAAGTCTTCCGTGTAGTCCGGCCATGTGCCTGAATACAGGTTGAATACAAGATGATTCCTACCGTTGTTCCAGAGTTGCAAGTTCTGGATCTTAGTTTTTAAACTGTGTACATACTGCGGAGAAAGTTGATCCCGGTCCAGAGTATCCAGGCTCAATATAAACAAGCACGCTTGCCCAGGGTCCGATGTGTAAAATCTAGACCCCTCTATGGCCGACAGAATGTTTTGATAACTTTCTGAGATCTTTTCGCCCTTCAGCTGGGGGTAAACATAAACTTTAAAACCGTTCTTTTCACACGCAGTGAAATCAAAGCAGGAATCCATGCGACATCGTTTGCCTTTGTAAACACTCGAATGCATGTCTCTTTTCTGCTTTGGCGATATGTGCATGTTGTAGTCCTCCGTGTCCCTTTGATCCCAGGGAACGGATGGCAGTAAAGGGTCCGAGAAGCGTGGCCAACGATGTTCTGGGTGGTATCCATTGCGGCTGCGGTCGTCTCGCCGGCTTGGATTCCTGCTGGACGTCGGGACGTGTAAACCCCCAAAGAAAAATAGTAGAATAAGACATGCGCCGATGGAGAACAAGATTAAATATCGTTTTTTGGCCTGCATGTGTCCTCCGATCCGAATCGAGATGTCCGCAAATAAATCCAAGGCTCCCCGAAGTTTCGCTATCACCACCTCCGGCAGCACCGCTCCGCCATCTTCCACCAGCCTGCAAGGAATGTGAACTCACCTCTTCCACCTTCTTCTGATTCCGTTCCCCAATCCTACGATTGATCCAGCGCATGTGGGCGACTTTATTTTGTATCTATTTCTCCTATTTTGTTTATCATTCTAAAAAAAGAGAACAATATTACTGACGGTGGTGGTAGCCTATATTGCCCAACCCAGGTGAGTACTAGTCTGATTCCGTTGCACCCGCTGTTTCTCCCACAATATTTCGGTTTCGCATAAGTTGAAGGGCGCCTTAATCAGCATTCACTTCCGAGAAACAAGTCGCGGCCGTCCAAAACCAACTCGATTATTGCCCAGGGACTCAAAGCGTCTAGCCGAGCATACACTAGACCACCACTTCTGATAACGCCGCGAAATAATATTATATGCAACTCATCGCGTAAACATCCGACAATTAAAGAATAGCCAATTCCGCTGGTCCTCGCTCGGTTTTTCTTAAGTTTAATGATCTAATGGCTCTAGCGACATCTTACTGATGTGAATAGCGTCGTAGTTTACACCACTCCAGCCGCACAAATCCCTGCATTTCTCTTATTTTTGGAAAGCATATTTCGCAGCGCATATAGTTACATTCATATCTCCGTTACCGGGTTTGATAAACCTATAATACAAAAAGGTCGAAGTAATCGAATTCCCGGAGTGCAGCTGAAAAACACGAATTCAAAAAATATAAAGTATTTGTTCACAGCGAGATTCCATTGCCCGTGCGTCCAATAACGAAATGCTTTAGTTTTTCCGATTGTTACACTGTAACGTCCCAATCCAGACACGACGGCAGTGACGTATGATCTCATCATCACGCACTCCGTTCTCAGATTGGTCTTCGTCACATCCTGAAAGGGCGGTGCTTCCGCTACAACCATTCACAACCTGAACTTGCCTGAACGTGTTTTAAAGCGACATACCCCAACACGAATGAACCATTCGGACGTGATGAAGTAAGGTGGCCTACTGGGGCCCTCAGAAATATTTCTGTCCCTGTTGCCCTAATACGATTATCAAAGTCCTCTGTGTCAAAATACGTCATGTGCAGATGGAACTATGTCAGCACAATAATTAAGCAAAATGGATCAGTTTCAAGTTACTTAAACCATGAAGGTTGAAAAACATATTCACTTATTTACTGTTCACTCACAGAAATAAGTGAGGAATGCCACTTATTTACTCAATTGCATTGAAGAATTTACTAAATCCTTAGTAGGAAAATAATGAATTAAGCAAAATATGAAGAATGAAATATGTCTCGATAGCTTCATGAAATGAAGTCAATTATGTTCATTACTTTTATGACTGTTCTAGTTTTTTCCCTCCCAAAAAGTTACAAAAACCCAATCCGAAATATAAGATGACCCTATTCTTTGGTCCACAGTCCAGAAACCCTACTGAAGAAAACAATCCACAATCTTGACGATTTATAGGGTGCAAATGATGAAATAAACTGCAATTTTTCTGCTGAATTGAATGCAAATGCTCAGTCCAAATAAGGTAACTTGTATTTCACACAATGGGCCTCTACAGGTTCAACATATGAACCAGTTGAAGCCCTTTGTGCGAAACGTGTTGTTAGTCAGCAAATAATAAAACTTCCTAAATGGGCAGGTCTTGATTTTTTTTATTATTAATTTTTTTATTTCACGACTTTGAGGATTAAAATCCCTCTCTTTGATCGAAATTTCTGCTTTAAAACCAGAACATTAGGAAAATGGCACAGTGCTATGCACAGGGCACATTTACTTATTTGAAAGTGAATATGTGTATTCACATATTGGGATACCCTGGAATTTTGCCAGGTTTTTTTCCATTTTATGGTATATTGTACTGACTCAAGAAAACAGCAATTTTTTCCTATGATAAATTGGAAGAATTATTTGCAATAATGTGAGTCAGTGGTTTTCAAACTCCTGGGGGACCCCACAAAAAAAAAAAAAAAAAAAAAAAATAATCTCATTCAAGTGAACACACTTGTTCACATTGGAAAATAAAGCATGTATGATTTCTCCTAAGGAAATTGCCTTATGAAATTAATTTCTAACTAAAATAGGGACCATTAATCAGCTTAAAATAAAAAAAATGTGGTTGCCTTTATTCCTCATAATCTTATACTCAAAATATCAACAAAAATCTAAAATAAATGATGGAAAAATACCATCATCACAATTTTTTTCAGAAACATTTACAATCATTGGCGCCCCTGAAATATTTTAAAAGAAAAATTAAATTTAAGTACAATATTCCCATTCCCATTGAGGTTCACCATAATGATTAGGAAAACATAAATGGTCAAACATGATTTCTTGCTCTCCTGGGGTATAAATACATGACACAAAGGACAACTTTCCAAACCCTTACAGCTTCTCCAGCAGTTTCTCTGCACAGCGTGATAGGTTCATACTGTGCTAGGTGGAAATGTAGCATCGAAGATGTTCTTGGGACTTGTACTTGAGGCGTGAAAATGGAAATGGAATGACTGTTTGGAGGAAAAAAAGAAAAGGGAAAAAGAAATTGAAAAAGAAATAGAGCAGCAATTATTTATTGTGGAAAATAAACTAGTTGGAACAAAAAAAACAAATCATGTAATTTGTGATAGATACTTTGTTGAAAAAATTTTCAAACAAGAAGTCAGAAATGAAAGCAGTGAGAGAGCGTAGAAACTCTTTAATGATTACAGAATGTATACTGCTTCGAAAAAAATATTTGCCCCTTCCCGATTTCTCATTTTGCATTTTTGCCACACCTAAACGTTACAGATCGTCAAACTAATTTTACTTTTGCGCAAAGACAACCTGAGTAAACACAAAATGCAGTTTTAAAATGATGATTTATTGAAGTTAAGGAGTTATTCAAAACCTATTTCACCCATCTGAAAAAAATAATTGCCTCTCTAATCCTAGTGACTGGTTGTGCCATCCTTGGCGACAAAAAATCTGCAATCAAACATTTGCGATAACTTGCAATGAGTCTTTTACATCAAATTTTGCCCACTCTTTTGAGCAACATTGTTTTGATTCAGCCATATTGGAGGGTGTTCGCGCATGAACTGTCCGTATAAAGTCATACCGCAGCATCTCAGTTAGATTCAGTTCAAAAATGCCACTACAAAACCTTAATTTTTTTCTTTTTGGCCATCCAGAGGTGGACTTACTTGTGTGCTTTGGATCTTTGTCCTGCTGCAGAATCCAACTGCGCTTGAGCTTTATGCCACAAACTGACAGCCGGACATGTTCCTTCAGGCTTTTCTGGTAGAGAGTGGAATTCATGGTTTCATCATTTATGGCATGTCGACTATGTCCTGATGCAGCATCATCATCATCGACCATCACTCGCGAACGAGTGAGATAGTTCTTTTATGGATTTGTGGACCCGCAGAGGACTGACGAGGCCGATCCTAGACTTGCAGATCCTGTGGCAGTACGGGCACTCGGTAATCGGCCCCAGGGGAAGAGAGTTACTATTCCTACATTGCCGTTCCTTCCTCTTCTCTCTCTTCATGGAAGCATCTTGCCGTATGCTCTCTTCAAAACGTTTACTGCTCTCAGCAACCAGACGCCTCCAAACCAGGCGGTCTGCGGCAAGGCCTTCCCAGGTCTCAACGTCAATGCTATATCTCTTAAGATTGAACTTAAGGCTATCTTTGAAATGCTTGCATCCTGTGTACGCTGGCATTCCTGTAACTGGGAAAACAGAAAAAGCTGCTTGGGTAGGCGATGATCAGGCATTCGTAGAATATGCTCTCTCCAGCACAACTGATTGCAGATGATCATAGTTTCAATACTTGCACAGTGGTCCTCGTCCAAGATGCTTTTGTTTGTCTGCTTGTTCCGCCAACTGATACCAAGGGTCTTGCAGAGACAACATTGATGGTACTTTTCCAGGATGTTCAGGTGACGCCTGTTAGTTGTCCAGGTCTCACTTGCATACAACAGTGTCAGAATAATAACCACTTTGTAAACAAGGACTTTGTCATCAGGACAAAGGTAATTTTCCTCAAAAACCCAATCCCTGAGTCGCCCGAAAGCAACACAGGCACAGCTTAGCTGGTGTTGTACCTCTGCATCGATATCTGCAGTTGACGTGAGGTGACTTCCAAGGTATGGAACCTGGGTGACATGTTCCAAGGCTGTGCCATTGATTACAAAAAGTGGGTCCTCTGCAGCTACTTTTGGGGGTAGCTGAAACAGCACCTTGGTCTTCTTAATGTTCAACTGCAGGCCAAGACTCTCGTATGCTTTTGCTAAAGACACTGAAGATGGTTTGGAGATCCTCAGCAGAGAGGGCACTCATGACATTGTCGTCTGCATCCTTGAGCTTAATTACAAAGGTTATAGATAACTTAGTATTTTCCTTTAGTCTTCTAAGGCGAAACAGCTTGCCATCCATTCTGTAGACAATTTGGACGCCATCAGGTAACTTACCTTCAACAAGATGGCGTATAACAGAAATGAAGATTGAGAACAAGGTAGGTGCAATTACACATCCTTGCTTGACACCAGTAGTTATGCCGAAAGGCTCACATTCAGATCCGTTTCTTGTCAGTATGGTGGCTTTCATGCCATCATGTGGTAGTCAGAAAATGTTAATGAATTTAGTGGGGCATCCGATTCCAGAAAGTATAGTCCACAGTGCTGGCCGGTTCACCATGTCAAAAGCTTTCGACGGATCTATAAATGCTATGCACAGCGAATGGTTTTGATCTCTGAATTTCTCCTGTAGTTGTCTCGCTGTGAAAATCATATCCACTGTGCCTGTACATTGTATAAAGCCACACTGCGACTCAGGGAGTATCCCTTCAGAGACTGATGAAAGGAGATTGGCTTTGCTTGATGCAGCAAAGAAGCCCCAGACCATCATACTTCTACCATCGTGTCTGACTGTTGGTATGATGTTTGTATTATGTAATGCTGTGTTAGCTTTGTGCCAGAAGTAATGGGACCCATGTGATCCAAAAAAATTCCACTTTTGGCTCATCAGTCCACAGAATATTATTCCAAAATTCAAGGGGGTCATCAAGATGTTTTTTGGCAAATAAGAGACAAGCCTTTGTGTTCTTTTTGGTCAGCGGTGGTTTTTGTCTCACAGCTCTCCCATAGATGCCATTTTTGTACAGTCTCTTTCTTATTGTTGAATCATGAACACTGGCCTTAACGAAGGTAAGTGAGGCCTACAGTTTTTAGGTGTTAGTCAGGGTTCTTTAGTGATCTTATGGATGTATCCACAGTGAGATCTTTGTGGAATTTGTTAAGCCAGCCACTCGTAGGAGGGTTCACCACTGTTCCAAGTTTTCTCTATTCGTAGATAATGGCTCTTACTTTGGTTTGCTGGGGTCCCACAACCTTATAAATGGTTACGTAACTCTTTCTAGAATTACAGATGTATTTGCCCCCTTAAGTAATAAATCAACCAATTAAACAAATTTAATTGATAATTGGGTTCAATTTCACTTGACACACCCAGGCATGATTACTGCCAGCCTTTCTGAATCTAAACATCACTTAAATACACTCTGTCTGCCAATATGACATTAGCAAAAATGATGGAGCTGTCTAAAGAAATTCAGAAAAATTCAAGAATAGATGATAAAGTCATTGACCTCCATCAGGCTGGAGGAGGTAACAAACTTTTTTCTCCTTCAATTAATTAATTTATCATTTAAAAGCTGAACTTCGTCTTTACTTGGGTTATATTTGAGGAGTTTCGTCGCAGAATGCAATATATCCTTTTAAAGCATTTTGAGGAAAACGCTAATTTTTTTATTTTATTTTGGGAGTATCTCTATATTCATAATGAACATGTGCAGAATTTTAGGCTCCTACTTCCAGGGGTTTCTGAAATATGGCTCCCCAAAAATCTAGGGCCATGCCTTTTTTGCCCATGTGAATCGTGAACATTAATTTATAGGGATTTTGGAGGCCAATATCTTCGGAACAAATCATAGGTATGGGATGAAAATTGCTGCACAGGGTAATATGGATCCAAGCTTTTAGAATCTCATGTCAAAATGTATCTATCTCTTTTAATTTTCAAGATCTTGGCCTCTCAAATATGAAACTTTTTATGGGCGGAAATTAAGTTTTCAAGGGCCCCCTATGAGGCCAGGATCCCTTACAGAGGCTAAATTGTGATGGATTCCTTCTATTTGAGGACAGGTCTGTCTTTACAAGGAAGATTGACTGCACACAAGGCATAATAGTAGAGTTAGAAGACCCTGAAAAGGGTCCCAACTTAAAAAAGAAATTTTTTTTTTGCAAATTTTTGCCAAGTTCACCATGTGGGCAGTTAGCAATGATAATGAAACTTGTTCTGCATACATAAATATATATTTTGGCTTTATTTGTTCAAAATTACAACTTGTTTACTCATCTCCTTCACTATTTAGCCATGTTATCAAATATAGGTGTTTTGTGGCGAAAAAAAAAAATTATCCCCTTTGTTCTGCAACTAGAAGTTTTAAATAGACAGTACCTACTCATAAACTCAAGTTACATCATTGCCTAAGATATTTTGAATCTGGTGAAGTTATTCCCAAGTACAGTTCCTGAATTCCCACTAACTTTTTTGACAAGATAGATGGCACATTGTTCAATAACCTTAGTGTTAGCAAAAAGATATTACATAGTGAAAGCAAACTTTTGGTCTATAGTTTACGGAAAAATGCACAGTTGCGCAACTTGTTAAATAGCCAATGGAAATGCCAAGAGAAAAAGTTTATCTTTAAAAAAAATCTCAAAATCTCAGTCAAAATGTCATACAAAATGTTGTAGATATTTCTTTAACAAATTTTCCTCTGGTTTTTTGATAACTGGGTGCATCAGGAAGATTTTCCCGATTGTGAAAGTTTGGCACAGATTCGTCTTCCTTGTTGATAAAGATGTCCTCTGCATTCAACCCTCAGTTGGGCCTTTTATCAATGAGACAACTCAACAGCTTAATGTTTAAACAGGTTGTAGTCCCACTGGTTAAAATAAACAATTTGATAGTATTTGATAGTGTTCAGTGACTTAAGTGACTCAAAGCTCGGGATATTATTTGAAGTTTTACGGTACGCCTAAAATAAATATAGCGTCCTAATGGCAATGGAATAAATAATGCAGAGATGTAGTTTTTAGTGAAATAATCCAAAAACTTTTTGGGGGGAGGTCCACCAAACCTCCTGCTTTAAGTTGGGGGAGGTATTCTGCAGGTTTTCCCCAACCATCCCTCCTTGCGCCCACCCAAACAAGCCCCCCATACTCCGCCTGTGCTGGAAGGGTTGGCTGGCCAGTTCTAGCTGGAGGACAGGTTGAGTTCGTTTGAAGTTCCCATCAGCCCCCGAGTTGACCAGGGTTGTCATCGTCTGTCTATGGCTGGAGCTGTGGATGATGGCTGGCAGAGGGGAATGGGTGTCAGGGGAGTCAGCAGTGTGTGTAGTGCCCACTTGTAATCCCCTGACTACTGGAGGGCAGTCTTGTTCTGAACATGCAGCGAAGTGGCCTGGGTTACCATGTATAGAATGACCCAGGATTGGATGTGGTGCTGCGGTCAGGCATGTGCAGTTCATCTGAATAGTTTCAGGTGACAGGCACAGGTGGCCTGGGAGTCGGGGGACGGAGAGGAAGCTGGATCCTGTCCATCTTGTTCCGTAAGATGGGTCCCTTGGCTCCACAGCGGGTAGAGAGCCAGTAGTCAATGTGGATGTTCATCTCCATAGGGTGTTGAAGTCTCTGGGGAGTTCAGGGGTGTGGAGCCCATCCTTTATTTCTTCCAACAGTCAGTGGATGAAAACAGTGGACTGTGCCCCTAGTTAGAAGTGGCTGCCAAGGTCCAGAGTGGTGTAGTTCAAGACTGAACGTCCTCCTTGGTGGATCTGGAGCATCTCTTGCGTGGGTTCATGGCTGTGCCTGGAACAATCAAAAACTCTCTTCATCTTTATGGTAAGAGTGGCCAGTGTAGAGCAGACTAGACACTTGGCCTCCCAGATGGCAGTTCCTCACTCATGAGCACGACCGATGAGGAGGATAATGATGTGTGCAATCTTTACGAAATCAATGAGAAAAGCCAGTGGTTGGAACCAGTGGGAATGTGTTAATGGTCTGACAATCACCAATTCAAATGGTCTTTGAAAAAAGCAGCTGCCATATTCTCTGCACCAAAGACTACAAGAAAAACCTAAGTTGTTATCGGTGTCAGGTCCGAAAGCCAGCATCTGTGGTGGTATGGGGGTGTGTACCTGCACAAGTGCACCATAAATGCAGAAAGATATGTACAAGTTTTGATGCAACATATGCTGCGAGCGAGAAATTGTCTGCTCCAGAGATGTCCTCGTATTTTGACAACGCCAAACCACATTCGGTACAGATTGTAAGTGCATGGCTATATAAGCAGTGAGTGCAGGTGCTATACTACCCTGCCTGCGGTCCCAATTTGTCTCTAAGGATGTTTTGCGCACTATGGAGCAAATTATATGACGATGAAGGCCTTGTGCCATTGCGCAGCTTGGGAAAATTCCACTTGTTTAATTTGACTAATTGTCTCCAGTGCCCAAACGCTTAATGAGTGTGATGAAAAGGCATTACAATATATCACAGTGATAAAGAGTCCACTTCACCAACTTTTTTTGGACTCTGTTGAGTTGCAGTCTGTAAGGGACCAAGCAATCAGGCAAAGGACAAAGTTGTGGAAAAAGATCTTGTTCCTTTAATTAAACTTGAAAAAGAATAAATCAATAACAAAATGTTCAACTTAATTTGGTTGAAAATAAGCAAAACCACTAAAAGAAGTCAACTCAGCAAAAAAACTAAAGCTACAGCTTAACAAACATAATCAAACAGCCCTAACCTGAGTGAGAGATGCTACGGGTTAAAATAGACAAAGGACTAGTCCAACATAAATACCAGGGGAAACTAAGGTGACTGCAAACTAAACATCTGACAATTCAGAAAAAACACCCTCAAATTATCAAAACAGACTATTCACAGAAAAAACTAAATTGTCTTTACTAACTGAAAAGAACACAGACAAAAGTTTGATGCTGAATTAAAAGTCCAAGCTTCTCCTTCCTTCCCCCTGGATGGTCTCTCCCACTTCCTGTGGGTAGGTCTTAAAAGGCCATCTTAGAGCAGCAGACAGCCTTTTGCCTGGAAAGCTCAGACACAAGGGTAAGCATGACTATGAAATTAAAGCATAAATGCAAATTAAATCATGATGGAGAATTAAGCCATGTCACAGCTTGTTAACTAAATTGAGTGCACCCAAATTAGAAAACAACTGCCATAAATGCAATAAAAGTGATTTCATTTCAATAAAAAAGTGTGCAATGTGATTTTTCTAACTGAAAACAAAATTGGTATTAAAACCTAAAGACAAAGAAATACTAACACGTGGTAGTAGCAGTTTAGGCCACCACACAGTCATCACATTATATAGTTTAAATAAGCACTTAAGTCCATGTTAGAACATCAGATGAGGTGATGTTGCACTGTTTTCATTATGTGAATTGAATTTTTTATTTTATTAGCATTTTCCATGATAGGCTAAATTTTTCAGAATTTACGGCGTATTAAATGAAGAGGATCTAATAATAATTGCATATGTTTTTGAGACAAATATCTGTTTCATGATAATAACAATGTGTGCTTCAGCAGGAACACAGTCCCAATCCTGGAGACCGATGAAGTCTTGTGAGGTGTTCCCAATATACTGACTCAGAGGAACTGGCAGGACCAAAGGTTTAACAAGACAAAAGTACCAATACTGGAGATCAATTTAAACGCTTGGTAGCTTGTTCTTATTAACTAGACACTGAAGAGTAATTATGTCTTTCTTCATCATGACTGTACCGAATCACACGGAAGAAGAGCTTACCTCAATACTAGAAAACACAAAACTAGAAAACATACTGGAGTGTTTGAACCATGACAATCCAGCAACCACACTGACATCACAAATAAAATATAGATGGGGCATTCACAAAAACGGGTGAGGTTTACAAATGATAACACCAAGGAGCAAAGGCAGAGACGAGACAATCAATCAATTAAAGGAGACAAACTGCAAAAAGCAAGCGGACTGCTGGATCAGGGGAGGAGCCAGTTAGTGACTCATGAGGGTTGTAACACTTTTTTTTTAATGCTGTTTTTGAAGCATTTTCTTGCTCTTTTCTTCAAGGGGATTTTCTGAAAGCCACATGAAGCAATTTCTGACCACTAAAACCACAACTTTGTAAATAAACAATGCCACTCCTCCATCCCTCTTCCTCTTCTTTTGGGACTCCTAGGGGCGCTGCCTTATATCCAGCATCAAACATAGCGTCTGTTGCAGACATCTTACGTGACTCATTTCCTTCACACTCCAATGTCTGCGTATTCAAGCCTGGTTTTGTGTTCAACTAATAAGAAGTCCTGAAATTTCTAAGCTATTGGCACATGCTGTTCTGGGAGGTAAGCGAAACACGTAAGCCGTCAGTAACAGAGGCTAAACAACACCAACATGTTGAAAATGTTCAAAATGTAGAATTTCTCCAGGTTTCTTCGGTGTTAAGTTTTCCTGTACACAAGTTGTTCAGCTGCAGAGCAGCACACATCAGTCGGTGCTTTGGTAGTTAGACGTTTGACACGTGGTAGGTTCCCATCATGGTAAAGTCAGTCGATTTCCTTTATGTTCTCATCCAGTCGGCTTTTTATACTTAAGAACTTTTCTAATAAACGGTTGCATCCCGTATGGCGCACAAACAGTTCGCCTGAGGAATATACAACAGTATTTACGGTAAGAACACAACTTGTAATTGAAGGAACATCCTGTTGGCTTTTCCCATATACACGTATTTTTCTCTTTCTTCGATCCGATTCTTATTTTACAAAAAAAGAAATGTCTATCAACAAGTTTTTAGGAGTTTTTGTACCTGCCATTATTGTTTACTGTAATATTTGACAGGGGAAACCCAATAGGACTGTCATTCAACAAGTATTTTGATTTGCTTATTTCGCACAATGCCATTATATTATGGAACTCAAAACCCGGCTCAAGTGCACAGACACTGGTGTGTGAGGGAAGCGAACCACAGAAGACGTTTGCAATGGAGGCTACATCAGCTGATGTTGGCTCGCATTGAGTATTTTGGTTGTCTTGTTGTATCATAGGTAAGCTGGCAAAACCATAGTCTCAAACGTTTTTTATTAACCTAATCTTTGCCTTAACCCCAATATTGATGGAAAGCCTCATGCCCAATCAAACAGAGATGAGTCTTTTATTTTTTGTGATCATCGACTGACGAAGATATCCTTGAATGTTTGCTTTTTGTAGCCGCTGACCACTGCAATCGCAACTAGACTTCCCTGCAGATTTTAAAATGACTTTTACCTATGGTTGACTAATTCTGAAATTGACCATCGTAAGGTCATACAGAAGAATATTTAAAACTACATTGTGCTGAAACATATTGACATTTAGACGAACTAAATTATGTCTAACAAAAATCTACTCAGGTGAAGTCTGATATACAGCTCTGGTAAAAAAAAAAAATAGCAGTGCAACATCAATAACCTGATGAACCACCGTGATAAGCAGTGGCGTATCCAAGAGGGGGCGCGCAGGGGTCCAGAACATTACAAAATTATTTTCAAAGGTGAGAGTATTTAACTGGCTTGCTATGTTAGCTGTTCAGGCTGGCTATTCAGCTGCTAACGTTACGTTAATGTAACATGCGGTCAGCTGAGTAAATAATCGCAGGACAAGAATGACATTACGCCGTTATTTACAGTATCATCCACAGAAAAGATTGGTAAGGTTATCATTCGCCAGCCATTATTATATGCCGTCAGAAAATACGGTAGCAGCAGGACACGCTCCTCCATTCTTATGAGTGGTTACTGCATACTTGGCTCTCTCTAGCTGTAAGTGACTGTACAGGCTAGGTTTGGCTAGGGAACTACATGCAGTCAGTGTGGTAACCTTAGGTGTAACTTAAATTCTTGGTGTGCACGTGACGTCACGCATAATTTCCAAACAGGAAGTCCGCCATGATGGATGATGACAACAACCAAGATAGCTGCGCTTCACCATTGAGCTCCTGCAACACTTTGTGATCTTCTTCGGATTTGCGCTTCCTTTTAAAAGAAAACTGCCTACTTTGTGTGTGGTTTTTAATTGCAGCAATAATGCTACTCGTGATAAAGACGAGTTTCTTCAGAATCCCATCTCATTGAAATCAATGTCGCTTACTGGCAAATACGATACTTTGTTCATGTGCGCTGGCAGCCACTTGCTTTTTACTTCAGTACATTTCTCGAGTTCCCGATTCTATATCCAGCTTCAGTCGCAAAGAGCAAAGCTCCAATGTGGGAACAAGCCTCGCTTAATCCAGCCATGCAATCACAATGTGCAAGGATCACATCGATATTCTTATCGCTCACAAACCACGGCTTGAGCGGTGTTTCTCAAGTTCTTTTAGAATGGTTTACCCGAGCATGAACCAGCACCCTGTTCTCTTTCACTTCGTATTAGTGAGAAGAATACCAACCCAGCCAGACACAAAAAAGTTGTACGCTTCTAGACTCTTACAAGCCTTCATTTATGCGTTGGTTGCCCGCGAGGATTGAATAACGAGATAGGTTACGATATCGGGGTATTCAATCACTGGTAATGTTGCCAAATCCTCCATATAATCAGACGGCTTTAACATAATATGGGTCAAAACCACAAATTTCAACCTTTTCTCTGTATCTTGACTTGGCAGAGGACTCCGGAGAGTCACAATATTTCGAAAAATTTGGAGATGTATCACTGTTAATGTTCGCACGAGATGCCATTTTTGATTTGTATATCATCCAACATGGCGGCACATGCTATTTAATCACGTGGTCGCAGACCAAGAATAATCGCTTGACATTGCTTTTACCTTCTTCCATAAGTGTTTACTAATACTAAACTGCTACTGAGCCTGTTGACATAAGTCTTGTTCACGCATGGGGTAATTTTACAGAGCTTGCCCTCCTCTTAACAATAGCAAAGTGAAGCTGAGTGCTTAGAGCTATGGTACTGAGAAGCCCATTTAGATTTTGTTTATTCCAAGACTCAGTAGGTTAGTTCTTCATCACTTGTTCCATACAACATAACTTTAAATGTTTACAAAAGTAATATGAAATGGAACAATTAAACCTTTATGCACTGCTACTCCAGAATCAGCTGTGGTCACTTCAGTCTGAACCTGACCCAGCGACAGACCCTCACCACCAGCAGTCTGAAGATGTTTTTGATGGTGAGCGAGTGAGTGAATGTGAATAAAACAACTAATATTACTAATTTACATAATGATATTCTGACTCTTTGTTGAGTGGTTAATCATAAAAAAAGGAAAAATTGGGTGTATTGCATTAGGCACTGCCAAGAACACGGAGAATCAGAAAAATAAAGAATACCATCATGATACATTGTCATAAAAAATGGCAATGAAAAGCTGGGGCCCACACTGATATTCTGTCAGGGGGCCCAGAATTTCTAGCAACTGCCCTGCTGCTAGTGGTCATTTGGTCAACATTTCTGAAACATAAAAACCTTTGAAAATTGCCTGCACCATAGCACATTGGTATTCACTGGAAAGCTCTCATCAAGCACATTCCAATGAATACCAACACTGTAGGGTTTGGACGATTTCGAAAGATTTTCTCCTCTTTGAAATTTTGACCAAGTCACCAACAGCAGTGAAAGGGTTAAGGTCACGAACTTTGACAGTAAAGTGAAAGTCTTAGGTAAAGGTAAAAGTTGTCAGTTGATGTAAAACTGCGTTATAACAGTGCTTTGAAAGTTTTTTTAGCTTAATTTTTGGAACCTTGGGAGGAAAATCATTGAACAGATAGGCCAGATTTTTCTCCTAAGATACCAGAAAAATGTGTTTGCAGCACATTAATTTTTCAAATTTTTCCGGGGGAGGGTCTCCAGACCCCTCTCTTTGCTGTGCCCCCCCCTTTCAGCAGTTCCTGGATCCGCCCTTATAAGTAGTAGTGACATTTCTGCATGGCAAATTATTTACTTGTAGATGTAGTAGTGTAATTGAAAAACACAGACCCAACTGTGATGACATGCACGCTGCTTGTTCTGACAAATTGACTCATTCATTTAAAAGGGCGTGTTCAAAATAATAGCAGTGTGGAGTTTAATTAGAAAATTAATTCATTCTAAGAAGAGACCAGTTTCATTAATTGTCCTTTATTCAGGAAGAAGGGAAGCAAATGTTTGATACATTGTTATAAAATATATTACTATCTGAATTGCAAAGTAAAATGGGCTGTTCCAAACATTGTTCGGAGGAATAACATAATTTGATTAAAAAGTTGATTGGAGAGGGAAAATGTATAAAGCAGTGCAGCAAATTATAGGATGTTCAGATAAAATGATTTTAAATGCTTTAAAATGGCAACAAAAACCTGAAATACACGGAAGGAAACAAGCAACTACTGTTAAAATGGATCAAAGAGTCGTCAGAATGGAAAAGACTGAGCCAATCATCACCTCCAAAAAAAATCAAAGATGATATAAAATTACCATTTAGTGCTGTTACAGTCAGAAGATGTTTGATTGAAGCTAAGTTATCAGCAAGAAATCCCCATAAAGCACCATTATTGAAAAAAAAAAATGGCATGTGCAGAATCAGTTAAAACATGTCGGTTGGCCTAAAGAGAAATGGCGTAACAGTCTGCGGACTGATGAGAGTAAAATTGTTCTTTTCGGGTCTAGCGGTCGTTGACAGTATGTCAGACGACCCCCAAGAACTGAATTCAAGCCACAGTGCACTATGAAGACAGTGAAGCATGGCAGTGCAAAAATCATGGAATAGGGATGTTTTTCATACTACAAACGTTTGCATGTTGATGGACTTATTTATTGTATACCAGGGATTATGGATTAGTTTCAATACATCAAATACTTGAAGAGATTATGTTGCCATATGCTGAAGAGGAAATTCCCCTGAAATGGGTGTTTCAACAAGACAACGACCCCAAACACACAAGTAAGCAAGCAACATTTTGGATCCAGAAAAACAGGTTTGAGGTAATGCAATGGCCAGCTTAATCCCCTGACCTCAACCCCATTGAAAACTTGTGGGGTGCCATTAAAAATGCATTTTCTGAAGCAAAAAACAAAAATTCACAAGAACTGCAGAATGTAGTTTGTTTATCCTTGGCTGAAATATCTGTCTCTAGGTGCCAGAAGTTGGTTGACTCGATGCAACGCAGATGAACAGCAGTTGTCAAAAACAATGAGGACAATACCGTTTCACACACTATGCATGCTTGCATTACATATATCCCTACCAACTCAAATTAAACCTAGGCCTTTGCCTTTAATCATGGCAAAAATAAATATTAATTCTACAATCCCCATTCCAAAAAAGTTGAGATGCTGTGTAAAATGTAAATAAAAACAATGCAATGATTTGCAAATCTCATAAACCCACATTTTATTTGCAATAGAACATAGACAACATATCAGATTTTGAAAATATTGGCTCATTTTGAATTTGATGGCAGCAACACGTCTCAAAAGAGTTGGGACAGACTGTAAAGTTAGCTAGATCACTACTTAGTGAGCTATTTGGCTAGCTCATAAATTACCGTATAATGATTGTAACAGGCGCTAATAATCCAACATAATATCATGTAATTAAGTTACTTATAAATTGTAAAAAGTTTTATCATTGTTCAGTATTGTTAAGCTTCATACGTAAGAAATGTTTGAAACATAAATAACAGTTGTTAAGTCGTATTCAGAAACCTAATCAAAAGTATTTGGATACAAAATATATTATTCAAAAAAAGTAGGGGATATTGGATTTACAAGTACCATGAAATGCAGATCATGAGGTCAGGAAGGAAACAAATGACATAAAAACATTAAGGAAACATTTGTCAATTTATTCGAAACCCTGTGTACAGTCAGTAAAGGACAGATTCTCCAGAATAAGGGTCGACACAAACACAGGGTCACACAGCAAATTTACCACCATTGTGAAACGGAGTCAGTAGCGGGTAAAACCCCCTCAGTTGGCTAGACAAGCTCGAATTTGGCGTGGCATACTCCTAACGAGACGTCCCAGGTCATTTTGGGGAACGTTATTCCATTCCTGTTGCAATGCTGCAGCAAGTTCTTGGAAATTGGCAGGAGGTTGTTGACGTTAGGCGTGGCAAGGTCCAAGCATGTCCCAGACATGCTCGATGGGGGAAAGGTCCGGACTGAGTGCTGGCCATGGTAATGTGGTGATATTCTGCTGCTGGAGGTAATCTGTAACGATCCTGGCCCTATGACATCTGGCATTGTCATCTTGGAAAATGAAACGGCGGCCATAACGACGTGCAAAACACAACATGGGGTGCCAAGATGTTGTCCCGGTAGTACTGCCCTGTGACATGTCCAGCAACAACATGCAAGTCTGTTCTGCCGGCAGCAGTGATGCCTCCCCACACCATTACAGATCCACCCCCATACGGATCATGTCTAATGACGTTAACGTCATGGAAACGTTCGTTACGTCGGCGCCAAACCCTCCTGCGTCTGTCAAGGAAGTCCACAGTGAACCTCGACTCATCTGAGAACATTACGTTGTTCCATCGGCGATTATCCCAGCGTTGATGATGACGACACCATTGAGTCTGGCCCTAATGTGACGATCCCTCAAACAGGGAATGACACGAGGACGTTAGGCGTGTAAGTGAAATCTGTGCAGACGATTCCTGATGGTCTGGCCACTCACTACCAAGCCAGTATCCCTTTGAAGTTGAGACCTTATCTGATTTGCTGTTACCATACGATTTCTCAAGACAATAGTGCGGATGAATCTGTCCTGAGCCTGAGTTGTTGCCCTTAGTCGACCGGATCGTGGTCTATCCTGAACAGACCCTGTAGCACGATGTCTGGACCATAATCTGCTGATGACAGACTGGGAAACATTCATTGCCCTTGCCACAACGACCTGTCTTGTGCCAACCTGTAGCATGCCAAGGGCACGTAACCTCTCTTCCTGTGTTAGACGGCGCATGGTCTCTGTTTAATTAACGACTTCAACCACTGATAATCTGATGCTTTCTCTTCAAAATCTTCCTTTACAGTGGCTCTAACCTTCCAATTCAGAGTCATGCAAATTTGTGGCACAACCCCCTTGATCATCAATAGCATCCCGTGCAGATCGTGAGAGTGTCATTGATGTGTTTGGGTGATGAATTTCTTTGGAAATGCTTCCTCAGTAAGGAACTATACAACATGGTTTCGTATCCCTTTGTATATGTGAAAATTTTGATCTCAAAATAAAATATCCCCTACTTTTTTTTGAATAGTATAGAAAAACAAGAAATCTCTGTTGACAGAGAAGACAATATTTGCATTGAAATTATTGCAAAATTTTTTCCAGCTCGAGTGCTATGCGTACTCACATTACATATGTCCCTACCAACTCTGAGACTAAACCTACGCCCTTGCTGAACACTTTGATAAAACTTAATTAAGTGGAATTTAATTCCAGGTTTAATTTTGGTAGATGTAATTTACAATAATCTTTAACGTTGCCATTAATTGTGAAACCTTGATTTGGAGGATTGATAGTTAAATCGGTAAATGACTTTGGTTGGTTCCCATAGACTGTATAAAAAGATGGACGAAGCAACCGTGACATCACTCATTGGTTTCAGCATACCATTTAGGAAGCCTTGATTTTGGCAATTTGAACCGCGCCATTTTGTCATTTTGAAACCGGATGTGATTCCTATTGGACGCGAGTGTGAATTGAAGATCAATGGAGGAGCGAGGGGTGGATCTACAAGTGGATCTAACCATATCTGACGAGGACCAGAGAATAGCCATGCCCCTAAAGCATATTCTGGCTTTATCCTTTATTATAGTCTATTTGGGGCCATACTTCACAAAAATGAACATCAAGTATCAAGTCTCTTTCGAGACTTGAAACTTGCAATAGATACCATAAAATAATGTGGAAAATCATTATTGAAACAATAAATCAGGAGGGAAAGTAGGACCATTTTCTCATTGACTTCTGCTGGCCATTAAATAGAATGCAATTTTAAAGGTGCACTATGCAAGTTTGTTTACTTTCTGCACGATTATATTTTTGTCTCAATTCGCCGACATCTCTCCACGATCCGCTACCTGCCTGCCCCTAAATTCACTGTAAAAAAAAAAAAAAAAAAAAACAGTGCTCTGGAGACCACACAGGCGTCACAAACTGCAAATAAACACAAGAGGCAAAGGCTGTGCCCCATAACATAACAAACTGTCCCGGCCAATCACCGACAAGAGTTGACAGTTATGGAAGCATGGGAAGGAGGGAACTTTGGGAGGGAGGGGCGGGCTACCTCTGTTTTGTTTGAGTTCGAATGTCAACAGAAGTGAAAGTAAACAAACTTGCATAGTGCACTTTTAAGAGATTTCCGCATCGGCTTCACTTTTCAGACCCGGGTGCCGCTTCCATCTTTTTATACAGTCTATGTTGATTCCATTAGAACATTAACATCATTCAGTATTCCTCATATGTTGTTATTTAGAGTTTCTCAATAAATATATTTGTTAGAATTTTAAAAGTATTGTTTTGCCTTGCCAGTCAGGGGTGCCAGCAATTTTGGAGCCCACTGTACATACCAAATGCTGAATCTGTCTGATTAATGGATAATTTCACCTACTTTATGTGCTTGCCAGAAGATGCTCTTAAACATGAGCTAAGCCATGTACGGTCACTTATGAATGTGCACACAGAGCATTGAGAGGGCTGAGAGAGAGCTCGCTGAGGCATGCACTGTTACGTCCTGCAAAACCACGCCCATCTGGGTGAAATACCAAATTTTTAGAGTTCTGTGCAACAGAGGGGGAAATGGTGACGCAAGGGGCAGAGGAGGAGCTTATTTTCAGGCCGGCATAGAAATTTTGTAAAAACAAAACAAGCAAAAACAGCAGGCTGGCTATAAACAATACAGCGAAAAGAAACCTACAAATGATAACTCACATTGCAAGGGGTTATTTGCCAAAAAAAAAAAATGCACTTAAGATTGCTTAGTTTAGCTTCATTCCTCATTCTACCATGCTTTCGCACCTTGATCTTACCGTGTTGAGTCCGATTGGACCCTGGGGTAATTTTTACTTATAAAGTATAAATAAAGAAATTTTTGTAGATTGAATAATGCAAACATATTCAGTGACCACCGCTGCAAATATTAGAACAGCAAATTACAATTTGTCTCCTGAAAAATGATTTTATATGTCTTCGAATCACACAAACAAAACACAAATAGGAGAATATTATTGTTTTCTTGTAAACCAGTGCTATATGTTCACTTGCTGAAGATGCTTGATTCTTTTTTTTCCATCAACAAACATTTAGAGCTGGGCATCTCAGAACATCCTGCAGCTTGCAGTGGGTAGGGCACACTGGCTTCTTACAGGTGGCTCATTCCTGTCTGACTTTCTTGTCAGTGTTTCGGGGACAGAGCCTGCACTTGATTTTCATCAGGCTGAGATGGTATAGCCTTTGTTGTCAATGTGACCAGACTGTTCTGACAAGTAATCCTCTTCATCTCCAGAAATGTCTGAGTCCTCGCAGTCTGAAATGGTATTGCCCTCTAAAATAATTCTCAGTGTTTATCCTGCTGTGTATCTTGCAGCTGTACCTCTTCAAGCCATGTTTGTCTAAAAGAAGTACACATCATTACTTTTCACGATTTGATAGAAGTAGCTTAAAGTAATAAAAGTAATTAAGAGGGGTTTCAAATCTTTCAAGTCACTTCACATACTAAACTTTTTTTTGCATGTTACATGTGATAGAGGGATAAACTAACAAATTTATGAATTATTAGCCTAGCATAACATATGATATTTGAGCACCACACAAAAGAATATGTCTGGAGTCTGATCGGACCCCCCATGGTAAGATGAGAGTTAAGACAATTGGCACCACAAAAAAGCCACATTTCAACTCCCACATCCTTGTCCAAATATATAACTATTTCCCCCCAATTTCTTATTTCCTTAGGTGCATTTACACCTTTTATTAACATGTGATCTGTATCTGGATATGTTAAGCGGGAGTTGGACTTGCTTTTAGTTGGGTAGTTGTTTTGTTGCATTGTTTTTATTGCATATTTTCTGCAGGTATTTACAGAACAAAGTCCTTCCTATGTTACTTCTGGTATTTGGAATGTTAATTCCATTTTGGATCTTCAGAATTTTTCCTTCAGTTGCACTTTGTGTTGTTTGCTGCTCTGGATAAGACCATCCGCTAAATCAGTGGTCCCCAATGTTGGTCCTGGGGGCCCACTTTGTATGCTGGTTTTTGTTCCAACCACAATTGCAAATGTAGGATTTAAAAAAGCTGTTAATCTAACCTGCTGTTCGTTGCATTTCTTTTTTAGAGCAGTTTAGTACAACTACGTAATATTTGGTATTATTGTTCGTTATCTAATGCCACCCTGACACTTGGACGACAAATGCTTTATGCCATGGCACACAATTTGGTGAGCCCAAGGGAAGGGAAAAAGGGAAAAGTACTCATGACTGTGCGTGGGGGGTGTGCCGTAGGTAAAAACATGCATGCCAGGCCTTGTTGGGAATTTCGAAATGTTCAAAAATTTTCACCGGGGTGTCACAACCTAATTTTCGTGCCACATGTGTGAACAGTTAATAAACTATGAGGAAACCAGGTGCAACTATTGCGTGAGAAGGCGTGCCAATGCATGCCATGGCGTGCCATTAGGCCTAGTGGTCCACCTAATGGCACGCTATGTACAGTAAATGGTGTTTGAAACCAGGCCTTTATATGGACTTTCCTGCCATGTGGCTGCTTGTGCAGGCCAAGTTGTGACTAAAAAGTAGGCATGACAACTTCACGTATGCACAACCATGTCATTTCAATGACAAGGTGTGAACATAGCATAAACTCTGCGTGACAATGAGTGACAAAGCGTGCCACTGTGGTAAATTATGCATGAACAGAGCTTAACTTTGGTGCAAACATGGCATGACAATGCATTTCATGGCGTGCCCATGGGTGACATTGGTGTGTCACGCCTTTTATGAACAGTTCTTATCTTATGCCTGGCAGGTGGCACAACATGGCGCAAACTATGCGTCACCTTGCCATCTTGACATGCTTTGTGCCACTAAAATGGCACACTTTGGCACGCCATATCGCACGACCAAAATTTGCGCAAGTGTCAGGCAGGCATTCGTCTCAGTGATTGGTAACCATGGAAACCACCTGGTGATGACCAGCCAAACAACACCCCTACCTGAGATCCAATTAAGCAACAATGTCCAGATAAAAAGATCACTTGCTAATGCAAGTGAGGTTTACCTAACCTCAAGTAAATGTCCTGATATTGGGACAAAACACGTCCAGATTTTCATATGCATAATAGATGCACTGCATATTTTATGACTTCCTTGTTGAATGATTTGTCAATATCTCATTAGATCCAAATCTGTGAGCAGAAATTCTTTCCCTTGACATTGTGTTTTGGAGTTTTGTTGATGCTGATGTTTCTTGGCCCCAGGGAAGATTTCCTAAGTGCAGCAAAAAAAATCTATGCTTGCTGAGGCACAGTATTGCAGTACACAGCATGCACAAGCTACTTCCCACCAGTTGGCAAATGTGCAGAAAAGGGTAATGGTCTGTCCCTGCCCCTGTAGTGAGACCCAGTCAATTTGAAAAACCCATCGATCAATTTAGTGCCTCAAATTATGTTAACAGAGTTCAATACCTCCCTTGCAGAAGGACCTCTGTAAACAGCTTTCCGAGATGGCAACAGAATACTTCAGTGCTGCCCAAATCTGTTTTTGAGATTCAAACGATCTGTTCTCTTTCGTTTTATTTTGAATTGGATTAGGGGATCTGCAATAAGAATTTGATATTATACAATGCATTTGCACAGCTGGCTCCAGAATAATTGGCGCTCCTGACAGGACATGCACGAAAAATACAATTGCTGTTTCAACGGAACTGGCCAAAATCTAATCCCAGATCAGTCACATTCCTGTGTTCACACATATCGAATGCCCACTTCAACGCAGTCCGCATGTTTTTTTATCTGATTGAGGTCTGGTGACTGTCTGCCTACGGCTAAGTGTCAGCCATCTGGCGGAAGCAATCTTGCCTAAGACTTGAAGGCATCCATTTTGCCTTTGATCGTAACCAGTGCCCCTGGAATTAAACGGCACCAATACATCACTGATCCATCTCTGTATTTCACCGTGGGTATGAGACGCATTACTTTGTATGCATCTCTGTTTCAGTGCCAAAAACGCTGGTGCAGTATCTGCCCAAAACTTTCAAGTCTGGTCTCAACTGACCACAGAACCTAGTGTTAAGATGACTGTGGTCTACTATGAGTAATTGTGGAATTCTGTTCTCTCAACTGAGAACATTAACGCCTTTGCGCAGATATAGACGCCGGCATCCGTAATTTCCAAACTTTAATTCCTAAATAATTCTGTAATTGAATTTCCAAATGTCTTGCTTCACTGGAATAATTTTCCATAGTCTCTGTGATACAAATACTGAGTTATAACGCCTAAATACGTTCATGCATAACAGAAAAAATTGGAATTATTTGTATTCTGCGCAAAGGGGATTTTTGGTGAATGGAATCTGTGCATTTTAATTGCCTGTCAGAGTATTCATGCATCCATTATCTCAACTGCTTCTTCCTCACATGGGTCGCAGGAGAGCCGGAGCCTGCCCCAGCCGACTGGGCGAAAGGTAGGAGCACACCCAGGACAGCTCGCCAATCCATCACAGGGCGCTCGACAGAGTGTGGAATGCTTTATTTATTTGCGAAAACCTCTGCCATGCTACGAAAACAAAAATAAAACACAACATAACAATAAGAATGAAGGTAGCACAGCAAGGTGGTAGCCAGTGGGCTAATGCCTCTTGAATGGTACCACCCATATGACAATGAATCCATGTGACACACTTGACAGGACAAACCGGCACCTGCGCGCTGCATATAAGTGCCACTAACTGCTCCTATGTATGAGAGTGAGGATCATTTGTTTTCACTTTTTCCATGTTCTTTTTAATTCAACCTTTGTCATTTCAGCATTCTGAAACTGCAAAGACTCAGACACTCATGTCTGGTAAAATTCAGGTTTTTTTTGTATTCTTGGAGTGGAGTCCATAACTGCACAGCTCTAAAAAGAAAAAATAAAAACGCATTAAGATTTTCACAGCTAATGTTTGTGAAACACATGGCCCTGCCAGGGAAAAATATGCCCATGTGAGGTGGCGTTCAGGAACCAGTCGCGAGAATCCAGCAATGCAGAAGAAGATATTTTATTAAGCGAGGGGGTAAATCCCCGCAGAGCAGAAGGCAACAGTACAGAGTCCACAATCCAAAAATCACAATCCAAGGGACGGAATCCGAGTTGAAAAACCAGGGCAGCAATAACAATAATCGTAGTCGGGCAGAAAAGGGTTCGATAACAGATGCAGACAAAAATACCAAATCAGAGCCAAAAATCGAAAGTCGGACGGTCCAGTCAGAAAAGCAACACTTTGAGTACAAGGCGAATACGAGAGCAGCACAGGTAAACTAGGGAAACGTTCTGACAGGGAACTGCTGTGAAAAGACTGCTTAAATACACACAAGGGAAGTCACATGCTATGATTAGGATCAGGTGAAGAGGATCAGACTAATTATGTGGGAGCAAACACGAGGGAGAACCTAACTACATGAAATTGGCAAAAGCCAAAACGCGGACAGGGATCACGAGACAACCTATGACAAAACATACAGCTCGGGTTACGGAGTTCTAACGTGCACAGATAATGAGAGGCAGGACAGAGTTGAGCAGGTGCGGAGGATCCGCTGAATTGCAGCAAAGACTAAGTGAAGGCAAGAGGTGGAGACTAGAACAGGGCGAGTGCTGAGAGCTTGTTAATCAATTAGTAAAGTGCAGCTATACAATCCCTGGCGCTCGTTAGTAAGTTAGTATTATGTACAATGTTAGTCTCGGTTAGTATCTTTAACAAAACAACAAACTGTTAGTACTAGTTAGTAAAATAGAAAAGCAAGGTGAAGGAAGCAAACAAGACTAGAAGGAATGGTTGGAAACCCAGGAACCATGAAATCACCTAAGCATGTGACACGCAGGACTTGGGGAGAAGCTGTAGCACAACACAAGACCAGACAGGGGAGACAAAGTGCAATGCAGGGCATGAACAAAGACTTGGACTGGAATCTAACAGAAATATGGATAATGGCAGGGAACTACAAAACATGGCAAAAACAAAAACATGGCAAAGAACTAAACTAAACAGAACATGAGCAAAAACAGAACAGAGCATGGTAAAAACATAACAGGACATGGCAGATTCATAACAGCCCATGCACAAGTACCCCCTTAGATATTCATCATAATTTTGAGGTTTACGAAATTTGCCATACCAAATAATCTCAATTTTGAGATTGAAAACGGGGACCAGTTCAAGCAGCTTGTACATGAAAATGTATTAATGAAGCTATATACATCATGACATTAAATATGAAGGGGACTTCCTGGGTTCATTTATGAAAGTAAAATGGCTGAAGCAGTAATGATAAAAACAAAATAGTTATTGTATTTCTTTTTAACTAATTTCATTTGTTTTTCATATTACTATCCATTTCTCATGTTATTTGTTTCTCATATTTCACATTATTTTCTCTTATTTGTGTCTCGGTGCTCCTTGCCAACATGGTCTATATAATGAAATTAAAGGGAGAGAAGGACTATGATTTACCACTGACAATTCATTTTGGCTCGTGTTACATCATTAAGACCAATACTTGTGTTAAATATTATGTAAAATACGAGAACTATTCACCTTGGCCAGACGCTGCTGAAAGAATACGAGCCCTTAGAAGCCATACTGGGCCATCTTACACCCCTGGAGAAATTGATTTGAGGTAGTCAGCATGCGCAGAAAACTGAGATCTATGTTTCCTAAATGGGCCAACCCAATCTGCCCATATGGACTGTTAATACAAGCAAACGTTTTCTTTGCTACCGTACATATGCACCGCACTGCCTAAGCCATAGTGGGCCATCCCACAACTTTCCCATAATTCAGTGTAAATATGGCAGCTAGGTATCTCATTGATGAGGAATTGCTTGCTATGATTGATGATGATGGTGAGGTAGAAGATGACCCAGAGTTTGTCCCAAATGAATCAGAAGATGATGCTTCCTCTTCAGGAGGTGGTAGGTTTCACATTAAATGAAACAGAAGGGCATCCAAAACCTGCATAAGAAGTGCATGTACATAAGTTTACATATCTCGAGTTAGTAATAGAACTGTATATGCAGTGTTTTTGTTTTGTTTTGTTTTGTTTTGTTTTTTTGCCAGTTACTCTAGATGACACAGGAGGCTGGCAACTTTGAGCCATATTTTCTCAAAAGTACCCCAATATGGGTTGGCCCAGTATGGTTTTTAGGGACTTCACAAAATTCTTAACATTTCATAATGTACAGGCACCTTTGTAGGTATCACTATTATTGTAACAAGTTCATGTTTAGTTTCGTAATTTCATGTGTACATTGCTTTTCCCAAGTCCAGCATTTACTCTAAAAACTGCATAAGAGGTCAGGGAGGAAAATTTCTTTGTATGTTACTGTGACCAGTGTTGGGGTAGTTACTCTAAAAAATGCAGTACACATTATTAGTTACTTTTTAAAAAAGTAATCGCTTACTTAATTACTCACTGCTGAAAGTAAATAGTTACACTACTAGTTACATTACTTTTGGATTACTCAGCACCATCATCTGAAATTCACCATAACATAATTAATTAACTATATCATGTTAAAACCTGGCATATGCTCAGATCAGCACAAATCTTTATTCTAGTAAGGAGGACACACACAAGATCTCAGCTTCATGCTCTTTAATACAGCAAAGCCACCAGCGAGGTTGTAAATCAACCCAAACAACACTTCACTGAAAAGTGAGTCAAGTACAAGGCTACAGTACTGGCATAAAAATGCATGAAAAAGGACATTTGATTTGTTTTTCTGTCCTTGGTCTCAATCGCCAATATACTCAAAAGGAAGATGATGTTTTTCTGGCCTCCTGTCCTGCCAATAGTTGAAGAATTTAAAGTAATGCAAGTAACTAGATAGTGTATTTGTTAGTTACTGTAATGCGATTACTTAAATTATCAAAGTAATGCGTTAAATTACTGCGTTACTGATACATGTAATCTGATTACAGTAATTAGTTACTTTGTAATACGTTACTCCCAACACTGACTGTGACAGCATAATTCAGCAACTCCTGAACCAGAGAGACATATACATTTTGCTTGTTGTGTTTCTTTTGATAGGTAGATAGAAACAATGTTTCCATTTTAAAATTTCATACAGTTCATAAATACAATATCAAGGGTTTGGAGCGCAATGGTTATATGTCCATTTTAGAGGTTTTGAGAAAAATTGATTTTTAGGTTTCCAAGTGTTCTATTAAATCAGGTATTTTATATCATTTTTTTACCAGTCACTCTTTTGCTGCACGGTTCAGAAGTATGTTGAACACCTAAGTTTTCATAGGAGTGTAACTGCAACATCATGGTCAAAATTGCTAAAAATGGACATGTCACCTCAGTGTTCCAACAATTCTAGCACATGATGTGACGTAACACAATGGTGATTGGTTGAAGGTAAGTTCGTTTGCAATGGAAGACAGACTATTCTGTAATAAAATTAATGTTTATTCATCAAAATGTCCATGTTTAATTCATTTAAGCAGATTTTGTAGGACATATCACAAAATTAAAATGTGAATTCCGATTAAAAATGAATGCAGATGGACATATAATTATTGTGCTCCAAGCATTAGCTGATAGAAAGCTGTGACAGGGGGTAAAAATCTCAAAACCACAAATTTTGGACATATAACCATTGTGCTCCAAACCCTTGACATGTCAAGTGTACTCAACATTTTTGTTGTTGTTTGCAGGGCACAAGTCTGGTTTGACTTTTTGGACTTTGGCCTATGAGGAGTCTTTTACTCTTGACAGTCAATTATCACTTTGTATATTGTGTGCATGTACCTGACAAAATATGGAACTTAGGTTCACGGTGTAAGGTTTCTATGAACAGTGATAGCATCATCACCTGATCATATGTTGGAGACTTTGCATTTATTACCATAAAATATGCATGAAGAAACTGTCATCCACAAAAACTGTCAAGAAGCTGTCACCTACGTGTTATCCACAGGTAACCAAAAAATCGTGCTGCGACGGTATATTTATCAAAGCCAGTAACTTCAGCTTCATATCCAAAAATAATTTTTGCAATCATCCCAGTATTAACCGAAATGCATGAGATTTTCTAGCCGTTAAAACTTTACGACACTGCCTTCTGTCTGAAGCTAAGTAATGAAGATAATGCTACATCATTAAAGGCAGAGAATCAGTAGTTGAATACAGTATACGAACTAATATATGCCCTCACTGCCGGCTAGAGAGTACGCGGAATCAATACCTTACCATAGCAAAAAAATAAAGTTGCTGTTGGACCTAATTAATGTCACTTTCATTTACAGTTCCCCTGTTTTTGTATAAATATACATGCATATTTCAATCGGAATTCCTTACCACACCACATGGCTTTTGGGATTGGAATAAGGCAAATAGAAAATGAAATTGTTTTTTGAACCAGGCTGCAAACATGTTTATTTCTGCTGTGAAGTTGAGCTTTTTATCCCCCTGGCATATAATGCAAGGGATATAGTCATCAGTATGCCTGTCCGTCTGCCCTTCCATCTGAAATTACTTTGTTTCCGGAACAGAACTCAAATAATGTTCAGTATTTTTCAAGGAAACTTGCTGTGTGTATTAATCAGGTCCTAGACTGGTGCGTTTTGATACTCTGGGATTTCTGAGATTTTTACTTTTTCTGTGTTTCCATGGAAACAACTTGTGCACTCAATAACTTTTGGAATTTTTAAACAGTAATGTCGACTGATTAAGATATTGCAGGACTGGGCAATATGTCATCTTCTGACGACTCTTGTTTAACATGGGGGTAAATTGGGATTGTCTCGCTTTTGCAGCCAGCCTCAAGTAACTCTTCAAGGAACTGCAGTTTTTGGAACTTCAGTGTTGGCCTCGTTTTTTGGCCCCTGAGGTTGCCGCTTGGGAACAACACACAAACACAATCACTAAGGACAATTTTATTTCATCTTCAACATCCTTAAATGCAAGCACCAGGCAATGCGTTGTGCAAATGGATCCTGGCCAACAGAATCACCATTGTAGACCAGGCGCTTAATAAATGCCACCAGGTGCTCAATAAACACCACCAGACACTAAATAAATGCCGCCAGGCATTTAGTAAATGACATTAGGTGCTTAATCAATGCCTCTAATGCAAAAAACCAGGCATCAAAAACAGGCAAATTGTGCCACGCTTGGCCTTCATAGATTTAGCAGGCCATTCAGAATGCAACTACGCAACTGAAAATGTTGCACCAGATAAAATTATAATTTTTAAAGCGGACACATCCTGAAATTGACAGCTCAGTGATAATACTTGTGAATTATACCAAAAGTCTTTAATTAACCCTTTCATTACCATTGTCGCATTTCCGCGACAGCGCCAATCCCGCATCACTTATCATTGTCACTATTTTGCGCCTAGAGAAAGTCCCTCGCAAAAACTGTCAAAGCTCCGCAACAAAACACCCCTTTGGATGAGTCTGGAATCGCACAACACGTCAGTGATGTCATCAGGCTTCCCGTAGTTCCCAATCCTTCGGTTATGCACAGATTTATTTTATTTTATACAGGTTATTGCAGGCAGTGCATGCTGCAGCATGTATCTCCGTTTGTACACAAATGCACGTGTATCTCCGTTTGTACAGAAATGCGCGTGTATCTCCGCTTGTACATAAATCCCCTAGAGGAGAAATCGTCCTGTCTTGACAAACAGAAATACGGTTTTCATCCTCATTTTATGTTTTTACCTTTGGAAAGACTAAGCAAAGATATGTGTCAATGGAAAGGTAAATGTATTTTGAACATGTTTTCTGTACATAAAATTGTCCATTTCTGGCATTTTTAGCTCGAAAAAGGGGGTGAAAATCCACATGCAATATCATGCTGCGATAGCACAAAAATTTACGGTAAGCAAGGGTTGTCTTATTCCCAATAAGCGGTAGTGAAAGGGTTAAACCTTCTTCTCTGATCTAATCTTATTTTGAAAGGAAGAGCCTGAATATTTAACATATAATTGACTCACCATTACTCCAGTTTGCTTGAGTAGTTAGGTTTTGAGCGGAACTCAAAGTGTAGGGTGACATCTAGTTGCTGAGAGCTCAATCAGTGCAGTGGGTAACATTATTTTTACATCGCCTCTTGTGCTTACCAGTGTTACCTTTCCACAACTGTTGATAAGAAAACTGGCTAGCATTCTGATGTAGGGAAATGGGGCCAGAGTTGCTAGCTGCTTGGGTAAAGCCAACTCAGGTAACTTCCCATAACTTAATGTAATGTTAAAGGTAGTGTTATTCATTCAAGGTTTTTAGCTCCCGCTGCTCGCGGTGCGGGAGCTATGGTATCAGGCTCCGTCCGTGCGTGTGTGCGGGCGTCTGTCAACACATTTTGCTTTATCTCATCAACGATTTCAGTTACAGGCTCCTAACTGTTACTGGACATGCATCTTATAAAGCCCACAAATGACATGCCTAAAGGTGACCTTGGCCTATTTTTTCAAGGTCACTGGCCTCAAAATATCACCAAAAACTTCAACATTTTGCTGTATCTCATCAAAGATTTCAGTTACAGGCTCCTAAATGTTACTGGACATGCATCTCATAAGCCCAACAAATGACATGCCTAAAGGTGACCTTGGCCTATTTTTTCAAGGTCACTGGCCTCAAACTATCACCAAAAACTTCAACATTTTGCTGTATCTCATCAACTATTTCAGTTACAGGCTCCTAATTTTTACTGGACATGCATCTCATAAAGCCCCACAAATGACATACCTAAAGGTGACCTTGGCCTATTTTTTCAAGGTCACTGGCCTCAAAATGTCACCAAAAACTTTCGACATTTTGCTTTGTCTCATCTACTATTTCAGTTACAGGCTCCTAATTCTTACTGGACATGCATCTCATAAAGCCCTACAAATGACATGCCTAAAGGTGACCTTGGCCTATTTTTTCAAGGTCACTGGCCTAAAAATATCACCAAAAACTTTGACATTTTGCTGTATCTGATCAACTATTTCAGTTCCAGGCTCCTAATTTTTATTGGACATGCATCTCATAAAGGCCTACTAATGACGTGCCTAAAGATGACCTTGGCCTATTTTTTCAAGGTCACTGGCCTATAAATATCACCAAAAACTTCGACAATTTGCTTTACTTATCAACATTTTCAGTTACAGGCTCCTTATTAGCTCCTGCTGCCTGAGTGGCACGGGAGCTACGGTATCGGGCTCTATCCGTGCATCCGTCAACAAAAACTTTGACATTTTGTTTATCTTAACGGCGGGATCTTCTGTGGCCGCCAGTGTCCTATATTTTTCATACTGTATGACTCTAAATGCATTGCTCTAAATGCTCACATGCTACATTTTATGTTACCGACAGATTAAAGGCAGGGTAAGTAAAAAAATCAAATATACAGTTTTTGTTATATTATGCTGTAATCCGATATAAAAGCTAACCAATCGCTCCCTCATGGTCTGGTTGGAAAGAAACAATGACAAGCCTCCTCGCCTCCCTCCCATGAACTCCTGTGCTCTACCTCAACATGGCCATCAATTCAAAGCAGCAAAGCATGCTCCTTCGCTCTGAGCTCCTTTGCGCTGCTGTTTGCTACTAGCTATGCTGCTGCTGCAAATGTCGTACCAGTTAATGCAGTGTGATATTTCACTTAGTTTTTGCAAGGACGATTTGCTCCAGAGGCGAACCTTTATTGCCTTTACGGTAAAGACAGCAAATTTCCCACTTCTTCCCTCTATTTGGCACTCAGTCTGACCCCTACCAAATCCTCTGTCCAAAGTTCCCTGTACCTCTTCCCCCTTCACACCTAATACATCCAAGAACTCTCTTGCAGCATCCACCACCATCTTGATTCTCTCCATTTTACCCTCAATCTCACCAGTAAAGTCTATTATCATTGTAAAAAAGCAAAGAAACTTCTGCAATCCATCCTAATAATATCTTCATCATTTCCCCGTGGTCTGTTTTCCATTGCCTGCACTCCAGCCAGCTTTTCCCCCATTTTTTCCTTCCGTCATCACTTTCATCGCTGCGTCTGCATAAGACATTTTACCCCATAGCATAGTCCTTCCACCTCCCTTTCCATTGTTTTTCTCTCGCATTGCAATGAACCCATTTCATGAATTCCTCCACAGTGAAACCATACTTCTGACAAACCGCACTCATCCTCCATACCAGTGGTTCCCAACCCAGTCCTCAAGGACCCCCTGCCCTGCAGGTTCTTGCTCCAGCTCTACTCTTTAACACCTGATCCATTTAAGGGCTTCATGTTCATTGGTTGAAAAAAATCTACCTGAACAGGGTGTGCATGAAGGTGCATTGGGCCTTAAATGGATAAGGTGTGCAAAAGTAGAGCTGCAAAAAAAACCTGCAGGACAGGGGGTCCTTGAGGACTGGGTTGGGAACCACTGCTCTATACACCTATCATTCCCATGCTTTTTGCATCTGTGCACCCCTCATCGGGTTCGACAACAAGCTTAGTCTCAAAAATGTTATGTTCATCAAATCAATCACGGAAACAGCTGGGGACAAATTACTGGGTCAAATTAAGGGGGCATGTAGATAATCATCCAAGAAAAAGGGTGCTGCACACATTTTGGGAGAAGGAAAGGACACAGAAAGAAAGTTTTGGCTGGTGTGGAGATCAAATGGCAAATGATATGGGAGAGTATAATAAAGAGTTTGGTGCAACTGTGGTGTGGCTTGTTAGACCTGCCTAGCTATTAGAAAATCTAGAGTGACTTG
This sequence comes from Gymnothorax javanicus, assembly GCA_029692085.1. Taxonomy (NCBI): domain Eukaryota; kingdom Metazoa; phylum Chordata; class Actinopteri; order Anguilliformes; family Muraenidae; genus Gymnothorax; species Gymnothorax javanicus. The sequence goes on along the minus strand of CM056193.1, from coordinate 158,862,464 downwards.
AGATTAAGCACAGTAATGAGACGGGCGATTTAGCACGAACATATTAAAATTATAGGGACTATAAATATAAAGACAGTGTGCAGATTTTTGTTGATGGATCGAAGGTTCCGCAATTAGATGCAACAGGGCCTGCAATTGTTGTGCCCGGTTACCAGAAGAACATCTGATTATTTAAGAGTGTTTGCTGTTAAATTGCTTACCTTGTGGCTGGCTTTAGAATGGATTGAACAGGCTGACTGCAAAAATGTATAAATATGCAGTGATTCTGTGTCGGCATGTAAAAGTGTTAAGATAGGTACAGCCAGAAGTCATCAAGATCTGCTTTATGAAATATTGTTTACTTATTCAAGAATGGTGAGGCAAGGTAGATGCATCGCATTCATATGGGTACCAGCGCATACAAGTATCTTGGGAAATGAAAGAGCAGATAAATTGGCAAAAGAAACTGTCAATAAAGAAACAGCTGAAAGCAACATTAAATTATCAAAATCGGGGGGGGAATGCATAGTATGGAGAGAGGTGAATCAACAGTGGCAACAGTATTGGGATGGTGAAGTAAAAGGGAGACATTTTCATGCAGTTCAAAGTAAAGCAGGTATGGTAAGAAAGGGGCAAAGAGAACAATTAGTCATAAGTAGCCTGAGAATTGGGCATAGCAACTTGAACAGTTCACTTTTCATTATTGGAAGACGACCAACAGGGCTTTGCAGTTTGTATAATGAGGCTTAGACAGTGGAGCATATCCTTGTGTCCTGCAGGAAATTACAAAAGAAAGACAAGACATGAAGCAATTACGGAAAATACGGCGGATAGAGGGCAGTGTCAAAAGTATTCTAGAGACAGGAGGCAATGCTCACGAGAGGAAATGGTTAGTGGGCTTTTTTTGAGAAAGACTGGACTGGAAAGAAGGGTTCAAAAGAATAAAGAATATGGGTGCATAGAATTAGGGAGGCAGCAATGCAACATTTTGGATGCCAACTGCCATAAAATCTTGAAGAAGAAGATGATTTCTCATTCTCTTTGCTTCTGCTCTTGCGGGGTGATTTCAAGCTTTGATATACTGCCACAGTTCAGCGATTAAAGCTTTTCTCTACAAGCGCCTCAATGAACAGTATAAAAACATCAGTGTTTTTTTTTTTTTTTTTTTTTGCAAATGGTGTTATGATGTAAAAGATATGTATGAGGCATTGCACCTCAACTGAGCACCACAGTAACCATGATTCATGCTGCCCCTTGGATAGCTAAGCCATTGTGCAAGCAGTAATTCATCTCAAGCAATTCCCATTATGGGTTGGGATTTGATTAGGTTCTGTGGTCCGTGGAGTCAGATTCTTTCTCACCAAAGGTAAACTGTTCTGGAGTTTATTTGGAAGCTTACCAAGACTACCCTCTCGAGGGGGAAAAATCACGTTCTGGTCTGCACCCGAACTTGATTTCTGTATTCACCCCCACGCAAGTGAACTGACCTTACCGGGGAAAATGCTCCTGTTTATTTTAGGTGAGCTAAGGGATTCAGGTGTGAAAATGCACTTAAACCCCTAGATTCCACCGGGAGTGTTGTAGCCGCAGGACTACCGAGACACTGTTGCTGGAGCTGATCGCGGCTGTTCTAGACAATGCTCATGATTCCACCAGCCGCACTACAGCACTTGTCGGCAGCATCCCAGAAGCAGCCAGCCGTGGAGAATACGCGGCGAGTATATTTTTGACAGTGGCAGACCACATTTGCGTCAAGCTGAACAGAGCAGGGGTACATTTCCCCGAAAGCATAGTCGCCACCTACATGGTTTGACTATATACAGTCAATGGTTCCAACTACGTTAGTATCTGTGCTTATGGGAAGCGCGTCACAGATCGTGCCGGGGCAGGAAGTGACTATTAAGGGGGATATGCTTTTAGCTAAAAGAAACTAGCCGCAAATCTAAAATTTACTTATAACTTAACTTTCAACTATTTGTCTGTGATCGTGCAAGGCTGGTCCATGACAAGTGAACCTTGGGAGGGAGAGATCTGATGCCATGAACAAGTGAGAGCACGAGAGAGGGTGTGAGACACCTGCGAGAATCAATCACCATAGTGCTGCGGTGAGTCTTTTGGGGTAGACCCACGCCGGTGTGCATTGCATTGTTGGAAGCTGGGGGTGGGGGGGTGAAATCGTTCACCCCTCACAAAAATAAGTGCTCATTTCCCCTTTATTTACTGCTGGCGTTAACCAACCCCCCTCCTCCCCTGCCAGCAAAGTAAAGCAAACCCCTTCGGGAAGGACTGTGAGAACTGTGTCCATGTACATGCTTTATATACCCCTCTGTGCCTAAGTGTCGATTCACTGTGACTGTTAAGCTCACTGTCCCCTCCCTCCTCGTTGTGCTGTTAATCCCCTTGTGGCAGCGACCATCATTCAGCCTTTTGTAGCGCCCACACTGCTTTCGCTGTGCACCTATAGGCTAGCATTAGCCTCTCTGATTGAACTGCATTGCCCGTGGTCCTGTTCCCCCCCCCCTCCAGCGGCAGTAGCTGCGCACTCCCCGCGCAAAGACTGTAGCCCCTATTATGAAAGACTGAGATATACTAATTTTGGTGGTTGCCCAGCCCCTCACTGTTACTAACTTATTGTAGTTGTGCGGTGTGTTCAGTGTAACCAGGATTGCTGAGAGTGTTAAACTTGCACCTATTTTGCCCTTCACCTGGGAGGTGTGCTGTGATTGCAGTATTTGCACTTGTCACTTTATGGGCTTAGGCATACTGAGAGAGTCAGATTGATCCACTATGCTTTGACGCCCCCTACATTGTCTGTGGCCGACTTGCCTTGCTCCATCCAACTTTGGGCTGCCAACTGGGACCTGCCTACTCCACCACTAGCTGCTGTGGGCTAGTGGAACGTACCGTCAAAGCAAGGGATTGCTCTCATTTCCACACTCTCCTGGGCTGTTGCTGGATGGAGGGACAGAGTGCTCCAGGTGGCCACGTTGGACTCTTTTTTTTATACTTTTTAAAATATGTTTTCCGGGGACAATATTTTTAACCTATTTAAAATAACATTTCTATTTTTATATCAACGCTTACCTGTCTCCTGGCATTATTGGGGGTGAACCGTGCTGTCCCTCGTGGTGGATGGTAGAAAGGGTGGTGCCGTTAGCGCCCCCCAACCTGTGACACTAGCTCACAGCTTTACTTCCTTTTTTATCTGTTTTTGCTTGCTCATACCAAAGTACCCTTTGATAGCATCTTTGTTAACATATTTTTAACATTGTGAGATGTGAACAGCTTTGCCCTTTTAGAAGGGAAGCGGCAATCATCTCCAATCAGAGCACAAGTTGCTGACTATTTCCTCGACACGTCAGAGTCATATTGCATTGAAACATGAGTCTGTTTCTCTAAGATTAATGAAGTTCTTAGAATCTTCTCTTGCTCATGTAAATGTAGGGGAGGCACGAGAGGAAGTTACATTCTGATTAATGATAGCTACAATCAGTAGAGTGCACACATCCACGACAGACATAAAATAAAATAATTTCCTGGTTGACCTTTGCTAAACATTGTTCCAGATTTAATTAAAATCCGACCACTGTGAAGCTGTTATTTTCAAAATCAAGGGACTGAACCATACAAAGGGTAACCTCCTCTTCATACGCTTGAACAAGCACAGAGCTCCCGCACGGTAGTTAGGTGTAAAGTAATGATCATCTTGACACTGGAGCCATCTCATTTTTAACCACTCCTCACACCTGACGTAATCCAAACTCCCACTCTGGCTCACTGGTGCTCCTATGGAGGGTTTTCAGGCAAGTGTGCTTTCTGGAGGCAGAGAGTTTGACAGGAGAGCAGGAAATGAGTGCAGTGTGCAGATACGGCAAATCTCTCACTTTTACTATAGTATAGAACATTAACCTTTCTCTTTGAGCCACATGTCTAGTTCAAGCCGTATTATATGTTATTAATTGCTTATTTCCGCATTGCCTTGTTATTGGCCTGAGGGTCGCCGTATTACCGCGACCCAAAGGCCAATACCAAGGCAATGCGAAAATAAGCAATTCATAATATTTTTATTAATTGGTTACGCATGTTGAACAATCATGATAATATTATGACTATGACTTCTGAAGTCTGCGACTTTAAGACTCATTAAAGAGCTAAATGCAAGGTCTGTGACTGTTGTCTGCTTCTTTGAAGAGAACGAATGCCACAGTTACCGCGACCGAAAGGCCAATACCAAGGCAATGCGAAAATAAGCAATTTATTATATTTTTATTAATTGGTTACGTATGTTGTGCCATCATGATAATATTATGACTATGACTTCTGAAGTACGCGACTTCAAGACTCATTAAGGAGCTAAATGCAAGGTCCGCGACTGTCGTCTGCTTCTTTCAAGAGAGCGAATGCCACAGTTACCGCGACCAAAAGGCCAATACCAAGGCAATGCGAAAATAAGCAATTTATAATTTTTTTATTAATTGATTAAGTATGTTGTGCTATCATGACAATATTATGACTATGACTTCTGAAGTACGCAACTTCAAGACTCATTGAAGAGCTAAATGCTAGGTCCGCGACTGTCGCCTGCTTCTCTGAAAAGAGCGAATGCCACAGTTGCCAATGGTTACTTGTGCACGTGCTGAACTCGGCCAATGCAGGTCAGCCAATATGGGTCGGCTGAAACAAGATATATTGGGAGGCTGTTTTTACTGTATGCGGGCAATAACATTTTGTACATAACCAATTAATAAATGAGGGTACTACGCTGTTCCCTTCAGAACAGATAAAGTAAAATACATACATAAACAAATATACATATTTATGATAGCTTAGAGTGTGCAAATGCTAATTGAGTGAAATTTTTCAAAATTCTGTTCCATAATGCGGTGCAGTGACAGAATTTTCCCCTTCCTAATTTCTGGAATTTGTGTATGTTTGTCCTGTTATGCCAGATAAAAAATACATTAAACAGAGGTGTGATTGATGACAAAGTACTGTTTTTAAAGCATTATTTCATTTATTGAAGAAAAAAAGTTATTCGAAGAACAACTTTTCCTCCTGGAGTGCATCAATGACTCATCTCTGGGAAGAAAAGAACCCAGGCGAACATCTGAGGAACTGCTGAACTTGCTCGCCGCAAATGTAGGATATTTTCTGGTGCAAAATTGGCGAAAGGCGGAGTGGTGGTTGCGGGGTGAGTAGGTTGTTTTACATGCTTTGAATGAACATGCAGTGTAAAAAATATATATATATATATATATATATATATATATATATATATATATATATATTTTCATTATCTTTTACTTTTTCAGTAATGATATATTTGATAAACTGACCAAATTTCAGACTGAATTCTCACAAAATACCAACAGAACAGAACAGGGGCTTAATTTATGGAGAATCTAATTTTTTAACCCTTAAATATGGTTCTCTAAAATGGGATCATAAGGGATGATTTTCACGTTAACAAAGCTGTTCTGAGGTGGTTGTGATTTGTGGTGTGTTGGGGCCTGTTACAACCGATAATGTCAAAACAACGCATAACATCAAAACGACACATAATGTCAAAATATTTGACATCATTGCACGTACCAATGCTACTCATAATGTCAAACTCAACGCATGTGTGACCCCGCCTGTGATAACCCAGCTAAAGTCATTTTCTGGTGATGTACAGATTTTTGCAAGTCATTCTACATTATGTAAGGAATATTCTGTGGAAAAAATCTAACTGATATCTCTAATATTGACCAAGAAAAGTTATTTAAAAGTTTTGGCAGATTACAGGCTTAGAAAAACTGTTTTTCAAGAAATTCCGATTTAAAAGTAAGTACATTTTTAAAACAGCCGTACTTTCAAACAATGATTTTCCTGACCAAATTATATACCAAATTAAAGCTTACATTCTCCTCTTTTCATGCATGTATGATACATACATGGGGAAATTCTAGAAGTTTGGCAAAATCAGTCTTTTTATAAGGATGTGCATGACCAAAAACCATAAATCCCATTGAAATGCATGGAAGGAAGGGGTATCATTTAAACTTCACCGCAACAGCAGTAATAAACTATACTGCAACAGCAATTACCAAGCAAAAATAATTCTATTGAGATAATTTGTATATTTTACTAGTAAAATTGCATATCAGTATCAAAATCTCTTTCAGCTCCAACGCTATGGCATAACATTTGTATAATATCCCAGACATCTTGCGTTCTTGTGTTTCGGGTGCTGCCGCCATGTCGGATAAAAAGATACTTCCAGGGCTGCATTTCCCAAAATCACAGATGCTAACTTACATAGTTGGACCCAGTGACTGTGAATGGACGAACTATATTTCGAAACCCCAATATGTAACCGAACATTTACACCAATAAACTCACATCTCATATTTTTGACATTTTTTTTATCATCGGGACTACTTGACGGCCTTCATGTTGAAATTAGATCAGGCGAGTTTAGCCGGGTTTTCATGGGCGGTTCACATATCATCAAACTTTTTACAACCAATAAGGTCTTAATTTTTGACGCATAATATCACAAGAAATTTCTAACTGATAATGTCAAAACACCCTCAATGCATAATGTTAAAACTTAAATATGCTTGGTTCGTCACCCACAACTGTTGAGTGGAGTCTGTCAAGCTTTGTATGTTAGCTCGTGTTATTGTCATTGGGCCCGGCCCTCTGATTTTTATGGTTCCCAATCCTCAAGATCCTCAAGTATTAACCCCTTCCCAATTTCTTTTATTTTTGCTTATGAGTCATATTTAAATGTTTTAGGCCATCCAAATAATTTTTATACACATAAAAGCAGAAGTCTATTACTCCTAGAAGTGAACAACGGTAACTTAGATTGGGTAGACGACAATGGCGACCCGCAGCTAAGTATAACACATTATGTGATGTCTGATCACATGATCTGTGCAGTAAATTCACTAAATCTGTCACTTTGTGCTGAGAAGCCCACCGTCAGAGAAATTCGTAAATTGTTGGTAATTCCCAACGGCTTCATTAACATAAAACACGCTGAATTGTGGGAGATAAATTAATGCTGGTTTACTTTAGGAAAAAAATTCCATGCACCTTATGGCTGGACTGGTTTGTGGACAGCCTGCACTGCATTTGCGGAGAGCTGTGGTGATCTGGTTCGAACAGAAAAAGTTGATCCATTGTTCTGCTGCCAGAACAGAACCTGCATTGTTCCCCCTGAATCCGAGGATCAGCAATTGAGCAGAGCCTTCTTTCCAGCACCCTGGCATTGGCATTCCCTGGGAGGCTGAGCAGTGTTATCCTCCTATAATTGGAGCACACCCACTGGTCCCCCTTTTTAAAAATGGAAACCACTACCCCAGTCTGCCAGTCTAAGGTCACTGTACCCGAAATCCATGCAATGTTGAACAGGCGTGTCAGCCATGACAGCCCAACAACATCCAGAGCATTCAGCGTCTCAGAGCAGATCTCGTCTATCCCAGGTGACTTGCCACTGCGGAGCTTTTCGACCACCTCAGTGACTTCCATCTGGGAAATGGGCCATGACTCACCCGAGTCTTCCGTCTCTGCCTCTTCCATGGAGGGCGTGTCTGTCGGATTCAGGAGTTCCTCAAAGTGCTCCTTCCACCGCCAAACAATATCCCCAGTTGAGGTCAGCAGTTCCCCAGGGGGAGTTGATGGAGGTGGCTAGGGAAGAGGATGCCTGGGCCCTTCTGCCTAGTCTGCTACCCCCGTGACCCGGCTCCAGACAATCAAAAGGAAATGGAATGCAATGAATGCAAGATGAACTTGTCAGCTACATTTCAGGCAACTTTATAACAGTTGGAATTCATATTGCAACTGTCATTTTATCATTTTGGTACTCAATAGTCAATGCCTTTGTCAAGGAAGTGATAGTTGCAATATGAATTCTGACTGTTAGTGGCAATGTTGAGCATGATGTTGCAAACACACTCCACTAAGGGAGAGAAGAAGGAAAACTCGTCCATCTTAGATTTTACATGGGTTGTATTGAGTTGATTGTAAATAACCGTTACACGGACGGGAATAAGTTGTGTTTTTGCCATTTTAAATGCACCTTACAATGGTATAAAGTCGCTTGAAATGTAGCAGACAAGTTCATCTTGCATCCATTGCATTCGTTTGTCAAAATTCTTCCACTGAGTAATTTTATTAGCCGTTAAAGCCTAAAATGGTCGCTTCCCTAGCCTAGCGATCCGGTACTATGATACGAAGTATAATGGTCCTGGGCAGGGCTACATTGTGACCAGATTTGACTGCTGGCACCATGTTCTTAATTTGGAATGCATTTGGAATGTTAGCTTTTCACTAAATATGATGGGACCCATGTCTTTCAAAAGTTCCACTTTCGTCTTTTTAGCCCATGGAAAATTACCCAAAAAGCAGAGTAAATGATCATCTGAGTTCTACGATGAGACCGAGACATACTGTTATAAGTTCGCTCAGTTTGGAGTTAATGTCACCTTGTTTTGCTCAAGAACTAGGTCCTTACTGATGGTTATGTTCCCATTCCCATTTAATTGTTATCTCCTCCTAAGCAGTGAAATCAATTCACAAAAAAATTTTAGGGCATGGCCTATACTGATATAAAGAGCTGTAACTCCTTAATGCAATGGCCAATCATCACCAAACTTGAGATCACAATCTACAGACCATACACACCAAATTTAGTTTAAATCCGTTTGTAGGTGGCACTATAGCAAACAAATGGTCATAACTCTTAAATCATTTGTACGAGCAACTTTAAATTTTGCATGCTTCATGATGGTGAGTGATAGTTCAAACATGATGGCTCACATCAGTCTTAATGCAAATTACTTTGATTGGCGAATTGGTTGCACTATATAGAGGAACTACAAATTTGAATTCAATTGGCCAAGATGTGGTGCTGTAGTAAGAAAAACAACGTAAAATTGCATGTTTGATTTCAACCATTTGACTCCTGGTTCTAATTTTGAGTTTTGCTTTTCTGTATGAGGATCAAATAGTCTTTCCAATGAGAAAATAAATCTTTAAAGATCTTGCTGCTATTTGTAAATCAGGTTCAAGCTGCTACTTCTAAGACATGGCAGTGACTAATCAACATGAAATTTGCAGGGCAAGGTATACCATGCACAGTTATGTGCCATGAGCGAGAAATTGTTTGAAGAACTTATACAATTAAATAACACTAAAGCCTAAAATAAACCAAGTGAGCTGCAGTCCCATTCCACTACTTTTCTCATTTGTTTCAGGATCTCTTTTGATCACAACATAGTGTGAGACCTTTTAGCTTATTCAAATAGCTGGAATGGCTCCATCCAAGCAGTATTTATATTCAAAAAGACTGACAGTAATCAAGCCTACATGGGCAAAGTTTAAACCATTCAAGTTATTAATTATCAATTAAATTTGAGGAGGACAGTTAATTATTCAATTAATTATTGACACAAGGTCAGTTGGTATTATACAACTTTTCTTCCAAAACTCTATTTTATGTGAACTTTGTCTTACCAAAAATGTTCAATCTGGAAAAAAAAATTAAGTGTGACAAATATGAACATTGGAGGAAATCAGGAAGGGGACAAATACTTTTTCATGGCACTGTCAGTCACATAATCCAAAGGGATATTTCAGTGTATTTTTAGAGATACGGGTCCCTCATTTTTTACTTTTTAAACACAAATGAACTTCCAAATGTGCAAAGTAAAGTTTGGGGAGAAATGTGACCATTTATTCTCAGATTAGAAACACTTATCTACTTTTTAAATCAACTTTAATGCATTCTAATTTGGGAAACTTTCAATGAAAACAGTTGCACTCAATGAATCACAAAACATGTCATTTCTAACAGAGTTTATTTATACTACCATTACATTATTGATATGCTTGTAATAATTCACAGATTTGCAATTATTCACAGTAGCAGTAACAGAATTCACCAACAGGTTCCCTTTAAAGGCAAAGACAAATATTTGAGCAATCAGAAAAGGAGTTGATGTGCAAGCCTATGTCCAAGAAAATATAACCAACTCACAAAGAACAGGCTATCAGGCCCCTCTTCACAAGAATGTAGATTTTAATTCTGAGTCCCCAGTACACAAATTCACTCTTACAAGTTTGTTACCAGATTTCCTGGGGCAGCTTTCAAATAAAAAAAGATACAAAATTAATTTGCAAACCCACAGCCAAATACAAATAATGCACAATCTGACCAGAAAAACAGCATTTATCTGCTTTCAGTTGAGGGCAAGTGCCTATGTGGCTATATTCCTCAATCTCTTTATCTTATTTCCTTCTCAATCATCCTTCACATTTTGGTGATATAACTTTTTTGTACTTAAAAATTAAATACAATATTGAAACACAAAACGTTATGCAATTTATTGCATCAATAATGCATTAAATCTCTCAGCATATTAAGTTCTCTGTCAGTAACAATGGCTTAACAGGTTTTCATAGATATATAGTATACAGTATATAATACTTTGCATGGAATAAGCATATTGTTCTCTTCTGATTCCTCTCAGTCTTCACTGGAAAAACCTTTGATGTCATGTCTCAAACAATAGTAAGAAAGAAATAAGGTGCAGCTGTGGGTGTGAAACCATATAAATCTATGACCACTTGTGCGCAGGTTATTCCAGTTCACTTGGGTTAAAGAGTAAATCGGCCATCACACAGAAGAAAACAGTAGGAAGACAATGCCAGAGATGTTGGATACTAGCAAAATGTGCGCGAATGTTGGCTAATTATGAAGAGAGTGGCCACAGTGGCACCACTCATGAGCAAGTGTTTGGTGAATGTTTGGTGAAGGTTTGGCAACAATGGAAAGAAGTATGGATCATATAGGGTGCCATTACATTTCTGTAGACGCCACATCAGAGCATAAAACAATTCAGTGAGTTAATAAAACAAAGCACCATTAAGTGGCCACACAATGACCACACAACAGTGACACAATGGCGAAAATGTGAGGAATGGCACCAGACTGATAAAAACGGCAACAGTTTTGAACATTTTAAAACTGTCGCCAAATATAAGCCAATTATGGCTAACTCAACTACTGAGAACAATCAAAGTGCCACCACACATCAAACGCAGTAACACCACATGAGATGAATATCATGACTAACTTAGTGAGGAACTTAAATTTTTTTCTCCAAACTTCGGAAAAACATTCTTCTTCGATGTAACAGCCGCTTAAAAGAATGGCTGAGCTGCGGCTGACGTATTTATGGGATTCCATTGATTTTTGAGTGAAAATAGATAGCTACATCTATATGCTTACTTATTTCACTTTGCTTTAGCCTAAAGTAAAATATTGTTTATGCACGTTGACACATACATTCTAAAAGCATCTAACTTGCCTCAGACAGCAAAATAAGTATTGAGACAATTACATCATTTTTAAGAGCTGCAATTCTATACGGTTCACTTCATTTGAATACAAAAATCTTAATGAGCAGACTTTCAGTTCAATTGTTATTTTTTTATCTGAGAGTATGCATATTCCCAAGGACTGGACTGTGTGGGAATTACAGCTCTGTAAAAACTCTGCTGCTTTCTCAAAACCTGTAGACCTCACTGTGGACTTTAGATTGAATGTGACGTTTTCGCATGTCACTTAGCGAATGTCTCCAACACGGTATTAACATGGTTGAGATTTTAATGTCATGATAACCAACTCACCATTGGCCTCTTACTTGAGTTGTTTACTCTGTAAAATAAGGCTAAATTGCATAAAATGGGTAGATTGGTAACATTATATCACTGTTTTAATGGTTTTCTAATGACATTAATGAAATGATTTATTTACTCTGCTCATTTTATATGTTCCCCCATAAATACTCAGCTACTTAAATGTGCAATTTTACAGATATCTCGAAAGCAAAATGTAGATGCTTTCCAAAACCTGACTGGGTCACAAATATGACAGATTTTCTGCAATGAGATTTTCTGTTGTTAAACTCAATTGGCCTATTGCACGACAACAGTCAGAATACAGCTTTAGAAAATTCTAAGCTCGTGAGTATCCATCATTTAAAAATAAACTTGCCTTGTTAACTTGCCTTTGGCAATAAAAACATTGCTTTTAGTATGCTGAACTGTAATTTTTATTTAACTTTGACAACAATGTTAAAGAAATAATCATCATCTTAAAGTCCAGCTGACACGGCTTTTCGAGAGTATCGACCTTAAGTATCTTGACGTATTTCCAAGTGGAACAGGATACGAAGATGGAGCATAACAATTGATGGAATTTGAGTAGAATGTTGAAAAGTGGGCGGAGAATTACAGAGTTTGCAAATGTTTTAACGTCAAAATTATTGTATGTTGCAAAGTCTAGCATACTAACATTATTCTAGAATTAGCTAACTACTTACTCTCAAAAAAAGGTAAGGTTCTGATGGTATACACTGACAGAATCGAAGTATCTGAGAGAAAGATGAAATCCATTGTATGCTCTATATTCTTGCTAAAGCAGTCCGATGTAAAATGCCTGGCATATAATCTGGAACTGCCACAGATACCTCTTTCTTCAAAGTGAAAAAATTACAGCCAGCGGGCACGTAATCACAGTTCTTTGAGGAAACTGGACAAAAATTTGAGGTGGTGAACACCCAAAGACTCACTGCCACATGATGTTGCTAACTTATCAACTAAGTAATTTTAGCTGTGCCATTAAAAAATATAAGATTGATTGTAGAGGTCATGATATTACTGGTTGAAATCAGTTGGTACAGGCTTTCGTGATCACACGTCAAATTTTCTCTTGAAGGGAGAAAAAAAAGGATTGGATTTTTACATTAAGATAAAAGGAAATATATATTTTTTGAAAAATTTTTTTTTAACATATATTGTTACATAGGTGCACAACATGACCGTGAATGTGAACTAAAAGGGTTAAAAGGTGTTTTTCATTTCATTTGGACTTTACTGGTGGTAAATATCAATTTACTGAGATGTCCCATCCCTTATTAAGCGAAATTCTTTTGATGATGTTTTCTGCAGGATGCTTGATCATTACAACACTAAGTATGAGGCTAACTGAACCATACGACAGATGAGGCCATCATGTACTGTCTAGTACTAAAATTCTATCTAAAGACTTTGCGCTCTACAGGTCTATGTACATAACAGGTTACCATGGGGACAGGTGGGAATGCTACTGTCAGTTTCGAATTGAGGCTGTTTAAGACATGCGGCCCAAATCACAGTGAAGTTTTCTGAAAGATAGTTCATAAATAAACACATGCTACAGGATCAAAAATAAACACTTAAAAAAGGACAAATGCACAAAGTTTAAAATGCACTTCATTAAATGCATTTAAAAATGAAGAAAAAGAAAACAAAGTGCAAATGCAGTATTTTCCATTTCAATTGGAAACATCCTTTGTTGCCAAATGGTCGAAGAAATAAAAAATAAAGGCAAATCTACCTGATATATGACCCGCTTCTGACCTGTTCATCAGAACATCTGCTGATAAGTGATACTTGACTATTTATATACAGTAACAAGTTGCTAGACATCAAATGTGCTACTTTCAAAGAGTTAACAGTGTAAAACCACACAGTATTTAGCATATGTTTTTTGTTGGTGCTGTTGTAAACTTTGTTCTTTTTTGTGAGTCATACAATTTTATATTAGTTTATGAGTGTGTGTGTGTGTGTGTGTGTGTGTGTGTGTGTGTGTGTGTGTGTGTGTGCGTGTGGGGTGTGTGTGTGTGTGTGTGTGTGCGCGCATGTGCACGAGTGTGCGTACAGAAGGGCACAGGGAGAGTGGGGGGGTGTCGCCAGATTCTTGTATTACTTTTAGATGGACAGACATGATCTGGAGGTTGATCCTTTTCTTGAACTTTCAGGCCTATGGTGAACTCTCCAAGGAACCTGCAGCACAAGTGAGTATAAAAGGAGCAAAGACAGAAGTGCATGAAAGAGGAGTATATAAGCGATGAACAGGAGGAAAGGGGGAGAGAGGTGTGGGAGTCAGCAGGCAGAAAACAGAAGGGTATTGTTAGTTTTATTCCTAAGATAGGATATGTCAACAGTACCAAAAGAAGTTACAGTTGCTAGGGTTTTCTACATGCTGTACAGATTAGAATTTTTCGCCTAAAAACATTGCAAAATATTCAAAGTCAGGGATCATATCATACTCATCTTGAAAACATTAAATCAATTTGAAGCTGAAGTTGAAGCATTTTTATGTCATTCACTGAATATGTTTATATTTTCTTTGTATGAGCAGTCAAAGCTAAATGCAAAGTGCTAATATTTCCTTAGAGGCTAGTTCAATATTTAAGGAAAAAATGCGACACTATTCTTAATTCATTTCAGATGCTCCAGTCAAGGCACTAATGGAGTGCTTAGAGGTCCATTAAGAAGTGAACATACACTTATTGTTGAAGTGGTATTCTGTAAGGAATCAATCCATTTTTGACCTTGCCCTTTTAGACTCACAACTGTTGCTGGAAGTGCTGCACATGATTTGTATCAAATTCGGAAGTGAAAAATGCAAACATAACATAACATAACATGAGTGGCGAGAACAGGCCGTTCAGCCCAACTAGGCTCATCAGTTTCTTATTACTATTACTATAATCTATTACTTCAAATCCTCAATGTCTCAATGGTATCTAGTGCAAAATCAAGCCTGTTCTTGAAAATTCTCAAGGTTTCTGCCTCAACAATATAATCAGGCAAGCTATTCCACACTGAGATTACTCTCTGGGTGAAAAAATATTTACTAATGTCAGTGCTAAATTTACCCTTGTCCAACTTCCATTTGTGACCCCGAGTTTTGACAAAATTTGGCCTAAGTATCCCACATAATTCACTTTGTTAATCCCTTTAACATATTTAAAGACCTCAGTCAGATCGCCCCCAAGTCTCCTGTTCCTAAGACTAAAGAAATTAAGGATCTTCAGCCTCTTCTCATAGCTTTCATCTTTGATACCTGGAATTAGCTTAGTGGCTCTTCTCTGAACTTTTTCTTGAGCCTCTATATCTTTCTGAAAGTATGGTCCCCAGAGCTGTACACAATACTCTAGATGTGGTCTGACGAATGTGTTGTACAAGAGAAGTATGACCTCCTTGGATTTATACTCAACACTTTTGGCTACATATCCCAGCATCCTGTTTGCTTTTTTAACTGCTACGGCACAATGGCTAGAACCTGTAAGAGTTTGGTCAACAATCACTCCCAAATCTTTTTCATGTGGAGCACACTCCAGTTCTAAACCTCCCATGAAGTAATCCTGTCTAATGTTTTTATTACCTACATGTAGAACTTTACCTTACGCTACACTAAATTTCATTTGCAACATTTCTGCCCAATTCTGGATTCTATCTAAATCATCCTGAATCACTTTAGTGGACTATAAACTGTTCGCCAAACCTCCCAATTTAGTATCATCCGCAAATTTAAATAATTTGCTTTCAATATTCCTATGAAGGTCATTAATGTAGATGAGGAGGAGCAGGGGCCCCAACACCGATCCCTGAGGGACTCCACTCCCCACCATACCTAGCTCAGATGAGATTCCACTGACCACCACTCTTTGTGCTCTGTCCTGTGACCAGTTTTGAATCCACTCCAGAATACCTCCTGTAACTCCAACAGAGCTCATTTTAAAAATTAGTCTCTCGTGCGGTTCTGTATCAAATGCTTTCTGAAAATCCAAGTATATGATGTCATAAGCCCTGCTCTGATCATAGGTAAGGTTTATTTGAAGCTCGAGACGAATGTGTGGGGTACTGCACGTAAAACCCCCTTCCCGCGACTCTACTCAGAGCATTGCCCATCTGGAGATGACGTTACATGGATTAGGTTATCTTTTAGCAATTTTCAAGGGGCATTCCCGAGCTAGGTTTCACCCATTTGGACTGAGGTCGAATATGGCTATTGGGTCATTCCATGCCAAGTGGGTCAATTGTCAGAAAATTTCCCAGGTGACCAACTCGGATTTTGCCGGAAAAATTCTTAAAAAGTGCTTATCATGTATAATGAACACCTGCAAAATTTTAGGGCCTAATTCCTACCGGTTTTAGTTTTACAGGGGTTCAAAGTGTGGGACCCACAAACCCGCAAATGGCAATTTGCAATTTCTGTGGTTTTTGGAGGTCAATATTTCCTAGAAGGAAAGTCCCAGGAAGCTGAAAACTTGTAGTCTGGGTAATTCTGGACCAGAGATTCAGAATTTGGCATCGAATGAGTCCTATCTTTAACCACTTGGGTGGTGTGGACGTCACAAAATGATCATTTTTATGGCGCTGTCATGAGGGCTTCTGGTATCGGGCAAGCCCCTAGACCTCAGCAGACAAGCCATAACTGGAATTTGCCATTCATTCAAATGTCTGGCACTAGTAGTATGCCTTCAAGTAATTGCAGACCTCTGAGTGTTTATATGAGTGAATGGTGGGGGTCTGAACAGTGTTCCGAGGACCAAAACCCCCAAAATGGCCCCTATTGAGGGGGGTAAAAAGTCATGTGGGACTATAGCCAGGGTTACCAAACTTTTTCCCCTTGTACGTACACATGTTATCTTCATTCCCTCCAAGTATCATCTTTGGCATCAGTCTCTTTCTATTTTTTTCAGACTCTTACAAATCTGCAATTTTTGGAAATTGCAGGTATATACAATGTACGTGAAATGTACACAAAGTATAGGGAACCCTTGTTTTTTTTTAAAGAATAAACATGAGAATGGTTTGTGCCTTACAATGTAATCTCTCATTTATACTTTAAGTCTCTTTTAAGGTTTAGGCATACATTTCAGACTCCAGTGAGGTTTTGGAAAATCTATAGGCCTATGACCCTGATAGAAGAATCTAGAACTTTCTTGGATGAGTCATCAACTTTCCTGCACAAAAGGCCCTACATGCCACACCTGGTCTCAGTGATCTGGTACGCTGTCACTTGGCTCATCTCAAAGCTCAGCACCACAGAGTCAGCATTCGTGTCCAGAATGGCTTCCAATTCTGAATTGGCTCCTTGTAGTATTGGAATAGCGTTAGAAGGGGACTGTGCGGCCTCGCAGCACAAGAATTATAAAAACTTTGCTAACCTTTGTCATCACAAGGGTGACCATGGACTTCAGGCTGAATGGCACTTTTTTGCCACCAGTCATGGAAAAAGCCCTTGTGATGGCATAGGTGGCACTGTTAAACGTCTTGCTGCTAAGGCCAGCCTCCAGGCCACTGTAGATAATCATATCTTAAATGCCAAACAACTGTTTGACTGGGCTGAGGAACATGTTAAAGGCATAACTTTCTTGTTTGTGAGTGCTAATGATATAATTGATAATTCACAGTCATTTGGTTTGGATGATCGCTATGCCAATGTTAAAACAGTGACAGGCACTCGTTCCCATCATAGTTTTGTGCCAGTGTCTGAGGTTGAACTTGAGATGAGACGGGTCTCTGTAGATGAGCAATTTAGCACAGTTTTTGTTGGAGTCTCAGAAAGGTCTAGGCCAGAAAATGAAATAGATGTAGCTGTTTCTAAGCCAGGAATGTATATAGCATGCATGTACGATGGCAAGTGGTACATCGGCAATATTGTTGAATGCTCAGAGGAAAACAAGGATGTGTATGTAAGGTTCATGAGGCGGTCAAACCTGACTTTGTCCCGGCCACCTGATAGTAGAAAAGAAGAACGTTGGGTGCCATATGTGCGTCTTATTTGTCCTGTACAAGTTCCTGATGTTATGGGTAGGGGCGCCTGTCAGTACAAATTGGCCAAGGATGATCTTATAAAAATTCAAACCCTTCTTCCTAGATTTCAGTGAAGTGTTATTTTGAGCATCAGACTCACCTGTACGTACAGTCGGTTAACTCAACCTGGACAGAGTAAAAGGGTTTAAAAAGTTTGCATTGAATGTATTGTTTTAAGACTATGAGATTACATTGTTGTGAGACACAAACCATTCTCATGTTTATTCTTTAAAAAAAAACAAGGGTTCCCTATACTTTGTGTACCTTTCGTGTACATTGCATATACCTGCAATTTCCAAAAATTGCAGATTTGTAAGAGTCTGAAAAAAATAGAAAGAGACTGATGCCAAAGATGATACTTGGAGAGAATGAAGATAACATGTGTACGTACAAGGGGAAAAAGTTTGATAACCCTGGCTATAGTCCCACATGACTTTTAGACAGCGCCATAAAAATGACCATTTTGTGACGTCCACACCACCCAAGTGGTTAAAGATAGGACTCATTTGATGCCAAATTCTGAATCTCTGGTCCAGAATTACCCAGACTACAAGTTTTCAGCTTCCTGGAACTTCCCTTCTAGGAGATTATTGACCTCCAAAAACCACAGAAATTGCAAGTTGCCATTTGCGGGTTTGTGGGTCCCGCACTTTGAACCTCTGTAAAACCAAAACGGTAGGTATTAGGCCCTAAAATTTTGCAGGTGTTCATTATACATGATAAGCAATTTTTAAGATTTTTTTCGACAAAATCCGAGTCGGTCACCTGGGAGCCATTGACTCACTTGGCATGGAATGACCCTATTTATGCATTACCCTATTTAATGCTTTATAATTCAACATCTGAGCTTCACAGAGAAGGAGAAAATGGCTTAAATTAAACTAGAGACTTTTATCATTTACAATTTCATCGTATTTCAGTTTGTTTTCATAATTTATGTGTGGAGTAAGGGCCACAAACACACAAACAAAAAAAAAAAAAAAAAATACTGAGAATTGAAAAATGGCTGGGAGATAAAACAATACATTTCTGGGATCATAAACTCCCAGACCACAAGGGTACTTCATCTGCTAGTGATTTTTTTATATTATCTACCTTTTGTGAGCCAAATAAGATAGCTCTCCATGTGGCTCCCCAAGCTGTCATAGCCCTCAAAATTACACACTGTCAAATCATAAAATAATCATATCTTTAACACAAATCAACTTTTGACTCATGAAGTTCAATGTGAAGTAATGATATTGCAGCAGAATTTAGCATGAGTTTATCAATATAGGTGCTGACAGACATCAAAAGTCACCAGTAACCTCTCCAAACCCAAAACATGCCTTCTCTCCATGATAAAGTTCAGAGCTTTGTTCGTTTTTCTATAAAGCCGCAGCAGCCAGCACACGTACCAAAAATAAAAAAACAGCCAGCCAGCTAGCCAGTGAATCATAAGCATTCCATATGACTCCATTGCACTCACTCAAAATGAAGCAAAACTCCCCATCATCGAAGTCCTCCTCCAGATAAACAGAGCAACAGAGCTTTCCGGTACGAGGAGCCCTCCAGTACTGTTCCACTTGGATTAACTCCTATTATCCATGTCGGTACCAAATTGCCATTGTGTAAATGTAACCTAGGCACTTCAAGGTTGGTTTTGGAAGTCTTTTTTTTCCTTTGTACTACCGTCATCCAGCTGCACACAGTTGAGAGAGTACAGCCCAACTTGCTCTTACGCAAGGGTTTAAATACTTTTCTGAGGGTCCAATCAAAGTCTTTCAATTACTGTGGAAAGGTTATACTGTCTGGAATTCAATAAAACGCGTCAATCAATAGATAATTACCGATTTATAGTTCAGGTGGGCGTGAATTATAGCTCTGCTTTATGCAGATAAGCCTGAGCGAGCATTTGAGAGACTGGATATCAGTGAGACATTGTATGAGGTTATGAGGAATCACCGAATTCGTCAATAGATGAATCAATGCATAATTCAATGGTAAGGAATCACAAGTTTTTGACATCTGAGGACAATAATTGGTTGTAGAATGATACAGTATCAATACCATGTAGAATTTTTGCTCCAGAAAACAGATTTTTTTTTCACTACTAAATTGAGATGCCTTTGGCCTATTATAGCTGAAGTGGTTACAACAAAGGACGATTTTTTCTTTTACAAGAGATAATTTTTATTAACTGCTGGATAGATACTATGGGCAAGTATCTTAGGCAATTTGCACATCAGGCTTAGGTGAGAAATTTGATTCATACATTTCCTGGGAAACAGGGATGGGACTTGTCCATATTCTAAATTGATGACAGGCATGGCTCTGTTGTGAATATTCAACAGTGGCAGCTGGTGAACTGGCGATAGGGGAGGCTCCAAACAATTCCTAAAAATTAATGATTGGTCACGACCTGTTTTCAATCATTCGTTTAAATTACCATTACAGAAACTCTGATAACTCTCAACATTATCAGATGTTGCCAGTTTTCATTAACAGTAAAATGCATGCCGATTACGACTCTGGACTTCTCACGCTTTTCTTTATTCAGGGATTGGAAGCAATGCATGTGTTTCATGATCGTTTTAATGAAATAAGATCATTTGAAACGTCTTCATGCAATTCCATCGCTTCCAACCCCTCCAGTGGACAAGGACATCAATTCCGCGCAAGAATCTCTTACATACGCGTTAGGGGTGGAACGGTTCACAAAATTCACGGTTCGGTTTGTATCACGGTTCTGGTGTCACGGTTTTCGGTTCGGTATGTTTTTTTTTTTTTTGCACAGCAGGAGGGGAGGCATAGTCAATTTCAACATACTTTTAATTTATTTGGCAAAAAAAGTTCACAAGAAACAAAATTCTGGCTAAGAACATAAGGAACATAAAACTAGACAAGAAAAAAATTGGCATTATTTGTAATCTGCGCAAAGGGGTTAAATATTAAGAAAAGGTGTCTCTGTGCTTCTTAATTTTCCTCCTTTAGCATAGGGTACAGAGAACCATTCTATTCTAAAAGAAAGGAGATAACGCCATCCCACAGTTCCGTGTGGCAGCAATATTTAAAGCGACCGCCATTCATCCGGCCAATCACAAAAACAAATGAACATGACCGGCGAGAGATGCATGATCACGTTGCCTCGTGTAAGCTTATTCGGATTCTCTTATTAGCGCACTTGTCTTCCTAAACTCTTATGAATTACGCTTTACTCATTTCCTTTACCTCATGGCGTTTTTTTTTTCCAAAGGTGAAAGAATAGAGGTTAAGTGGCAGCGCCAAGGGGGGAAGCAGAGAAAATCCCTTTAAAACAATTATTTGTTCTAAATCATTTTCACAATAAGCAATAGATTCACTCCGAGAACACTCCACACTATCAGGTGCTACTAGTTCTCCGCGTTTAGGTAAGACGACAATCATTCATCTGGACGCGTATTTGCTGCATTTGAATCAGCCTTATTCAAAATCGCATACCTGACAGCTTTCACACATATGGCTTGAGTTTCACGCTTTTTATATTTAATTGCCGAGTCCCACTTTTAAATCAACCCACGCTGTACCGAGAGTGAAAGGCGATATTTCGTTATTCAATCAACGTGAATTTCAGGGATTCTCACGGGGAATTGAAGTCTTTATGCATGGAAATTTTTCCATTTTTAAACGAGGAATTTAAACGATTGTGAAGCGCAAGTTAAATTGCCTGATGTGAGGTTTCAGAGCGGTTTGCCCTACAAGTAAATTATTTTTCTGTACTGAATTGAGCCAATCGCCGTTAGATTGAATGGTGAGAGAAGCCGTGTCTTCAATTGCCAATGGATTATTACGATAATTGGAAAACGCGTCAATAAAGGAAAATGCTTGAGAACTAGCTAGGACTAATTGCTGTCATGAAGGCATGCATCTTTGCCCCCGCCTCCCCCATTTCCCAGTTCCGGGGCCGCCACAGAAGGGGTTAGGAATTGGTGAACAGGACGTATTTTTTACTATTCGAACGCAGCCTAGGTTTCAAGTGTCACTTATATAAAATGCAGCATTACTGGCGCCTATTGCACATTTTGTCATTTTCGGCACAAAAAGACTGAACTGAACTCGCATCCGGGCCAACTGATAGGTTTCTCTTTAATTTCCGCGGATGCCTTGAACCGAACGATACATACATGCCCCGAACCGTGACTAGGGAACCGAACGGTTCGGATTTTTTTCTTGAACCGTTCCATCCCTAATACGTGTTGATTGAATAATTGCCTACTAAGGTCAAGGTCAAGGTCACATTTATTTCTATAGCACATTTAAACAACCAAGGTTTACCAAAGTGCTGTACAAGAAGCAATAAAATACTAACGCATACAAAAAGAAACATCAATAAAAATACCATACACAAAAATTACAAAGATAAATGCAAAGTAGAAAAGACCATAAAATACAGAATTAAAAAACAGAGCGTATGATAAGAATAGTGCCTTACACACTGTAATAAAGATAAAAGATAAAATAGAAACATGAACCACAAAATACAACATAAAGCACACATAGACACAGGACAGAGCATATGTCATAGGCTCAGGTCTGGCTCACAACAGGTCCAAAGGCCGAGGAAATGAAGTGAGTTTTTAAAAAAGACTTAAACATTTCCAAAGACTCTGCACGTCTGACATGCAGCGAGCAGCTACTGAGAAAGCTCGGTCGCCCTTAGTTTTGAGCCTAGATCTGGGAACAACCAGCAGCAGCTCACTACTACAGCAGAGGAATGTAAATCTGCCACTTAAACTCGGACCAAATGCATGAGAGTTGACAGGTATGCGTTATAAATGAAAACTGGTCACACCTGATAATGTTCAGAGTTTTCGGAGTTTCTGTAATGGTAATTTAAATGAATGATTGAAAACAGGTCATGACCAATCATTAATTTTAAGGGATTGTTTTCAGCCTCCCCTATCGCCAGTTCACCAGCCACCACGGATATTCAGAAAATGGTTCGGGTGTGCCACCTATTGATAGAATAGTGTAATTGTGTGCATAAATAGAGCAGCTCCATGTCCGCAAGCGTCTACCTCTGCGCAGAGGAGTTATTTTGTGTTTTACACGGGTCAAGGTCGCCAAATAAAACTTAATACATGACTTCCTATATGCCCATAATAGAAACCTAAGCTCTATCTGTAAAAGTTTTGGTGATGGAAGTCATTGAAATTTCACCATGTGAAGTTTGACCTTCGAAAGTCACCGAAGGTCAAGTTCAAGGCGACCAAATTTAAGTTCATACATGACTTCCTATCAGTGTTCAATACATATGTTTCCAATTTTCTACTTTTTCAGGCTTAGAAGCCTTTGAAAATTGTAACATTTTGCTTGAACTGAAGTTTGACCTTTCAAGGTCATCTGAGGTCAACTTTAACAGCCAAAATATAGGTCATATATGAGTTCCTAAATGTCAATAATACAAATTTAATCTCTATCTGCAACCATTTGGCCTCCACAGGCCGTCTTGCATATTCTCTATAGGATCCAATGTTGAAGTACAGCGCCCCCATTAGACCCACTTCTGTCGATTCAATCAAAATGGCGCTTGCACGGTACATTGACGGTACCAAGGAAAGTTGATTGCCTGATTTAGGAAAAAATGTATCGCGCAGTTTTTGAGAGATAATTTAAAAAAATTTCTCAGTCCTATCTTTAACATTGGGGCCAAAATTTCAAGGGCCCATAAAACGAACAAAAATGATTCAATCAAAAATATGAAAACAACGCCTGGAGATCTCGGTCTTGTATGTTATGGCAAATTTACAACAAAATTCATCAGGCCAAAAAAAAGATAAAAGATGTTCCGGACGACGGACGCCGGACATCACACCACGACAATAGCTGATCAGCCCATAGGGCTGTTAAGCTAAAAATGTGTGTTCATAAGGCTAATCTACACAACATGTACTCAGATGTCTGCTGTGGCTCAACCAAGAGTGAGTACAGTGTGTAATCTTTTAGAGATGTAAAGATTGCTTTTCAATGAAACACAAACCATACCATTATATTAACTTTCTGAAGGGCTGGACATTCTGATTAACCCTCGTCCAACCAAGGGGGGGTGGTGGCTACCACCCCCCCAACAAATTTTTTCCTGTCGCACAAAAACGTTAACAGATATGATCTAATGCTTCTAATTAATTGTTTATTCATCCTTTGCGCTCATTTTCATGAAAAAACGATGAGGGTACCTCACCCCCCGGGGGTAGGGTAGGCGGTCAAAGTCGGGGGGTTTGCACCACCGTCAATTTTTGCCTGTTTTTGATACAAAATATGCTTACAAATTAGTTGCTAATAGCATGCTATTATTATGTTTCATGCTCAATGAACTTTGTAGACCACACTGATTGTCATCCTTATTGATTTATTGACGTAGCTTGTCCTTGTATTGGTAAATCTTGGAATTAAAATGACCAGAAGTGACCAGTAACCTTGAAGTGATCTTCATCTAATAATATTTGAAGTGCATGACCGACATACTTTTACTTGTGTGTTTGACTGGTTACTGTATACTATTTTTATACTGTGCTATAGACCTACTATTATACAAGTTCATAGAATTGTTCATAAAGTTGTTCTCATAATTCATAGATAAACCTTTTATTCAAGTGTGTTTTTGTATTTTTTTCAGATATGACATCTATAATGACGTCATTGTGACGTCACAGTGCTGAAGTTTGTGATGTTTGATTCTTGTTTTGAAAGAGAACATATGTACCAGACATATTACTGATATTATAAGCCTTGTTCTATCATAGGGAAAAACAAAGTAAAGAAAATGTGAAAAATGTTCAGAAAACTATTTGGTTTCCTTTTGTGTGTGTTTTTCCCAAAATGAGTTATTTATGACATCATAGTAATGTCAAATTTATGTTACTCATGAGTTTATAATGTTTATAATAATAATAAAATATTAATTGTAGTATCAGTAGTTCTAGAGGTTACAGAAAGTTACTTATTTTCAGCTAAAACTAATAAAAATATTAAAAAAACATGGCTTTTTGTCATTTTGATGTTTTTTCCGAATATGGTGTTAGTTATGACGTCACTATGACGTCATAATGTTGAAATGTGTTTTATTTGTACTTGATTTGAAGAGAGGACATCTGTAGCTGTACACTGATACCAAACAAGATGATGTTTATCGCTTAATTTCGAAATAATCGGGGTTGTAGTAGAAAAACCCTTGGACGAGGGTTAATCAAATCACATTCAGAGATCTATCATGTAGGTTAGCATGAAAACAAAATCTAAAAGAGCTAGATCAAAAAGTGATTGATTTTTTATGGCCTACCCCAAGAGCCACTGCAGTTAGAGATTCCAGCCTAAATGAGTGTGAAGTAGCATTCATCAGGTACCCGCCATTCCAGAGCAGTTCATCCATCTATTTAGAAATATGTTGAATTATTCTACCTGCAATTTTAATTGTGCTGTCAAGATTCTATATGTTTAAACTGTTAAAGATAGATGTGTTCTATATGTTGTACCTTGTGTACTTTGACTCTTTGTGTCAGCAACTAGCCATTGCAATGATATTGCTCTTTAATGACAACGAAGCCGTACTATTTGATTAATTGAACAAATTGAGTTGTATCCTGTCTGTATCACTGCTTTGCTTTTTTTTTTTTGAGGATTGGCTACTGACTCATTGCAAAATTATGCACAGTCTGCACACATTTTCCTCTTTTTTGCAGGGCATGATGCAATCAAACAGTCAGCCTTTTAAGGCAGTGGTTCTTAAACTTGGGGGCCTGTGTATGCAGGTTTTCCTTCGAACCACATTTGCATTTACAAAAATTGTAACCAACGATACATTATAATTAATTTGGTGGATTTGATGTTTAGAGGGATCATTACAACCCCAATTCCGAAATAGTTGAGATAAAGTGTAAATTGTGAATAAAATCAAAACCCAGTGACTTTCAAATCACACCAGCCAGTATTTTATTCTCAATAGAACAGAGATAACATAGCAAATGTTGAAACTGAGAAATTTTACAATTTTATCCACAAAATGAGCTCATTTCAAATTTGATGGCTGCTACAGGTCTCAAAAAAGGGCATTGAGGAGACAAGTTTCTTGAGATTAGCCATTGGAATTTGATCCCACTCTTGATTAATACAGGCTTCCAGCTGCTGGAGAGTTTTGATTCTCCTTTGACGGACTTTTCATTTAATTATGGGCCAAATGTTCTCAATCGGTGAAAGATCAGGACTGCAGGCAGGCCAGTTCAGCACACGGACTCTTCTACTACAAAGCCATGCTGTTGCAATAGCTGCAGTATGTGGTTTTGCATTGTTTTGCCGAAATTCACAAGGCCTTCCCTGGAATAGATGTCGACTGGAGGGGAGCTTATGTTGTTCTAAAACCTTTATATAACTTTCAGCATTCATGGTGCTTTTTAAAACATGTAAGTGTCCCACACCATATGCACTAATGCATCCCCATACCATCAGAGATGCTGGCTTTTGAACTGAACGCTGATAACAGGAGGAGTGGTCTTTCTCCTCTTTAGCCTGGAGGACATGACGCCCATGATTTCCAACAAGAATGTCAAATTTGGACTCGTCTGACCACAGGACAATTTGCCACTTTGCTACAGTCCATTTTAAATGAGCCTTGGCCCACAGAACACGGCGGCGCTTCTGGATCATGCTCAACAATGGCTTCCTTTTTGCATGATAGAGTTTTAGGTGGCATCTGTGGATGGCACGGCAGACTGTGTTTACAGACAGTGGTTTCTTGAAGTATTCCTGGGCCTATTTAATAATGTCAATGACAGAATCATGCCGGTGAGTGATGCAGTGGCGTATGAGGGCCCGAAGATCACGGGCATCCAGTAAAGGTCTTCAGCCTTGTCCGTTACGCACAGAGATTTTTCCAGTTTCTCTGAATCTTTTGATGATATTATGCACTGTCGATGATGAGACCTTCAAAGCCTTTGCAATTTGACGTTGAGGAACATTGTTTTTTAAAGCATTCCACAATTTTTTTATGCAAGCCTTCACAGGTTGGAGAGCCTCTGGCCATCTTCTCTTCTGAGCCTCTCAGCCTCTCTAAGACATCCCTTTTATAGCCAATAATGTTACACACCTGATGCCAGTTAACTTAATTACTTGCTAAATGCTCTTTCAGCTGATTCTTTTATATATTAATTGCTTTTCCAGCCCTTTTTTGCCTGTGTCCCAACTTTTTTGAGACCTGCTGCAGCCAGAAAATTTGAAATAAGATCATTTTGTGGATAAAAATATCAAATGTCTCAGTTTCAACATTTGAAATGTTATCTATGTTCTATTGTAAATAACATACTGGCTCATGTGAGCTGAAAGTCATTGCATTTTGATTTTATTCACAATTTACACTTCGTCCCAACTATTTCGGAATTGGGGTTGCACGTATCTAATCCACATTAAGCCAGCATAGTTTTTCAGTGCCTTTAAGATTGCCAATTCTATGTTGTGCTAACTCGACAATCGGTGAACAATCCCATAAAAAGAGGTAAAAAAAATGAATGAGATTAATGAGCCAGCATAACAGTCACCTTAATTGTTGAATGCAAAATAATGTGCTATTTTTCTTTGTACTCAAGTGCAAAACAGGTGGGACTTGCTATCATTTGTGCTTACACTGAATCTTAATTCAAGGATTCAAGGAATTTTATTGTCATTCCAACATTTACATGAAAGGAACGAAATTATATCCATAAAAATTAGCACTCTGGTCTAGCATAAAAAAACAACACTAAAAGAAACTATGAGTAATGCTATAATTATAAAAACTGAGCACAATGAATACTAAACTATATATATATATATATATATATGTATATATATATATATATATATATATATATACATCTAAGTATAAATAGAGATATTGCACACATTCAGTTGCAGCGGAACACACACTCCAATAGCAGCATATAAGAAAACAGGTTGAACAGAGGGGCTTCTTTTTTTATGATAAGTCTTTTGGCAGCAGTCATTTAGACGTAGCCAGCCTACTGCTGAGTGAGTCAGTGTTCATGAGTCTCACAGCATCAGGGAAGAAACTGTTCTTGAACCCAGTGGTTCTGGCCCTGATGCTGCGCAACCTCCTTCCTGATGGGAGGGGGCCAACAGTCCATGTGCAGGATGGATGGGGTCCCTTATAATGCAGGTTGCCTGTCACTAATGGTGGGTGGGCTGCTGTCTGAGATCTTCTGGGCAGATTTTACCACACGCTGCAGGGCCTTCTTATCTGCAGCGGAGCAGTTGCCATACCACACCATGATGCAGGATGTAAGGACACTCTCCACCGCACACCTGTAAAAGGAAGCCAGGACAGGGGAGCCCACACCTGCTCGCTTCAGCCTCCTCAGAAAGTAAAGGCATTGGTGGGCCTTCTTTACTAAGGCAGCTGTGTTGTTCCTCCAGCTCAGGTCGCTGGTGATGTTCACACCCAGGTATTTGATGCTCTGGACCACCTCAACAGCTGCTCCTTCGATGTAGAGGGGAGGGGGGGCAGAGCCTCCTCCCCTGAAATCCACGATCATCTCCTTAGTTTTCTTTACATTGATACAGAGGTTGTTTGCTCTGCACCAAGCCTCTAGATGTTCCACCTCCTGCCTGAACTCCGACACATTGTTGTTGAGGATTTTTCCCACCACTGCTGCATCATCTGCAAATTTAACAATATGACTGCTCGGGTACTTAGCTGTGCAGTCATAGGTCAGCAGGGTGTACAGCAGAGGGCTCATAACCGCCGGTGTTAAGGATGATGGGAGAGGAGGAGATGTTGTGGATTTTTTGCCAGCAGCCATACCACTATTCGATCTGCTCCAGCCGCATGGCTGAAGCTAAGTAGGTGTGGGCTTGGTCAGTACTTGGATGGGAGACCACCGAGGAAAACCAAGTTGCTGCTGGAAGGGGTGTTGGTGGGCCAGTAGGAGGCAATCTTCCCTCTGGTGGAATAATTCCCCAATGCCCCAGTGCAGTGACCGGGACACTGTACTGAAGGAGTCGCTGTCTTTCGGATGAGACGTTAAACCGAGGTCCTGACTCACTGTGGTCATTAAAGATCCTATGGCACTCTTCGATAAGAGTAGGGTGTTCCCCGGTGTCATGGCTAAAGTCCCAACCTGGCTCTTTCGACCTGCCACCTAATCATCCCCTGATCCAATTGGCTGTGTAAATTGCCCTCTCCCTCCCCACCTCAACCCCCAGGGCTCCCTTGAAAAAGAGATTTCAATCTCAACGGGACTTCCCTGGTTAAATAAGGGTTAAATAAAAATTAAATACATAAATAAATAAATAAATTTTCACAGTCTGCGGCCTGTTGGTTAAAACGTCCAGGACCCAATTGCACAGTGATTGGCTTACACCCAGTGTTGCCTGTTTGTTCACCAGTGTTTGTGGAATGATGGCATTAAAGGCAGAGCTAAAGTCCAGAAAAAGCAGCCTGGAATAAGAGTCTCTGGACTTCAGGTGACTTAGGGCCACGTGAACCACAGAAGCGATTGCATCATCAGTGGAGCGGTTTTTCCTGTATGCATACTGATGAGGGTCCACTCTATCATCCATGCTGTCCTTTATGTGTGCCATGACCAGCCGTTCAAAACACTTCATGACGATTGGAGTCAGAGCAACGGGCTGATAGTCCTTCAGGCATGGCACAGTTGAGATCTTTGGGACAGGGATGATGGTAGCCGTCTTGAGACACATTGGCACTGATGCCTGGGATAGTGAAGTGTTGAAGATGTCTGTCAACACTCCATAGAGCTGATGTGCACAGTCCCTCAGAACCCGGCCAGGGATGTTGTCCGAGCCTGCAGCCTTACGGGGATTGATCTTCTGCAGGGACCTCCTCACATCCTAAGCAGCTACACTGAGGGGCAGCTCACCTGGTAGAAGCGTGAGCCTGGTGCAATAAGAGGAGTTGGAAGCCTCAAAGCGAGCGTAGAAGGTGTTGAGGGCATCAGGAAGAGACGGGTCCCTAAGGCACTCTTTTGTTGTAATCCGTGATGGTTTTTAATGCCCTTCCACATGCTCCAGGGGTCATTGGTTGAAAAGTGCCCCTGGATTCTAAGAGTGTAGGAGGCTTTGGCCCTTTTTATGCCCGAGGTCAGATTTCTTTTTGCTGCTCTGAGTGCAGGTACATCACCAGACCTGCAAGCGGACCTCAGCATTCAGCCAGGGCTTCTGGTTGGGGTGTATGCTGATAGTTCTGGTGGTGGTTAGATCCTCAACACATTTGCTGATGAAGCTCAGGACAGATGATGCATACTCCTCCACGTCCATATTTCCAGCATGTGTTGTCGCTTCCCTGAAAATCTGCCATTCAGTCCGCTCAAAACAGTCCTGCAGCATGAAGGCAGCATCACTGAGCCACATAGTGATGGATTTCTGTGTTGGATGGATGGACTTAAACACAGGACAGTAGGCAGGGACCAGCATGATGGAGATGTGGTCAGAGAGGCGGGGGCGGGGAGTAGCTCCGTATGTGTCCTTAAGGTTTGTATACACCCGGTCAAGTGTGTTATTCCCTCGGGTTGCAATGGTGACATGCTGGTGGGCAAAATGTCCGTCAGGTCGACATGGTTAAAATCGCCTGCAACCTTGTAGAGTGCCTCCGGGTGCCTGTTTTGCTGTTTGCAGATGTTGTCATGTAGTTCACGGAGCGCCTCGGTAGCATTAGGACTCGGGGGGATGTAAATAGCTACAATAAACACTGCTGTAAACTCTCGTGGCAGATAGTGGGGCCGACATTTAACTGTCAGGTGTTCTACAGCCTCAGAACAGTGGCTGCTAACCAGGGAACAGTTTGTACACCAACCTTTGTTGATATAAACGCAGAGGCCACCTCCTCGCGTTTTCCCCGACAGATGGTTACGGTTCGCAAAGGAGAGAAGCAGCCCGTCGGTCTGAACGGCCAAGTCCGGCATGATGTTATTTAGCCACGTCTCTGTCAGGAGAAGCACACAGCAGTTCCTACATCTCTTTGTAGGCGTTCAGTAGCAGCCGCAGTAAGTCCATCTTGTTATCCAGAGAGCGAACGTTGGCCAGAAAGAGCGATGGAATAGCTGGGCGGTTCGAGTTAGCATTTAGCCTAGCTAACAAGCCAGCCCACTTGCCCCTCTTCTGCTTCTGTGCACACCGTCTCCGCTATCCTCTGAGTTGCTGTACTCTGCTGCGCCAGCCCGACGTCCGCAGGAGCTGCAGCCTTCCAGGCTCTGTTCTGAGAGTTGATGGAAGTGTGGTCATTTGAGCTTCATTGATGCTCAAAAGCTCAGAAACATATACATTACATGCTCACAGTCACTGTTCTCCACACACACACTCATGCAAACGCCAAAACCAGGAGCTAGAGGAGCCGCTGCACTACTGCGCGCCGCCATCTTGAGACATTCACCTTTCACAAAGTTCCTGATGATTAGAGTTAATAGCCAGGTGTTCATACCAGTTCAGAGTGTGCCGATTGACTGCCTGAAGTCTTTAATTTCATCAGTTACAGATGTTTTTCCTCTTTTCAGTCACAAATATGCTTATTAAAATTTGCTGTTTGAAATTTAATTCAGTAAGTACTATATGCATTGCCTGGAATCCATCTATATCAAGTGCTGGTCGCTCCCAACGGTCACTCACTGATATAGTCTGGTCTCAGTCAGTAGGCCAGTGTTTAGCCCTTATGTATCTAATGAACTGGATATATAAATATTCATGTTTTTTGCTCTTGGCTGATTGGGTGACCTTTTGGCGAGAACCACCAATTGCGCGGCGCCATTCGCAGAATGAATGCTGACCGGGTTATCCGTCGCATCTTGTTGTCAGAAGTGGTAGCCAAGTAGGCGAGCAATTAGACATTGGGATATACAAGTATCTGTCTTACATATGCATGCTGCGTGTATATTTCCTTTTACTTTGCTACATCAGGCATTTTACAACACAACTAACGGCTGTACTCAGCATTACGAATATGAGTTAGCTGGCCAGCTACAGCATTCGTGAATGTTATTTGACATGAGCTTAAAAATTAGATTGTGGCTTGTTTGCGTTTACTCTTGGAGTGGTTGTTAGGTTTTTAACAGGATAATGTTTGGCCCTATCTGCATTTTGTTTATTTCAGTGGGATTCCCCGGTATAATAAAGGCTAAATTAAATAATACTCAAATTACGTAAAGTATTTCATTGTAATTGGCATTAGCTATAGCTTGAAGGGCATGATTGCATCAGCTAGGTTAAGCCTATGAGGCTGATATGTAATACGATAGTTGCTAATTTATCCGTTGCCTGTCTACTTTCTTCGGAAAAGAGAAGATGGATAGCTTGTTCCTATTATTGCAACCTATTGCTGCACAACGTTTCGGCATTTTTAATGTGGATGGCCAACGTTTATTTTGCTTTTCCCTGCTTGTTTAATATCTGATATCAATTAAGTACAAGATCATAGCGATCAAATATATTCCTTTTCCCTTTAAAAACCATTAAACATCGATGGCAATAACAGTATCACTGAACATATAAACACAAGAATTATTTCAGTTTGAAAGTTTAATTCATAGTTCGCCGCAGTCCATACAGTATTTCTGTATTGCCAGATGTTACATGACCACTGCTGAGAGAGACACAGGTCTCAAACAAAGTTCATTTTCTCCTGATCTGTTGGTATTAAAAATGCCATTGCAGCACCAGAATGTTTGGAAGATATCTGGCCTGTGAAAAATAAGTCTAGTATTGAATTCTGTGACAATGGGGCTTAGTTTAGAAAAATTATCAGCTTGCTAACATTCAGGGATTGCCAATGCGATAGGATCAAAAACCAACACGGCAGTCCCCCAGAACAAAATTTGAGAATCACTGATTTTAATGCATACTGCAGTTCAAGTGAACCTTCAAAAATGGAAACAATGAAAAATTTATTTTTTGTATGATTCAAGGCATCTCTGTGGTTTGTCTTGTTTCATTATTTAAATGCTTCACTATGTGCAGGATAACCATTAAATGCCAAAATGCATGAACTACAACAAATGCTCTACCTGTCATTTTTTTTTACGTTATACATTTTTTACAGTACAGCCTAAAATGGATAACCGCAAAATGACGGCACAGTGGACAGGAATGCATTTCAATCCATTGTTTTCCTTCAGAAAGCACATCGCGTTATTATTTCCACCAAAAAACTGAAATACTAATTCAGTTCACATTCTATGTATTATGATTTCCACAAACCCCAATTCTAATGAAGTTGGAACATTGTGTGAAACATGAATAAAAACAGATACAATAATTTGCAAATCCTTTTCGACCTATATTCAATTGACTACACTACAAAGACAAGATATTTAATGTTCAAACTGATAAGCTTTACTGTTTTTTTGGAAATATTCACTCATTTTGAATTTGATGCCTGCTACACGTTCCAAAAAAGCTGGGACAGGGGCATGTTTACTACTGTGTTACATCACTTTTCCTTTTAACAACACTCAATAAGCGTTTGGGAACTGAGGACACTAACTGTAGAAGCTTTGCAGGTGGAATTCTTTCCCATTCTTGCTCGATGTTCGACTTCAGTTGCACAACAGTCCGGGGTCTCTGTTGTCGCATTTTGCGCTTCATAATGCGCCACACATTTTCAATGGGAGACAGGTCTGCACTGCAGGCAGGCCAGTCTATTGCCCGCATTCTTTTACTACGAAGACACTCTGTTGTAACACGCGCAAAATGTGGCTTGGCATTGTCTTACTGAAATAAGCATGGACATTCCTGAAAAAGATGTCGCTTGGATGCCAGCATACGGAGTCATTCCAGCTCAAATCAACCAGTGGCTCCCAGGTTAAAAATCACGGCCTCCTTTGAGCTCTAATAACTCAAAGGGTATGTTAGATAAAGCAATTAATTTTTTTCGGCTGTAATTTTTGACATATTGGGCCACATCTAGAGGACAAGCACATTTATCAATACATTGGTAGAGCCAGACAATTTTTATAATTTTGGTTGAGCTCGAAATTTTCAAAAAATTGCTTATTTTCACATCATTATTTGGGCATGTGTCCAGTTATGTACTAACACCATATTTTTACCATGAATTCCTATATAACTAAAGATGATATTATGAAAATATGATGTTGTTACCAGCCTTCCTTCTTTATTTTCGTCGATAACAGGGAAGTCCCACTGAGACCGAGGCCTCTTTTTCAGGGGAGCCCTGAATACAATAAAAGAATTAAAAGAATTATGAAGTGGGTTAACACACAGAGCATAGTAAAATTCACACAATTACATACAACACCTGCAGAATAAAGGAAAACAAACTTTAAAATACAGTTAAAAATAAAAAGAAAATAAAAAAATAAAAAGTAAAACATTCGAGTGCAAAGGACAGAGAACAAGCCCGAAGTTAAAACTAAAGGCAAGTACATCTGGCCTCCTCAAGTAACATCTCCCACAGTCAATTCTTGAAGGATTCATATGGAATGAGACAATCAAGCTTCAGAGAGTCTTGGCATCTATTGCAGACATGAAGTGCAAATGAGCTAAAAGCAGAACAGCCCAAATTTGTCCTAGTCCTGGGTGACTCTAACAAAATCCACCCTTGCGATCTGACATGCTGGCTTCGGATTTTGAAGGACAAAAGCCTAGTAAGATATGAAGGAAGTTTGCCAAGCAATGCTTTATAAATAAATAAAAAACAATGGAGCTTCCTTCTAAAATAAAGGGAAAACCACCCAACAGAACTATATAACACACAGTGATGAGTGCGGAAACAATCTCCAGTGATAAAACGCAGAGCGTTGTGATAAATAGTGTCCAGAGGTCTTAAAGTACTGTCAGAGGCATGCATGTAAAGGATATCCCCATAGTCAAATAAAGGTAAGATTGTTGGCTGGACAATCCTCTTCCTACTGTCTAAAGAAAGACAAGACCCGTTTCTGTGAAGAAACCCAATTTTTTCTCTGATTTTCTTGGACAAGTTAGACACATGAGTTTTAAAGGAAAAGTCATGATCCAGCCAGATACCCAAATACTTGTAAGACTGACCTTGCTCAATTTTAGCACCAGTCACCGAGAAAATTGAGTCATTTGGCCTAATTGCATTCCGAGCAGAAAAAAACATGAACTTAGTTTTATCCGTATTTAATACAAGTTTCAGATCTGCCAGAGCGTGTTGAATAAGATTAAAAGCCGATTGCAAGTAGATAAGGGCCTGGGCACACGTTGGTGCAGAGGAGTACAACACAGTGTCATCTACATAAAAATGAACCTTGCAATTTGCAATATTACGAGCAATATTATTAATTTAAATTGTGAAATAAAATCGTCCAAGTATGGATCCTTGGGGTACTCCTTTCGTCACTTTTAAAAATTGAGACTTCACATCCCCAAGCATAATAGTTTGTGTTCTATTAGAAAGATAATCCTGGAACAGTGTTTCCCACAGAATTTTTGGAGAATATGGGGGCACATGTGTGGTGGTAGACCGATGACTGGGGGGATGATTCTCATTTTTGGGGGGGGGACATTTTCATTTTGTTGAGCGGGGAGGGGTTAAGTTTCGCACATTCCGCATCTTACAGTATCTTTCCTATTTATCCGTTCTTTATCCATACATTTTTGTTTATTATCCACAGCTGATATCAAATCATTTATAACCACTGAGGCTTCTGTGACGGTGCTATGACCAGGCCTGAAGCAAGATCGCTGTGAAGTTAAAATGTTTTTGAAAGTTTAAAAGCTGCATGGTTGTTGCTAAACGAGACATTCTAAAATCTTAACCAGGCAAGGCAATTTTGAGATAGGTCGGTAGCTGTTCACTGAACTGGGATCACCACCCTTAAAAAATGGAAAAACATGAGCAGTTTCCATACACTGGGAATAGTCCCCGTCAATACTGACAAGTTAAAAATATTAATTACTGAATGCGCAATCATTGGGGCTGCTAAACGCAAAAGACTCGGAACTAGCTGATCCTCTCCAGTGGAATTATTCACATCAATTCGTTTCAATTCTTGTAGGACCTCATTCACTTGAAATTCCCTAAATGAAAACAATACTCTAGGTTTTGGAGAATTTGTGAATGAACTAGAGCTGAGGTCAGACATATCCCCTGTAGAGGACTGATTAATGAAATTTTCAAAAAGGTTTCCGACCGCTATAAAATGTTGGTTAAAAAGATCACAGATTTTGTGTTTATCAGTTATAGGACCAGAATCAGTGTGGATAGAGTGTGGTATAGATGAAGATGGATAAAAATTCAGGGACTTCACAATTTTCCAAAAATTTGCAGGATTACCCTGACTTTTGGCCTATGACGAGATAAAATAATCAGATTTTGCCTTTTTAATCAGTGAGCAGCATTTATTTCTTAATTTTCTAAAAACCAGCCAGTCAGAGAGTGCCTGGGTTTCCCTAGCTTTGCCCCATGCTTCATCCCTGCCGCGTAGTTCCGTGGATAAGGCATTCGAAAACCAAGGGTTTCTTCTATTCTTAACCCCAAGTCTCTTCACTGGAGCATGCTTATCCACAGCACTTATCTTCAATTTAGATTTTTTTGTGTATATGAATTACGAGCGTTCTATTTGTTATTATTAATCATACAGAGAGAAGCACCTGCATAATTTGTAATGAAATGGTCCAGGTAAAAATCAGGCACTATGCTATTAATTTGAGAATTTTCATCATTTCCATGGCTCTCAGTGTTTCAGTGGTCAAGGGTGGTATAAAAAAAAGATTTAAATTCTTTTTTCCCATTAAAATGAATATATTAAGCATTTTCTATGATTCTTATAGTAATTGTTCATGCTGTGCAGTTTTACTGTTACGATGCTACAAGTACATGTCTCAATTGCTCAAATACTGTTTGATGCAACAAAGTAGAGTTATAACTAGTAAAGCATTTGCTTGAATGCTGCTTTTCAAAATACTGATGTGTATTGATTAAATGTTATGGTTTTGAGTATTTGTAGAATTACTGAAATATGAATTCATGCTGTGTATTTCTCATTAACTGCTTTGTTTGTGACATTTAATAAATGTACTTAACTGGTAAAATATTGCCAATTATTCATTGTTTGCAGTCATCATATGAATGAAAATTAGTTTCCGCATGTGGAAAAGGCTCTTCTGATGTAGTATCTTAAAAAGGAATAATTTCATTCTTAATTTTACATCCGTCAAATGTTTAAGATGACATGAAATTAAAAAAAACAACAGGGTAAAAACATCATATTTTCTTCATATCATCTTAAGCTATACAGGAATTCATGGTAAAAATGTGGTTTTGTTATATAACTGGCAACATGCCCAAATAGAGATGTGAAAATAAGCCATTTTTAGAAAATTTCGAACTCAACCAAAATTTAAAAAAAGTTCTGGCTCTACCAATGTATTGATAAATGTGGTTGTCCTCTATGTGTGGCCCAATATGTCAAAAATAACAGCAGAAAAAATGTTATTGCTTTATCTAGCATACCCTTTCAGTTATTAGAGCTCAAAGGAGACAGTGATTTTTAACATTTTTTATTTTCGGCCATTTTTAGAGCCTTGTGAGAAGAAAAGGGTAAAAGCTACAGCAAATCTGACAGCATTTTCACAATCTACAGAAAAAGTTTGATTTCAAAGCTGTACATTGGAAACACTTGGAGATATTTTTGCTTGAAGTTGCACCGAGAGGCAAGTTTGGTAAAGTGGAAAAAATTAATCAAAATTTCCAGGGGCTGTAACTTCAAAATTATTTGAGATACAGAGCTAATATTTTGGATTCCTGTATAAATATGGTAGAGGAGCATTTGCAAATTTTTTCAGAAGAATCTGAGAGGGTGACCTGGGAAATTTCTCAGAAATTGGTTGATTTGAGCTAGAATGACCCTATGTTGCTTGAAAACTTGTATGTACCTTTCAGCATTAATGGTGCCTTCACAGATGTGCGAGTTACCCATGCCATGGGCACCAACACATCCCCATACCATCACAGATGCTGGCTTTTGAACTTTGCGCTGATAATAATCCAGATGGCCCTTTTCCTCTTTAGCCTGGAGGACACAACGTCCATGATTTCCAAAAACAATTTGAAATGTGGACTTGTCAGACCACAGCACACTTTTCCACTTTGCCTTAGTCCATCTCAGATGAGCTCGGGCCCAGAGAAGCCGGCAGCATTTCTGAATGTTGTTGATATATGGCATTCGCTATGCATGGTAGAGTTTTAACTTGCACCTGTAGGTGTGGCGATGAACTGTGTTAACTGACAATGGTTTTCCGAAGTGTTCCTGAGCCCACATGGTAAAATCCTTTCCAGAATGATGTCGGTTTTTAATGCAGTGCTACCTGAGGGGCCGATGATCACAGGCATTCAATGTGGGTTTCCCGCCTTGCCGCTTACATGTAGAGATTTCTCCGGATTCTCTGAATCTTTTAATGATATTATGGACTGTAGATAATGATATCCCTAAATTCCTTGCAGTTGCACATTGAGAAACATTGTTCTTAAACTATACTGGACATTTGCTCACGCAGTTGTTCACAAAGTGGTGAACCTCGCCCCATCCTTGCTTGTGAATGACAGAGTCTTTCGGGGATGCTCCTTTTATACCTAATCATGACACACCTGTTTCCAATTAACCTGTTCACCTGTGGAATGTTCCAAACAGGTGTTTTTTGAGCATTCCTCAATGTTCCCAGTCTTTTGTTGCTCCTTTCCCAGCTTTTTTTGGAACGTGTTGCAGGCATCAAATTCAAAATGAGGGAATATTTAAAAAAAAAAAAAAACAATAAAGTTTCAGTTTGAATATTAAATATGTCTTTGTTGTGTACTCAATAGAATATAGGTTGAAAAGGATTTGCAAATCATTGTATTCTGTTTTTATTCACGTTTTACACAACGTCCCAACTTCATTGAAATTGGGGTTTGTACCATTACGACATAAAATAATTGACAAAACAAATAAACCTCAATAATAAGGAGCAAATGTATAGGAAATTACAAAATTAGCTATATGAACTACTGCTAAAATGCTATTAATCACGTCTTTATATCCTTCAGTTGATTTGTTGAGTACGCCTGCAAACAAGACTTAGTGCTTTGTTGCAGATGGCCAGCCAAATTCCCCTTTTAAAAGAGCTTCCAGCTCCATCCTGGACACATTTTAAGAGCATACCAATTATTCTTTATTGGATTTGTGGTCTTTATGAAAATGCGGTAAATCTTTACAAAGATTGTTTCCCGTATTTTTTTTTCCATAGTGCATGTCCTTTAAATCATGATTACCTTGTTCAAATGAACGAAAGGGGAATAAAATATTTAGATCAAAATATTGCAGTCTCAATATATGACTAACAGCTGCAAAATACAAAGCATGAAACAATTTGTAAAACTGCACATCAGTGCTCCCTCCTTAATTTTTCCATCTGAAATATAAAGCCAAACATGATGAAGCCCAGCTGTTCAAATATAGTATACTGTTCTCATTCATTTTGTTTTAACACATTTATATTACTGCTCAAACTGCATTCAAGCAAACAGTCCACTTGTTTCAGAGCACAGAAACCATTTTTATGCATACAGGCACGGATACCAAGATATTACTGTGTTGCAGCAGGCTCAAACATCAGATCCCACACAGCAACACTCCACTCACTCAGCACAAGCAATAAAGATGGATAAAAATAGCAGGTTCAGCACAAGAAAATCCCAAGCAGACATAAAACAGACTGATTACATTAAAAAATGCATGGCATAAGAAATGATAATGGAGCGGTAAGTGCTTCAAGAGGGAGTCATTTGTTAAAGGTCAAGTCTGAGCTTTTTTTTCCCACAAGGATGATAATGGAGTACTGATCTATGTAATTTCTCAGCTGGCTTCCTATCCATCTGTGAATTAGCTGAAATGCTAAATACTATTCATTTATGCAAGTGGATATTAAATTCAACATAGCATTTTAAATGAAGATTTCTGCTTTCAGGCAGAGCAACAGCATCTAACGTTTGTGAGCATTCAGCTGAACTTGCACAATATTATTTTTTCCCAATATGATTGCAATACATCTACATTCATCAATGTTTTCAGGCACACTTTGCTGCAAGTCTTGTTTTAATATTGTTAAAACCTGCGTCCCATGAATGCATAATAGACTGATTGCACGGCTACTGGGTCTTGCTGAGCTGCAACTACCTAGATTTCCACATTTGTTCAGCCTTTGTGGTAGTCAGACTGTATACTCCTATTTACACCATCTTAAAACTGTACCGAAAGCCAACCAAATAAGTAAGGTAACATTTACAAGTAGTTAAACAAAAAAAAAAAAAAACTGCTCAAGTGTGGTGAAAACCTACACTTCAAATTTAGAGTAGAGCATTATCAGATGAACAGATGTGAAGTGTTTTGTTGCGTGATAAGCACTGCACATCTACCTTTTCCTCCTTCCTAAACCTTTTCCTAAATGTCTTACGCAATAAATGCAAAATCAGATAGACATGAAAGAGCAAATTCTGATTGGACTCTTCAGTGGTTTGGTTTT
This sequence comes from Gymnothorax javanicus, assembly GCA_029692085.1. Taxonomy (NCBI): domain Eukaryota; kingdom Metazoa; phylum Chordata; class Actinopteri; order Anguilliformes; family Muraenidae; genus Gymnothorax; species Gymnothorax javanicus. The sequence continues at coordinate 158,822,282 of CM056193.1, read as the reverse complement.
ATTTGCTGTGAGACGGTGCTCAGAGATATTATGATTGGTCACAGGCCAATCAGAATAAAGTAGAGGGGAACCAGGTCGAAAGTAACAGGGAGGAAAGTAACATGCTTCTGTTCTTGGAGCTTGTTGAAGCGACAAGTGCATGATCAAAACAACACATGGAGCACATAAAGACTAGCACCTCCTCGAAAAATCTTTTGTCAAAGTCACTGATTCGCAAAGTTAGAAGAGAGGACGACTTTGCAGGAGCCGAGATTTTTAAAAAATATTTATATTTTCGATGAGCGGATATCTTTTGATTTTATTTTTGTGGTAATGATATCAGATCCAACATTTCTGTTAATTTAGTTGTCCATTTATTGTTTGTTCAAACTGTTGAGATTTTGTGGAATATCTGTGTCTATCAACAACAGAGTTGACTTGATTGTCAAGAGTTACCTCCAGACAAAACCAGCAGTAAGTTACTTTAATTTTGCTGCCTGCTTCTTCTCTTACTGCAGAACAAAAGTGATTGTTTCTCAGTAGTTGCATTTAAAAAGTTTTTCCTCAAACGCAAGCTGTGATTGGTTCAGATAAAGGTCTGTGTTGGGATTGAAAAACGCCAAAACAATTGATGAATGCACTTTTGTTATTTTCCCACCTTGTAGAGTACTGAGGTGATTACATCACTACAAATTAGCTTCTGGTGTCAGAGGTAAAATCCCTATGGAAATTTACAATGGGGTTTCGACACTTTCTGGCATTACTCAAATTATAATTAATATTATGAGCTGGCAAGCTCTAAGATTAACCTATGGGGTATATGGATGCAGGAGAGCAGATCAAATTTGTAGCTTATTATCAAAAATGTAATGCTACAAGACTTGTAGTCAGGTTTTTGGTCCATTTTCGCAAATACATATCCACTGCACAAATGCACAAATAGCCTGCGATTCATTCCAGGCTAATCAGGAAGGATACCGCAGCAGCAAATCAGAGACATAAACTTTAGCAAAATAGACCAAAAAAAAATAAATAAAGTGGTCATAGTACTATGCCCATATCCCAGTTCACTTATTAATTGAAATTTTTTATTTTTAATGATAATGGTTAATTCATGAGACTGATTACCAAATTCACAGGTTTCTAGTAACATTAAGCATTGTAATGTGCAGTGTCAATGCAGCTTCGATCTTATGATCTAATCACAAAAAGGAGTGAGAGAGGAATTTTCCCCTAAGGGACTTTTTTTTTTAATTGGACATTGCACGTAACGACAACCAAAGACGTCTTTCCTTCAACTTTCCCCCACATTCACGGTGCCAACATAAACTTCAAACATTGTAAATGACAAAACACAAGCAGAACAGTAACAGTCTTAAACTAGAGGGTGTGTCCGGAGGCCACATACCCCGCCCGTGCCCACAACCTTCAAATATGGCCAATAGTTTAGAGGATTTTTTTATCTGTCAGATCCGGATCCGGACTACTCATGGTTGTTGCCCTCCCTGGAGGGCTATAGTGTGTTGATGTTTAAGTGATTCATTATGTTTTTGATGGAGTTATTAAAGAAAATGTCGAAATTTGCCCTATCTCCCAATGTTAACAAAATTTTCGAAGTGATCCAGAATCCACAGTTTGATCTGGATCTGCACCAAAAACGAATCACTTCTCACTTGGACCATTACCAGCCCCTCTGTGAAATATGAAAACGATCCAACCAAAACTGCGGCCTGTAGGCTGTCCACAGACAAACACACACACAGATAAATAAAAAAATAAACGGAGACAAACACATTACCCCTCCCGCACTTCGTTTGCGGGCGGGGTAATAACATGCATAACTTGTGTTTCAACTACTTACAAGTTGGTATAACCGTCCGTTTCGGCTGCCTCATGCATTACCCTTAAGTCCCTGCGGCTGCGTCCGCCCAGAATGCTATAGTATTATTAATATAAGCACAATTTAATTACCTATCCTTGCCAATTCATATATTGTGAAGGTATTTCCCCAACATACATAAATATTGTCAGCACATTTAGCTTAGATGAAAATCCCAATAATTTCTACAGCCATTTGACAATTGTCAGTTGGAGCATAATCATGTAATGCTTGAGTGAAATCATGTGTGACACTTTTATTCTGTTGAGGGCTAGTCTTGTCATCTTTAAGTCTTAATTTGTTTCCCCAAAATTTACCAGAAGTCAAAATTTAAGGGTGTATTTTTCAAAAAAAAACACCAGACCCCCTAGCTTTCATGGGTTCACAACCTCATGCTTCATACTCTATTTCAACCACCAGCTGCCCCTGGATAGAAGACAGATGTCAGTAGCAGAAACCATAAAGGTAAGTTTCAGTTTATAGCAGTTTTTTTATAAATGAAGTTTGACTGAAACATGTTACTCTCATCCTGGCTGTCCCCTACCTAACAAAAGGGTTGAGCTCATTGACCTCAGCTGAAGTAATCTGCATTGTTCAATCATAAAAACCATCAATGGCTCTCCATCATCATGCACAAAAAAAAAAAAAAAAAACAAAAAGAAAAAACATTCCTCAGCACTCTTAAGGCATCAAGACAAATTATTGCAGCTTTTTCAAAGTTGATTTACAGAGATTCTTAGGAATTGTAATCCTGGGTATTTTAGAAATAGGGCATGATGCAATGGCATTTTTACCCAGCCTTTTTTCCTTTTGTTGTGCAGGTAACCAACCAAACGTTTCTGTCAACAATAGGTACACATCTGCAAACTAGTGATGCGCTGATATCGACATTGATTACACCACCCAACAAAAAAAAAAAAAAAATGTATTTCCCAAAAAGGCCTCTTATAACCTAACTTGATTATGCTGAGTTAAAAAATGCAAGTAAAAAATTTCTATCACATACTGTTTTTTTTCACAAAATAAGAATTAGAGGGCACTCAGTAAAACGCATACCTCCGCCACACCATATATCTGTTTGTTTGGTTACAGAATATGTTTTGGATCACTTCCAATATTAAATCAAGTCTTCCTTGGACTACCACCTACCATCCTGTCAAATTTCGTGCCAAACTGTTCATCACTTTTTGAGTTATCTAGTTAACAGACAGACAAACTGATGGACAAACAAACAAACAAACAAACTAAAGGGCACTCGGTAGAGCGCATACCTCCTTCACGCCAAATATCTGTTCTTTTGGTTACAGAATATGTTCCGAATCACTTTCAAAATTAAATCAAGTCTTCCTTGGACTACCACCCATCATCCTGCCAAATTTCGTGCCAAACCGTTCATCATTTTTTGAGTTATCCAGTCAGAAATATCACACAGACCCACATGAGACAGATATATTTTAATTCATCTGGATCCAGAACATGCTCCTGATCACTTCTCAAACTGAATCAACTTATCCTTGGACTACCACCTAGCATCCTACGAAATTTTGTGCAAACCGTTCATCATTTTTTGAGCTATCCTGTTAACAGACAGAGATACATACATACAAACAAACAAACAAACAAACAAACAAACGGTGAAAACATAACCTCCCTGGCGGAGGTAAAGAAGATTTTTCTTATTATTTCATACATATCTAGGGGCATAGGAGGCACTAACACTGAGGCTACACTAAATAAAACCTTTGACAAACTGATTACATCCCTACTAACCAGAGCCATGTAATGAGTTGACACAATCTAACATTCGCTCTGCTAGTAACAGTTACATATCCAAAATGTTTGATCATTTTGTGTAGTTTGACAACTATCACAAACTAGACCACCCATTTAGAGTATCGAGTATAGAGAGTGTTAACCCATTAATCCAAACAATGTGAAATAACTCAATCAAAATAGCAAAACTAGACTTGAATAATCTTAAAAGTTGAGACCTCCCACATAGAAGAGGCCAGTGGACCACTGCCAGTCCACTGGGGGCAGATCTGGCCTTTTGCTGGTGTTTTATTCAATGGTTTGAGGGTGGTCCATGAGCAGGTTACCAAGAAAAAGCCTACAGTTTTGCTAATTTTGATCAAAATACCTTTTTAATCATTGACTTATATTTCTTCATTCATTGTAGTTTAATTAATATTCAGGCAAGGTGAAAATATGATGGTGCATGGTGGTCCAACAGTGGGCCAGAAGTGGTGGTCCAATATCTGGAAATCTGATTTTGCGATCTGGGCTTTAGCGCACAGTTTGGTCCCCCCCACTTTGAAAATATCTTCTGCACCCCTGCATATATTGGCTCTAATGCACTCATCAAAACAGCAACAAATACTGTTTGGATGTAGTTATACACCCGCAGATATAGCAGAAAACATCTTGATCATGTTTGCATTTTCTTCTGTTAGTGGCAATATTACAAAGCCTGAAATCTGGATTAGGCATAAAATAATGTCTTTAAAATTATTCATACAAGTGAATATCCGCCATGAATTGAACAAATAGTTCTCACCTAGCTCTGAGGAAGATGGAAATCATGTCTTTGTAGTAGTTTTTCAGGTGATTAAGGGATGATACAGGACTTCTTACCATACAAGAGTCATTCCGTGCCAAATGGACCAGTTTTCAGACACTTTGCACCACACCGTCTCAGAAAAATTTGAAAAAAATCATGGGAGTTTGCCATCATTTCAAATGGTCAAATCCCAAATCTTAAGTTCCAACTCCAATTTTTCATGGAGTAATTGCCAATTTAAGGAGGGGGTGTCCAGTCACTTGCAAATGTAGCAATGTAGCGTTTTTGAAGGGATACAAATACACTTTCCGGTGCTGCTAAATTAATGTCAATGGGTGCATGTAGATAAAATTACCTGAAGTTTATGAATCTGATATCAGGTTTTGCATATCTCATTTGATTTTCCTGTTATAGGCTGTTGAAAATGACCATTTTTACGGAACCAAAATTTTTATTTGATATTTTGTTGGTCCCCTTGACCGAAGTAGGCACGATCAGGGCTTCATATTGCAGCCTCAGCAGCAACAGCACTCTGGCCCCTTAAATCCAATCCAATCTCCTGTCTCTAGTTTAGGAGTAACTTGGATCTGAAAATACTTATGATAAAAAAAGTCCAAAAATTCCTAAATTTAACACCCCGTTCACACAGCTCTGCGACCTTACGAAGACCATGCTGATCACCCAGGTCTGAAAAAGTTATCAAATTGGGGCATTGTCGCTGTCAAAATCCTGCAATTTGGGAAATTAAAGACTACATCACGACTGTACTGCGATGCTTCTACGGCAAAAGCGCTGCTGACTCGCTGCCACTACAATTACACCTAGACCAATACCGACCAAGCGGTTGTTTCAACTATGTTGCCACTACAACATACAGGACCATACTAAGTTGTTACACAGACCTAGAAGACTGTAGGACGATGTCACTATGCTGGTGCTGACCATATTATGCTTCTAGTACAATTTGTGGCAATGTCTATGTAATTGTAATTACTTTATGCATTATATTTCTTTGGAGCATGTCATATTTGCTCAACTGATTTTGTGATGCGTAAGTTAACCCCTTAAGCCCTGAGCCTCTTTTTCGAAAATGGCAAACCCAAAATGAAATGAGTATATCTCTGCAACTACTTGGTCCATTTGAATAATCTTGGTATCATAATAAAGGTAAAACCATTTGGGATTTCTGCCCTGGTGTAAAAATCACTATATATGTCACTGAGTCAGAGTAAATGGAGATGGAACACAGTATAAATGAAAGATCCCATTTTGCACCTAACAAAGTTTTACTTCTATCCCTTGTAAATTTGTTGAATTGCAGTCTGAAACCTCTAAAAAAATCACAGAATCTCATTATTATCTGTGTCAAAGTTTATTCTGATCAGGTAAATCAGAGCAAAATTAGAGACGACTGTCTAGGTAGCTTCTCCAATTTGGCAATTTAGGTACCTTGTATTCCATTTCAGATTTCTCAGATACCAAACTGTAAAACTCATTTAATTTCACTTATATGTCACTACAGGCATACAAAGTTTTGTTGCCTATACAATTTCCCATTCAAAGATAATACATACAATGAAAATTAAGTTTGACTCCACTGGAGCAGATTTATTAAAAAACAAAAAAAATAAATAAAATTATAAATACAAAGGCAATGTGAAAAAATGTTAAAGAAAAGTAAGAATGACTAAAACCCCAGCGATTATTTGTAGAGGGAAACTGTGAGTATTTCCCAGAAAAAATGTGCCTTGACCCGGAGACAAACCCTTAATGTCTCCTTCGCAGGGCAGCATTTTAACCATTAGGCTACGCCAGCTGACTGTGCTCCAGTGGTCAAATTGCCCATTTAAGGAATGGGTAAAGAAAATACGTACTGTACTGTTGTAGTCTCAGTATTTGTGCGGAATAGCGCAAAGATTCTGTCAGAAAACGACTTCGAAAATGAATTTTGAATATTTCGCGGATAATTGTTTGGACAATACCTCAAAGTAGTTATGCGTTTATATTGTCGCGCTATTCAAGAACATGCAAATGGCCCATGGACTCAGTTTGACGCACTGGGAACGCAAGGCTGTAGCTCAGGCTAGGTTTCCGCGATTAAGGTGGTTTAGAGTTCGTTGGAAACATCAGGACCCATGGAATCAAACAGCTAACGGCATAGTCTTACTCACAGCATCACAAGCCGATCGCAGAGAGGAAAATACATTGCAAGCAAGCTAAATGCTAAGGAGCGGAGATCTTTGAAGCAACGCCCCGGGAAAGAACATACTAGGATACTGGCAGATCTAGTTTCGTTATAACACAAACACATTGGGCTAACAATAGCAAGCACAGATTTACCCTGGAGAATTTTTTTTTGCTCATCTCTTTAGACTGTAAAGTGTATGCCTGCTGTTCTTTGAGTGTGGTGTCGGTTTAAAATGACAGGGCTCATCTCGTTGGATTCTGTGAACTTTCCTCTTTCATTTGAGGTATCGTTTTTATCCATAGCACAAATTCAGGAGAAATTCTGGCGATTCAGCGCTGATATGATTTCATCCTATGTTTTGCTACATGCTTATTTTATTTGCTTGGTGCTTGAATTGTGTTCGGTTGAGGTAAAAATTGTCTACATGAGCTTTTGGCCAAGTTTCTTTGTGAAATGAGGATATGCCGCATGACAATTTTGCGATTTGGAAACATGCTGTATTTATTATGCGGAACCACCGCCCCCTGGTACCGGGGCGTAGGGCTTAAGGGGTTAAATACAATGAGAGAAGAAAATACAATACAGTAAGCAAAAGTCATTGTACTTATTATTTAATTTATGCAATTATTTTGTACACTGAGTTAAGTTATAATTTATGTCCTCTTGCTTCGATTGAATACAAGTTCCTACTTACAATTGTTTTACTGGGGAAGAAGGAGCGTGATGGAAAAAAGGAAGTGGCAGAAAAAAAAAAACGATTGAGTTGAGCAGTCCGTCTTGTTGGATGTAACGTTGGCTGTACAGTACTGTATTGGTGTGATTAACGAAGAATGAAAATTAAAGATTGATCTGTGTACCACCAATTGTAGCGCTCATTCCCACAGCCCAGAGACCTGGAGCACGCTATATAAATCGAGAAACGAGGGTTACATCTATACTGAGCAACAAAAGAAACGCAAGTTAGCTAGTTAGTTAATGTACTCTTATGATTACTCAGTCAAAGTGACCGCAAAACAAAGAAAAGTTTGATGCAACGAGTGTAAATGTGCAAGCACTAGTAATAAATTTGATTTTCTATAATAATTACGCGCAAACTTATTTTCCGGTCCGTCTTTAACATGCGTTTCTTTTGTTGCTCAGTATATATAAATCGAGGGTGTTCAAGCATTTCTTCAGTTCTTTCCCAACTTTGAAGATGAACGGGCCTGATGCTGACCACGATGCTATCACGCTGCTTGTACGATAATGGCGTTCCCACTACGTTCTTAATAAGACTTTGTCCCGCTTTTTGTTAGCCACGACCCGGCTACGCTTATTTTGTGCACGTTCAAAATAAGCGTGGGGAGAGCGTGCAGCTTCCCGACCTAGGAGATCCCACCCTGACCAAACCATGCTCATGGAGATCCTCCCATGTTTGGTCCACGATTGGCCATGCTCTCTGCCACTTTTCCATCGTAGTAGAAGCGGCGTCTATGTGTGAATTGGCCTTAAGGCATGATTTGGTCATGTGGACAGGCCTTAAAAAAAAATCTGAGAAAATTTGTGGAGCAGTTAGGACAATAAACTGTCGAAAATTCATCTTGTGTTTCCAACTCATTCCAGAAAAATTCTGGCATTTTTATTTACCATGCTGTGTGGCTTATCTCAGCCTAATAATATGACAGAAAATAGAGTGGGGTTGTTTATAATTTGGGTATTATAAATTCAATTGCTCAGATTATTTCTCAGGAGTCTACTTGTACATTCTGTAGCTAATAATGCATGTAGTCTTCACTTTCTGGACGTGAAAGAATGATTTTACGTTAAAACAAAAATGGATATTGTAGCAGAAATCTCTGGCTTTCCCATGCCTTTTTGCAAGTAAATCAATGTTCTAAACATCCTTGAATCTCTGTCTTTTCAGTCTGCAATACTGGTTAAAGTAATTTGAGTTACATTTAAGAACCACGAGGAAATTAATTCCCTTGTGACTGCCTTACCTCTCCCAATTTATGGGCAACTACTTGCATACATTGCAATATTACTTGATTATTAAGCATTCATGAATTAATTGCAGTTCTGGCATTTTTGTGATCCTTTGTCCTTTATTTTATGCATATGTCAGCCATTTACAAGCAAGTTGACAGGATTTACTGAATGTTACAAGGGTCATTCCATATGAACTCAACCAAAGTACAAGAATCTTTCATGGTCGCCGACTCAGATTGGCCAAAATTTATTTTGGGAGTATCTCAATATTCATAATAACATATGCCAAATATTAGGCTCCTATTCCAAGGGGTTTCTGAGATATGGCCCTCCAGAAATCTGGGGCCACACCCCCTTTTTTCCCTCGCAAATGGCAAACATTAATTTGTAGGGATTTTGGAGGCCAGTATCTTTGGAACAAATAATAGATATGGGCTGAAAATTGCTAACCAGGCCAATTTGGGTCCAGGCTTTCAGAATCTCTTGTCAAAACTGGGATTTCCTTGGATGAGGAATGCAACAGACATGCATACTGTCGCAATCCTCATCCAAGGAAATCCCAATTTTGCACCTGTCGGAAGCCATGCTGAATCTACAATAAATTCACAATGAATTAGCTACCTTATTGTTTTAACTAGAGATGATGCAATACCTATGGAAGATGATGCAATACACGGGAGATCTGATGCAATACCCATGGAAGATGATGCAATACTGGAGAGATCCAAGGTAGAGAATGCAACATCATGTCAGATTTCAGATCATCTTCAGAAATGATGTAACTTGAGTTTATGAATAGGCACTATCTATTTAAAACTTCTAGTTGCAAAACAAAGGGGATTATAATGGGCGTTTTTACCCCAAAACACCTATATTTGATAACATGATTAAACAGTGAAGGAGATGAGAAAACATGTTGTAAGTTTGAACAAATAAAGCCATGATGTATACATTTATGTAGAACAAGTTTCATTACCATGGGCACCTGCCCACATGGTGAACTTGCCAATCCAAAATTGGCAAATAAATTGACTTTTTTAAGCCGGGACCCTTTTCAGGGTCTCCTAACTCCACTATTACGCCTTGGGTGCAGTCAATCTTCCTTGTACAGACGGACCTGTCCTCAAATAGAGGGAATCCAGCACAATTTAGCCTCTGTAAGGGATCCTGGCCTCATAGGGGGCCCTTGAAAACTGAATTTTTGATTTCCGCTCATAAAAAGTTTCATATTTGAGAGCCAAACAAGAGATTATGAAAGCCTGGAAGTACTCCCAAAATAACTTTGAGCCAAATCTCGGTGACCTGGGTGAGTCGGTGACCTGGGGACCTCTGGTTTACTTCATATGGAATGACCTATTACAGGAAAATGAAATGAGATATGCCAAATCTGATAGCAGATTAATACATTTCAGGTAGTTTTACCTACATGCACCCATAGATATTACTTTAGGAGCCATGGAAAGTGTATTTGTATCCCTTCAAAAACACTTATAAGTCATTGCCACATTCGCAAGTGACTTGACACCCCCTTCTTAAATTGGCAATTACTCCATTAAAAATTGGCGTAGGAACTTAAGATTTGGATTTAGTACATTTGAAATGATGGCAAACACCCATGATTTTTTTCTAATTTTTCTGAGACTGTGCGGTGCAGACCCTGGTCCAGTCGGCACGGAATGACCCACAAGTGGTTTTTCGAAAGTGACAATGCAATGAAATGCAAATCATACACTGATGGAAAATGTGACATGATAGAGCAGAACAGGCACTATTTTTGGAATCAGCACCCCACAATTTGTAAGAAACAAGTATTGAATTTTATTCAGCAAAAATGATGCAGGGCAGTGTTATTGGATATTGGTCCAATGCTGACTCAAATCGCTGGATTGGGTATTGTTGACAATGATGAGGAATGGGATACGGAGCATGTGAGTGGATCATGGACAAGCGGGTAGCACAAGCAGAAGGATTTTGGATGGAGCACAGAGCAGATTATTTAAAAAGTTAGAGCATCATCATAACTTCCCTCTATCCCACTCTCATTTCGCTCTGGTACGGCTCACACCATGTGTTCACAGTATGCCCAACTGAGAATGCTTCAATGTATTTGTGCACACTATTTTCTGTCAAAAAGTGGCTGCAACAAGCTTGACAATGGAGTTTACAAAGTCGTTCTCTTTCACAAGGATACTGAGAAGTCATACAGGTGCACTATTCCTGTATGACAATGATGAGGTACAAGAAAAAAAATGTTTTGATATCATTACAGTCATTGAAGATTAGTTTTGAATTCTAGAAGGCATTTTTCAGAAATGTGACAGTGCTACAAGAATACATAGGGAAGAAATCAAAAGGTGAGCCAATTGTAATGGTAAAAAGGTTTTAAATAAGTATAAAATATAGCTCAATATATTACTAAAATAAACTTGCTCTTCAAAATATTAATGTTCGTTTACTTTAATTCGGACCATCTGCAAAATTTGTATTGAAATGTGAGAAAGAACTCACAACCAACAAAATAACAATAAAATGTAAATTTAACTGAGTTACTGTACAAACGTGCATATAAATCTAAAAAAAAAGGCCAAATGGCTGTGGTGTTCGTTACAGTTTTAAATGAAATAAAATGATGCACTTGAAGTAGCCTGGAAAAGAACCAGACGAATCTGCTGAGCTCATGTATTATTTTCAAATTAGAATGGCTAGTGTTTATGCAAAAATTAAAATACAACAAGCAGCTTCTTTTCTTTTTTTGGAGCGAGTGATACTAGGCAGACAGGCAGAAGGGTTTGTCTCCGAAATTGGAACGCTTACAGCGGAGAGGAACGAACAGCTCCCCAGTTGAGGAGTGGAAATTCTCACGACTCAACTCAAAAGCCCCGATTGGATACCATTTTTTAATAAATAACAATTCAGGTCATTTATATCTATGTATTTAATTGTTACATTTTGTTTTACAGTAAAGAAAGCAATGTTTAAGTCAAGCCTGATGATGCCTTACACACAAACTCAGTCTCTTCCACATACAGTTTATTAAACAAACGCTGGTATCGGATCTGTACTCCGTATTGGCCGATACCCAAAGCCCAGAACTGGCATCACAACAGAACAAGTTGAATCGTTGCATCCCTAATTCACATACCCTATGTTGAGTAAAAATATTTATCCTGCCTTTTGTCATTGTTTATTTCATCATTTTATGTCTAGTCCTATAAATTGTCTGTATTCCTGCCCAGTATTTGGGGCTGTGTTTGTGTATCAGCACGTGAATGATTGTGCACGTGGGTTTGTGTGTGCGCACACTGGCGTTGGAGGGGTGAAGGGAAGCACAGCAGTAAATATCTGAGAGTGAGCCATAGGGGTTTCTCCAGTTCCTCCATCACACTTATTGCATTCTTCTTCTGCAGTTTTGTTTTTTTCAGCGCTTTTTTAGCCAGCAGGAGGCACCACAGGGGTTTATTTTGCTTGTAAAACACCTTTTTTCTCGTAATTGAAGCCTTCTTGTGAACTGACAGCTGAAAGAACAAACAGAAACCTTAATAAAGGTAGTAATGGAATGAAGAACGAGGTGACTGCTTTATGAGTATCACATTTGTAGGCCTCCATACTGTGCAATTAAAGATACATAAATTGAACAGTGCAGTTAAATTTTTGCTCTGCCAACTTTGCAGTGCTTACTGCTTAGATTCAGCCATGAAGTCTGCTGAATAGCATGTGAGGAACCTAAAACAAAACTTTTAATAGCAGGCTTCCAGCTAACACTGATAAATACCAAGAGGAGTTTAAACAACTTTAAGAAGTGTTGGCCTCTGTTGCATCTGCAATGGAGGCTAAGGAAGTGTTGCCACAATATTGGTTGTTGCTGTAGTAATTATTAACAATTAAGATTAACAACACTCAGACTCAAGGAATACACAAAGATAGCCATGTAAAGTGTGACAATATGCCCATATGGCAGCTTTGTTGACTAAATTATCAGACTAATAAGAGTAAAATTGATGTCTCTATGATGTATAACTACAACAGTTATTAATTCTTGTCAAGGGCACAAAAACCATGGAAAGAAATTAATACTAAAGATTTATAACCATGTGGCTAAAGAAGGAAGAAAGAATTAACCAACCAATAGTGGCATGCCGTACCACATAACCAAAATGAATGGGGATTCTCTTTATATCATTATTGACCCGCAATATAAAAATGTGAAGGATGCAGCAAAAATTGTACTGATTATAGTGAGAACAAGCTATATATTAAGCCACATATAGGGATGTGTTATGTATGGTGGTGCAGCTCCATGGAACATTTTTCGATGATCATCAAATAAGCTAACATAAGACATATATTATAAATATAAGACATTCTCTAGATGAACTTTAACTATAACATGTATAGGGATGTGCTAATTTAAGTGCCACAGCTCAGTGAAAAAAATCAGATCATTACCAAAATCAATAGGGATCCTCTTCAAATCAATATTGACCAAAAAAAAAAAAAAAAAAACATGAAATGGATACAGCAAAAATTGTACCCTGCAGAGTGAGAACAAGCTATACATTTGCTATGTGTAGGGATGTACCAAGTTTGGTGGCACAACTTTGTGAAAAATTTTCCGATCATCACCTAAATCAATTTTGATCTTCTTTATGTCACTATTGACCCAAAAAAACCTAAATGAAAGGGATTCAACAAAACTTGTACTCTGTAGAGTGAGAACAGCCTATACTCAATGTTTAGGGATGTGCTGAGCTCGGTGCTTCAACTCCGAAAAAAATTTTCCAATCACGACCAAAATCGATAGGGATCCTCTTTACATCACCATTGACCCATAAAACAAAACTGAAAAGAATCCAACAAAAACTGTGGTCTGTAGAGTGAGAACAAGAAGTTGTGGATGGATCAACGGGGGGGGGGGGGGCATTGCAATATACATCCATCCAGTGCAGTGGGCATATAAGATCTAAGAATGAGAAAAGACTCTAAGGCCAAGTCTAGATGTACACAGGGTTTTTGCTCCTTCATTCTCCAAACAACAATTTCCATTCAAATGAAAATGCAGAAACACAATTGAAACGCTGTGAAGAGCATGGCAAACCAACAGGCAGCGATGATATAATGTAGCCTAATGTAAAACCGTGTTGGTCAGTCATCACTCTCACTGGTAGCCTATGCTACCTGACCTGAGCACAGGTTAAGTTAAAAGTAGCGTAGTGGTGCATAGTTGAAGCGAGAGCATTTCGTGGGCTTATTGAATCATGTAGCAGTGACCGTTGTAGCACATTCTGACACCTCTGACTTCCTCAAAGTAGTGAAAAAGTGTATATTTATTCATGCAAAAATTCCCCTAAGGATAGTTAAAATCAGCAATATTTTGTCCATGTCTGCCATTGCTAGAAATTGCGTCTCATATGAATAAACGGTACAAGACACACACTCTGATGCCACTAGCCAAATACTCTGGTCTATACGTAAAAAGTGAAAACAAAGTTGATAAGATCTTCACCCCGGAAGAAGTTTGCCAAAATATCCATTTTCAGTGATTGAAAACAGTTTTCCTGGTGACAAAGGCTGAAAAGCATAGAAAATGCTGTGCTTCCAAAAATATCCCATGTGCATGTAAATAGAGCCTAAATAGGCAGCAGAAAAGGACACACAATTGAATCAACAAAACTTTTCTATATTATGTGCGAGATTTCAACCAGCCGAAGGTTAAAGCATTGCACAGCCATACTGAATATGAAGAAAGGAGAAGACACCTGCACACTTACTCCAAGTGTGCAGGCGTCTTCTCCTTTCTTCATTGACGTGTTTTATTTGATTGCCTTGCACCTATACGCGTTGTGCGTATAACCCTTTCTTTGTACAGCCATGCTGAATGACCATCATACCTCAGAATGGTCACCAAATAAGCGAGAAGTGAATACTGAAGGACCCCATTCAGTGTTAATAAAATAATTTGTAATCTATGTAATCCACAGACTGTATTTAAAAAAAAATGGCTGCCCGGATGCATATGAGAGAAAAACTCTAGACACACTTAAATTTCTCAGTGTGAGCAGAGCATTTAATTCTGACAGATACAGACGCAAAAAGCCAAGCTGTGCTTATGCTACAGAAAGAAGAAGCAGAAGAATGAGGAGGCAGAGAGGAGAAGAGTGAAATCTTCTGTGGATCCCTGCTGTGATTTGGAACATTCTTGTTTGGAGCACTGAGGACTGCCACACTTGCAGATTGGCTCAAAAATAGACTAGCGGTAATTTATTTAAGTGTTGCTGGAAAAGAACGCCTTTACTCCATCTGCTCCACCGCAATATACAGGCTACAGAAACGTACCTCCTGCACACTTGAGGAATATTAAAGACAAAATAGCCATGCACTTGTTTAGAGGCTTCTGGACCCTATTTATTTGAATGCTGAACATTGCTGGGGACTGACTGAAAATTTTACTATTTATTTTCTTCCAAATTAGGGGACTCTGATGAGGATCATTAGTCATACTCAAAGCAACCCATTTTTGATTGAAGTGCATGCTCTCCCTCCTGAGGTGAAGCCACATCAGGAGCAGAAGATGGTGATAATCTGCCAGGGCTGCACTGCAGCAATGACACTTAGTGAATTAAATGGAACTGCACCTTCAAGCAAACATTGCATGCAAAAGTTCCAAAGGTAAAAACTTTCAATTGCATTGCATTAACTTGTCTCACTAGGATGGGAGATGCTTTGCCTCTACACAAATTGCAGGTGGAACAGCCACTTTCCCCGTGACAAGAATCAGACAGATTTAGCCCTGAAAAAATAGGTCTACTTGTGAGCAGTCCCACAACTGTGCCATCTAAATAAGCCAAGGTATAGTAGGTTTTTTTTTTTTTTTTTAACAAGACCTGGTGTTTTGTGGTCTGTATATGAAAAAAATCAGTAAAGTTGGTCTTTAATTCTTTTTGACAAATCAGATGAAAGTTTCACAAATCTGAAACTATGTTTTCAAGAATCTTTGGCCTCTCTGGGATAATCTAGTCCTGAACTGATGAGTCAAAGTTTATTTTTTAAAGGTGACCTGGTCTTATGTGGTTTGTATTGGGAAACGCATTAAGACAATGAAAAAAACATGCCTTCACAAATCAGAAAAAAAGTTTCACAAATCTGAAATTATTCTCAATGGATCTGGTCTTATTTGGTCTATTATGGGGATAAAGCAGTTAAATCAATCTTTACTTTGGTTCCACAAATCAGGAAAAGGTTTCACAAATGTTAAGCATGGTTTAAAAGAGTAATTTAGGTTTTTATTGTGAATATCTCCTAGGTTTCATAAGTCATAGTATAGCGATTTAAAAAAATTTAATCTAGACCTGCTCTTATGTGGTCCGTATCAGAAAAACACAAACAAATCGGCCTTCCTGCTTTCATAGATCAGAAAAAGCTTTCTCAAATTTGAAATCGTGTTTAAATAAGTCTCTGCAGTCATCTCCCGAATCAAGTTCAGATTTCACGAATCCAAACAGAGTAGTTTTGAGCAGGGTCAGGTCCATCATGGTCTGAACCTGAAAAAAAGCTAAGAGATCTCTCGAAAAAAATGCTGCAGTTTAAAAAAATCAACACCATGGATCGAAAATCAATTAAAGACCATTTCTTTCTACGAGATTCCAATAAGTTACGTTTTTAGCTCCTGAATTCGCTTGGAATTGACCGAGCACCGCACACAGCTATGGGTATTAACATTTTTTTAAGATGGACCGCCCCTCCTTGAATCGCCACCTTATCGTGGTGGAGGGGTTTGAGTACCTGGATGATCCTAGGAGCTATGTTGTCTGGGGCTTCTTGCCCCTGGTAGGGTCTCCCAGGGCAAACCGGTCCTAGGTGACGGGTCAGACTAAGAGCGGTTCCAAAGCCCCAATGAATAGATCTACATCAAGGACAGTTACGTCGCCCGGATTGGCATCACCGGGGCCCCACCCTGCAGCCAGGCCTGGGGTTGGGGCTGGCAGGCGAGCGCCTGGTGGTCGGGTCTCCACCCACAGGACCCGCCGGGCACAGCCCGAACGAGCGACGGGGGCCCACCTTCCCGTGAGGCCCATCACCCGCTGGAGGGTTCAAAAGGGCAGATGCATTGTGCTTTGGGTAGCAGTCATGGGCGGGGCCCCGACGACCCAATCCCTGGACACTGAATCTGGTTCTCGGGACATGGAATGTCACCTCACTGGGGGGAAGGAGCCTGAGCTTGTGCGGGAGGTTGAGCGGTACCGGCTAGAGATAGTCGGGCTCACCTCCACGCACAGTCTGGGCTCTGGAACCCAACTCCTCGAGAGAGGCTGGACTCTCTTCTATTCTGGAGTTGCCCGCGGTGAGAGGCGGCGGGCTGGTGTGGGTTTGCTTATAGCCCCCAGCTTAGCCGCCATGTGCTGGAGTTTTCCCCAGTGAACAGAAGGTCGCTGCCCTGCGCCTTCGGTCGGGGGACAGGTGCCTCACTGTCGTTTTCGGCTTATGGGCCAAATGGCAGTGCAGAGTACCCGGCCTTCTTGGGGGCCCTGAGAGGGGTACTGGAAAGTGCTCCAACTGGGGACTCCATCGTTCTGCTGGGGGACTTCAATGCCCACGTGGGCAGCGACAGTGTTACCTGGAGGGGCATGATTGGGAGGAACGGCCTCCCCGATCTGAACCCGAGTGGTGCTCTGTTATTGGACTTCTGTGCTAGTCACAGTTCGTCCATAACGAACACCATGTTCAAGCATAAGGACGTCCATCAGTGCACGTGGCACAAGGACGCCCGTGGCCGGAGGTCAATGATCGACTTTGTGGTCATGTCATCTGACCTTCGGCCGTATGTTTTGGACACTCGGGTGAAGAGAGGGGCTGAGCTGTCCACTGATCACCACCTGGTGGTGAGTTGGATCCGCTGGCGGAGGAGGAAGCTGGACAGACTTGGCAGGCCCAAACGTGTTGTGAGGGTCTGTTGGGAACGTCTGGCGGAACCCTCTGTCAGAGGGGTTTTCAACTCTCACCTCCGGGAGAGCTTTGACCAGATCCCAAGGGAGGCTGGAAACATTGAGTCTGAATGGACCATGTTCTCCACCTCCATTGTTGATGCGGCCGTTCATAGCTGTGGCCGTAAGGTTTCCGGCGCCTGTCGCGGCGGCAACCCCCGAACCCGGTGGTGGACATCGGAAGTAAGGGATGCCATCAAGCTGAAGAGGGAGTCCTATCGGGCTTGGTTAGCTCATGGGACTCCTGAGGCAGCTGACAGGTACCAGCAGGCTAAGCATGCTGCAGCCCGGGCGGTGGCGGAAGCAAAAACTTGGGTATGGGAAAAGTTCGGGGAGGCCATGGAGGAGGATTATCGGTCGGCCCCGAAGAGATTCTGGCAAACCGTCCGGCGCCTCAGAAGGAGAAAGCTGTGCCCTGCCAACACTGTTTACAGTGGAGGTGGGGAGCTGTTGACTTCGACTGGGGATATTGTCGGCCGGTGGAAGGAATACTTCGAGGATCTCCTCAATCCCACTGACACGCCTTCCATAGAGGATGCAGAGGCTGGGGACCCAGAGGCTGGTTCATCCATCACTGGGGCTGAAGTCACTGAGGTAGTTCGGAAACTCCTCGGTGGCAAGGCACCGGGGGTGGATGAGATCCTCCCTGAGTACCTCAAGTCTCTGGATGTTGTGGGGCTGTCTTGGTTGACACGCCTCTGCAACATTGCGTGGCAGTCGGGGACAGTGCCTCTGGATTGGCAGACCGGGGTGGTGGTCCCTCTTTTTAAGAAGGGGGACCGGAGAGTGTGCTCCAACTACAGGGGGATCACACTCCTCAGCCTCCCGGGTAAAGTCTATTCCAGGGTGCTGGAGAGGAGAATTCGGCCGATAGTCGAACCTCAGATTCAGGAGGAACAATGCGGTTTTTCGCCCTGGTCGGGAAACACTGGACCAGCTCTATGCCCTCCGCAGGGTGCTTGAGGGTTCATGGGAGTTTGCCCAACCAGTTCACATGTGTTTTGTGGACTTGGAGAAGGCATTTGACCGTGTCCCTCGTGGCATTCTGTGGGAGGTGCTTCGGGAGTATGGAGTCCAGGGCCCTCTACTAAGGGCCGTGGCGGTCTCTGTATGACCGAGCAGGAGCTTGGTTCGCATTGCCGGCAGTAAGTCAGACCTGTTTCCGGTGCATGTTGGACTCCGGCAGGGCTGCCCTTTGTCACCGGTTCTGTTCATTATTTTTATGGACAGAATTTCTAGGCGCAGCCAGGGGCCGGAGGGAGTCCGGTTTGGGGACCAGAGGATCTCATCTCTGCTTTTTGCGGATGATGTCGTCCTGTTGGCTCCTTCGAACCAGGACCTTCAGCATGTACTGGGGCGGTTTGCAGCCGAAAAGGCGGCTGGGATGAGAATCAGCACCTCCAAGTCCGAGGCCATGGTTCTCGAATCGAAAAAGGTGGCTAGTCCCCTCCGGGTTGGAGGAGAGCTCCTGCCTCAAGTGGAGGAGTTTAAGTATCTTGGGGTCTTGTTCACGAGTGAGGGAAGGATGGAGCGTGAGATTGACAGACGGATCGGTGCAGCGCAGCAGTAATGCAGTCATTGTACCAATCTGTTGTGGTGAAGAAGGAGCTGAGCCGAAAGGCGAAGCTCTCAATTTACCAGTCAATCTACGCCCTACCCTCACCTATGGTCAGGAACTTTGGGTCATGACCGAAAGAACGAGATCTCGGATACAAGCGGCTGAAATGGGTTTCCTCCGCAGGGTGGCGGGAGCTCCCTTAGAGATAGGGGTGAGAAGCTCTGTCACCCGGGAGGAGCTCAGAGTAGAGCCGCTGCTCCTCCACGTCGAGAGGAGCCAGCTGAGGTGGCTTGGGCATCCATATCGGATGCCCCCTGGTCGCCTTCCTGGGAAGGTGTTCCGGGCATGCCCCACTGGGAGGAGGCCCCGGGGAAGACCCAGGACACGCTGGAGGGACTATGTTGCTCGGCTGGCCTGGGAACGCCTTGGGATACCCCCGGAAGAACTGGAGGAAGTGTCCAGGGAGAGGGAAGTCTGGGCATCCTTGCTTAGACTGCTGCCCCCGCGACCCGGCCCCGGATAAGCGGAAGAAGATGGATGGATGGATGGATAAGATGGACTGGAAAATTTCAATCGGAAGCTGCAAAACGGAAGCCAACTTCAGCCTTGTCAAGGAAAGCATCTAGCAGCATACCTGAAAAGGCATTCAGCTGTGTTTTTGCCCTACCTGCTGGCCGATAATTACCAGGACCACACCACCACTAAAGATGGCCCCACCAAAACATGAACATGATTATCTCCCATTTTAACAGCAAAGGCACTCAATGTAAAAAAAAAACAAGTGCATCTTCTCGAATTTAATAGAACACTCGCAAATGTCAAACACTGTGCGGTTTCTAAAAACGCATCAAGCTCAATAAAGCCCTCTGCCTTTTTCCTCTCATGACAGACAACACCAGGGCTGTGTCCGAAGTTTTTCTGCCAAGGAAAGTTCTTCACTCCTAAAAAAATGATCTGAAAATAATTATGTGGCAGCCATGATAAGTGCATTCGAATTCTTTTAATGTTAAGGAAAAGTGTCTCTGCTTCTTAATTTACCTCCTTTGGCATAGGGTACACAGAGCCATCCATTTCAAAAACAAAAGGAGATAACGCTATCCCACCATTCCAGGTGGCAGAAATATTTAAAGTGGGCATGTATTGACTTCACACTTTATAAAAAATTGCCGTATTTGGTACCATTCGAAAGGGCATGCAATACTCTCTCTTTTTCAACCGGAGATGACAGTGGAATACAGTAATCACAGATGTACAACAGGCTCTTAGCAACCCCCAATATTGCCCTTGAACAGCACTGTGAATCAGGACAATTGCTATGATGTCACTTGTAGTAGCGATTGTGACACATAGGCTATCGTATGCAGTGGCACCAACTTCAGGTCAACATTGGGGGGTCACAATATTTTTTTTCAGGCTGCTGTATTCCCAAGGGTAGGCTGCCTTGTCCAAAGTCCAGCCTTTTAGAACGTAAAAAAGGTTTATTTAGAAAATATCCGTAGGCTACTTTATTTGATTAATGTTAAAGGGTGATTCTCACGAAACTGTCCTGACTTTTGCAAGAAAATTTTAGGTCAATTTTGCTAGTTTTTTCACTCATTAGTAGCAAGGGTCTCAATTTACTGGCTCAATTAAAATGAGAGATCAATACATGTTTTTTAATACATTTTCAAAATGTTTTATTGAGTCATTGACCAAATAAGTTCATTACCGTCACACATTTTCAATTGATGATAACTGAATATGTATGAAAGGTAGACCTTTTATTTTTTCATGTATGTTCTGTTCATATTTCAGAATAGTTACACAGTGTAAACATTCAGAAAAATGTTTATTGATATAACAACTTTAGTGATTATGTTCATTACCATAACAAAATTACGTTTTATACTAAATTTTTCCTGTAGTGTAAATTTTACAAATAAATAAAAAATGCCAATTCAGTAATCTGAAAAGACTAGACAAATACTTCCTGTGCAAAAAAAAATTTGAAGTTATCACTCATTCCCATCCAAATATTTACATATACAGCAAGTGTTAAGGTAATGAAAAGCTGTTACGGTAATGACCTCACACGACATTCATACATCAACTTTGCTTACTCTAGTCAATATTGTTAATCTCATTTTCTGTCTACTACTACTCCTAGTACCAACCAACCCCTAGTAAACCAAACAACACCTAGTACCAACCAACCTCTACAGTATAACCCCTAGAAAACTGTTAAAAGGTAGATGTGATGCAAGCAGTCTAAGCAAGATGGAAGCACTCAGGAGGAAGCGGAGATTAGGTTGAGAAGATGGGCTTTTTCTTTTATTTCCGCCGTGTCCCAAAAGTTCATGCACCACAGAAAAAGTCAACTCAAATTGCGAATATTTAACAGAATGCATTTATTCAAAAGCCAGTGTATCCTCTCTGCATCTTAATTACTGCCCTCAGCCTGTGGGGCACAGAATGCACTAGGTTGTTTAGAACAAAAGTCTTAAAGTTGCCCCACTCCCGCACAGCCCTCGCATTGAGCTGCTTCATGGTGGTAGGGTGGGCTGTGGAAGACCTTACTGCTCAGGATACCCCAGGAGTTCTCAATCGGTTGAGGTCCGGGGAGTTGGGTGGCCATTCCTCTTTGCGCAGAAAGCCAGGAAGCTGCTCAGAACACCACTGCTGAGTTGTACGAGCAGTATGTGCGGGGGCACCATCTTGCACAAAGACGATTTCCGTACGCCTGTTGAACATCTTCCTAGTAATGACGGGGCTCGATTTTTTTTTTTTTTCTGGTGAGTATGGGAAGTAGTACTGGCTGGATAATGTTCTTGACATCGTACTCAGCATTGATGGTGGTGCCCTGGGGTACAACATGCAACTCCAACAGCCCTGAAGATGACATCACCCCCCAGACCATGCAATGGGCGCTGAACTTGACTTGTTCAGAAGGTGGCACTTTCTTTCAATCGTTGGCGTAGATGCGGTCGTTTTGGCTGTTGGGAGTTGCAAATAAGTAGAGTGGGCACTCATCAGAGAAAACCCAGTTTTCCCAGTGTCTTGGGATTATTGTGGCATACTTCTTTGTAAAAGCCAGCCGCTTCTCCTTCTGCAGTTTGGTAAGGCGAGGAATCCTCTGTCTTCTGTATGCACTCGGACCCAGTTTCTCAGTCAGAAAATGATGGATGGCACTCTTAGAAACTGCTTCCCAAGATTCTTCAGTCTTCGACAGAGTCCGCGGCAGGATTGTTGTCTCTTTCCCATGGCCTTTCGGATGAGGTCCTTGGCCCTGGAACTCAGGACTAAGGGGCGTCCTACACGGGGCTCGTCTTCCAGGGAGTCACAATTCTGGTGTCTCTGCCACCACTTCTTCACCCATCGTATGCTTCTGCCAAGGTCCTGAGCTAACTCCCTGCAAGTTTTCCCTGCCCTGCGCAAGGCAATGGCTTGAGCACAGACCTGAGGCTCTGAAAGAGCGGCCTTTCCAGTTTTTTTGGCCATCATGGCAGCACTACCAAAAAGGTTCTCTCAGTGACAGTTCTCTCTTGGTTTCTTGGTCAACCAAGAAATTTATAGGCCTCTCGCAAACAGATGAACTAATTAAATAACCTCACAACACCTGGCTGACCAGGTGCAACCCATTTTGGAGACAGACAAGTTGCCCATTGGGGTGCATGAACTTTTGAGACACGGTGTAGACCCAAATAAGGTTCATTTAGGCATTAAAGCAATCAAAGAAATAAAAATAACAGAGAAAAAAAAACTTTTCAAAAAGGAAAACAAAATGGCATCATAGTCAAAACTATTAGCTTAAACTTAAATAAACAGGTCGACCAACATTAGGCCAATAAACTGACCAAATAGTCACTAAACAATGACTAGAGCCCAGACAGCATGTCTGCTCACCACCAGCTCCCCTTGAGAATGAAGCTGCCATAGCAATGAAGGCCTATAACGTGCCCTGAAAATTGGGCCATACCACCCATTCATAAGCTGACAGGGATGTTCGAGGGGGGCTACACATTAAAAACGTAAACAGCAAAAATATTAATTTCTACACGGCTAGAAAAATCTGAAAACATATTTGGCACATTGCTAACTTACTTTGGCATAGCTAAGTTATGTAAAAGCAGCAGAAAAATATTTTTCATTACACATTATGTCACTTCCGGCTGCCCGGAAACAGCACAGAATTTAAACTAGGCGGAAGTGCCGGTCGCTCTTTCACACAACATAGGAGACGAGACGCCGATAAGACATGACATTTGCTATGATGATAATTAAATCATTTTAACTTAAATAAACGGAACATTGATGAGACAAGACATTGAGTGGCGTGATTATTATAACCAAATAGATTATGAATGGTAAAGGTTCTAAACAGCAAGCGTTTGAAATGATGATGGTTTTAAGAGGCTAGCAAAATCACTGTAGTGTTTGATGGTAAACTGTGCACAAACGAAACAACTACCGGATCATGGCAGAGGTGGATGATGAGTGGCGTGGTTAACAGAAATGGTTTTGAGACAGTATGACCTTTAACAGACTACGTGAACACGGTGGACAAACACACACAGGCAACATTTGCACTCGGACTCTGCACGTGAAATGTAGATAGCGCATTGCTACCGTGACGGTAGCTCTGCGCCCTGTCACAAAAACCATTCACAAAATTTGGAGCCCTGATTATACATATATGGGCGATTTTCAGCCAAGTGTGCAAGTAACATGAAAGACACTTTTGAAAAATCAAACCCATTTTTTCCCCATAATTTGGCCTGATTTTGTTTTCTCAGTGAATTTCTAAGGATTCTACAAAGCTGCAATGCAAGAACTATCATTAATTATGAGAAAATGCATTTTTAATTTTTTCATGTTGTCTTTCATGTTACCGCAGTAACATGCGTTTGCAAGCTGTTATAGCTGCCCGAGGAGGAGTTACGGAGTACTAGCTGACAGGGTTCCCAAACTTTTTCACAAGGCCTTTTTCCTTGTTTTATTATTTTGAAAGTGTAAAATGTTCAAAATAAAAATATTTCTTTCTTTAAAATGTGATGAAATGTGCCATGTTTAACTTTGTAGCATTTAGTGTTCAGGTTTGCTTTCAGTCACTTAGAGATTAATTGTAACAGACCAGTGCCCAATTTTTGCACCCCACTGTAGTAGGCCTAGGCCTTGTTTCATCAAGATTTCATCAAAATTATACGTCAGTGAACTGGATTTTATTTTTTTCATACCTGTCTTTTGTGTTACCAATTTGTCTTTTTTGTTACTCAATGATGGTAACAAGAAAGACAAACTACGGTAACATGAAAGACACATCCAAAAGTTTTTTAGGGTACTGTGGGCACTTGTCCACACACAAACATGCCTTAATTATGGCAAACTGAAGCAGTTACACTATTACAGGTCACTCTTTCAGTTTCTACCTGGAATCATGCATTATTTTGTGGTAACAAGAAAGACGTGCAATTTGTGAGACACACAATTTGGAAAAACTTGCAGAGCTGTCTCTTCCTCCCACAGCTCTTCAAATTCTAAAATGCAGCCAAAATAGATTCCTTACATCCTGGTGTTTTAAAAAAAAACCATGGTAGTGAAACCTATTGGAGACAACGTTAATTATTGTCCTCAGATGTGATGGTGGTAACATGAAAGACAGTGACTGAACCAAGTTTGCGACATTGCTTTATTGACTAATATCTTCAGAGGAAAACTAAGAAATGGGGAGACAAATCTGTTCTAGAGACCTAAAATACAAAGAAACCTGTGAAGTTTTGTAAGTGATAAGATTTCTCAAGGGAAAAAAGAAAAATATCAACTTGAGTAAAAGTGACCCCACTTGAGACAGGTAACAAAATGGACATTTTGACCATAAAAATCCTGCTTTTTTTTTGTTTTTTTTCCTCTCAAACATGACCAAACAATTTTCTTAAACTAGAAAAAAGTGTTCTGCAACATACTAAATTGCTTCCTGGGTGTTTATTTTGTATTAAATAGATTAAATGCGATAAGACATTTTTTACCCCTAAATTGCACACTTGGCAGAAAATCGCCCATATAATAAATTACCGTAACACTTCATTTCATTACCGTAACAGCCTTGTATATGTTATGGTAATGAATGCAGAGCATTTCAGTAATGAATGGCAGTCCCATGTTGCTAGCAATAATTAGCATAACTAGCATGACTCGGCAGAAATATTTTCACTAACAGTTTGGCTCGATAAAAGTTACTTTTCCACAGAACATAAAATAATTATCTTCAAAACTATTTTAAATATACCCTGTTATGGTAATGAACAGTAGTAGTGTGCCAAGGGGTGTATATAATTACAATCTTTAACATATCTACCGGAAGAACTTGAAAGATGATCTTTCCTGGTAGCCATTTTGCAACTTCTCTTCCACACAATGCATCATAGGACAAAAAAAAACTTTATTTATTGGAACACAGGGATTTTAATGGAGCCAAATATCTCTGTTACGGAAATTAACTGTTCATGCTCCGGGCGCATGTATTTGGCCCAGAAAATAATTACTCACAAATGGTTGGCCCAAAATGGTAACACTGCTAGTTAAAGGGTATAACCCCAACCATTTTTTGTATTTATATATACATTAAATTATGAGGATGTATTGTGATAATTTTGGGTTTAAGGTAAAAAAGAAAAGCCCGGACATGTTACAGTAATGAACTTTTAGGTTGAAATGTTGTCATAAAATATAAAGTAATCCATCAAAAGCAAAGATAATAGTAGTCCTACCATTAGTACATACCATAGTTTGATATATAATACTAAAGTATGATTGTTTTAGCAGTTTAGTCTATCAAATCCGTACAGACATGACAAAATGCAATTTCGTGAGAATCACCCTAAATGTGTTTGTGATCTGTGAAATAACGTTAATTGGCTGAATGGATGCGATGTATGAAGGCATACACGAATTGAATGTCGGAGGGAGCATCCATTTTCCATTCCCGCATTTATGGACGAAGGCTAAACTGTTTTCAGTCATTTATTTAACCTAGGATTTGAAATTGCAAACGGGACCTTAAACATTGCGTTAGCCAATAGGATACTCATGTGTCGCATTTTTTTCCAGACTGCTTCAAGACGCACGCAATATGCGCACACAATCATTACTCGGGCTGGTAGGCCACGAGTCTAAGTTTCGGCTCCGGATCTTCTTCTCTTTTTTTTTCTAGGGGTCGCGATTGTCCTGCTCATGCGTGCGCGGTTTTGCGATTGGCCCAGGCCCAGACCCGGCCGAGTACAGGGGGGTATACGACAAAGCAAGTTCAACATAGACAGCCTTTATTTCAGTAAGCCGGTTCAACAAACCCTGACCTCGCAATCACAGATAATTGGTATCACAGCGGTGGTTATAATCTTTCTTTGTTAACCTCGGCTTTATGCTTTTAACGCCGTGAACGCTCTCAATTAAAGGGCGTTCCATGCGTCAATTTTCCGAATTTCCCTTCATAAAATGACCAATCGCGTGCTGAATGTTCCTCTGAGGAAGCTATCCCTGATCCAGGATCAGGAAGACTGCGGGATGTCTCCCCCCGCGGCACGAGGGGGCACCCCAGCGGCTTAATGGGAGACATGAATTTTTACATTGATTGGTTGGACACTTTGAAAGACTGCATTACCGATTATGCATTACTCAAATAGACACTTGGGAAATTGTAATTGAGGTTTATGTTAGTATATGTATTCTTGTTGGTTGTAATAAGGCCAGGGAGGAATTCTGCCGGAAAATTGCTGACCGTGTAAATGCCTAAGTCAGGGGTCACCAACCCTGTTCCTGGAGGGCTACCATGCTGTAGGTTTCTGCTCCCACCCTAATTCAACACACCTGATTCAACTAATTATCTGCTTAATTGCCCAGCTCGTGATCTTGTTAAGTAGCTAACCAGATGAATCAGGTGTGCTGAATAGGAGGTAGAGCAGAAACTAGGGCTGGGACGATTCTGAGTCGATTCTTTTTTAAGGCGTAGTACCACCGCCTGCTGCCATGGGGCGAACATCCGAGCTTTCCCTTTTCCTTTATCAAACCCGACGCAGGTTGAACGAAAGTGCCAAACATCAAAGGGCATTTGAAATGCTTCCGAAAAAACTTGACTGACATCAGTATTTTTCGCCATACATGCGGCACGGAGCCAAGTAAAGGACTACAGAATCATCTCCTATTAACCAATTAGGCTACTCTAAGAAAAGTAACCTGTTCCAGTTTACTTGCTTGATTAGCAATCAAATGGTGGATGCGTTTACTCTCTAAGTTGAATGAATAGAGCTGTTTATTAAGACAGCATGTTTGATTGCTGCAAATTTAAATTTAAATGGCCATAGAACAGCACAACATGAACACGATTGCCATTGCCACGGCATTTCGTGCGACTGTGATAATTTATATCTCACATTCACGTTTCATCCGCTTTACAGAATGTTTTCCACCTTGTGTATTTTTTAGACGCTTGAAATCCAGGGCGATCTGAAAACAAATCTCTATTTTTATTTTATCATTATAGATCTCCTAAAAATACTACAATGAGAGATGAGATGCAGAGTTGGGATATGGTGATGTTGAACAAGGATTTTTTTTAAAAGTGTGATAAGACCACTTGCCGTCATGGGGTCGCGTGTAATTTCTTGAAACATACACACCTGAAGTGGCTTAAACGATTTAAAATGCCGTCGGGAAGACGCCCGAGTTTAGATTTTGCTAATTGCTGGTGTTCCGTCCTTCCTTAAATCTGCTCCCGTGTACTTGTCCTAAATAACAATCAAGCAATTTCAGTAGCCTATAACGATTAAGATGTGATGGTGAAAAGCAGACAAACCTAACTGGGCTACGGTGTTAGAGTGAAAGAATGCCAATACTTTGAATAATTTAAAAAAATCTTCCTCTGAAATGCATCTCTCATTGTAGCATTTTAGGACATTATTAAAGATTAATTTAAAACAGATTTGTTATAAGATCGCCCTGGATTTTAAAGGGGACCTCGGATGCTTTATTTCCAAGGTTATATTTTGATCTTGGACTCCCCTAGAGTACTCCTGATCGTTCAAAGCCCAAACAGGGTCCTTATTTAGCTCATACTGCCATCCTCAAAAAACCCCATTTGTAGTCCATTGTAGTCTCTGCCTGAAACGCCTCATTGGGGTGGCTCTTCCGCTATGGCCCCCACTCCCCTATGCCCACTTTCTTCTGACTGGCCAGCTCTGTGGAGGGCTGAGTTGGGCGGGACGAGGCTGCAGAACGCAGTTTTCCGGGTCTGGCTTGCCAGAGTGAAACGCGAGACACGCCTGCAATCTGATATGAAGCGGGCGGAAAATTCCGCAATCTAACCTGATACTTGAATATAGATCTAATGAAATGAACTTGTTCTAACAAACGCAGCGGTGAAAGTGGAGGACGAAAAGCGAAAATCTGGCAGCTCAAGCTCAAATTTGCTATCGGCTACAGTTTGCTACAGCGACAGTGGTGAGTTACAGCGGTTTTTTTTACTTTAAAGCTAGGATGCAGGGAAAGCTAGAATCCACCCCATATAGACACATTTGTAGAACGGGTCGACATGCCCAAGTGTAGACCGGAGACCGTAGAAACCGTGGGTCTGAGTTTAGAGGGAAACATGGACAGTGAGGAGCAGCTAAAAGTGGACCAACAGCTTATGGACTGCTTCGTTGTGTATTAGGACCTGCTGGTTCGTGTGCATCGCTGTGGTGTGTCGTTAGCGTGGAGAAACGAACAGCTTCCGCGCTGGTATATGACGGAGGGGCTTAAAGCTTTCAGCTAAACGGCCTTTTTCGAAATTGCCCGTGGTAATGGTTTACTTATTGCTTTGGAATGACCAGCTTTTCCTCGCGGAAAATGGGCGCATTATGGATAGCGAGCGAGAGCTAGATAGAGCTCCGGTTATGTCATGAACATAATACAGGTTTTACAGACCGTAAGTTCCGTCAGCGTGAACCGTTGCTTATGTGGAGCTAGCGAATCGATCACTTTTACAGGAAAGAATTTAATATTCAATCGATGGCAATGCAAAGAAATCGTTTGTTATACCGGACACGTTATAGTTTGTGCGCTTCCCTATTGCTTTCACCGGTAGCATCAGAGAGCTTGCCCAGACATTGGAGATGTATCAGGCTGACCCCGGTCATGGATAAGTAAAGCGATCGTTTCATAAGCACCCAAAAACGCACCCCAAGCTCTGCAAAATCTACGTCTGGTCTGACTGTAGCCCAACTCGGCAGACACATACAGCACCTCTCCGTTTAGCTTCAACTGTAGTGGCTACAATCAGGCAACGTTATGATGAAACCGTCACATTGATGCTTACCAAAGTAACACAAGCATACTGATCATAATTCCTGCATATAAGTTAACCAGAAGCATTTTTAATTTGCAGAGCATGCGAACTAACATGCAGTAGCTGATAAGCGGTCATGACTTTGAATGTAATCTGTCGCGCGAAAAATTCGTTTGGTGTCTGATGTGAAAGCAGCTTTATGGATTGTACGCGACAGCTAGAGAGAGCTCGGTTATGTTATGAACATAATACAGGTTTTGCAGACCGTAAGTTCCGTTAGCGCAGACAAGTTGCTTATGTGGAGCTAGCGAATTGATCACTTCTACAGGAAAGAATTACCAATTTAATCTCCGCCTTTTTCGGCTTTTTATTAGCCACAACAATTTCTAAAGGGGGATGAAATTATGTCAAGGTAGTGCAGAGAAATCATTTGTAAACCGGTAGAGCTTCTGCGTTTCGCATTGCTTTCATGGTAGCACCAGAGAGCTTGCTCAGACATTTGTGAAGTATCCGGCTGATCCCGGTCATGGGTAAGTGAAGCGATCACTAACTGTAGTGGCTACAATCGGGCAACGTTATGATGAAACTGCCACATTGATGCTTACCGAAGTAACACAAGCATACCGATCAGAATTACTGCATTTAAGTTAACCAGGAGCATTTTTAATTACACGACACGCAAACTACCATGCAGTAGCTGGTAACCGAGCGGTCATAACCACAGAGACAAACCCTTGCAATACAGATTTTACAGACAGCAAGTTCTGTTACTGTGAACAGTTGTACCAAGCATCCAAATTACAAACAAGTATTAAAAGTTAGCTTCAAATGAGGTTTATGTTCACACACCTTCTGTAGAATTTCCCCTGATATCACTCTTGAATATTTAGAACAAAAACAGTAGCAACAGTAACTTGGCTACGTTAGCCGCTGTGCTACAGCCACAATCAACTGGCTATCACGTCAGGTTAGCTTATGCAGTAAAAGCAACTTACAGCTTCTGTGTCTATGAGTCACGGACAGTCGCGACCGATACAGGCTTTATCTTCAGATATTTTACAAAGCCTGTGTTTGAGGCCAGTTGTTAGTGCTAACTATCGCTAGCGGTCTTACTAGCCACCCGTAACACGTTAGCTTCACTTACATTATTTGCTGTTATATGGTTACTTACAGCTTGTGGCTCCGAGCGCTCGATCGATGCAGCTGCTTCAGGTTTGAGAAGCAGCTGAAATGCTTATCCTGTGTCGAAATATCCTTTATTGACAAAGCTGTCTTTGGTGAAATGCTGAGCACAAACAGCTAACGCCCATTTGTCGTGGCTGTTTGCTGCCAGCAAACAAAAAAAGCTACCCACTGATTTCTGGTGGCATCGTCCTTTCGAAGAGAAATATTTGTTTTTCTTCGCGTCCAAAAGTAAACAGACAAGTGGCTTTGGGAGAGATACTAACAAAATTGCACCTCAAATGATCTGCGGTTCTTCTTTTGTATTTCCAAAAGTGTCGACGCTACTAAGGCATAGTATGATCTGCTGTTGTTAGTGCCTGCTAGAATAGTTTCCGGTGTGGGCAGGTCCAGCGCAGTGGTTGGCTCTGGCTAGGTCTGTACTAATTGGACGGCACAACCTGACGTCGGGTTTTGCCCAGATCTCGTGAAGGATCTCGGGAGGAGCTGTTCAGATAGGAAATCATGCTCACGAAATCACGTTCTTGGATTACGGCAAAACCCCTGTATCTTATGTTTAGAAACTTTTCAGAGGTTGAGCATGGACAACCAACATTATAACATTACTAATATGTATTAAAAGAAGGATCAGAATCCGAGGTCCCCTTTAAGCATCTAAAAAATGCACAAGGTGGAAAACATTCCGAAAAGCGGATGAAACGTGAATGTGAGGTATAAATTATCACAGTCGCACGAAATGCGTGGCAATGGAAATCATGTTCATGCTGTGCTGTTCTATGGCCATTTAAATTTCAAAATGCAGCAATCAAACATGCTGTCTTAATAAACAGCTCTATTCATTCAACTTAGAGAGTAAACGCATCCACCATTTGATTGCTAATCAAGCAAGTAAACTGGAACAGGTTACTTTTCTTAGAGTAGCCTAATTGGTTAGGAGACGATTCTGTAGTCCTTTATTTGGCTCCGAGCAGCATTTTGCCGAAAAATACTGATGTCAATCAAGTTTTTTTTTCCGGAAGCATTTCACATGCCCTTTGATGTTTGGCGCTTTCGTTCAACCTGCGTTGGGTTTGATAAAGGAAAAGGGAAAGCTCGGATGTTCGCCCCATGGCAGCAGGTAGTGGTACTACGCCTAAAAAAAAAAAAATCGATTCAGAATCGTCCCAGCCCTAGCAGAAACCTACAGGATGGTAGCCCTGCAGGAACAAGGTTGGTGACCCCTGGCTTAAGTCCTCTGACGAAGGACTAGTGGAAATCACTTTAGTTTCTCGGCCAAATTAAACAAAGTGAAATTACATTATAGATTGAATATTATCTGACTGATAAATGCCAATAATAAACTCCATTTTACTAAGTATTTTTTCCATTGCTTTTCTTTTATACAGCATGATTTTGATAAAATCGTATTCCACCACTAACCCTAACCAGTTGCACCATTGCAAATTTACAGCAGTCCTGTGGCATAAAATACTGTTTCATAGTTGAATACGCTTTAATAGTTGCAGCACCAGCACTGTCAAGAGGACATGGCAGCAAGTTAAAATAAAGCATGAGAACATTTTTCAAAGTAGTACGCCCTATGCTGCTTTGCTTTCATAATTATTTACATTATTTTAATGGTATGCTGTGTAAAATGTATAGCGCGGCATACAATATTCTTGCTCATATTTCCGTCTTCAGATGGCGCAAAATGCTGCTGCACGTCTTTTAACTGACACATGTAAACACGAGCACATTTCCCCCATTTTAGCCTCACTTCACTGGCTGCCCATACATTTTAGGATAAGTTTTAAAATTCTTTTATTTACTTTTAAATCCCTCAACAGTCTCGCCCCGCCCTACCTCTCCGAGCTGCTGCAGCCTTATACACCCCTCTGCTCTCTCAGGTCAGCTGATCAACTGCTCCTGAGTGTACCTAAAACTCAGCGCAAGCTCAGAGGTGACCGTGCCTTTGCTGTAGCAGCTCCCAAACTATGGAACGATCTGCCTCTCCATATCAGACAGGCCTCCTCTCTGTCTGTTTTTAAATCCCATCTTAAAACCCATCTTTTCTCCTTGGCTTTTGACACCATGTGAGATGTTGAATGTATTATTATTTTTATTCTGTTGTTTATTTATGTTTTTGGTTTATTGTTTTAATTGTATAGCTGTTTTATGTCTTTTAATTTTTTCTTGTATTTTTTCTTATTTTGTTTTTATATATTCTTCTGTACAGCACTTTGGTCCACTGTGGTTGTTTTAAAGTGCTTTACAAATAAAGTTGGATTGAATTGGATTGGATATTTTCTGCATCACCACCTGAATCTTGTCGGTTCCCATGCCAAAAAAAAAACCAAAAAAAAAAACGCAACGTTATGCATACTTTTCGTGCAACTTAAGTGCCTCTCTTTGCTACATTGCCAATATATGGCTCCAGTAGATCGCATAAGTAACAAATTCCCTCAGCTAACAATCTGTAGCGTTCATAGAGAATATCTTCAGAAAAAGTGCACAGGTCATGCCAGTCTCCTTTCGAAGAGAACCGCCTACGTTTCGGGCACCAAAGTCCACAGGATTCTTCAAGAAAGGCGATGCCAACTTCAAAGGAGGTGTTTACTGATAAGGCAGCACATGTATAGCCGATTACAGCCGAAACTCGGCACATAGCCTGCTCCCGACCAGGATAAGTTCTCAGCTTAAGTTAGCATACTAATCTAGCCACGTTAAAAGAGAGGCACCATCGTGACATTGAAAAGCCTAGGTTTAGGCTCGACATACCTCGCTAACCCACTGATCTTGCTTCATAGTATACCCCCCTGGCTCTGTTTTTTTTTTTTTTTTCAGGGTAGCGATTGTCCTGCTCATGCGCGCGCGCGGTTTCGCGATTGGCCCAGGCCTAGACCCGGCCCGAGTACAGGCTCTGCGGAGCCTCTTGTTATCCATGCAACACGTGGTTCATCGGCCAAGGCCGCTGTCTCTTAACGCTACACCCACTACAAAGCTTTAGGCTACGTATCTTCCATCATCCACGCATCTGCTGTGTTTAAATAGTGCCGCATCCTGCGGGCGCATGGTTAATAGTACACCCCATCTCGGCTGTGAAAATGAAATCCCAAGCTGCAAGTTAAAAGCAGATATAACCTCAGCGCTAAACTGAAGCATAAGCTACTGATTAAGGCAATGCGGGATCTTTTTTAATAAGGCTAATGCAAGCCGTCTACGATTGTAGTCGCAGGTTTAGAAGCTGAATCCATATCGGAATTAATATTCAAGTCCAGAAAATTTCACGAAAGTTGGCAGTAGGCTTATTCATTAAATCGGCTATTGCTTCACAAACATAATACAGACAGGGTAACACAAGTCAATATCAATTGGCTCTTTTTAATGAACTAGTTTAAGAAATATAATTGAATGATATAGCCTGCATGTCATTTTCCGGAAATATAAAATTATGTTAATTAACAACAGTACTTTATATTTTACTGCGTTTAATCTCAGCAAGGGAAATTCAGAAGCCAGATAGGTCTTACAAGTAATTAATCCTACTTGCGATAGAGCGCTGTCCCTCGATGAAAACATTTGAGCGAAGACACTTATGTAAAAAAAAAAAAAAAAAAAAAAAAAAAAAAAGGTGTGTATTTTATGATTGCCAATTAAGGAACTGTTTACTGATTATTTTAGTTGTAATTCTTTTACACATTTATGTAAAAAATAGCCTGTTTTTTAACCTTAATTTGTTTACTGCATTGCCAAAAACCAGTGAATCCCGCCAACATTTACTTTACAAGTAGTCAAGACCATACGTTCTTCATATAAAGCACACGTCTAAATTATCATGTTGAAAAACCTATTTATTTATCCACATTTCTGGGGAAAAAAAAAGAAATTGTACCGTTTTTTGTGCCTGCGCTCATATGGAAGTGGGGAACACTTTTTATTAAGGCGATTGCATATTATTAACGTATTCACGTACGCGAAAGCATTAAAACGAACCAAGGTACATTGAAAGTAACCGTTCAGGGGTAGGTTTCCGAAAACCTTGGTTTGAACCGGACTATCGATGTTGATGAAAGTTAGCAACGCTTTTGGGAAACATAACCCCAGCTCAGTAAATTGCAGTACGGTTGCCCACATTCTGTTACAATCTTCCTGGGTTGCTTGGCTACAACAGCAGCTCAAGACGATGTGTTATTCACCATCAGATTTCTTTAGAGTAGGCCACGGCAACGAATCAAGGACACGCATTTTCTGGACATGAATATTAATTCCAATATGGATTCAGCCTCTAAACCTGCAACTGCAATTGTAGACGGCTTGCATTATTATTATTATTATCATTATTATTATTTTAAAAAAAAGGTCCCGCATTACCTTAATCAGTAGCTTCACTGAACGGGCAGACGAACTACGAAAACTTGCGGTTTTAATATGGTAGGGTTTTTGCACCCCCAACCTTAATTTTGGAGGTGCAGGAGACCCAATGCCCCCTCACAAATGGCGCCTATGATCGTATTTGTATTTTGCATTGCAAGCAAGATGTCAATATCCACTAAAAATGTCATATTTTTGCTTGACTTAGACATCATTTGAAGAGGATGATTCCAGTGCAAGTTCAACAACTAGTGACAGTGCTGATGAAGATGGAGAGGTTGGAGAGATGGAAAATGAGGAAGAAATTGGCGACAATACGGATGCAGCTGAACGCCAGCAGCTACTGCGAGTATACCAATACGAACCGGAGCTTTGGGCATGGATGAGCCAGTGGGAAGTAAGCTTTGGGGTGCATTTTCCAAAGCATACTTGCTAATTTACTTAGTTGGAATCATTGACTGTGTATGGTCAAACTAGCTACTTTAATTGCTCCGTTAGCAACTACACATTTGGGAAACCTACCCCTGAGTGAGGGTCGAGGGAAATCAAACATGCACAAGCTTAGAATTTTACTGACGAGCGCCCAGCTGGCTAACAGGAGACCCTAAAGCAACAAACAATGCTATAATCCTATAATCAAAAGCCGACAGTCCCTCCCAATTTATATCCCTGAAGCACGGAGCCAATTGTGCGCTGCTCTAAAAAGGATACCGGGTACTAGCACAAGGGGGGCTCCGACCCAGGCTGTGGTGCTCAGTACTACTCTGCAAAGCGGTGCCTTAACTGGGTGAGCTACCCGGAAGCCAAACAATAACATACTTTCTGACGATCCAATCCGCTCGAAATGTAAAACAAAACGACTGAGTGGAAATTGGGCCAAGTTAATTTTTTATACATTTGGGTCGTATCTGACAGGGTTATGGCATGTTGCTGACATGATGCGGCAAGTGGTTATCGAGCCAGATTAGTTTTTCTGCAATCGGGCAAGATCTGGGAGGGTAATGGCAGGTAAGTGAGCCAGAATCGGGCAGTCAATCAAAATGATTATTGTTACGGGTGTGGTAATATTTGCAGACCAAACGCAACTAAAATCAGGACTGAAAGCTGGCGAAAATTAAAGACCAGCCACTAAGGTCTCGAGAACCTAAGACTGAAGTAAAACAGCAACCAAATACTCTCCCACCAAACTAAAAAGACTGCTCCGCTTCCGAAAGGACAAAAGCAGGGCCTGAAGAGAGTGCCCAATATGAAAATGAGAAACAAGCTGCAAGAAAAATAGCGGTGCAGGTTAATTACCAAATAAACGTCCGAATGGACATAGTAACCTCCCTAAAGTCACCAAAGACGGGTGAACTAAAAGGGGAGAACCTACGTAGAATAACTACTGACAACCCTCCTCAATCCTTCTGAAAATAAACGCGAAAGCTCGCAAAATCCCTGGAGCAAAACTTCTAGCTGGCTCTCATGCAGAAGTCTCATTCAAGCGATGAGGGGCCGCGAACTTCCGGCTTAGATAGACCTGAAGACAAGTGCCACAAATTACCAATCAACCAGCTCAGGAAAGGAATTCGATAGTAAAGGAATTCGATGTCGAGAGAATGAGATGAGTTAAAACAGAAAGCACCCTTCATAAAAACACAAACTCCCTTAAAACCATGACAGATTATGGCACATTGCTGGCATGATACACAAGTGGTTCTCGGGCCAGATTAGTTTTTCTATAATCGGGCTGGATTTGGGAGGGTAATGGTGAATTGACGGTGGTGACGGCAAAAAGATAACTGAACCAAAATCAGGCAGTCATTCAATCTGATTCTGGGCAGATTATGGCCATACGGATTCAGGCCATTTAAAATTGAGTCAGAACCCGTAATATGCCTGCATTTGGGCTGAAAAGTTTTTGCTATCTGGGTGTTCCATTTACACCGTTGTACACCAAATTCCACTTATGATTTAAGTTGGGTTTTAACTGTTGTACTTTTCAATTATTAGTGTACTTTTTACAGTAAAATCAGCCCTTGGGTCAGGAATAAATGAAAATTACAACTCGAGTTTCATTAATTTGATCAAGCTCCTATTTGAGATCCTATTTATCCCTTCAGTGCCAGCATCATATTATTACAAGAATGAGGAAAGCGTAAGCTTCTAGTTGGGGGTCTGTTCAAGTCAATTGGATGAATAATTTACTACTTAGCATGCTAACACTTTTCACCTCTGAATCAATAAATTTGAGTTTCCACGACAACCGTTACACGTGTAACCTATTACTATAATGTGGAAAAGCGTTAGCATGCTAGCTAGTAAATTATTCATCGTATTGACTTGATTATCTGCCATCTAGACACAAATACCAGCAAGAGTGGTAACGTTACCGTTGCAAAGATACTGGTTGAAGTCTGCCAGTGAACGTAATTGAACTAATTGTGACGTGAGAAAGCCGTTTTACACGTGTGTAATATCAATCATGTTTGACATTGCTGTATTACACCAATTTTTAATCATTAATGGGATTAAATATCATTCATGTGTACAAGAGACTACTGGTGGCAACGCAGTTATGTCAGGTTGACAGCTACCATCGAGTCGTGATATGGGAATGGGCATGAACCACCCATCAATTACAGCCATAAACATGAGTGACAAAGTTGCTTTCGGTGCAGGTTAGCGTTTCAATGTTCAATAAAGATTTTATCAATACTTAATTTGGCATGTTACTGTGCAGTAGTAAAAAGTTCCTACTGTGCCAGGAATAAATGGGGATGGCAACAAGGGACCCGGCCAGCTGTGCAAACAGGGCTGCAGTCTTTAATCTTAAATTAGGGCCATTAACGATTAAATGGTGTTCGGATTCCTGCCTCTGACACATTTCTATTCCGTTTATAGTTAGCCAAGCAGGTGTGGGATGTTCTTAAGAGGAAAAAGATGTTTGTTTGGAACATCCATGGGCAGAATTTCCAAGTAAAATCTTGAACTTGGTTTATGAATGTCAATTGCGTGATTCCGTCTACAAATCTGCGACCACAGAAAATCGGTATCCCTCTACATTCTGATTGGTTGTTGTGTCACAGGACCCATTTGGGTCACTTGTAAACTTGACCAATCAACAGCCATAATATGAATATCAAGTGGACAGAAATTTGAGGAATTACAAAACAATGTAGTTTTTTATTGGTTCATGATAGGCCCCTGATCCTCGTTGGCCCTGGGGCTTCAGCCCAGGTAAGCCCATACATTGAGCCCGCCTTGCATATAGGCTTGTATTTCTAGTCATATTAAGTGGATTTTAATTTTGCAAATAGCTCAATATGTCAATTTGCACACCAATAACCTTCTTTACTGCATTCTTGAAAGGAGGAAAGCACATCAAGCTGGCAGCACACCAGGGCAACATTTGTCTTTAAATAAGACATGCCAGTCAATTTTTCATTTTTGTTATAAACTCAGTCTGATGAGTTTTTGGACTTGCCTAACAATATTCCAAGAAAAAAATACATTTATATAACTACAGGCACTCGTAGAGTGCAAACCTCGGCCAAGGCAGCACAATCCATATCTTCATGAGTGGGAGCAAAGTTGAGTTATTGCGTGTCATACACTGATGGCGGTGAAAATCAATTGGATCCATCCTTGATGTAATAGCAATGCACCCACAAAATTTCAGACAAATCCGTGCATGACTTTTTGAGTTATTTTGCTCACTAACAGACAGACAGACAAACAAACAGGGGCTAAAACATAACCTCTGCCCCAACTTCTTTGGCGGAGGTAAAAAACACATTGAATTCAACTGTGAAATAAATTCAAGACAAAAGCTGATGAGACCACCCTCAAAGACCAATTTATTTAGCCTATTGTTTCTTTTTCTCATGAGATTAACTGCATGCCACCAACACAAAAGGGGAAATGATCATTCCAGGTTGTGGTCAAACATCTTTCTTACACTGTCAGGACAGATATTCACGATCCAGATGCAACATGCATCAAATCTACTCAAATTAACGTTGCAGCGGCCGCAGATATATTTATTTTTAACACCACATCAGAGCCTCTGATCTCTGCATCAGAATGCATTGTGGCAACCCACTGTTCCCTAGCAACCCAAGAAGAAGTAAAAGGAAACATGCTTTCATGCATATACTGTAACTAGTAAGGTATGATCTCAAATGACAGCCAGAGATGAATGCAGAGAATCTGCTTGCAAGATTCAAGATCAAAACATATGAAACCCTGAGCTGGAGTGAGGCAGGTCTGGGTGGAGCTATACTGAACACATTATCATCTAACATCATGAATTCACTCAGCAAATGCTTTCATCCAGGGAAATTCCCAAAGCAAGCAATGAAATAATTTACTGTTGGTTCGATATCTACAAAATCAGCAAAGTTTAAGCAATTTGCTCAATGTAACAATATGCTGAATTCAATTTATAGCGTGACTGAATCCAAGTCCTGCTAGCATTACGCTGGAAACTAGTACAAATTTTTGCTGCAGACCAAAAAAGGCATAAAAATGTTTCCAGAATGCATGTCAGGATTTTCTTGACTCTATTGGTTGTTGAGACAACCTGAATAGACGCCTCACATGGTCACACCAGGCTTAACTCAAATATATTCTTTCTGAAGATCACACCAGCCAGTATTTTATTCACAATAGAACAGAGATAACATAGCAAATGTTGAAACTAAGAAATTTTTCAATTTTATCCACAAAATGAGCTCATTGCAAATTTGATGGCTGCTATAGGTCTCAAAAAAGTTGGGACAGGGGCCTGTTTACCATGGTGTAGCATCCCCTCTTCTTTTTAACTCCGAGTGGAGGTGTCTGGGCATTGAGGAGACAAGTTTCTTGAGTTTAGCCATTGGAATTTGATCCCACTCTTGTTTAATACAGGCTTCCAGCTGCTGGAGAGTTTTGGGTCTCCTTTGATGGACTTTTCGTTTAATTATGCGCCAAATGTTCTCAGTCGGTGAAAGATCAGGACTGGAGGCAGGCCAGTTCAGCACACGGACTCTTCTACTACGAAGCCATGCTGTTGTAATAGCTGTAGTATGTGGTTTTGCATTGTCCTGCTGAAATACACAAGGTCTTCCTTGGAATAGATGTCATCTGGAGGGGAGCATATGTTGCTCTAAAACCTTACCTTTCAGCATTCATGGTCCTTTTTAAAACATGCAAGTGTCCCACACCATATGCACTAATGCATCCCCATACCATCAGAGATGCTGGCTTTTGAACTGAACGCTGATAACAGGTCCTCCTCTTTAGCCCGGAGGACACGACGCCCATTATTTCCAACAAGAATGTCAAATTTGGACTCGTCTGACCACAGGACACTTTGCCACTTTGCTACAGTCCATTTTAAATGAGCCTTGGCCCAAAGAACACGGCGGCGCTTCTGGATCATGCTCAACAATGGCTTGCTTTTTGCATGATAGAGTTTTAGGTGGCATCTGTGGATGGCACAGCAGACTGTGTTTACAGACAGTGGTTTCTTGAAGTATTCCTGGGCCCATTTAGTAATGTCAATGACAGAATCATGCCAGTGAGTGATGCAGTGGCGTCTGAGGGCCCGAAGATCACGGGCATCCAGTAAAGGTCTTCGGCCTTGTCCCTTACGCACAGAAATTTTTCCAGTTTCTCTGAATCTTTTGATGATGTTATGCATTGTCGATGATGAGATCTTCAAAGCCTTTGCAATTTGACGTTGAGGAACATTGTTTTTAAAGTATTCCACAATTTTTTTACGCAAGCCTTCACGAGAACCTCTGGCTTTACTTCTGAGAGACTCAGAGATCCCTTTTATAGCCAATCATGTTACACACTTGATGCCACTTAACTTAATTACTTGCTAAATGTCCTTTCAGCTAATTCTCTTATATATTAACTGCTTTTTCAGCTCTTTTTGGCCTGTGTCCCAACTTTTTTGAGACCTGTTGCAGCCAGAAAATTTGAAATAAGCTAATTTTGTGGATAAAAATGTAAAATGCCTCAGTTTCAACATTTGAAATGTTATCTATGTTCTATTGTAAATAAAACATTGGCTCATGTGATCTGGAAAGTCATTGCATTTTGATTTTATTCACAATTTACACTTCGTCCCAACTATTTCAGAATTGGGGTTGTACAAAAGCAAACAGTTTTCAGGTTATGCTCCGGACAAAATGTTTTAGACAGGACAGAAGAACAGTGTGATGACTACATCCATCCGCATTATATGCCATGAGGATATTTTTTATTATTATTGTACCATCCTGCATATTGAAAAAAAAATTTGGCTGATTTCCCTAAAAGGCCTCTTATTACCCAATTTGGGGAAACGGAGTCTAAAAGTTTTGGTCACATTCAGTTTTTTTCACAAAATGAGAATCAAAATTTTCCTTATATCATCATGTACAACTATATGGGCTTTTATGCACTGATCAAAACAGCGACAAATGCTGTTTGGGTGTACTGAAACATCCACAGATGTAGCACAAAACATCTGGATCATCTTTGCATTTTCTTCTGTCAGTGGCGATATTACTAAGCCAGAAATCAAGATGAGGGGTAAAATAATGTCTTTAAAATCATTCATACATTTGCAAATCAGCTGAGAATTGTAGATGATGAGTGAATTTTTATTTTTGGGTGAACTATCCCTTTAAGGACAGAGAGGCAGTATTCTATTTAAAATTGCAAAATTGGGTAATTGAGCCGTTTCCTCCTGTCGAGTGCAAAACGGTTGGAACCCGCAAATTTCCACACGCAGCTATATTTATTCTTCTTGCTATTCTTCTTCTTCTTATAATTAAAATTATTACAACTATACAAGAATGAATGAGCAGGCAAGAATATCTGCAAATAATCCTGACCTGGCACTGGAGTAGAACACTTGCTGATTTTGCGCCAGAAACACTATGCCCAAAAATGACTAAGAAATCAAAATGATATGACTAATAATGCCACTTTTGGAATGGAGGTTGTTAATATTGTGAATAATCCAGTAAGAAGAAAGAGTTATACGCACATCACGTGTAGGTTGAAGGCTATCAAATAAAACACGTCAATAGAGAAAGGAAGTGATGCCTGCACACTTACTCCAAACCACCAGGAAAAATTTTTATTTATTAAATTAGGACAACGTTTCAATCCCACTCGGATCTTCGTCTAGGGCAGAAAACCATATGCTCTCCTCCAAATCACACGATATTAGTGCGAGTTGGGACACAGGCCTTCATCTGCATGCTGGAGGCTTGCAGGCTCCATATCAACCTGTGGAAATGACTGGTCCACAGTAAAACACTTATGATCGCCAGCTGAACCCCTTCCCAGCCTGGGACAAATTATGAGTCAAATCTGTGGCCGGCAGCCCTATTGGCTGACACTGACAGCACTCATGTACCCAACAACAAGTCACATTTTTGCTTTAGAACTGTGCCTTAACAAGCCACCCAACAGCCACGTCCAGTCCTGTTTTCAAGAGAACAAGTGCAGGAGAAAATAGGCCAGATAATCTTGCAGGGTAAAATCATGCAATCATCACACTACTAAACAAAAATCGATGGGACCAATGATGCCACATAGAAGACATTAGAGGATACACATTAAGTGCAGAAAAAAGATTTGAATAGTTTATCAAATTGCAGAGCTTCGCTAATACAAATTAACTGTTGTCAACAGAAGATGCCAGTGATAACATTTTCACAAATAGACCATCAAAAAGAAAGACCCGCAAAATTGCAAAAGCATATCATGCCGTGCGTTTTTCCACTGAAGCAGCTTCTCATGCACACTTGTGATGAGAATGTGCATTTTGAATTGAAAAGATGTACAAGTATAATTTCTGAGCAGAAAGCACAACAAATATCAAACACCTGAAAGTGTAGTTCATCCTTTGAATATTTCAACCATCAAATGCCAATTCGCATCTGTGAATGTATCTAGAAAAGGTCAAATGATACAGCATAACACAAGTAATCAACAAAATGTGGGAAGTAGTGAAGACAAACATTAGCTAAAAAGCGGCAAATGGCTCAATCTTTGCAATACTGCATTTTTTTTTTAACTAATCAACTCTTAATGCAGGCACAATTATCCCAGTCTGATGATGCTTAAATGTTCTGAATGTAATTCTCCTAAACCAGGACACCATGAACAAAGGTATTTTTTGGTTCAGAGGTAATTTGGTCATAGCTCACCCAAATTCCAAGGCGATATATTTGTTGCAGAAAACAATATCTTACATATTATCATCATCACACCTCAAATGAGAAAAGCCCTTTATCCTGTACCCAATACCTCTATGCAGAAGATAATGTCAAGTAATCTGGTGTTAACTTTATTTCAGCGAATCAAATCAGGTATGCTCAGCATTCATAACCCAGAAGTAATAATCAGGTCTAGCAACTCGCTTTTCTGAGTGAGACTACATTGCTTATATACATGAATAATCTCACATTTCACAACCCAATTTCCAAAAAAAAAAAAAAAAAAAAAAAAACCAGGGGAAAATGCAAATAGAAGAGAAGTGACTCATGACTTGCATTTATGCTTGAATTTACGCTGTAGTTGTTCCAAAGTTGGAAAAGAATTTTGTTCCATGTTGAAGGACAATGTCACATACATATTCTGTATCTGTAGGCAGCAGTGCTTCACTGAAGCTACATCACACTTGCATTGATTAAAATATTCAAACCCAGGATGCAGCATTACATCAAACAGAATATACCTATATCTTGTGCATCGTTTTATACGCATTTCCCTGGAATTCATCCAGACATACAGTGCTGTGAAGAAGTATTTGCCCCCTTCCTGATTTCGTACTTTTTTGCATATTTTTCACATTTCATGTTTCAGATCAAACAAATTTTAATACAAGAAAAAGATAACCTGAGTAAATGCAAAATGTAGTTTTTAAATGATGATTTCATTTATTCAGGGAAAAAAAGCTACCCAAACCTGCTTGGCCATATGTGAAAAAGTAATTGCCACCCCCCCCCACATGACTCATCCAGGAGGTCACAAAAGAACCCAGAACAACATCTGAAGAACTGCAGGCCTCGCTTGCCTCAGTTAAAGTCAGTGTTCATAATTCAACAATAGGAAAGAGACTGGGCAAAAATGGCATCCATGGGAGAGTTCCAAGGTGAAAACCACTGCTGGCCAAAAAGAACACAAAGGCTTGTCTCACATTTGCCAAAATACATCTTGATGATCCCCAAGACTTTTGGGAAAATATTCTGTGGACTGAAAAGACAAAAGTTGAACTTTTTGGAAGGTGCGCGTGCCGTTGCATCAGGCATAAAACTAACACAGCATTTCATAAGAAGAACATCATACCAAAAGTCAAACATGATGGTGGTAATGTGATGGTTTGGGGCTGCTTTGCTGCTTCTGGACCTGGACTACTTGTTGTAATTGATGGAACTATAAATTCTGCTCTCTACCGGAAAGTCCTGAAGGAGAATGTCCAACCATCAGTTCGTGACCTCAAGCTCAAGCGCACTTGGGTTATGCAGCAGGACAATGATCCGAAACACACTAGCAAATCCACCTCTGAATGGCTTTAAAAAAAAAAAACAAAACAAAATGAAGGTTTTGGAGTGGCCTAGTCAAAGTCCGGACTTAAATCCGCTTGAGATGCAGTGGCATGACCTTAAATAGGCTGTTCATGCTCAAAAACCCTCCAATGTGGCTGAATTAAAACAATTCTGCAAAGAAGAGTGGGCTAAAATTTTTCCATGGCGATGTGAATGACTCATTGCCAGTTATCGCAAACGTTT
The DNA here is from genome assembly GCA_029692085.1 of Gymnothorax javanicus. Taxonomy (NCBI): domain Eukaryota; kingdom Metazoa; phylum Chordata; class Actinopteri; order Anguilliformes; family Muraenidae; genus Gymnothorax; species Gymnothorax javanicus. The sequence continues at coordinate 158,777,585 of CM056193.1, read as the reverse complement.
GATTGCAGTTGTTGTCGCCGAGGGTGGCACAACCAGTTATTAGGATTTAGGGGGCAATTACTTTTTCACATAGGGCCATGTAGGTTTGGATAGCTTTTTCCCCTTAATAAATGAAATCATCATTTAAAAATTGCATTTTGTATTTACTCGGGTTGTCTTTGTCTAATATTAAAATTTGTTTGATGATCTGAAACATTTAAGTGCGACAGATATGCAAAAAAAAAAGAAATTAGGAAGGGGGCAAATACTTTTTCAGGGCACTGTATTTGGAGTATTTGGAAACCTAGGGATACAATAATTGTGGCACTTTTTTGAGATAATTATTTGTTTCATCATCATTTTTCTTCGTATTTCAATGAAAAGCTGTATCTTTTTTTAATTATTCAATTACCAAGATTATAAACAACAAAGGCATTGATTCATAGCCACCTTTGTTACATTTACCAAGGTTGCCAATATGAGTTTAGAGCTCCGTAACTCTGATTGCCTTACTGCTACAATATCCATCTGAATCATTCCTAATTTATAAGGACTTGTATCACCAGTTGCAGGGCACAACTATTCCTTGTACTGTTGACGCAACTTCAAAATAATTGTTATCCTCACAACTACTTCATTCACCCAACGTTAGCTGAACCCCACAGCTCAGCAGTCTTAGCGACAGGGACTGAGAGATGGAGAAGCGCCACACACAACTTCCAGCTGAACTCCACATGCATTTAATTTCCAACCTCAGCCCTCAGTAGGATTCCTGCATCTCTGGGGCAATGTCAGTGCTAAAGCACAGCGGATGCCACAAGACTAGAAATCAATTATTTTTCAGTGGTAAACAAACTGAAAAGCTCATAAATAAAAACATAACACATTGTTCTTTTAAGGGTAGACTCATACATAATCCAGTCAGGCTTGGACTAGCAGGCTTACTTCTTTTAACAAGGAACACTCATTTTAGATTCTCTTGTGATTTTGTAACCATCACTCCATCCCGCAAAGCGCATAACCCATTACTTTAATTCAACTCTTCTCTGTGGACTGAAGCAAATTACACTTGCAAATCATGTTATACATTCTTTAAAAATCCTGATCAGCTTAAAAAGTTAACACAAATCCAAGACTGCTGAAATACATAGAACATTTTCTACTCTAAATTAGTCTCTATCTTACTGTGAAGGATGTAAAGTCACATCCATTTCACTAGTGCAATAGACTGCGGCAGCAGGCAAGAGGGGGTGTTAAAAGTAATGAAGGCAAGACGGGGTGTTGATGTTTTATTGGTAATAAATCTGAAAGGTGTATGTCACGTTCAGAGTTATGGGACAGCAAATTCAAATTGAAAGGATAGATCCCTTGCACAGACCAACCTGAAACCTGACCCCAAAACTCGAGTTAAACCAAAACCTATTTTTTCCAAAATATTGTGCCATCCACAATACTACAATACTTCTAGAATAACATACCTCAATCAGCAAAAGACAAAGACACATAGCGTTGCACATGGACTTTGCACTTTTTTCTATTCTACTCTCATTTTCATAATCAAATTATGACCATTTCACATGTAGCCTAGACACATTTTTTCTATAGTGTACCCTATAGAAGGGCAGTGTGTATTTTCATAATCTTAGACATTAAACTGGACCAATTTAAACAAAACATTTTGACTGAAAAATAGCTAGCATACACATACTCCAGGAATTCAAAATGGCTTGTTCATACAAACTTATTGTGAATCATTTCATATTTGGAAAAAAATCCATCTGACATTGTATCTATGAATGCCCTTCACCTCTCAATTTATGGACAATGTGCCAATAATTAGCCACTAAAAACATAAATGAAAGAAAATTGCTGTTGTACAAAAAGAGATCTATCATAAACCTAATGAGCTATCAGCAAGGGTGAGTGATGCAAGGATGTTTTAACTTATTTTAAAGGAAAAGTATACCCCGCAATTTTACTACATGTTTAGATCCAGCGATGATAATCATGCACATTCGTTAATCTGCTCACCCATTCAAATTAGGAATATTTGCTAATAAAACTTACCACGCATCTCATTCCAGCCAGGTGCTGGAGTCACATTTTCAATAAACCAGGTGTGACGTATGCGCCACCCATCACAAAGCTTACCATTGCAAACAATAAATTCTACCCATCGATTGAGACAAAAAAAACGTGATAAATCCAAAAGAAAAAAAAAAAAAATATAATGGAGGGCGGTTTTCAGACCAAACCCTATCAGTCTGAGCCTGAATTTACTGAGGAGGAGCTACGGGCAATTATATTTACTAACCCAGCATAAAGAACATGGAGAATGCATAGCAGCCATTTTTCTTTGTGCGCGTGACTGGATGGCGCTGACGTCATACTCGCGCCGGTTCACGCGTGATGAAGGTGATACCAAGACCTAATGATGCGCTGCATGAATGAGGCCTGATTGAAATTTAATCTTTAATTACTCTGAACCAGACTGCCTCCGCCGATTTTATTTGGCACGGTTGCAAACCAAAGGTGAAATTAACGTAAAGAATGAGTTTTTGATGCAGGGTATAAATTTCCTTTAAGCCTGGATAGGGAGTACAGTGAATCTAAGCCATGAAAAAAATACTATTGCTCTCACTATTAAACTACTATTCTTAATGCATATTACCACATCAATAAGGATTTTAGTGAACGACATGCTCATAAAAACTCATTAATGATAATGGAGAATACAGAAAAAAGAGCTTAGCTCCATTCCTAGGGCATTTGCAGGGTGGCAGCTGACTGACAGATTAATTTCAGGATTGAATTCAAGCAGAAACACTGGATGAAGGCTACCGAGTGCTGTATAGTGGTCTAACACGTATCAGACAGTTGCACGTTCCTCAAAGCCTAGAGGGGGGCCATTCCCTTATATCCTAAAGCAGGAATAACCTGACTTGCTTCTCTGTCTAATGAGTAATTTAATTGCATCATAAGAGTTGTTGATATGACCCTTGCTTTAAATTATTCAAATTCAAAATAAAAATAAACAGTAACTCCGTACAAGTAACTTCATCCTGAGTGTCTAAGTACATCTCAGAAATTGGCACAAACAAAAATTAAGGAGGGAATGGCTCCCTCTCTCTTCCTCTTGGTACCGTCCTCACTGGAATTCAATTTAATTGCAGCTGCTGTGGCTTACAGTGTGACCCTGACATGAAAATAACTGCCTACTAAATCTCTGTGGTAGGAAGAGAGGAGATAATGTGATTAAGGGACAGTCCAATATCCAAGGTGACGACTCATACCTTTTTTTTTCAGAGAACAACAAAACACTCTTTCAGACTGGAGCATCCAATGTATTAAATCAAAAGATTAATTTTTAACACATTAATGTTTGAGACTTAAATTGAAAAAAACATCAAGACTCCTCTTAGCTTTTGGCAAAATCACAATCATTAAGTTTGTTGGTTCAACCTCTGTCAGGCAAATTTAAAAACACATCAATCACAAGATTTTTTTTTTGTGAAAGCGCAAAGATTAAAATCTCATAGCTGCTAACAGGAGATGTGAGTGAACGTTTTTAGATGTAGTTATTGTTTCAGCAATAAAACTAAAGGAGTTTATTATGCATTTGTAATAAACCATTATTGAAACCCAATTTAGCTTGAAATTCACACTTGGAGATTTATGAATCACTTACTTAATTCATCAACTCTGTTTGCTCAGTAGAATCCCAACAAAGAAAAGAAACTTCACTTATGTTGGATACTTTTCCTGCTGCTTGGGAGCAAGTGTGACCCCTGCACATGAAGTACAATAAATACCCATGTTTAGGCCCCTCAGAATCAGAATAAACATAATTCACACCTCAGCCTCTCCTCATTTCTCCCACACTAAACGAAACCAGAAGCAAAGAAAACACAGCAAGAGAAAAATCCCATCAGCTGGTAACATCAGCTTCACCAATCGACCTGGAGTTCTATAAGGACTCAGAGACACAAGTACTGAATGAAATTTTATGAAAACGACATGGTTATTTACAAGTCCGGGCTCCAGACTAACTTTTTCCACTAGGAGCACCAGTGCTCCCAACAGAAAATTCTAGGCGCACCAGCTAAAAATTTAGGCGCACTACTTATATCGACATGCGACGCAACGCAGTAAACATTTTTCTATAATAACTGCATTACTGATAAATATGGTAATGAATAGACAAATACAAAATAACAATGTGCTGTTTTATTTTAAACAAAAATATCACAATGAAATACTGTTGCACTTCGAGAAAAATCATTAACTTAAAAAGTTCTTCTTTAAACAGACACCAAATAATAGATTAACAAATGTAAAGGTATGTGGTCAGAATTTGCAATCAATACAACACAACCACAACATAATTTAACAAAAAAAAAAAAAAAAAAACTATCTGGCTTTCCTTCCTTTTATAGCACATCACCCTGCAGGTCACTAAGGCTGGGCACCTCTGAAGGCCAACCCTTGTAGATGGCCTTCTAGCTCCTTTACTGTTGCTGAACCATATCTGTACAGCCTCCTTCACATCAAACTCTCCCAAGCTTGCTCCCTCAAGACTAAAGGCCTTTTTGGTGGCATTATAGATTCCTTTAATAAAAATTACATATCTGTAATTGTCATGTAAGGGATAATGTACAGCAAGGCAGTCATTATTGTGGATCAAAACCCTCAACTGGGAGATCAGGGTTTTTATCCCGCTTATCACAGCTACTTACTAAGACAATAAACTAGTTGACATTAAATATTATTTTTCATATGATTTTATTGATTTAAAATGAGTTCATTGCTTCCGTGAATGTGAATAGTCACATACGTTGTTATGGACAAAGAACTGCGCGCATAGCAACAGTCTGTTATACTTAGCAATTGTCTGTAATCAAGAAATAACAGACCGTGGAATGCCGTGAATGACCAATTAGAAGACTGTATTCACCGTAGCCGTGTAATAATACTAAATGTGCCTTTTTTTCCTGTAAAAATGTAAGTTTCACAGCCTGATGCTAAAATGAACATACCTTGAGCACTCGCATGCTGGACTTCAACATGGCCAATCAAATATTCGTCAGCCTCCCTTGATTCAGGATCCGTGCGTAGACTATGTGCATTCCAGACATCAGTGTCACCGTCAATCATGAAGGACAGATCTTTTCACCGGTCTTCCGGTCTTCTTTTTAATTGAATCTGCGATCACTCCAATTAACTGCGCGCATGCCGTGTCGTTGTTGTAAGTGGGATTCACTTGAACTCCGTTCTTTTTTAACAATTCATTTTGACCCCGGAATTTAGTAAATGGCAACTCCTCCTTCGCAATATAATAGGCTGTATTGAATTTTATTATTATCATTTAGGCTTCTTCAGCAGACCGATTTTTTGATTCCTGCCTAATAAATGCTGTTTGCAGTGGAGCTGCAGCACCAGTACATTTGTCCCTGCATAGTGTTGCTGTGTTTTACCAGTGTTTCATGTTTAAGAGCCATTCCGTGAGAAAATGGCACTTTTTGAAGAAGTTGAGGAGTTTACCCCCCTGGAATTGAATGAAACTTGGCAGATAGGTAGATATGGTAGTCTCACAGAAAAAGCCAAATTTTTAGGTTCGTGTCTCAAGAAATCTGCCAGTGGCGCCACTGGAAAGCCACTAAAGTGGCTCAGTTTTGCTTTTGACACCACATTTTACATCAATTATTATGACTTAAGGGTACACAGTACCGGATGTGTTATACTTTTATCATGACCTGTCACACTTCAAGTCTGGATAGACATTAGCACCACATCAGCACCAAGCTGGGTAACTATATTATTATTTGAGAAATCACGGTAAAAATTGAAAATGGGAATAGGAATAAAAATAATATTCCAGACATATACCAAACTAGAATGCTTTATTATGTGTTTACTCACTCAAAACTATCATTTTCAGTTAATATTCCCTTGGTATCTTGCTGGGTTCATGCAATGGATGGCTGGAAAGATGGTCGAAATTGATTTTGGTGCATGTTTGCGGTATATTTTCTCAGTAACCCAGATATGTTCCATGGTGATAAATGCTGCTTGTTGTGCTTTTGGAGCTCTGTTTTCAGGAATATTAAGAATTTCTTTGGTAGTATCTACACTTTCAAGCTGGACGGAGCCAAAGTTGGAAGAAAACTCAAAATGGACCATTTCTTAGCAGATTGTGCCTATGTTTAGGTGGCATTATTTTGTTTACCCAGAAAGACGGAGATCTGAAATTCTCTGGATACATGGTCCTTTGGGTACATTACAGCATTAGTAAAATCTCAATGGTAGTATTTTCAGTGAAGATGTTTTTAAACATTAAAACTCAGAAAAATTCGCCTCTAGGGGGCACTGTAGGCTAGATGCACGTGCTGGCCATCCCCAGCAAAGTACCAAAGAAATTGTTTTTGAATTGTGATACACACAGCTAGTTTTCTCAGAAAGTGAAGAGCTTGGTTTGGTACTATGCTGGGTACATAGCTTTCTGACTAAAGGTGGCGCTCTAAAGAGCTAATGTTCTACTGACCTAATATTTCATATTCCCAGACATATACCAAAATTCTGTCTTTTGAAATATATGAAGCACATACACAGTTATTCATAAAATTTGTAATCCCTTTGGTATAAAGCTTGGTTGGTTGTAAACTGGTGGTGACTGTGAGCATTACAAACGCACAATACATGGGTTATTACCAAGTACGGGTGCAGCGCAGTCAGAAACGTACAGCACGTTATAAAACATGACCAGTCCAAAATTTTTAAATGCCAAAAAAGAACTAATGTAAAAGGCGTACCACCTAAATACGTATGCAGACATGCGTCAACAGTATACGTACACTTACATAAAATAACAGTCCATAATTTGAACTCTGAAAAAAAAACTTCATCACACAACCGTGTACATGAAGACAGTATGTATAGTACAAAATTTAAAACTGTTTTTTACTTTTCATGTTATCCAAAGCAAAATTATGTCAGCACAGCATGTGACTAGCTCTATCCGTCAGTCTGTTTTTGGAATTGGATTGTGAGTTGGCGGCACCTGGTGGTGCGCACCAGAGGTGCTCCTTGGCCTTGGCCTTGAGCAGCCATCCATGGCCTTCTTCATTGGATCCGGGTCGATGTTACCCATGGAGCCAGTCGAGCCCGAGGCAAGCCCTACTACACTGCATCCTGGGTCTCTACAGGGCTGCTTACAGGCCATTGATAGTGAGCTTGTCAGTCTCTGAATTAAATAGCGGGCTGCAGCCTATATGGCACAATAGTTGTGTCAACACCCATGGCTTGGTAAGCACGGAAATGGGAAGTCTCTAAAAGAAACCCCGCCCTCCCACACAGCGGGCATCCCATAGGCTAGACATCATGGGTTGGTGTTAGGAATGAAGGCATGCAAGTACCACTACAAATGAACTGCCCTTTTCTTGGCAGGGTGCTGCTTGCTTGCTAGGATTTCTATGCCCTTTATCAGGATAACTCGCTAGACGCAACTGCTGTGCCCTTTTTCATACCCAAGCACCATACCATAGGGAAATCCTAGAATTAACACTGAAGCCTGCTTTCTGATTCTAATAGTAATGCAAAAATGCAGAGAATTTGTTATTTTCTAAACTCCAACACTACAAAACTTTATACTGTACTGACTACTGGTAAAAGTCTTGCATGTTGACACAATGCTACAATCACCACCAATATTCTTTTCCAATATACAACCAACCTAGCTTTATACCAAAGGGATTACAAATTATATGTTTAACTGTGCACGTACTTTATATATGTGAAAAGACAGAACTTTGGTACATGTCTGGGAATATGGGATGTAAGGTCGGTAAAATATTAGGTCTTTTGATCCTACTTTTGATCAGATAGCTCTCCACCCAGGGGTGCGTTTCCCAAAATCACAGATGCTAACTTACATAGTTGGACCCATTGACTGTGAATGGACAAACTATGTAAGTTGCTAACTTAGTTAGCAACTACGCTTTTGGGAAATGCGCCCCAGAATAGTACCAAGCTAAACTTTTCATTTTCAGAGAAAACTAGCTGTGTGCATCACAATTCAAAAACAATTTCTTTGTTACTTTGCTGGGGATGGGCAGTACTTGCATCCAGCATACAGTGCCCCCTGAAGGCGAATTTTTCCGACTTTTGATGTTTAAAATCATCTACACTGAAAATACTACCATTGAGATTTTACTAATGCTGTAATGTACCCCAAAGGGACTATGTATCCAGAGAATTTCAGATCTCCATCTTGCTGGGTAAACAAAATAATGCCACCTAAACATAGGCACAATCTGCCATGAAATTTTGAAATTTTGAGTTCTGCTAAGAAATGGTCCATTTTGAGTTTTCCACCAACTTTGGCTCCGTCTAGCTTGAAAGCATAGATACTACCAAAGAAATGCTAGGTATTCATGAAAATAGAGCTCCAAAAGCACAGCAAACAGCATTTACCCTCACAGTACAAATCTGGGTTACAGAGAAAACATACCGCAAACATGCACCAAAAATGAATTTCAACCATCTTTCTGGTCGTCTATTGCACAAACACAGCAAGATACCAAGGTGGTATTCACTGACAATGATAGTCTTGTTTTGTGCAAACACATAATAAAGCATTCTAGTTTGGTATATGTCTGGGGTATTATTTTATTCCTATTCCCATTTTCAATTTTTATTGTTATTTCTCAAATAATTCTGGCTCGATAACATAGTAACCCAGCTTGGCACTGATGTGGTGCTAAAGTCTAACCGGACTTGAAGTGTCACAGGTCATGATAAAAGTATAACATATTTGGTACTGTGTACCCTTAAATCATGATAGTTGATGTAATGTGGTGTCAACAGCAAAACTGAGCCACTTAAGTGGATTCCAGATGGTGCTATCGGCAGGCACAGTGAAATACAGACCTAAAAATTTGGCTTTTTCTGTGAGACACTCATATCTACCTATGTGCCAAGTTTCATTCAATTCCAGGGGGGTCAACTGCGCACCGAATGTCGATCTCTCGTGGAATGGCTCTTAAACTGAGCGGTTGAGTTGGCAAATTTGGTTTTCCCCGCAATTTTTGGGCCACACTGAGAACAGTACATACAATACATTGCGTTCTTTTCTTTGCAGTATCTCAGCCAGATAAACTGCGTGAGCCATTCCTGTCGAAAAGAGTAAGTCTTAGCCTTTTTAGATACGAGATCACCTGCTGATTCCTCGTCTGAACGGTCATCCAAAATTTTGGACCGCTGTGGCACAGAAGGGTCTGAATGATCTTTTTTTTTTTTTTTAAAAAAAAAAAAGGAATCGACTGTACGTTTCATTGTCAACTAGGCTAATGGCCAAGTGAGAGCGATGGCGCTTACGGACTCGACATATGTGACATCCCGCGCAAATTTCTCTCGCGTTGCTATGGTGACAAGAGACTTGCGTCTCTCCACACATGCACGCATACACACACGCACGCACAGACCAATTTTCACTCCCTTCTGGTCATGATATGCAATGATTCAGAAAAGTAAAAAAAAAAAAAAAAAAATAATAATAAATTGTAAGTCGCATTGGTGCGCCAAGTTATAAAATTTAGTCGCACTGCCTCCAAAAATAATGCGACTAGATGGTCGCAGTCTGGAGCCCTGCAAGTAACATTTAAAACTTTTGAAAATACAACTGATATTGTAGCAAGCATTCATAAACAAGAGGCCTGTCAGCCTAGAGAGCTCTGCTGAGGATGACTGAAATGTACATGTCATAACAATTTCAGAAATCCTTGAAAACTGTTCAATATGAACGCATATGACACATTTGGTTACCAGATATGCTGTGAACCAGTTTGGTGTTTCAATTTATGTAGTATAACAATAGAACCACACTGCAAATTGGCATTGCTGTGTTTGTCCGAAAGCCACATTTTATTCTTGGAAAGCTTTCATAATCAACTCCCGAGATAGAGTATTCAGTTGCTCCCGTCACAAATGTTGAACATGCAGTAATACAGGTTGTACCTCTGTATCGAGGAAGTAAATACACATATCAGTTATTGAAATCCCACTTGGAAGATATCATGTTGACCATTGATTTAACAATGCCATACGTTGTTCTAAGGGATTTCAATATAGATTGCAAGTCTGACACAAACAAGTCAAAGATAAGTGACATTGAGAAGATCCTAGATTGCAAGCAGTTGGCCCAAGAAAATACCAAAGTGTACAACACAACCATTGACCTTGTATTTTCCAATTTTCCACACTGTAATGTTGGAGTTATTGTGTCCATTTATTCAGATCATACAATAGTTACATTATCCTAATATGAAAGTACTGAGGTCATGCAAAGGTATCCCATAGGGATGTCACCTTGCAGCTCTGTTCAGTGTGATATTCACAGACACCATGACCCAGCCTTTGCATGCCCCAGGATCTGTCAGGCCATCACTGTGAGTCTGTGACAATGTTATTCACAAGCTCTGACCGAATCTGTACGGGGGGGGGGGGTATTTGTTGGTTGTTAGTATTGCTTGCTGGTAAAATTATTGAAATAAATGATTGCAATTTGTTGTGTGGTTCTATTGTTATACTTCAACTGAGACACTAAACTGGTTCACAGCATATTCTGGTTACCAAATGTGTCATTTGTTCATATTGCAAAAGTTTTCAAGGATTTCTGAAATTAAGTTATTACATGGACATTTCAGTCATCCTCAGCGGAGCTCTCTATGCCGACCGGCCTGTTGTTGAGATATTAATGAAAGACTGAAAAAATGAGCACAAACACTGATTTTCTAAGTCCAAAATGCTGAATTTCTCAAAAACTAGGACGTAGAATTTTCTAATTTTCACAGTGAATATTAAGAATATCATAAGGAAGGCTCGCACCAAATTAGAAAATGGTTATCAGACAGTTTTTGAGACATTCAAATTTGAAGTGAAAATTTGAAGCCGGACGGACAGACAGGCAGACAGACAGACGCTGGACGACTCGGCATTAGAAAAGTTCCGCTGACTGCTGACTATCCTCTCTAATGAAAGACTGAAAAAATGAGCACAAACACTGATTTTCAAAGTCCAAAATGCTGAATTTCTCAAAAACCGGGATGGAAAATTTTCAAATTTTCACAGTGAATATTCAGAATATCATAAGGAAGGCTCGCACCAAATTAGAAAAAAAGTTATCAGACAGTTTTTGAGATATTCAAATTTGAAGTGAAAAGTTGACGCCGGATGGACGGACAGACAGACAGATGGACGCTGAACGACTCAGCATTAGAAAAGCTCCACTGACGGCTGACTGTCATCACAGCGGAGCTAAAAACTGAGCTTTTCATGCTAATGAAACAAATTGAAAATAAACATTTTATAGAAATTACAGTGTAATTATTTAGAACTATGGAAACTGGCATTAAACATCAATATATTTATTCTTAATTATATCCCCGAAATACGAGTTTCAGGGATATGGTTTCGCCTCACCTGCCACCGCCGCGTCCGCAGATTTTAGCCGTTAGCGCGATAACTCACAAAATACTTTACATTGGCTTCTCATTTGTGCCATATGGGTAGATATGGTAGAGAGGATGAACTGATTAGATTTTGGGCAAGTATGCACTCCTAGGTTTGCCACCAGGTGGCGCTATATATCGAAAAAATCAGTTTTTTTACCATATCTCTGGAACAATTACTTACACAGACCTCAAATTTGCTTCATATTGTAGGTCTAGTAAAGGGGAATCTAATAGAGGGGGCTTCGAGGATCAGGGAATTTCAGGAATATACCCCTTGCTATCGGCTGCCGACAGTGTAGGCCTAGTTAAAATAACAAATTATAATACTCACATTCAGGCTATACTGTATGCAGGGCATATCGGAGATTAAGATACAATAACACTGCAAATCATAATTTAATTGTTAAGAATCAAAAACCCCGAACTGTAATTTTTATTCTATTGATAGCTTTGTGTTCATCAGATATATTACACAAAAACAGATACATTTGAATGTCATGTATAGGAGATATAAACAATTAATATGGTGCTAGCCTTCTAGCAAATGCTGAAATTGATCATCATGATCATTCTTCTTTGATCAGAGGACCAGTAAAAAGATGTACTGTGTGAACAGAGCATTGCAATCAGCGCTGCCGGGTCATTATTACCTCCCCCTAATGAGGTTATTTGATCAGTCATATTTCTTGATTTTTCAAGTCTGTTGATTGTTTTGTTTGTCTGTCTATCTGTTTGTGCACACTCCAGCATCCACAGTTATTCAAATTTTGCCTTGAGATTTACACCATGAGAAACCATATGTCCAAGGAAGAAGGGGCTGATGTGACAAGACTGAGAATGCAATAAATTTGGTAACATCAGTGACATGTAAACCCGGGTCTGTAACATCAGTCACGGTTCAACACAACAAACTACAACAAAGTTATGTTGCAAAATACTTGTCTCTGACAAGCTTTCTTTAAAATAAAGGATTAGTAATGTTTATTATCATTAGAAGCAAGCAGCATCAACATGAAAAATCATGATTTTTCCCATGATGCATTTTCTCTTCCTAGCTTCATCTCAAGAAACAAGAGGAGAAAAATCTCTTAAATCTACCTCCATCCCTAATAAGCAGGTTTGTAAAGTACTCTATTTAATTATCATAGATATCTATACAAATATTTTTATTATCTGGCTATACTTTGTCAGGTTATAACCACTTAATGTAGGTTAATACACTCAAAGAAGATGTACACAAAGTACATGGGTGCTGTTGTCCATGCCAACTGGGCAAGTTTATCAGGCATACCAAGTCAACCTCTGTGCTGCAGAGCAGCAAAGAAAATATGATTTTAGTTAAATAGAAATGCCAGGCCCTCTAAAATGTCTGATACAGAGTTGGGTTCAACTCATGCATAATGTTCATTAAGACTGCAGCAGAATGACTTCGTATAGGAACACTGGGCTTTTCAACTCACCCAACTCTGTCTTTTTCAGCCTATTTTTCCTTACCATTACTTAAGGGTTTTTTGACCCTGCCAGCCAGCGGTAGTTGGTTACAATATCAGTTGACAAACTTCTATTTTTTTTTTTTTTTACTGTAAAAAGCTTTACATCAGGCCTGTCAGGCTAGTGAACGCCACTCATTAAATCTGTGTCAATAAAGTGACAGAGTATTCACATCTCACTTAAAGCCAGAAGGTATTGTCCGCACTGCACCTGGTATGGTCTAGAAAACATTCAGATACCATTATTACCATTTAGCAAGCTGTCAAAGTAAATAAATATGTAGAATATGACAGTTGCATGTCAAATTATCTTGTTTCATCAACAAAAATCCATTCTCTGTAACCTTGAAGTCTGAATGACAAACTGTTACGTCAGTCATGTAACATCAGTCAGGCATAATAATGTAACCAGAGATGGCAACAGAGGTTGATGATTTCAGCTGAAACCTAGCCGGCAGCCGGGTCCAGGGCAGAGCCCAGTAGGGGGTTCAGGGGGGCTTTTTTTGGTGCATTAATTGTCATCTAAACTATCAATAACTACACTGAACAAAAATATAAACGCCCCATGTCAAATTTTTGAGTTTTTATTAGCATTAGGGTTATGCAATATATGAAGCGAATCAAAATTCATTTTTGTTAATGACTAATCTTCAGATCACCGTCCATTACATCTTGATATTGGCATCTGCAAAGGAGTGACAATCCTTTGAACACGTTGGGGGTCAGGTTGAAGAAATTGAATGTTCAAAATCTTGTGTGTCCACCATTTGCGTCTCTCAGAGCAACACATCTCCTTCGCATGGAGTTCATCAGGTTGTCTATCGTGGCCTGTGGAATGTTATTCCATTCTTCTCGGAGGGCCACACGGAGCTGGCGCAAATTATCCGGAACTGGAACACGGTCGCGGACACATTGATCCAAAACATCCCAAAGATGCTCTATGGGCGACATGTCCGGCGAATACGCAGGCCAGTCCAGAATTGGAATGTGCTCTGCTTCAAGGAACTGCATGCAGACCGCTCTGGTGGACATCCCTGCATCCAGCATGCCAATGGCACGTTACCGCATGACCTGAGACATCTGAGGCATGATGACTTTTGACAAAATTTGACATTTTGGGGTGGCCTTTTATTGTACCCAGTATAAGGAGTGTCTGGGTACTGCTCACTCTGTCTGATCACCGTCTGGAAATGCCACACCCATGTACTGAGTGAAATCACTGCATCACTGAGCAAATGCTCACTGACAGAGATATGGATAAAAAAAATGGTACACAAATCAATAGAAATATCCCTATTGTACAAGTTAAAGTCAGCATATGCTCACTTAGAGTTGTTAACTCCATGTGGCATCAATATTTGACATGGGGTGTTTATATTTTTGTTCAGTGTAGATACACAGACATATTGCCATGCAAAAAAAACCCCTGAAACTTAGTTGCTACTCACAACTTCTCATATATGTTTTCGCTAAAAAAAAAAAAAAAAAAACAACCACTTGAGAAACTCAACTATGTTTCAAGAACTCGCCAATTTGCCGCCACAGAAACATTACCGCAGGAAGCAAGGGTGCTGCAACACCCCAAAATTTATTTTTCCGAAATTCAATAAATTTAAGCGCACGTTTGTTATTTCAGTCTACCTGCCACCTTTAAAAAAGACAAAGGACTGGGCAGTGGTGGCCTTAAGCATCTGGGGGCCCGTTTCAAAAGCAAATGTGGGGCCTATAAAACATAAGACATAAAAACATAAGCTTCATCATTTTGCTGGATGAAAGCTTACACCTTAGCCTATCCAGTGAAATTTCAACTTTTCTGGCTGAAACTTGATGTTTATTTGCGAAGATTTATTAAAATATTGGCAATAAAAATATACGCGTATGCGAATGTTATGAATTTCTCAAAAACTGAAATTTGTAACTCAGCCCAACAAGTTAGCTGCATTGCAAACTGCACTGGAAACTTATTCTTTCTTTTCCTCTTAGGGGACGGGGTTACTGGATAGCTCTACAACATAATCACTGAGATAATGATACGGTAAAATTTGGATGTAATTCAAACTTTGACATCCCACCAATATAATTTAATGTCGCTTGAGTGGACAAGGTTTAGAAGGACTACATGACTCGTATTGCATGACCTTGATTAAAATTTGCATTGTAGCTATAAACATTACACGACACTTGGTGACGAGGTATCCCTCCGCTTTGTCTGAGAATGAGGCTGCCTTTGCCATAGCCATGATTATAATGATGTATACAAAACCATCAATACTTTTTCAGGCTGTTCACTGTATTGTTTTCATTCAGTTGCGGTGCCATGTGAATGAAAGAGGATGTTTTTTGTCCCAAAGTATATTTAGCTAACATTATATTAAAACGTGGCACAGTGTGTAACGTTAATGTAATGTTATGAAACTCCTTGGGTATAGAGTAGCTGGAAGTTACCTTATAGCCATAACTTCTAATTTTTAGAAATCTGCGCACATTATGCGTTTCAATGAAAGGTTAGAAGCATATGTTCGTCTTCAAGGTGCCCAATTTCCGTCAAATAGGCTACTGATCAGACACCAATAAAAGCAAAGTAGACCAGTTCTTTAATTTTGCAGCTTACATTTTGCAAATTATCAACGCATCTAATCGATCAGAAACTATTTTCACTGGGCCGGTTCCAGAGGCTACCGGACCGTGACCTGGCCCGAATCCAGAGATCTCTATAATGTTTATAGATAATTTAATGTGTAAAAAAACACATAAAATTGTTAGATAATGCTTTAAAATTTATACGTCAAAGCTCAACGTTATATTAATTATTAAATACCTCCGGAATGGAGCAAGCAAATTACTTTTTTTTTTGTTTGCATACCAACTGATTAGTCTGAGGCGCTACCAATATTGGCTAAGGTGACGACTGTATTCCTGAAATTTTCAGAGAATCAACTACCATAGGTCTTTAGCTACCATCATTTGTAGACGATGAATAATTACTACACTTCTTAGCCAGCTCAGTCTTCATGCAACTAATATATCTGAAGGAGAAAAACAGTAACTCCTGGGGCCCCCTGGAGGGCGGGTCCCGTTTCAAATGAAATGGTTGAAACATAGGTAAAGCCGCCTATGGGACTGAGGTCTAGTTAAATATTGAGACAGGGATAACACCAGCAAAGTGCAGTGCCCATAAATGCACGTTTGAGGCTGTTTGTGTTTGTTAACTGAAGCTCCATTACGTTTTAAGCTGAAATCAGACATCACACAGGCCATATAGCTTGCTCAAAACAAAATGAACATAAATGTTAGCCAGCTGGCTGGCTACACAGCCAAGCTCGTTCAGCATTAGCGATCTATTGAAAATACTGGTCTATGATCATGACGTTAGCTAAATTGCATGTGAAATTAAATGCCTTTCAGGCATCATCGGAGGGAGCAGAGCAACATTACGCGGCAAACAAAGGCATTCTCATCGCGAACGATTACTGGCCAGTGGAGAGCTATATTAACTTGTGATCGGACTATTTGTATCTCCCTGACGACGATAGTCGGGAGATACTATGGTTTAGTTCCGGGGCCGCCGCTGCCGCAGAGATTTTCTGTTTCGGGCTCTGGAAGCCACAATTATTATAGAAATTTCTCCAAATTTCACACAGGCGAAGATATTGATTGGACAACGCTCAAGACCGATTTTCGTGAATTTCCGGCGTCCAATATGGCTGCCAGAGGCCATTTTGATCGAAATTTTGGGATCAGGGAGATACGCGACTCGGGCCCTCTGGCGACCGAGTTATCTAGTTCTGAAATATGCATTTTTTTTGTGGGATGATGGGTTTTAGATGACCTAGCAAGTTAACATTGTGTGGTCATTCCTAATCATGCAAGCCAACAGAGGGAATTTGATCAATTTAGGAATTACGTTTATTAGGTTTACTGACTCATTCAGCACACGATGGCAAGCATAGTCAAGTTCAATGATGACTTACACTCCAAACAATATTTCAATCAACCAGTTAAGCATGTATTTGTTCATATTATGAAAAAGTCTCAAAAAAGAGGGACTGAAAATATTAAGCATGCAGTTTCTTGTGAACTGTTGCAATATATTGCCGTTTACTTTTGCCATGGTATTAAGCGCCACGGAGAGCGTACAAGCACTCCATTGTAAAAACGCGCGGCTGGTAGACCATATTTTATCACAGTTATATGCGCAGATAACGTCATACCTGCCAGTACCACGCCCCCCCAAACGGTTCCTAGTATGCTTGTCACAAACTATGAACATCCAAGGAGTGCAAGTTTTCCTACCAGGCCATACCCTCTCTGAATGTAACGTCAATCACTGTGGAACTGTGGAATAGCCCACATACATTTTCAAAAAAAAAGTCAATTCAAAAGCAACCAGTAGTAAATGTGCCATGATAAACTAAACCTTGATGTAAAATAAATCTTTGCCACTCTCCACACTTTACCTTCTCGCCCGCATACGGAAATTTCCGTATTTTGTTAATTGACTCCTCTGCCGGTATACCGATTTTTTCCATGTTTTTCGATTGCCTTGGTGCAAGGGTCCTCAATCTAATCCAGAAAGGGCCAGTGTGGGTGTAGGCTTTCATTCCAACTAAGCAGTGACACACCTGATTCAGCTAATCAGGGTCTCAAACAAAGATTCAAATTCAAACTGCTCATGTACAGTGCTGTGAAAATTCTTCCTGAATTCTTATTTTCTTGCATATTTCTCACATTCAAATGATTCAGATCATCAAAAAAATTTTAATATTAGACAAAGACAACCCGAGTAAATACAAAATCCAGTTTTTAAATGATGATTTCATTTGTTAAGGGAAAAAAGCTATCCAAACCTACCTGGCCCTATGTGGAAAAAAAAACTGCCCCCTAAACCTTAACCCACCCTTGGCGACAACAACTGCAATCCAGCAAGAGAACCACAAAGCCCTCGTGTGAGTAGCAAAACAGTGATATAAAAAAAAAAATTGGTGCTCTTGCGTCCCCGGGAAAAAGATATCTCAGGGCCCTGATGAAGACCGCCTACTGAGGTCGAAACATGTCGGCAATTTTTATGTGTTCAGCCATGTGATAATAAAGGCTTTTTATTTGCATTACTTCAAAAAGTTTGCCTGGATCTCATCTTTTTTTCTGGACTGAGAAACTGCAATCAAGTATTTGTGATAACTGGCAATGAGTCTTTCACATCGCTTTGGAGGAATTTTGGCCCACTCTTCTTTGCAGAATTGCTTTAATTTAGCCACTCTGGAGGTTTTTCGAGCATGAACGGCCTGTTTAAGGTCATGCCACAGCATCTCAATTGGATTTCAGTCCGGACTTTGACTAGGCCACTCCAAAACCTTCATTTTGTTTTTTTAAAGAAGGGATTCAAAGAAATTAAGTACCCATAAAATTGGTCCGTCATGACAATTTCATGATATGTTGAAGGTACTCACTCATATAACAAGAGGAAAAAGTTTAATGCTACTTGATATTCGCTTTCCAAATGTTGTTCTTTTTCGACCATAACCAGTCCGCCGACAGTCTCATTTTCCGTGACGTCACGGACGGGTTGTGTGCTCTGAAAGTACCCAGATTTTCCATAGTTATAATACAGTGAACACTGTGAAAATTGTTTTCAATTTTGTTTTTAAAAGCCTGACGAGTCAGCACTCTTAATAGATTTCTTCCAGATCTCCCAGTAGTTCATAGGTTTTAAAGCTAATGTCGCATAAAGGTGATTTATTTCATCGATGCTTATTTTGGCTCGTTCCGTGCTGGAAAAAGTCCGGTCGCCGTGCTGGCTATACGCTATACACGTACACGTTGTCTAGTTTAGAAAGAAAATTATGTTTTTATTGGAGTCATCATGCTACCATTCCGAGGAAGTTTGGATAAGCCAATGCTCTGGGCTACAAAAAAGATAGTATTTTATGCCCAAGATCAAGTGGACTCTCATAACAGTGGTTGACTGACATAGAAATATTGAGTGACGAGGTCGATGCCATTTAGAACACAATCGTACCCTCAATATCTCCACCCAATACCTCAAAAGCAGCCTGAATCGACCGCCTGTACTTCTCGTGCACTGAAGTTCAATTTTAATTGCTTTTTTATAGTTGTTGTATCTCTTCCCATGGTTCTTTCTTCAACTTCTGATCCTTCCTCTTCCACAATGGCCAAAACGAAACAAAACCTTGAAAATGTAATAACGTTAGATGGTTACAGTATACGCAATAGAGAGATCTGACGACAGGCAGCTGCAAGTGCATGAACAATATGTATTCCTGCGCGAGTTAAGAGAGAGAATACATTCTAAAAATCTTCCTTTCTTGTTTTGTCGTCGCTCTTATCAAGTCTAATCATCAAAAAAATATCATAATAAATTAAGGTATCAGTCCTTTCCCGTATTTACAAATCATTTCCGTCAGATCGTTTAGCCTATGTCCATGTTAATCTTCAATGTACTATATAGAAAAATATGAGTTTAAATAAAAAAAAAAACACAGACGAATGTTTCTCCATTATAATTTATCCATCTCAAGTAAAGTACGACACAATTTGAACCTTGAATAACAAAATATAAAGCTTAGAGAGAGACGTACACTGCACGCAAACTCACAGAGCAGAGCTTGCAAAATCTGTGTGTGACATCACCCAAAACCGGCGTCATTCCTAGCATCACAGAAGTATTCACGCTCGATAAAGTACTGTCTTTTCGTGCGCGTTTCCATTTTCTTGTATCGATAATGACGGAATGACATTACATTGCATTCTTTGCGTTCCAAGCTTTCCATTGATGTCCAAATGGCCATATTTCAGTTTTTCCTTTGAATCCCTTTTAAGCCATTCAGAGGTGAACTTGCTGGTGTGTTTCGGATCATTGTCCTGCTGCATAACCCAAGTGTGCTTGAGGTTGAGGTCACTAACTGATGGTTGGACATTCTCCTTCAGGACTTTCTGGTAGAGAGCAGAATTCATGGTTCCATCAATTACAGCAAGTCATCCAGGTCCTGAAGCAGCAAAGCAGCCCCAGACCATCACACTACCACCACCATGTTTGACTCTTGGTTTGATGTTCTTTTTATGAAATGCTGTGTTAGTTTAATGCCAGATGTATCGGGACGCATAACTTCCAAAAAGTTCAACTTTTGTCTCCTCAGTCCACAGAATATTTTCCCGAAATTCTGGGGGATCATCAAGATGTGTTTTGACAAATTTGAGATGAGCCTTTGTGTTCTTTTTGCTCAGCGGTGGTTTTCGCCTTGGAACTTACCAATGGATGCAATTTTTGCCCAGTCTTTTTCTTATTATTGAATCATGAACGCTGACTTTAACTGTGGCAAGTAAGACCTGCAATTCTTTAGATGCTGTTCTGGGTTCTTTTGTGGCCTCCTGGGGTGAGTTTCCCAAAATCACAGATGCTAACTTACATCGTTGGGCCCATTAACAGTGAATGGACAAACTATGTAAGTTGCCAACTTAGTTAGCAACTACGCTTTTGGGAAATGCGCCCCTGGATGAGTCGTCGATGCTCTCTTGGAGTAATTTTAGTAGGCCGGCCACTCCTGGGAAGGTTCACCACCGTTCAAGTATTCTCCATTTGTGGGTAACGGCTCTCACCATGGTTTGCTGGAGTCCCAAAGCCTTAGAAATGGCTTTGTAACCTTTTTCCAGACTGTGGAATAATACAAAACATCTTTTGCATTCTTATCATCTTATTATCATCAGTATTATTATCAAAACATCTTTTGTATTATTATTATCTTTTACTGCTTAAAAACATCTTTTTATGTCAATACCCCAAAGCTTATAAACCTATTTACCCAGAATGTGTGTCTGTGTGTGAGAGAACTGTACAGAGGACCAAGGTCAAGAGTGGCACAGGAATTCACAGTTTCTGCCAAGAAAGAAAACGCCCTAAGCGCAGTCCAAAGTGGCATCAGGTATCCCGTAACCGCCTTTCTTTGACCTGTCCAAAGTAGACTGGACAATACCATGAAGTAAAGGTGGGAGCTGATTAGACTGCCCGGTTATAGACAGATCTACAGCCAATTGATGTACAGCCCCTAAGGACTGTGGATTATAAGAACTGATGCCGGGCAGCATGCCGAGCAAGAAGCGCTTCTCCAAACTGTGGCCAGAACATCCTACTGTTGCAGTTTGGCGCCGCCCTCTTTGTCTGTTATAAATTTACTATATTTCGATCACAATCTGGTCAAGTCTTTATTTCAATTGTCTTCCACCCTTAACGAACACCGCCGGGTAACAAGAGGTAATTTCCCCACAACACCCATGGGATCAAAAATATAAATACTTTGCAATACCACACAAATTACTTGTGCCAATAAATTTTGAATCTTACATCGGTTAATTTTTGGCAACAACAGTGTATTTTTCAGTTTGCCGGGTGACGAAAGCACCGCTGTGGAGAAAGTCTACCGTCCTGCAAAGCAGTGGGCAATAATTAGTCAAATTAGATTGATGATGAATCTTTCATGTACAGCAATGCAGTATATGTTCATGCCATGCATTGATATGGGCTTGCTTGTTCATACATGAACATGTGGTGGTAGAAGCGCATGGCAAAATTTTGTCCATGTTTCTAACACTCAATCTACCAACAGAGACTACTGTTTGTGAACTCGCTGTGAATATGCCTGTGTCCCTATGAGGACAGGCAAATTCACTGATGAACTAACATTATTCTTATGGACTGCAAGTTTCACATTTTCCTTGATTTAACTGACCCATAGGATCTGATTCAAATAGGTGTTAGCCCTAGCTCTTGTTAAGAATACGTCTTCGTGGTAAGACTAAGTTGTTCATGGTACAGTCATTATTTCCAAGGAATGAACGCACATGTTCCTGTGTTCATGTTCCATTCATCTGCGCCCTCAAGTGGCTCCGTCCCATCCACTTTCGTCTGAGCCCTCAGTTATATTTATGAATTACTGTTGTTATTAGTGACACTCAAGTGTGTCAGAAGTTGGGGATGTGGGTCTAAGGGACCACTGGCCCCCTACTTTACACCCCTGTCCCATATTGTTTTTCGGTCAAGACTCACTGAGTCCCCACAAATCCCCCAATATTGCAACAACATGTTAAAAATATGTTTCAGTCATTTCCATCCACTTTAAAACATTAGAGAAGGTAAAGCAGATAAACATCAAATGGGGGAAAATATTTACATTTCAATCCAATCAGAGAGGACATTGTTACACCAATCAAATGAATACAGAGCACAGTGGAAACAATAAAATTGTTTCAATGCTGTCCATTACAAGTTTGTCCTGTTAGAGCTGTGAACCTAGTGGCTAATCTTTGCCATCAAGACTTGAACAAACTGTATGCATCTGAAAATGTCAAAAGAACCAGTGCATAAGAAGTAAATAAACTGAACTTCAATGTTTATTATGGCCATGACATCCACAAATCAGAGCCGGGCCTGACCCTGACCGGTGCAGCCAGGAGTGTTGTGCTGTGCACCCAGATTATTGATGAGAGGTTAATGCATTCACCAAGCTTGCAGCTGTAGGTAGACTGTTGTTGCGGTGTCCCATTCATTAGATGTTCATTCTTGGGATTGTCATTAGGCCTTTGCTAGTCCATTTTATGTGTGTGTGTGTGTGTGTGTGTGTGTGTGTGTGTGTGTGTGTGTGTGCGGCGTGTGCGTGTGTGTGTTTTGTGTGTCAGTATATATTAGGTCCCTACACTTCCAAAAATATTTTTGGTACCTCTACTGTGATTAACCAATGCTTCCTGACTCAGCACTGAGCTTTTCATTCACAAATTTTGAGTAGGCAACATATAAATATTTCTCTGGGAAAAAGAAATCTACTCTGTTGTGCAGAGTGATCTCATCATTTTATCTGATGTGAAAATGGCAAATTGTTATTGTAATTTTGTGTTTCATTAAATACCTGTGATATCCAGATATGATGGAAATTATTCAATATATTGAAATTATTATTTACTTTCACTTAGAGTTTTTCGCTGGCTAAATATGTGGATTTGATATCTTTTTGCAGGATGGGATGACTGTATATTAAATCTTAGTCCACAACCGGGGCTGCGCGTGCCGCAACGACTTGCAAACTTTGGAGGATGCGCACGCCACAACTCTCCACAGACTTGCGCGTAAACACGGTACATTTGGCCATAGACTGCTTAAATTTGGGGAAGTCGACGGGGTCAGTCCCAGCTGAAGCCGATGCTCAATGCCCCGGTATAGTTTCAAGTTAATTATAGCCGTGGAAGAAAATTGATTCGGTTTCAGTCATTTTATAGTAGGATTGCTTAAGAAAAAAAACTTTTCGATTTTGTATTTTCCAATATTCTAAACTTTGCTATTAACATATTCATATTTTGATACAAAGACATTTCCATTTATTTTTCTTGGATAAAATATTAACACTTGGACATGAAATTTCTCTGTTTCTGCAGTCGAATATTGATAAATACGAAGGATGCAAGACCGGCGAGAACTATGCACATCCTCACATGGTCATTTCAGCTGAGAATTACATACTTATTTTCATTTCTACATCTCATAATAATCGGCATATATTCTTATCCAGTGTGACTTTTTCGACGCAGAGGTAATATCTTTGTATGATAATGAGGAGACTAAGGAGGAAACTCGGTACCGATTTAGTTTCGATTTCAAGCAAGTTTCGTTCATATATTTTCAATTTGTGGCGTGCTTTCTGACACGTAATAGTTTCTAATGCAATCATTCATCAGTTCCTCCCCCAAAATCAGGTGGCTCTACAGCGTCAATGCTTGATAACCATCGAGCAGGATCAGTATTTTTCAGTTTGGTCTGCAATATCGCACCTGAGTATGCTGAGTTTCGGCCAAAACGTAATTTGGCTTTTTTTCTCATAAATTGTAATATTCTTATTATTGTATGCGGCAGTCGAATAAAAAGTAAGCTTTGGCACATTATCAAAAAAAGTTGAAGGGAGGTGGCCTACACAGACACTGATATCTGATTGGACCAAGCGTACGTCAGACTTAATATTCAACAGGCCATATGCGGTATCAAATTATAAGTACACTGAGGAAAATCTATCGCCCGTAAGTTTCGATATCAGATGAAGGTTGGGAAGGAAATCCGTTGGATATCCCGAAATTAATTGCATTAATTAAACTGGCTGTGCTACCTGTCCGCTGAACTTACATCCTGAAGGTAGGTTAATCACTGTGGTTACGGCTTATGACCTCGATGATTGTTTGGGATCATCGTGCATGCATGGTTTATTATGCATCTCAAGAATTATGTATCAAAAGCTGACAGCATTTTTCGAAAGTCATTGAAATGTTTGCCATAGCTTCTGTTCCATGACGTTTTTACAGCCCTTTGATTATAAATTATTTATATAACCTTACACATACTTTTTCCTTAGTTATAAAGGATATGCAGTTTTATGATTGAATACAATTATGCTTAATTTACATTATTTAAGGGCTCTTATAGAAGGTCTTACAAACAGCTCCTTTGGCGAACAGTAGTGCATTCATACCATGCTATTTCATATAATTGTTTATATGTGGATCAATCTCTAACAATTTGACCATTGGATGCTGCTTCTCAGAATCTACTGGAGGTAAGAGCAGAAGGCTAGTGTATGAGGTTGGATATTGTGCTTTTGTGATTGTTTCATGATTAATATGTTTACAATTTTATTCTTTCTACAAGCCTATGCACCAGACTTATGATGCGTGGAATAGATAATGGTAATGATGATAGATTATAATCTTTCAACACAAATACATTTTGAAAATCCTTGCATTAGGCTTATTGATGCTATTGTTTCCATGAACTCTTTCTATCACGCTGCACTGTATACGAAATGCCTGTCCGCCTGCTGATAAAATTATCTCAATCAGCTGATTATGTGGCAGCTGTGGCATGAGGTCAGGCACATACCTGGCCAGGAACGTGATATAATGCTCACATCAAACATCGGACTGAAGAAAAAAGTGATGTCAATGGCTTTAACCGGGGCATGATTGTTGCCGTCAAGACGGACTTATTGTATTACCTCTGAGACTGTTGTTTTCCTGGTGATCTTGATTTCTACTGTGACACATAGATTGGGTCTGAATTTTGTGTCAACAGCCTGAATCCATGGATCCAAACTGCAATTTGTCATCAGTTAATTTGGCTGCTGGTGGTGTGCTCGTGTGGGGAATGGATTCTCCCCCCACCCATTCACTCACTCACTGACTAAATTTCACTCACTGTCATTCACTCCTCCGCTAGCTCGTCTAGTCACTCACTCACTCCTCTCCTTCCTGTCATCCCCACCTCCTCCCCTCTTCTCCTCTGCATTCCTCCTTACTCCTCACTGACTCTTCCTCACTCACTCACTTCAGTCATTCACTCCTCCTCCTCCATGCCCATTGCGTACATTCCAGCATAGCAGACAATAAGGTCCTGGTCCCTCTGCTCCTTCCTTCTCGATGACTCTAAATGCGTTATAAGCCTCATTTACTAATGATATTTTTTAAGATGCCTCAGCCAATCCACCAGTATTTTACTCAGCCTGTACCTTTATTCACAATATACTCATCTTGCTGTGTTTCTTCCATCATGATGACCATCGTTGGAGTTCAATTACTTTTTCAATTACAATTACAATCCTTTCCTGGACAGAATGTTTAATTACAATTACTTTTCAATAAAAAAAAATTAAATTACAATTACCCAAAGTGATTAATTACACAATTACTGTGGTGTAATTGAAAAAGTAATTGAACAATAACCTGATAATGACGCACCATGTCTGTATAAAAGTAATCTCAAACTGGGAACATTTCAGCTGATATCGATTATTACCTCAGTGGTTCTCCGGTCACCAGAATCCGCCGTCAAATAGAGCACCTTTGGGATGTGGAACAGTTGGAGCTTTGCAGCAAAATGAGTGGCTGAAAATCTGCAGAAATTATGCAATGCAGTCTTGACAACTTGGACCAGAATCTGAAACGTATGTTTCCAGCATCTTCCTGCGTAATCCATGGCACTGAGGACTGAGTCTGCTCTGAAAAAGAGAGACCTGACGCAGTATTGGTATGGTGTACCCAATAAATTGCTCAGAGAGTGTATGTTGTTGACTCTGCTAACCAAATAGCGAAATATGTACTTGTTTAATAGCTATTTCTTGATAAACAGCATTGTTCTGTGTTTCCTTTCACCCCACAAACACAGATGTCTCAGTGGTTTTGGCTGCAGCAACAGATCATGCGGAGCAAGTGGGTCAGCTTTGCGATGACAACTTTCCCCATGGAGATCCGGCAGTATCACCAGTCAATGGATTGAGAGCCATGACTGTGAGCATCAAGAAATTGCTGTCACGATACATCATTGCATTGCAGTACAACATTGCTATGAGAACTGCGTGAAAAAAAATATTTATCATTCCTGATTTCCTGTAGTACAGGATATTTTTTCCTTGAATTGTTTCAGAGTTTTGATCTTAAATATTATGCAATGGGACTCTAAATAAATTAAAAGCACATACAGTGCTTAACAAATTTATTAGACCACCACCCAATGAAAGGTTTATGCCACAGCTACCCTAAATGAACAGTGTTGGTAATTACCAAAATAATTTTTTATGTTTTTGTAATCGTTATTCCAACAGTATGCACAAGCTCTTAAATTGAAATGACATTTTTTAGTGCTAAAATGTAATTATTGTTGTTGTCCATGAATTTTTGCATTTACTGTTTTACAAAAAAGCAGAAAAATAGTTAAGCATATTAATATTTTTTGATTAAGATACCAAATTACAGATATTTACTTGCATTCCTGGACAAAAAAATTGGTTTTAGTGATTGAATGCAAGAATGCCATCTGTTATCAAGGCCAAAGGGGGCCATACAAAATATGACCTGTTTTTTTTTTGTTTGTTTTTTTTATATGTGTGAATAAGGACTATTTAGTTGTTAATAGTTGCCAAAGAAATAGCAATATATTTTAACGCTCATTCCCCTCACGGAATACTTTTTATATATATATAAAATTATCCACGTTTGTACAGAATATTTTTCGAAAAGAATTACACAATATAGTATTGAAGTACAGGGTGGCCCCATGACATGATCGTCAACTGATTTCATGTTTCATCCGGACTCTTGAATGGTCATCCATGCCGCTGCTTTGGGATTACTGTGAGAATGGTAGAATTCGCCGCCCAGTTGGCAGCGGCTTGCCGTAGGGAATGAGTTAAAAAAGTTTTTGACAAATTTCTAAAATATTTGTGTTCTCTCGTTTTTATGACAGGTGGTCTAATAAATTTGTTAAGCACTGTATGTTTAAAAAAAAAGTTAATTGACACAAACATGGCAAAAGTAATTTCCATCTCACAAAATCAGCCAATCAACAAAATTTACTTGAGAATTACAAACCAAATTCTGAACAAAGATGGTACCATGTAAAATTGCAAGTAAACTGACTTGTAAAACATCCTTGACCTGAATTAAATTGGGAACGGTAAAAAGGCAAGATATTGAATTTTTTTACTTCTCTTCTTCATTGAACAGAAGCTCTATGAGGGGTTGTGTCTCTGATGTACTTGTACTCCTGTGAAAATTTGCTTCTGCCCTTTCCAGTTTTTTTTTTGTGCTAGTTAAACCCGGTGTGCGCTATCCCTTTGGTCCCTTTGGGACAGCAGTCCCAAGTCCTTTGCCTAAAAAGTTAGGATTACGTGTAATCACAAAGAACGCACATCACAGAGGGACCTGAGTCATCCAGCACCAGATCCATGTACCAGATACCATGAGAATGGTACATACCAGAATGTTTGACCTCAGCTGTTGGAAGCATGACAATTGAATTATATCGCAGCACAGATGCGAGTCTCTTTCAGGAGGCTTTAATGGTTGAACAGGCAGGATAGTGGGGAAACAGACCTTGGTACTCTAATGGCTCCTTGAGAACAAGGAGCACCAAATGCATAAGTAAATAAGTGCCCACAACTGGAACACTCGAAGGATACTTCGGGCATGAAACTTTAAAGGTATAAAAGCACACGTCATCAGCACACTCTGTGACAGATTCTAAATTAAACGTGACGTCCTGTAGCCTTGAAGGCAATCAGAAAACAAGACTGATCTTCGGTCGGCCAGAGTGCTGATTGGTGCGGTGGTGGGCGTGACAAAAATGCAGTTATTCCAAGAAATCAGATGTTTGATCAAATTTTTCGGGGTCTCTGCTCCCTTAAATTCTCTTGACTTCAGGGAGCTCACGGCCACTAACGTCTCCCTGGCAACAGTGCGGTTCCATGACCTCTTGGCTCAGCTGGATGACCAGTACAGCCGCTTCGCTCTGGAGAATAACTTTCTAATGCAACACAATATCCGCAAGATAAAACGCAACTTGCAGGTAAGACATCCTAGAGATGAGCTATCCTGTAGCAAAAGCTCGCCAACCATTAGCACTTCATTGTTTTGTAAATGAAAATTCAGTTTTTGCTCTCATGCTTAATTTTAACTTGGCTGAAACAGATAAGGATTTCATTGAAACCTTGAGTGTCCACAATCAATGCCACTGTTGTTGACGTTAACATACAGCCCATCGCTGGAAAAGGAACAGTCTGATTTGTTTTTAAAAGGAATATGAAACATTAGAGAACTGTAAAAACTCCTCTGAGCTGCCATTTTAGAGAGAGAGATATGAAGAGAGTTAGAGAGATTTTTCTCATGAGCTTTGGCAATCTGTACCGTGTATCTCATGCTGAGAAACCACAATCAACTGACAACTGAACTGAGAAAGAGAGAGCTCCCAGGCTTTGGTAGTAGGGGAGACAGGGGTTCGATGTGTCATGAGGACTAATGAACCATATCACTATTTTTAGCTTACTGGCCTTATGGTGTGAATCATGTCAATTTGCCGTAACATACTACTTGACCATATCGCCAGGCTGTTTTTTTCAGATTTTTGATTGAATCATTTTTGTCCGTTCTATGGCCCTTGAAATTTTGGCTCCAATGTTAAAGATAGGTCGTAGACATTTTTTTCAATTATTTCTCAAAAACTGCTTGATATTTTTTTCTAAATCAGGCAATCAACTTACCTTGGTAAATATTACTTTTAATCACAGTGCCATTTGATTGAATGTCGTAGTGGGTCTAGTGGGAGCGCTGTTCTTTTAAATTTGGTCTTATGGAGACCATGCAAAATGGCCTGTGGAGGCCAGATGGTTGCAGATAGAGATTAAGTTTTGTATTATCGACATATAGGAAGTCATATATGACCTATATTTTGGCTGTGTTAAAGGTTACCTCAGATGACCTTGAAAGGTCAACTTGAGGTCAATTAAAATGTTACAATTTTCAAAGGCTTCCAGGCTTGAAAACCGTGAATAGAAGGTGTGTAGTAACACTTATTTAGGTATTTTCGTTTTCATTTGTGTCCTTGAACTTGACCTTGATGACTGAAGGTCCGACTTTACAAAGTGCAATAGTCTATATCTTAAAATTAGATTACAGATAGAGCGTAGGTTCGTATTTCAGACATAAAGGAAGTCATATATGAACTTTCATTTGGTGACCTTCATATTGACCTTTAAAGGTCAAATGTGACCTAGTGAAAATTCAGTGACTTGTATCACTAAGATGATCACAGATGGAGTCTAAGTATTTGTCACAGACATCTAGGAAGTCACATACGAACTTTCATTTGGTGACCTCAACTTGACCTTCTGTAACCTTTAATGTTCACAATTGAAATAATCAATTTTCAATGACTTGTATCACCAAAACTGCTTCAGAGCTTAGGATTGTATTACAGACTTATCGGATGTCTTAGAAAATAAATGTGAACTTTTTTTAGTGACCTTGACAAATCATTGAAGGTCAAACTTCACATGAAATTTTCATAACTTGTATCATCACTATAAGATCGCTTGCCGATATCTACCGGACCCTTGGTCCTATTTTTTTTTTTTTATTTTAAGCAGCTCTGACATCTGTTGATTACAAATATGTGATATGACCAATTGGTGACTGTGGCACGTCAGATGTAAGTCTCCCCTATGTATTATGGAGTAGTCTGATAACAGCTGAATCTCCTCTGACTGTTCTGCTGACTGGATCTGTGCAGGATAACTTTCAGGAGGATCCAGCGCACATGGCGTTGATCATCTGCGGCTTCCTTCGGGAGGAGCAGAAGATTCTGGCTGAGGCTGAAAAAACAGAGGTGCCTGTACTTGTATTGTGCATGCCTCACCGCAGTAATGTTTTTCTCTTATTCTCAGATTGGTTTTGTGGCGTGTTTTTTCAGACAACAGATTTAAGATGTTGAATTTTGTGTGGTATTGTTAACGTACTTTTTCCATTTAAAGAATTCATGCTAGGTGTATGTGTAGACATGTTGATTGAGGCTTACATATGCCAAAATAATCCTTCCTGCCTTTTCTTTTCATTGCTAGGCTACGCTTACATATCCCAAAATAATCCTTTTTGCCTTTTCCTTTCATTGCTAGGATAAAGTTGGACATGCACAAACCAGTGTAGTTATGGAGAAACATAAGGAACTGGACTACAAAGTGAAAGAAATAAAGAATAAAGTTCAGGTAAAGAATTGCCCCAAGACATGTTGAAAAGTCCTGCTTAAAAGTGCCCATCAAATTTCATTAGTGCCGGCTGGATAAGGAGAAGAGCAGGGATTGATTAGTGCCCTGTGTTTGACCACTGGCCACAACTGTTCCATATGAAGACGACAATGGAAAAATGATCAGAGTCACATTTTCACGTTGTGGAGAAATGATGAATTAAAAATTCAAAACAATCTTAGAAACAAAGCACTGAAAAAAATCTGCAAAAATATAAAATATATAAAATATTATAATAATATATAAAATATACAAAAATGCCAAATTTGGATTCTGATTGCTTATTATGTTCTTGAATCGTTGTGAACAAAGCATGGATTCTGAATCCAGATGTAGTTGCACGAACATGTAACAGAATGCTTTATTTGTGTGTCTAGGAGGCTGAACAGAAGATTAAATCCCTTGAAGATCTGCAGGATGAGCATGATTTCAAGCACAAAACACTGTTAAGTCGAGGTAAGAGAGCATGGAAATGCCGTTTTACTATTTGACTATTGCGTGAAAATGAAGTGATGATTTAGAATAAAAAGAGGGTAATAAGTTAACGAAAAAATTGAAGACAACTACATTAACAGATTGCTAGCCTACACAAATATCTACAGTCAACTTATAGCTAACCTACAGTCAGCTCATGGCAATTTAGTAACTGAGGGGAGCGATTACTTTTTCACATAGGTCCAGGTAGGATGTAGCTTTTTTCTTCAATAAATGAAATCATCACTTAAAAACTGCATATTGTGTTAACTCAGGTTATCTTTGTCAGTGTTATCCTGTTATTAGTTAATGATCTGATTTAATTGCGACAGATGTGCAAAAAAGAAGAAATTTTGGAATTTTTTGCAAATGCTTTTTTGCAGCACTCTATAGAACGCACCACCCAGGAAGTTAAAGAGATTGGTTCCACAGATTTGTGATGTATTAAACCACGTCTGCCTATATCCATATTTTTTAGATTGTCATTTGTACCCTGCAATTTCAAAGTTAAAAGACTCAGCCATGGTTTTAACTGCTTATTTCGCCCCTTTATATGTCATGTAACCTATAAAAAACACTGTACTAACATTTTATCAAGGCTAAAAGCTTGATTAGCTCCCGCCGCTCGCGGTGCGGGAGCTATGGTATTGGGCTCCGTCTATGCGTGCATGCGTCCATCAACACATTTTGCTTTATCTCATCAACGATTTCAGTTACAGGCTCCTAATTTTTACTGGACATTTCGCAAGGTCTACAAATGGCATGCCTAAAGAGTGACCTTCTTGGCCCTATTTTTCAAGGTCACTGGCCTAAATACCACCAAAAACCCGACATTTTATATCTAATAACCATTTTTTCGAAGTCACAGGCTCCTAATTATTACTGGACATGCATCTCCTGTAAGGCCTACAGATGATGCCTAAAGTGACCTTGGCCCTACTTTTAGTCACTATTTTCAAATATCACTAAAAACTTGACATTTTGCTTTATCTCATCAATCATTTCAGTTACAGGCTCTGCCATTTTACTTGACATGCATCTCATAAAGGCCTACAAATGATGTGCTAAAGAGTGACACTTGACTGTTTTTTCAAAGTCACTGGCTCAAAATATCACCAAAAACCTCAACATTTTGCTTTATTTCATCAACTATTTCAGTTACAGGCTCCTAATTTTTACTGGACATGCATCTCATAAAGGCCTACAAATGATGTGCCTAAAGGTGACCTTAGCCTATTTTTTCAAGGTCACTGGCCTCAAATATCACCAAAAACTTTGACATTTTGCTTTATCTCATCAACCTATCTCAGTTACTGGCTCTAATTTATACTGGACATCCATCTCACATAGGCCCTACAAATAGCGTGCCTAAAGGTGACCTTGGCCTATTTTTTCAAAAGGTCACCCAGCATCAAGAAATATCACCAAGCTTGACATTTTTGCTTTATTTCATCAACTAGCTGATTTAGGGCTCTAATTTTTTACTGGACATGCATCTGTAAAGGCCTACAAATGATGTGCCTAAAAGGTGACCTTAGCCTATTTTTTCAAGGTCACTGGCCTCAAAATATCACCAAAAACTTAGGCATTTGCTTTGTTGCGTCAACTATTTCAGTTACAGGCTCCTAATTTTTACTGGACATGCATCTCATAAAGGCCTACAAATGATGTGCCTAAAGGTGACCTTGGCCTATTTTTTCAAGGTCACTGGCCTCAAAATATCACCAAAAACTTTGACATTTTGCTTTATCTCATCAACTATCTCAGTTACTGGCTCCTAATTTATACTGGACATCCATCTCACAAAGGCCTACAAATGACGTGCCTAAAGGTGACCTTGGCCTATTTTTTCAAGGTCACTGGCCTCAAAATATCACCAAAAACTTCGACATTTTGCTTCATTCATCCAACTATTAATATTTCAGTTAGAGGCTCTAATTTTTTACTGGACATGCATCTCATAAAGGCCTACAAATGATGTGCCTAAAGGTGACCTTGGCCAATTTTATTTTTCCAAGGTCACTGGCCTCAAAATATCACCAAAAACTTTGACATTTTGCTTTATCTCATCAACTATTTCAGTTACAGGCTCCTAATTTTTACTGGACATGCATCTCATAAAGGCCTACAAATGATGTGCCTAAAGGTGACCTTGGCCTATTTTTCAAGGTCGCTGGCCTCAAAATATCACCAAAAACTTGACAATTTGCTTTATCTCATCAACTATTTCAGTTACAGGCTCCTAATTTTTACTGGACATGCATCTCATAAAGGCCTACAAATGACGTGCCTAAAGATGACCTTGGCCTATTTTTTCAAGGTCACTGGCCTCAAAATATCACCAAAAACTTTGACATTTTGCTTTATCTCATCAACTATTTCAGTTACAGGCTCCTAATTTTACTGGACATGCATCTCGCAAGAGTCTACAAATGACATGCCCTAACAAGGTGACCAGCCCTGTTTTTTAAGGTCACTGACTAAAAATATCACCAAAACTTTGATAATTTGCTTTATCTTATCAACATTTTCAGTTGAGCTCCTAATTAGCTCCGCGCCCGAGTGGCAGAGGCTATGGTATCGAGCTCCATTCGTGCTTTCGCGTCCATCCGTAAATACGTCCATCAACAAAACTTTGACATTTTGTTCATCTTAGCAGTAGGAAGCCTACCAGGGCCGCCAGTGCCTATATTTTTTCATAAGTCTTTAAAAAACTTGATAAACCCCAGAGCGCATCAAAGTGTGCAGCTCTGAGTTTGTGAGTCTTGGGTTCACCTTTGCCACCCAAACCATCCTCCTCACTGCGCATGGGGGCAGTATGAGAATTGTGAGAATTGTGTTACTCTCCCTAATGGTGGGAAATGAATTTGATTTTAATAGCTGTTCTGACTGTGCTTTGTGCTATTGCCAAATGTTTCATGTATTTTCTCATATTCTTCTCCTGAGTTCCGTATGAAGGAACAGTTGTCTGTTTTCATATGAAAGCACCCCTTTGTTCTAATTAGAAATACTTGGGTTCTAATAATTTTTACCTAATGATTGCAAGGAAGAAAATTTATCTCAAAGAACAAGGTTTTTGTTTGTACCATAGTTAAATGTAATTTTGCCAAATGCTTAAGTTGCAAATTTCAGTCATTAATTTTCTTGCTCACTTTATTGTTTATCACTGTTATTTTGTACTCATTCATTAGGGGTATCATTGATTCGTATTAAAAGTATATATAAGTCAAACTTCTTCCAAATCTGTGGAAACCTTATTTTGTAGTACACAGTAACAGAGCTATTTCTGTGCTGTTACCAAAAAATGCTTCCTTTTAGAATTGGATTATTTTAGTGAAGACCAAAAGCGTCATAAAAAATAAATAAATTTGGCTTACACATTCTGATTCTGTTCTCCATGCAGTCCACTGTTCTGAAAGTTCTGAGTTCAGAGAACACAGCCAAATAATCCAGTTGTAAGCTTCTGTTTTCATTTTTCAGATCATGAAATGAACGGGATTAATGACAGGGAAATCAGACGTGAGGAGATGCTAATTCGGGAGATGTTCATTAAACTGAACATGAAGAGAGTATTATTATTATTATTATTATTATTATTATGTGCAGTCGTACATATTGTTTGCTATGATTCTACTACAGTGTAAGTCCTTGGCAATCCTCAGAACTGTATTGCAAAATATTGCGAAATTTAACACTCTGAAAGCCATGTATCCCAGTAATCTGTGCACTAATTTTGGGGCCGATGCCTGTTGCTCCACCACAAGGCCAAATTTGCACTTACATTTCTGACCAGTGTTGTAAATTGAAAAACTTGATATTTGTAGAATTGTTATGTAAAGCTGACTCCACTGCATCCTATGCTGTCATTTTATGTCTGCTAGAATTTGCCACCATTTGAATTAACATAAGTGTTTTATTTGCTATTATTCCTGTAAAATATATTCAGTCTTCACCAAATTTGGTAGGGATCATCTTAAGACTATGCCTCACAGAGGTTGCTACTTTGATTTTTGGTAGTTTTTATGCTTTGGCAGTAATTAAATCACTAATTCTACGGCGAAGACACCAAAACAGGAAGTGAGATTGTAACTAGGGAACCTTTTATGTTGTTTACCCCAATCTTCAGAAATGTCCACATGTCCACAAGTACAGCATTTTGTGGCGCCGCAAAAAATGTTGTGCCACCTGATCACTAAGTGGCACTCTAATTAACAAAAATATAAAATTGGCAATATCTCAACAACCCTTTTGCCCATTGACATTAATCCTTTTACTTGATTCCAGACCTTTTCACATTAATCTTTTATTTATTCCAGACATCGTATCACAAGTAATCATGATGATTAAACTGAGTCCTCTCTCTTGAAGTATCTGAAAAACTAATTTCTGCAGCTCTTGCACTGGAAGTCCAGTTGGCTTGAAATCTGAGCACACTGCAAATGTGCACACCTGTCTGACCTCTCAAACAGTGCTCGCAGTTATATTATTATTATTATTATTATTATTATTAGGGTGTTGCATAGAATTTTGTTTGATGTGATGAAACTCCTGCTGGTGCTATCCGAGTTTCACAGCAATCTACACAAATATTTTTGTTTTTATCCCGTAAATGATGAAAAATCAGTGTGATACAACCCGTGAAATGCAGGTTTGGTATAACACACATGTAATGCAACTTTCTCGCGTCACGGTTTATCAGATTTCGTTCATTGGCAGACACGGTAACGTTCCCAATCCTCCTGCTGGTAACCAGTGACCATCGCTAGCATTAGTTTCGAGTTTGCAGTTTAGTGGGATGAATGATTCGCGAGCTAGCATACTTGCGCTTTTTCCCATTAAAGTAACAAGTTATAGGAGGTACTGTTATCGTAGAAACTTGAATTTATTCGTTTAATGGCGATAATTGATTGCAGACTTGCTAGTTAATTAATTATTCATACCATTGACTTGTATAGACCGCCAACTAGAAGCTAAACTCACTGAAGGCACAGAAAAAATGAAAATTGCTGCTCTCATTTCATAGATTTGATATCTTGAGTTCACTCATCAGAGATCCTCTAATTATCACATGACCTTGATGTAATGTCCTGGCTTGCCATGCAGGAAGTGGTCAGGCAATTGGCGGACGTACTCAACATGGTGGAACAGGTTGAGTACACACTGATCTCCGAGGAGCTGCCAGAATGGAAACGGCGGCACCAGATCGCTTGCATCGGGGGACCACCCAATGCTTGCCTGGATCAGCTACAGACTTGGTGAGTGATCAGGATGAGCCATATTTCACAGAGGCACAATCTGGACTCTTGGATCTAAAGATTCTTCGTAAGCAAAGTGTCCCCAAAAAACAAAAACTTTCAGGATAAAATGTGCTACTGAACTTTAAGCTGAATAAAATGCTTCATATCATATTTGTTTTCTTTTGGTCTTAAAGGCCCACTAAGTCATTTTCCCCAAATCTCTTCTCCATGTTAAGTAGACCCTGCTCTTCATCTCTGTACTGACACCCACTTGCATGGATGAAAAACTGCATAATTATGCATCACTGTTGCTCCCACGTGCCTTGGAGTGCAAATCGCACTATCATGACAAAAAGTTGAAATGATTCACTTACGGTTATTATTTCACACAAGTGATGTCAGAATCAGATTTGAGCTTTTTGTTGCCCTATTGTCATTTGTATAGCAGTTTCTTTGAAAACCGCCAACATGGATGCTGTTATCATTCTATCAACCTTTTCTGACACCTCTTAGTTTGCCTGATAACATCTGTATGCATTTTTCATCTAAGGGTATTATTCACAATGAGCCCATGTCCAATCTTCTGCCTCTGGGCTTTGTTTTTTTTACTAGCTTCACTTCTCTGACAGTCACAATAAATGGCTAAAATAATGAGCAATAATGCTAAAACTAACATGCCATAAAGAGGAAATGTTGCAATTGAACTCAGCGGAACAGAAACAGTTAAAGACCTATTCAGACAGGATTACATTTTCAGGACTATCACAGGACATCAATAATGCAGTTGCAACTTGTGTAAGTGACACAGTATTTAACAAGGATTTGAATTACGGGGGTTCAGTACTACCTGAGGTTATTTTAACGGAGGTTATCACAGCAAGTAAAAGACAGAGTAAATATTATGTTACCCTGTGGTAAAACCAAACCCATACAAATAGGGCAGAAATTTAAAAAAATTCT
This sequence comes from Gymnothorax javanicus, assembly GCA_029692085.1. Classification (NCBI taxonomy): domain Eukaryota; kingdom Metazoa; phylum Chordata; class Actinopteri; order Anguilliformes; family Muraenidae; genus Gymnothorax; species Gymnothorax javanicus. The sequence continues at coordinate 158,740,323 of CM056193.1, read as the reverse complement.
TAGTTATTCATTTATCCAGCAGAAACCAAGCAATATTGAAGCTGTTTGCGTTACATAAAACTTCTCATGCTGTTTGGGCATAATTGCCTCATGAGACCATTTATTTTGTTGAGCCAAATGGAAATTTAGTGCACCTGGTGCGGAAACATGGCTAATTAAATGCAGAAATCTGGACTGGATATCGGGCTGCAGGTCCAGGCAATGATCACACAACCTATCGTGCAGCTTCTGTAGATCTTGCTGGATTGTGAAACTTTTCTTCTTCTGCGAATGTTAATGTGAGTTGTTTTAAGCGTGGAGACCTCCATGTACTGTGACACCTCAGCTCATGCGAGTGTGCGTAATTGTTGCCCTCGGAGGAAGTAGGGCAACTACTATGGCTGTTTGGTTGTCGCCTCCGGCGCATCCGTAGAGATTTTCTTGTGAACGCTCTACAGGCCACAGATGAACTAATTCCTTTGATATTTCGTATTGGTATAGTTTTTGGTCATGTCGCAACATCTGTTGATTTTGTTGCAGTGCTATACGCAGATATTCATGGTAACATTTCATTTGAAATACAAATTTTGTTGGTTAAGTATTGTCTTACTTTAGACAACTAGCTGAATTGCTAGATAATATTAGCCATGTAGCTATTATAAGTTAGCTATGCTACAAAGCTAGATATGCAGATATCCATGAAGAAGAGATATTCTTCTTCTATGATATTTATTGGAGGTTGCCAAACCAGCTTACATTTTTCATATCCTTTGGCTAAAGTGCAGAAATGGCGCTTTAAATCCTCAAATTTCCATAAAAAACTCCCTAATACAAAAAGCATATTGCCTGAGGAACTAAGGTATAGAAATACAATGCAAAACAAAGACAGATTGCCTGGGATGGAATCAGATTATGACTTGCAGTCAAGCAGATTCGCGCATCTTTCCCCTCCTGCAGGTTCACCTCAGTTGCAGAGAGCCTACAGCAGGTTCGACAGCAGCTGAAGAAGCTGCAGGAGCTGGAACAGAAGTACACGTATGAAAATGACCCCATAACTCAGAAGAAAAGTTTCCTGGAGGACCGAGCATTTTCGCTGTTCCGCAACCTCGTCATCAGGTAAGAGGTGGAATGCCACGCCTGGCCACACCTGTCTGTCCTCTCTGTCTGTCTCTCGTTTTGCTGTCGGTTCCAGTGCAGCTCTGAGATTTGTGCTAACGTTTGAAGGCTTACTGCGGAACATGATGTAAGAACTTAGATGCTATAAGTGTTATCCAGAAATCAATACGATTCAAGAACTTAGATGCTATAAGGGTTATCCTGAACTCTATATGATCTAAGACCTTAGATGCTATAAGGTTATCTGAACTCTCTATACGATTCAAGAACTTATTTGCTATAAGAATTATCCTGAACTCTATATGATCTAAGAACTTAGATGCTATAAGGGTTATCCTGAACTCTATAAGATTCAAGAACTTATTTTTCTATAAAATTATCCTGAACTCTATATGATCTAAGAACTTAGATGCTATAAGGGTTATCCTGAACTCTATATGATGTAAGAACTTCGATGCTATAAGAGTTAGCCTGAGCTCTTTACCACTAAAGCAGCCTAAATTAGGATTAAGGAGAATGTATTTGCATTCTTTCCTGCACAAATGTTTGGGGTTTCTGTGAAAGAAAAAAATAATGAAAAGGCACCCCAGTGCATGTAATATTTCCGCTAACTCACACTCGATGCATGTTAAATGACTGTCAAGACCTCTGAAATCATGTTTGATCGTGGCTGGCTGATAATGTTTGTTACAGCTCCTTCGTGGTTGAGAGGCAGCCCTGCATGCCGACAAACTCACACAGACCCCTGGTGCTGAAGACCGGCGTACAGTTCACAGTCAGGGTCAGGTCAGTCCCCTTCCGCTCCTGTGTCCCTATGGGATGTGCACCGCAGTGCAAAAAGTTAGGACACTATGGACAACTCAGATAAAAAAAAGAAAGCAGTGATTCATAAATCATATTTGACTTGGGCTAAATTGAGAAATGTACCAGAAAAGATATTGAATGATTTATCATATAGCTTGATTTTTTTTTATTTTGGCAAGTATATAGTCATTTTGAATTATTTTCTGGCAAAACCTTCCAAAAACGTCGGGACTGGGGAAATGGAACTCTACAAAACAGTTCACAAACATTTCTTAATGCAGATTGCTAGGATTTTGGGGACTGTACGGCATACTGTGCATAATGTTATTAAAACATGAAGGGAGTGTGGATAAATCTCTGTGGGTAAAGGGTGAGGTCAAAAACCAATGCTGAGTGCCATTGATCTTCATTCCTTCCGATGACATTGCGATGAGAACCAGCATGCTTTCATGACAGACATAACCAGATGGACATGTGAATACAATGGAAATCCTTGGTCAATAAATACCTTTTGTTACCGTATCCACAAGTGCAATATAAGAATGTGATATGCATCGAAGAAGCCATGTAGCTACAATGTTCAGAAACGCCAGTCTTCTCTGGGCTTCAGTTCAAGGAAAGGCAATGTAACAGCAGTGGAGAACAAATCCCATCCCACCTTTTTTCATTTTTTTGAACGTGTTGCCCTTTTCCCACCCTGAACACAGCTGAACTATGGCCCACCGCAAACTGACCTGCTCCCATTGACTCTGGCGGAAGATGCCGCGTCACATAATTCCTCTGACTCCCGTGATGACAGCCCTCTCTTCTTTTACACAATGCAGTTGCACCACCAATAACACACTGCCATTTCAGAGTGATGCACTAACAAATTTTAAAGCTTAACCCCTATTATCCGCGAGGCTGCACCAATTGTTGCCTCGCCCATGTGGACCTCCGGCCATAGCCGGTAAAGGCATGGCTGGTTTTAAACACCCGACCGCAGGGCTCGCAGACGCATGTCTTAGCTGTGAGCCAATCAGAGGCTTTCTCTGCTCTTTTTTAATATTTACACCATTCACACTGTTTCAACCTTCTCTGGAAATTAAGCTGTATGTAGACTGTCTATGGAATTGGGCTTCATAGTTTCACTAATAGAAAATCTTAATGTCATAGAGTACTTTTTCCTGGTGATATTGCTTCAGCTTGGGGAAAGCCTTTTCCTCTTTCAGCATGACAATGCATCTTTGCGCAGAGCAATGTCAATGCATTTGGTGAGATCGGTGCGCAAGCTCACGATTGGCCTGCACTGATTCTTGAGCTCAACCCCCATATTTTAATATTTGGTAATTGTATCTCCTGACCACAGTCCGTTTATGAAAACTCTCCAGCTCTACAAGGCTTTTGAGTTTATCTGTTTTGTAGATAAAGGTGGTCTTTCCTGGTGCATAGAGGACTATGGTTTAGTGTGACCCTACAACCTGTCCTGTAAAGCTGACACAAGGTCAAACCGCCTTACCACATGTAGTAACTCAAATAGTTGTAAGGGGAATCATGTCTCACTTATTGGAATCAGTTCTGGAGTATAGAGAAGGGCTTTTATTATTATGCCCCCGCCTAGAGTGAGAAGGGGGCATTATGTCGACACCTATCCGTTGCCCGTCCACCCCGTCCGTCCTGTCCATCCGTAAACTTTTTCGTTTCCACTCAATAATTCAAGAATGCCTTCCCTGATCAAGCTCATCTTCTGGTGGTGTGTTGGGTGCAGGTAGGGGAAGGTTCCTTTACGCTATAGAAATAGACCAACCACCCATTGTAAAGCGGCGCTCTTTTGCTATAGCAATAGACCAACCCTCTGTTTTTAAAGCGGGCCTTTCTCGCTATAGAAATATCCAAATGACCTTATTTGTCATTTCAATAAAACCCAGTAACTGCACTACAGATACACTGTCAAAACTAAAAAAAATTAAAAATTCATTTTGGGGGGTTGGTGGGGGCGGGGCCCCCATTTTCGACCCATATTATTATTCTTATTATTATTCTTCCGATTCATAGGGCTTTTTGGGTGCTTTAACGTGTTTCAATTCGAACAAAAATGTGCCTGAAAAAATCAGGCCTGGTGAAAATTCTATGATTTTATAGGTTTAACCAGTGGGCGGGGCAAAAATAGCTCCACAGCACCCCTAGAAAAATTTAAAATTCATGAAAAATCAGTGTTTTGCCCGATTATTCTGAAATTTGTCAGGCATGTAGAGCTTGCCAAGACAAACGGATTTGCCGTTTGGGACGTTTTTGTCCAATGCACAAGATGCCCGCTAGGTGGCGTTGAAAATACAAAATAAAGGCAATTTTGCCGATTTCAGGCATCGAATTTAACAAACTCCTCCTAGAGGTTTTGCGGATTCTCATGAAAATCACTGTGTTTACTCTTGACCTATTGAAGATCAAAAAGGTATTAAAATCATCTCGGTTGGGAGTCCGCGGTGTGGGCGTGGCAGGGCCGCCATTTTAAGCGTTTTGCCATGAAATTTCAAATGCTTATAACTTCAGTGATATTTCTCCGACCTGCACCAAACGTCAGGCGTATTATAAGAGTCCCGCCCTGAAACCACTGAAATGGTCATATTCAGCCATACTGACAGCGCCCCCTCCTGGCGACAGGAAATGACAAAAATTGCGCATGTGTCGTACTTTTGCAAACTCCTCCTACAGATTTCATCTGAATGTCACTAAAAGGGGCGTGGACACTCTTGAGACCTGTACCATGAAAAATTATTAAAATCTTCTTGTTCGGAATAACCCTGTGGCCATGATGGGGCGGCCATTTTGAGCATCTCGCCGTGAACATTGATTCCCTAATAAATTGAGGTAAACTTTTTTTCTTTACATGCCAAACCTCACAAAGCTGGTCAGTTTTCATACACAATTACGAATTGTATTGGTTTTGCAAGTGAGCGGGGCCAACTGCCTCGCTAGCGCCCTCTAAACTGCAGCCCCAAGGCCTTCTTCCACGTACACTGATGAAAGTTGCTGGACATATGTATCACACCCATGTCTACAAAAAAGTCTCTTGACACCATAGGCTAAAGTCAACAGGAAGTCGGCCATTTTGAATTGAACAGCCATTTTTGGCGATTTGCACGTTGCGTACTTTAACGAACTCCTCCTAGGGATTTTTTCGGATTTTCATGAAAACCACTGTGTGTAGTCTTTACCCCTAGAAGAGCAAAAGTTATTAAATTCATTTCGTTGGGAGTCATGGTGAGGGCGTGGTAGGGCCGCCATTTTAAGCGATTCGCCATGAAAATTCAAATGCTTATGATTTCAGTGTACATTGTCCGACCTGCACCAAACTTTATGCATATCATAAGAGTTCCGCCCTGAAGCCATTCACATGGTCATATTTAGCCATACTGACAGTGCCCCCTCCTGGCGACAGGAAATTACCAAAATTGTGCATGTGTCATACTTTTGCAAACTTCTCCTGCAGATTTCATTTGAATGTCACGAAAAGGGGTGTGGACACTCTTGAGCCCCGTGACATGAAAACTTATCAAAATCTCTTGTTGTCAATTAACGGTGTGGGTGTGACGGGGCGGCCATTTTGAGCATCTTCCCGTGACAGGCGACAGTGACAGGTCTGAAGAACATTTACATGCAATTCCTGCAACAAACCCAAGCAACGTTAACTCCAGTCGGCAGCCCAGGATTGGCGGTCGCTTGTTCTCGGCGGTGCATCGGTGTCGCGAGGGGTTTATTAACGCCCGCTTATGTTTTAATTATTCTTATTCTTTCTCTACAAGTTTAGAGGGCTTTTTGGGGGCTTTAAAGTGTTTCAATTCGAACAAAAATTTGGCAGAAAAATCAGGCCTGACGAAAAATTATAGATTTTATAGGTTTCGCACCTAAGCGGGGCAAATTGGCTCCACAGGCCCCCTAGAAAAATTTAAAAATTCATGAAAAATCTGTGGTTTGCCCGATTATGCTGAAATTTGGTAAGCATGTAGAGCTTGCCAAGACAAACGGATTTGCCATTTGGGACGTTTTTGTCCAATTCACAGGATGCCTGCTAGGTGGCTTTGAAAATACAAAATAAGGCAATTTTTGCCAATTTCAGGCATCGGAATTTAACGAACTCCTCCTAGGGGTTTTGCCGGATTCTCATGAAAATCACTGTGTTTACTCTTGACCCCTTGATCAAAAGTTATTAAAATCATCTCGGTGGGAGTCACGGTGTGGGCGTGGCAGGGCCGCCATTTTAAGCGTTTTGCCATGAAATTTCAAATGCTTATAACTTCAGTGATATTTGTCCGACCTGCACCAAAAGTCAGGCGTATTATAAGAGTCCCGCCCTGAAACCACACAAATATCCATATTCATCCATACTGACAGCGCCCCCTCCTGGCGACAGGAAATGACAAAAATTGGGCATGTGTCATACTTTTGCGAACTCCCCCTACAGATTTCATCTGAATGTCACTAAAATGGGCGTGGACACTCTTGAGACCTGTACCATGAAAAATTATTAAAATCTTCTTGTTCGGATTAACCCTGTGGCCGTGATGGGGCGGCCATTTTGAGCATCTTGCCGTGAACATTGATTCCCTAATAAATTTAGGTAATCTTTGTTCTTTACGTACCAAACTTCACAAGCTGGTCATTTTCCAAAGACAATTACTAATTGTATTGGTTTTGCAAGTGGGCGGGGCCAACTGCCTCGCTAGCGCCCTCTAAACTGCAGCTCCAAGGCCTTCTTCCACGTACACTGATGAAAGTTGCTGGACATATGTATCACACCCACGTCTACAAAAAAGTCTCTTGACACCATAGGCTAAAGTCAACAGGAAGTCGGCCATTTTGAATTGAACAGCCATTTTTGGCGATTTGCACGTTGCGTACTTTAATGAACTCCTCCTAGGGATTTTGTCTGATTCTTATGAAAATCGCTGTGTGTACTCTTGACCCCTTGAAGATCAAAAGTTATTAAATTCATTTTGGCGGGATTCACGATGTGGGCGTGGCAGGGCCGCCATTTTAAGCAATTCACATGAAAATTCAAATGCTTATAACTTCTGTGTACAATGTCCCACATGCACCAAACTTTATGTTTATGATAAGAGTCTTGCCCTGAAGCAAATCAAATTATCCTGGTTAGCCATACTGACAGCGCCCCCACCTGGCGACAGGAAATTACCAAAATTGGGCATGTGTCATACTTTTGCGAACTCCTCCTACAGATTTCATCTGAATTGAATGAAAACGGGCGTTGACTCTCCCGAGAACCGTGTCATCAATATTTATTAAAATCTTATTGTTTGGATTAACCCTGCGGGCGTGACAGGGTGGCCATTTTGAGCATCTCAGTGTGAACAACAATTCCCAAATAAATTTAGTAAAACCTTGTTCATTACACAACAAACTTCACATACTGGTCACTTTCCATAATAATTTATGAACTGTATCGGTTTCGCAAGTGGGCATGGCCAACTGCCTCGCTAGTGCCCCCTACACTGCAGCCCCAAGGCACTCTTCCACATACACTGATGAAAATTTGTGGGCATATGTAGCACACCCACATCTACAAAAAAGTCTCTTGACACCATAGCCTAAAGTCAACAGGAAGTTGGCCATTTTGAATTGAACAGCCATTTTTGGCAATTTGCATGTTGCGTTCTTTTGCGAACTTCTCCTTGGGATTTTTTCGGATTTTCATGTAAACTGCTGTGTGTTGTCTTGACCCCTTGAAGAGCAAAAGTTATTAAATTCATTTCGGTGGGAGTCATGGTGTGGGCGTGGCAGGGCCGCCATTTTAAGCGATTCACCATGAAAATTCAAATGCTTATGACTTCAGTGTACATTGTCCGACATGCACCAAACTTTATGCATATCATAAGAGTTCCGCCCTGAAGCCATTCACATGGTCATATTTAGCCATACTGATAGTGCCCCCTCCTGGCGACAGGAAATTACCAAAATTGTGCATGTGTCATACTTTTGCGAACTTCTCCTGCAGATATCATCTGAATGTCACCAAAAAGGGTGTGGACACTCTTGAGCCCTGAGACATGAAAACTTATCAAAATCTCTTGTTGTAAATTAATGGTGTGGGTGTGACGGGGCGGCCATTTTGAGCATCTCGCCGTGAACAACGATTCCCTAATAAATCTAGTTCAACCTTGTTCATTGGACTCCAATCTTCACGAGCTGGTCAGTTTCCATAGGAATTTACGAATTTTATCGGTTTCGCAAGTGGGTGGGGCCAACTGCCTCGCTAGCGACCCCTAAACTGCAGCTCCAAGGCCCTCTTCCACGTACACTGATGAAAATTGGTGGACATATGTATCACACCCACATCTACAAAAGTCTCTTGACACCATAGGCTAAAGTCAACAGGAAGTCGGCCATTTTGAATTGAACAGCCATTTTTGGCGATTTGCACGCTGTGTACTTTAGCGAACTCCCACTGGGGATTTTTTCAGATTTTCATGAAAATCGCTGTGAGTAGTTTTAATCCATTGAAGATCAAAATTAATCAAGATCATTCCGGTCGGAGTCACGGTGTGGTCGTGGCAGGGCCGCCATTTTAAGTGATTCGCCATGAAAATTCAAATACTTATAACTTCAATTTACATTGTCCGACATGCACTAAACTTTATGCGTATCATAATAGTCCCGCTCTGAAGCCATTCACATGCTCATATTCTGCTATTCTGACAGCGCCCCCTCCTGGTGACAGGAAATCACCAAAATTGGGCATGTGTCATACTTTTGCGATCTCCTCCAACAGATTTCATCTGAATGTCACGAAACAGGGTGTGGACACTCTTCAGCGCTTTGACATGAAAAGTTATTAAAATCTCTTGTTGTCAATTAACGGTGTGGGCGTGATGGGGCAGCCATTATCAGCATCTTGTCGTGACAGAAGACAGTGATAAGTCTGATGAACATCTACATGCAATTCCTCTGACAGACTCGAGCAGTGTGACCTCCACTCAGCGAGCGCAGGGGTCGGTGGTCGCTCGTTTTCGGTGGTGCGTCGGTGTGTGAGGGCCCGTACAACGCCACTTGCGGCTTTAATTATATATTGGAGTTACTCAGGGCTTATGCTTTTTATATTAAGGAGTTTTCTCTGGAAATTTGAGGATTCCAAGTGCTGTTTTAGCGCTTTAGCTGAAGGATTCAAATAATGTAAACTGGTTTGCCAACTGCCAATAATCATAGAGGAAGAAGGTATTCTTCTTCATCAATGATTATTGGCAGTTGGCAAACTAGCTTACATTCTTCATATCCTTCAGTTAAGAAGGACGTGAATTAGAATATTAACACACATTAACATTTTAATAAGAATGTACTTGTCCAATCAAGTGTAAAATTATAAGATGAAGGAAAAATGCAACTTACGCCATTGGCAAAAAGTATTGACACCCTTGCATTTATGGTAAATTATACCAAATATCTTTAGAAAAATATTGGATAATTCATCAACTTTGGTACTCACTGATGCATTTTAAGAACAGCACAACACCTAAGAGCAATAATCACATCCTCGATATATCCCAGGTTACTGCGATAACTCAAATAGTTTTTATGGGAATAATATTAATTTTCTTTTGTTCATTCCTGGTCCACAGCCCCTTTGGTAACTGCGGCAACAATTCTATACATCACTTGTAAAGGTCTTTGATTGCTTGGCCATACTGGGAGAACTATTGCATCACCATGTGCAGAATTGAGTGGGTGAGAACCAGAGACTAATAACACGGAAATGGGAGGTTCTTAGAAAAAACAGTTTCAGAGTTCCTGCTTTCTATAAATTCAAATGTCAGCCAAATTGTTGATCCAGCGGTTTAAAAAAAAAACTTGTAACTGATGTTATAGATTAACTCAATATTCACCAAATGCTAGATAGTAGCCTCTGATTCTCACCCACTCAATTGTGGATGAATACTCGTTTCACTTGTATAGGTACGGCATCTAGTGGTAAAGTCCTGGACTTCAAGGCCACGTGATTTCAATATTTCAATTTCAATAAAAAGTTGAGTTCTTGTCTTTGTCTACTCAAAATAATTTATATAATGATTGAAGGCGAAAGTAAACGAACTCTATGGTTTTACATGACCCTAAGACCTTTCCTGTAGCGTCGCCATCAGGTCAAACTTTATATTTCAAAATACATTAAAGGAGCCGTGTCACGATTACTGCGTGAGCTCAGTACTTACATCCTTGAAAAGTGAATCTGCTTTAGGGCAAGTCATGATCTAATTCCATCCTTGAAAATCCATCTTCATTTTGCATTGTATTTATATATTTTCGTTACTCAGGCATCATGCTTTTTATCTTAAGGAGTTTTCCATGAAAAATTTGAGGATTCAAAGCGCTATTTTAGCATTTTTTGAGAAGGGGGCATGGAGGTCAGTCTCAACAGTGGTTATGACTCAAGCATATAGATCATGGCGATATCAAAGCTCTTACAACTGAAACCCATAACTTGAGCGGTGTATGCGCTTCCCAAGTTCATTACCCGCGGATGATTGCGTAATGGCACCGCAAATGTTTCATTCACTTTTCCTTTCTGAGGCTCGATGCCTTGTTGTTCTCTGTAAGGAGAACACTATTGAATAGTTGCTTGTGAGTGAAGTTAAAAACCCCATGGACAAATGCTGATGTATCTCCTCAAGGGACCTTTGGTAAACAGTATTGATTCTTGGTGGTGGGTTCATTAGTGTCCCTGACAGCACTTGGGATTTGGCCTCAGATTTTGCATATATCTGCAAGAAGAGTGCATGTAAATAACGAACATTTTTGAATGTTTTACCCATGGCCTTCATTAGCCTCATAATTTACACGAGTCACAGACACTCCAATTTAGGTTTTTGAAATTTGGCACATGACACCCAGCGTTCCCACTGTTTTCTTGGGGCCTCAACAGAGCGTACCTTTGAGTGCTTTTCTGTTTGCTGCAGTTTGTCTCTGCTACGGTGTGAGGAATGAAAATGCAGGCACTTTATTGATGAGCAAGCAGTTACCGTATATCAGTTGAACTAAAGCTTAAAAGGCTGATGCAGATACTGGTGGCAAAGTAGCTTTGATAAAAAACTGATTTGATCGATCATGACTTTATTTTATCTAGAGACATTACAACTGCATCATAGTTTGCAGGTAATGGACGGAGACAGTAATGATGCTTGCTTCTTCTTAGCAGAAACTAGAAAATAAGTGGACACATCCCAATGACAGTGGAGTAGCCTAGTGTGCTATGCTTTATGCACCATCTCTTCCCTTCTGCTGCATTACCCTCTATTGCCATTGCTCTTCCCCAGCCTCTACTTTGTAAATACCCAGCTACCTTTTTGAATGCATTTGGCATGACTTTACCAGGAATTTAACTCTTGTTTTCTAAGGTCAAGGCTTATTTTCTAACTGAAATGGTTCCTTTCTGTGGGGAAAAGGGTGCAAGGAAAAAAGCTCAATGGAAGGAAAGCGATGAAGTAAATGTGGAAGAATGATTGTGTCTACGCACACATATACATGTGCGCGCACACTATAAAATATAGCTTTGGCTATATCGACACAAGCAAACCAGACAAAATTATTCCATGACCTCAGAGTTCCCTGCATTTGTCTCTGACTGAAGAAATGAAAATGAACGTTGTAAGGGCAGTACGCTGGGGATAAAAAGCAGATAAAAATAGCCTGTTCATGGTGCCCTGACTGAAGTAACCTTCAACCTACTGGCTAATAGCAGCCGACTAACCTTCACAGTGATTAATGACGCCATTGGTTTATAGGACACAGCAATGTTTTATTGTTTTTTTTTTTCTTGAACTACAATGCATGATCACTATGACTATAAATCAGGGAATTCTTTGTTACACTTTAGCAGAGACCTAGAAGGAAAGTAACTGATTGAAATAACAAAAATAACTAATAAAAACAGCATTTAAGTCATCAAAAATTATGGGCAACTAGGTGAGTGTAATGTAAAGAACTGCAATGAGAAATTGCTTCTTCCACTGGAATGTGATTTATATTTGAGAGCTGGGTTTAACTCAGATGTGAGGTGAGGTACAAACTCAGCAAGGCATCAGGGTCCACTGCGGTTTTATTGACCCAGGTCATCAATATACTGTAAGGGGATGTAACAGATATTGGTTTAAGGAATTAAAGGGGCTCACGCACTGAAAATGCTAATATCTGGTTTCAGTTCTGCTCTTCGCTCCCCCTCCCCCTTTTATAAATGACTGTCTCCACTTCTTCGCTGTCTCCCCCCCCCAGGCAGAGCCCTGATTCGGCTAACGGACAGGAAGCTGGAGAGGATGGGCATCATGCAGGAGAGCCAGCGGCAGCATGTCCTGCAGCAGGTCCTGCAGCTGAGAGTGAGGGAGGAGGTGCGCAACCTTCAGCTGCTCACGCAAGGTATGGGCTGCTGCGCTAATCCTGGATCAGTCCCCAACCTTTTTTCTGAAAATGACTGTGGGCCTGGACTAGCAATGGGTAAGATGATCCTGGGCAAGGTATCTGGGGACCGGGGGTAACGAGCATTAGAGCCATGCGTATGGGGTTTTTATTATGGGCTCAAAGTTTTTATCAATTCCTGAGTTAACCATAGCATTCCGTGGTATGAAACTGTAAAATAAATGTTGCTTATACATTTCAGCACAAGTTGGATGCATTTACTCATCACAAATTTTAATATTAGACAAAGATAACCCGGGTAAATGCAAAATACAAAATTTTTAAATGATGATTTCATTTATTTAAGGAAAACAGCAATCCAAACCTACCCAGCCCTATGTGAAAAAGTAATTGACCCCCTTGTTAAATCACGAATTAACTGTGATTAACCACATTTTTTTTGTTCAATTTCACTAGCCACACTCAGGCCTGATTACTGCCAGACCTGTTGAATCAAGAAATCACCTAAATAGAACCTGTTTGACAAAGTTAAGTAAGCTAAAGAATCTCAAAAAGCAACCCATAATGCCGCAATCTAAAGAAATTCATGAACAGATGAGAAAGAAAGTCATTGACATCAGTCAGTCTTGTGGGGAAAATTACCTCTTGTTACCCGGTGGTGTTCGTTAAGGGTGGAAGACAATTGAAATAAATACTTGACCAGATTGTGATTGAAATATAGTAAATTTATAACAGACAAAGAGTAAAAATTACAAACTGTAACAGAGGGATGTTCTTGGCCACAGTTTGGAGAGCGCTCTGCCCGGGCGTTGCCCGGACATCAGTCCTTATAATCCACAGTCCCTTAGCTGTACATCAATTGGCTGTAGATCTGTCTATAACCGTAGTCTAATCAGCTCCCGCCTTACTTCATGGTATTGTCCAGTCTACTTTGGACAGGTCAAAGAAAGGCGGTTACGGGATACCTGATGCCACTTTGGACTGCGCTTAGGCGTTTTCTTTCTTGGCAGAAACTGTGAATTCCTGTGCCACTCTTGACCTTGGTCCTCTGTACAGTTCCTCTCACACACAGACACACATTCTGGGTAAATAGGTTTATAAGCTTTGGGGTATTGACATAAAAGATGTTTTAAGCAGTAAAAGATAATAATAATACAAAAGATGTTTTGATAATAATACTGATGATAATAAGATGATAAGAATGCAAAAGATGTTTTGTATTATTCCACAACTCCCTCCTTTGGCCCCATTTTATGGGGGCAACACTAAATGCTGAAGCGATTACATTCTCACCCTTTTTGTGCTGTGAGCACCTACGTTACATATTGCTATCAATGGGGTGATTGCATTAGCATCCTAGCGCAGCCAAAAGCAAAACCTGACCTCCGGGCTCTACTTGACCACTGGGACCCCTCCTTGGGTGCCCCCTTCACCCCTTGACAGCTCAGGTATCCACATGACCATGGCTTGGCCATGACGCCAGTGGAGGTCAGCTTGGCTAGTTGCCGGCTCAGCGTCCGCTCCAAGCGAAACCCTTTAGTCCTACAGCAAATCTGCATATTCGGCATTTTAATTTTACTTCATATGTGCAAGTGCACTCATCAGCCACTATCACAGAATATGGATCTAGCACATGAGCACATGAGCACACTCTAACGTCATAAATTTACTAAGCCAATACCCTTCATCCTCAAATCTCATTCACACTCCTCCTCAGACAACCCCAGAATCTCCCGGCAGTAGGCTCGCTGAAATTCAGGATCAGTCAAAAGTTGTTTTCTGAGGTTTGGCAGGTCTGAGCAATACTTCTCCGCCCACTTCCAGCAAGCCCAACCTGCTCCTCCGCCTTGTCCATGTTTACAGTAAGGATTTCCAATGGGGCAGTTGGGCGTGTAGGGTTCTGGAGGACACACCCACTCGTCACTTCCTGTCACATTCCCCGTCACCTGTTGGTACAGTAACATAGTCGCCTCGTCGGGCGAGGTTAGGGCAAGTCCCCGGCCTCCAGGCCTATGGGGTCATCTCGGTACTCCTCTAACTCAATATCTTCATACCCCCTCCATTTGGAGGGTCAGTACCATTGATTACGTTACATAAATCAAATTAAAATGTGTTCTCACTGTCCGGGTCCACCTTTAAAATTACCTTGGCTCCACAGCGGTCTGAGTTCACTGTAGCTGCGTCTGTTACCAGTACCAAGGCCAAGATTACTATAGTACTTGCTATTTTCACGTTACTTTTGGGACATGCATTGAAGTTAGTCTTGTCCGTGTTTTCCGGTAATGTATGTGTTAGGACCCAACGATGTATATACTGCAAGACCAGGCTGGTAAATGCTCCTCCTGCTATTAGTCCTCCTACTACTGCCGCAACCATCAACATGTCTTTCATGAATTCTTAGTGTGGTGTAGGTGTCGTAAGGGGCATCTTTCTGAGTCGTTCAGCGTATAGCAAAGCGCCTACTAGAAGTAAAAAAAATCCTACTAGGAGAGCTAATCCCTCCTTTCCTATTCCTAGCCACAATTCATTACGTTTCCTCACCCTCCTTCGATTCTCCATCTCCATCTTCCTTGTTGATGTCCTGGAATGACAACAGGTTAGTTCTTACCTGCTCTAGTGACCACTCTGGCGGTCTTGCTTTTGCACAGTGTGCAAAATGATGCCAGGTCTTATCTCCCTCCTTTTCGACCCGCACTGCGCGGTCGGAAACCTCAGTGATCTTGAATGGTCCCGTCCAGATCGGTTCGTCCCAACGTGGACAGCCTGGTGCCTTTAACCAGACCCAGTCGCCAGTGGTCACCCCTCCATTGGTCACCCCTGGGGCCGGGGTGCCGTTGTCCTCGTCTCCTGTGGAATTTGCTGCTTGCACCTGGCGAGAGAAGCTTAGTCATGTTGCCCAAAGCCCGCATATAATCTGACAAATCTGTTTGCAGCAAGGCTGCGGTGGGGACCACGTTAGGGTCTCCCCTCCCAGTGAGTAATTCATGTGGTGAAAGAAACGTATCCTTCGCTGGTTGCTGGCGCATAGAGTACAGCGCCAGTGGGAGGGCCTCAACCCAGGTCAAATTAGTGCAGTACATGGCTTTTGCCAGTTTTGCTTTCAGGGTTCCATTAGTTCTCTCCACTAATCCTGCTGATTGCAAATGATATGTACAATGCTTTTTCAATCCTATTCCTAATTTTGCTCCCATGTGGGTCAACATTTCATTCCTAAATTCTGACCCATTGTCACTATACAATGTCTTTGGAATTCCCCACCTAGGAATAATTTCTCTACTCAGGATTTTTGCTACTGTGATAGCATCTACAGCTTCTACCCCATGTAGAAAAAGGTCATATCAATACTAACACACCTCTTCCCTCACATGGTGTTAAATGTATGAAACATGTGGAATGGCCCAGGGGTGTAGGGATTGCCCCTTCTGTACTACTACCCATCTTTGTCATGTTGGACATTTCTTAGAAAATTTTTTAGTAAATAAGTGATAGTAACTTTGCTCTATTAACCCCTTGGTCCCTCCTCTTGGTACACGACACTGCCCATGCACCAAATCTGCAGCAATATGGAAGAGGGATTTGGCAATATAGGTTTACCATTGGGTCCCATCCACCCGTCATCAGTGTGTTGTGTTCCTTGTGATGTCCATTGACGTTTTTCTTGTGGGGGAGCAGCATCATGCTCTGCTCACAGCAGGTCACATGAAATTGAGTCTTCAGATTGGTGTAATAGCCCCACAAGAGTGTGTTTGGCTGTTGTCCTTGCTCCTCTGTCTGCAAAGGCGTCAGCCAAACTGATTAGGTCAACATGTTTGGTGTGCAGAAAATTACAATAAACACAGTTTCATGGGTACAGACAGCATATCCAACACATGGGTTGCCTTTATTGACTCTTGACGCCAAACCATCAACAAAGTATTCAATCTCAGGATTTGATAGAGGGGTGTCCTTGAGTCCAGGACATGCAGTACTATTAGATAGGACTTCTTTGAAACAATGGGAACAAAATGTTTTTTGTTTTTTTAAAGAAACATGATCAACAGTTTATCGCCATATAATTCTGCAGAATGAGAGCGCAAACAGGGACTCTATGTCCACAGCAGTCAGAGGTTGGTTTCTGCTGAATAATTTCAGCAAGCAATTCTTATATGGGTTATTCCATGAAATAGAGAGCCAGAGACCCTGCATTTTTTACAGGACTATATGATTTACAAAATTGGATGCCACCTATAGAAAATGCCATGCATGAAGGCCAGAGTATATATTAAAAAAAAGCTAACACAGGCAATATAATTGGTCTTCTGAAAAAGATAAATAAAAAAAACTGCATGTCTTTGAAAAAAAAACTTGTGGATAAAAAAGTGTCCAAATTTGTGACATTCATTGCCTTCAGACTTTTGAATGTAAAATTCTACGAATTTTTAAATAAAAGTCTGGCTGAAATGGCATTTGTTCTTAACATCAATTCCAAGTGATTAACCCACAACGGCAATTAACTGGGAAATCCAGATGTATAACACTGCAATTAGCGCTTAAAATATTGTTGCGAACGTAACTCATGGTGTCCTGAAAAGTTACGCTGAAACAGTGCTGAGAAAACCAGGAAACATAATATATTATCTAGATTTTTGTACCAACGTGTTGATATTAATCTGTTGCATAACCGTCCAAAATATTATCTCAGAAAACACACAGGTTTTTATAAAATTCTTCTTTTTGTGGAGCAAAATTTTTCGCGTCATATTTTTCCAAGTTACGTTCAACACGAGCCGAGCTCGCTGTTCGATGTGCTGTATCCCCATGGGGTCTCACAGTGGTCATAGATATGGATTTCTTTTTCAACCTCCTACTACTTATCCGGGAACCAGTCTATCGTCTTCATGACGGAAGCTGAGCATGTTAGTATTTTTGTGTCCCAGAAAGTTACGTTCGAATGAAGTGACGTTCAATCACTTAAAATCTTTTGGTAAATCACCGATTTTCAACACAAGTATGTTTTCTATAGGGATTCATAATTCGGCCTGCCGTTTCACGTTTTAAGGAGTGGTGCATCGTTTTTGGTCGCGAAGTTAATTTGGATTAATTAATTACAGGAAAAATAACGCGCTAAAAAAAAAAAAAAAACGCATTTAATCGCACCCTTTCTCAGTTCCTCATTTCTGGCACACCGGTAACACTGATGCACACACTTTTAGCCCGGTAGGTGGCGCGTTAATGCACCCCCAAGTCTTAAAATGTTGAATAAAAAGGCTATAATTGCACTTGGGAGTTTGCACTAATCAGTGAATGTAGTACACAGATGAAAAAAAATGCACTAATAATTAGAGATGAAAAATAAACATTTTTGTTGTTTAAGATCACATATATGTCTATTCATTGATTCAGTCGTCAACCAAAAATTTATTTGAATTGAAAAACTTTGCTTATTGTGTCAAAATTGGTATTTGATAAAAATGTGATTAATCGAGATTAATTAATTACAAAGCCTTTAATTAATTAGATTGATTTTTTTTTTTTAATCGCGTCCCCACCACTATTGTTTACATGTCTACCGCACCTCTCATCCATATATTTTCTCAATGAAAGTGACACTCGGCAGTTAGGTGTATTTTTGTGGGGGTTGTGGCAAACCCAGCTGGGACATGGCCAGTCACTGCTGTTATTGTGCCCATGTTGCGTTCAACGCACTTTGGCGAAAAGAAAGGATAAATTTTTCTAAATAAAAAGAATTTTGATGGAAGTTATTAGTAAATGTGAAACAGGCAATTTAGCCTATTTTTTTAAATAAATGTTGCACAGCAAATGTAGGGTTGCTTTTTGTGAAGTTCCTGTATTTCAGCCCAGAATTGTGTTGAATGTTTAACTGCATGCTCCTGCTGAGGAATTGAAATCAACAAATTCATCCTGTTAACCATTAGTTGTAAATTTACCATTGTAAATTGAATAATTAGCGGTTTCCAATATCAAAAAGGGCGTAGGGTGAAGATAGGTGATGCATTTGCTAAGTCGAGCATTTTTCGTGCTCATGTTACATTCACAACATTTGTCATGTGGTACAATCCAGATGACAAATTTTTCATTTAGCAACTAGTCTACTCTAAAATATTTTCAGAGCTGATGTGTACTTACATGGGCTGCCTTCTCATTTATATTTTGTCCAGAATATTGCATTTGTTCCGTCCTCAGATGAACATGACCAATGAGCGACTTATCAAAGCCCTGCCAAACATGTTCAGACCTTAGAGCACAACTGGGCATTGCCAAACTGCTGGTTTGTTTTAAGTTTGTTCTCTGTTATACTAATTGAACAAGTTGAGACTTTGTTATATTTTGAAATAAAATTTTTATTGCATACTTTTGTGTTAGTTTCGTGTCCTTGTTACATCGGCAACGCTGAACGTTCAACACCTTGCCTCTTGCATCCCACAGTAGATCTTGCCATTTAACTTGTGTCACATTTTGACTCATGGGAACGCCAACAAAAGTGAACCAGTACTTGAGCAAAATCTTTGTTTCAAATTTGAACAGTCATGTCACACTTTGGCTCTCTTTTTTCATGGAATGACCCATACCCTTCTAGCTAGGCATCCTTCAAGCAATCAATCACAAAATTACACAAACATTTTTATTCTTTGAAGATTTCTGCTCTAGGGATGCGCTTGGAGGAGTCACATCTTGTGCTTAGGGGCTCAGTTTCAAGGCCTGGTACAGATAGAAACAATTCTGTTATCTTGCTAAGTTGGGACATTTCCCAGACATGAGTCCATAACTCCTATCCAGGTGCATGCACCCCTCCCATCAGTATGCTTTCCCACAGACAGTTTTCTCAGAGCCTGAAGCGGAGAACAAAATAAACATTAACATTTCTAACAAGTATATATTATTTTGTTTTTAAGCAGTAGAACTATAATGTAATAAAATCTAAGTGCACTTAACACTATTTAGAGGAATTATAACAGTAACAACAAAAAATTTCTTCAGCAACATCAGTCAAGTCAGGTCTATTTATAGAGAACATTTAAAACAACAAAGTTGAATCCAGTAGTGTACAATGATAATTGGCAGTTAATATAATGGGGAAACTAAAACATCTATAAAAATCAATAAATCTGTAAAAACGAAATCAAGCGAAAAGAGTTGATGGAATTCACTTAGATCCTTTCTTTACCTGCCGAATAAATCCCAATTCAAGAACTTTGTCTTGTGTATTTTGTCCCTCCGTCTGAATGTGTTTTACAAAATCATCAATTTCATTGGAATTGTTTGCAATACACTGCCTTGTCAATCACAGTGCATGTGCCACCTTGATAAATTAATTTTATTTAAAAATTCATAATTACTAAATTTGCCCATCCTTGCGACTGAGCTCCTGTCAATTTTGCATTAATATATATATTTTATTTTATTTTATTTATTTATTTATTTTTTTTGCAGCATATTCATGATTTGGTACTCCTCTGTATTCCAGGTCAAAAATGGGACAGTAACAATAATATCTTTTTCAAAGTGTTTTTTTTTTTTTTTTTTTTTTTTTTTTTTCTAATTAATCATGATTGAGCAATCCGCCTCTGTCTAGGGTTCCGCTAAAAGCATGGAGGAGATGCACAGTCGGGCTTATTAGCCCCAGCCATAGTGTCAATTCCCCCATATCCTCAGCAGAACCGGGTGGAGTTGCTTTAAACTAGTTACAATATGCAATTTTTTTTTTTTTTTATTATTCACAAAAAATGGGTATGTATTGAACATTCAACTGTAATAATTTTTCTGTTGGGCTCCCCAGCACATAAAAGGTAAACAATCGTCCCAAATTTGGTTAGCTCAGTCAGTCAGTCAGTACCTTTTATTTGAAAGTCCTGTCCTTCTCACTACTAGTCAGAGTAAAAAGATTTTGTCAGCCCAATCAAAAATAAATTGAGAATGTGATCACGTTATTAGTCGTCTTTTTCAATTATATGGTGGTCCACCTTTTGAATTTAGTCTCGTGTTAATACTCCGAATTGGATTTCCCCAAATTTATTTTAGAACTCCGCAGCTGAATCTTAGCTGGCCAGCAAATCACTTTCAGATTTTTCATTCCTTATCTTCTGCAGTGAGTCCTCTGGTGAAAAGTTTCAATTGAATGAGTTAGATACATACAACAATGAACAAAAAACTTCATCAACATAATTTTGCCGTTTTTCCACTCGCTTGGATCCTTTCCTGTAGAGATAAAAAACAGATTAAGGTTATCATGCCCCTCTTAGTTTTTTTTCCCATGTAGAATCACTGGTTGATAGTCCCTGTTTAAAATGGAGAAAAAGATTTTTTCATTAATTCATTTGCATTTCTTTGGTCAGGAAAGCTTTCAGTCACATTTGCTCAATCACAATGCATCATTCTCTGTTCTCTGACTTCTGCATGTTGACCTTTCACTTATCTGTGCTCCCTAATCTGCTTCGGTCAATAAGGCTCCATTCCTCTATTGTTTTGACTCTGCACTCCTCCATCTAAAAACCCATCCAGTCTCTAATCCCACAATAGTCCACTTGATTTTTTATTTTATTTTTATAAATCTAATATGTACCATTAGATTTCATATTATATTTATATTTCCAGGTACTTCTCTGATCTTTTTTTCAAATATCAATTGAAAATTTTCAATACTTGAGAAACCTCTGTATCAATAAAACTTGGCACAGAGTCTCTTACTATATACAGTGTTAAACAGTACTTTGGCAAATTTTGAACACACAGTGTTATTCTTGTTTGTACTTTTCCTTCATTTTCTTTTCTGAGATATGCTTCTAGCACACCAATCTCACACAGTCTAATTATTTACAGAAAACTGCTTATATTTTTCTAGCTCTTTTACAATTTTGCAAATATTGAACAAATTCAAATGGTGTAATTACTTCACGCTCATAGAGGATATTAATAGTGGTTTTCTCAGCAATGAATTACTTCCGCCAAATATTAGAGCATTTAAATATTGGACTTTGTCCTGCATCTCAAAGCAATTCAGTTAGCCACATTAGAAACACTTTATCCACGTTCATGTAATTGACGTTCAATTATTACTTCCTCTAAACTTCCCTCTGTTTATAGTTACTGATCGTTCAAGAAGGGCATACGCTTATTGAATCAAGAAATAGGGACTTTTATTTGATTTCACAAGGAATAATTATTCTGCTCACTTCTACAACTTTGTCCTTTTACAACTCCACAGCCATTAAAATGGCTAAACTCCTGCTTTAACCGACTCCACTTACACCAACTTCACTTACTCGGACCAACTAATTTCACTTACTCTGACCAACTTCACTTTTTACCAATCCTGCAATTACTCTAAGAATTCCATAAAATACTGTAAATATAGGCTAATCAACGGGCACCTGAAATTAATCTTGAATAAATGCTAATTCTATTGTGGGCCTCTATATGAGCACTTCATGTAATAGAATGACAACTGTATTCAATCTAACAAAGACAGAACTAACAAATATGCCAGCAATGCAGTTGTTTACAGACACTCACAGAGTTCGGTTCATTCACATTGACTTCCACACACACAATCTGAGCTCAGCATACACACACATACACCTCAGCACTTAAAGCACCTGCCAACAGCACTTTCAAAAACATTCCTAGCTCCATTCCCAATTCACTCCTGCCACCACCAGCCTGGATTTACAATAATATACACTCAGGTCCTGATCTCTACATGCACAGTCCAATGGCCAAGTCCTTTATTGGATATTTTATTGTTATGTGACCTTTTATATTTCTCCTCTCTTTTCTTTTTTGTCACATACACGTGTGTATTATCTTCCTTAAGCGTCTTTGATGGATCTCCCGTATAGGACCTCTAGACCGTTCAGAACTCAGTGGCTGACGTCCCCCACCTAACCTATTAAGTCCTTCAGATCCTACGTGTCCACCCTCGCCCACGTTTCAAGTTAAAATATCCCTTGGGTATTTACCTGGCCTTGTGGACGGATTTTTTTTTAATTTTTTTTATTTTTTATGCCGTCGTCACGCCCCATATTCACTTCTTATCTCACTTATCACCTAGGACTTTTGTTCAGACTAGTCTTTAGAGTTGGGTATTGGAATGCGATACAGGAAACCAGTATAGAATATTACCCTGTGTCTGCTACTGAAATCATACAAAAGTATAATAATATAATTTAATACCTTTCCGTCAAACGTCAGACACTTCGTATTCTATCCTATGCAGATTAAAAAAGCTTCTGCCTACCTCTGTCTTTGGCGGCCGTGAAGTGTCTGGCGATTGTCGTCAAGGTGTTGTCCAAATTCTGACCGAGTTTTTCTGGTCAGACCCAAGAATCTTCCCCCTCCACGTCGGAGTCACCAGATTTGTGGGGAAAATTACCTCTTGTTACCCGGTGGTGTTCGTTAAGGGTGGAAGACAATTGAAATAAATACTTGACCAGATTGTGATTGAAATATAGTAAATTTATAACAGACAAAGAGTAAAAATTACAAACTGTAACAGAGGGATGTTCTTGGCCACAGTTTGGAGAGCGCTCTGCCCGGGCGTTGCCCGGACATCAGTCCTTATAATCCACAGTCCCTTAGCTGTACATCAATTGGCTGTAGATCTGTCTATAACCGTAGTCTAATCAGCTCCCGCCTTACTTCATGGTATTGTCCAGTCTACTTTGGACAGGTCAAAGAAAGGCGGTTACGGGATACCTGATGCCACTTTGGACTGCGCTTAGGGCGTTTTCTTTCTTGGCAGAAACTGTGAATTCCTGTGCCACTCTTGACCTTGGTCCTCTGTACAGTTCCTCTCACACACAGACACACATTCTGGGTAAATAGGTTTATAAGCTTTGGGGTATTGACATAAAAGATGTTTTAAGCAGTAAAAGATAATAATAATACAAAAGATGTTTTGATAATAATACTGATGATAATAAGATGATAAGAATGCAAAAGATGTTTTGTATTATTCCACAGTCTGGAAAGGGTTACAAAGCCATTTCTAAGGCTTTGGGACTCCAGCAAACCATGGTGAGAGCCGTTACCCACAAATGGAGAATACTTGAACGGTGGTGAACCTTCCCAGGAGTGGCCGCCAACTAAAATTACTCCAAGAGAGCATCGACGACTCATCCAGGGCGATTTCCAAAAGCGTGGTTGCTAACTAAGTTGGCAACTTACATAGTTTGTCCATTCACTGTTAATGGGCCCAACGATGTAAGTTAGCATCTGTGATTTTGGGAAACTCACCCCAGGAGGCCACAAAAGAACCCAGAACAGCATCTAAAGAATTGCAGGTCTTACTTGCCACAGTTAAAGTCAGCGTTCATGATTCAATAATAAGAAAAAGACTGGGCAAAAAATTGCATCCATTGGTAAGTTCAAAGAAAACCACCGCTGAGCAAAAAGAACACAAAGGCTCATCTCAAATTTGTCAAAACACATCTTGATGATCCCCAGAATTTCGGGAAAATATTCTGTGGACTGAGGAGACAAAAAGTTGAACTTTTTGGAAGTTATGTGATCGATACATCTGGCATAAAACTAACACAGCATTTCATAAAAGAACATCAAACCAAGAGTCAAACATGGTGGTGGTAGTGTGATGGTCTGGGGCTGCTTTGCTGCTTCAGGACCTGGATGACTTGCTGTAATTGATGGAACCATGAATTCTGCTCTCTACCAGAAAGTCCTGAAGGAGAATGTCCAACCATCAGTTAGTGACCTCAACCTCAAGCACACTTGGGTTATGCAGCAGGACAATGATCCTAAACACACCAACAAGTTCACCTCTGAATGGCTTAAAAGGATTCAAAGGAAAAACTGAAATATGGCTATTTAAACATCAATGGAAAGCTTGGAACATAAAGAATGCAATGTAATGTCATTCCGTCATTATCGATATAAAAAAAAATGGAAACGCGCATTTAAAAAAGACAGTACTTTATCGAGCGTGAATACTTCTGTGATGCTAGGAATGACGCCGGTTTTTGGGTGATGTCACACACAGATTTTGCAAGCTCTGCTCTGTGAGTTTATGTGCAGTGTACGCTCTCTCTAAGCTTTTATATTTTTGTTATTCAAGGTTCAAATTGTGTCGTACTTTTACTTGAGATGGATAAATTATAATGGAGAAAC